>CM037592.1:7121422-8371422 GCA_021018995.1 Chloranthus sessilifolius
TCCTTATTCTTTGGTAGCTGTACTTGTGAATAATTGATACTGCTGATTTACATTTGAAAATTTTCTTACAGATTTGGATCATAGCAGAGAAGGAGAGTAGAATTGCACTGGGAGTCTAGCTACCTCTGTTTGCACTTCTCTAATCCTCAAAACCCAGTCTATTTCTCATTTGAAGATTCCATAGCAGTTGATTAGGATAGTTACAATTTTTATTAAGTGCAATGTGCCTGCAAATAGTCTTCCCTGCTATTGGTGTGTGTGCATGTTAGGAAGGAGATCCCTCAGTCCTACATTAGAGGCTGCTAACCCTGAGATAGAAAGGGGTAGAAGACCGAGAAGGCATAGACACACCACAGTTGAGCCCCCTATTGAAATTGAGATAGCAGTTATGGGTGAAGAACAACCTAGAACATTAAAGGAATTGAATGCTCCGGATGATTACAATTCTCCATTCAACATCCAATTCCCTGATGTTCAAGGAAACTACAAAATCAAAACTTCCATCATCCAAATGCTTCCCTCTTTCCATGGGCTTAGCAAGGAAGACCCTTACAAGCACATTGACCAGTTCTTGGCCCTGTGCACGACATTCTCCATTGCTGGTTTGGGACCAGAAGCCATTAGGTTAAAGGTCTTTCCTTTCCCCTTAAAGGACAGGGCCATGACCTGGTTATCTACTCTCCCAAACAACAACATCACTTCCTGGAAAGACCTCCAGACAAGATTTCTCTCTAAATTTTTCCCAGAGACCAAGACCAGCCAGTTGAGGAAAGGCATACTTTCTTTTGCCCAGACCCCAACTGAAGATTTTAACTAGTGCTGGGATAGATTTAAAGAGATGCTCTAACAATGCCCCCACCACAAGATCCCTGACTGGTAGCTTGTCCAGAGCTTCTACAATGGGATTGATGAGAAGAGCAGAGACATGGTAGATGCCTCTTGTGGTGGAACGTACATGCATAAAATAGTTGATGAGGCATGAGACTTGTTCGAGGTCATAAGTGAAAATGCTTTTCAAAAGATGTCCTCTTCTAGAACTGTTTAAGAACCTTCTCCTAAGCTGGGACTTGCTGAGACTTTTAAAGGAAAAATGTATGAAGTTAGGGGAAATGATGATTTGAGAATACAGATGGCCAATCTTACTGAAAGATTTGATAAACTTTTGTCTGTGGTGCAGCCTAGAATGGCTGCACAAGTGATGGATGCATGTCTGATATGCCAATCTCCACAGCACACAGTAGAAGAATGTCCATCTGCGGGGCAATACCCTTAGTTTGTAATGGAATAGGTTGCTGCTGCCCAATCTTTTGGACAACAACAATCTGGGGGCTACAATAAACAACCATATGGATACCAACACCAAAATGTTGGTTACCAATGGAGAGACCACCCAAATTTGAGGTGGAGGCAAGACAATTATATGCAGTCACAACAGATGTTGGCCTTACCTCAAAGGCCACAACAGCAGTTTAACCAGGGTTATGCCCAAAGGTTGAATTTCCAACAACAGCAGCCCCAACAACAAAATCAATTGGTAGTTCCACCACCCAGCCCCGGAGTGCTTCCTTCGAGGACCAGGTGTTAGCCCAATTGCAAAGCCTTGGACCCTTGAATCAGACTGTGACTTCTCACAGTCAAAGCATTAAGAAAATAGAAGAGCAACTTGGCCAAATAGTCAATGCTCTGGCTAAAAGAGAGGAGGGCAGGTTGCCAAGCCAACCAATTGCCAACCCTAAGGGCTAGTATTCCATCGGAGATGGCTCCTCCAATTTTGAGGGGGCCAATGCCATATGGTAGACAACTAAGTGGGAAAGGAACAAGGAGAGGTCTATCCTAAGGAAATGACATGTGAAAGTGATAAGGATTTTGTTAGGGCATAGAGTAAAGAAGTGCCTGCTGCCCTTCAATAAGGAAAAAATAAAGAGGTTGTAGTTGAGCCTCAGCAGGAGATAAAAATAGAAAAAAGAAAAAAATAGAAGTTCAGCTATGGGCTTGCAGCTGAGGAACCAGCATTATCTCAGCTGCCATTTCCTCAAGCTTTGAGTGGCCTTGCCCCTTTTGATAAGGGTCAGGCACAAATCGAGGAAATGATGGAGACCTTTAACCAGGTCAAGATAAATTTACCCCTGCTTGATGCAATCCAACAGGTCCCAGCCTATGCAAAGTTTCTGAGAGACCTCTGTACTCAGAAAAGGAAGGTCAGAGGCCATTTGTCCAAGAAGGTCTTTGTGACTGATACAGTGAATTCTGTATTAATCATGAAAATGCCTGAGAAGTTGCAAGACCCAGGGATACCCACTATTCCTTGTATTATTGGAGACCACACGATTGGGAGGGCCCTTTTGGACCTTGGAGCCAGTGTTAACCTGCTGCCATATAGTGTGTATCAGCAGCTAGGTTTGGGGGAGCTCAAGCCCACCCCCATTGTTCTATTGATGGCTGATAGGTCCGAGAGGAAACCCATGGGAGTGGTCAAGGATGTCCTAGTAGGGGTAGACAAGTTCTTCTATCCTGCAGACTTCCTTGTCTTGGACATGGGTTGTAATAAAAGTACATCTCCGATACCTGTTATCCTGGGCAGACCAATTTTGGCCACTGCCAATGCATGCATTCAATGCAGGTCTGGAATCATGGAGGTCACTTTTGGACATATGAAAGTTGAGATTAATGTGTACAACAATGCTAAGTACCCTAATCTGGACAATGAGGAATGCTTTATAGTGGATGTACTAGAAGAAATTGTTGAAGAAGAACTGCCCACTCTGCTAGAGTGGAGCAACTTTATCACTGATTTAACTAAAGTTTGGAACTTGGTGGAGGAAGGAAGCCTAGCTTTGATATCAGAAGACATACCCCTAGTAAAGTCTTCTGTGAGCTTAGTGCAGCATTCCAATTGGAAACCTACATTGTTGCCCCTTCCTCCAACCAACAATACACCAATCCTGCCATCCATACAACAAGCCCCAGATCTGGAGCTCAAGAAGCTGCCAGAGACATTAAAATATGCTTTCCTCGAGAAAGAAGAGAAACTTCCTGTGATTATCTCCTCTTCTCTTACCAATGAGCAAGAGGAGGAGTTGCTAACAGTTTTGAGGAAGCACAAGAAAGCAATTGGCTGGACCATTGCTGATCTAGGAGGAATTGATGCATCAATCTATATGCATAGGATTCATCTAGAGGAGGGTTCATCACCCTCCAGGGAAATGTAGAAGAAACTTAATCCTCACATGCAAGAGGTGGTTCTGAAAGAAATCATTAAGTTGCTAGATGCTGGGATAATTTACCCCATCTCTGATTCTGAATGGGTGGCACCAATCCAGGTGGTACCCAAGAAGTCTGACATCACAGTGATCACAACCGACTCTGGAGAGTTAAGACCAGCCAGGGAGACCACTGGCTGGTGAGTTTGCATCGATTATCGAAAACTCAACTCCAAGACCAGAAAAGACCACTTTCCTCTCCCTTTTATTGATTAAATTTTGGATAAGTTGGTTGGGAAAGCTTTTTACTATTTTCTTGATGGGTACTTAGGGTACAACCAGATCACTGTGCACCCTTTGGATCAAGATAAAACTACTTTTACTTGTCCTTTTGGCACTTTTTCTTACAGAAGGATGCCTTTTAGACAGTGTAACGCCCCTGCCACCTTTTAGAGGTGTATGTATGCCATTTTTTCTGATGTGATTGACAAATTCTTGGAAATTTTCATGGATAACTTTTCGATCTATGGGGATAACATTGACCAATGTCTACAACACCTCCATCAAGTCCTATAAAGATGTGAAAAGACCAATTTGGTCTTAAGTTGGGAGAAGAGCCACTTCATGGTAACACAAGGAATTGTGTTAGGCCATGTAGTCTCTAAAGATGGAATTGAGATAGACAAGGCCAAAGTTGACCTCATTAAAAATCTGCCCCCTCCAAGAACAGTCAAGCAAATCAGATCCTTCCTTTGCCATGCTGGATTCTACAGGAGGTTTATCAAAGACTTCAACAAAATTGCTAAACCATTGTGCCACCTACTCTACTAGGATGTGCCCTTTGACTTCTCTGCTGAATGTCTGAAGGCTTTTGAAACTTTGAAAATTTGCCTCACCTCTGCCCTTGTACTCCAAACACCTGACTATACCCTGCCCTTTGAGTTGATGTGTGATGCATCTGACTTGGCAATAGGTGCTGTCCTGGGCCAGAGAAAGGATAAGCTGCCTGTGGTCATTGCATATCTCAGCAAATCACTTGTTGAAGCTCAACTGAACTACACAACCATTGAGAAAGAGCTTATGGCAGTGGTTTTTGCTGTGGACAAGTTTAGACCTTACCTACTTAGGTCTAAAACTATCATCTTCACTGACCACTTGACATTATAATACCTACTGTCCAAGAAGGATGCAAAGCCTAGATTGATTAGATGGATACTCCTGTTGCAGGAGTTTGACATCGAAATCAAAGACAAGAAAGGTGTAGAAAATGTGGTGGATGACCACTTGTCCAGAATTACATTGGAGAAAGGTGTTGATGACCTCACTACAAATGATGTATTCCCGGATGAGCAATTGTTTGCCATCCAATCTTTAGTTCCTTGGTATGCACATATTGTCAATTATCTAGTTATAGGCAAGATCCCTTCCCATTGGACAAAAATGGATAAAGACCTATTTTTCTCACAAGTCAAATTCTTTTTCTGAGAGGAACCTTACTTGTACAAGTGTTGTGCAGACCAAATTATTCGGAAATGTGTTCCCGAAAGTGATATCCCCAGTATTCTGGCCATGTGCCATGAAAATGCCTGTGGGGGTCACTTTAGTGGGAGAAAAACAACTGACAAAGTATTGCAGTGTGGTTTCTATTGGCCTTCTCTTTTCGAAGGCCACGAAGATGTCATATACTAGGAGGGCTGGCTAAACGAAATTCAAAGCCTTTACAGCCCATCCTTGTTGTAGAACTGTTTGATGTGTGGGGTATTGATTTTATGGGGCCCTTTCCTCCTTCAAATGATTTTCATTTTATCTTAGTGGCAGTGGACTATGTTTTCAAATGGGTAGAAGCCATTGCCACAAGAACTAATGATAATTAGGTGGTCCTCAAGTTCATAAAGCAGAATATCTTCTCCAGATTTGGTACCCCTAGAGCCATTATTAGTGATGGGGGGAGCCATTTCTGCAACAGAAATTTCGAGAGCTTTCTCAAGAAATATTCTGTCACCCATAGGATTGCTACTCCCTATCACCCACAAACAAGTGGGCAAGTTGAAATTTCAAATAAGGAGATCAAGCATATCCTTGAGAAGACTGTGAGGACTGATAGGAAGGATTGGGCTGTCAAGCTTAATGACGCACTGTGGGCTTACAGGATCGCCATAAGACTCATTGGTATGTCCCTATTCGTAATGGTTATGGCAAGGCCTCGCCATCTCCCAAAGGGAGTTAGAACACAAGGCCTATTGGTCCATCAAACATTTAAATTTAGGTCATCACAAAGTTGCTGAAATTTGTCGGAATTGGAAGAACTAAGGATGGATGCATATGCCAATGCAAGGATCTATAAGGAAAGGTCCAAAGCTGTCTTTGACAAAGGCCTATTGAGAAAGAGTTTCAATTCTGGTGATAAGGTTTGGTTGTTTAACTCCAAACTTAAATTTTTTCTAGGCAAATTGAAATCCAGATGGGAAGGTCCTTACATTGTCATGCATGTTTCCCCATCTGGTGCTGTGGAAATCAAGGATCCTAAATCTGGGAGACTCGTGAAGGTGAATGGTCAAAGGCTTAAGCCTTGTTTCAAAAAACTTGCCGACCTTTTGGACACCATTCACTGTAAAGGGGATCCTTCTTCAAACTGATTCCACAGGTGTGTCATTACTGTAGCATATGTACTTAGTTTTTGGTTGATTTATCTTGCTCTCTTTAGTTTCTATTCTCTAGAATTTGCTAGTGACCTTATCTAAATTTTTTCCCTATCTATTTTTGAACTTTTAATGCTTCGTTTGCTTCCTACTGTTTTTGAATTGATAGCTTCTGTTGAATGCCTAATGTGGGAGGTCGTTTTCGTTGTCCTTGAGAGTATGATTGAGTTGACATATGACTAAATACAGTCATAAGATAGGGTCATGCCCAGGATTCAATCACAGCAAACATGCAAAAGGGCAGAACAAAGAGCACATGCTCTCTGTTTTGTACCTTACTGTCACTGGGTCCAAAATGGAAGCCTGGGAGACTATTGCGAGATTCATATGCTCTCACGAGGTTAAAAGAGGAAGCCTGGAAACCTCTCGCGAGGTTAAAGGAGGAAGTCTGGGAGAAGTTCGTGCAGTTCACCTGGGCACATTCTATTCGCTGTAGTGAGATTCATGTGTAGCTGAGAGCCTCTCGCACAATTCATATAGAGCCATATATTACCTGTCGTGAGATTATCAGGCTGTCGCGAGGTTCACAAGATAAACTGGGAGAATCTCGAGCAATTCAACATAAATATTCCATTTACTGTCGCAAGATTCCAAGTCTGTCACGAGATTCAAAATGAACCTCAGAGCTTTTCGTGCAATCCAAATAGAGCCTTACGAACCGCTCGCGCAATTCACATGAATTAATCTCACTCTGTCGCGCGCTCTAAGGACGACTTTAGATATTGTCGCGCAATCCAGATGTAATCAATACCCTCGCTAGGTTTATTTCCAACCCCGCGACCAGATGTTCCAAAGCGCGCCGAGCTTCGCGATAAGTATTTTAATCCCGCGCTTTGTTCCTTTTTCATTATCTACTTCCTTCTTCCCTCTGCGAAACCCTAGCTTCTTCCGCTCTCCCCTCTCCCGTCCAGCATCACTCCTACAGCTGATCATTCACTTCACAAATCTACAGAGTTGTTCCTATCATCACCCCCATCCATTGCCATCTGCTCTGAGATCTTGAGGTGCCCTGTGCGTCAAATCAAACCAAACCCTAGATCTCAGTCTCCATTGCTCATACTAGAGGACAGAGTTAGAAATGACTCCCAAAATTGTATAAAAGAGAAAGGGGAAGGACAAGGACCCTGCAGAGACCACCCCTAAAAAGGCTAAGACTTCAAAGTCTCCCAAAAAAGGAAAGGAAGTGGTTGAGGAGGCGGCGGTACCAACCACTAAGTTCTCTACCCCTTCTGACCTCATCGAGTCAATCCCATTAGAGCCTGAAACAGCCTTTGATGTACCCTTTTTTGAGAAAGAACCTCTGTGCCTCGTGATGCAGTTCATAAGCAAAGTGGGCCCGATGCCATTGATGAGAGAAATTCCGCACTAAGCGTACCTCCAAGGCTCGCAAATACTATTTTACGACATCAAGGTCAAGAAGGACAACAATGGACAAGAGTGCTTGCTGGTGATGATTGACGATTTTGATTTGTTAGTGAACCCTAAGATGATTGCTGAAGTATTGGGCATCCCAGCAACATTCAATCCTAGCTGTGAATATGGCCCCCCTCTGCATGCATCAATTGACACAATTGCAAGGACCCTAACAAGAGGATTAAAAGCCACCGGGGACTCAATCAGAAGGAGGGAACTAGAACATGATCTGCTGTTCATTGACCAAGTCCTACGGAAGAACATCTATTGCTCAGGACATCAGCAGGAGAGGAGAACCCCCATTGCGGATGCTGTCTACTCCTATCACATGGGCCATGGCTTCCATGCAGCCTGGCTAATTTTTGAGGCTATGAAAGACACAGTGGAAAAATTAGGGTCAAACAAGAAGCCTCACACCCAACCCTATGCACGAATCATCATCTTGCTGCTGATCAAGGGGGGCTACAAGATAGGAAGGACCGATCAAACCACCACCCTTACCCCTACTACCTTTGCCAAGAGGTAATGGGGAATTAGCAGGAGCTT
The DNA here is from genome assembly GCA_021018995.1 of Chloranthus sessilifolius. Classification (NCBI taxonomy): domain Eukaryota; kingdom Viridiplantae; phylum Streptophyta; class Magnoliopsida; order Chloranthales; family Chloranthaceae; genus Chloranthus; species Chloranthus sessilifolius. The sequence continues at coordinate 7,129,281 of CM037592.1, forward strand.
GATGGGGGCCAGAAAAAGAAGACAGGTGAGGCTCAAGTCCTGCCCAAGCAAACGAAAGCGGCAGCTGGATCAGGGTCTACCCCTGCTACAAAGGAGGTTCCTCCAGAGATTGTCACTTCCATCCCTGCAGCATCAGCCACACCCCCTCCACCTTTTATTCTTGCATCCATCTCTCACCCCCCTCTGATTCCATTCTCCATGCCCACTCCCCCTACACATGTGCTTGGTCCATGGGAGGACTCCCCTTCCGCTACCTTACCTCAGTACACTGCCACAATTCCAACTAAGCCAGCCAGCCCCCCACTCATCTCCTACAAGAAACGAAAACCTACTCAGACCATCCCAACCATCTCTCAGACACCACCATCAATACCTTCCGTCCCCATTGACCCACCCCACCTTGAAGAAACCACCACCCCAGCCATATCTACTATATCTCCTCTCCCCGACATTGACTTAACCCTCAACACATCCATAGGCTTCCAAGCCTTCATCTCCACCTTCCTTCAAACCATGCCTACATACTACACCCCTCTGCCAGACTCCCCAACTACCTCACAACACCATTCCCCAGAACCCCACTCTTCCCCTCCCTCCACTTTCCATCATGCTCCCTCCTCTCCTTTCCAACCAGTACCCTCTTCTTCCCAAACCCAACCTCTTAACTTTGACACACTCACCCTCATCCTACCCCTTATCCAAGACATATAGGCCCAATTATCCACCAATATCTAAAAATAGGACCAAATGCAGGCTGAACTCACCTCCATCCAATCCACCCTACACACCTTAACCACTCCACCCATCCCTACCCCATCCACTTCAACCCCCACGGTCTGCTCCTTCAGACAAGACCACCCAAACAGACTTCCCTCCTGAATCATTACCCCCTCCAACCATCACCATTACCTCTTCCCCACCCATTTCCTTTACCCCCTTTCACCATTCCAATTTTCCATCCCCCATCCCCCCCAACTCTTGTTGAGCCTACACCATTCACCTTCCCCTATACCCTCCATCCCCCTCTTATCCTACCCCCTCCCACCTTCTCTGCCAAATCTACACAAATAGACCCAAAACTTGACCCCATTCTCCCACCACTTGACTTCCCTACTATCATCCCCCCTCCTCCCCTCCAGGACCAAGCCCACTCTGCCCCTTCCACCTCTTATCTTCCCATTGCCCCAAAACACTATTTTTATAGCCCTCCCTACCTCACCATCCTCCATCACATGAGGGATAATGCTTACCTGATGTCCTGAGGGGCATGGCCAAGCTACGCCAATCAATTGAGACCCCCTGCTGGAGAAGATTGATGAGATGACGGAAGCCCACAGAGAGCAAATACTGGGCATCTCCTTGGGGTGGAAAAATATTATGGAGGAATATGCGAAGATGAAAGCTACATCTACTTATTATCAGATAAATTGGGAGTATGAGAAATCCAATGCTGCTGCAGCGACTGCTCGAGCAAGAATGCTTGAAAAATGACTTAACAATGCCCAGGAAATCCAAAAAATCCAAAAGGAGATCCATGAGACTGACGCCCTCAAATTTCAAGTCCAGATAGCCTCATTGGAATCCACATTGGCCGCTGCCAGAAATGAACCTTACCACCCAACCCCACTTTCTATTCACGTGCCTCAGCCTGCGCCAACTACTACTCCAGCTCCACCTGCCCAGTCGGAGGAGGCACCACCTAAGCCCCAACAAGATAAAGGAAAAGCTCCTGCTTCATCTCAGCAGTGACCTACAACTCTTGGCGACCTCCACCTCCCAAGGCCTCTGCTGCACCTCCACAAGAACAAACTTATCCTCAGCAGAGGAAAGTCACAACCAAGAGGTTTGCTCCCAAAGCCGTCCCTTTAAAAATTGGCAAAGAGCCTGCTGCCCAGTCTGAAGAGACACAGTCCCAGGCGAAACCTGAGTCCACTGGAAAGGGAAAGTCACCAGTGGTCCCCACTGAGGAACCCAAGGCTAAAGGAAAAGAAAAATCCCCAGTGGTCCCCCTTGCCGACATTGATGCCACAAGCAAAGGCAAAGGAAAATCCCCTGCCACCCCCCTGCTAAGCGTAAAGGCAAAGCCCCTTAAGAACCCAAGGAACCAAAAGCTCCCAAAGCACCAAAAATGAGGGTGAGGGCACCTAAAGCTCCAACTACGGTGAAAACACCAGCCGAGAAGAAAAAGGCAAGGGAGGAGAAGAAGAAAGAGGACAGAGCTGCCCTTAAGGCAAACGCTAAACAGATGGGCTGGGATTTCCTTACAGATTCTGATTCAGATTAGATCCTAGCTTCTAGATTGTATCTTAGGTTTTTCTTCTTGTCATTCCACTTGTAACTATTTTTATTCCACTTTAATAGAAATTCTAGTTTTATCTATTGCTTTGTTCTATGTGTTTCTTTTTTATTGTTTGTTACTTGTGATTGTGTTCTTTTTACCATTCATGGAGAAGAGTTTTTGGGGGGGATATTTTTTTTTTGAACCAGTAATCCATGTCGCGGAGATGGTGTTTATATAAATTTGAGCAAATACCTGCTTCAGGGATTGCAATGGCTCATTCTTCAAATTGTTGTGCCATATTAAGTGTACCTCGCGAAGATCCCCAGCTCAGCTGCGCGAGAAATGTCCTTTCCTCATCACTTATTGCTCCTCGCGAGGATCCCCGCGCGATACACTTACCACTTTAATTTCCATTCCTATCTTTGGACATTCATTCAATGCTACTTCTCGTTTCCAAAGAGCCAGTTGTGTATTTTCTTCTTCCCCACACAACACTCATTTATTGCCAAGTGTGAAAAGGGGCGCAATTTCAATTCCACCGATTCATGTTCCCTTGTCCCTCTCTTTTAAAACCAGCCCTTAGTCCCTTTTCAACTCATCCCTCCTCTTCTAACCCTATAAGTCCATTCCTCCTCCCACAAATGGCGGATGACAGCCCCTTTGGCTTCCCAATCAAATTTTACCCTATCTGGGAAGATCCCCCACCGCCTAAGGAGCCGGACCCCTTGCAATTTTTCTGGGATGAGTATGACGAGGTCCAGCGGATCCTGGCCAAGGAGGAAAAGAAAAAGAAAAAAAGAGAGAAGCGAGAGAAAAAGAAGAAGAAAAAAATGGCACCACCTGCATCTCCCCCTCCATCTTCCTCCAACCCTCCCCTGACTACACATTACCCCCCCCCCCCCCCCCATTTTCTCTTTTCTTTTTTTTCATCTTTTTATCATATTTTCTTTTTTCAATGAAAGTTTTCTTTTAGTTCCATACTGTTCAGTTTTGCATTTTTATTTCTCTCTCTTCTTCTGTGTTTGTTTCTGTATGTTTTCTTGGATTCGATAGTTTATTCTCACTTCTGAACCAGTGAGGACACTACTCCTCTTAGGTTTGGGGGTGTGGCAGGTAGGTCTGCCAATAACATAGTTAACTTAAAAGTGCAGCAGAATCATGTGAGTAACATAGAAATGGAGTTGTGTTCACTTAAGAATTATGAAAATTAAGGAATTTAAAACTTTTTGTAGATCTTTAGACATTATAAATTTCTAAATTTTCACATTTCCATGATGAGAACACCAAGAAAACTCACTGGTATCAGCACTTAGTGAATCATTGAAGAGAGAAAAAGGTAAGGACATACTTAAAAGTTCAAAGGAAGACCATCACCAGTGAGAATTGGGCCTACAAAATATTTTTTTTATTTGAGGAGTGATTGAGGTAAATTTCTTCTAGATTTAAGGACTGGCTGAGTCAATGTGTTCACTAAAAGTTAGGTAACTCCAAGTTGAAACAACTGACAGCACTCATGACACTTAGGAAAGGATCAAGGCCTTCTCTTGGACAGTTTGAGCCTAAACAGACCAAACCCTAAAGCAACTACCCTTGTTCATACACTCTTTGAGCTTCAAAGTCCAATTTTCTTCAAAAACATACCTGAGTACTTGTACCTGAACCTATGGATCTGATTTAACCTTACCCTCACTCTGAGAAGTCAGAAGGTAAAGGAGAAAGAGTTAAAGATGGACTAGCTAGGGTCAACATTGGATGAGTGGAGAAGAATTATCTGAAGTTCTAGCAGTGTAACAACTGAGGAAAAAGGTGGCAATTCATCAAAGCAAAAACAAAAAAAAATATAAAAAGAAGAAAACTGCACCAGAAAGAAAAGAAAACAATAATGAAGAGGAGTAAGAGAGGAATCAAGAGGAAACATTCATTGGAAAAAAATCAAACAAGAGGAGAAACTGATCACTTCAAATCTGAAGATTTCAAAGAAGATGAAAGGAGTTGAATTAAAGAAGGTGAAGTCATGAATCACCTCCTGCACCTACTGATTTCTGAATTTCGAACCCCTTTTTCAACCTTCCAATTCTTTTTATAACCCAATACCATAAGCCACATTACAGCCCAGTTAAAGCCCTTATGATCCAAAGTTGAATGAGCTGTCATGTAGAGATAATGAGTTGTCCAATCTATGGTAAAAATCTGCCAATGATGCCAGAACTTGAATGCTATGCCTATGCTCATGCTTACAGACCCATTTGAGGGATGTAACTGCTCTTGAGCTTGAGAGACAATGAAACCCTCAAAAGTTCTTTGTGAGAGTACGCCCTGGAGAGTCTTGGGTCTGATATTGAATGTATTAGGCATGACCTACAACCTAATTTTTAATTCAATGGTGAGCTCAGTGCTAACACACATGCGTAGTTTCCCTGTTGTGAACTGATTGGAAATACTGTGCTATCATGTGAAGTTTATGTTGCTTAAACATCTGTGCAGACAATGTATTTTAAATTTCCTATATTTTTACCAATTCAAGGGTGAACTGATACTATATTTCTTGACTGCTAACTTGACAATCTTGCACTACTGTTAACTGTTTTATTGAGAAGTTTGTGGGTATCTTCACTGAAAACCCTCAGGAGACTTAACTCCTCCACTAGGGATGACCTAGGGATTTAAAAGGCTTGGTACATATGCTAAATGTATCCGTGCTCCCTACGAATAGGAAACTTCCAGCAATTAGGGCACGCACTCTAACGCTCCAAGTTTCATGCACATGCCTCGAGGCATCCAAGGAACAGTATTATGCGATGTGGCATCGTTAAAATTAGGGTTTCCTAACCCTAATGCGCCTCCAAACTAACTGCTATATAAACCTAAGCCTGGTTTAGGTTTAGGGGACCTCATAGAATAGAATTTTTTCTATCTTCTTTTGGCAGTAGCTGTAGATCTCTAGTAAGGTTTAGGTAGATTTCTTTTTACTTTTTCTTCTCTCCATAGTCCAGCATTTGCTGGCTATGCATTTGTATGACTATTTGGAATAGATTAATGGAGTTTTATGATAGGGTGTTTTACATTTATGGGATTTCTGTTTGTGAGTTATTCTGTACAAGGCTGCTACCTTGAGATCCTCCATTGCTAGGATGTATTGCAAGCAATGGAGGACTGATTTTATGGTTAACTCAGATCCAAGTGACCTGTGTGTCTGGGCTAACATGCTCCCATACAGGCCCCCCACCACAGAACCCACTAGATCTGAAGTCCCCATGGGAGCAATGAGCTTTTATAGCCTTGTGAACATGGTGGTGGCAGCAATGTTTCTTGTTCTATCTTGAGCTTTGTGAGGAGGATAGCCTCTGGGATAGTCTGTGACCATTTAAGTGGACAAGTTATAGCCTTAGGGTGAAGCCAACCCATAGACTTAAGACAGATTGTTCTTCTCTGCACTTGTGCTTGTAGCCCTGTGAGAGATTGTGCTGAGACAAACTCTCCAGTATGTGTATAGACCCGCCATCAGATGGCAGATCTGGTTTGGTTATAGAGATTGTAGGCTTGCGACTGGATCACTGCACTCTCTCTAAAGTAGTGGACAGCTGGATCTAAGGCTGCAGTCAAACTCTTGCTGGTCTTATGTGTCTGGGCTAACATGATCCCATACAGGCCTAGCCCCACACATAGCACTTTAGAGGTTGAGGTTCCCTATGGACTCTTGTGCTTATAGCCTGGATGAAGTAGTGCCTACAATGATAAACTTGCTCTGACCCATCTCTGGACTGTGGTTCCCCAATTGGATAGTCTATGATCATTTAAGTGGATAGGTTATAGCCATAAAGGGATTGGATCATGGCACAGAGATGAGTTGGATTCTTTCTCCTCAGTGGTGATAATGTAGCCATTGGATAGAACTTCTATAGCAGCAGATATGAATTTGAGTCATGAAACCCATCAGATCTGAACCTGATAGCATACTTCTCACCCTTTTTTATTTATTTTCTCACTCCATCTTCTTTCTTAACCCTTTCTATAGTTTAGACATTAGGATACCTTAGAATTTAGATTTTAGTGACCCTAAATCCCCTTCCATTTAGGATTGCCAGATCTGTAGTCAGATATGGAGGGCCTACTAAAGATGGCTCCCTTGGAGCTTAAGATCAACTTCCCTGCGGGACAAACTCTTACTTATCAAAACTTGCTACAACAGGCCCTGTATCTTGCAGGATTGTGCATATTTTAGGCTTGCTGCTCTGTCATTTTCAATCCACCTTTCATTCATTTTCATTCACCCCATTCTTATCACTGTCTTCAATAAAGTCAGTAGCAAGCACTTAAAAATAGCCCAACAGGTTTCAACAATGGTTTCAAACCATTAGTGGCAAGATAGTCCGATGTCCATTTGGTAGACATAGGATCGCGAAAAAAACTTTCATGTATGTCCCACTCGGGCTCAAAATTTTTGGCCCCCCACCAATTATTGGATTGGGTTGGTGTAGATGATTGAGGTGGTGGAGGTGGTGCTTGTGGTGCCTTGCTACGAGAAGACGGCTTGTAGAAGCCATTGTAAAGTATCTTCTTTCTAGGTTGAGGATTAGGGCTTGTAGAAGCCATTGTAAGGTATTTCAAAAGAAATCAATGAAAATGGAGATTAATAAGGGTAGAAATCATCTTTTTCAGCACTTTTATCGGATCGGATTCGTGAAAAACCAGTTGAAATCGGACGCACTGAAGCGTTCAAGCACGAATCCCAAACCCTAGCTCTCCCCAAGCCCTCGTTCGAGCAGAAGAAATGGGCGACAACAATGGGCGCCCCTATTTATATCCAAGTCCTCGCGCGAGTGATTTAAGTCCTCGTGCGAGCGATCATAAAGACTCTTCTAGCTCTCGATTTGAATAAGGCTCGTGCGAGCGAGCTTAAGATATCGCACAAGCGATCACAGAAACTTCTTCTGGCTTATTTTCTCGTCTACTTTCACATTTTTGTGGGGTTAACATCTCATTTTGTGTAGTACAAAAGTTTCCTTTATAACAACTCCTCTAGTTACATAATCACAAATCAAAATTGACACCCTTTCACAAAAATTTAGCGTTGATTTAGATGGCCTCATTTCTTACAATGTCGAACAAGCCATGTGATCTAGCTTTCCTCAAACAACTTCAGATATTGTTCTCTCACATCCGCCTTGCATTCCCAAGTAGCTTCTTCGGCCGGATGATTCCTCCACTTGACAAGCACTAATGGAATACTCTTAGTGCGTAGAATTTGTTCCTTTTGGTCCAAAATTTGAGTTGCCTCTTCCACCATGGTCATGTCTTCATGCATCTCGATAGGTTGATCACCCAAGACATGGGTAGGGTCCTTCATGTACTTTCGGAGCATAGAGACATGGAACACATTGTGTACCTTGTTAAACAACATGGGTAATCTAATGCGATAAGCTACCTCACTTACTCAACCCAAAACTTCAAAGTCAAAGGGTCCAATGTAATGAGAACTTAGTTTTTCTCTCTTCCCAAATCTCATAACGCCCTTCATGGGCGATATCTTCACAAATACATGATCACCAACGGCAAAGTCCACGCTAGTCCTTTTGATATCGACGTAGCTCTTCTGTCTACTCTGAGCCGCTTTGAGTCTCTCTCTTATCATACAAACAGTAATGGCGTTATCTTCAAGTAGTTCCGGTCCCAATATGAACTTTTCACCGGTTTCTTCCCAATTGATGGGCAATCTATACCGCCTTCCATAGAGAGCTTCATACGGAGCCATTCCAATGCTTGTTTGAAAGCTATTATTATAGGCAAACTCGACCAACGGTAGGTGTTGATCCCATGATCCTTGTAATTTAAGCATACATGCCCTGAACATGTCTTTTATCACCTAACTTACCCGCTCTGTTTGCCCATTGGTCTATGGATGGAACGCTGAACTAAAGTCCAATCGCGTGCCAATGCCTTCTTGAAACTTCTTCCAAAATTTTGAAGTATATAACGGGTCATGATTAGAGACGATGCTGCTTGGAATCTTGTGCAAACATATGATCTCCTTCATATAGAGTTCCGTAAGTCTTCCTACTGTATACATCGTGTTGTAGGATAGAAAGTGAGCTGACTTGGTTAGTCGATCAACAACCACCCAAATTGCATTATACCTTTTTGCTGTGCACGGTAATCCTAAGATTAAATCCATGGAGATCGATTCTCATTTCCACTCCGGTATGGGTAGAGGTTGTAGTAACCCAACAGAGTGTCTATGGTCTATCTTCACCTGCTGACATGTCAAACACCTTGACATGTACTTGGCTACATCTTGCTCCAAACTGCATCACCAGTAACTCTTTTTCAAGTTTTGATACATTTTTATGCTACCGGGGTGAATAGCATACTTGGATTTATGCGCCTCATCTAGAATAGTTTGTCGTAGATCGGCATCAACTGAATAGTAAGGAACCATCCTCTTTCACCGAGAACTCCGATTTGGTGCCCTCAATCACACCTTATCGAATTTTGACCAACTCCGAGTCTTTCATCTGTAGCTTGTGAATATGCTCAAAGATCGTCGGTCTCATTGTGAGGTTGGCTAGAAGAGCCCCTGAAGCTTGCACCTCGATATTCATGCCATACAATGAAAGATCTTCAAACAACTTCCATCTGTGTGTTTCTATGATAAGATTAGCTAACTAAGTCGAACCCTTATGACTCAATGCATCTGCTATAATGTTAGCTTTGCCTGCATGATATTGTATGGAGCAATCATAGTCCTTGAGAAACTCCATCCACCTTCGCTGCCTCATATTCAATTCCTTTTGTGTGAATAGGTACCTGAGGCTCTTATGGTCAGTGAAGATCTCAAAGGTCTCCCCATACAAATAGTGTCTCCAAATCTTCAATGCAAATATAATCGCTGCTAGTTTCAGGTCGTGTGTCGGGTAATTCTTCTCGTGATCTTTCAGCTGCCTCGACCCATAAGCAATTACTTTCTTGTGTTGGTTGAGCATACAGCCCAGACCGCTATGAGAAGTATCGCTATATACCGCAAACCCTTCACTGCTTGAAGGAATTACTAGTATTGGTGTTGAAGCGATTCTCTTCTTGAGTTCTTAAAAACTCTTTTCGCACGCTTCAGTCCACTCAAATCTCACATCCTTTCGTGTGAGCCTTGTCAGTGGTCCCGATATTTTAGAAAATCCCTCCACAAAACATTGATAGTACCCAACTAGGCCAAGGAAACTACAGATATTTGTCATCATCTTTTTTTGTTCCCATTTCACCACTGCCTCAATCTTAGCTGGATCTACTGTGACACCCTCCTTTGAGATGACGTGTCTAAAAAAGTTAACTTTCTCCAACCAGAACTCGCACTTACTGAGTTTGGCGTAAAGTTGGTGTTCATGTAGAGTTTGTAGAGCAACTCTCAAATATTCTTCATGTTCCTTCTTTGATTTGGAATATATCAGTATGTCATCGACGAATACCATGACACAAGCATCCAGGTGTGGTTTAAACACATGATCAATTAAATCCATAAACGATGCCAGCGTATTCGTCAAACCAAACGGCATTACTAAGAACTCGTAGTGTCCATACCGTGTCCTGAATGCTGTCTTCTAGATGTCCTCTGCCTTGACTCTCAGTTGATGGTATTCAGATCTCAGATCGATCTTGGAAAAATATCTTGCTCCTTGTAGTTAATCAAATAAATCATCGATCCTAGGCAATGGATATCGATTCTTGATGGTTAGTTTGTTTAACTGGCGATAGTCGATGCATAGTGGCATCGACTCATCTTTCTTCTTTACAAATAAGACTGGTGCTCCCCAAGGAGACACGCTCGATCTTACAAACCCCTTATCCAAGAGCTCTTGCAATTGTTCTTTCAACTCTTTTAACTCAGCTGAAACAATTCTGTATGGTGCTTTGGAAACAGGCTCTGTTCCAGGTGCCAAGTCGATAGCGAACTCCACCTCTATATCCGTAGGTAATCATGGCAACTCTTCTGGAAAGACATCTTCAAACTCACGTACTACTGAAATTTCAGAAATGACATTCTTTTCTTCCTTGCCTTCCTTCAAAAATGCCAAGTAACCCCTACATCCATTTCTGATTAAAAGCTAGGCTCTGATGGCCGACACAAGAGGTAGAAACTTCATTCTCACCCCTACGAATCGAAATGACCTCTTTGTATTGGGCCTGAAGATAACAACCTTGTTCTTACAATTGATCATTGCACAATGCTATGAAAACCAGTCCATGCCAAGGATCATGTCGAATCCTTGTATATTCAACAAAACCAAATTTGTTGGTAGTTCAAAGACGTCCCCATCTCTAATAGTTACTATCACCGACCTGCAGACCAAGTTCGTATCAACCAAATTTTCAGTCGAAATAGACACTGCCAAGATAAAATCTAATGTCTCTGGGTTGACCCTTATCTTCTTCACAAATCGAGGAGTAACAAATAAATGAGTAGACCCTGGGTCTATCAACGCTCTAGCCACATATGCTATGTCACTCTTGTAGACACCCCCATTTTGCCCTCTTGGAGTACACGAATTCGTTTGGTCAGCCCTTGACCTTTTTAACCCTCGACATGGGACCATGCAACTGTATATGGCAGAACACAGGCTGAAACAATAGCTTTGTGGCTCAGATCCCAATGTAGAGAGGCTATATACTAAGCAATAGTATATAGCCGAAATACAGACTGAAACAATAGTCCTACATTCCATTCTTAAGACCATACCTAGGCAACCCTGAATTAGGCGCCTGAAAACCCGCGTGTAATTTGATCAAGCGTAAAACCACAAGCGCGTGATCAGTCCCCTTTCAGACCAACATTCTTTTTACATACCGTTTTGAGACTCGATTACGTGCCTGAAAATAGACGTGTGATCGGATTGAGAGTTAAACCACTAGCGCACAATTGGCCTACGCCCAACCTAGTCTCCTACCCTTGACTCCTACGTTTCCTCGATTAAGCGCTTCAAGTAACACAGTTAATCGGATTATGCACGTCCCACCATGCACATAATTAGTCCTGATTTTGTTAGGACTAGAAACCCGCTAAGTAATTCATCCCGTCGCTCACTGAGTCAGTGACTGACTCAAAGCGATTAAGCGCCAGATAATTGGTGCGCAATTCAGTTAAACATTAAAAAACGGGCGCATAATTGAATGAAAACCTATAAAAGCTTTTTTTCTCAAAGAGAGAGAGAAAGGTTGTAAATTTTGAGAAACGAGACCGTAAAATAAAAAACCAGAGAGCTCCGAGAACGAACCCCTAGAGTAAATTAGTCATGATTCTAATATTCGAACTCCGAGATTTCACACCGCAGTCCTGAATCTAATTTTTAGACTGTAGCATCCTCTTCGAGCACAACACAGGAGGTTGCAAATTTTGAGAAACGAGACCATAAAATAAAAAACCAGAGAGCTCCGAGAACGAACCCCTAGAGCAAATTAGTCATGATTTTAATATTCGAACTCCGAGATTTCTCACCGTAGCCCTGATTCTAATTTTTAGACCGTAGCATCCTCTTCAAACACAACACAGAAGGTTGCAAATTTTGAGAAACGAGACCGTAAATTCTGAAACCAGAGAGCTCCTAGAACGGATCCCTAGAGCAAATTAGTCATGATTTTAATATTCGAAATCCGAGATTCCTCTCCACAGCCCCGACCTTAGGTAAGAATTTAATTTAATTTTAGACTTAGGATTTCCCCCTTAGTTTAATTATTCAATTATATTTCTAATTTTTAGACCGTAGCACCCTCTTTAGACCGAAATTCTCTATATCCGATTCTAGTTCTTTGTTTCTAGAACCGGTTCTTTATCTAGTGGTCCGACATATCGACCTTATGCTCTGATTCTACTCTAAAATCTTAACTATAGTCCTATCATTAATTTTTGGTTCTGAGTCTCAGACTTCAGAACCAGTCCTTAATCATACGGCCTAATTTTTTGATTTCGGACTCGAATTTAGTCGTAAATTTTAATCTATAATTTAATTCTATATTTTCATACCGTCAAAAATCCAAAACTATAAATTTCAGTTCATAACTTTAGTTTCTCAATCTAATTTCTTATTATAATTTCGAATTCAATTATAAAAATCCTCCTTTTATTATTCAATTACCCACCTATCTTTTATCTCAGCCATTCGATTTACCCAAGGGAGCTTACGGAGGGTACTCGGGAATGAGGCCAATCCTCCTTAGCATAGCGGGCCCAACCTCCCTTTTTTTTTAGATTGTTTAGGATTAACTAGTTAATTATAGGTTAGTTTTTTTTATTATTTCAATATAATTGACTAATTGCATCAAACAGGCCTTCATATCATTATTTGCTTTGATTCAATTCAGTCTTCTAGTTCAGTCACTTTATTATCTCAACCAGAATTTAGGAAAGTTAATTCGTTTATTATTAGTTAGATTTTTACCATAATTGATCCGTAGATTATGATTCTAAAAAAAAAGAGTTGATTTTGTCGCCTCAGTCATTTATTTCTAGTTTAGTAAATTGATTTATTGCTTCAATAAAAAATCCACAAAAAAGATTAGTCTTTGTTTTCTTCAAATTAGAATGCTAGTAAGATTACCTTAAGTGCTTTAGTTGTGATTGCCACGTGATTGATACATCTACTTGTCTAGAATTGTAATAAAATAGTATACCTGCTTTATCTAGAATTGCGATATAATTGGACTCTTTTGTTTAATCGAAATATTATTGGAACTGATACACATGCACTCCTAGTACCAGTAGGAGACTGAAACTGATTGGAGTCTTAGCAGTAGCAGGACTTTGATATTAATTAGACTCCTAATGATACCGAGAAACTGAAAATGATTGGACTCCTGATAGCATCAGGACACTAAAATAACCATCATAATAAGCTCACCTAATCATAATTCACAACAAAAAAAGAATCTAAATCGACCATAATAGCAACAAGGGAACTAAAAAGAAAACTGAAACTATCTAATTAAAAGAGGACACTACTGCTGACGTTTGCAGGTGGACGATTCAGTATAGAAGTAACCCACACTCGCTTAAACGCATGATCATTGACGTGTTGAAACGTCGATAAATATCTGCAGCTGGCGATCGCAAATCAACTAGGAATAATCCTAGAAAATTCCTCCTATTACTATTTATCCCCACCTTATTACATACACCGCATCGCTAGAGTCCAACAGGATAGAATTGGAAGCCACTTATTCAATGGGAACCGAGAGGAACCCAGAAAAGCCCGCATCAATAGACTGGCGATCGCGACGGGACACTTTTGTAAACCCCTTCTTTTTCTTTAGATAGTTAGCTTTATTTTACTTTCCCGTTGTGTCATTTAAATTTAGAGAGATATATATATATATATATATATATAAATATATATATATATATATATATATATATATGAGTCGTCGCCAAAGACTCGAAATGTCTGGCATACGTAGAGTAAGTTTAGGAGACCCGCCGTTGTGGGAATTTTATAACAACCCTGCCTACGAGGAAGAACTACCTTATACTTTTAGCCCACGACAACCTAAAGTCAACATGGCTGGTGAACAAGAGAACCCTTTTCTACACCACATGCCGGTAATAGCCATAGCGACAGAAATAATAGCTCTGGACAAAATCTCATCACTCAACAAATCGTAGAACTTAGCATCCAAAGAATACAAAGAGGAGGCGATGATTCCGAAGAGTTGCTTCGAGGATTGGCTGCTGCATATGAAACCATTAGGGGATAACAAAATTCGGGAGAGCAGGAGTGACAAGAGAGACCACCTTCTACCCCATTGAGACAACATACTCACACGTTCTTTAATGACAGTTTTCCAGACAAGGGTATCTCATGCGTCACTCTCAAAGACAACACTATAAAGGTTGAAGACCTCCCAAAAATGCTCGATAAATACATGGCCAAGAGGGAATGCCCAGGTCACTCTTTCAGATTTGATAAATTCTATCAAGACATTGAATTTGACCTACCCATAGGATTTAAACCGCCAAAATTTACTAAATACAATGGCACCGAAAATCTAAACCATCACTTGGCCCTCTTTTGTAATGATTGCCGACCTATACGCAACAATCAAGGACTTCTCTTTCACTACTTTCAATGTTCATTAGAACGAGAAGCTTTAGACTGGTTCGCGGAGCTCCCACTTTATAAGATAGAGACTTTTGATGAGCTAGTCGGTCGATTCCTAGACCAATACAAACACTTGATTCAAGAGATGGTTAACCTCAGCGACCTGATGGTGGCCAAGCAAGGATCAGAAGAAGAATTCACCGACTTCGTCGCTAGATGGCGAAAGCTTGCTGCTAGAACTGGTACTTCAATGAAAGAGAAAGATTCAATTGACATCATCATTGATAATACTAAGGAACCACTAAGGAGCGTCCTAGTCATCAGCGATTGCCCCGACTTCACTGCACTTCACTCTTGGGCATCCCGACTGAAGCGACACATCAAGGGCGGAGATCTTGCATTATCCATAGTCATGTCAAAGGTGGGCTCCTCCAACAAGTCGAAATTGAAAAATCATAAGAAAGCCTCAAGAACCAAACAAGTTAATATGGTTGTCAATCAAGGGAAAAATTAGAATAACGGGAATTTCCCACCACGCAACTTCTGGCAGAACCAGTCCCAACAACGATACGCTAGTCAAAATCAGGGTGCCAATCAACACAGGTACAGAATCCAGAACCAGGGCCAAAACTAGAACCAAGGCTAATATCAAAATAGAAACTAATACCCTAACACTTATCAGGCCCAAAATGCAGCACAGAATCGATCGGCCGATGCGCCAAATTATAACAGCGTACCTCCACCTCAGAACTTTAACCCAGCTAGGGGACCCAACCAGCCGAAGGGGGAACACTATCCCCCTTTACCTGATACTATTTCTAACATTTTCTGCCTCCTTAGTGCCCAAAATCTCTTATGATTCCTATAAGAAAAGCCTAGGCCATGGCCTGCAAATCTCGACTACGATAAATACTATTCTTTCTATTGGTATGAGGGACACAACCTAGAGGACTGTTGGGTTCTCAGGGACGTGATCTATAACATGAACGACTGGAATCAAATTGATTGAGAAGCGCTTAGGAACCCTGACCCTAATAATAATCAACCCCAACATAATTTAGGGATCATAAATAACCCCATGCCCAACCACAACCAAGGGACACCGGCCCAGGTCACTACTGTAGATCTCTCCAGTCAACCTTATTTCCAGCCTTTGACATTAATCACTCGTATCCTACCCTCCGAGGTTGGTACTACCCCTATAAGAACTCCATCCTCCTTACACCCCTCCGCCTTGATCACACGGAGTGCGCCACCGATCCCGCGTCCATATCCAAAGTTTACTCAAATACGAGTCCATTCTTTCAGGGCCAGGAGGCCATTCCTCCATCATTCCTCACTAGAGCCATTGACCCAGCCAAATCTCAAATCTCCAGTGTTGCCACTCCCTTCACCCGACTCTGAATCTGAGTGTGGAGACTATGCTCTCCAAACCGTCATTTCGACTGTGACACTAATAGACAGTGTCGCCCACATGACTCCCAACCAAGAGAATGAAGCCAAAACTGAGTATCTGTCAGATGAAGAGAAAAGTGAATGAAAAGAATACCTAAAGCCATGCGAGACGTTGGTCTCCACTTTCTTAGAGGAAGAGGATCACACACAATATCTCCCACCTTGTAGTACCATACGGACACGCACTTCGTGACCCTTAACTTCACTTGCTTCACAAATGCACTGACATCGAGGCATGATAAGTTCGATCAGTAATCGGCCTACCCTATTCTCAAGTTAAGAACCAACTATCCACCTCCCCCTTTCTCGTAGAATAAAGATTTCACACATACACAACTACCCGAGGGGAACACGAGAGATAGGGAAGTTGACTTACCACCCCCACCGCACGTCATCCCACCACCAATTCTCGTGCCACAACCACCTCAGCCACCTGTACCTAGGGCCCATCGGCCGGGTAAAGAAATAGCACTCGAGCCAGGGCAAGAGCATGATTTGTTACGACATCTCCAAAAGATCCCAGCCTAGATATCTATACTAGAACTCATCAAGAAGTCACCTGATCATCATCGACTGTTAATAAGGACACTTGAGGACACTCAAGTAGATGAAGACACGACCCTGGATGAGCTTCACCAAATTACCTCTGTCATGGCACAACCTCCCACCCTTACATTCCCAGACGCAGACATGCCTAAGCAGTCACTTTGCGCAACGCTGCCCCCATATATCTTACAGTCATAATCAGAGGGTTCTCTGTGCCCCATGCACTAGTCGACATAGGCGCGCGACTCAATATTTTCCCTCTCACCATATAGAAAACACTTGAATATACAAAACAAGATGTCAGGCCCTCAGTCTTGTCTCTCATAGCCTACGATGGCTCACATCATTTCGTAAAAGGAACTATCAAACTTCAGGTCCGCCTTGGACCTGTGACAAAAGATGTTACGTTCCATGTTGCTGACTCCACTAGCACATATAATCTCATTTTAGGAAGAAAATGGTTAGAATCAATGAAGGGTGCGCATCTACATACCATCAATGCATTAAATTCTCGTATGAGGACTCCATCGTCCGTATATATGCTGATGCACCTCTTCAAGAGATGGATACCGATTACGCGGCAAGTATTTCGACGGCCCATGAATCCGTACTAAACACAGGCCACATCCAAAAGACATGAATTCCTGATGAAGCAGCTATCATAGGAGTCTGTTCACCTACCCTTCCTGGTTTTCACCTAGAGCAACAACAAGAGCTAATGAGGAGGGAGGTTGGCCCATACCTCGCTAGATTATACGACATCAACCCAACCACGATGAAAGGGTGGGATCACCAACTCGGATACGTCCCCCACACCGGACTTGGTAAGGATAAGCAAGGGAGTGTGAAAGCTATATTCCCGACTAAAATATGTAAGCACATAAGATTAGGTTACCGATTGAACAGCCAACCAACCGATTAATTCCCTACCTCACTAAAATGGTCTCTATATGGCCACTTCGTCTATGGAAATACTGAGAAAGCAGATGTTCCGAAGCAGAAGGGAGCATCCTTCACCAAACCCCAGGAGATCGAAATTGAACTAATATCCAAAGCATTCAATGATTTGACGAACCTGAATAATGATATCAACAAACCCCTCGAAGGAGTCAAACCTTTGTTTGACACTAAAAATCTCATAGAAGGAAGAAAGAAAGACCCTCGAGAAATTGAACCGTAATTACAAGATTGGGAATCTATGGATGACGAAGATTTTCACATAGAGGCCTTACGAGATGACGAAGAACACTCACGGTCGCCATGGGAACGGGATGACACCTTGCAAGAAAATATTAATTCGTATAGCATCCACCTTTGCCTCGGCCTTGGAGGATGGGAATGCCCGTGGGACTCGCCTTGTATCTTTCACCCATATCAACCCCGGTGCGAAGCGTGCACTCGCATACTAGAGCAATTTGCTAGCAAGATCACACGTCCTATAACGACCAAGGTGGACGGAGTTGACCCTACAACCATAAGCATGACCAGTAATCCACCAACCTCGCTCTTGGCACCAGAAGAGAGAAGACCCGATGGTCAGTTATTCGACTCAGGAGGAAACACCCATGTCCAACTCCTAGAGTTTGAAGAGGAGTTTGAATTAGACGCTCTTTCATCCCCAGATGCATTACAACTCTAAATATTTTGGCAATCTCTCGAGGAAGAGTGGCGACCTCGACCAAGTGATGACGAGGACTACTGGATATACCTCCCTGCACTCGAATTGGCAGAGCAAGCCAACCTAGAACTTTATGCCTTATCAGATTCAGAGAGTGAGTTAGATAATATCATCAACTATAACTTGGAAGGATGGGAATATCCTTGGGAATCTCCCTGCATTTCTTACCATTACCAGCCCCACTGTCGAGCATGTGCGCTCATCCCAACATATCATGAAGATCAAGAGAAAGAGTTCCCTCCCCCTGGGGACCCTTTAGGATATTTCCCCTTACGGGGAAGGATAATCATCTCATAACTTTGACGACGATCGTTCAATCGATTATGATCTCTCGAGCTTCTTCAGCGAAGAGACAATCAACCTAGTAGAGGAAACTCAAACTATGATACCCCTGTCATTAGCATTGCTTATTCGAAAGATCCCATTGGATGAGGACTCCAAAAAAAAAAATGCCAAATTTACAACAAGTCCGCGTTCCCCGAAGGATTGCCTGAACGGCTCCCTCAGCCGTCTAGCTCCCTCAACTAGAGGAAGTGGCTCTCTCGATGCCTCTTGAGGCCACCGACCCTGTACCATATTTATTATCAAAGATAAAAAAATAGAAAATATAGAAAACCCTAAAAAACTAGAAACACTAAACCCAAAAAATAAAAAAACCTTGAAAAAGAAAGGGAACTCTTTATCCCGACTCAAGTCTGCAGTCAACGAGGGGACTTCCCTCCTCTAACTCTTGACCCGTCTCGCGCGCAAGGACGCAAAGCCTTCAGGCTAAGTAATAAGTCAGTCATCATACGAAAAGTGATACTCCCTGACTTCGAGAGAAGAATTAATAGCCTTGACCTTCACTTTACCAAAGATCTTTCGGTCATAAGTTGCACCGATAAAGAGTGGCCTTGCGCAAAAAGAAATCCCTAGCCTAGTAATTTTGCGGTATATGAGCTTATCGAGGATGAAGGAGGAACACTAAGCCCTGATGAGACTCAGGACTTTCGGCAGGTTATTAAATGTTTTGACGAGCAGACCCAGGCTGTCGCCAAACCCACGTAAGAAATTGATTTTGGCACCAACGAGAAACCTAAGAAACTATTAATTAGTGCAACGCTCAATAATAGAGAACGTCAATAGATTGTACAAATCCTACAGGAACATCTCGACTCTTTCGCATGATCCTACGAGGACATGCCTGGTTTAGACCCAAGCCTAGTAGAACATCGTCTTGTCTTAGAACCCAATGTGAAACCTGTTAAGTAGAAACTCCGTAGGATGCACCCCCAAACAGCCCTTCAAGTCAAAGAGAAAGTTAACAAGTCACACAAAGCTAAATTCATCTGAGCTGTCCTCTATCCCAAGTGGGTCGCCAACATAGTACCTGTCGCCAAGAAAGAAGACAGGGTACGAGTTTGCATTGACTTTCAAAACCTCAATCAGGCATGCCCAAAAGATGACTTCCCACTCCCACATATTGACACTCTTGTTGACAACACCGCTGGACATGAGACGATGTCTTTCATGGATGGTTTCTCTGGATATAATTAGATCAAGTTAGAAGAGTCTGACCAAGAGAAGACTTCCTTCACCACACCATGGGGGACTTACTGCTACGTCGTCATGCCTTTTGGGCTCAAGAATGCAGGAGCCACATATCAATGTGCCATGATGGCTATTTTTCATGACATGATGCATAA
The DNA here is from genome assembly GCA_021018995.1 of Chloranthus sessilifolius. Taxonomy (NCBI): domain Eukaryota; kingdom Viridiplantae; phylum Streptophyta; class Magnoliopsida; order Chloranthales; family Chloranthaceae; genus Chloranthus; species Chloranthus sessilifolius. Next base: position 7,149,003 of record CM037592.1, read on the forward strand.
GTGTGTAGAAGTTTATGTCGATGACATATTAGTGAAGTCCCAGACGCGAGTAGGACATGCTGAAGCCCTTCGGCTAGTGCTATAGAGAGTTAAGAAATATCAACTAAAAATAAATCCTAAGAAATGTGTTTTTGGAGTCACCTCTGGAAAATTACTTGGTTTTATAGTTAGCAACCGAGGGATTGAAGTCGACCCTGTGAAAGTGAGAGCCATTTTAGAGATGCCACCTCCCAGTAATATTAAGGAATTATGAGATTTGATAGGAAGATTACAATTCAATAGGAGATTTATCTTTCAGCATTCAAACCGATGCGATCCTTTCTACAAACAACATAAAGGAGGAATTGAGTATAAATGGGATGACCAATGGCAGTAAGCTTTCGATAACATTAAAAAATACCTCCTTAACCTGCCAATACTATCGCCACAAGTTCTCAGAAGATCCCTAATCCTATACCTTTCAGCAAACAATAAAATGATGGGAGTAATCTTAGGATAATATGAAGAAGATGGCAGGAGAGAGAAGGCCATTTACTACCTTAGTAGAACGATGGTCGAATACGAACGAAAGTACACCCCTATGGAGAAGACATGCCTCACATTGGTATGAGCTTCAACTAAATTACGACATTACTTTGGAGCACATAAGATACTAGTGCTAGCCCGAATGGATCCTCTGAAGTACATATTCGAAAAGCCTGCCACATCAGGGAAGATCGCCCACTGGCATATGCTATTACAAGAGTTCGATATCACTTACGTCATTCAAAAGTCGATCAAGGGGCAAGCCATTGCAGATTACCTCACAGATCTTCCACTCCCAAACGATGAACCTATACACGTGGACTTCCCCGATGAAAACTTACTCACAATTCATGACAAAGAGACCGATAAAACATCATGGACTCTCTATTTCGACGGTGCTCTAAATCACAAAGGGAGGGGCATCGAAATAGTCCTTCTAAGCCCGGAAGGAGTGATGATACCCAAAGCTTTCCAATTAGACTTCCCTGTTTCCAATAATGTTGCAAAATACAAAGCTTCTATAGTTGGATTATAGACAGTGTTATAATTAGGTGTCAAAGAGTTATAGACCATAGGCAATTCTAAACTCGTAATCTCGCAAGTCATAGGAGAATGGAAAATTAAGGAAAGGAGATTGATGAGATACCTAGAGACTGCCCAATATTTGGTGAAGAAATTTGAAAAGATCTCTTTCACACACATCCCTAGATTAGAAAATGAGTTAGCAAATTACTTAGCCACACTAGCCTCTGTCATCCAGATACCTATCGGCCAAAATACCAATACCTTCTTCATTTAAAGATTAACAATATCCACCCACAAAGTAGCATGGACCGTTACAAGGGAACTACCAATTTTCCCTACCAGCACAGAATAAAAAAAAATAATCACTCCAGAAAATCATGCTGAAACAAAAATCGAAGTCCCTATATTCAGATTTGAGAAATCACCAACCGACGACGGACAACCATGGTATTTTGATATCTGGAATTTCTTGAAACATCAACATGTTCTCCCATATGTCACGAAGATCGAACGAAAGACTATAAGAAACCGGTGCGCCCGATTCTGTATACTCGACGAAACATTATACAAAGAAGCTTTCACCAAAGGAGTACTGCTATGATGTGTCATGATTGTCGAAGGCTACTTCTGGCCGACGATGATAAGGCTACTTCTGGCCGACGATGATAAGAGACTGCCACCTCTACGTTCAATCCTGCAAACAATGTCAAGAGCACGTTGCACTTATCAAAGTTCCATCAGCTGCACTAAACACCATGACCTCGCCGTGGCCATTTTCGATGTGGGTCTTTGACATCATTGGACCATTTATAGACACCGTTGGGAATACTCACAAGCATGCATTCATACTTAAAGCGATTGAATACTACACCAAATGGGCAAAGGCCGAGTGTTATGTCTGAATCATCGCTTCGATGCTCGCGAGGTTTATAGTTCAAAATATTATTACCCGGTTTGGAGTACCCAGAATGTTTATCATCGACAACGGACCGCAGTTCATTACGGAAAAGATGAAGAAGTTATGCAAGAAGTACAACATCTATTTGTGCCACTCATCGCCGTTCTACTCTCAAGGCAATGGACAAGCAGAAGCTATGAACAAAACGCTGATTCGAATCCTCAAACGAACAGTGGAAATAAGCAATGGAGCCGACTAGCTCGAACGATTACTGAAAGTACTATTGGCCTATAGGACCTCTATTTGTATGGCCACTGGCCAAACTTCCTACCTCCTCACCTATGGGATGGAGGCAGTCCTACCATATGAGATACAAGTCCCATCTTTATGCATCCAACTCGATGATGAGCTATCTTTAGATGAGAGGAGAATTGCTTTACTTACTCAGTTAGAGCGACTCAATGAAACACGCCTAAGGGAAGCTAATCACGCTCAGGTATATCAGAGGAGAATGGCTAGGGCCTATGTTGCAATCTCCAGTGTGCTTACTTTATTTGTTGGTGGTAAAAGCAATTTAAAATCAAAGTAAAATAGGGGATGGAATTAGCACAACTGAGAAATCTTAGACCTGCAAGATACAGGGTTCATTTGTAGCAAGTTTTGATAAGTAAGAGTTTGTCCCACAGGGAAAGGTGATCTACAGCTCCAAGGGAGCCATCTCTAGTAGTCCCTCTAGATCTGACTACAGATCTGGCAGTCCTAAAAGGAGGGGGGTTTAGGGTCACTTATTCTAAGTATCCTAAGGTAGCCTAATGAACTAACTCCAGAAAAGGGTTGAGAAGATGGATGGAGTGAGGGAAAATAAATATAAAAGGGTGAGAAGTATGGAATTTATGACTCGGATCCAGATCTGGATGTATAGAAATCCTGTCCAATGGCTACATTATCACCAAAGAGGAGAAGGAATTCAACTCATCCCTGTGCCATGATCCAATCCCTTAAGGTTATAACCTGTCCACTTAAATGGTCACAGACTATCCCATAGGGGAACCACACTCCAGAGATGGGTCAAAACAAGTTAATCATTGTAGGCACTACTTCATCCAGGCTACAAGCTCAAGAATCTATAGGGAACCTCAACCTCTAAAGCTCTATGTGTGGGGCTAAGGCTGTATAGGACCATGACAGCCCAGACACATAGAACCAGCAAGAGATTGAGTACCACCTTAGATCTAGCTGTCCATTGCTTGAGTGGGCCTACAATGGTCCAGTCACAAGCCTACAATTTCCATACCCAAATTAGATCTGCCATCTGATGGCGGGTCTATACTAATATGGGAGAGTCTGCCTCTGTACAATCTCCTACCAGGCTACAAGCTCAGGGTCGGAGAAGAAGGATCCATTTTGGATCGGCGGATTGGATTCACCCTAAGGCTATAACCTGTCCACTTAAATGGTCACAGACTATCCCAAAGGCTATCCTCCTCACGGAGCCTAAAATAAAACAGGAATATTGCTGCCACCACCTTGGTCACAAGGCTACCAGCTCAGGCTTCCATGGGGATTTCAGATCTAGTGGGTCCTGTGGTGGGGCTAAGGCTGTATAGGACCATGATAGCCTAGACACACAAGTCACTTGGATCTGAATGGGACCTTAGAATCAGTCCTCCATTGCTTTGAATCATAGCCAAAGCAATGGCGGATCACAAGGCAGCAGCCTTGCACAGAGCAACTCACAAACACATGAATCCCATAAAAGTACAATGCCCAATCACAAATTCTATTAATCTAATCTTAATAAGCAAACAAAGGCATGGCCAGCAAGTGCTGGGCCATGGAGAGAAGAAGAAGAAAAAGGAAAACTATTTATGGCTACAGAAAAATAAGACTACAATGCTAAAAACAAAACAGAGTAAAAACTGAACTCTTCCAGCCTCCTTAAACCTAAATCAGGCTTAGGTTTATATAGCAGTGGGTGTGGCGGCGCATTAGGGTTAGGAAACCCTAATTTTAGTGATGCCACATGGCATATTAATGATCCTTGGATGCCTCAGGGCATGTGCACGGAGATTTGAGCGTGGGAGTGCGTGCCCTAATCCTTGGAAATTCCTAAAAAGTCCTCTGAGAATGATGGAAGTTGGAGTTCAGAGGTTCGCCAGGTTGCAGTCGATTCCCAGACTTGTCGCGTGGTAGCCCTGTTCTTCGCGTGGTTGAGTTTAAGATTAAAACTTCAGATGGCACGGGGTTATAGCTTCTTAATGCTTTAAGCTGTCGCGAGGTAGGTAGTTAAGCTCTCGCTGGATTGGGCTTCGCGCGGTTGGATTTCTACTTGTGAATAGCGTGAGAACTGTGCGAGCATTCCATTTCACAATAGATCTTCGCGAGGCTAACTTCTGACTTTGCGAGGATCCTCGCGATAGCTTTGAGGCTTTGCTAAATTGCGCGACAGGTTCTCTTGACATTTGCATCCCGTGGCTACTGCGCGACAGCTGCGTGAAGAATCTCTTGAAGCTCTCTCTCCTCAGTGGTTCTGAGTGAACTGCGCGAGGTTGATTTCAGGTCTTCTTGAACTGCGCAAGACTGCACGACCATTTACTCCTGAAGTTCGAGAGAGCTGTGCTAGGTTGTGCTTCTGAAGCTCTTCTGTTACTCAACTGCACGAGCACTTATTGTGAAGTCTTGGGAAGCTCGCGAGGATTGTGCGAAGCATAGTTTTTTGAATCCTTTGAAGCTTTGTCAACTGCGCGAGGCTTGCTTCAGGTCTGGATTCATGGCTCATTCTTCTGAGGGACTTCTGGTGCCAATACAGGCTCCTTAACATGATTTCTGGCCTTATTGCACTGCTATTTATTATCTACAGAAAACACTTAACAAAACTTTATTAGATGGCTAAGGGTCTAATCAAAGGTTAAGTTAAGGGGTGGAAAGTGGTACTTTTTAGGTCTTAACACACCCCCAAACCTAATCTTTGCTAGTCCCTTAGCAAAGCTACATTAAAATAACTACAGAATTTAAATGCCACTTTCGTAGGGAGCACGGATACATTTAGCATATGTACCAAGCCTTTTAAACCCCTAGGTGATCCCTAGTGGAGGAGTGCAGTCTCCTGAGGGTTTTCAGTGAAGACACCCACAAACTTCTCAGTGAGACAGTTAACAAAAATACATTATTATCAAGTGGGCAGTCAAGAAAAAGAGTTAGTTCACCCTTGAATCATTAAAAATATAAGAAATTCAAACACATTGGCTACACAAAAATTTAAACAGTATAAGCTTCTCATGAAAGCACAACATTTCCAATCAGTTTACACCAAAGACATTACACATGTGTGTCAACATTGAGCTCATCACTGGATCAAAAATTAGGTTGTAGACCATACTTAATGCATTCAATATCAGACCCAAAACTTTCCAGGGCATACTCTCATAAAGAACTGTTGAGGGTTTCATTTTCTCTCAAGCTCAAGAGCTGTTTCATCCCCCAAATGGGTCTGTAAGCATGAGCATAGGGATAGCTCTAAAGTTCTGGCATCATTGACAGATCCTCACCATAGATTTGATAACTTTTTATCTCCACATGATAGCTCACTCAACTTTGGATCACAAGGGCTTTAACTGGGCTGTAATGTGGCTTATGGAGTGGGGTTAAAAAGAATGGAAGGTTGAAAAGGGGTTCAAATTTGAGAAATCAGTAGGTGAAGGAGGTGATTCATGACTTCACCTTCTTTAATTCAGCTCCTTTCATCTTCTTTAAGGTTTTCAGATTTGAAGTGATCAGTTTCTCTTCTTGATTTCGATTTTTTCAATGAAAGTTCCCTCTTGACTCCTCTCTTACTCCTCTTCATTATTGTTTTTGTTTCTTTTTTATGCATTTTTCTTCTTTTTATTTTGTTTTACTTTTATGAAATGCCACCATTTTCTCAGTTACCATACTACCAGAATTTGAGGTACTTCTTCTTTTATTCACCTAATGTTGACCATAGCTAGTCCATCTTCAACTCTTGTTCCTTTACCTTCTAAATTCTCAGAGTGAGGGTAAGGTTAAATCAGATACATAGGTTCAGGTGCAAGTACTCAGGTGTATTTTGAAGAAATTTAGGATTTAAGACTCAAAAGGGGTATGGACAAGGGCAGTTGCTTAAGGTTTGTCTGTTTAGGCTCAAACTGTCCAAAAGAAGGCCTTGATCCTTTCCTAAGTAGTTTTAACTTGGAGTTGCCTAACTTCTAGTGAGCACAGTGACTCAGCCAGTCCTTAGAGCTAGAAGAAATTGCCTTAGTCACTCCTCAAAGAAAAATTTTTGTATAGTAGGCCCAAATCTCACTGGTTGTGGTCTTCCTTTGAATTCTTAAGTATGTCCTTACCTTTTTCTCTCTCGAATGATTCACTAAGTGTTGATACAAGTGAGTGTCCTTGGTGATCTCATCATGGAAATGTGAAATATTAAAAGTTCATACTGTCTAAAGTCTAGAAAAAATTTTAAATTTCATTATTTTTCTGATTCTCCAGTGAACATGGTTCCATTTCCATATTACTCACATGATTCTGCTGCACTTAGGTTAACTATTCCATTGGCAGGATCTGCCTGCCACACCCCCAAACCTATGAGGAGCAGTGTCCTCACTGGTTCAAAGGCGGGTGTGCAACAAATTTATTATTAGAGAAAAGAAAACAGCAAGAATGAAAACAAACAAAAATAGAGAACTTCACAGAATAATAGGAAAAGAAAATTTCATTAAGACTAAAAAGAAAAATTACAAAAAGAAAACTACTAAGAAGAGAGGGGAGAGGGATCAAGGTTGTGGGGGCTGAGAAGGTGGTGGGAGGGGTTGAGTGGAGGGGGCAGGGGATGGGGATGGTTCTATCTTTTGGTTTTTCTTCTTTGGCTGGTGCGTGTCCTTCTCCTCCTTCGCCAGGATCTGTAGAACCTCCTCATATTCATCCCAGAGGGGTTGTAGGGGGTCCGACTCTTTAGGTGGGGGCGGTTCCAACCACATCGGATAAAACTTGTTAGGCAGAGCATTAGGCTTGTCATCTGCCATTGTTAGGAGTAGGGAAGGACCGCTAGGGTGAGAGGAGAAAGGATGAGATGAATATGAAAAGAGACACCCTGTGTATTTAAAGACGAGGATGGTGGAAGATGAATCGGTGTAATAACATCCAAGTTGCTGCAATTAATTGAGAATGAGTTGGGAAATGAAAAGTTACAGCAATCAGCGTGGGAAATGACAAATGCATGTAACTTGCGCAGCTGGTCAAGGGGATCGCAAGATAGGAACGGAATCTCGTGATGATGGATGTTGCAGAATGCAGTGCGCGAAAGGCTTTGCAGCATTTGTTGAAGCTCGCGATGGCGTAATATATACTCTATGTGCATTGCGCGAGAGCTTCCCAAATCTCAATTTGGAATGCGCGAGGGCTTAGTACCCAACAGGGACCAATTCATGCAGTGCAGCATCCTCACCAAAAATATTCAAACAGTATACATTCAATTCAAAAATTAGCAAATCGCAGAAGAAGAAGTAATCATACCAGCCCCACATAAACTCTATCAAACTCAACAGACTCAGACCCCATCGAGACACTACAATTTCCTAAAAACTATTGAAGAAACGAAAGTAGTATGGTACAACATGGACACAACTGTGGGTCAGGTAGAAGAAGGGGTCCCTTGAAAATGAATAGTGTTCATAGGGTCTGTTGATTTTTCGGGACAAGGCTTAAGCCTCTGACCATTCACTTTCAAGGTCCACCCAGATTTGGGATCCTTGACTTTCACAGCACAAGATGGGGACACATTTAAGACAATATAGGGACCTTCCCATCAGGATTTTAGTTTGCTAGAAAAGAATTTTAGTTTGGAGTTAAATAACCAAACCTTGCCACCAGGTACGAAGCTTTTTCTCAATAAGCCCTTGTCAAAGAAAGCTTTGGAGCGTTCCTTGTAGATCCTGGCATTGGCATAGGCATCCATCCTCATTCGTCTAATTAATTCAAGCATTCGGGGACTGTGATGACCTTAGGTTCATATTTAAGTTTTTAATGGCCCAATAGGCCTTGTGTTCTAACTCTATTGGGAGATGGCAAGCCTTGCCATAGACCAGTCTGAATGGGGACATTCCAATTGGAGTCTTATGGGCAGTCCTATAAGCTCACAGTGCATCATTGAGCTTATCAGCCCAATCTCTCCTGTCAGTCCTTACTGTTTTCTCGAGGATGTGCTTGATCTCCCTATTAGAAATTTCAACTTGCCCACTTGTCTGTGGGTGGTAGGGAGTAGCAATCCTATGGGTCACAGAATATTTCTTGAGCAAGCTCTCCAAATTCCTATTACAGAAATGGCTACCCCCATCACTGATAATAGCTCTAGGGGTTCCAAATCTTGAGAAAATGTTCTGCCTTACAAATTTGATGACCACTTGGTTGTCATTGGTTCTTGTGGCAATGGCTTCTACCCATTTGGAAACATAGTCCACTGCCACTAAGATGAAATGGTAACCATTAGAAGGAGGAAAAGGGCCCATGAAGTCTATGCCCCATGCATCGAACAGTTCTACAACAAGGATGGGTTGCAAAGGCATTGAATTTTGTTTGGATAGCCCTCCTAATTTTTGACATCTCTCACATGCTTTGCAGTGTGCATATGCATCTTTGAATAAAGAAGGCCAATAAAACCCACACTGCAGGACCTTGTCAGCTATTTTTCTTTCACTAAAGTGGCCTCCATAGGCATTTCATGCAATATGGCCAGAATACTAGGGACATCACTTTCAGGAACACATCTTCAGATGATTTGGTCTGCATAGTACTTGTATAGGCAAGGTTCCTCCTAAAAAAAAATTTGACCTGTGAGAAAAACAGGTCTTTGTCTATTTTGGTCCAGTGGGAAGGAATCTTTCCTATAACAAGATAATTCACAGTGTGTGCAAACCAGGGGACCAAGGATTGGATTGCAAATAATTGCTCATCCGAGAAGGCATCATTTGTAGGATCATCAAGACACTTCTCCAACACAATTCTGGACAAGTGGTCAGCCACCACATTTTCCACACCCTTTTTGTCCTTGATTTCGATGTCAAACTCCTATAGTAGGAGTATCCATCTAATCAGCCTGGGCTTAGCATCTTTTTTGGATAATAGGTACTTCAATGCTGAGTGGTCAGTGAAGATTACAGTTTTAGATCCCAGCAGGTAAGATCTAAACTTGTCAACAACATACACCACTGCCAGAAGCTCTTTCTCAGTTGTGGTATAATTTAGCTGAGCTTCAGCAAGTGACTTGCTGACATAAGAAATGACCACAGGCAGCTTATCCTTTCTTTGGCCCAAGACAGCACCTATTGCCAAATCTGATGCATCACACATTAATTCAAAGGGCAGGGTATAGTCTGGTGTCTGGAGTACAGGGGCAGAGGTAAGGCAGGCTTTCAAAGTCTCAAAAGCCTTTAGACATTCAGTCGAGAAGTAGAAAGGCACATCCTGGCAGAGCAGGTGGCACAATGGCTTAGCAATTTTGCTGAAGTCCTTAATGAACCTCTTGTAGAATCTTGCATGCCCAAGGAAAGATCTGATTTGTTTGACTATTTTTGGAGGGGGCAGATGGGCAATGAGGTCAAATTTGGCCTTGTCTACCTCTAGCCCTTCTTGAGACTACATGGCCCAACACAATGCCTTGTGTTACCATGAAGTGGCTCTTTTCCCAGCTTAGGACCAGATTGTTCTCCTCACATCTTTGCAAAACTAGGCTGAGGTGTTATAGACATTGGCCAAAACTGTCGCCATATACAGAAAATTCATCCATAAAAATCTCCAAAAACTTGTCAATCATATAAGAGAATATGACATACATACACCTCTGAAATGTGGCTGGCGCATTACACAGCCTAAAAGGCATCCTTCTGTAAGCAAAGGTGCCAAAAGGACAGGTGAAGGTGGTTTTCTCTTGGTCTTGAGGATGCACAGGGATCTGGTTGTACCCTGAGTACCCATCAAGAAAAAAGTAAAAAGCTTTTCCAGCCAATTTTTCCAAAATTTGATCAATGAAGGGGAGAGGGAAGTGGTCCTTTCTAGTCTTAGAGTTGAGATTTTTATAACCAATGCAAACTCTCCAGCCAGTGGTCTCCCTGACTGGTCTCAACTCTCCAGATTCAGTTTTAATAACTGTTATGCCAGATTTCTTGGGCACCACTTGGATAGGTGCCACCCAGTTAGAATCAGAGATAGGGTAAATCACCCCTGCATCTAGCAATTTAATGATATCCTTGAGGACCACTTCCTGCATGTGAGGATTTAACTTTCTCTGCATTTCCCTGGAGGGTAGTGATCCCTCCTCAAGATGAATCCTATGCATTCAGATTGATGCATCTATTCCTCCCAAATCTGCAATGGTCCAACCAATTGCCTTTTTGTGCTTCCTCAAAACTGTTAGTAATTCCTCTTCCTGCTCATTGGTAAGAGAGGAGGAGATAATCACAGGAAGCTTATCACCTTTCTCAAGGAAGGCATATTTTAATGTTTCTGGAAGCTTCTTGAGTTCCATATCAGGGGCTTGTTGGGTGGATGGCAAAATTGGTGCATTGGTGGTTGGAGGAAGAGGCAGCAATGTAGGTTTCCAAATGGAATGCTGTACTGAGCCCACAGAAGACTTCAATGTGGTCATGCCTTCTGTTATCACAGCTGGGCTTTCTTCCTCCACCATATACCAGACTTTAACAAAATTCCTGACAGTGTTGCTCCACTCCAGTAGAGTGGGCAATTCTTCATTCACAATTTCTTCTAGTACATCCACTGCAAAGCTCTCCTCATTGTCCTCTTGAGGGTACTTTGTACTGTTGTACACATTTAGCTCAACTTTCATATGTCTGAAAGTTACCTCCATGACTTCAGACCTGCACTGAATGCATGCATTGGCAGTGGCCAAGAATGGCCTGCCCAAGATAACAGGTATGGGATTAGTACTTTTGCTGCAGCCCATGTCCAAAACTAGGAAATGAGGTAAAAGAATTTCTCTACCCTACATCCTCAATCATTCCCATAGGCCTCCTCTCAGATCTATCAGCCATCATTAGCACAATGGGGGTAGGTTTTAGCTCCCCCAAACCTAGTTGCAGATATACATTGTTGTATGGCGGCCAGTTAAAGAGCCTTCTCGATTGCATGGTCTCCAATTATGCAGGGAATAGTGGGTATCCTTGGATCTTGCAACTTCTTAGGCATTGATATGTTAAATACAGAATTCACTGTATCAGTTGCAAAGACTCTTTTGGACACATGGCCTCGAGCTTTTCTCTTTTGGGTACAGAGGTCTTTCAGGAACTTTGCATAGGTTGGGACCTGTTTATTGCCTCAAGCAGGGGCAAATTGATTTTCACCTGCCTGAAGGTCTCCATCATTTCCTCCATCTGGGCATTCCCTTTCTCAAAAGGGGCAGGACCACCCAAAGCTTGAGGAAATGGCAGCTGAGGTACTGCTGGTTCCTCAGCTGCTAGCCCATGACTAAACTTCTATTTTTTTCTTTTTTCTTATTTTTCTTCCTGCTGAGGCTCAACTACAACCTCTTTATTTTTCTCCTGCTGCAGGGTGGCAGACAATTCTTGGCTCTGTGTTCCAACAACATCCCCATCACACTCTTCGAATAATCTGTGGAAATGACCTCTGCTGGTCTGTTACCCACCTGGTTGTCTATCAGCCTGCCAGACCTTAGGGTAGTGACAGCATTGGTTCCCTCAAAACTTGAGGAAGCTTCTTCAATTAAAAACTGACCCTGGGGGCTAGCAACCGGCTGGCAGGGCAACCTCCCCTCATCTCTCCTAGCCAAGGCATTTGAAATTTTGCTTATCTGCTCTTTCATTTCATGGATGCTCTGACCCTGAGAATTCACAGTCTGAGCCAAGGACCCCAGGTTTTGCAATGAAGTCAAGACCTGGTCCTCGATGGAGGCATTTCTGGGTTGAGATGGGGGTAAGACCAATTGATTTTGCTGTTGATGGGGCTGCTGCTGGTGTTGGAAATTAGACCTAGGGGCATATCCTTGATTGAATTGCTGCTGAGGCCTTTGGGGTAAAGCCAACATTTGCTGGGACTGCATATAATTGTCTTACCTCCACCTCAGATTTGGGTGGTCTCTCCATTGGTAACCAACATTTTGGTCTTTGGTATCCATACTGGTCGTCTGTTATAGCCACAGTTATTCTTGGCCAAAAGATTCGACGGCATGTTCTAATACCAATTCAGATATTGCCCTACGATGGACATTCCTCTCTGTGTCTTTGTGGGGTGGCATATCGGACATGCCTCCACCACTTGAGCAGCCCTTACAGGTTGCATCACAGTCAGTAATTTGTCAAACTTCAAAGAGAGGTTTGCCATCTACAGCTGCAGGTCATTGTTCCCAGACACCTCATAAACTTTTCCTCTTGACGATGGAGCAGGCTCCACTTTTGACACAGACTCCTGGCTAGTTCTTGCCAGGGATAGCTTTTGAAAAGCATTTTCACTGATTACTTCAAACAATTCCCATGCCTCATCAGCAGTCTTGTGCATGTAGGTTCCACCACAAGAGGCATCAACCATATCTCTATTTTTTTCATCAATCCCATTGTAGAAGCTTTGTACAATGCCCGATGCAGGATCTTGTGGTGGGGGCATTGTTTGAGCATTTCCTTAAACCTATCCCAGGCTTGATTAAAATCCTCAGTTGGGGATTGGGCGAAAGCAAGAATTTCTTTCCTCAACTGGCTCATTTTGGTCTCAGGGAAGAACTTTATCAGGAACTTGGTCTGTAGGTCTTTCCAAGATGCAATGCTATTGTTGGGAAGAGTGGCCAACTAGGCACTAGCCCTATCCTTCAGAGAGAAGGGAAAGAGCCTGAGCCTAGTAGCCTCAGGTCCCAAACCAGCGATATTGAATGTGGTGCACAAGGCCAAAAATTGGTCAATATGCTTGTAAGGGTCCTCCTTGCTAAGCCCATGGAAAGAGGGCAGCATCTGGATGATGGAAGTTTTAATTCCATAATTCCCCTGAACATCAGGGAATTAAATGCTAAATGGAGAGTTATAGTCATCCGGAGCATTCAACTCCTTGATAGTTCTGGGTTGTTCTTCACCCATGAGTACTGTTTTAGATTCAATTGGGGGCTCTACTATGGTGTGCTTGTTCCTTCTAAGTCTTCTACCCCTTTCTAGCTCAGGGTTGAAAGGCTCTAAAGTAGGACTAAGAGATCTCCTACCTAGCATACAAACACACCACCAGCAGGGACAACTCCTTGCAGGCACATTGTACTTAACTCAAAGAATTTATCTAACGAATTCACAACTATTTTATGAAAACATAAATTTACAACTATCCTAAATACTGCTATGGAAATTGTAAGAGAAATAGACAGAGTTTTAAAGGTTTAGAGAATTTGCAAACAGAGGTAGCTAATCTCCAAATGCAGTCCACTGTTCTTCTCTGCTGCTGTTTAGATCTGTAAGAAAGATTCAAAATTACATCAGCAGTATCAATTATTCAAAGCTACAAAGAACACTAAAAATACAAAAACTAAGGGTCTACTAATAGATCATCTTTCCCCGGCAACGACGCCAAAAACTTGTTGCAATCTCCAGTGTGCTTACTTTATTTGTTGGTGGTAAAAGCAATTTAAAATCAAAGTAAAATAGGGGATGAAATCAGCACAACTGAGAAATCTTAGACCTGCAAGATACAGGGTTCATTTTTAGCAAGTTTTGATAAGTAAGAGTTTGTCCCACAGGGAAAGGTGATCTACAGCTCCAAGGGAGCCATCTCTAGTAGTCCCTCCAGATCTGACTACAGATCTGGCAGTCCTAAAAGGAGGGGAGTTTAGGGTCACTTATTCTAAGTATCCTAAGGTAGCCTAATGAACTAACTACAGAAAAGGGTTGAGAAGATGGATGGAGTGAGGGAAAATAAATATAAAAGGGTGAGAAGTATGCTATTGGGTTCAGATCTGCTAGAATTAATGACTCAGATCCAGATCTGCTGGTATAGAAATCCTGTCCAATGGCTACATTATCACCAAAGAGGAGAAGGAATTCAACTCATCCCTGTGCCATGATCCAATCTCTTAAGGTTATAACCTGTCCACTTAAATGGTCACAGACTATCCCATAGGGGAACCACACTCCAGAGATGGGTCAAAACAAGTTAATCATTGTAGGCACTACTTCATCCAGGCTACAAGCTCAGGAATCCATAGGGAACCTCAACCTCTAAAGCTCTCTGTGTGGGGCTAAGGCTGTTTAGGACCATGATAGCCCAGACACATAGAACCAGCAAGAGATTGAGTACCACCTTAGATCTAGCTGTCCATTGCTTGAGTGGGCCTACAATGGTCTAGTCAAAAGCCTACAATCTCCATACCCAGATTAGATCTGCCATCTGATGGCGGGTATATACTAATATGGGGGAGTCTGCCTCTGTACAATCTCCTACCAGGCTACAAGCTCAGGGTCGGAGAAGAAGGATCCATTTTAGATCGACGGATTGGATTCACCCTAAGGCTATAACCTGTCTACTTAAATGGTCACAGACTATCCCAGAGGCTATCCTCCTCATGGAGCCCAAAATAAAACAAGAATATTACTGCCACCACCATGGTCACAAGGCTACCAGCTCAGGCTTCCATGGGGATTTCAGATCTAGTGGGTCCTGTGGTGGGGCTAAGGCTGTATAGGACCATGGTAGACCAGACACACAAGTCACTTGGATCTGAATGGGACCTTAGAATAAGTCCTCCATTGCTTTGAATCACAGCCAAAGCAATGGCGGATCACAAGGCAGCAGCCTTGCACAGAGCAACTCACAAACACATGAATCCCATAAAAGTACAACACCTAATCACAAATTCCATTAATCTAATCTTAATAAGCATACAAAGGCATGGCCAGCAAGTGCTGGGCCATGGAGAGAAGAAGAAGAAAAAGAAAAATTACTTACGGCAATAGAAAAACAAGACTACAATGTTAAAAACAAAATAGAGCAAAAACTGAACTCTTCCGGCCTCCTTAAACCTAAACCAGGCTTAGGTTTATATAGCAGTGGGTGTGGCGGCGCATTAGGGTTAGGAAACCCTAATTTTAGCGATGCCACGTGGCCTATTAATGATCCTTGGATGCCTCAGGGCGCGTGCACAGAGATTTGAGCCTGGGAGTGCATGCCCTAATCCTTGGAAATTCCCAGAAAGTCCTTTGCAAAATGATGGAAGTTGGAGTTCAGAGGTTCGCCAGGTTGCAGTCGATTCCCAGACTTGTCACGTGGTAGCTCTGTTCTTCGCGTGGTTGAGTTTAACATTAAAACTTCAGACGTCGTGGGGTTACAACTTCTTAATGCTTTGAGTAGTCGCGAGGTAGGTAGTTAAGCTCTCGCTGGATTGGGCTTTGCGCGGTTGGATTGTTACTTGTGAATAGTGCGAGAACTACGCGAGCATTCCATTTCACAATAGATCTTCGCGAGGCTAACTTCTGACTTCGCGAGGCTGCTTTCTTCCTGAACCGCGCGACAGCTTCTTTTCTTGATAGATCTTTGTGAGGATCCTCGCGATAGCTTTGAGGCTTTTCTAAACTGTGCGATAGGTTCTCTTGACATTTGCATCCCGCGGCTATTGCGCGATAGCTGCACGAAGAATCTCCTGAAGCTCTCTCTCCTTAGCTGTTTTGAGTGAACTGCGCGAGGTTGATTTCAAGTCTTCTTGAACTGCGTGAGACTGTGCGACCATTTACTCCTGAACTTCGCGAGAGTTGTGCGAGGTTGTGCTTCTGAAGCTCTTTTGTTACTCAACTGTGCGAGCACTTATTGTGAAGTCTTGGGATGCTCGCGAGGACTGCGCGAAGCATAGTTTTCTGAATCCTTTGAGGCTTTGTCAGCTGCGCGAGGCTTGCTTCAGGTCTGGATTCATGGCTCATGCTTCTGAGGGACTTCTGGTGCTAATACAGGCTCCTTAACATGATTTCTGGCCTTATTGCACTGCTATTTATTATCTACAGAAAATACTTAACAAAACTTTATTAGATGGCTAAAGGTTGAATCAAAGGCTAAGTTAAGGAGTGAAAAGTGGTACTTTTCAGGTCTTAACAGCCTACAATAAGAAAGTCCTTGAACGAACCTTTAACATTGGCGAACTAGTTTTAAAGAAGGTTATGCCTTCCAAACACGTCCATCCAAAAGGAAAACTGAAACCGAACTGGGAAGGCCCTTACGTTATAACAGCCGCATACCCTGGAAACACATATAAATTGGCGAACCAAGATGGGGAAGAGCTCCCTAGCCCTTGGAATGCCATGTATATTAGAAAATACTATCCTTAGTCTTATGATCATCACATCCTATGGGTAAAATACTTATACTTATCATCCCCGTAGTCATCACGACCAATCCATTGGTCGTATGTCTTTAATCCTCAGAATATCCTTAAAAATCTCTGACTTGTCGCCCACCATTTACACTCGGGCGATTTGATTGAAGGATTCGTGACCTACCTAAAATGTTTTTTCAAAAGCATAAGAAACACCCAATTCTCATTCCCTATCCCCGCCATTGGAGGAGACATTAGAGCAAAAAAAAATGAAGATATCAGGTTCAATCGAAACTCGTCATTAAAAAAATGTACAAAAAAAAATATATATCGAGCGAGAGCATCACGACGAATGAACAAGTCAATGAACTCAAGGAAGCATAAGCAGGCTGTGAGGACATCTCCAGTAATTTTACTAAAAGTATATAAGCAAGCTGCAAGGGCATCCCTGATATTCTCATACTACTAGATGTTGTTGTAAGGTGGCGGGAGGAGGATAAACCCCTGCTAGCCATAGAATGCAAGATTTTGATGGTATCGAAACATGACGAAGAGCTCGATTATGGCATTCCATACCCCTCAGAAAAGAAGATTGTTACTTACCCCATTTGAAAAGGTATTAGTTACGAACTATTCCCCATATCACTATGCCTTAACTCTCCCCCTTCTAGTTTTATTTTAGGCGATGAATCTGATCCTTCACAGGATATTCCTAGGAATGAAACTGAAAACCACTGAATGACGATTGATGCAATCACCCATTATACTTACCATGCTTTTCCCGAATAACCATGGAATAGGATGATCAATACCCTAAGATAGACCCCTGTATGCTATAAATCGAAGGACCTCCCCCCGGTTTGGAGATAGTATTGATGCACTTTTTTGTAAGACTAATTCACCTAATACCCATGACTACTTATAGACCTAAAATGCTTATCTACGGCCTAGGGAAGCTCCATTGCATCCACACATTGGGGCTTTTTTTTTTCTTTTTTTTGGAAAAAGAAGGTAAACTATATCAGAAGCGTCGACCCGACCACCAAAAGATGAAGAATGGTGAAGATACCGTTCAGATAGCGTTATCAAAATGCCGTACCACAAGCTCAACCATGCTTCTACGCTGGGACATTTTTATTTTTATTGTCATTTGCTTTCCCTGTTGCACTATTTATTATTTCAAAAAAAGAAAAAGAAAAAAAAGAAGAAAAGAGAGAAAGTCAAAAAAAAAGAAGAAGAAAAAAAAGAAAAAGAAAAAAAAAAGAAAAAGAAAAAGAAAGAAAAAAAAAAGAGGCTTATATCCACCTCTCTATCACCAGACTCCGATCTGAGATATTTCCCCCCTTGACAACTGGTAAGGGGGGGGGACAAAACTACTGATAGCATTACCTTTATATGTGCAGACATAAAGTGACCTTCAAACTAGAACCAGGCCAGCTCAGAAAGCATCCCAGTCTCAGTGACGGCTGACGGCACCGAAGGCAAAAAGGAAACACCAAAAGGAAATCAAAAGTGGAGAAGCAAATTAGGTACATTTTAACCAAAAATCCCTATATATATGTATATGGACATATACAAAAAAAAAAATAGTCCTTTCTTTTCCTTCACATTTGTTACTGGGGACACTCCCCCTATATACAACGAATATAAACAAGCGCATACACACCCTAATCCCTATGCTGCCGCTGAGGAGGACGAGCGCCACTAACGCCGATATCGTTAGGCCAGAGGTCCATAGAATGATTGTCTGAAAACACAATCCCAGCACCCGGAGTCCTCAGAACCTCTAAACGGCGATGACCCGCCACCGAACCCCCCTCACTAGCCTGACTGACCGACTGCCTCGACTGAGAATGAGGACGAAGCCTCTCATGACTCCCCCGAATGATGGAATCCTCACGACTATCGCTCCTGTCGTGACTGTGAGAGGTATGACGAGACTGCCCAGCTGAAGAACTCGTAGCCCTCGACTCCGACCCCTCACGATGACTAGTCGACATGTGCGACCCCCGTTCGCCCCTCGTCAGGCGATACTACAACCGATCCAGGGACACCTGCATCTCTGCCCGTGTCATCCGAAACGCTGCTGCTAGTGCCTCCTTATGAGTCCTCTGCGTGACCAACATCTCGACCACTAGATCCTCACGGCTCTCCACCTCTCCGAGGACCCATCTTGCCTCCGGAGTGGCGCTCGCCCGTGCTGCCTCTAGCCATGCCTTCTTGAGCTGACGAACCTGTATAACTCTAATGAATCAGAAGAAGCAAACATATGCATATACGAATAACAACAAAACTCGAAATGGAAAATACATATATACCAGATCTAGCCTCTCCCAGAAGTCGCTTGACAGTCTCCGTAGTCACAGGATCAGCAGATGGCACCCAAGGGACGACAAACACAGGCGACTGTAACTAGAATAAACAAATGCATTAGATAAATATTACGATAACAAATAACTTACAAACCCAATAACTAAAACATACTTGGGTAGGGATAGGAGCGGACCCCTGAGGAGGAGCCTCGGGAGTGGAGCCCGGAACTGCCTGAACAAAAAAAAAACAAACAACAAGCCAATAGGAACACGTTAGAATAAATGGAAATGAACAATCCAAACTAAATTACACTAAACATACCTAACTCTCGAAATGTAGAGAGGCAGCGGTCACCTCCCTCATCTGCAAGTCCTCAGCAACTCGACACTGAAACACCGGCACATGTTAGTAAACCATCAAGCCAACATAATAATAACGCATAACAAACCAGTACAATAATACAAGTGAGTGATGGAACTTACCCAATGCTCCAACTCAAACCGCAGACAAGCTATCGCTGGATCCTCCCGACTGGAGGAGGCCATTGAAGAAGGATCATATGCCTGAGCTGAAGCCCCTGCAGCTGAAAGCTCTGCTATCTAAAATGCCACCAATATGCCAAAATTAGTGAAGATCCCCTAACCGTCAATAGTTAATAAGTCCAATCCAAGGTACTTACCAATCGATCAATCTTCGAAAGTAGACTAGCCTCCACCACACGACCCGCCTGTTGCTGGCCGTGTAATAGCTCGATCATCGCCGCCTGGCGAGCAACCTCAGACTCTCTCTCAGACTAGCCACGATAAAAACATAGCCACTATGTTAAGAACATTACCAGAATAAACTAATACAATGTATGGATGAATTAAAACCAATAAATTAACTCATCAGGAGCTAACGAGCCTCTGCTAGTCGAACTCGTAACTCATCCTCTGCCACTCTGGCCCTGGCAACTGATTCACCCAAAGAACGCAACATCTCCTAATCAGGACGAGGAGCATGCCCCATCTGCTCCATCACCCTATGGAGGGCATCCAATGCTCCCCGCACACTCGTCGTGAGGGAGCCCTCCTCCAATGCGACCAACCTCTCCCTCAGTGCCGACGTCGACTCCGGCCCGCCGACAACGAAAGAACCACTACCATGAAAAGGACTGTGCGACCGTGGATCCTCTCGAACCTTTCGCGGCGATGCGCTCGCCTTTGATGAAAATGTAGAGTCGCCACCCGGAGCTTTTGGTGACCCGAGAAACCTTCAAATAGATATTTTGAGCACCGAAGTGCTAAATATGACTCTAATTTACCGATCTTTGCCAAAGGCTCTAGGGTAGGGGCTTCGGTTATCGATCGGGAAGGGTTTAGGCACCCGATCAACCCGCACGTAGCGGTC
Organism: Chloranthus sessilifolius; assembly: GCA_021018995.1. Lineage (NCBI taxonomy): Eukaryota > Viridiplantae > Streptophyta > Magnoliopsida > Chloranthales > Chloranthaceae > Chloranthus > Chloranthus sessilifolius. The sequence continues at coordinate 7,168,961 of CM037592.1, forward strand.
TCTATCTATGGCCAAAATAAAAATAAAAAGGGCAGAGTTTCACCTTGCCCGAAGGCAATACGGTCCTATCAAGCTTTGAGCCAAACCGAAATTTCGGCGGCGTAACGGCTTGAATCCTTGGACGGAGGAGACACCAAGAAGGTAGAGGAAGAGAGGGGTGAGCCGGAGCTCACGGGCCCTTGTTGCACCGTGGAAGATCTTCGCTTTGGCATGCTTCCGATGGCTTAAATGGTGTGAAAATGGGTTCAGGATTAAATAAAGTAGGGGGTGTAGAGTGAAGCTAGAGGCTAGGTTTTAACTAAAAGGAGTGATCTAATGGTGGAAATGGATTGAAATAGGTGAGGTATGCATGCTGGAATTCTGAGAAAATATTGGCATTTTCTCTCACTAGGGTTCTCTCTTAAGCACTCTCTAATCCTTCAATAAAACCTCAACCAAAACTTCAACCCTTTGGGAAGAGGGGGGCCTCTCTATTTATAGAGAAGGGATGGGTTAGGGGCTTACTTAAGAGCTAAATGGTTTAGCAATTACGTAATCCCCCATCTAAGGTTTTTTGGGTTTTCAAGGTCCTAGGGTTTTAGGAAACTAGTTTCAATGGCGGATGATGGGGTGAGACCATGGGTGACTTAAGGGTTGCCAATAAGCTCAAAGGGGGTACAACCAATCTCAAGACACCCACCTCAACAAAGGGGATGGTGAAAGGGTCAAACTAGATGGAGGAAATTGAGCTATCGATGGCGATTCATCAGAGTAAGTCAATGAGGATATATTATATACGCCATTTAGGAAACGAATTTTCACCAAAATCAGGGGAGTTTTGAGAAGATGAAGCCCGTGGTGGGTCCCACCTATACTGGGTGTATATATTATATACGCCCGGCCAAATTTCCCTCAAAATAGGCAGGCATATATAATATATACGCCTGACTAATCTAGGGCTAAATTGGCTGGGCGTATGTAATATCCACGCCTGAGTAAAATTTTTATGATTTTATGTGAAACTTCAATCGGCCATAATTTTTGAACCGTAGCTCCAAATTGGGTGATCTTTGGCTTGTTGGAAAGCTAGAGAAGTCCTCTTTCCAATGATATATGGCTCATCCTTGGTAATGGTTTGTGTGAAATTATGTAGCTCTCCTCCCATCAACTGCCAGAAGGGTTTAAGTTAGGTCTGGGAAGGGATTCTAGGGTGTAGGGGTGACTTCTAAGGATTAGGGAAATGGCTCTAAAGGTCTTAGGGTGATTCCTACTGGTCTAGATAGGTTCCTAAGGGTTTAGGGGGTGCCATCGGAAGCACAGGGGTACATCTCTCCCAAAGTACAGATTGATCGGGCCTTGGGCCGTATTTGGGTGTCTACAGATGCCCCTCTTTAGTATTCGATCACTAATGATCGGATGCCAAAGATAAGAGACATCCGAAGAGGTCCAAGACACGTTTGATGGGTCCACCTGGTTCAAATCAATTCTCAAATACCCATGGTGATGGTGAGTGTATGTAAGCCCTCTCATTTCGGGATATCATCCGTACCTCAAAGCTAACAGTCCCCAAGCGCATTGCGATATTACTGGGCATAACTGCGATGATCACAGAAAGTGTAAGCCCGCTAGCCGGGATATCGTCCACTTCCTAGGGGAAATTATAGATTTGTGATGTTGAGTATTAATCTAAACTAGACAGCTCCATGAAACGGGATGATCGATCTATGTTTCAGAATTGATGCGAAGCACACAAAGCGAAGGCCTACAAACTTGTGCCCAATCCTGTGGGATATTGACAGCTCCATTGGATTGGCCACGGGTGCCCTTACCTAGGTAAGGCTCGGAGTCTTTGGGCAAACCCATCAACCTCGAGGTTGCTTTAGCATGATTTGCTTGAGTGGAGAGAATATTGATTTCGCAACACCTCTTGGGAATGCATGCCCATTTTCCGAGTAATATTTTTTTTTTGTGTCATTTTCTGAATTTTCTTTTGTTTCGAGGCCTCTAAGCAGAGCTCGATGACCTCTGACAACTTTATTTTTGCACAACTCTTTAAGTGGATCAAATGTCAATTGATACGCTTTAAGAATGCGTGCGCTCTGCCAGGGATAGGTGCACCTGGGGGATGTACTCGTTCCAGTGGTGAGGTGCCCCTAATTCACATGAATCGAACAGCCTTGACTCGAGACAAAGCTAAAAAGATCGGGCTAGAACCAAACATCCCTCGAAAGAGATGGCTAATTTCTAGCCTCCGTCCCTAATGAAATCACCTCCTACTAACTATGCACTGACAGACACCCATTAGGGGCGATAAGTAGCAAATAGGCGCAAACAGAAGCCTCGACCCTAAGGTACAATTTACGAGGACAACGACCATCCTGTGGATACCCAGATGCAAGTGCGTACATTCAACAGGGACACGCCCAGTTTAGGAACAGTAATTTTCACCAAAATCAGGGGAGTTTTGAGAAGATGAAGCCCGTGGTGGGTCCCACCTATACTGGGCTTATATATTATATACGCCCGGCCAAATTTCCCTCAAAATAGGCAGGCGTATATATTGGCGTATGTAATATCCACGCCTGAGTAAAATTTTTATGATTTTATGTGAAACTTCAATCGGCCATAACTTTTGAGCCGTAGCTCCAAATTGGGTGATCTTTAGCTTGTTGGAAAGCTAGAGAAGTCCTCTTTCCAATGATATATAGCTCATCCTTGGTAATGGTTTGTGTGAAATTATGTAGCTCTCCTCCCATCAATTGCTAGAAGGGTTTAAGTTAGGTCTGGGAAGGGATTCTAGGGTGTAGGGGTGACTTCTAAGGATTGGGGGAATAGCTCTAAAGGTCTTAGGGTGATTCCTACTGGTCTAGGTAGGTTCTTAAGGGTTCAGGGGGTGCCATTGGAAGCACAGGGGTACATCTCTCCCGAAGTACAGATTGATCGGGCCTTGGGCCGAATTTGGGTGTCTACATATGCCCCTCTTTGGTATTCGATCACTAATGATCGGATGCCAAAGACAAGAGACATCTGAAGAGGTCCAAGGCACGTTTGATGGGTCTGCCTGGTTCAACTCAATTCTCAAACACGCATGGTTATGGTGAGTGTACGTAAGCCCTCTCATTTCGGGATATCGTCCGTACCTCAAAGCTAACAGTCCCCAAGCGCATTGCGACATTACTGGGCATAACTATGATGATCACAGAAAGTGTAAGCCCGCTAGTTGGGATATCGTCCACTTCCTGAGGGAAATTATAGATTTGTGATGTTGTGTATTAATCTGAACCAAACAGTTCCATGAAACGGGATGATCGATCTATGCTTCGGAATTGATCAAGCACAAGAGCCTACAAACTTGTGCCCAATCCTGTGGGATATTGACAGCTCCATTGGATTGGCCACGGGTGCCCTTACCTAGGTAAGGCTCGGAGTCTTTGGGCGAACCCATCAACCTCGAGGTTACATTAGCATGATTTTCCCGAGTGGAGAGAATATTGATGTCGCAACACCTCTTGGGAATGCATGCCCATTTTCCGAGTAATATTTTTTTTTTTGTGTCATTTTCTGAATTTTCTTTTGTTTCGAGGCCTCTAAGCAGAGCTCGATGACCTCTGACAACTTTATTTTTGCACAACTCTTTAAGTGGATCAAATGTCAATTGATACACTTTAAGAATGCGTGCGCTCTGCCTGGGATAAGTGCACCTGGGGGATGTGCTCGTTCTAGTGGTGAGGTGCCCCTGATTCACATGAACCGGACTGCCTTAACTCGAGACAAAGCTAAAAAGATCAGGCTAGAACCAAACATCCCTCGAAAGAGATGGCTAATTTCTAGCCTCCGTCCCTAATGAAATCACCTCCTACTAACTATGCACAGACAGACACCCATCAGGGGCGATAAGCAGCAAATAGGCGCGAACAGAAGCCTCAACCCTAAGGTACAATTTACGAGGACAACAACCATCCTGTAGATACCCAGATGCAAGTGCGTACATTCAACAGGGACACCGTGCCTATACAGGTTTTAAGCCTGTGTAAAAGGAAATAAAAAGGGAAAAGAGCCCTTTGGTCTGTATGTTTGCACATAGTTTGGTTGGTTGTAATTTCATTTTTGACGGGTCAGTTTTAACTGACAATAGACTTTTCGAATGGTATGAAATCGGGGGCACTCTTGGTCAACATAGATCCGAAGGGGTGACCAGAGTGAATGCCGGAAGGTGGGGTCAACCCACTCAGGGTTTTCACTAAGCAGCAACAAGTTGTTATTTCTTCTCCTTTTCTTTCTTCTTCTTTTTTTTCTTCTTCTCTTTTCTCTTTCTTTTTTCTTTCATTTCAGATGGAGACCCTGGGCACGCTCAAACTGCCATTATTTTTGCATGTATCCTTAGGCGAATCAACTTGCCATGTTGATATACCTTAGGGACGTGTGCATTCCGGTGATGGGTTCTTGGTTTGCCTACCGGATTAGGCCTTGACTCTTGCTGGGGGACTCTGTAGGGAACAGTGATCGGAGATGGGCAAAATTATCTGCCTGCCGGGGTTCGAGAGCTTTCGGGTGAACCCGATCATTCTGAATCGATTTAACACAGCTCTCGGAGTGGGGCAAACAAGCGCTGCGACGCTCTTTTGAGAACTAGCATTGTATATTTTTTTTTTATATATATTTTTTTGCTCTCTATTTTTTTGATTTTGTGGGCGCATTAGGTGGGCGCCTACGGATCTAGATCCGTTTATTGTAGCATGGTCCCTTTGGGCCAATCGAAGGAAAATCGAAGGGTCATTTGGGGACGCGTGCACCATGGCCGACGACACGTGGGCCTCGAAGGGGGGTCCGGATCGAGGTCCATATCATACAAGGGGGGCCGTTGGGCCTTAAAATAAAAAAAGGTAGGTCTGCGCGTGCACTTATGCTGGCCCGCATCTCCTTACTGTTCCTCCTGGGCAAGACTCTCCTCTCCAACACCAATGGAGGGCGAGTCTCATTGTCCCTGCTCAGCTTGATGGTGAACTGGGAGACCATGCATCAATTTGATTGGGGTGGCGCTGGCTATGCCGTACTCATGTCCAGCCTAAAGCGGGCAGTTCTTGGGGAGTCTAGCTCCATTGTGGGTTTCTGGCCTGCCATTGAGGTATTTTATCTTTTGGTTTTAGTTTATTCAATTTTCTTTTGCTTTCTCGTGTGGGGTACCTTCACTTTCAACCGGGTCGCCCTCTGCTTCAGTCCGACATTGCTACGTTCCCCCTCATGAGTAACTGGCACGTGGGTCGCCGTCGAGACATAGGTATGAAGCATTGCTCTTTCAATTCGTTGATCCCAGCGAGTAAAGCAATTCCTGCTTGTAAATTTGATACCGGCTCCTGTGTGCTAGGGGTTCTGACCAAATGTGTGCATCCCCTTCCAATTTTCTCTTCTTTTGCAAGTCATCCTCGACCCTTACATAGGATCTCCCTTCTGGAATTTGGCCTCAATGGGTCCCTCTCGTCTTTTGCTGGATCGTCATATCATCTTTCTCTATGGGTCCTAGACTAGGGCCTACTATTTAGGGGAGAGAGCAGTTCATCAGTATTGCCCTCTCTTTGCCGTGCCCCAAGCTCCTCCTGCCAATGTGTTGGCCCTAGAGGTCTCCATTGATGAGCTCACTTCTCACTTTCTTCACCATGGGGTTCCTATTAATGACCTCCTGTCCGAGGGGTATCAGTCTTGGTACGACTCCCTGCCCTATCATTTCTTACTGCCTCGCTTCGTGCTCGGTGCTAACTTTTTAGCTTTTGGCGGGCCACGATCTCAGGTAATGCCCCTTTTCTTCTTTCATTCAGCAACTTTCATGTGGTTACTTTGATTGACCTGTCGCCCTTAATGATAAAATGTTTCTCTACAGTTTGAGCAGGGTGGCGACTCAGATGAGGGGGAAGAGGAGGCCGTTCCCTATGATGCAATAGGTGCTGGACCTTCCGATCCTTCCGGGGCTAGTGCTTCTGGCATGGATTCAGGTGCTGGACCCTCTGACCCTTCTAGTGCCGGTGCTTCTGGTAGCTCGCTCGTCGAGGTCCAGGGGACCTTTAAGCGCCTGGATGATGCCTTTTTGTCACACGTGTGTGCCGACGTGGCTGAAAAGGCACGAATTTCTGCTGAAGCTATCTAGGTCCCACCTCTCGAGCTGATTCCTGGGGTAATTTCTATCTTGTTGCTCTGTTCTTGTTCCTTTCTCCCGAATTATGCTGATGGCCTGTGTGACTAACACCTCCTTTTCCTTATCGGCCAGGATTATGAGTCGGCAGTGAGTCAGGCCGAATACTACTGTAACCTTGTTGGGCTTAGGGAGACCGAAGTGGTGAGTGAATGCTGGCCCAACCTAGTCATTTTCCTTGTTTACTTTCTGGCTGTTTCTCTATCTGATGGCTTTTGGTGTGCCTCTGCAGCGTGCTCGTGAGAAGGAGTCGCGCTCCTTGCTTAGCCGTATCTCTCAGGCGTGGACTTGGGTGGGGGAGACCCGTACCTTTCAAAGTGCGAGCTGGCACCGGTAGAAGTCGAAGGGGGCTGCCCAGGACTAGTTTATTTTCTGCAAAAGTGGACACAATGAGACAATTTAGACTTTTGAATTATATGGGATATGTAATAACTTTAGACAACAACAGTCTCTTTTTTTGATGGTTTTATAATTTTCATGGTTCATGCGACTATTTTGTTTGGTTATCTCTTTGCTTTGGTGGTTTCCTCTCTCTTTTTCTTGCTTGGAATGAACTGGCACCTCTCCAGTGATGAGATTGGTCATGCAGGTGACTTTCCGTATGCGACCTATGGGCGGTGTGCCACCCGGGTGTTTCTCATGGGTGTGTGATTATGTGCACCTGTGAGCTGCCTTGAGATGAAGAAGTGGGCCAAGCAGAAACATGTTCCTCCTTGGGCAAAAAAATGGGCCAATGTGAGGGGGGCTTGCTGGGCCCTGGCTTAAACTGGGCGTATATATTATATCCCAACATTCAAAGAATCAATAGGTATATATATATTATATATGCTGACCAAATCCTCGATAAAAATGGTCAGCGATATATTATATACGCCGGGCAAAAATGGTTCAAAATTTACCTTGGCGTATATAATATATACGCCTGCTATAGATTGAGCTGAGCGGGCTCCTTATAACCCGTGCCTGGTCCCCCCTTGTCTCCTCTTCTACTTTGGTTTGGCTGTTTTGCCCCTCCTTTTATTTTCTTTCTTTCCCCTCTTTTTCTAGCGGGCCCATCGTCATATATTGACCGATTTCACAAAGAAGATCTTTGTACACCGATGGACCTGCCTTCAAAAGGGGGCCCAAGCTTTTATACGGGGGCCGGTATACTTCCCTGTTTGGACCCGGGGCCTAGCTTTATGTAAAAATGGCATGATAGTTTGGCTGAGAGCGAGCTTGCTATTCTGAATGGCCTCGGGTTGTCCCGCCTTTCTTCTCTCCTCGTTGTTCCTCTGTTGCCCAACCTACTACAGGCGGCTTTGGCATCATGGGACCATAGGGCCCATGTCTGTAAATTTGGGTCTAGGGAGCTGACCCCAACTTTGGAAGAGCTAGCCTCCATCACTGGCTTGAAGATGCATCGAGGCCTTGCCAAAGTAGTGCCCAAACCGGGGTATGAAAAGGCGGTCCACGTGGTCCTTGGCTTGAAAAAGGGTGGATACAAGAAATGTTTCGCCGGAGGGCCCACCAGGTGTTCGGTGAAATTCCTGAGAGAATTTTTCGGTGACTCGAGCCTTCGAAAGTTGCCTATTCGAGATCCCTTCAATGTGAAGGCCTTTGCCCTTTATTTGCGGTCGGAAGTTCTCTTCTTCACTGGGGGTGAGAGCTTTTCCCTTGGACTATGTGATGTTTTGACTGAATTGGAGGGAGGTCGCTCATTGGTACACCTGGTCCTGGCAGAGATGTATCGAGGCTTGGATGCTGCGGCCTCAGGCCAGGTTGGGATTCTCAGCGGGAGCCCGCTCCTTGTTCAGATCTGGTTAGGAGAGCACTTGGCTATCATGGGGCCTGTGCCGAGATTCTGCTTGATTAGAGGGGATGTGGCTCGGGGTTTTCTGATCCGGAGTTTGAGACTGCCTTGCGGGAACGTCGAGGAACTGAGCCTGTGGCTATCTGATGCAGAGCTGACCTGGCAACTTCCCTGGATGGACGACACCTTCCTGATTGTCCGCTCTCGAGATTGTGAGGGCATCACACTTTTGGGACTGATCGGTAGCACATACTACTTCCCATCTCGGGTGCTCCGTCAATTCGGGTATACTCAGCATGTGCCGTGTACCGTGAGGCCACCCCTATGCTCTCTGATATTCTCTCGAGGGTCTCTTAGTGATCTTGATCGCATAGCGGCCCTCTGTGAAACCCGCCAATCGGCGCATATGTGTAGCTTGGTTCAGGGGGGCGTCGTCTCTCCGTGTTACGAGGGTTGGCTGGTATCTGAGGAATTACCTACTCCTAGCCCAGCTTCGGTAGATGTGGTGGAGACAGGGCCCTGGCCATGTAAGAAAGCGATGCTTCGGACCCGGATCGAGTCCCTTTCCGTAGAGAGGCTGGCTTTGATCGAGGCTTTGGAGAAAGAAAGGGTCAGAGCTGATATTGCGGACGTGAGAGCCGCTACAGCCGAGAGCGAGGTTCTTCGGTTGATTGGTCTTTTGACTGAGTCCCGCAGCGCAACTAAAGTTTCACGAAGACGGCAGAAGAGTCTTCATGGTAGGTGGATGTCTGATCGAAATGCCCGCGAGGACTCCCTGCTTGCAGAGATTAGCGCTTTGAAGCGTGCTCCCCGCCCTTGACCTGTTCCTGCACATATCATAGATCATATACACGGGGGGAAAGCCCCCTAACAGAGATCTCTTTTTGGGTTATCTTTTTATGTTCTTTTTTTTTTTTCATATGTACACAGCTATATACATTTTGGGTTTTGTTTTTTGTTGTAAAGGAAGCAGCAAAATAGAAAGCGTGTCATGTCGTTATCTTTTTGGGACGTGACACTCAGCAAGCAACACTTGTAAAGAAAGGGAATGAAATCTATACATGCGCTCTTGTTTTTCTTTTTATAATTCTGCAATGTAAGACTTTTTATGGGGATTTTCTCTTTCACCTAGTGAGGTTTTTTTTTTTTTTTATGGAAAAGGGAAATCTATTTTCTTCTTTTTTTTGTTTTTAGAATTTTCTCCTTCACAGTGTGAGGCTTTTTATGGGAAAGGGAAATCTATTATCTTTTTTGGAATTTTCTCCTTCACAGTGTGAGGCTTTTTATGAGAAAGGGAAATCTATTATCTTTTTTGGAATTTTCTCCTCCACAGTGTGAGGCTTTTTATGGGAAAGGGAAATCTATTATCTTTTTTAGAATTTTCTCCTCCACAGTGTGAGGCTTTTTTATGGAAAAGGGGAATCTATTTTCATTTTTTTTTTGAAATTTTCTTCCTCACAGTGTGAGGCTTTTTATGGGAAAGGGAAATCTATTATCTTTTTTGGAATTTTCTTCCCCTTCTCTTTGTGATGTCGGCAGTCACGAAGCCAAACCAGTGGGTCCTATTTTGAGCATGGTCGAGCCCTGTTGGTGAGGCACAGGTTTTTTCCTTTAAACATGGGAAGGTCAGCTGCCCTGGGATTGGTTCAATCCTCTGTCTTTCCCTTTGGTCATGCGTCAGACGCTGCGGTAGAGATGACATACTTGATTGGGATCCGATCCAATTTCCAACATGAGTGGCCCATCAAAGGGGAGAAGAGGCTTAAGGGGTTCAAACTGAAATAGGCGGGCTAGGACAGATCTTCTCCTAATCTCTCTTTTCTTGACATTTTTTACTCATAGTGCCCAAGATGGGTTTTTGCCATGCCTATCATCCCTGTTTTTACCCGTAGCACCCTTTCGGGTTTTCACCACGTCCATGGGTTCGCTCTCTTACCCCAGGTGCCCTTTCAGGTTTTTACCTAGTCCGCGTGAGTTTGCTGTTTTTACCCGTGGCGCCCTTTCAGGTTTTCACCATGACATGGGCGTCGATTCCGTCATAGCCGGCTGACTGAAGTTCTGTGTGGTTTGTTAACTCGGCTTGTTCTGATGCAGTTGATGTTCTAACCGCTTGTGGACCTTAAAGAGGGCTTTCTTTCGGGTTGTAATGTGGTTGGGGTTCAAACAGGTTGGGTTTTTCTGGGGATTTGGATCTAAGTTTGGGGTGATTTTTAGATTCGGGGACTCCTTTTTCTTTCCAGAGGCCTTTTGTGCCCCAGTCATCATTTAGTTTTTTTTTTTTTTGGTACCCCTCTTTTTCTTTGTTGTTTTTTTTTTTTGGGGGCGCCTTCTTCTTCTTCTTTTGGTTTGGATTTTTCCTCCCTTTTCTTCTTTCTTCTTTTTTGGGAATTTTGGGTGGGGTATATGAAAGAAATGGTTGTTGGCCCGAAGTGTGTAGCATAAAAGGGTGAAGGTTTTCAGGGAATATTCTTTTGGGCTACTTGACTTTGAAATGATGGCCTCTTTTATGGGGTCCTTAAGCGGTCATGCATCTACTTTTATCAAAACTTACCTTGTCCCAAGACCTATGAGTAGAACTTACGGAGGTATCCAGCGTTGATGGGCTCAGGAAAGTGGTCTCCGCCCATGGTGGCGAGGTGAACGGTGCATCCCGGCAGAACCTCTCGGACGACGTAGGGTCCTTCCCAATTTGGCCTTAACTTCCCTCTCGGATCGGCATGGAGAGACGAAAAAATTTTCTTCAGTACAGTGTCTCCTACCTTCAGATCTCGGCCGCGGACGCGCTTGTTGTAAGCACATGCAATTCTCCTCTGATAGACCTGAGTGTGGCATAAGGCTAGGAGTCTTTTCTCGTCAATTAGGTCTAGCTGTTCAAAACGGGCTCTTTCCCTCACAGCTTCAGGTAGATGGGATTCTAAAAGGATACGGAGTGACGGTACCTCGACCTCAACGGGTAGCACGACCTCGGTTCCATACACAAGGGAGAATGGGGTTGCCCTTGTTGCAGTGTGGATAGACGTTCTATAGGCCCAAAGTGCAAAGGGTAACTGCTCACTCCAATCTCTGTAAGTAACTACCATCTTCTCCAGGATGCGGATCAGAGTTTTGTTGGCTGCCTCCACAGCTCCATTCGTCTGAGGCCTGTACGGGGAGGAACGATGATGCTTGATCTTGAACCGCTCACACAAGGCCCGAATGCACCTATTAGCAAAATTAATGCCATTATTAGTGATGATGTCTTTGGGTACGCCGAATCTACAAATGATGTTGTTCTTGATGAACTTCTCAACATGACTAGCCTTAATGCTCGTATAGGAGGCCGCCTCTACCCATTTTGTAAAGTATTCCACAGCGACGAGGATGAATTGATGTCCATTGGAAGCCTTAGGATTGATCTTGCCAATGACGTCGAGACCCCAGGTGGTGAACGGCCAAGGAGTGGCCATGCTGTGTAAGTCAATGGCCGAAGCGTGTATTAAGCTGGAGTGCTCTTGGCATTTGTAGAACTTCTGTACGTGCTTGTAGCAATCAGTCTCCAAAGTGGTCCAAAAGTATCCTTGCCTTAGAATTTTCTTAGCAAGCATGTGACCGCTGACGTGGGCTCCGCAGACCCCTTCATGAATCTCCTTCATGATCTCAACCGCTTCTTTCTGGGTTAGGCATCGAAGCAGAATATTGTCGTGAGACCGTCTATACAGGAGATCGCCGCAGATGACGTAGTTTGTTGCCAATCGCTGGATGGTGCGTTTGTCTACCTTTGATGTTCCTTCCGGGACAGTTCGGGTCTCGAGGAAGTTCTTGATGTCTGAGAAACAGGGTGGTTCATCCTCTATCTCCGTAGGTCCTTCGATCAGGTGACAGAAAGCCGATTCGTTTCTCTGCTCTATCATGATCGGCTTCATCACCACTCCATATGGAATCTCAACCATACAGGCCAGGGTAGCCAGGGCGTCAGCAAATTGATTTCTTGCTCATGGCACATAAGAGAAGGTGACTTCCTCAAAGCAGGTTATCAGATCCTCCAGATGTTCATGGTATGGGATTAGTTTCTCATCCTTGGTCTTCCAATCCCCGTTGGTTTGGCATATAATTAACTGTGAATCTCCAAAGACCCTAAGGCGAGTTATATTTAGATCAAGAGCCGCCTATAACCCAGCTGTACAGGCCTCATACTCGGCCATATTGTTGGTGTAGGGGAAGTTCAATTTGATTGAGATGGGTATATGGGATCCTTTCGGTGAGATAAGAATGGCGCCAACTCCTTGGCCCTCAACATGCGATGCCCCATCGAAGTGCATTACCCAGGGCTCCTCCGTTTCCTCTGTATCTTCGTTGGTCATTGTTGGTGATTCTAGTGTGCATGATTTATTTTTGTTTTGAAAATAGACTTATAAATGATGAATTGTACTGAATTTGTAAAAATAAAAAGAATAAGAAAATATCAGCACAGAGAGAACATACTTAGCCTGCAAGATCAGGGCCAATTGTAGCAAGTTTTAAATGTGAGTAAAAGATCGTCCACAGGGAATTGATTTAAAATTTAAGATAAACCTTCAGATCTGAGCTACCAGATCTGACCTCTGATCCTATCTACAAAGCACATAAGATGGGAGGTTGAATTTGTCACATTAACTAAATGACAAAAGTAAAGATTAAACTAAGTGATCCAGATCTGAGTTGGGGAAATTCGATGTAAATTAATAAAAATGGAGAAATAATATTTAACTTTGATTTGGTCCTTGAAACACAATGAGAGTGACTGTAGATCAAATGAGAGATGATCCAATCTTCATCTCGCTACAAGCACAGATGTAAGAGAAATAAATCTAACTCAAGGATTTTATGGCTATGGCTATAATACATCACTTCAATGGCCACAGACCATCCAATAGTCTTTAATCTAAACCCTTAATTCTGAACAAGAAATATCACTACAAATGCTGTGAGAGATTAGGTTACAAACACTAATTCCCACAGGGTTAATGAATCAAGGGAAATTGCATGAAAAACAGTAAATCTAAAGGAGTCTAGTGCAATAAGGAGATCAGAGGGAACCCTTAACACGAATCCGATTAAGAATGTACGGCTTACAGCAACCTTTTCAAATTCACCATTACAATTACAGAGCACAGCTTAAACAGCTCTCAGATTTGTAATCTTGAATACAATTCTCTTTTGAATTACAGAGGTATCTCACAGCACTCAATTATAAGTAAAAGTTAGGCTATTACAGGGGTTTCAGACAAACTAGTTGATTTGGAAATGGGGGAATAGGAATGAAACTCAAAATCTGGATACCCAAATTGGGAAAATGGTTCGTCTATTTATAGTTTTCCCTAAGTCCAGCTCAGATGTGTATCAACCAATCAGAATTGGATAGATCTGTATCAACCAATAGGAGTCGAGCACAAGGATCCAGATCTATTTTGGCCAATCAGAATTGCTTGATCTGGTTCAGCCAATCAGGTGATAGAAGCATCAATTCTGTTATGTAATTCAAAAATCTGTTTGAGCTTCTAGAAGTTCCCGCCAAGTAATTTCATCTTTGGGTGTTCACATGGGGTGGAATATGCCTTTGGTTCATGCTCAGAATCTTCCAGAATGTCCCTGGGCTTTTAAATGCATTGGGGCGCATGAAGAGATTACTGAATTGCCCTTGCAGATGCTGAGAATCTTCAGGATATCATTTCGCAGAGTTTGGAGAACTTTTTGCAAGGTACTGTGACTTTTGGAGCTCTTTTCGCACAGATTGGAGACCTTTTCGAAAAGAACTGTAACTTCTGGAGATCTATTCGCAAAGATTGGGGACCTTTTCGAAAAGAACTGTAACTTCTGGAGATCTATTCGCAAAGATTGGAGACCTTTCAAAAGATTGGGGACCTTTTCAAAAACTCGTAGTGCATTCTTCTTTTCGAATAGCTCCAAACCTCTTTTCAGGTTGAAACCAGGCCTTTGTCCTCTTTATTTTAGGCATTTTGACAGCCCGTGAGGTTGTCCTTTCTCCTTCTTCCTCCAGATCAAGATGGGTCATCATCTTTTTGGCACTTTTAAGCTACTTTCAAGGTTAAACCTGCCTTTATTGTTAGCTGTAAAATAAACACTTAAAACACTTATTTAGTTCTCTCAAGGGTCTATCAAGGCCCAGATTAAGGGGTGAAAAATGGTATTTTCCAGTTCTCAACAGTCATGAACAAAATGTCTTCATAGGGGAATTCAGTCCTTAGAGGCTCATAGTTCGGCAGAGGGTTCTCAGCAAGATGATCGGTGAGTGCTTGCCCCTTAATCGACTTCTGGGTGACATAAGTAATGTCAAACTCGGATAGGAGTAGTTGCCAACATGCGGTTCAGCCAGTGAGAGCAGGTTTCTCGAATAGGTACTTCAACGGATCCATCCGTGCTAGAAGTAGAACGGTCTGGGAGAACAGGTAGTGTCGAAGTCTCTGAGTAGCCCAAACGAGCACCAGGCATGCTTTCTCTAGATGAGAATAGCGCGTCTCATAATCAGTGAATTTCTTGCTTAGGTAATAGATGGCCTGCTCTCTTCTTCCCGTCTCATCATGCTGTCCTAACACATGACATGGAAAACTTCGATCGTGGACAAGTACATTATCAGTGGTCTATCGGGTACGGGCGGTACCAATACCGGAGGTTTCAGGAGATAACCTTTAATCTTGTCGAATGCAGCCTGGCAGTCATCATTCCACTCAACCGATGAGTCCTTTTTCAATAGCTTGAAGATTGGTGCGCATATCGGAGTTAACTATGCGATGAATCGGCTGATGTACTGGATCCTGCCTAAAAAGCCTCTGACTTCCTTCTCTGTAGATGGTGGTGGCATTTCAGTGATAGCCTTGATCTTGGTTGGATCGACCTCGATCCCTCTCTTACTGACAATAAAGCCCAATAGCTTTTCGAACATAGCGCCAAATGCGCATTTCTGGGGATTCAACCGCAATCTATATTTTCTCAACCTCTCGAATAGCTTCTGAAGGTTTATCAAGTGGTCCTCCCTTTCTGGTGATTTTGCAATCATGTCGTCGACGTATACTTCGATCTCTCGGTGCATCATGTCGTGGAATAGGGTGCCCCAGCATTCTTCAGCTTGAATGGCATTACTTTGTAGCAGAAGGTTCCCCAGGGGGTAATGAACGCCGTCTTCTCGCGATCAACCTCTGCCATCTTTATCTAATTGTATCCTGAGAATCCATCCATAAATGAGAGCATTCCATGCTTTGCGGTGTTATCGACCAAGATATCGATGTGTGGTAGTGGGAAATCGTCCTTAGGGCTCGCCTTGTTGAGATTTCGGAAGTCGATACACATTCAAACCTTTCCATCCTTCTTTGGTATGGGGACGATATTGGCTAGCCACTGCGGGTACTTGGATACCATGAGGAAACCTGCGTCATACTGTTTAATGACCTCATCCTTCACCTTCAACATCCATTCGGGTCAGAGTCGTCTCAGCTTCTATTTCACCGGTTTAACATCGGGGTAGAGTGGCAACTCATGCTCAACCAGATCGGTATCCAAACCAGGCATGTCCTCATACGACCATGCAAAGACGTCTTGGTATGACCGAAGGAAGTCTATCATACCTTCCCTCTCCGCAAGGGACAGCGACATTCCGATTTTGGTGATTCTGGGGGCCTCTGTGGTGCCCAAATTGACATCCTCTGTCTCTTCGACGATAGGGGTAGGGCCATGCTCAAAATCGGCAAATTGTTTGAGGAGCTCATTGGGGAGCTTGTCGGTTTGGCCTTCCTCGTCCAGACTCGTGACTCCTACCTCTTCTTGTATTTCTACAGGGAAGGGGTTGACTTCACATGGGACGAGTATCACGACATTGATTTTAATTTTATTGGGAATTTTAAAGGATAATATTTTTAGAATTGGTATTTTTTCTATTTTTATGATATTTTGTATTTTTTTGGAGGTCAGCCCCTGGCGAGGTGGATCTCTATATATACAAGGTAGAGTGGCCCAGAGGCTAACCTCACTTTTTACAGGTTGTTTTTTTTTTTTGGAGAGTCGGTGCCATTTTCATGGCATTTGGCGGCTCTCAAGAGTTGGGGCAAGGATGCCCAGTTACTCACCTGCGAGGCTTGGCCTTTACCTTTTTGATCGGGAGAGGCATCGGTAGGCTCTTGCATTTCTTCCCTCAACATATTTACAGAGGGGTCCTCCGGGACCTTGTCTTCTACGGTTAGGAAGGGCCTAGAGTGGTTGGTGCTGGAGTGAGGAGTGGATCGGGGAACTTCTTCCTCAAACAAGGAAAGGGCGGCTAAGTCCATTTCGAAGTCTGGGGGGGTGATGTAGGGATTGGTGGGGTGGATTGAAGTAGGCTTATGTGGGGTTACCCTCGTCTCCCCATTCAGATCAATTTTTACTACCCCGGCGCTCACAAAGGTTTCACGGATGTGGGGGCGAGCGTGAGGTTTCTCTTCCAAGATGATTCCTCTGGCCTTGGTGGCTGCTGCGGCTCTCATCTTTTCCTTGCCTTCTCTGACTTCCTCTTCTCTGGGCCTGTAGCCTAAGCCGAATTTAGTTTGTTGCCCCTTGGCCTTGACGGGGTCTCTTCTTCCTTGAAGGCGTGGGCCCAGTCCTGTCCCTTTTTGATGGCCCCATCTGTGGAGCATGAACACAGCTGCGTCCATTCCTCCTCCAGTTTTATCCGGGGTCTTTTCAGTTGGTTCAAGGGTAACATTTGAGAAGTCATACTCAAATCAATGGAGATCGGCGTTCTCAGCTGTGTGCGATATGTTCAGCACTTTCGGATTCTCAATGTGCAGAGCGCTCTTCCCCATGTCCTCTCTGCTCTCACTTATGATGGTGACAATTTTTCCTTCTGAGATGAATCCGAGCTTTTAGTGCAGGGTAGATGGTATTGCTCCGAACTTATGTATCCACGGCCGGCCCAACAGTAGATTGAAGGTAGACTTGATGTCCATTACTTGAAAGGGGGTGGTGAAGGTTTGCGGTCCGAGGATCAGGTCGAGGTCTACTTCTCCTATGATTTCCCTTCTAGTGTTGTCGAATCCCCGCGCTCTTGATATGGATGGCCGAAAGGTGTCGAGTTTCACCCCAATTTTGATTGTCGACCTTAGAGGGCATACGTTCAGCGCCGACCCGTTGTCGATCAGGACCAACGGTACCACCAAGTTCCTTACTTCCACTGTTATATTTAAGGGTTTAGAATGGTCATTCCCCTCGATCAATAGGTCTGCATCGGTGAAAGAGATGGCATTTGGGGCCAACACTTGCCCTATTATTTCCCCTACTTCATCTGGAGTTACATGAGTGGAGACATGCGCGTCCTTGAGCGCTCCCATTAGGGCTTGAAAGTGGAGTGGAGACGTGATTAACAAATCCCACACAGTAATATGTGCGGGTGTTCTCTTGAGTAGTGTCTCCAGTATATGTTCCCTGGCCATTTTTTTAAAGGGATTTCCTGTGGCCTATTCTTTCTTCTTTTCTTCTCCTCTGGCCCTCGATACTTTTTTGGGCGTAATCGCTTTGATCGTTCTGAATTCAACAGCCTCTTCTTGGTTGCACCCGGCATTCATGTCCGTCTGTTCATAGCTCAATGGTACCTGATGCGGGTCATAAGTAGGTTTTGGGATGAGAAATGGAGTGTGTGAGGATTCCAGAGAGGATTGAGCCAGATATACTGGTTTCTCGGGTCCGACCAGGTTAACTCCAATGGGGGGTGGAATGGTAGTTGATGTGATTTTTTAATGTATGTTTTACTCGCAAGTGCACGAATCGGTTTGTATATAGTGGGTGCGGAGTACGAGATCGTTCCCACGAGGATGAATTTGGAAATACCTAAAAGAGACAAGCAATTCTAGAAATCTATGGATCTAACAGTATTCTACCAGTTTTATGATTTAAGTGGTTGATAAGATGGTAATTAATGACTACAAACTAAAATTTAATTGATGATTAACAAATAAATCTCAAAATGATCATAAAGATGAAGATACTAAATCCTCCCATCTTTGGTCCGTTCTTCCTATAATATAAATTTAAGATTAAATTATGAGATATTTCATTGGTAACAAACATCTTTTATGGAAGATCAATGGTCAACACCCTAATAGGTTCCATGTTGCATCCCTGCAAATCAGGACTTAGATGATTTTCATATATAGATCTGGGATCAAGGGTACGGCTAGACACACATGATCTCAGGTTCAAATAAAAATCATCCCTAAAGTGGGTGAAAATTCCAACAAGAATACCACTTACAAATCTGAAATCAAGGGCATGGCTCGGCACACTTTATTCAGATTAGGGATATTTCAGATCAAATTACCATTACAGAACCAAGATCCAGGGCATGGCTCGGCACACTCGATCCCAGAACATAATCATAATTAAATCCACATAACGAAAACACAAAGACCATAACAATGATAGGGTAAAATTACCGTCACAGATCCGAGATCCCGGGCATGGCTCGGCACACGCGATCCCGATTAGTGATGGGGATTTCATCCATTCATGATAGCACAACAACCATAAATTAAAATCTCATTTTTTTAATCCCTAATTTATATTATTAAAAGTACATCCCTCGGATGGGAATCATTAGATCCTCATCCCTATAAATTTAGCCACACATATTGTAGGTAAATGACATAAATAAATAAAGACGGGAAAATAACATTAATTAAAATTACCTCAAGCTTCAAAATAAATTACGTTGATCCACATGGATGAGAATCTTCAGAAACGAAATAAATGCAGAAATAAACTTTGAATAGAAATTATAAACTGAAGGAATGAGTACTTGAAAATTAAGGAACAAAACTCTCAAAAGGGAAAGGAATAATAAAAAACTCTCTCTCTAGAACCTACTCTAAAAAAATAAAAACTCTCTAAAAACTAATTATTCCAAAAAAAAACTCTTTTAAAAACTAATTATTCCAAAAAAAAAAACTCTTCTTTCTCACAACTCGTAGCTCCCTTTTATAAAGGTCGGCCAAACCCTATCCCTAATACCTCAATCGATTGAGAATTAAATCTCAATCGATTGACTCTTAAGTTGGAAAAAAGTTGTTCTCTCCTGTCAATCGATTGAGAATTAAATCTCAATCGATTGAGGTCTAAAAGCAATTTCCGTGAACTCCCGCCAAACATTCCATCAGATACTGCCTCGGTATTTTGGTCATAACTTCCTGTCCCGAACTCGGATTGAGACGATTCTTGCGCCGTTGGAAAGCTGACGAAAAGTTCTACAACTTTCATGTTTTGACAATTTTGTAATTCGGCCGTCTTCAAGGTCCAAATTTAGCCGCAAGTCGCACCAAGTTCTTGATTACCCGAAATTACAGTGTTTTGGCATTATATTCAGGATTCTTGCACTGTTTTCTATACTTGGCTGGTATTTACCTGAAACACTTCAAATCTAATCAATCTTATCAGATAGCCTTCATCAGACAGCTAAATATAGGTATTTAGGTGCGAAATATCCTCATTTTTCAGTACTCATCATACCCCCAAACCTACACTTTGCTAGTCCTCGAGCAAAGCAAACTAAAGAAAATAAATGCCACTTTCGTAGGGAACACGATTGCACTTAGCATGTGCAACAAGCCTTTAAACCCCTAGGTGATCCTAGTGGAGGAGTTGTGTCTCCTGAGGGTTTACAGTGAAGTTACCCACAAACTTCAATATATTTTTGAAATCATCGATAAAATTGAGTTTTCAAAACATGATTTTGCTAACATATATACCATTCAAAAACAAAAATCATTAATCAATTCAACATACGAATTCTCAATTTTAAATAACAATGTTATACTAATCGTACTAATATCCATGCAAATTAGTCTAATGCTCAAATCGTTAGATAGCTCATCCATTCATGCCTCAACGTGAAGTGTGTGCATAACCAAACCAAAATTCATTCATCTCAGGACTAGTTCAAACGGAAAACCGTTGGATCTGTTGTTTTGACTCAATCCTCACTTTAGGTATACTCTCAAAATATAAAGACACCGATGATGGATAAGTTTTCGCACATATGTGAGAGGTCAATACAAAGCAAATAAAAAGGTCTCACATGATAAATGAAACACGATGCAATCAATGAACAAAAATAAATCTCATAAGAAGATACTTGTATATCCTAAGCATGTCATATCAAGTGTCATAAGTATCACATATTTACTCTCCACAAGACAGTTACTAATGCAAGATCAGATCATGAAGGTCTTTTTAGGGTGGTAATGGGGCTCAGGAAAGGGTAAGAAAAAATTGGAAGTTGGGATTCAAAGTTTCTGAGAAATTGGAAAAGAAACACCTTTTTTATTTTTTCTATTTCTCTTCTTTTTCTTTTCTACTCTCTCACTATTTTTTTCAATTTTTTCTATTTTTCTCAACTCACTTTTTCTTTTTGAATTTCCTTTTCTTGAGGCACCTCAGATTTTTCATTACTTTTCACAATTTTCTTTTTCTTTTTCTCTCCCCTTTTTCTTTTTATTTTTGCCATACACTCTCAGTAAACACCACAACTCAATATCTCTCCACTTACTCTCTTTTCGTTCACTCTCATCCCTCGTTCCTAATTTCTCAGAAATAAGAAGGGTAAAGCTGAATTTTCAGAAATGGTGGAGGGTTAAAGGTTAACGTGGCTTATCAAAGAATATATAAAGGTAAATTTTTCAATAGGCTCAAAGGGGTACTAGAAAGATAAATTTATTTGAGGTGGGGCATTTTAAGCACAAACGAGCCAAAGATGGCCTTCAATCATATCCTTAAAAGATAGTAACTTTGCCTATTTGTCTTGAGTAGATATACAATACATTCTAACATAATGATATAAAATTTGATTTCATGCAAAGTCACAAGTCAAAATGAAGTGTATGAGATTATGCAAAATAAATCGTATTCAAAGAAAACTCCGAGTTTATATATTCACTCATCAATGACGGGAAATTAGCTCTAAAGCTCACTGGGTTTAGTCTCCACTAAGAACCTAAGATTCAACATTCAAAACAGTTCATCGATTTCTAAGTCTTAGCTTAGTATCAGTGTAAAAAGTCTAAGCATGAATATCAAAATTATCCATAAAATATCACATTAAGCTTCATCATCTTAGATACAAGTAATCAAAATATAACACTATTATTCTCAAAATTAAATTCACATGCATCATCAACTAAAGTTTGAAAACAATCGGAAAATAATGTGCATGATGACTTCAAAATAATTTTTTTTTTTTTTTTATAAAATATATAAATGACACAAAATAATTAACCATACCCCCAAACCTAAAGATGGCAATGTCCTCATTGACTGAAAGAAGTAGCGCACCCCCAAACCTGTTTGAAAAAAGTACCTCAACACAAAGATCAGGTGCAGAGAATATTTGTATCAAATCGGAACATTACAAAAAATATATTGAAGGGAATATGGTTACACTATTGAAGGAAATAAAAACAATCTAAACAAAACAAAACAAAACAAAATAAAAATGAAAGAAAAAAAACTAATAAAGCCTAAATCCTAAATCCTAAACTAAACATGAATCCAACTCTGTTAGTAATTGATAGGCGGACCCATCCACCTCGGGTCACTTAAATTGATTATCTTAGGCACAGGGAACAATTTCTCCCAAAGCTCAAGGGGAAATTGATGAGACACCGCCGATTGTATGGATGGAGGTGGGGAGGCGAAAGTAGGAGATGAAGATGGGGGAGATGGTGACGGCATCACATCAATTATCTCGATATCTGTATCAACGCATAGCGCAGGAGATTTGGAGCGATTTACCTTTTTTCGAGATGGTTCTCCCCATGAAGGAATGATCATCGGATCGAGGTCGATGATTTCAACATCATTAGGCACAAAAGGGACCGTGCGGGCGCTCCGCTTTTTAGCAGTCTCATCCATCTTTGATAATCGGGCTCTGGTAAGATATAATCGTCGGGCCATAAGAAAGAATGTGCAGAGTGAATGAAAAGTGAGCCTACAGGTGAATATAAAGGAAAAATATATAGAGTTGGAGTAGGAGTGGAAAGAGGTGTCCTGCAGAAAAGAAACAATGAAAAGTGTGGCAGTACGTCCAAGGGAGTCCATATATGTGAAAAAATAGGCAAATTAGAGTTCCAATAGGAGTGCCGGCGAAAAAAAACAAAAAAAACAGAAAAAGGTGGGGTCGATTAATCGAGGAAGAAAAACAAATTTTTTTTTTTTATTATTTTTTTTTTTTTAAAGAAAAAAAAAATGCGAAATTAATCTACAAGGTGTAAATTCATTCCGAGTCCACCAGGATCCCAAATCTTCATGAAAAATTTTCTAAGCAGGATCAGCGATTTATTTAATCGTCTCGGTATTTCTCTTTTCAAGGACTTAGTTACACCCTCATGGTGTGCCCAAGTGCCACCCTTATGATCCATTTCTACCCTGTACTTGACATTCCCAAAATCACACTTCAGATTCAAACCCATGAATCTTTTTTCGGCATTCTGTTGATTATCTCTGTATTCAACGAATGGGCAACAGATTTGAAATTCTTCTTTCTTCCCTAAACCGAATTCACACTCAGCGAAAAAAATTATGTTTCCCTTATCAGGTGTTGTAAGGGTGACATTTTCTTTCTCTTTCATCTCAATTTGATTCGCAATTCCCTCCTCGACATAAGTATCGTTCCATTCCATTTCCTCTTCTCCTCGCACTTGCACTACCTTAACGCTCGTTATGCCATTCTCAAGCGTAGTGACCAATTGGTCATCCTCATATTTTTGAACAAAATCAGATGAGTCCTCTTGAAGATGTTCTTTCTTCTGATCGGTATCAATGAGGGACTCCTCTATTTCAACTTTCCTTTGTAAGTACTCGATCATCTGACTAACTTGAGATTGTATCCTAGAAATTCTTTGAGTATTGGTGTGCACCAAACCTTTTAAATATTCTAAGGAGTAAGAAGAATTTTGGGCTAGTTTATATGAGTTTGTGTCTTGAAAGTATTGAGTTTGCTGTGAAAACTCATAAGGAAATTGGTTGGGATAAGAATTTTGATCATTGTATGGCATCATATCACACATTAGAGGTTGATTAAAACCCCACATGTCATTAGATTGACTCTGCCAGTCATGAGTGTTCCAAACCGGATTTGGTTGGACTTGTTCAGGGTAATAATTTGAGTTATTCAAGGGACACATAGGTGAAATGTGCATCGAATTTCCACAAATAGCACATGATTTTAAATTGAATCCATGCATTGACATGATTTCACCAATACTAAAATTTATTTATTTATTTATTTATTTATTATTATTATTTTTTTTTATATTAAAATTTCTAAGTTTGAAATTTCCGAAATTTTTTTTTATTTTTTATATATTTATTTATTTTTTTATATTAAAATTTTTAAATTTGAAATTTCCGAAATTTTTTTTTTTTTTTTTTTTTTTTTAATGCAGCAGAAATACTATTTTAATCCTCGAAAATTCCTAAAATTTACTGTCTACCAAAAATTCAGATTTTCTCAATTTTATCCCCGGCAACGGCGCCAAAAACTTGATGTGATTTTTTAATGTATGTTTTACTCGCAAGTGCACGAATCGGTTTGTATATAGTGGGTGCGGAGTACGAGATCGTTCCCACGAGGATGAATTTGGAAATACCTAAAAGAGACAAGCAATTCTAGAAATCTATGGATCTAACAGTATTCTACCAGTTTTATGATTTAAGTGGTTGATAAGATGGTAATTAATGACTACAAACTAAAATTTAATTGATGATTAACAAATAAATCTCAAAATGATCATAAAGATGAAGATACTAAATCCTCCCATCTTTGGTCCGTTCTTCCTATAATATAAATTTAAGATTAAATTATGAGATATTTCATTGGTAACAAACATCTTTTATGGAAGATCAATGGTCAACACCCTAATAGGTTTCATGTTGCATCCCTGCAAATCAGGACTTAGATGATTTTCATATATAGATCTGGGATCAAGGGTACGGCTAGACACACATGATCTCAGGTTCAAATAAAAATCATCCCTAAAGTGGGTGAAAATTCCAACAAGAATACCACTTACAAATCTGAAATCAAGGGCATGGCTCGGCACACTTTATTCAGATTAGGGATATTTCAGATCAAATTACCATTACAGAACCAAGATCCAGGGCATGGCTCGGCACACTCGATCCCAGAACATAATCATAATTAAATCCACATAACGAAAACACAAAGACCATAACAATGATAGGGTAAAATTACCGTCACAGATCCGAGATCCCGGGCATGGCTCGGCACACGCGATCCCGGTTAGTGATGGGGATTTCATCCATTCATGATAGCACAACAACCATAAATTAAAATCTCATTTTTTTAATCCCTAATTTATATTATTAAAAGTACATCCCTCGGATGGGAATCATTAGATCCTCATCCCTATAAATTTAGCCACACATATTGTAGGTAAATGACATAAATAAATAAAGACGGGAAAATAACATTAATTAAAATTACCTCAAGCTTCAAAATAAATTACGTTGATCCACACGGATGAGAATCTTCAGAAACGAAATAAATGCAGAAATAAACTTTGAATAGAAATTATAAACTGAAGGAATGAGTACTTGAAAATTAAGGAACAAAACTCTCAAAAGGGAAAGGAATAATAAAAAACTCTCTCTCTAGAACCTACTCTAAAAAAATAAAAACTCTCTAAAAACTAATTATTCCAAAAAAAAACTCTTTTAAAAACTAATTATTCCAAAAAAAAAAACTCGTCTTTCTCACAACTCGTAGCTCCCTTTTATAAAGGTCGGTCAAACCCTATCCCTAATACTTCAATCGATTGAGAATTAAATCTCAATCGATTGACTCTTAAGTTGAAAAAAAGTTGTTCTCTCCTGTCAATCGATTGAGAATTAAATCTCAATCGATTGAGGTCTAAAAGCAATTTCCGTGAACTCCCGCCAAACATTGCATCAGATACTGCCTCGGTATTTTGGCCATAACTTCCTGTCCCGAACTCGGATTGAGACGATTCTTACGCCGTTAGAAAGCTGACGAAACGTTCTACAACTTTCATGTTTTGCAAATTTTGTAATTCGGCCGTCTTCAAGGTCCAAATTTAGCCGCAAGTCGCACCAAGTTCTTGATTACCCGAAATTGCAGTGTTTTGGCATTATATTCAGGATTCTTGCACTGTTTTCTATACTTGGCTGGTATTTACCTGAAACACTTCAAATCTAATCAATCTTATCAGATAGCCTTCATCGGACAGCTAAATATAGGTATTTAGGGGCAAAATATCCTCATTTTTCAGTACTCATCAGTAGTGGGGGGAATTAACAGAATTGGAGTTGTGGGCACGGAGGGGGCTTGTACTGGTGTTACCTGGGCATGGTAAGACCAGTGGTGATTGGGTGATGAGGGGATTGGGTGAGGGGTTGCTTGTCTGAGTGGTGGTGGAGTTGGGTTAGGGCCAAAATAGCAAAGGGATGGCGGGAGTGTGACTGGGCTGGAGGGATGGGGAGACGTTTGAGGTGTGGTGGGCGCGGGGTGATAGGGATATGAAGGGTTTGTATATGGGGAGGTCTGATGGGATGGTGATGGGTTTGTGGATGAAGTGGGATAAATTGAGGACGATGGAGTTGTGCATTCAGCGGGATGGTTTGGATATGGCGGGGTAGTGGGTGGAATGGGGGGGTATAAAGGGTTTGTGGGATGGTGGGATGATGAGGGGTTAGTAGATGAAATGGGATAGATTGGGGATGATGGAGTTGTGCATGGAGTGGGGTAATTCGGGGGCTATGGAGGGGTGTATGGGGTAAATTGGGTGGCGGGACTTGAAGGTGTGTATGGAATGGGGTAACTCGAGGATGGCGGAGTAATGTATTGGGTGGAGGGACTTGAGGGTGTGTTTGGGGTAGGATAAATATGGGGATGGTGGGATTACGTAGGGAACAAGATGATTTGTGTGTGATGGAGGGGTGTACGGGGTAAATTGGGCATGGGGTGGATACGCGTATGATTGCGACGGGGCTGTGCCCGTTTGGATTTGATAGGCGGGAGCGGGGGTGGAAAAATACTGCCCTAAATCTAAGGGCTCCTCTTGGAAAGCTGGTGTGGGAAAATAATTGGCCAGATATAGTGGCTCGATCACCCCAACAAATAGTTCATCTTCGTTCGGCCTGGGGAGTGAAAATTCCTCCTGATTGCTAATATAATCTGAAGGGTCAAACTCTTCTTCTTCTTCCTCTATCCAATGTATGTTAGGCCTGGGGCCTCCTGGGTGCGGTGGTAGAGGGGCTTGATGATATTCTGGTTCTGTCCTTGGGGAAGTGGCGGGGGTATGATCTTTCCCGCTTCTATCAGATCTTGGACCGCGTGCTTTAACGGGAAGCACTGGTCCGTAGGGTGACCCGGTCCCTGGTGTAAATTGCAATGCAGATTCGGATCATAATTCCTTGGTATTGGGTGGGGTGGCAGGCAAGGTTGGAGTAAATTGACCAGGCCTTTATGTAATAACACCGGCAGTAAGACACTCAAGGATTGCCCCAACGGGGTGAATACTCGTTCGAAATGTGCTTTCATCTGTTTCGAGGTAAACGGGGCTCTTGGTCCGTTGCTTGGCCTTGATATCTTAAACGGTAGGGGGGTTGTGTAACTGGAGTTGTATCGGGGCATTGGTATTGGCACGGGGTAAACAATGTTCGCACCGTCCCTGGTCTTCTTTCAATTCTTGCTTGTTTTTGAACGGTGGCCCCGTTGGCCACATTCCTTCCTAACCTGCCCTCTCTAATGGCGTCTTCGCAACGATTGGCATTTCAGACTAGATTAGCAAAACTTGATTGCTGCTAATATACTAAAAAATCTGCGATGATTGGGAGGGCTCCCTTGGTTATCAATTCGATCTGCTCATCATCGGGAATCCGATGAGTTACCTGAGCGGCTAAGGCCCTCCACCTCCCTAAGTAAGCACTGAATGTTTCGTCATGTTTTTGCTTTAATCGGGCCTAATATGACTTTCTTGGTTCTATGTCCATGTTATAGACATATTGTTCTTGAAATAATCGTGTCAGGTCTTTCCAATTTTTTATCATAGACGGTTCCAGGGATGTGAACCATCTCAGTGCTGGGCCCGTTAAACTCTTCTGGAACACTTTGATGAGGAGTCGTTCATCTCCGCCATACTGGCACATATCCCCGCAGTAAGATTTCAAGTGGGCGATGGGGTTACCATTGCCATTATACTTATCAAATGATGGCATCTTGAATTTCTGTGGCAGGGGGACGTCAGAGAACAGACATAAGTCTGAAAAGTTCGTTGAGTGTAGTTTCATTCCTCCCATCTTCATCACCGTCAGATTCGCCTATCTCTGTTTTTAGCTGCTCTGGTTCCTTTGAGGCTGTGGCGGGGACCGCTTCCCCCTGATTTGGTTCGACCCTAAGTGTGATGATGGTGGGCCTGGGAGGGTTAAAACTGGCAGTTCCTCCACTATTGCGAATCTCATCCTCCTCGTACTGTTGGTCGTGGTATTGGTGAGGGGCGAGTTTTGCTATTTGGACTTGGGGGGTGAGGGGTTGGATGACCTGGTGGGGCCATATGGTTTGTAGGGGATGAGAAGGGATAAATGGGTGAGTGTTTTGTGGGTAAGTGATGTGCTGAGTTGGGTGCACGTTCTGGGGGTGATGGGGGTGTGATTGAGGTGGTGGGATGTTGTGGTTTTGAGGAATGGGATGGATTGGATTTCCCGTTGGAGGTGGGATGGGGGCGTAAGGGGTATAGGTGAATGAAGGGTATTGGTGGGGGGGTATGGGGTTAGTGAATGGGCCTTGATGAGCGTGGGCGGATGGGCCTTGGGTTTGAGGAATTTGGGTTTGATGGTTTTGGAAGGCTTGGACTGACGGGCCTTGGGCCTGGGTTTGGGGCTTAATATGACTCTGGGGCAATGGGCCTTGTTGAGTTTGGGCTACTGGGCCATGAGGGGGTTGGGTTTGTGTCCATGGGCCCTGGGTTTGAGTTTGGTAGGTTTGGGTCCATGGGCCCTGGGGGGCTTGAACTTGGGTCTGGGTCTGGTGGGCTTGGGCCCATGGGTTTTGGGCCTGGGCTTGGGTCTGATGGGCTTGGGCCCATGGCTTTTGAGGGTCTTGGGTCTGGGCCTAGGTTTGGTAGGTTTGGGCTTGAGCCCATGGGTTTGGCGGTGTTTGGGCTGGGGCCTGGGCTTGATAAGCTTGGGCTTGGGCCCATGGGTTTTGAGGGTTTTGGGCCTGGGCCCATGTCTCTAGAGGTGTTTGGGCTGGGGCCCATGGATTTGTGTGGGTTTGGGTCTGGAATTGAGGTGGGGGATTTTGGGAGGTATGGACGATGGGTGGTTGGGCATGGTTAGGAGGGAATGGGGTATGGACGTTTTGGAAATTTGGATGCGGGGTTTAAGAGGTAGGGTTACGAGAAGCAGCCCACAGGGCATACATCGTTCTCATGTCCTCCATCGAGGGCATGGATTCAAGTGTGAGAGTGGGGGGTGATGGTTCACTTAAGGATGGAGGTGGTTGGGAGAAATTGGGCATGACCTGGGTAAATGGGGGGGTATGTTGGGATGTGGATGGTTCACTTAAGGATGGAGGTGTTGTATTGATGTCGCGGATAAGGGCCGAATACCTTCTTGTTTCTTCTCCTACGGGCCGGGTTTGAGGTCGCCGTAGTGACGGTCACACCAAGGTATATTTTTTATTGTTTTTCTTTGTGTTTTTTTTTTGGGTTTTGGAAAATGATGCTGATTTGATTTTTTTGTTTTTGAAAAGTGAATTTTTTTTGCTGTTATTTTTTATTTTTGATTTTGATTGATTTTTTTTTTTGAAGGTGGATTTTTTTGAAGATGAGGATTTTCTTTCTCTTTTTTTCAAATTGCAATTAACTCCCCTCTACTTAGATGAATGATGACCTAGTGCCCAGGGTCAACTCCCGTTTCGGGCGATATATGTACCTTTAGTAGGTCCCACGGCGGGATCCAACACACTTCGGAAGAAGCGAAAGGGAACCCTTTCGTTCTATTGAAGGTGAGGGAATCCACGCAAATGACCCGATCTCCCGGAGCAAATCAATAAGAAGTCGCCTTCTTTTGACTGGGCGGGAGCATATTGGGTGTTAGAGAATGTGGGAGGTTACCGCAGACACTAATACCGCTAATCGGGGAATTGGGGTGGTGGGTTGGGCCTCAGGTCGGGTTGCTGCAGCCCAGTATATATTGGGCGAATATATTATGCACGCTCGACCAAAAAAGTACAGATTTGGCTGGGCGTATATATTATATACGCCTGGCTTAAATCTGGGGATTTTGGCTGGGCGTATATATTATATAGCCTATCTAAATTTGGGGCTTTTTTGCTGGGCGTATATATTATATATGCCGGGCAAAAGGTTTTGTCAGTTATATTTTGACAGTGGACAGCAAGCCCGAATGTGGGTCTTTGAACTGGTTTCTTGGGAGAAATACTCCCAGGGACTGCTGTGTATGTTATCGGGTCCCTCCTTTCCGTTTCCTAGGGATACATGGCTGAATTCTGGGTTTTCTACGCTCTCACTAACGTGGGTTTTACGGCTTGATCGGAATTGGCAACCCAACCGATATACCTCCGGTGTAAGCGCCTTCTCAGGTACTGGAAGGGGTGGTTCTTTTCATGATCATCACCACTAGGGCTGCCGCCTTACTGGGAACCGGGTAAATTATATCTGTGCCTAAACCCCCCGAAAACTACCCAAAAACGCAAAAATAAATTTAATTATGTCCCCATACTGTTGGTTCACTTTTAATTACAAACTTTTATAGGGGAGTGAGATTAAGTCCAAAATCGGGTCAGGGATGACAAACCCGTGCCGCCTCAACGGGCCGGCGTTCAAAGGTGAAATATGATGACCGAAATAAAGTGCGCAAGTAGGCCCGCCAAACGGCTAAGGCTTGTAAATGATCGAAATTTAAATGACGTGAAAATAAATGCGAGCGGGCCTGCTAAACGGCTAAGGCGGCTTAAATGACTAGAATCGTAAAAGCTGAAATTTAAGGCGCAAATAGGCCTGCCAAACGGTGAGTACGTTAGTAAAAACAACAAAAAATAATAAAAAACAGCAGCAAATTAGAACAAAAAACAGTCATGGTTAGTAAAATAACAAAATAAAAGGAAAGGCCAACAAGAGGGGAAGCGCTAGCGTGAAATCCCCAACAGAGTCGCCATCTGTGCGACCGTGGATCCTCTCGAACCCGTTGCGGCGATGCGCTCGCCTTTGATGAAAATGTAGAGTCACCACCCGGAGCTTTTGGTGACCCGGGAAACCTTCAAATCGATATTTTGAGCACCGAAGTGCTAAATATGACTCTGATTTACCGGCCTTTGCCAAAGGCTCTAGGGTAGGGGCTTCGGTTATCGATCGGAAAGGGTTTAGGCACTCGATCAACCCGCACGCAGCGGTCTCTATCTATGGCCAAAATAAAAATAAAAAGGACGGAGTTTCCCCTTGCTCGAAGGCAATACGGTCCTATCAAGCTTTGAGCCAAACAGAAATTTCGGCGGCGTAACGGCTTGAATCCTTGGACGGAGGAGACACCAAGAAGGTAGAGGAAGAGAGGGGTGAGCCGGAGCTCATGGGCCCTTGTTGCACCGTGGAAGATTTTCGCTTTGGCGTGCTTCCGATGGCTTAAATGGTGTGAAAATGGGTTCTAATGCTAGGATTTAATAAAGTAGGGGGTGTAGAGTGAAGCTAGAGGCTAGGTTTTAGCTAAAAGGAGTGATCTAATGGTAGAATTCTGAGAAAATATTGGCATTTTCTCTCACTAGGGTTCTCTCTTAAGCACTCTCTAATCCTTCAACAAAACTTCAACCAAAACATGGGAAGAGGGGGGCCTCTCTATTTATAGAGAAGGGATGGGTTAGGGGCTTACTTAAGAGTTAAATGGTTTAACAATTAGGTAATCGCCCATCTAAGGGTTTTTTGGTTTTCAAGGTCCTAGGGTTTTAGGAAACTGGTTTCAATGGCGGATGATGGGGTGAGACCATGGGTGACTTAAGGGTTGCCAATAAGCTCAAAGGGGGTACAACCAATCTCAAGACACCCACCTCAACAAAGGGGATGGTGAAAGGGTCAAACTAGATGGAGGAAATTCGAGCTACTGATGACAGTTACTGTAGCTAAGCTGGGCGTATATATTATATACGCCCAGTTTAGGAACAATAATTTTCACCAAAATCAGGGGAGTTTTGAGAAGATGAAGGCCGTGGTGGGCCCCACCTATACTGGGCGTATATATTATATACGCCCGGCCAAATTTCCCTCAAAATAGGCAGGCGTATATAATATATATGCCTGACTAATCTAGGGCTAAATTGGCTGGGCGTATGTAATATCCACGCCTGAGTAAAATTTTTATGATTTTATGTGAAACTTCAATCGGCCATAACTTTTGAACCGTAGCTCCAAATTGGGTGATCTTTGGCTTGTTGGAAAGCTAGAGAAGTCCTCTTTCCAATAATATATGGCTCATCCTTGGTAATGGTTTATGTGAAATTATGTAGCTCTCCTCCCATCAACCACCAGAAGGGTTTAAGTTAGGTATGGGAAGGGATTCTAAGGTGTAGGGGTGACTTCTAAGGATTGGGGGAATGGCTCTAAAGGTCTTAGGGTGATTCCTACTGGTCTAGGTAGGTTCCTAAGGGTTCAGGGGATGCCATCGGAAGCACAGGGGTACATCTCTCCCGAAGTACAGATTGATCGGGCCTTGGGCCGAATTTGGGTGTCTACAAGGACGCATGAAGAGACGCCCACCACCCAACGCACCAAACCACCTCCTATACTCCTGCACATCAGCCCCATCACGCGCCCCCATGACTCTAATCCCCCTAGCTCTAAATTCGGCTATTTGGAGTGCCATCCGCTCCGTAATATTTCAGCTTGGAGGGCCGGTCATCCTCTTAGTCACCCTGTGGCTAGTCACCGGAGGGACTCCCTGGTCGAGTCCCAGCTGTCGTACCACCCGAGAGGTGTGGATCCTCTCCACTCGCTCAAAACAATGGACCCATATGTCCACATCGAAGAAGCGCCGACCGGACTCAATCACCGCCTCACTCGCGTCCTCTGCACCATCATAAGGTCTCTAGATCACCTATCCAAAGGAACAAATCAATCCATGAGGGAAGCCTAAGGGCCACCAGAAAAAAATAGATGAGGTCAAATGAAAACATAAATGCCATATACATACCTGCCCTGCATGCATATCCTCGAAGAGGCCTCGTGTAGCCGACCAACGACGACCCCTCAATGCCTCTCTCCACACACGCATCCACGGGAACATGAACGAAATCTCCGACGGAACCCCCGAGCGCAGAAAAGCGAAATGATCGTATGCCCAAAACTGAAAACGATAACATAACAACAACGATAACACACAATAAACATTAAGATCATCACTATGACCAAAGGTTAAAGAAAAAGGGTCACCACGATACCAATTTAACTAAAACTCACTTGGAGAAATGGGAGGAAACCTCCGATCGACGCTATCCCTTGACCCCAACGGTAAAACTACTCGTAGAGATGCGCCAATGCAGCCGCACCCCACGTGTAGGTCGGGACTCGGTCTAAATCCCCTAGAATCATCAAAAATAACCCGGTGACGCATCCCCAAGTCGAAGAAGAGAAAAGTATTGCGCCCAAGAAGTGCATCAAGAATGCTCGGAGCACCCTATCCATGACCAATCCTGGCTCGGTCACGGGCGCTCAACCCATCATCCTAGCACAACATACCTCATAAACTGCTGCTACCTCCGAATGACGCCTCAGAGGGGTGAACCCACTCACGAACGTATCAAAAAACCAAGTAACCTGAACAACGTCGGGCCCCGATCCACTCAACCTATAAGGCACACCCAGGATCTCATCACATACCTCTAAGTAACTCCCTGCCATTCGCCCCGTGATTGGCTCACCCTCAAAACGAAGACCAATAATGTAGACCCAGTCCTCAGGGGTCAGCAGCATCATACCGACTGGAAAAAGAAGCGCCTGATGCCTCTCGCTCCACCTCTCTATAATCACCGCGATCAAGCCCCGATCAACTTGAAAAGGCTCAAACTCCAAAATCGTCCCAAACCCGAAGGACAGCAACTGCTCTCACTGAAACTCCAGCAAGGCATGGTACCAAGTATGAGACTCGGTCCATGCCGTGCTGATAGCCAGCTGCGGGAGCTCCTATTAAACGAAACACAAACAATGACAGTAAGACTAACGCACACCTATGATGAAAGATAAACAAATTTAAAGTGCAAGCATATAAAATACGCCCAAACCATATAATAATAACTTACAACAAACACACAAAACATGATAAGAACAACTAAACACGACATGCTATCATAATACACAAGTAAACAGAACCCATAATCAATGCAGGTTCGATGTAAATTATAAAGGTTTACGGATCCTAACGAGCCTATGTCATAGCCTGAATGCTCAGGAAAATGGAAGAACTCTTGCTTACGGGGACCAACCCGGCCTCTGGCAAAGAAATCCTCTAGTGGATAATGCCTACCATAGCGAGGCTCAGCGCCTGCATGCTCCTCACCCTGCTCACCCTCAACTTTATCGCCCTCCTCCTTGGCTACCTGGCTCAGCCTCGGGTACCTCCTCCCTGACCACCATCTGGTCGTCCTCCGCGACTCTCTCAGTGGCCATCTCCCTGATATCCGCCTTTATGGTAACGGCTCTAGCCTATGCCCCCGAACTCTTACCTCCCTCGCTCATCAATATCCCCTCTAACTCAAAAATAGTGAGCTTCGGCCTACCAACACTCTCACCCTCCATCTGATATAAAGAGCTTAGAAAATTGAAGAAAATAAAAGAAACGACACCCAAAATGGACGACTGGATCACAAGATATCACAAAAACACGAAAAATGAGCACATAGACGCTAGGAAATAAGAAAATTAAAGACTAAAATGGATCGCATGATGAAAATGAGAAGTTTTGAACTATTTATAGAAGCTGCCCGAAATCCGCGCTTGAAATAAAATGCTTAAACAAATCATGCGCCACTCATAAAATGTTTAATTTGGATCACACGCTCACTGATGAGCGCGTAAATGGTCTGTCGCCCACTCACATCTATCTGACCGGTTGATCACGCGCATTACTGAGAGCGCGTAATCATCTCAAACGCTTACATGTCAATGCAGGAATGCTAGCGGTCGTGTTCATCCTGCGCATAAGTTCAAACAATTAAATGAATTAAATGCCTATGAACTAGCGCGTAATAACTCTTCACCCATTCGAAATGCGCACTCAAATTTTAGCGCGTAATTAGATTAAACGCCTGAAGATAAACGCATAATTTTCTCAGAAACAAAATTTTCACACCCAAGACACAAGCCAAAATCCTGAAATTAGGACATTCCTGACGTTTACTATCGACCCGAATTACACCCTTGGGAAAACCACCGAAAGGAAAAGAGAGCCCCCCAAGACTAAGGTCATACGACAAAAATGCACTCTCGTTCACATTCATCTATTACACCAAAAAGAAAAGGTAGCCCCCATCTTCCATACATTCCAACAAAAAATATGCATAACAAAAAATGCCCCCCAATGCCTCTATATCCCTTAAGCTAAAGCTAAAAAGAAAAACACAAAAAAGAAGGGGAAACTACCCCTGGTGCTCATTGAATTTAATAAATCTAAATTAAACTAAACCGAAATAAATAAACATCACATGAGTCAAACATGATATCGAAAGAGTCGAACCAAAATAAGACAAAAGATATAGAGAACACAACCACTATATAGATCAATAAAACAATTACAACACACACCAAGGGCATACCCTCTGCATATACAACTCAAAACAAGAAACTTAAAATCTGCACGTTCAGGCAATGCACGAATCCGGATTTATTTGGGAAACCAAAAATCCCTTCTTCCCCTCTTCCCTTAGCATGGCTGTAATTCGACTGCTGCCCTGCATTCCCAATCTCGCCCATTCTCATTATCCACTTAATAAGCATAGTCCATCGGGCCCAATACCCGAGATATGAAATAAAAAGGAATAAAAGACATTAATAAATAAATAAATAAAAAATGCCCCAAAATTACAAACACAAGATGCCTAAAAAAAAAAAAAAAGAAGGAAGAAAACTTTCAAACTTTAAACTTGAAATAAGAGAACAAAATATTCAAACCCAAAACCTCAGACTCAGACATTTATAAACTATGTCCTTTGAATCACCAATTGACAAATGCCACACATCTGAACCCCCCTACCAAGCTGATTGAATCCAAAACCATACAAATACCCCTTTAAAAGACCACGATCCATGACAACCAGGATGAACTAATAATTACACGACACTTGCCCCTCTAAAAAAAATAAACTCCTCAAGTCTAGATAGGCCAATAGGATTCAAACACTTAACATCCATCTAGAAACTTTAAATTAAACCCTGAATCCATATGCTTCTAACAAGTGTCATCTCAAACCAAATAAAAAGACTAAAACAAAATACTTTAAACTTTAAATAAAAGAATAATTTTCTAGAATAAGACCCTGACTTGTTTGGGATCAAAAAAGAAATGCTCCAACAAACCCATTAGAATCAAGTAAACCCTCTAAACAAAACTCAATAAAATTAATTAATCTTGAGATAAACCCTCAATAAATTCAGAGTGAAACCCTAAACTAAATTAAATCCTATAATAAATCAAACAAATAAGATAAATCTAACTAATCCATCGATAAATTAGATCAATAAACGAGCATAATAAAATAAAAAAAATGCCCCAAACAAGCCTGATAAAAATCAAGTGAGCCTACTAAGTAGGACCTAATAGGACGAATGAATAAACCTTGGGTCATTCTCATAACGAACTTTCAAACTATAAGCTAACTCAAATCTTAAAACTATGATAAAGCAGATAAGTCCAATTAATCCATCAACCAAAATTCAAGCCAACCAACTGCACAATATAAGGAATAAAAAAATAATAAAAAAATGCCCCATTCAAGCCAACCAACTGCACAATATAAGGAATAAAAAAATAATTAAAAAATGCCCCTTTTATTTATAATTTAAAGTTTTACAAGTTTCATCGGAGGCATATCTCCCGAATTACAACCCAAAATGAAAACCTAAAATCTAACATACAACTCAAAACGAAAATCAGAATTACAATGAACCAAAATGACGAGCAGAACATCCAATCAGAGGCTTCAGAAATGTTGCCACCAGACTTGGAGAACTTAAACAAGCCACTGGCAGAAGAGACAGAAAATAGGTTAGGGATACATCCCTCCATTTATAGCACCTCCTCTCCCTGCCATCTTCACTTCCTCTGTCACCGCCCCATCAACGCTGCCTTCACTACTCCCTAGAAATGAACGGTGTGAAGATCGGCGCTCTCATTCCTAATACCACCCATTCCCAAAATGACACTATCCCCGAGCATCACACTAGGAAGAAGATCACGTGAAATGACTAATATAAGAAGAAATGCCATCCCAATCTAACGGTTAGATCACTCAATATCGTTGAAACATGAATCTTCGAATGCTAGGACACTCAGAAAAGTCAAGACTCGAGACTAAACCCAAGAATGAAAAACAAATAAAGTTCCCCCGCTTATATAGAACACGGCCCTGATCATGCGCATGGAAAAATGCACTTAATTTAATCATGCGCTACACATAACGCCCAATCCAAAACCCACGCTCCTAACCAGGCGCGCAATACGACTGTCGCCCACACAAATAGAGCGACCTCCCGATCCCGCGCTTTCTACAGACTGCACAATCCAATCGAACGATAAATAGTTGACGCTCAATGTGAAAGGTCACCTGCAGAGTGACTTCGTGGCTCTCCAATTCCGCGCCCCTGCTATGTCACGTAATCGGTTTAAACATCACAGTAGCCGCGCAAGATCGAAAAGTCGCCTGCCCGATGACACAGTAACTCTCCGATCGTGTGTAAGAATCATTGCGCGCAATCCAATCACAGGTTAACCTATGCACGCATAAATACTT
Organism: Chloranthus sessilifolius; assembly: GCA_021018995.1. NCBI lineage: Eukaryota > Viridiplantae > Streptophyta > Magnoliopsida > Chloranthales > Chloranthaceae > Chloranthus > Chloranthus sessilifolius. The sequence goes on from CM037592.1 coordinate 7,205,954, forward strand.
CCTTTAGACCTTGAATTGCCCGCCAGGAATCAGGCGCATGATCAATTTAAGCGGCTGATGTCAGGCGCTTAATTCTTGATTTTGTCCAAAATTTACCCCTTCTTGAACGAGAGTCCCCTTCGTCCCATCGCATAGCCTCATGAGCCAGTCATAGTGAAAAGGGACCGTCACTCGCTGTTGTCCCATTGCATAAGAAAAAAAAAAGAACGTTGACCATGCCTCTGGCCCTATTACAGAAAAAACATATATGCCCCATGTGACACCGTCACCCCCCTCACCACATCGTTCACTTCATCTTAATTGAAACCATCTTGCCCCGTCATGCAGCCACTCAAGCACGTCCCACCACAATGAAAACATACACACATGATACCACCCTGACGTTCAGTCCCATCGCAAAATTGTTGCCATGCCCTCATGGCCCATCACGAAAAGCTAAAAACAAATTTCTCGAAAATGCAAATACACCAAACAAAAAAAAACAACTAAGCCAATCACAATGCAACTACAACATAATCTCACCAGCACCCAAGATTTGCCAAAGAAAGAAACTAGAAACACTTGTCACATTAACACCCTACCTAGCATAACGCTTAGCTCGCTTCACATCGTGGACACCACTACCCAAAAAAAAAAATTCAAACAATATCGATCGCATTAAAAGAAGAAAGGGAGAAAACACGAGCATGTCCCATTGCTGAAACAAAGAGCCTCCTCTCGAAGTGCCCGCCACAAACCTACTAGACGCCACTGCAACAGAAAGGTAGGAAGACATGGGACTCCTCCCATGTCCAATCGCATTTCACTACTACCAAGCTACAGCACGAACATCCAAGCAATACCTCCCAAGTCCCATCACGGTACCACTACAATCACCAAGGCCCCATCGCGACATCACACCGCCAACCGCCAACCACCGCTTAAGAAACAAGCGAAGAAAAAAAGGGTACCCTACCACGACATTGCACCCGAAACATTGTATTACAATGATAGCCACCAAGTCCCATCGGGACGCTTCAAAACTGCCAAAGTACCACTGCTACAATACTCCCAAGGCCTCACTGCACAATTCAGGTAAGTATCACCCCCAGGTAAGTATTACTCCCTTTTCAATTACTCGATATTTCTTCTAAATTATAATTATCTATGAGTAAGTCAAAATATTTCTCTCAACTCGCGAATTACTGTAGTCCTCCCATAAGAGGCAATCATCAGTATTTGTCGAGAAGGTTAGATGGAGTATCTAACATCCAAGTGTCATCTTGACAACCACATGAACGGTCGGGTCCACAAATCCCGTATCGGTAGATCTGCTCAGCGACATCTCGGAAGCCACACTTTCCACCGTTTTACCACCAAATTGATCTTAAGTTAAAATCCCCAAAATTTTAAAACCCCTTACTCATTCTAAAATCTTTTATTTCAAAAATCTTTCTTCTCTTACTTCCAAAAAAAAAAAAAAAAAAAAAAAAAAAAAAAAAGGAAAAGAACAAAATGAACAAAATATATAGACCCGACCCACCTTTCTTTAAATACCACAACCAACTACACTTAGCCTTGACCTTTAAATCCCAAAGCCCTCTGAGATCACAATCAAGCGCATACGCCATTGCACAGGATCGCTTGTTCAGATGTAAAAATCGCTTGTTCAGATGTAAAAAAAAAAAAAGACTCCAGATGAATTGAGCGCATATGCCACTACGCAGAATTCAACTGAGCACACTTCACAAAATTTACCTCAATTACCAGCCCAAATCAGGCATTCTCCTGGGAAGCCAAACAATGAGTATACTTGATCTAAGAACTTACAAATGCCTATTAGAAACGGAACGCCTGACAGGCATTGGTGTGAGCAATGACGCACCCGGTCTGACATGACTTACAAAAGCTCTCGATACTATATACTATTTCATCTCTTTATTATCGGTCCTTGGACCTTATTTTGGATATTTGATTGATGCTCTGGTACCTCGATGGCGTAAAATCTCTCTGTTAGCTCGTGCCATGCGACGAGATGTGTCATGCACCCATAGACCCGGACTATGCCCTTCGACAGCTACCATTTGCCCTTCAAATGCTCCATTTTAGCTTGTGCTGATAGATAAGAAAGCCAAGCTTGCCATGTTAGCATCACCAATTCACATTTGTGAATTCCCAAGAAACGGGAAGGCACCTCGAATAAGGGGTGTCTATTTCTTCGATGCATTCTTATTTCGCAAGAGCGCGCCGAAGAGGAGCATTTGTAGACACCCCTATTTTGCCCTCTCGGAGTACACCAATTCATTTGGTCAGCCCTTGACCTTTTTAACCCTCGGCATGGGACCATGCAACTATACATAGCTGAATACAGGCTAAAATAATAGCTTTGTGGCTCAGATCCCAATGTAGGGAGGCTATATACTAAGCAATAGTATATAGTTGGAATGCAGATTGAAACAATAATCCTGCATTCTATTCTTGAGACCATACCCGGACAACCCTGAATTAAGCACCTGAAAACCTACGCGTAATTCGATCACGGGCAGAACCACAAGTGCCCGATCAGTCCCCTTTCAGACCAACCTTCCTTTCAGAGACCGTTTTGAGATTCAATTACGCGCCTGAAAATAGACGTGTGATCAGATTGAGCGCTACACCATTAGCGCGCAATTGGCCTACGCCCGACCTAGTCTCCTACCCTTGACTACTACATTTCCTCGATTAAGAGCTTCAGGTAACATGCTTAATCAGATTATGCAATCCCACCACGCACGTAATTAGTCCTGATTTCATTAGGACTAGAAAACCTGCTGAGTAATTCAGCCCGTCGCTCATTGAGTCGGTGACCGACACAAAGCGATTAAGCTCCAAAAAACTAGGGTGCAATTCAGTTAAACATCCAAAAATGGGCATGTAATTGAATGAAAACCTATAAAAGCTTTTTTTTCTCGAAGAGAGAGAAAAAGGCTGTAAATTTTGAGAAACGAGACCATATAATAAAAAACCAGAGAGCTCTGAGAACGAACCCCTAGAGCAAATTGGTCATGATTTTAATATTCAAACTCCGAGATTTCTCACCGCAACCCAGATTTTAATTTTTAGGCCATAGCATCCTCTTCGAACACAACACAGGAGGTTGCAAATTCTGAGAAATGAGACCATAAAATCAAAAATTAGAGAGCTCCGAGAATGAACCCCTAGAGCAAATTAGTCATGATTTTAATATTTGAACTTCGAGATTTCTCACCGTAGCCCTGATTCTAATTTTTAGACTGTAGCATTTCGAACACAGCACAAAAGGTTGCAAATTTTGAGAAACGAGACCGTAAATTCTAAAACCAGAGAGCTCCGAGAACGGATCCCTAGAGCAAATTAGCCATGATTTTAATATTCGAACTCCGAGATTCCTCTCCGCAGCCCCGACCTTAGGTAAGAATTTAATTTAATTTTAAACTTAGGATTTCCCCCTTAGTTTAATTATTCAATTCTATTTCTAATTTTTAGATCGTAGCACCCTCTTTGGACCGAAATTCTCTATATCTGGTTCTAGTTCTCTATTTTAAGAACCAGTTCTTTATCTAGCGGTTCGACATACCAACCTTATGCTCTAATTCTACTCTAAAATCTTAATCTACAGTCCTATCATTAAAATCTGATTCTGACTCTCAGAGTTCAGAACTAGTCCTTAATCATACGGCCTGATTTTTTTGATTTCAGACTCGAATTAAGTCCTAAATTTTAATCTATAATTTAATTCTATATTTTCATACCGTCAAAAATCCTAAACTATAAATTTCAGTTCATAACTTTAGTTTCTCAATCTAATTTCTTATTATAATTTCGAATTCAATTCTAAAAATCCTCCTTTTATTATTCAATTATTCACCTATCTTTTATCTCAGCCATCCGATTTGCCCAAGGGAGCTTACGGAGGGTACTCGGGAATGAGGCCAATTCTCCTTAGCATAGCGGGCCCAACCTCCCTTTTTTTTAGATTGTTTAGGATTAACTAGTTAATTATAGGTTAGTTTTTTTTATTATTTCAATATAATTGACTAATTGCATCAAACAGGCCTTCATATAATTATTTACTTTGATTCAATTCAGTCTTCTAGTTCAGTCACTTTATTATCTCAACCAGAATTTAGGACAGTTAATTCGTTTATTATTAGTTAGATTTTTATCATAATTGATCCGTAGATTATGATTCTAAAAAAAAGAGAGTTAATTTTGTTGCCTCAGTCATTTATTTCTAGTTTAGTAAATTGATTTATTGCTTCAATCAAAAATCTCAAAAAAGATTAGTCTTTGTTTTCTTTAAATTAGAATGCTAGTAAGATTACCTTAAGTGCTTTAGTTGTGATTGCCACGCGATTGATACATCTACTTGTCTAGAATTGGAATAAAATTAGTATACCTGCTTTATCTAGAATTACAATATAATTGGACTCTTTTGTTTAATCAGAATATTATTGGAACTGATACGCAAGCACTCCTAGTACCAGTAGGAGACTGAAACTGATTGGACTCTTAGCAGTACCAGGACATTGATATTAATTGGACTCCTAATGATACCGAGAAACTGAAAATGATTGAACTCCTGATAGCATCAGGACACTAAAATAATCCATCATAATAAGCTCACCTAATCATAATTCAAAAAAAAAAGAATCTAAATCGACCATAATAGCAACAAGGGACACTAAAAAGAAAGCTGAAGCTATCTAATTCAAAGAGGACACTACTGCTGATGCTCGCAGGTGGACGATTTTAGTATAGAAGCAACTCACACCTGCTTAAACGCGTGATCATTGACGTATTACAGCGTCGATAAATATCAGCAGCTGGCGATCGCAAATCAACTAGGAATCATCAGAGGAAATTCCTCCTATTACTATTTATTCCCACCTCATCACATACACTGCATCGCTAGAGTCCAATAGGACAGAATTAGAAGCCACTGATTCAATAGGAACCGAGGGGAACCCAGAAAAAGCGCACACCAATAACTCCCCCTTCCATGTACTTGTAAAGTACCTATAGAGCACATATATTTTAACAGGCTACTCATGCATCATATCAAAACATGAAATCACTTTGATCAGACAATTCTACACAGACAACCTATATAAATACATCTTCTCTATTTAAAATTTTAGAACTCAATATGATTGATGTAATGTATTAATAATCTCAATTTTAAATTTCACCTTGTATGATATCGTTGGTATTTTGAGCATCCTGAGCCATAGCTGCATAGTCTCTTCCTTGCACGACCAACTTCTTTGCTTGTATCGGTCTCAGTATGGAAGCAGAAGCCGTTCTCCCTTGTTGATTTTCGGACAATCCTGAATCATGTGGCCCATCTTCCCACACTTGTAGCATCCCCATGTTCCCCGTCTACGATCAGCTGTCTTATGAGACTTGCCACACTTGGCACACGTCTCATTTGGTGTAGAAGAGGCTGCCAGTGAGAAGCATTGAGTAGCTGATACTCTGGTGGTGGCAGTAGGTCTCTCGTATCAGATAGGTCTCGCCAATGTAGATATAGGTGGCCTAGAATAACTCGCATAAGCAATTTGTCTAGGGACTGGAGCTGGTGCTGTAAATCTTGGCTTTTTATTCCCCGAGTCATACTCACCCACTCTCCCCTGAACTGTTCTACCTCTATCCTGCTGATCCCTCCATTTGTATATGTTATTAATATCCCTTTCAGCCACTATCGCCTTTCCCATCACGTCCACATAGTTTTCAAGTTCAAATATAGAAACTCTATCTCGGACGTTTGGCCTCAGACCTTCCTCAAACTTACTGGCCTTCATTGATTTTGTTGCCACTAACTCAGGTGTAAATCGTGATAACCGTGTAAACTCCACACCATACTCTCGCACCATCCTACTTCCCTGTTCAAGGTTAGCGAAGTCCTTCATCATCTGCACTCTCACCTGCTTGGGGAAATACTCCCTATTGAACTCCCTAACGAACTCCGCCCATGTCCATAGACGGTGAGGGTTCTCAACTTTTCTTTTCCTCAATTCCGATTTCCACCAGGGATCAACATCTCCCTCAAGCTGGAAGGAAGCCCAGCCTACCTTCTCATCCTCTGTACTTCAAAGTCTATCCATAAGTTTTTCCATCTGATTCAACCACATCTCCGCCTCCAACGGATCTGTCTGCCCGTAGAAGTTAGGAGGTCTCAATCTCCTAAAATCAACGAATGATGAAGGCAATAATGCTAGAGGAGGTGGTGGCGGCTGCTTATGACTAACATTATTGGCCATCAATAGTGCGGTCTGCCCCGCCAATAACATTGTCTGTTGCGTTTGCTGTGCCATTACGGTGGCCACGACTTCCATGGCCAATGCCATCCAATCCGTAGCGTCGCCTCTCCTATCTCCCCCTTCATGAGGGTTTCTTTGGTCTCTACTAGACCCTGTAAGGAACTCCTCCTCACTTCTCAAATTTCTACTTTGGCTACGTCTAGGTCGATCCTTCCTCTAGAAGACATCATGCTCTACACATGAAACCAAAGTTTCATTAGAAGAAGATCCCTACACTCTGAAAAAATCCAAGACTTGTCAAAAATTCTAAAGAAATTGCTTTGATACCAATTGTGACAGCCTGGATTTCAGCACCCCGAACATGCCATCTGCATGACCCTTGAGGTCGTTCCCTAATCACAGACGCAGAACACTTGGTATATCCATACAACCATCAGTAAGGCATGTAAAAGAGAGCAAGCACGAAACTAAATGTTCAGTTCTATAATTTAAAGCTAAAACAAATAACCCAAAAGATAGTTCTAATCCCATGCCACTGCATGGGCAGAAGAACCAACCCGAACCATAAGTGATGTATCAATGGTCACCTTAGATGGTTCGACAAAAGAATATCTCCATAATTACATTATCCTTACAAAACAGGTTGGACATACCAAGCCATAATTATCTCTCTCAAAATAATTATCAAAGTGCATAGAGGGTCTTCTAAAAGAACTTCTTGAGAGGGGGCTCAGATTCCTCCACTGGAACGTAATCTGAGTCCTCGAGATTGACGTCCCTAGAAGCAGCCTCTATCTCAGAACCTGCGACGTATAGTCAAAAAGGGTGAGCTACATCCTACCTTAATAGGGAAGATATCTGAACGTGTATATCTATCTTACTTACATATATTTCATGACATAATTTGATGCATGATTTCATCAATACAAGACGATTAGAAAATAGTTTGAATTACTAAAAGAATAAATGAAATGCAATTTCTACGCTATACATGTCATCTCATGCTCAATTGGTTGTCATTTTATAACTGGGCTGGTCTCATGGCTTAAATCAATTAACTTAAATAATCACCGAGCAATATAGCATCGAGCCCCGATAGAATACCCTCCATCGTCGTCCAATCAGACTATTTTTCATGTAGCATAGCCCAAGTCCCTTTCTCATAGGTGAATAACTACATATAGTTTTTCACCGTATAATTGTGCTAATTTTTAAAAGCTCAAAGCCCATTCACATTAACTTTACATCCCTGGGATGTCTCACAATTCTTATACTCATTGATTTTCTCATTCTCCGTGTACGCACGCACACCTTACTTTCACATACTTATCTTAGCATTTTAAAACACAAGCCATTAACTATGCATTAACAATTTTGCATACTTAAAATATTACTACATACATACTTTTGTAATCAAGTTTACAAGTTCAGAATATTCGCTACCTCAAAGGAAAGCTATTACTCAATCACATCAATATCACACATAAAGGTCAAGCGTAACACCCATACGCCAAACCTACATTACGTGAATCCAAAATACTCTTAGAAAAGCTCACAAGGATCTAAGGAAACATAACTCCAAAGAACTAATTAAAATAAGATAAACATCTATGTTATACCTCGCGTGAGCGACCACTTGTCCTCGCGCGAATGATTATTTACTCTCGCTTGAGCGATTATAACTCGTGCGAGCGATCACTTCTCCTCACACGAACGATTACTCATCCTCGCTTGAGCGATTATAATCAAGGTCACCTGAAGCTCACACGAGCCCTAACGCGAGTGAGCTTCTCTTTACAAAACTATCTTGCATGAGTGAGAGCAGAATATATTTTCTCACTATAATTGTCTCCTCCTGGCATGAGCGAGCTATTATAATCGCGTGCGCGAGGAACAACTAAGCCACAACTCGAGCTTTTCGAGAACTTTAATCTTATCCTATTTAAACCTCATTTAATACCTAACTAAACCTATCATAAATACTTCATTTAATATTCATAAATAACTAGATTCATACCTTAAATAACAGATCTCCTTTTAATTTGATCCATGCTCATGACAATGAAAGAGGGTTTCAAAACCCTTAGATCTTCTTCGAGAGTTTCACCATACCATCCCTATCTTATGAACTTAACATCCATAAGGTAGATCTTACCTTGGATCAAAAGAAAATCTCTATTTGTCACTCTCTTTACAAGCCAAACTCTTTTTCCTCTCTCTATTTCACTCTCTATCTAAACTCAAGCAAAGAGAACATATGGGAGACTTCTCCCCCTTTCTCAACTTATTTTAACTAGTGTGTTAAACACACACACACACACATAATAGAATGTGTCTTATTTTCACCTAACTCTTATGTAAAGAACATACACTTAAGAGTGTATATAGTAAGTGTAGTTTCCTTGTGAACTACAAACACACTAGCATTGTTCATGCCATACGTGACCTACACGGTACACGAAAATCAGAGATATTACAGTACGAGGGTCTATTTATAGGTATTTTACCAATTGCGCACCCTGTTTGGCACGCTTAATTGGGCGATGGAATTTAATTACGTGCACTGCTTGGTACGCTTAATCAAATTGAGCGCCAAAAGACCGATGCGTAATCACTCCGAGTTTGACTCGAACTCAATGAGCGACAGGCTGAATGGCTCAGCTGGGTATCCCAGTCCTAGTCTAATTAGACGAATTGCACGCACTGTTCAGTGCACTTAATCAATTAACTGCCTTGCTACAAGCACTTAATAGGGGATTTCAAGCAGTCTAGGGAATTAGAGATGGGGTTGGCTTGGGAACCAATTACGCGCGGGTGGTTGGGCACATGATCCGATTGTGCGCTCTTAATAGGGCACACAATCATGTCTCAGGTAGTTTTTAGAAGGTCAAGGAATAGTCCGAAGTGGATAAATTGCCCGCTGGTGGTTGAGCACACAATTTGATTACACACACTTGACAAGGTGCGTAATCAGCCCTTAGGGCATTCCACAAGTTTAGACACCCAAATTTGGCCCAAGGCCCGATCGAGACACATTTCAAGAGAGGCGCATCTCCGAGCCTTTGATGGCATGTATGGAACCCTTAGCAATCATTCTGAAACCTTAGGAACCATTTCAAGCCCTTAGGAATCACCCTAGATCCCTTAAGAACCTTCTCGAACCCTTATAAACCCATCCCGACCCTTAGAAACCATTCCAGACCTAAACCTAATTTTCCCTAGCAATTGATGAAGAGTTGTACATTGGGAGTAGCTGTGACTTTCTACTATGATTAAATATTATTCCATTGAAAAGTAGAAGTCCTCAGCTTTCCAATGAGCCAAGGATCACCCCAATCGGTGCTATATATAAGAAGTTATGACATTTCGAAGCTTAGGGGCAAAATTGTAATTATGTGGAATTCCCCTAAGGGATTTGGTGCAAGTATTACTTGCGCCAAGCCATTTCTCCCCAAAAATGGCTTGGCACAACTAATAGTTGCGCCAGCTATAAGGTGGGCCCCACCACGGGGAGCCAACTTCCAGACCACTGTTCAAACACTATTTTACTATACATATGCCTGGCGCACCTATTAGTTGCGCTAGGCTTATGAATAGTGGCTGTGGGTTTTTTCCTCGAATTTCAAGATTAGGGTTTGACTTGTTGACCATCTTGACCTTTGGAGTGTGCTTTGCTAGTTATGTTGTACCCATTCACTATCTATTTGTAACCCCTTAAGTGGTTTAAAGCCCCACCCTATCATCCACCATTGGAGCATCACTTCATACTTTTCAAGGCTCTAAAAATCATAGGAAACCTTAGATGACTATATTACTTAATTGCTAATCCAAGTTAGCCTCTAAACACCCTCCTAACCTCTCTTTTTCCTATAAATAGAGAGGCACCCCACTCTTTACAAAGGCTTAAAAAATTTGTAAAAAAGAGATTAAAGAATCCCTTCTCTCTCTCCCCTAGTGCACCATTTACATGAAAATTCTAGAACTTTCAAACCTTTTTTAAACCTTAGCTTTTCATCTAAAAGCCTTAGTTTAGGTGTGTGCTATCCTATAGACTCCCCTCTCTACCTCTTAGCTATCCACCCTAGGAGTTAGAATCCATTATCAAGCTATACAAGCCATCAAAAGCTCACCGAAGCAAGCCAATGCAAGGCTCCACAGCGGTGCAATAAGGGAATGAGAGCTCTGGCTCTCCCCTCTACTCTCCTACCTTCTCGGTTCTTCCTTCATCCTCACATTTGTACCGTTACGCTACTAAATTTTTTGTAGGAACGGAGGGGTACAAATAGGATTTCAAGGCCCTTTGGGCAAGAGGAAGGCTTTTTTATTTCTTTTATATCATTTTTATTTTGGCCATAAGTAGAGACCACATTAAGCGGGTTGATTGGATGCCTAACACCTCCCCAATCAATAACCGAAGCCCCTACCCAAGAGCCTTTGGCATAGACCAGATTCAGAGTCATATTTGTGGCACTTCGATGCTTATAAAATTGATCTAGATTTCTCGGGACACCAAAAGCTTTGGGTGACGACTCTAAATATTTATCACAAGCGCATCGTCGTGACGGGTTTGATGAAACTCCACGGTTGCACAGATGGCGACTTTACTGGGGATTAGCTAGTAGTGCTTCCCCTTGAATTTACCCTCTTTATTTTTGATTTACTAACCATTTATTACTATTTTTTACTATTTTTTTACTCACCCCTCTAATTACGTTATTTTACATACCCCTACTTTTATGTCATTTACAAGCCTTAGCTGATTGGCGGGCCTACTTGCGAACCACATTTAATTTCTTTACGTTTTCATGATTTCAAGTACTTTAGTCGATTAGCGGGTCTACTTGTGCATTGTCATTTAATTTTCTTATATTTTCGTCATTTTAAATTCCTTAGCCATTTGGCGGGCTTACTTGCGCCTTTAATTTTTGCAATCATATTTCGCTAGTGAACGTCGGCCCGTAGAGGTAGCACGGGATCCTCAACCCCGGTCTTTGAACTTAAGAAAACTTCCTTAAAAGTGAAAAGTATAATTGAACCAACAAAGGGGATTTAAATTTATTTTTACGAGGTAGATTTTCAAGGGTTTGGTTATTTAGGCACACATATAAACTCTAGGGTCTTAGTACGGCGGCAACCCCTAGTGGTGATGATCCGAAAAAGTCCCAGCCCACCTAGTACCTGAGAAAAGTGCTTACACTTGAGGTATATCGGGTGGGTAACCTTCTCGTTACCAAGCTTAAAACCTGAGAAAAAAGTGAGCGTTAGCGGACCCGAATTGACCTTGTATCCCTAGGTTTGGTGAGGAAGAGTGCCGATTCATATAAACAGTCAATCCCTGGAAGCCTAGCTTCCACAAAAACCAGTTTGGAGACTCATTTTGGGCCAGAGCTTCTGCTGTCAAACTGTCTGGAACCCCAATTTTTGCCTGGCGCCACTATTACTTGTGCCAAGCCAAAAAAGCCCAGAATTACACTGGTGCATATATTAGTTGCGCCAGTATAAAATTAGGCAATTTTTGGTCTAATGCATCTAATAGTTGCACCAGCTTTGGTTTAGGCAGCAACAGCCCGAATCTAAGGCCTGCTTTACACCTTGGACTCCCCGATTAGTGTCTTTAGTGCTTCTGCTTAGGCCTCGCAATCTCCGACACCTAATACGCCTTTGCCGGTCAAGAGAAGGTGACTTCTTTGTTTCTTATTTCGAGGGATCGGATTATTTGCATCGATTTTCGTGCCTTCAATAGATCAAGGGGTTTCCCTTTGATTCTTTCGAAGCGCTTCAGAACCTTTGCCGCAGTACGAGAGCCACTCGAGAAGGGAATTCAAAAGGCCCTAAAATCCTTATTTCTTTTCACTTATAAAAATTCAAAAAAATTGAAATTAAAAACTCAAAAATAGAGTCTTGATTGGTGCTGGTGCAACGACATCATAGTACCCTCCGTCATCTCGTAGGGGAAGGAGGAAGCATTACAGGCCCCATCCGAGGCATTCGTACCCAACCCGATACCGAGCTATGTCGTGGCCTGTGGACCCAGCCTCATCCCCGCCACATTCACCAACCCATTCCCATACCGAAGAAGCTTTTACTTCAACCCCCTCACCTAATCAACCCTCATCATAACTGGCCCGTTCGGTGACCCTTTTTCCCTTCCACCACTTCCCAAAATATCCAAAATCCAACTCTCCATTTTCCGTCATTTTCCCAAGCCATGCCTTCATCCATGGCCATCTCCAACCCATATCACCTTCCTTCTACACCCGCTCAAAACCCGGCCCCATCCTCCACTTTAACCAACATACCCTATTTTTCATCCGCCCAACACATACCCAATCCACCTACATCTATCCATACCACATCTGATCCCCCACACATCCCTCCATTTACCCAAGTCATGCTCATTTTTTTCGGAACCAAGACCAGTTTTCCTCTCTCATCCTCCACCTCTATGCCCCATACATCTTCCCCATACATGCCTAATCCATCCACTAGTGCCCCACCTCATTCCTCCAATCCACCTCATATCCCGCCACTTACTCGAGTCATGCCCGATTTTACAGGGACATGCCCAATTTTCCCTCTTCACACACCTCATCCATACCCCTCCAACCCTTAAATAACCCATCTCCATTCTATCTCCCTTCCATGGCCATGATGGAGGAGATGTTTCAAACTTACAATAGGTGGCAGGCCGCCTAATACATCCCCTCTCATCCATACCACACATCCATGAATCCATCCGAGACCTTATCAAGCCTCCATGCCTCATTCCCCCATGACCCCCATCAACCCCCCATCATCCACACCATCCAAACCCCCACTACCCACATACCCAATGCCCAATGGTCCAAACCCCCATTACCCACATACCCCAAGGCCCCATGGCTCAAAACCCCATGACCCATACCCATCAAGGGCCCATGGCCTAGACCCACAAAGGCCCAATGGGCCAGACCTATCATGACCAAGGCTTTATGGCTCAAACTTCCCAAGGACCCATGGGCCAAACCTTCATAGCCCAATCCTACTAAGACTTCGTGGCCCACACCCAAGCCCAGCAAGGCCCTAACCTTGGAGCCTCACACTCATACCCTTCACAATAGCTCCAAAATTTCACCCATCCACAACCCTCATACCCGGTTCAAACCCATACCTTGCATCAACCCCAATTCACCCATATCCCAACATCCCAAAGTTTGTTCCAAACCTTTCCCCATGCCCAATGGCCTCATCAGACCGCACCCTAAAATCTGAATTCCACTCATCCCATCACCCAACAAACCTTCCCTCACCTCCAATGGACTCACCCAACCCCCATTCATGCCATTCCCATCTAGCCCATGCAGCACCAACAAGAGAATCCCACCCTCACTGCACCTTATGTAGATCAACAATATAAAGAGGACGAGATTAGGAACAATTGAGCTTATGCTGGGGTATTGACCAGCCTTAACCAACTTCCTATAATTTCCCATCCCTTGGTAGCCCAGAGTGAAGCCCAATCGACTGCTGAGAAGGTGGCCCCTATGTCCAAGGAATCAAAGCAGTTGAAAGAGCAGTTAGACAAAATTCAAAAGCAATTGTTGAAGATGGGTGGTATTGAAATCCACGCCACAGACTGCTTGGATTTATGTTTGTTCGTTGAGGTCCCTTTGCCTTCCAAATTTAAAATGCCTACTTTTGACAAGTATAACGGCACCGACAATCCTATAGCACACCTCAAGTCTTATTGTGGGGACATGTGCCAGTATGGAGGGGAAGAAAGATTATTAATAAAGGTCTTTCAGAAATGTTTGACTGGTCTGGCCTTGAGATGGTTCACGTCCTTAGAACCATCTATGATAAAGACCTGGAAGGACTTGACGCATTTATTTCAAGAATAATATGTCTACACCATAGACATTGAACCGCGCAAGTCAGATTTGGCTCATTTGAAGAAGAACTCGAATGAAAATTTTAGCGATTATTTGGGACGTTGGAGAGCATTGGCATCTCATATTAGAAACAGGATACCTGATGATGAACAAATAGAAATAATTTCTAAAAATACTTTGCAAGTGATCTCAGACTTTTTAGTGTACGAACAGTAGTCCAGCTTCGCTGATCTGATAAGGAACACAAATCACTGTGAAGATGCTATCAGGGAGGGTCGCCTGAGTAAAAATATACCTAGTGGAACCAGTGGGGTTAAAAGATTCTTTGAGAAAAGAAATGAGGAAAGAGCGAGGGCCGATGTCCAGAACATTACCAACACCAGGCCTAATAATAATATAACTCTGTTCCAATTCAAGGTAGCCCAACTGTTGGTGCGCACTTTTTCTGGGTTCCTCTCGGTCCCCGTTGAATCAGTGGCCCAATTCTGTCCAAGTGGCCTCTGGCAATGCGGTGTTTGGAATGTTGAAAATAAAAAAAGGAGGTTTTCTACGAAGGTTCCTAGTTTGTTGTGATCGCCAGCTGCAGATATTGAACGACGCTGCAACACGTCAATAATCACGCTTTAGAGCAAGTGTGGGTTACTTGTTTACTGAATTGTCCGCCTGTGAACGTCAGCAACTATGGCTCTTCTTTATAGTTTAGATAGTTTAGTTTTCCTTTCTTTCCTTATTATTGTTGTAATTCTAATTGGCTTGAACTTCCTAATTCTACTATGAGTCTAACTGTGTGAATCTATTATAGTGACCTAATCTAATATTCTAATCGTATTAGGAGTCTAATTAGTTTTAATATTTTTAATCCTATTGAAAGTCTAATTAATTAAGTCTCCTAATCCTACCAGGAGTCTAATTGGTTAAGTCTCCTAATCCTATTAGGAGTCTAGTTAATTTTAATATTTTACTCTTGTTAAAAGTCTAATTAATTTAATTTCCTAATGTTACTAGAAGTCTAATTAATTAGTCTCCTAAGCCTATTAGGAATGCAAATATATCAATTCTAACAGAACTCTAATTAAATCAAGCATGCTAATTATACTGAAATTCTAAGTTAAGAGGATATATTAGTTTTACTGCAATTCTAACTAAGGCAAGTATGCTAATTTGACTGAAATTCTAATTAAAGCAAATATACTAGTTCTACTGAGATTATAATTGAAATAGAGGGCTAATTTTACTAAAACTCCTATTAGAGCAAATAAATTGATTATACAAAAAGAAATCAAATTAAAATAAAGGAACTAATTTTATTAGAATTATGATCAGAGCAATAAATTGATTATACTAAAATTCTAATTAAAGCAATGAATTAACTATACTAAAAATCTAATGAAAATAATGAATTAACTATACTAAAATCTAGTTAAAATAAAGGGACTAACTTTACTAGAATTCTGATCAAAGCAATAAATTAATTGTACTAAAATTCTAGGAAAATAACAGAACTAACTTTACCGATTCTAATTAAAGCGGGAATTAACTTTACTAAAATTATAAAAAAATAGGGTTTTGGGCCTGCTATGCTAAGAAGGATTGGTCTCGTTCTCGAGTACCCTCCGTAAGCTCCCTTGGGCAAATCAGGTAGCTGAGGTTAAAATAAAATGGATTTTTTGGATTATAATATTATTTTTTGGATTTTTAGAGTTGATTTTGGATTATAATTATGGATTAAATTATAAAACTAGAAATTATAGAAAACTAAATTAAGAATTTTGGATTTAAAAAATATTAAATTAAGGAATTAAAATTAGAAATTTAAAATCTAAGGACTGAATTCGGGTCCGAAATCAGAAAATCAGACCGTATGATTAAGGATTGGTTCTAGAAACTGAGAACTAGAATCAGAGATTAAGGATAGGACTGGAGAATAAGATTTTAGAAACAAATTAAGTTTTAGGGTCGGTGAATTAGGCCGCCAGATTAAGGACTGGTTCTAAAACCTGAGGACTAGAACCAGGGATTGAAATTACAGTCTTAATAAAAAAGGTGCTACGGTCTAAGACTGAAAGTTTAATATTAATAATTACTTTTTTTAAACTAAGAAAAAATCCTAAATCTAAGAACTAAAACTAAGGTCGAAAACTAAAGACTAGATTTTTACCTAAGGCCGGGGCTATGGAGAGGAATCTCAAAAATTCGAAGCTTGAATCTCGAAATCATGGCTCTATTTCTCTATGTGTTCGTTCTCGGAATTCTCCGGTCTCGAAATCCCAAACTTCTTTGAAAATTTTCATCCTCTCTCCAACCTCTTCTCTGGGTCGAATTTAAAAAAATCTTTTATAGGGTTTTTTCTAATTAAATGCCCTATTTCAAGCATTTAACTAGATTTCACGCCAGTTGCCCGGTGCTTAATCGCTTTGAGTTGTCACTGACTCAGTGAGCGATCGGTTGACTAGCTAAGCCGAGTTCCCTAGTTCTAATCATGTTAGGACTAATTGCGCGCTTTATTTGGAGTGTGTAATCCGATTAAGTACTTCATTTTAAGCACTTAATCTGGGAATCTTGGGGGTCAAGGACTGTGAGGCTTGGGCATAGGCCAATTGTGCGCCAGTGGTGGAGCGCTCAATCCGATCGCGTGTTTCATGTGGGGCGCATAATCGAGTCTTGAGGTGGTCTGGGGAAAGGAAGTCTGATCTGAGAGGGGACTGATGCACGCTTGGTTTTATGTACAATCAAATTACGCGTGTGGTTTTAGGTGCATAATTCGGGGTTGTCTGGGTCCTGCTTGGGTATGAAATGCCAGACTATTATTTCCGCTTGTATTTTGACTATATACTATTGTTTCAATATATAGTCTCCCTACGTTGGGATCTGAGCCACAGAGCTATTGTTTCAGCCTGTGTTCAGCCATGTACTATTGTTTCAATGTATGGTTCCCAACTTAGGGTTAGGGGGTCTGAAATGCCAGACTATTGTTTCAGTCTGTATTTTGACTATATACTATTATTTCAGTATATAGTCTTCCTACGTCAGGATCTGAGCCACAGAGCTATTGTTTCAACCTGTGTTCAGCCATGGACTATTGTTTCAGTGCATGATTCCTAATTTAGGGTCATGAGACCTGAGCCACAGAGCTACTGTTTCAGCCTGTGTTCAGCCATGGACTATTGTTTCAGTGCATGGTTCTCAATTTAGGGTCATGGGGCATGAGCCACAGAGCTATTGTTTCAGCTTGTGTTCAGCCATATTCTATTGTTTCAGCATATGGTTCCTATGTTAGGGTTGTGAAACTTTTAGAGAAGGTAAGTCCTTTCTGAAAAGTCATAGGTGAGGTCAAAGGTTGACCAAACAGATTTGTATATTCTGAGAGGGCAAAATAGGGGTGTCTACACCAACTAACACCAGTCAGAATTGAGCCGATGTAGAGAACAGGGAATGGACAGGGGATGCGGATGACTCTGAAGAAGAGGAGAGCTCGCTACGATCGAGTTTTTATGCCCCTAGGGCAATCTTTGAATGTACTTTTGCCTTTGCTAATAGAAAAGGGATTAGTAGCTGCTTGTTAACCGCAACCTCCTAACCCAATCCTGAAGAATTATGACCCTAATACTCACTGTAATTTTCATCAGGGTCCGGGTAACCTAACTGATCATTGCTTCCCATTGAATAATGCAATCCAGGATTTAATTGATGCCGAGAAAATCATTCCACCCACACCTTCTCAAGTGAACCATCACGCAAACATTCATTAGGTGCCATTACCCCCACATCCTATCGGAGGAGCAGGTCCCAGACCCGCCATCGGGATGATAGAAGAATGTGAGGAGGAATTTGAATTTGACGCGTCAGACTATATCAACGACCAGGAAATTTATGTAGCACCGTTGCAAAGAGATTGCGAAGAGAGGACTATCGGTGTAATTGAACCCTTGACCCCAATCCAACACCACGAGTTGAACCCTTAGATCTTAGGGCTTATTTCCCATCACCCACACCTGTCAATTATGTGCACATAAATACTTATCAACCATATACAGCCACCCCCATCAATTACCGATAGCCCATCTAGTCCTCCATTCCCCACCATCACCTATCAACTATCAATGGCCCACTCCTACCCCATTACCTCCGGTGCAACCACCCACAAACCTCATCACCCCAACCTGGCCCAAAATTTCCACCCAACCATCTATCACTAAGGTGAACCAAGAATTACCCTCCCTTTCGGAGCCATAAGTTCAAGTGCATCAGTTACCGACAACCAGTCCATTTCAGATTTCGAGACCAACCTACAATCCTCATCAGGTCTCGCTGAGTTATGAGCAGACGGATGCCAATGCTGGCAGTAGTAGAGAAGGGGCATTGGACTTTGTTACTAGATCCGAGAAGATATCTAAGCAGCCGGAAGCACTAGCAGCAACACAAGCCCAACAAGAGGGAAAGAAAGATAGTGCCATTAATCCCTTTGAAAAAATGAGTCGGGAACATATACTGGATACTCAATTAAGAAGGATGCCAACTCATATTATTGTATGGGATCTATTAATGATATCCTCATTCCATTTTCAAGCTTTAATGGGGGTGTTAAAGAATCCGCATGTCTCACTTCAGGTGAGCCCGGATAAAGTTGGACAAATAATTGGTCAAGTCATGGCTCCAAACTCCATTTCATTTTTGGATGCTGATTTACCGGATGAAGGGAGTAGTCACTCTAAATCCCTTAACATTACTGTGGAACTCAAAAATATGATAATCCCATTGGTTTTGATTGATAATGGGTCTGATCTAAATATATGCCCACTAAGAACTGCTACCAAGATTGGGGTAGATCCATGCATGCTAAGACCCATGAGAAACAATGCCCGAGGTTTTGACAACATGAGGAGAGAGATAATGGGGGAAGTTCACCTTGAGCTAATGATAGGGCCAATGACCTTCTCCATATTATTTCAGGTGATGGACATTAAATCCTTGTTCAATCTACTATTAGGGCGCCCATGGCTGCATGAAGTTAGAGCAATCCCATCCACGCTGCACTAGAAGCTCAAGTTCATGTCCGGGCATAAGATTATCATTATCATCGGCGAAGGAGCACAGTGAGAAGGAAAAAGCCACCAACAGCGTTGAAAAGCCTAAGGTACTAGATGTGCCACACACCACTGAGGATGTTGACCTCCACAACTTCGAGTATGAAGTATCGACGATATTCTCAGAGCCCATCGAGGGCATCATTCCAAGAACTAGAGGTGGAATGGTAGCGGCAGTGGCCATGCTCCAAAAGTGGGGCTATCAAAGAGGAAGAGGACTAGGGCCCAGACTGCAAGGTAGAAGAGAGCCCGTCACATCTAAGGGTGGTCAGAAAGTCAGGTTTGGGTGAGGTTATAAGCCCACGGAGGAAGAAGTGCGAGAGGCTAAGGAGAAAGCCCGTGCAACAACAGCTGTGAGAGCGAGGGGGATACACATAGAGGAAAAACCCTGTCTCAGGCCTCATCAGAGATTTATTCATGAGTTGCGAGGGTTGTAAAGATCGACCGAAATGGGGTAACCCAATTAACCCCACATAAGCCTATAACACAGGTTCACCCCACCAATCCCCATATCACCCTTCCCAGCCTAGAAATAGACCTGGTTGCATTATCCCTCTTTTGAGGAACGACGGTCCGTACCTGAACAAACTCCCCATGTGGTGAATCATCACAAAACTATGTTGACATTTGAGGACATCCTCTCAGACGAACTGGGGATCAACATGATGGAGGCTGACTCCAAAGAGCCGTATCAGTCAGCACCTTTCGTCTAAACAGGTAAAGGAGTGGCCTCTCAGGTACGCAACTGGACATCTTTGCTCCAAACCCTGAAAGTAGGCAGTGGCCTAAAATTCGGCACCCATTTCCAAAAAAAATAACCTATAAAAAGTGAGATAAGCCCTTGGCAGGCAATACCTTGTATATACGCAGACTTGTACTGCCAAGAGTCCGTCTCCAAAGAAAGCAAAAATCTCAAAAACATTGAAAAAATACAAAGTTCAAAAATATTATCATTTAAAATTCTAAATAAAATCCCATAAAAAGATGCCTTAATTGAAATACTCGTCCCACATAAAATTGACCCTTTTCCTGTAGAAATACAAGAAGAGGTAGGAATTACGAGTATGGATGAGGATATCCCTTTGGAGGAGCTCCTGTTGGTGTGCGCTTTTTCTGGGTTCCTCTCGGTCCCCGTTGAATCAATGGCTCCAATTCTGTCCAAGTGGACTTTAGCGATGTGGCATTTAGAATATTAAAAATAAAGGGTTTTCTAGGAAGGTTCCTAGTTTGTGCGATCACTAGCTGCAAATATTTATCGACGCTACAACACCTCAATGATCACGCTTGAGAGCGGGTGTGGGTTACTTCTTTACTGAATCGTTCGCCTGCGAACGTTAGCAGCTATGTCTTTTCTTATAATTTAGATAGCTTAATTTTTCTTTTATTTCCCGTTATTATTATAGTTCTAATCAGTTTAGACTCCCCTGATTCTATTATGAGTTTAGCTGCGGATTTATTAGAGTGAGTGGATCTATCCTAATATTATAATTCTATTAGGGGTTTAATTAACTTAGTTTCCTAATCTTATTAGAATTCTAATTAATTTAGTGTCCTAATACTACTAGAAGTTCGATTAATTTTAGTCTCCTAATTCCATTAGAAGTCTAATTATGATCAGGTTTCCTAATTATACTAGGAGTGCACATGTAGTAGTTCTGGTGAAACTCTAATTAAGCTGAGCATGCTAATTGTACAGAGATTCTAATTGAGCAAGTACGCCAATTACATTGGAATTCTAATTAAATCATGTATAATAGTCTTACCAGAATTCTAATTAAAATAGAAAACTAATTTTACTAAAATTTTAATTCAAGCAAAGGAATTAATTTTATTAAAATCTAATTAAAACAAATAAACTGATTTTATTAAAATCTAATTAAAATAAATAAACTAATTTTATTAAAATTCTAATTAAAGCAATGAATTAACTATACTAAATTCTAATTAAAGCAATGAAATTAATCATACTAAATTCTAATTAAAGCAAGAAATTAATCATACTAAATTCTAATTAAAGTAAGAAATTAATCAATTAAAATCTGATTTAAAGAAATTAATCAATCATGCTAAGATCCAATTAATTTAATTAATTAATTATGCATAAATAAATAAATCTACTAGTTAATGATACTAAAAATATAAGAAAAGTAATTAATTAATTCTAAAATCCTAAGGAAGAAGGAGTTTTGGGCCCGCTATGCTAAGGAGGATTGGCCTCGTTCCCGAGTACCCTCTGTAAGCTCCCTTGGACAAATCAGATGGCTGAGATTGAAGATAAATTGAATTTCAGACTGTAAAATAGTATTTTAGATTCTTCAGAGTCAATTTCGGGGTGATAATTATGAATTAAATTATGAACTAGAATTAGATAAACTAAATTTAATATGTAGGATTTTTAGTGGTATAAAAAATAGGAATTTAAGATTAGAATTTCAATTTTAGGACTGAATTCGAGTCCGAAATCAGAAAATCAGACCATATGATTAAAGGCTGGTTCTGAATTCAGAGAATTAGAACCAAAAATTAATGATAGGACTGGTGATTGAGATTTTAGAACGGGATTAAGGCGTAGGGTCGATAAATTAGATAGTCAGATTAAGGACTAGTTCTAAATTCGGAGAATTAGCCCAGATATAAAAATTTCCAGTCTAAAAAGGGTGCTACGATTTTAAACTAAAAATTAAAAACTATAATTAATACTAAGAGAAAAATCCTAGGTCTTAAACTGAGGTTTTTTACCTAGGACCAGGGTTGCGAAGAGAAATCTTGGAGATTCGAAGCTTGAATTTCGAAATCATGGCTATAAGTCTCTATGTGTTTGTCCTCGGAGTTCTCTTGTTTCGGAATGCCAAAAAAAGATCCATTCTCTCTTGTGTTGTGTCGCCCTCTTTTGATGTGGAAAATTTTAAAAAACTTTTATACGTTTTCCTTCAATTACGCGCCCTTTTCCAGGCGTTTAACTGAATTACGTGCCATTTTCTCGGTGCTTAATCGCTTTGAGTTGGTCACTGACTCAGTGAGCGACCGGTTGACTTGCGCAGTGAGTTTACCAGTCCTAATAATGTTAGACCTAATTACACACCCATTTTGGGGTGCGTAATCCAATTAAGTGCTACTCTCAAAGCATTTAATTAAGAAAACTTACGGGTCAAGGATAATGAGGCTAGGCTGGGCGTAGGCCAATTATACGTCGGTGATAAGGCGCTCAATCCAATTGAGCGTCTGGTGTCAGGCACATGATCGAGTCTCGAGTTGGTCTGGGGAAAGGAAGTCTGGTCTGAGAAGGGATTGAATATGCGCTTGTGATTCTACATGCAATCGAATTACATGCGTGGTTTTAGGCACTTAATTCGGGGTTGTCCGGGTCTAGTCTCTAGTCTGAAATGCAAGACTATTATTTCAGTCTATATTTCGACTATATACTATTGTTTTAGTATATAGTCTCCTTACGTTGGGACCTGAGCCACAAAGCTATTGTTTCAGCCTGTGTTCAGTCATGTACTATTGTTTCAGTGCAAGGTCTCATATCAGGGTTATGAGGTCAAAGGTATACCAAACAAATATGTATATTTCGAGAGGACAAAATGAGGGTATCTATAGATGCCCCTCTTCGGCGCGCTCTTGCGAAGTAAGAATGTGTCAAAGAAGTAGACACCCCTCATTCAAGGTGTCTTTTCCTTTCTCTTGGGAAATCACAACTATGTCGAAGAAGTAGACACCCCTCATTCAAGGTGATACTGACATGACATGCTTGGCTTTCTTATATATTAGAGTAAGCTAAAATGGAGCATTTGAAGGGCAAATGATAGCTGTTGAAGGGCACATTCTGGGTCTATGGGTGCATGGCACATCTCGTCGCATGGCGTGAGCTAACAGAGGAATTTTATGCAATCAAGGTATTGGGACATCAATCAAATATCTATAATAAGGTCCAGGAACCGATAATAATAAAATAAAGTATCATGTAATATCGAAGGCTTTTGTAAGTCATGTTAGACTGGGCACGTCATTGCTCACACCAATGCACATCAGGCGTTCCTTTTCCAATAGGCGTTTGTAAGTTCTTAGATTAAATATACTCAATGTTCAGCTTCGCAGGGAAATGGATGGTTTGGGCTGGTAATTGAGGGTCTTCTGAAGTGTGCTTAGTTGAATTTTGTGCAGTGGCGTGTACGCTTGATTCATTTGGAGTTCAGGGGTAAGCCTGTAAGTTGGGAATTCTAGTCCTAATGTGTCTAAACAAATGATTCTGCATAGTGGAGTGTGCGCTTGATTCAATTCTGCGTAGTGAGATATGCACTTGATTGCGAGTTCAGGTGATCTTAGGAGTTAAGGTTAGGTTGAAATGTAATTTATTGTGCGTGGGTGATGGGGCAGTTAATCATTTTTTTTTGGTATTTAAAGAGAGGTGAGTCGGGTCTATGTATCTTATTACTTTGTTCTTTTTTTTTTCTTTTTCTCTCTCTTTTTTTTTAGATTATTAATTTTTAGTAAAGGGATTTTGAAAATTCGGGAAATTTGAAAATTTAAAATTTTGGGGATTTTAACTTAAGATCAATTCGGTGGTAAAACGATAAAAAATGTAGCTTTTGAGACGTTGCTGAGCAGATCCACCGGTACGGGATTTATGAGCCCGACCGCTATTGTGGTTGTCAAGATGACGCTTGGCATGTCGGATACTCCGTCTAACCTTCTCGATGAGTACTGATGATTGTCTCTTACGGGAGGACTACAGTGATTTGCGAGTCGAGAGAGACGGGTTTTGAAAACATTTGACTTAATCATAGCTAACTATATTTATTTGAAGCAATATCGAGTAAAACAATGAGAAAAAGGGGATAGTACTTACCTGGGGGTAATACTTACCTGGATTGTGCGTAGTTTGTACGGTCTGACAGCACCGTAGTGTCGTGATGAGACTTTGGAGATTTCTTCTCTTTAGGTCTGCTGTGGCAAGGCTTGGCGGTTGTGATGTGATGTCTTAGGAGAAATGATGTCACGATGGGACCTGGGGATTCTCCCTTCCTTTGGCTGCGTGTTGGATGAGTCTTGGTGGGATGTGGGGATCAATTCGAGAGAGAGAGTCCTTTGCCTTAGCAATGGGGCATGATCAATCTTTCCCCCTTTTCGTCATATGGCATGGCATGTGCTGTCTGAGCTTTTCTCTCTTTTTTTTTTTTCTTTTTTCTGTAGGTAGTTGTGCTCGTGATATAGACTGAGTGTAGTTAGCGATGGGACGCTGGTGGGATATTTGCGCGATGGGATGTTGGTGTCTTTCTTTGGCAGATCTTAGGTTATAAAAGAAATCACATTGTGGTTGCGTCGTGATTGGCTTCGTCATGGGTGGTTTACTTTTGTCTTTTCGTGATGGGTCATGAGGGTATTGTTAATTTGTTGCGATGGGACTGGGTATTGAGGTGATATCGCATGTGTACATGTTATCGCGATGGGGATGGGGGTTGTCAATACTTCCTTCTCATGTAAGGGTATGCGATGAGTAAGTCTTCTTTTTTTTTGGCAGACCAGCCTGTGAGGCTACGCGATGGGACAAAAGAATTTTGACCGCGATGGGACAATAAGGTCTTGAGAGTGTAAATTTCATCCAAAGTCAGGTATTGCACACCTATTTTAGGTTGCTCAATACAATTGTACACCAGTTTTCAGGCATGCGATCACCGGCTTGAGGGCTCTTTTACGCATTTCTGAGTGCGCATACGATTAGATCACGCGCTCTAATTATGGTGCGTAATCGAGGCATCACCAAGTCAGTGTATGGGTTGATCTTTTAGGTCGCGTAGTGTAATTCAGTCGTTTGATAGATTTACATGATTTATAGCCTGCGCGCGATCGAAGCATTGAGCCGTTGGCGCGAGCGATGGTTTCTTTAAGTGCTTGGGTCATAGCACGTGTTTTGGATTGTGCGCAGCGTGTGTGGTGCCTGATTGAATTAAATGTATGTTTTACGGTGCGTGATTAAGGCCATACTCTATATAAGCGAGAGAGACTTTATTCATTTTCATTCTCTGGTTTAGTCTCAAGTTTTGACCCTTTTTTGGATAGCTTGTGTTCTAGAAATCATGTTTAAGTGATATTGGGCGATCTAACAGTCAGACTAGGATGTCATTTCTTCCTATGTTCGTTATTTCGTGTGATCTCCGTCCTGAGGTGATGCTCATGGATGGCATTATTCTGGGAGTGGGCGGTATTGGGAATGAGGGCATTAGTCTTTACATCGGTCCTTTTTAAAGAGCAGTGAAGGCAGCGTTGAGAAGGCAGCGTTGAGGAGGCGGCGGTGGAGGAGGTGAAGATAGCGGAAGAGCGGGACTAAAAAGTGGAGGGATGTGTTTCCCAACCAATTCTCCCTGAAGTCTCTGATTGGACGCTTTGGGCGAAATCTGCTCCTCACCTCGTCTCAGCTTTGAATCCAGTCTTCGTTTTGGGTTATAAGTTAAAGTTTTAGGTTTTTATTTTGGGTTGTATATTTAGGAGGCATGCCTCCGGTGATTCTTGTAAACCTTTTGAGTTATATAAATGAAGGGCATTTTTTATTTATTGTCATGCTTGCTTATTTGTTTAAATTTATTAATGGATTAATTGGATTTATTTAATTTTTTTGATTTATTTTAGGATTTAATTTAGAGTTTGAGGATTTATTCTGAATTTATTCAGGGCTTATCATGCGGTTAATTTACTTTATTGAGTTTAGTTTAGAGGGTATACTTGGTTCTGTTTGGTTTGTTGGGGGCATTTTTTTTTGTCTCAAACAAGTTAGGTGTCACTTTAGAGAGTTTTTTTTGTTTAAATGATTGGTCTGGTTTAAGGTTTGATTTAACTTGAGTTTTAGTCTTTTGTTTGATTCAACACGAGACTTAAAAAGGTGTGAGTTTTCAAAGGTTCTAGATGGATGTTAAATGTTTAGATCCTATTGGTTTATCTAGGCTTGGGGGGATTGGTGTTTCTTAGGGGGTTAAGAGTTGTGCGATTATTGGTTCATCTGAGTTCGTCATGGATTGTGGTCTGTCAAAGGGAGTATGCGTTTGGTTTAGATTTAATTAGATTAGAAGGGTTTAAAGGTGTGACACTTGTCATTTGGTAATTCAGGAGGTATAGTTTATAAATGTGTGACCTAAAAGTTTTGGGTTTTTATTGTTTTGAATCTTATTTCAAGTTTGGGATTAAAAGTTTTGGGGCATTTTGTTTGTTTTGCATTTTCCAGTTCATTAATGTCTTTTCTTCCTTCCTTTTTTGTATCCCGGGTGTTGGACCCAAAGAGTTGTGTTTATTGAATGAATTACTGAGAATGGACGGGATTGAGAATGCAAGGTAGCGGTCAAACTGCTGCCATGCTAAGGGAAGAGATGGAGGAGTAAAAGGTGGTAGAAAGGAAACCCAAGGATAAGGGAGGGACAAAATTCTTGTGACCGATGCCTATCTTTCCTCAGTAGGCTTTGCAGATCCCATATTATTTACTCTTCCTTATTATGGTTTCCAAGGTGAGCTTCTAAGGGCGGATCCCGCAGGTCCTAGGTGGCTTTCCATGAGCCACACTTTCTTTTCTGTCGGCTTGGGGCAAGGGAAGAGGTTATTACGGCTAGAATTTGTTCAGGGCGCACCCTTTCTCCGGGCTTCTCTGAGATTTCTAGTTTTCCGAATAAATTTGGATTTGGGCATTGCCTGAACGGGCTATTTTTTTTGTTTCTTGTTTCAAGTTATACATTTAGAGGGTATGCTCTCGGTGTATTTTGTGATTATTTTATTTATTCATGAAGAGATTATTATTTTAATTTTTTTTTATAAATTCAGGTTTTGTTTATTTTGTAGCTTTTTATTTATTTATTTTGAGTGCGAGGTTTACTTGTTTTAATTTATTTATTTTGAATCGGGGCATGCCAGGAGCATTTTTTCGCTTTGACTTTAGTTTGGGCTTAGTTGGAGTGTATGAACAATGGGGATATTTTTCTTGTTTAGTTTCGCCTTAGTTGGGGCAAGTTTTTTTTGTTTATTTAGTTTCAAATGAAGGGATGATGGGGGGGGGGGCATTTATTTCTTAGGTTTGGTATTAGTTGGAGTGTATAGGTGATGTCGGTTTTTTTTTTTTTTTGTTGGTTTGGTGCATTTTCTTTTGGTTATCGGGGTAGATATTTCTTTTAAGTCTGGAATGTTTTGGATTGGGCTTAACAAGGGCATGGTTTGACTAATAATTAGTATCGAAAATCTCTTACTTTAGGCTTGTGAGCGTGCTGTCCTGGGCATTTTTTTTATTTTGTGTATCTGGGGAATTGCACGCTTCGCTTCGAGCGCATGAATTAATTGCACGCTAGAGAGTGGATGCACGTTCAGAGCGTCAGAAGGTAATTAAGCGCCAATTTCTAGTTGTTTGACCGATTTAAACGCAAGGTACCAGGCGCGTGATTAGGGCGGTGGCTAGTTATTGTGCAGGTGATCATTGGCATTCGCGCACCACTGTGTGGACGCTTGAAGTGATTACGTGCTTAGTAGGCTACGTGTAATCAAATGGTTGGGTTGGTTTGAGCGGGCGACGATTAGGTTACACGCTTAAGGTCGGTCGCGCGATTTGAATTAAGTGCGGTGATAGTGGTGCGTGATTGATTTAAGTGTGCTAATTTATGCGCGCAATTTTGGCATGTCTTATAAATAATTCAAAATTTTCATTTTTTTTCGTGTGATCCATTTTAATCTTTGATTCTTTGTTTCCTTGTTTCTTGGTGCCTGGGTTTTCGCGTTTTCACGATATCTCATAATCCTGGACGTCCGTTTCAGGCGCCATTTCCTTCGTTCTCTTCAGTTTTTGAGCTTTTCATTCTAGGATGGAGGGTGAGGGTATTGGTGGGCATGATATTACTATTTCTGAGTTGGAGAGGATATTAGGGGCAGAGATAGGTGAGACTTCTGAGGCTTGGACCGACAATATCGTGGCGATAGATATTGGGGAGATAGTTAGAGAGGAGGTATTGGAGGTTGACCAGTCGGGGGCCAGGGAGGAGGTGCACAAGATTGAGCAGGGAGTCGCTAAGGATGAGGGTGAGAGGGTCAAGGGTGAGAGTGCTGAGGGGGCGGCTGACGAGCACCAGGATGAGGAGCATCGAGATTGCAGACACTTCCCACTGGAGGATTTCTTCTCTCGGGGCCGGGTAAGCATCCATGAGCAAGAGTTTTTTCATTTTCTTAGCCACTTAGGTTATGACATAGGCTTATTTGGCTTTGGAACCCTTCTAATTTATGTCAAACCTGCATTAATGATTGATTGTGCGCTTACTCAGGCATCATGATGGCATATAGAGATAGGCCATGTTTTTATTCGGTTGTTCTTATCATGTTTGGCGTGTTTATTGTAAATGTTTTTTGAGTTTAGGGCATATTTGACTGGCTTTTAGTTTTAAAATCATTTTTCTTTCCTCATAAGTATGTGTTAGTTTTACTATTATTGTTTGTGCTTCATTCAATAAGAGCCCCCACAGCTGGATATTCGCTCGGCATGGGCCGAGTCTCATACTTGGTATCGTGCCTTGTCGGAGTTTTAGCTGGTGCAGTGATGTTTTTCAACTTTAGGCCAATCCTGGAGCTGGAGCCCTTTCAGGTTGATCATGGCCTGATCACGGAGATTCTAGAGAGGTGGAGGGAGGAGCATTAGGCGCTTCTCTTTCCAGTTGGTATGATGTTGCCGACTCTAGAGAATGGTTCCGCATCACCGGCCATCGCTTCGAGGGTGAGCCGATCACAGGGCGGATGGCAGGACATTATTTGGAAGTGTGTGAGGAGATTTTGGGTGTGCCGTATAAGTCGAGCAGTTCGGGGCCAGGTGTAGTTCGAGTCACTTGGTTTTTCGATACGTTTATGAGTGGCTTCGTCCCCCCGAGGCGCCATTCAGAGGCGAGGGCGACTTATGAGGCGCGTTGTGCGATAGTGGACGACCGAGAGCCTGTGGTGGAGCCGGGGTTGGCTGCGGATAGGGTGCTTCAAGCATTCTTGATGCACTTCCTTGGTACGGTACTCTTCTCTTCTTTGACTCGGGGATGCGTCACCGGGCTATTTTTGATGGTTCTCGGGGACTTGGATCGAGTCCCTTCCTACGCGTGGGGTGCGGCCGTATTGGCGCATCTCTAAGAGCAGCTTTACCTTCGGGGATAGGGTGTCGCATCAATCGGAGGTTTCCTTTCGTTCATCCAGGTGAGTTTTAGTTAATTAGTGTCATAGTGTCTCTATTTTTTTTTCTTGGTCTTTTGGTAGTAGTATTTACTTAGGGTTTCTTCTATTTTGTTTTCTAGTTTTGGGTATATAATCACTTCGCTTTTCTTCGTTTGGGGGTTCCATTGGAGGTGAGGTTCACGTTTCAGCGGATGCACGTGTGAAGGGAGGTATTGAGGGGTCACCGTTGGTCTTCGGATCTTCAGACGGCACGCAGTCTCTTTGAGGATATGCACGCGGTGTAGGTATATATCATCATGTATATGTTTTTTTTTTGTTTCGGTCTTTTATGATATGAGTCTTCATTGAGGGATCAGTTCGTTTACTCTGTTGTAGGTGATTTGGAGGCCATATGCGGATGAGGAGGATGCGGGCATGCCCGTGAGTCAGTCTGGGCGGCCCTTCTTTGATGTGGACATATGGGTCCATTGTTTTGAGAGGGTGGAGAGGATCCACACATCTCGAGTGGTACAGTAGCTGGGGCTCGCTCAGGGAGTCCCTCCAGAGATTCGCCACAGAGTGGTGAAGAGGATGACCGGCCCTCCTGGCCAGAATTTTACAGAGCGGATGGCACTTAAGGTAGCAAATTTTAGTGCTGGGGGACCAGGGTTACAGGGGCGCATGATGAGGCGGACTCCCGGGAGCATGTGTGGTGGTTTAGTGTGTTGGGTGGCGAGCGCCTCCACACACGTCCCTTCCATGGGAGTGGCTCTTTCGCAATCGGTTGGCCAGGTCGGTGTTAACTTTGAGGGAGAGGTTGGCTGCGCTAGAGCAGGGCCACCTCACGGCGAGCATGCGGGGGCCTTAGACGCTCTCCATAGGGTGATGGAGTGGATGGGGTGTGCTCCTTGTCCGGATGAGGAGATGCTACACTCCTTAGCCTCCTCGGTTGCTCAGTCTAGGGCAGCGGAGGATGAGTTGGGGGCTTGGCTAGCGGAGACTCGACGACTCCTGATGAGTTAATTTATGGTCTTTTTTTTGTATTATGTGGACATGGTCTGCTAGTCGTTTTGGCATGGTTGTGGTGTCTCGTTTTAATTTATTTTGGACAGTCTGCGAGGGAGGATGAGGTTGCCCGTCAGACGGAGATGATCGAGTTGTTATGCGGTCAGTACCAGGCCGACCGAGAGGTGGAGGCCAGCCTACGATAATTGACCGATTGGTAGGTGTCTTTATAAATATAATTTAGCATTATTAGGATTGTGAGCTTGCCAACTGATGTGTTTATCATTATTCGTGGAGAGCCGAGCTTGCATCCATCTTTAGTTGCTTCCTCAAGCCGGGAGGATCCATCGATGGCTCAGCTTTGGGCCGAGCTAGATCATTGGGTAAGTTCCATTCAATATGTTATCTTGTTTGTATAATTATAATAGTTCGTTGGGTGTTACTATTTCACTTTTCTTAGTAGCTTACTAATATTATGTGGTATTTCAACGTCGGGTTGTCGAGGATCTTTAGGCGAGGGAGGTGACTGCTGCCTCTTTGCCCTCAGAGAGTCAGGTATATTTTTTGATGTGGCATAATTCTGCTTAGGTTATTTCATCTTTATTTTGGTTCTGACATGTCTTGTGTTGGTTTGTTTGGTTCTTTGTGTAGGCTATTTCGGACTCTGCTCTCGAGGCTCTCCTTCAAGAGTCTGTTCCTATCCCTACTCAGGTATGTCTTAGTTATTGTGTTCGTAGTTTATTTGTCATTATAGTATTTTTCTGATGTATTTGTTTGTTTCTTGTTGCAGTCGCCTACATTCGCTATTCCTTCCGTGCCTCCTGCTGATCCAGTGACTACTGAGACGGTTGGGCGACTTTTGGAGGAGAGGTTGGATATGGTATAATCCTTTCCTTTTCAAAGTTTCTTATTTTGGTCATGTATATGTTAGTTTTCCTTTGACTTGGTGCGGTTATACAGGTTCGTCAGCTTGAGGAGGCGCGTCAAGAGGCGGAGCTAACACGTGCCACTCCCGAGGTGAGACGAATCCTTAGGGAGACGCAGAGTTGGGAGGACCTGGTCATTGAGATGATGGTCACACAAAGAACTCAGACCAAGGCATTAGAGGCGGCACGTTAGACAACACGGGTAGAGATGTAGGTGTCCCTAGATCGATTGTAGTATCGTCTGACGAGGAGTGAGCAAGGGGTGCATAGGTTGGTTAGTCAGTTTGCTGGCTCAGAGTCGAGGGCTACGGGTTCTTCGGCCGGGCAGTCTTGTCACACATCCCATGATCGTGTCAAGGATGATGCTCGTAGGGATTCGGCCTGTTCGTGATATTCTTGCGGGGTAAACTCCTCGCTCTCGATCAACGCGGTCTATTAGCCAGATGAATGAGGGAGGTTCTGTAGCAGGACCTCGTCGTCTAGAGGTTTCGAGGACTCCGGGTGCCGGAATTGTGTTTTTAGAGGACCAGTCTACGGACCTCCGAGCTGATGATACTGGGGACAGCGGTGATCGACTATCGCAGCGACAACATAGGGAGTAGGTGCGTGTGTGTGTATTTTTTTTTGTATCCATAGCATGTGTGTGTTGTATATATAGGGGGATGCCTCCGGTGACAACTGTAAAAAGCAACGAAAAGATTTGACTTATATATATAGAGAGATTTTTGGTTTAGATATACCTGATTGGCTCCTTTTCTTTTAGTTACCTCTTGCGTCTACTTTTGCCTGTTGGTTGCCTTATTGCCATCGACCGTCATTGGGACTTGGATGCTTCCTGAGCTGGCCCAGTGATGGTTGAAGGTTGCTTGTGTATCTACACATGTGAGAGTAATACTGTCAGCAGTTTTTATTCTCCCCTTTGCTAGTTGTCAAGGGGGTAAGTGTCTCAGACCAAAGTCTGGTAGCAAAAGATAGATATGTGCTCTTTTTAAAAAAAAAAATGAAAATAATATAATAGGGAAAGAAAATAGCTAAGATAGAAATAATAAAAAAACAATAAAAAATAAAAATACCCTAGTGTAGGAGCGTGGTATGATTGGCAGTATGATATCTTCGGTGGCACTTTTCGGGTGGCAACTTCGTTCTTTTTCATCTTCTTGGTGGACAAGCCGACGCTTCTGATATGATTCTTCTTCTAATCTAAAAAAATGCCCCAGCGTCAAGATGCGATGGAGCTTTTCTGGGTCTCGAGATGAGCACTTCGGGTCTATAAGCAGTCACATGTATTTGGTGAGTTAGTTTTGAAGAAGAAAGTTGATCGGTGTTGTCATCGAACTAGGGTGGTGGTCATCCTATCCCGTGGTTATTAGGGAGAAGTATGATAGGTATAGTAGGTGATTGCATCAGTCATCATTCATTAGTTTTCAGTTTCATTTCTAGGAGCATCCTATAAGGCTTCTGATTTATCATCCGAAAATAAAAATAGAAGAGGGGCATAAGGCTCGGTGATATGGGGAATAGTTCATATCGAATGCTTCCCAAAAGGGATAGGTAACAATCTTTTTCTCAGAGGGATATGGGATGCCATAATTGAGCTTCTTCGTCATATTTCGGTCCCATAAAAAATCTCACATTCCATGGTTACTAGGAGTTTGTCCTCCTCCTACCATCTTACGATGGCATCTAGTAGTATGGGGACATCAGGGATGCCCTCGCAGCTGGCTTATACACTTCTAGTAATATTACCAGAGATGTCCTCATGGTTTGCTTATGCTTCCCTAAGCTTATTGACTTGTTCATTCGTCATAATGCTCTCACTTAGTTTTTGATATGTAAATATATATATTTTTCTTTCGAAAGCATCCTACTAGCGCAAGAATGATGAGTTTTGATTGAACTTAACATCTTTATTTTTTTGCTCCAGCGTCTCCTCCAATGGCGGGGGAAGGGAAATGAGGATCGGGTGTTACTTAAGCTTTTGAAAGAGGTTAGATAGATCACTAGTCCTTTAATCAGATTGTCTAAGTGGGAAAAGGTGGGCGATAAATCGGAGGTCCTAAGGATCATCTGAGAATTGAAGGCGTACAACCAATGAATGGGTCATGACGATTACGAGGGTGATAAGTATAAGTATCTAACCACGAGATGTGATGTGATGATTACAGGACTAAGGGTAATATTTTCTAAGGTACATGGTGTTCCAAGGGCTAGGGAGTTCTTCCCTATCTTGGTTTGCCAGTTTGTAGGCATTTCTAGGGTATGCGGCTGTTATGACATATGGGCCTTCCCAGTTCGGTTTCAATTTTCCTTTTGAATGGGTGTGTTTGGAAGGCATAATTTTCTTCAAGACTAATTCTCCAATATTAAAGGTTCGTTCGAGTACTTTCTTATCATAAGCCCTAACCACTCTCCTCTGATATACCTGAGCGTGATCAGCTGCCTTTAGACGTATTTCATCGAGCTGCTCTAGCTGCGTGAGTAGAGAAATTCTCCTCTCGTCTAAGGATTGCTCATCATCGAATTGAATCCATAAGGATGGTACTTATATCTCATATGGTAGGACTGCCTCCATCCCGTAGGTAAGGAGGTAGGGAGTTTGGCTAGTGGCCGTATGAATAAAGGTCCTATAGACACAGAGTGCTTCTGATAGTCGTTCAGGCTAGTCGGCTCCATTGCTTATTTCTACTGTGCGTTTCAGGATTCAAATCAGCATTTTGTTCGTAGCTTCTACATTTCCTTGACGATAGAACGGTGATGAGTGGCGTACATCGATGCCATACCTCTTACATAACTTCTTTGTCTTCTCTGTGATGAACTGTGGTCCGTTGTCAGTGACAAACATCCTGGGTACTCAAAATCTGGTGATGATATTCTGAATAATAAACCTTACGAGTGTTGAAGTAGTGATTCTGACATAGGATTCAGCTTCTGACCATTTGGTGTAGTATTCAATTGTTATAAGTATGAACGTGTGCTTGTGAGTGTTCCCAACTATATCAGTGAAAGGTCTAATGATATCGAAGGCCCACATCGAAAATGGCCATGGCAAAGTCATAGTATTCAATACAACTGATAGAGCTTTGACGAGTGCAACATGTTCTTGGCATTGCTTGTAGGATTGGACGTAGAGGTGGCAATCTCTGATCATTGTCGGCCAGAAGTAGCCTTGTCATGTAACTTTATCGGCAAGTCTATGTCTACCGGAGTGGGCGCCGCAGGCACTAGCGTGTGCTTCTCGAATGATATTGTCCTTCAGCAGTCATGATGCATCGTAGTAGTACTCCTTTAGTGAAGGCCTCTTTGTATAATATTTCGTCGAGTATGCATAATCGGGCACATCGATTCCTTATAGTCTTCCCTTCGATCTTTGAGGCGTATTGAGGGACGTGCTGATGTTTCAAGATATTCCAGATGTCGAAATACTACGATTGTCCATCGTCAGCCGGTGATTTTTCAAATCTAAACATAGCAATTTCGATTTCTATTTTGATGTGCTTTTCCGGAGTGATTGTTTCTTTCGGTTCTGTACCTGCGGGGAGGATGGGTAATTCTCTCTTGACGGTCCATGCTACCTCGTGGGTGGGTACTGTCAGCTTTTCGATAAAGAAGGTCTTGGTACTTTGCCCAATAGGTATTTGGATGACAAAGGCTAATGTGGCTAAAGAATCTGCGAGCTCATTTTCTAATCTAGGGATGTGCATGAAAGAGATTCTTTCAAATTTCTTTACTAAATATTGAGCGGTTTCTAGATATGCCATTAGTCTCCTTTCCTTAGTTTTTTATTCTCCTATGACTTGTGAAATTACTACTTTAGAATCACTGATAGCTTTTAACTATTTAACACCTAACTCTAGCGCTGCTCATAGTCCAGTTATAAAGGCTTTGTATTCTGCGATATTGTTAGTGATAGGGAAATCTAGTTGAAAAGCTTTAGGTATAACAACTCCTTCTAGGCTTAGGAGGACTATCCCGATGCCTTTTCCTTTATGATTTAGAGCACCGTCAAAATAAAGAACCCATGACGTCTTATCGGGCTCTTCATTATGAATTATAAATAAGACTTCGTTGGGAAAATCTGCGGTATGGGCTCATCACTCGGTAGTGGGAGATCCACGAGGAAATCAGCGATTACTTGTCCTTTAATTGATTTCTGCATGACGTAAGTAGTATCGAATTCTTACATGAGCATATGCCAACGAGCGATCTTTCCTGATGTTGCGGGCTTTTCGAATACGTGCTTCAGAGGGTCCATTCAGGCTAGTACTAGTATTTTATGTGCTCCGAAGTAGTGTCGCAATTTGGTAGAGGCCCACACCAATGTGAGGCAGGTCTTCTCCATTGAAGTGTACTTACGTTTGTATTTGACCATCTTCCTACTGAGGTAGTAGATAGCCTTCTCTCTCTTGTCGACTTCATATTATCCCAGAATTACTCTCATTACTTTATCGTTCGCTGATAAGTATAGAATTAGAGGTCTTTCGGGGACTAGTGGAGATAGTATTGGCAGGTTAAGAAAGTATTTCTTGATATCGTCGAAGGCTTGTTGACACTGATCATCCCATTTGTACTCAGCTCCTCCTTTAAGTAGTCTGTAGAAAGGATCGCATCTGTCTGAATGTTGGGAGATGAATCTCTTGATGAATTACAATCTTTCTATCAGGCCTCGTAATTCTTTGATATTACTGGGAGGCGGCATCTTGAGGATGGCTCTGACTTTTACAGGGTCAACTTCGATCCCTCGCTTGCTAACTATGAAACCAAGTAATTTTTTGGAAGTGACCCCGAAGACACATTTCTTTGGGTTCATTTTTAGCTGATATTTCTTAACTCTTTGTAACACCAGTCGGAGCGTTTCAACATGTCCTACTCGCGTTTGGAACTCCACTAATATATCATCGACATAGATTTCTACACACTTAGGCATCATGTCGTGAAAGATAGCCATCATGGCGCTTTGATATATGGCTCCTGCATTCTTTAGCTCAAAAGGCATAACAACGTAATAGTATGTCCCCATGGTGTGGTGAAGGAAGTCTTCTCTTGATTAGACTCTGCCAATTTGATCTGATTATATCCAGAGGAACCATCCATAAAGGATAGCATCTCATGTCCCGCGGTGTTGTCGACTAGAGTGTCAATGTGTGGAAGTGGGAAGTCATCTTTTGGGCATGGCTGCTTAAGGTTTTGGAAGTGGATGCAAACCCATACTCTGTCGTCTTTCGTGGCGGCAGGTACTATGTTGGCGACCCACTTAGGGTAAAGAATGACTCAGATAAATTTGGCTTTGTATAACTTATCGACTTCCTCTTTAACTTGAAGGGCAGTTTGTGGGTGCATCCTGCAGAGTTTCTGCTTAATAGACTTTGCATCGGGTTCTAAGACGAGGTGATATTCTACTAAACTTGGGTCTAAACTGGGCATGTCCTTGTAGGACCATGCGAAGGAGTCAAGGTGTTCTTACAGGACTTGTGCAATTTGTTGGTGTTCCTTGGAGTTTAGCATTGTGTTAATCAGTAGCTTTTTAGGTTTCTCTTCAGTGCCAAAGTTAAGTTATTCCATGGGTTCTACGGCATCTTTGGTTTGCTCATCGAAATGCTTGATAGCACATTGGAAGTCCAGTGCCTCCTGGGCAACTAATATTCTTTCTTCATCCTCGGTAAGTTCGTATACTGCGAAATTGCTACACTGGGAATCTAAGTTTGCGGAAGGTCTCCCTTCTTTGACACAATCTATGACTGAGACCTCTTTAGTAAGGTGAAGGTCCAAACTATTGATTCTTCTCTCACAGTCACGAAGCATCTCGTCCGGTACGATCACTGGCTTGTTTTTTAGATGGGATACTTTACGTCCTTGTGCGGGGAATGGGACAGAAACCTTAGGAGAAAAGTCTCCTTGTTAGCCACAAATTTAGTTTGGGATGAAGAGTTCCCTTTCTTTGCTAGGGTTTTCTGATTTTTTAGATTTTATATTTATGAATTTTTAGGGTTTTCTATTTTTTCTATTTTTTTTATTTTTGATAATAAATATGGTACAGGGTCGGTCGCCTCAAGGGGCACCGGGAGAATTACTTCCTCTAGTTGAGGGAGCGAAACGGTTGCTGGAGCCGTTCAGGTGATTCTTCGAAAAATGCAAACTTGTTGTAAATTTGACATTTTTTTAGAGTCCTCATCTGATGAGATATTTTGAATAAGTGACACTAGTGACAGCGGCATTAACGTTTGGATTTCTTCTGCCACATTAATTGCCTCTTCTTCGAAGAAGCTTTGAAGATCATAGTTAATTGAACTATCACCCTCTGGGTTATAATAATATTGTTCTTCCCACCGAGCGAAATCTCCCAAAGGATCCTCAGGGGTAGTGAGTTCTTTTCCTTAATCTTCATAATACGTTAGGATGAGCGTGCATCCTTGACAGCGAGGTTGACAATGGTGGAGAATGCAGGGGAATTCCCAAGGACATTCCCATCCCTCTAGGTTAAAGTCGAAGACGGTATCGAATTCATTTTCTTGATCTGATAGTGCTTGAAGTCCTAGATTGGCTCTCTCCACTAACTCAAGTGCCGGGAGGTCTATCCAGTAGTCCTCATCATCACTCGGGGGAGGTTGCCACTCTTCCTCTAGAGATTTCCAAAATATTTGGAGTTGTGGTGAATCTGGGGATGTAGAAGTGTCTAATTCAAGTTTCTCTTCAAATCTTATAAGGGCAATGCGATTGTTTCCCCCTAGGTCCATCGGATGACCATTGGGATTTTCTGCTTCTTATGCCAGTAGCTGAGTTGATGGGTCGTTACCTGTGTCAGTGGTCACGAGGTTGGAATGATTTGATTCTCCTACCATAGAGTGTTAGGCCCAACTAGCAAAGCGTGTTAATATGTTGGTGCAGGCCCCACAGCGGGGTTGGTATGGGTAAGCGATGCAAGGGGAGTCCCACGGGCGTTCCCATGCCTTAAGGCCAAAGCTGAGGTGGATGCTATATGAGTTAGTATTTTCTTGTGGAGTATCATCTTCCTCCCACGTTGAGTGTAAGTACTCTTCACTATCTTGTAAGGCTGTTATGTGAAAATCTTCGCCTTCACTGGATTCCCAATCTTCTACTTGTGGGTCGAGTTATGGAGGTTCTTCCTCCTCTTTTCTGTAAATTTCTCAGTGCCCAACATGGGCCTGACTCCTTCGAGTGGTTAATCAATATCGTCATTTAAATTGGTTAAATTGTTGAATGCTTCAGTCATTCACTCAATTTCCACTTATTGGGATCTGTTGAAGGACACTTCCTTATGCTTTGGCACATTTGCTTTCTTGGTGGTCCCATAGGTGAAATGGTCATATAGAGACCATTTTGGTGAGGTAGGGGATAAGTTGGCTTGCGGGCCGTTCGATTGGTAACCTAACCCTATGTGCTTACGTGTTTGTGTTGGGACAATGGGTTCTACACGACCTTGCTTATTTTTATCGAGTCTAGTGTGGGGAACGTATCCAAGTTGGTACATAAGGTCCCACCCTTTTATCGCGGTAGGGTTAATGACATAGAGTTTGGCTAGGTCAGGGCCAACCTCTCTTCTCATTAATTTTTATTGACGCGTTGGGGGAAAGCTAGGAGGGGTGGGAGGATGGACTTCCGCAACGGTTGTCTCATAAGGGATTTGAGTCTTTTGAATATGACCGTGTTTAATACATAATCGTGAGCGGTTGGTATGCTCGTTATGTAATCAGTATCCATCTCCTAGAGGGGTGCATCAGTGTATATACGGACGATGGAGTCCTCGTATAGGAATTTAACGCATTGATGGTATGTGGATGCGACAGCCTTCATTGACTCCAGCCATTTTCTTCCTAAAATGAGATTGTACGTACTGACAGAATCAGACATATGGAAGGTAACATCTTTCGTTGCAGGTCCGAGGCGAACTTGTAGCTTGATAGTCCCTTTGACAAAGCGACGCGACCCATCATAAGCTATGAGTGACAGCGCAGAGGACCTAACATCCTACTTCGTGTATTTGAGCATTTTTAACGTGGTGAGAGGATAGATGTTAAGTCCTGCTCCCATGTCAACGAGTGCGTGTGGTACAGAGAATCTTCTAATTATGACCATAAGATATATGGGGGCTGCGTATCCTCATCCACTTATGTGTCTTCAAGTGTCCTTATCAATAACTGGTGATGGCCAAGCGATTTCTTGATGAGTTTTAGTATGGATATTTGGGTCAGAATCTTCTAGAGATATCGTAGATGGTCATATTCTTACCCTGGCTCGAGTGTAGTTTCTTTGCATGGCCGATGAGCCTTAGGTGTTGGTGGTTGGAATGGTTGAGGTGCAGGAATTGGTGGAGGGATGATATGAGGTGGGGGAGGCAAGTTAAATTGTCTTTCTCTCATATTCCCCTCTGGTGGTTGTGCGTTCGTGATATCCTTATTTCGAGAGAAAGGGGGAGGCGAGTAATTGGTTCCTGATTTGAGAATCGGGCAAGTCGGTTGTTGACCGAACCCGACGTGGCTTGATGCTGATGTATTTGTAAAATGGGTGAAATTCGAAGCTGGAATGCGTACCTAAATGGTGCCGATCCAAGGTGGGAGGTACTGTGTGCAATCTTCATCTTCTAGGAAAGCAGAGACTAGCGTTCGCTTTCTTTTAGATTCAGTGAACGCTCAGTGGTTATTTCGTTGTCTTAGCTTAGAGTTTTTCAGGTAACACTTTCTACCCATGCAGCGATTTGGGCTGTAGTTTGGAAGACGTGATCTCCGTTACTTTAGTTCAGAATCAGACAAAGGGAGCGGTAATGGCTTTGGTTCAGGATTTGGAGGGGTTGGAGGTTCCGGTGGGTGATACGGAGGAATGGTCTCCTAACCCTAAAGGAATGAACTCATATCTGAGTGAATTTTTGATAAGGAGGTGGATTTGGCTGGGTGATGCGAGTGATCAGGGTCAAGGGATGCAGGAGTGAAGGAGCTCTCGCTGGTGTGGCGAAAGCGACATAGGATTAAATGCGAGTGATTAAGGTGGAAGGTTTGGGATCGACCGGGGAGGTCTATGGTGGTGACCTGAGACGGTGTCATTTGGTTATTATTGGACATGGAGTTATTAACGATCCCTAAATTTTGTTGGGGTTAGTTATTATTAAGGTTAGGATTCCTAAGTGCCTCCCAATTGATCATTGAAGGCACAATATTTACTATAGTATAGATTTATCGGCCATGGGTGGGGTTTTTCCTGCGGGAATTAGAGGAGATTCTAAGTGTTAAGTAGACAGAAAATGTTGGGAATCATATTTGGTAAAGGGGGATAGTGTTCCCGCCTCAGCTGGTAGGGGCCTCTGGCTAGGTTAAAATTCTGCGATGGCGACACACTTGTAATTCAGCACGTGGGCTGGTCGATTCTGCTTCGTGTTCTGATTCTGGTAGGTGTTGAGATGTTAATTTCTATTCTGATACTGGCCCTAATTCTCGTTCTGGCCTTAGTTTTGGTTTGCATATCTTTGTAGGTTAGTACCTTGGTTTTGGTTCGTGTATCGTTGTTAATTTTGGTTTCGCCCGAAGTTTCGTGGGTGAAAATTTTCGTTCCCAGAGTTTTATCCTTGGTTGACAACGGTGTTGACCTCTTCAGTTCCTAAGGCTTTTTTATTAATTTTCAATTTTAATTCACTTGAAGAGCCTACTTTCGATGTGACTATGGATAGAACAAGGTCTCCGCCTTTAATGTGTCGAGCTAGTCGGGCTGCCCGAGAGTGGAGTGCAATGGAGTCGGGACAATCACTTATGAAAAGTGTGCTCTTTAATGATTCTCTAGTGTTATCGATAATAATGTCCACCGAATCCTTTTCCTTCATTGAGGTGCTTGTCCTAGCATCGAGTTTTCTCCATCTGGCAACAAAGTCGGTAAATTCTTCATCAGGTCCTTGCTTGGCTGTCATTAGATCATTGAGACTGACTATTTCTTGTATCAAGTGTTTGTATTGGTCTAGGAATTGACTGACTAATTCATCGAAGGTTTCTATCTTATAAAGCGGGACTCCCACAAACCAATCTAAAGCTTCTCCTTCTAATGAGCGTTGAAAATAGGGAATGAGAAGTCCTTGATTATCACGTATGGGTCAAGAATAATTACAAAAGAGGGCCAAGTGATGATTCAGATTTTTCGTGCCGTTATATTTGGTAAATTTTGGTGGCTTAAATCCTATTAGTAAATTAAACTCGACGTCCCGACAAAATTTGTCGAATCCGAATGAGTGATCGGGGCGCTCTCTCTTGGCCATGTACTCATCGAGCATTTTAGGGAGATCTTCGATTTTAATGGTGCTGTCTTTTGGAGCAACCTGTGAGCAAACCTTGTCTAAAGATTTATCGTTAAAGAATGTATGGGCAGGTTGTCTCAATGGTGTGGCATGAGCTGACACCGTGCTTGGGGTAGGAGGTGGCCTCTCTTGTTGCTCTTGTTCTTCTAAAAATTATCGTGACCTAATGGTTTCGTATGCAGCAATCAACCCTCGAAGCAGTTCATCAGAGTCGTCATCGCCTCTTTGTATTTTTTGAATACTGAGTTCTATGATCTGTTGAGCGGTGAGGTTTTATCCGATGTTACCATCTCTCCCATTATGATTATTACTAGTGTGTGGGGTGGAGAAGGGATTTTCTTGCTCGCCAGCCATGTTAATCTTAGGTTGTCGTGGGTTGGAATTGTGAAATGGTTCTTCTTTGTACGTGAGGTTGTCTGATATCCCCACAATGGTGGGTCTCCTAAAATCACTCTTCATATACCAGACATCTCGAGTCTTTGACGCAGACTCATATATATATAAAAGGGAATCTAAGTGACACGATGGAAAGGAAAAAAATAGGGAGATAATATGAAAACTAACTATCTAAAAAAAAGTTTGCAAAAGTGTCCCATCGTGATCGCCAGTCTATTGGTGCGTGCTTTTTCTGGGTTCCTCTCGGTCCCGTTGAATCAGTGGCTCAAATTCTATCCAAGTAATCTCTAGTGATGCGACGTTTGGAATGTTAAAAATAAAGGGTTTTCTAGGAAGGTTCCTAGTTTGTGCGATCGCCAGCTGTAGATATTTATCGATGCTGCAACATGTTAATGATCACGCTTGAGAGCGGGTGTGGGTTACTTCTTTACTGAATTGTTCGCCTGCGATCGTCAGCAGCTATGTCTTTTCTTATAATTTAGATAGCTTAATTTTTCTTTTATTTTCCATTATTGTTATAGTTCTGATTAGTTTAGACTCCCCTGATTCTATTATGAGTTTAACTGTGGATTTATTAGAGTGAGTGGATTTATCCTAATATCATAATTCTATTAGGAGTCTAATTAACGTAGTTTCCTAATTGTAGACACCCAAATTTGGCCCAAGGCCCAATCGAAACACCTTTCAAGAGAGGTGCTCTTCCGAGCTTTTGATGGCATGCATGGAACCTTTAAGAATCACCTTAGAACCTCTAAGAACCCTTCCAAACCCTTAGGAATCACCCTAGATCCCTTAGGAACCCACCCTGAACCTTTAGAAATCAATCCCAACCCTTAGAACCCGTCCTGAACCTAAACCAAACCTTATCAAGCAATGGATGAGGAGGGGCACATTAGGACTAGCTATGGCCTTCTACTATGATAGAATCTTATACTATTGAAAAGTAGAAGTTGTCAGCTTTCCAACGGTCCAAGAATCGCTCCAATCGGAGGTATACATAAAAAGATATGGCAACCATTTAATAATCGGGAGGGATTTGTAGCGCAACTAATAGTTGCGCCAAGCCATTTTCCCCTAATTTGTTTACGCCAATTCTCCTAGATTTTAAGCCTGACACAACTAATAGTTGCGCTAAGGTTAAAGGTGAGGCCCACCCTCGCGAACCAACTTCCAGGCACTGTTTAAAACTATTTTACTGTACATTTGCCTAACGCAACTATTAGTTGTGTCAGACATATAAATAGTAACCTCTGGATTTTACCCCAAAAATTATGATTAGGGTTTGACTTGTTGACG
Source organism: Chloranthus sessilifolius (assembly GCA_021018995.1). Lineage (NCBI taxonomy): Eukaryota > Viridiplantae > Streptophyta > Magnoliopsida > Chloranthales > Chloranthaceae > Chloranthus > Chloranthus sessilifolius. The sequence continues at coordinate 7,249,226 of CM037592.1, forward strand.
ACCTTGATCCTTGAGTTGTGTTTTGCTAGATCTGTTGCACCCATTCACTACCTATTTGCAACCCTTTAAGTGGCTTAAGGCTTCACCCCATCATCCACCATTGGAGGACCTTCTCACACATCTCAAGGCTCCAAAAACCATATGAATCCTTATATTTGAGATTACCTAATTGCTAACCCCAATTAGCACTTAAGTGGTCTCCTAATCCATCCATTTCCTATAAATAGAGACCCCCACTCCTTGGTTTAGGGGTTGAGAAATTTGCTTAAGAGAAAGAGTTCAAAGTGAGAAGTTCTTCCTCCCTTTTGTGCACTATTTTCACCCAAATTCTAGAATCTCTCAACCTCATTTAAAGCTTGTTCTTGCATCCAAAACCCTTAGCCTAGGTGTGTGTGATCCCCTAGCCTCCCTTCCCTACCTCTTAGCTTAAAGCCTTAGGAGTTAGAACCCCATTTTCCACCATATAAGGCCTTCAAAAGCTCATCAAAGCGAGTCACACAAGGCTCTCCTACGGTGCTATAAGGGCCCGAGGGCTCCGGCTCTCCCCTTTCTTCTCCTATCTCTTTCTAGCTCCCTCCATCCTCCCATTTGTGTCGTTATGCCGTCGACTTTTTGTTAGGAACGGAGGGGCACAAATAGGATTCTAACCCCTTTTGGGGAAGGGGAAGTTATTTTCCTTTCTTTTGCTTCATTTATTTTTGGCCATAAGTAGAGACCACGTAAGCGGGTTGATCGGGTGCCTAACACCTTCCCGATCGATATCCGAAGCCCCTACCCAAGCGCCTTTGGTGTAGACCATATTCAGAGTCATATTGTTAGTACTTCGGTGCTCATAAAAATGAACTAGGTTTCCCGGGACACCGAAAGCTCCGGGTGGAGACTCTATATTTTTTGCGAGTGAGCGCATCGCCGCGACAGGATCGTCAAAAATCCCACGATTTTACAGATGGCAACTCTGCTGGGGATTCGCTAGTAGAGCTTCCCCTTGAACTAGGCCTCTTAATTTTTTTATTTTTCTAACATTTTATTGCTGTTTATTTTATTTTATTTTATTTTTACTATTTTTTTACTCACCCCTCCGATTAAGTCATTTTACTTACTCTACTTTTACGTCATTTACGAGCCTTAGCCGATTAGCGGGCCTTAATATCGCATGCGCATTACATAGTCTTTAAATTTCTTTACTTTTTCCAAATCATTTTGCGTTAGCCGAATCGGCGAGCCTACTTTGAGCATTGTCTTTTAATTCATCCTTAATTTTCCATCATTTAAAGTGCCTTAGTCATTGGCGGAGCCTACTTGTGCACTCCATATCCCAACAAAGGATGCGCCGGCCCGTAGTGGCACCGGAAGGTCATCACCCCGACCTTTTGAACTAAAGAAAACTTCCAAAAAAAAGAAGAAAAGCTTTGAACAAATTAAAATTGAACCAAGTTAGGGAGCCTAATTAATTTGATTTTACCGAGTAGATTTTAAAGGGGTTAGGATTAGGCAAACACACAACCACCCGGGTCTTAGTATGGCGATAGCCCCTAGTGGTGATGATCGAGAAAAGTCCCAGCCCACCTAGTGTCTAAGAAGGTGCTCGCGTCGGAGGTATATCGGGTGGGTTCCCATTCCAAAACTTAAAACCCTTAGGGAGTGCGCTAGCGAGTTATATCGGACTTAAACCCTTTAGGTGCGGTGAGGAGAGAATCGATCACCAAAAAATAGCTTAGTTCTCGGAAGCCTAGCTTCTACAAAAACCAGAAAAAGTGACTCATCTCGGGTATTGGTGCCTTCTGTCATCAGATCTGGAGCACCATTTTTGCCTGGCGCAAGTATTAGTTGCGCCAGCTTTAAAATCCCCCATTTTACCTTGGCGCAACTAGTAGTTGCACCAGTGTAAAAAAGGGCCCCTGCAACCTGGGCGTGTGTATTAGTTACGCCAGGTCTGTTTTGCAGAACACCAGCCCGAATCTGTGACCTTTTTCACCTCTCGAGTCCCCCGATCAGTGTGCTTAGTGCCTTGTTTGGGCCCTGCCATCTCCGACACCCAATACGCCCCCACTGATCAAAAGAGGGCAACTTCTTTTTGGCTCATTCCAGGGGATTAGGTTGTTTGCCTCAATTTCCGTACCTTTAATAGATCGAAGGTTCTCCTTCAATTCTTTCAAAGTGCGTCAAAATCATAGCCGCGGGTCTTGAATTAGGGTACGAGAGCCACCAGAAAAGGAAATTCCAAGGCATCAGAACCTGTCTTTCAAAAACCTTTTCCAAAAAAAAATAAAATAATAAAAAAGTAAATCAAAACCTAAAAATAAAAATAAAAATAAATATAATAGTTTGTGGTGTGGGCACAACGGCATCACCTTGCCCTCTGCTGTCCCGTAGGGGAAGAAGGAGGAGGAATTTTGGGCCTTATCCAAGGCACCCTTACCCAACCTGTTCCCGTATAATGTTGTGGGTAGTGGACCCGGCTTACACCGATCCGACTCATCCCCGCCACATTCTCCAACCCACTCCCATTCGGGAGAAGTTTTTTCCACCATCCCCCTCACCCAACCCCCTTTTTTCGTTACCGGCCCATTTGGTGCCCCCATTTTCCCAACCACCACTTCCCAAAATATCCAAAGCCCAACCCCCCATTCACCATCTTTTGCTTAAACCATACCCATGCCAAATCTGACTCATTTCCCTTCCACATCCCTACAAAACCCAAACCCATTCCCCCAATCCACATCCATGCCTCATTTCCCATCTTTCCCCTATAGGCCCGATCCACCCACATTCACATACACCACTTCTGCCCTATCCGATCCCCCACAAGTCCCCCCATCTACCCAGATCATGCCCATTTTTACCGGGGCCACACCTAGTTTTTCCCAAACACCCACACTTTACCCTTCATCATCCCCCTTTGCCAATGCCCCACCCCATTCCTTTAATCCATCTCATATTCCATCACTTACCTTGGCCACGCCCAATCTTCCCTCCACCTCCATCCCATCCATACCCAATCATCCCTTAAATCCGCCATCCACATCCAATCCTCCTTCCATGACCATGATGGAGGAGATGTTCCAAGCCTACTCCAGTGGAAGGCTTCTCAAAACACACCCCCACCTCCACACTCCATGTCCCTAAACACATCTCACACCCTAGCCAATCTCCATGCCTCACTCCCCAATGACCCCCATCAACCCCCCATAATTCACACCATCCAAACCCCCATTACCCACATGCTCCAAGGCCCCATGGCCCAACCTCTCACTACCCATACACCCCAAGGCCAAATGGCCCAATCTCCAACCTCTCACATACCCCAAGGCCCATTGGCCCAAGCCCCCTTTTCCCACATATCCTAGGGCCCCATGGCCCAATACCCCACCACCCAAACCTACCCAGGGCCCATGGCCAAGACCCATCAAGGCCCATTGAGCTAAATCCATCAAGGGCCCACGGCTCAGATCCATCAAGGCCCATTGATCCAAACACATAAAGGGCCCACGGCCCAGACCTACTAAGGACTCTTGGCCCAAACCCATCAAGGGCCCATGGCCCATACCTACCTAGGGCCCATGGCCCAAACCCATCAGTGGCCCCTGGCCTAAAATGACCAAGGCCTCATGGCCCAAACCTAAACCCCACACTCATACCTTCCACAATACCCCCAACATTTCACCCAACCTTCACAGCCGGGTCAAGCCCATGCCTTCCCCCATACCCAATGGCCCCATCAGGCCCCACCTCAAAACCAAATTCCCATCACCCAACAAACCTTCCCTCACCCCCAATGGGCACACTCAACCCCCACTCACATCATTTCCATCCAACCCGTATAACAACAATAAGAGAATCCCACCCTCACTGCATATTATGCCGACCAGCAGTATGAGGAGGACGAGATTAGGAATAGTGGGGCCTATGCTGGGGCATTGACCAGCCTTAACCCTCCTCTCATAATTGCCCACCCCCTGGTGGCCCAGAGTGAAGTCCAACTAACGGCCGAGAAAGCGACCCCTGTATCGAAAGAGTCAGAGCAGCTGATAAAAATGGGTGGTGCTGAAATCCATGCCACGGACTTCACAGATTTATGTCCGTTCGCTGAGGTCCCCTTGCCCCCTAAATTTAAAATGCCGGCCTTTGACAAATATAATGGCATTGGCAATCCTATTGTGCACTTGAAGTCCTACTATGGGGACATGTGCCAATACGGAGGAGAGGAAAGACTACTAATGAAAGTCTTTTAGAAGAGTCTGACCGGTTCGGCTTTGAGGCACTGGAGAGCACTGGAAAGACTTGGCCCATTTGAAACAGAACCAGGACGAGACCTTCAGTGACTACTTGGGGCACTGGAGAGCACTGGAAGCTCAGGTCAGAAACTGAATACCTGATAATGAGCAGATAGAGATGATCTCAAAGAATACTCTGCCAGTGATCTTGGACTTCTTGGTATACCAATAGCAGTCCAGCTTTGCTGATCTGGTGAGAAATGTTAACCGATGTGAGGATGCCATCAGGGAGGGCTGTCTGAGTAAGAACATGCCAAGTGGACCCAGTGGAGTTAAGAGGTTTTCAGAGGAAAGAAACGATAAAGGAACTGAGGTCAATGTCTAGAACATTGCCAATACCAGGCCCAATAACAATACAACCCCGTTTTAATTTCAGACTGCCCCACTAGCACCAGCTAGGCCTAAGCAGATGCAAAGAATAGGGAATGGGCAAGGAATGCAAATGACTCCGGAGCAGAGGAGAGCCCGCTACGATCGAGTTTTCACGCCCCTAGGGAAATCGTTGAGTGTACTTCTGCCTTTGTTAGTGGAAAAAGGATTAGTCACTATTCATCAACCGCAACCTCCTCCCCATCTAATCTCAAAGAACTTTGACCCAAATACACATTGCAATTTTCATCAGGGTCCGAGTCACCCAACTGATCGCTACTTCCCATTGAAGCACGCGATCAATGATTTGATCGATGTCGAGAAAAGCATTCCCCCTGCACCTTCTCAGCACGCAAATATTCACCAGGTGCAACTACCCCCACATCCTACCGGAGGAGCAAGTCCCAGACCCACTGTCGGAATGATAGAAAATGAAGAGGAGTTTGAGTTTGATCCGTCTGATTGCATCAGTGATCGGGAGAGTTATATAACACCTTTGTCAAGAAACATTGAAGAGAGGAATATTGGGATAATTGAATCCCTGACTTTGTCAGAATATTTCCCCAACCCGACCCCGCAAATTGAACCCTTATATCTCAAGGCATACTTTCCATCCACCACACCCGTCAATTATGTACATATCAATGCATACCAACCATACACAACCACCCCTATCAATTACCCAATAAGCCATCAGGCCCCCAATCCTACACTCTCACCCACCAGTTATCAATGGCCTACGCCCACCCTATTTCCCCCAGTTCAACTACCGGCAAACTCCACCGCCCCCATCAATTAACCAATAAACCATCGGGCCCCCAATTTCCACACCCGCACTCGTCAATTATCAATTTCCTGCGCCCATCCCCTCACCCCAAGTTCAAGCACCAGTTGACTCCACCACCCTGATCAATTACCTAATGGCCCATCAAACCCCCCATCTCCCACCAGCACCTACCAGCTATCAATGACCTACTTTTTCTTCCTTCCCCCCAATACCACCACCCTCAAGCTTCACCACCCCTATTTGGCCCAATTTTTCCCCCCAACCCATTACCACCGAAATAAATTAGGTATTGCCCACACCTCCTGAGCTCACAATAGAAGTGCTTCAAGTACCGGCAGCCATACCTTTCCAACTCTCGGGACCAGCCTATGTTCCTCATTAGGTCCCACTAAGCTACGAGCAAACAGATGTCAATGCCAGCAACAGTAGCAGAGAAGGGGTAGTAGATTTTATTATCGGGTTAGGGAGGATATCGAAGTGCCAAAAGTGCCGGCAGCAGCACTAGCCCAACCAGAGGGGAAGAAAGATAGCGCTGTGAACCCCTTCGAAAAAATGAGTTGAGAACATATACTAGAGACTCAACTGTGAAGAATGCCTGTCCATATAACCGTCTGAGATTTATTGATGACGTCCCCACTCCATTTTTAAGCATTAATGGGGGCATTAAAAAATGCACATGTATCACTCCAAGTTAGCCCAGATGAAGTTGGGCAGATAATTGGGCAAGTAATGGCTCCGAATGCCATCTCGTTTTCTGATGCTGATCTACCTAAGGAAGGATGTAGCCACTCAAAGTCTTTGAATATAACCGTTGAGTCTGGAAATATGGTCATTCCCATGGTTTTGATTGATAATGGGTTCACATTGAACATATGCCCGTTCAGAACCGCCACCAAGATCGGGGTCGATCCATGCATGTTAAGGCCCACCAGAACCAGCGCTAGAGGGTTTGACAATACTAGGAGAGAAATAATGGGAGAAGTTGATCTTGAGCTGCTGATAGGGCCAATGACCTTTTCCATCTTATTTCAAGTAATAGATATTAAATCCTCATTTAATCTATTGTTAGGGCGCCCGTGGCTGCATGAGGTCGGAGCCATACCTTCCACTTTGCACTAGAAACTCAAGTTTGCGTCGGGGCACAAGATCATCACGATCAGTGGCGAGGGGCACAGTGAGAAAGAAAAGGCTGCTAATACCGTCAAAAAACCTAATATGTTGGATGTGCCGCACACTGCTGAGGACATTGACCTCCACAGTTTTGAATATGAGGTATCGACAATACGCCTGGAGCCCATAGAGGGCATCATGCCTAAAATAGGAGGCGGTATGGTAGCAACAGTGGCTATGCTCCAAAAGTGGGGCTACCAGAAAGGCCGAGGACTCGGGCCCAAATTACAATGCAGAAGAGAGCCAGTGGTCGCTAAGAGATAAAAAGTAAGATTCGGGCTGGGGGTACAAGCCCACAGAGGAAGAGGTCCAAGAGGCTAAAGAAAAAGCCAGGGTCGCCGCATTGGCAAGAGCTCGAGGAATCAACATAGAAGAGAAACCTCGCCCTAGGCCGCACATTAAGGATTCCTTTGTCAGTGCAGGGGTCGTCAAAATCGATCAGAATGGGGTAACACATTTGACCCCACACAAACCCATAGCCCCAATACATCCCACCAATCCCTAGATCTCTCTTCCTAGCTTGGAGATAGATTTGGCCACATTGTCCCTTTTCGAGGAACAACGGTCGGTACCTGAACAAACTCTCCTAGTAGTAAACCACCACAAAACTGAGTTATCATTTGAGAATATCATCTCAGATGAAATGGGGATCAATATGATGGACACTGACTCCAATGAGCCATATCAGTCAACACCCTCCATCCCAACAGGTAAAGGAATGACCCCTCAAGTACGTAATTGGGTATCTTTGCCCCAAACTCTAGAAGCAGGGAGTGGCCTAAAGTTTGACACCTGTTTCCCAAAAAAAATAACCTATAAAAAGTGAGATAAGTCCTTGGCAAGTAATACCTTGTATATACACAAACTCGCACTGCCAACAGTTCGCCTCCGAAGAAATACAAAATCTCAAAAACATTGGAGAAAACAAAAATCTCAAAAACATTGAAAAAATAAAAAATCCCCAAAACATTGAAAAAATACAAAACCTAGAAATATTATCTTTTAAAATTCTAGAAAAAGTCCCACAAAAGGATGCCTTAATCGACATACCCGTCCCACATAAAACCGACCCCTTTCCTGTAGAAATACAAGAAGAGGTAGGAGTTACGAGTCTGAATGAGGATATCACCTTGGAGGAGCTCCCCAATGAGCTCCTTGACCGGTTTGCAGAATTTGAGCATGGCCCTACCCCGATCGTCGAAGAAACAGAAGATATCAATCTAGGGACTGAGGAGATTCCCCGAATTACCAAAATCAGAACGTCGCTGTCTCTCAAAGAAAGAAAAGGCATGATCGACTTCCTTCGGTCATACCAAGACATTTTGCCTGGTCGTATGAGGACATGCCTGGTCTGGATACCAATTTGGTCGAGCATGAGTTGCCCCTCTACCCTGATATGAAATCAGTCAAGTAGAAGCTGAGGCGTCTCCAACCCGAATGGATGCTAAAAGTCAAAGATGAGGTCGTCAAGAATATGATGCGGGGTTTCTCATGGTATCTAAATACCCGCAGTGGCTAGCCAATATCGTGCCTGTACCAAAGAAAGATGGAATGGTCCACATGTGCATCGATTTCTACAATTTGAACAGAGCGAGCCCAAAAGACGATTTCCCATTGCCACACATCAACATCGTGGTCGATAATACTGCTAAGCACGGGATGCTTTCTTTCATGGATGGATTTTCAGGATATAATCAAATTAAGATGGCCGAGGTTGATCACGAGAAGACAACGTTCATTATCCCCTGAGGAACCTTTTGTTATCGAGTCATGCCATTTGAACTGAAGAATGTCGGTGCAACATACCAGAGAGCTATGACTGCACTATTTCAAGACATGATGCACTGAGAGATTGAAGTATATGTCGATGACATGATAGCCAAGTCACCAGAGCGAGGTGATCACTTGGTAAACCTTCAGAAGCTATTTGAAAGGCTGAGAAAGTACAGGTTATGTCTGAATCCACAGAAGTGCGCTTTTGGCGCTATCTAGAAAATTGCTAGGGTTCATAGTCAGAAAGAGAGGGATCGAGGTCAACCTAGTCAAAGTTAAAGCCATCACAGAAATGCCGCCACCGTCTATTAAGAAGGAAGTTAGAGGGTTCTTAGGCAGAATACAATATATTAGTCGGTTCATTGCACAACTAACTCCAATCTGCATGCCGATCTTCAAACTACTGAGGAAGAACTTGCTCATTGAATGGAACGACGACTGTCAGACAATGTTCGATAAAATTAAAGGCTACCTCCTTAACCCACCTGTGTTGGTACCTCCCAAGCCAGGGAGACCACTCTTGATGTATCTCTCCACGATGGAAATCTCGATGGGATGTGTCTTAGGATAACATGATGAGATAGGAAGAAGAGAACATGCCATTTACTATCTAAGTAAGAAGTTTACTGATTATGAAATGTGCTATTCTCATCTAGAGAAAGCATGTCTGGCTCTTGTATGGGCTACTCAGAGGCTTCGCCATTACTTGCTATCTCAGGTCGTTCTACTCTTAGCCCAAATGGATCCATTGAAATACCTGTTTGAGAAGCCCGCTCTCATTGGGTGGACTGCATGCTTGCAGCTCTTATTATTTGAGTTTGACATCATGTACGTCACTTAGAAGTCGATTATGGGGCAGGCACTCACCGATCATCTTGCCCACAATCCTTTGCCAAATTATGAGGCTTTGAGAACTGAGTTCCCAGATGAAGATATCTTGTTCATGACGGAAGACGATACTGAGGAAGCTGATGAATCTTGGGTAATGCACTTTGACAGGGCAGCAAACGCCGAGGGTTAGGGAGTTAGTGCCATTCTAGTTTCACCGAAAGGATCCCACGTACCCGTCTCTATCAAGCTCAACTTCCCTTGCACTAACAACATGGCTGAATACGAAGCTTGTGCCACTGGTCTGTAGGTGGCTCTCGATCTGGATGTAACTCACCTCCGGGTGTTCGCCAACTCGTAGGTAATTATATGCCAGACGAATGGTGACTAGAAGATGAAAGATGAGAAACTGATCCCTTACCATGAGAACCTCGAGGACCTGATAACTTGCTTCCAAGATGTGACATTCTCATATGTCCCCCGGATAAGGAATCGCTTTGCCGATGCACTAGCAACTTTTACGTCAATGATAGAAATCTCGTATGGTGCTGAGATGAAGCCGATCATGATCGAGTAAAGGAATGAGCCGGCCTTCTGCCTACAGATTGAGGAACCTACAAAGCCTGATGATGAGCCACCTTGATTCTCAGATATCAAGAATTTTCTCGAGACGCTAACTTTCCCTGAGGGAATGTCCAAGATGGACTGACGAACCATTCAATGTCTAGCGGCAGGCTATGTCATTTGTGGGAAATGCCTTTACAAACGATCGTACAATAACATCTTGCTCAGGTACCTTACAGAAAGTGAACCGATCAATATCATGAAGGAGATCCATGAGGGAGTATGTGGAGCCTATGTCAGCGGTCACATGCTTGCTAAGAATATTCTGCGGCAGGGATACTTTTGGACTACTATGGAATCAGATTGCTACAAACATGTCTAAAAATGCTACACGTGTCAGGAACACTCCAGTCTGATACATGCTCCTGCCATTGATCTACACTGTATGACGACTCTTTGTCCATTTGCTACCTAGGACCTTGATGTCATCAGAATGATTAATCCAAAAGCATCGAATGGACATCGGTTCATCCTCGTCGCCATTGAATACTTCACAAAGTGAGTAGAAGCGGTGTCATATGCCAACATCACGGCTAGTCATGTCGAGAAGTTTCTCAAGAGTAATATTGTATGCCAATTTGAAGTACCCAAAGATATCATCACAGACAATGGCACCAATTTTGTGAATAAGCGCATCCGAGCCTTCTGTGAGCAATACAAGAATCATGCACTATCGCTTGTCACCTTATCGGCCTCAAACTAATGGAGCCGTGGAAGTTGCGAACAAGACGGTCATCCTCATCCTAGAGAAAATGGTTGTCACCTACCGAGATTAGAGTGAAATGCTGCCGTTTGCTTTGTGGGCCTACAAGACATCGATCCGTACCACTACAGGGGCAACACCATTCTCCCTTGTATATGGAACTGAGGTCGTCCTACCAGTTGAGCTTGCAGTACCCTCGCTCCGAATTCTCATAGAATCAGGCTTACCCGAAGCAGAGAGAGAGAGATCACGCTTTGATTAGCTGAGCTTACTGGATGAGAAAAGGCTCCTAGCCTTGTGTCATACTCAAGTTTACCAGGGGCAAATAGAACCCGCTTACAATAAACGTGTCCGTGGTCGAGATCTAAAGGTAGGAGACACTGTACTGAAGAAGATCTTCCCATCCCTCCACGCCGATCTAAGAGGAAAGTTCAAGTCAAACTAGGAAGGACCTTATGTCGTCCAAGAAGTGCTATCGGGATACACCATTCTCCTCGTCACCATGGACAGAGATCATCTTCCTGAGCCCATCAATGCTAGATACGTCCGACAGTTCTACTCTTAGTCTATCGCGATAAGGTAAGTATTGGTAAAACAGATACGTGACTGCTTAAGAACCACTCAAAAGAGGCCATCATTCCAAACACAGTAGCCAAAAAGTATCCCTAAAAATGATGATATCCTTTGCTACCACATTTGAGCCTGGGCCTTTCTTTCAATAAACCCCTTCCCAAAAAAAAATGTGTCTGTACATATACAGAAAAAAGGGAAGTAAAGTTATCATCAAAATCTAAAAAAATTAAAAAAGTAAAACCTCAAAAAAAGAATTCCTAAAATGGAGCAAAAAGAACAAAAAAAAATGTGTAGAAGAATCACAGGGCATGTACAATAAAAACCCACAAGGGAGAAAGTATGTTGAGAAAACTGAAGCCGTATCAAGGAAACCCTTTTAGCCTAGCATACCTTCAAATCCTAACCTAACCCATGGCCAAGCTACACCCTGAAGAAAGCCCTCCTTTAGGTTTACAAGCAGTCATAATATCTGTTAAGTCAATACAAGCCGAGTTGTGAGACGACACCAGAACCACATCCAGCTGGCTATGATGGAATCGATGTCTATGTCGTGGCTGTTGAAAAAAGAAATGAAGAAAAAAAAATAATAATAAATAAATAAATATATATATATATATATATATATAAGCTTAAAGCAAGATGGACGTGGTGAAAACCCAAAATGGCGCTACGAGTAAAAACAACGAGTTTATGCGGACCAGGTGAAAACCCGAAAGGGCGCTTGGGGTAAGAGAGCTAAGCCCATTGATGTGCTGAGAACCCGAAAGGGTGGCACGAGTAAAAAAAGGAGATACATAAAAGAAAAGAAGAAAAAAAGAACAGAAAGGTTTGCACTGATTGAGAAGATTGATGCTTGAGGAGCCCTCTTGGCTACTCTCATTGATACCCTTTTTTCGGCTGGGCCGCTCATGTTAGTTCAAGACGGGTCCTGACCAGAATTGTCTTTGTAAAATTGCTTTGTCAAACGTATGACTCAAGGTAAGGAGAAAGGTTTGACTCAATCCAAAGGGATTAACTTTTCGGCCTTAGTAAAATCTGGAAACTCACTAAGGTTCGACTGCATAAAAGAGTTCGACTATGCTCAAAATGGGACCCGTTACTCCGTCTCACTATCAAGGCATCAAAAAGAAAAAAAAAGCCAAAAATAAAAAAATCAAGAAAAATCTAAATACCAAAAATATATTTCCACTCATTTCCATGTACATATTTCCAGCATCATATTTCAATCTCAAAAATGAAGAAAAATAACAAAAAATCTCTGAAAACAAAAATCCAAAAAATATCTTGAAATTGAAAAAGTGTAGAAAAAAATTTACTTCTTCTGTTATTTAGTGTGCAACCTTGGGAATCGAGAAGATCCCGTCACGACGATGCGCTCTCTAACGAAAAATATAGAGTCGCCACCCAGAGCTTTTGGTGTCCCGGGATACCTAGTTCATTTTTATGAGCACCGAAGTGCTAAAAATATGACTCTGAATCCGGTCCACACTAAAGGCTCTTGGGTAGGGGCTTTGGTTATCGATCGGGAAGGCGTTAGGCACTCGATCAACCTGCTTAACGCGGTCTCTACTAATGGCCAAAAGTAAAATGAAGTAAAAGAAAAGGAAATGGTTCCCTCTTGCCCAAATGGGTCTCCAATCCTATTTGTACCCCTCTGTTCCTACCAAAACTTTGGCGGCGTAACGACACAAAATGAGAGGGTAGGGAGAGCAAAAGGAGATAGGAGAAGAAAGGGGAAAGTCGGAGCCCTCAGGCCCTTATAGCACCGTAGAGGAGCCTTGCTTGGCTTGCTTTTAATGAGCTTTTGGAGGCTTGAATGGTAGAAAAAGGGGTTCTAACCACTAAGGCCTACTAGCTAAGAGATGGAGAAGAGAGGCTAGGGGATCACACACACCTAGGGTAAGGGGGAAGGCTGTAAGAGCAAGCTTGGGAAGGGTTTTTGAATTCTAGATTTTAGGTGAAAATAGTGCACCAAAGGGAGGAAGAACTTCTCACTTGGAGCTCTTTCTCTCTTAAGCAAAATTATCAACCCCTAAACCAAGGGGAGGGGGGCTTTATTTATAGGAAATGGGTGGATTAGGAGGCTACTTAGGAGCTAAATGAGTTTAGCAATTAGTTAATCTCACATCTAAAATTCCTAGGGTTTTTAGAGCCTTGAAATGCGTGAGAAGGTCATCCAATGGTGGATGATGGGGTGAGGCCTTAAGCCACATAAAAGGGTGCAAATAGGCTTCAAAAGGGTGCAACAGAATAAGAAAAACACACCCCAAAGGTCAAGGTGGTCAACAAGTCAAACCCCAATCATGATTTTTAGGGCAAAATCTAATAGTTACTGTTCATATGCCTGGGGCAACTAATAGTTGCGCTAGGCAAATGTACAGTAAAATAGTAATGAACAGTGCCTAGAAGTCAGCTCGCGAGGAGGGGGCCGACTTTTGAATATGGAGCAACTATTAGTTGTGCCAGGCTTAAAATGAGGGAGAATTGGCCTGGCGCAACTATTAGTTGTGCTAGGCAAAGTTTATTACTGGCGCAACTATTAGTTGCGCGAAGTCCCTAAGGGGCCCACATGACTTTACATTCATGTCCTCCGGGCTCGGTTTGCCATATCTTTTGACGTATACCTCCGATTGGGGCGATCCTTGGATCGTTGGTAAGCTGACAATCTCTACTCCTCAATGGTATAAGACTCGATCGCAGTAGAGGGACATAGCTAGTTCTGGTGTGCCACTCTTTTATCCATAGCCTGATAAGGTTAGGTTTAGGGTTCGAAATGGGTTCTAAGGGTCGGGATTAGTTCCTATAGGATCTAAGGGGATTCCTAAGGGTTTGGGGTGATTCCTAAGGGTTCCATTCATGCCATCAAAAGCTTAAAAAAAATTGCACCTCCCTCGAAAGGTGTTTCGATCGGGCCTTGGGCCAAATTTGGGTGTCTACAGATGTCCCTCTTTGGTATCCGATCACTTATGATCGTATGCCAAAGAAAAGAGACATCCGAAGAGGCCCAAGGCATTACTGACGGGTATGCTGTATTTAGAACAAACTTCAAACATCAGGTGAATAACACGATGAGAAAATGAAAGCCCTAGGGTGTCAGGCTAATCATCCATTTCTCGAGGTAATCGGTTCCCAAGCGCTTAGCGACATTACTGGGCATAACCGAGGTGAAATGAATTGCGAAAGCCCAATAGCTAGGAAAAATGTTTGCCTCTCGAGCTGTAAAAGCCAGTTAGTCAGGAAAAATGTTCGCTTCTCGAGATGATGTGAAGGTGATTGATATTTAAAATTCATTCTGAATGCAACAGCTTCGTGAGTAAGAGGGGTGATCAACCCACATTCAAAGATAGGCGCGAAGTAAACACACGCAAGGCTCCACAGTTTGTGTCCAATCCTACAAGGCATTTGATGGCCCCATCAGACTATTCACGGGTGCCCCTGCTAATAGCAGGGTTCGAGATTTTTGGGCAAACCCATCGATCCCAAAGTTTATTTAGCTTGACCCAAGCAAAGTGAATAGATGTCACAATGCTTTTTGGGAGTACATGCCATTTTTTTGAAAGCATGCCTCAGCTCAGTATGACCTAGAGTATCCAATTTCGACTTCCTTGAACAGATCCAACCAAACATTGGGCACCTCCTAAAAGGGGGCATCCAATCCTGGCCTCTGTTGACAATGATCATAATCATTAATTAACTATGCATAATCATGCACCCATCGGGGGCAATAAGTAACAACAAAGGCGTTGGAAGCCCCGACCTGGACCCACCTGGGTATAATTTACGGGGACAAACGACCATCATATGAATACCCAGAGACATGGCGTACACTTTATAGGGATACCGCTGCCCACACAGGTTTTAAGCCTGCAGAAAATAAAAGGGAAATAAACCCTTCTGAATGCATGGTTGCACATAGTTTGATTGATATATAATCTCATTCCTAACAGGTTGGTTTCAACCAATGATAGATCTTTTCCAATGGAGAATCTGAAGCTTAAGACACTTAAGTTCACATGAATCCAAAACAGAGCGCTCATCGCAAAGATTTAGCAGTGGAGTTGACTCGTTCAAAACATTGACTGCTTGACCGGGACTGACACCATTGCTCCTTCCTTGAAGTAGGATCCAGAATCCAAGGCGTGCCTTAGACTTAGGACGTTAGTATGGCACAGTTGTATTGCGGATAAAATATTGACATTTTGCCGCCTTATGCTTGAGCGTCTCTGCGGGGAATATAGATCTATTTCTGATCTATTTTTGTGATTTTTTGGAATTTTGAAGCTATTATTTTATGTGAATTTTTTTGGGATTTTGAAGCTATTATTTTATGTGAATTTTTTTGGGGATTTGAAGCTATTATTTTATGCGAATTTTTTTGGATTTTGAAGCTGCTATTTTATGTGAATTTTTGGGATTTTGAAGCTATTATTTTATGTGAATTTTTTTGAGATTTTGAAGTTATTATTTTATGTGATTTTTTTTTGGATTTTGAAGCTATTATTTTATGTGATTTTTTGGGATTTTGAAGCTATTATTTTATGTGATTTTTTTTTTATTTTGAAGCTATTATTTTATGTGAATTTTTAGGATTTTTGTTGGCTTCTCTATGGGGATTCTCTCTCTCTCTCTCTTCTTTTTTTTAGATTTATTTTATATTTCTGGTGTAGGACTGAGGTGCTCATCGACCTCGGTCCGCCTTTATTTTAGCACGGCTTCCTCCGCAAGTCGATGGATGATTGAAATGTCGTTCCAGGAGCGTGTGAATCTGCCGGGAGTGATAAAACAAACAAATAAGGAGGAAGTGGGGAACTGGCCCTCCTATTTGGCCCGTACCAGGCCCAAGATCTGGCCTAAGTACCTGGCGCAACTAATAGTTGCGCCATGCCACTAGGGGCCTCAAAATAGCCTAGTGCAACTATTAGTTGTGCCAGGCTTGGCTGGGGGAATCTAAACAGCCCGAGTTCGGGCTGGGGGGCTTTATTTCAAATTTTTCTCCCCCTCCTTCCTCTTTGAAACCAAAAACCGCCTCTTCCTAGGGTTTTCTTTCATTGCCTCTTTGCGTGCCTCATTGGCGTTGACCTGCTTGTGTGGATTGAGTGCTGGATTACGCTAGATCAGAGACCCATCTTCTTTCAAAAGGTAACCATTAAAACTTACTTCCTTTGATTTCTCTTTCTTTTTCTTGTAAATATTGCTATGGTCTTGCATTCTTTGATGAATAATGGTTTATCTTCATTGTATGCTTGTTTATTGATTATTTGTTGGCAATTTTTCATGAATGGTGCCCTATTTTTGTTATTTTGTGAAATTTGTTGGTGCCTAATGTATATATATATATATATATATATATATATATATATATATATATATATATATTATTTATGTATATAGAATGGACTTTATTTTTGTTATTATTTTTTCTTTTTCTTCTCTTTTTTTTTTGTGTGTTTTTATTTTGAATATATTGGATATTTGGTCTTTTTCTCTCTCTCTTTTTTTTTTTGAACACTAAATTAGAAAGAAGAAGGGATTTTCGGTCTCTTTTTTTTGAAAATTAAGGAAATGATTTTTGACTTCTCTTGAAATTAAGAGATTTTGGGAAAAACAACTAAGGCATTTTTATTATTTTTGTGGTTGTTTTTTTTTCTTTTCTAATGGTAAGGATTTTTTTTTTGTGGTTTTGTTTATAAATGAAAGGCTTGTCTCTTTTTTTTTTTTTTGGTTTTCAATTTTTAGGAGCATAGAAGAAAGGGATTTATTTGTTTTGAAACATAAAGGTTTTTTTTTTTGTGTGCTTTTGTTATTTCTTCTTCCCCTTTTTGTTTAAACAAAGTAAAAGGTTTTGTTTGTTTTGTTTTTGTTGTTTTTTTTTTTTTTGAAAGATCAAAGCAAAGTAAAGGGATTTTTTTTGTTGTTTTTTTTGAAAGAACAAAGCAAAGTAAAGGGGTTTTTTTGTTGTTTTTTTTTTGAAAGAACAAAGCAAAGTAAAAAGGTTTCTTTTTGTTGTTTTTTGAAAGAACAAAGTTGTACTTGTATCTCTGTACTTGACCAGCTGTGATTGCCTTGTTGCCCCAGTATGTCAGGTGGTGATGAGCACAATCCCGAGGAGGGACCCGAGATCATTCGTGGCCCGTGGGGGGAGGAGTTTGTCTGGGTGGAACAGAGAGCGGGCCCATGGCTTGAGATGCAGGATGAGATCGCCCAGGTCGGGCTCCTTCACCAGCAGCACACTCACATTTCCAACTTTGGGATAACGGGCAAGGTAAACTAAAGGTTCAATTTATTTCCATTATGCACTCTCTCTCTCTTTTTTTTTTCTTTGATCTGATGTGCATTATTTTTTTGGGTGTAGGACCTGCCCAATATTGTGTTCCGTGGGGGGTGGCTCGACTTTCACGAGTTCTACCTCTACGTCCCCCCCATAGCGAAGGTTCTGCTGGAGTAGGTGGGCTTTGGGGAGTTCCTGTCTTGTCCCGCCATGAGGGCTGGCGCTGCCTATTTGAAGGCCCTATTGAGAGGTTTCACCCTGAGATCATGACATTTCATATGCCGTATGCCGAGATGACGCTGACACCCGTCGATTGGGCCATGATTACCGGTATCAGGATTGGGGGGATACCGATATCCGATCTCGCAGTACCAAGCCGGGAGGACATTATTTGACTGATTGGGGCCTATCCTCCTCGCAAGTAGACCCATGGCACAGAGGTCAAGATGTCTTGGCTGACCTCCCTCTTTTCCGTTGATGAGTTGGTGGACTTGGGTAAGCCAAATAGGGTGCTCTACATCGCACCGGAATGGGTGATCGTCTTAGCTTGCATCACGCTCCTACTCTTGTTGGGTAAGACCCTTTTCACAAATGCTAGCGGGGGGCGAGTCAGCTTGGCCCTATTGAGCGTGATGGACAATTGGGGTGACGCCCCCAAGCACGACTGGGGAGGGGCAGGGTATGCATGGTTGATGTACAATTTGTCTCGGGTTATCGCCGGGGATTCGAAGTCTGCCATGGGTTTTGGGCTGCCCTGGAGGTAATTCCGCATCCGTTTGCCCTTGTCAAAAATTTTGGATGATCTTTATGTGCTATTGACCTACTCTTACGCGCTATCTATTTAGGTATGGGGATACCACCACTTCCACCCCGGGCGCTCGTTCCTTTTCTCGGAGGCGCTCACCTATCCTCTTCTCAGCAATTGGCATCAGGCCCGACACCGTGACGTGGGCTTAAAGCACCTAGAAATGGGCCTACGGTCCCACCTTGATTTGATGGTCCCCGAGCAGGTAACAACTCTCCTCTCTTTTCTCAACCTTTATTCATTTTTAGCTTGGAAATTTTCTTTGACTGAGGTGTTGCTTGCTTGTTTGCTCTTCTTTTTTTTTAACTTGAGCAGATCCTCCCTGATTCGTACCTTGCATCCCCCTTCTGGGACCGAGCAGCTGTAGGCACCTCCCACTTATTCAATAATCACCGCGTCATGTTCTTCTGCGGAGCGTGGGCCAAATTTTATTATTTGGGAGAGCGAGTGGTGCATCAGTTTCAGGGCTATTATGCCACACCCGTGGACCCTCCGGCGGATGTCTGGTATCCCGTCGACAGTATCGAGGAGCTCACAGTGGCCTTCTTCAATAATGGGCTCCCTATCCACGCCCTTCACGTGCCCGGGGACTATCACCTTTGGTACGAGTGCTTTCCCCATTGGTTCATCCTACAGCGCTTTGTTCCCAGCACCAATTTCTGGCATTTGGTGACCCATTTGGTCAGGTAGTTTGTCTTGGCTTGGATTAGTTCCTTTATTGCTTTTATTTGGCTTTTGCCCCCCCCTCTAAGTGGATCTTTATCTTGTTCACAGTTCGCCCCAAGGGATGATTAGGATGGTGAAGGTGAACCTAGTGCAGCTGATATGTCAGGGGTGGATCCCTCTGGTGCTGGTCCCTTTGGTGTGGGTCGTTCGAGTGAGGGCTCGTTGGGTGTTGGTCCGTCGGGGACTTCTCACGCTGGAATCCCTACTGGTGATCCATCCGTAGTCTATGGGACCTTCCGGTGCCTTGATGATAGCTTCCTTTCGAGCCTCTGCGCTGATGTAGATCGACAGGCACGACTCTCTGCAGAAGCGGCTCGCGTTCCTCCTCCTGAGGTGGTCCCAGGGGTAAATCCTTTGATGGCCCAATCTCCTTTCATTTCGGTTTCTTTCTGCACACGCTTTCAGGGTTGTCTTGACCTTTGATATTGCATTGTTCTGAATTTAGGACTTCAACTCGGCCATGGAATATGCGGCATACCATCGTCACCTGGCGGAGCTTAGGGAGGTTAAGACGGTGAGTGCCCTGCTGTTCTATTCCTCTTTATTCACTTTATCATCATTTGCCCTTTTATTGATTCTGACTCCTGACTTTGGTTTGTGCTTTGTAGCGTGCTCGTGCTAAGGAATCGCCTTCCTTGCTCAGCAGGATCTCGCAGGCGTGGTCTAGGGTGGGGGACATGCAGACTTTTCAGAGTTCTTCTCGTCGTCGTAAGAAGTCAAAGGGCGCCAACAAGGAATAGGCATTTAGTTTCTTTTTGGAAAACTCAGTACTTTTTGGAATTTGATTTGGATCTGTTTTAAACAATTTGGGGAATGGTTGATGTGGTACTTTGGAAATAAATTTTTATTTTTATCATTTTTTGGAGGATGGTTCCGCTCTGATTTTATGCCCCAACTTCTTGGTATTGGATTCGTTTCTCTGCAGGATGTGTTGGCCTAAAATGTTTTTGGAAAGTGACCCCTTGGGTTGCATGCCTTGATATAGGATCGGTCCTGCATATAAATAAATAGAACAAATGCCCAGTTGTTAAATGAACAGGGTGTGTGAAACAAACAAAAAAAGGCTGTAAGAGCCCGCCAGTTAGGTCCCGAAATGGCTGAAGAGGGGGAGCTCGGAGTGTGGCACAACTATTAGTTGCGCCAGGTTTAACTCTTGGCTGACTTGTGCTGGCGCAACTAATAGTTGCGCCAGGCAAGAAAAGGGGCCAATTTGTGCTGGCGTAACTAATAGTTGCGCCAGGCAAGACAGTGCGCCGAAATGCACTGGCGCAACTATTAGTTGCGCCAGGTTTAACTTGGGGGGGCAGTGGGTCCTTATATACCCGAGTCAGCCCAAAAGTTAGCTCTTTTTGTTTGAACTTGGTCTCTTTGACTGGTTCTTTTTGCCCTTACTTTTTCTAGGTGGGTCCATCATCATGCATCGATTCTTATCTCCCCAAAAGATCTTTGCACGTTCATGGACCCGCTTTCCAACCCTCCCTTACGCGGAGGGCCCGGAGCCAATTTGCCCCCCTTTTTGGGTTTGGGGCCCAAATTTTAAACGGCCTGGTTTGGGAGCTTGAATGAGAGTGAGCACACCGACTTGGAGCGCCTTGGGCTATCTCGCTTTCCTTTCTTCCTAGAGGTTCCCCTTCGGTGGGAACTTCTTCATGCCGCCGCTTCATTCTGGGATGTGAACCTCCACATATTTCATTTTGGGAAGCAGGAGCTAACCCCAACCCTTGAGGAGCTATCTAATCTGTCTGGCCTGAAGCTTCACAGGGGCCTTGCAAGAGTCCGCCTAGGCCGGGTTATTCCAAATCCGTTCACCTTACTCTCGGTTTGAAAAAATCTGAGTATGAGAAAGGTCTCATTGGGGG
Source organism: Chloranthus sessilifolius (assembly GCA_021018995.1). NCBI lineage: Eukaryota > Viridiplantae > Streptophyta > Magnoliopsida > Chloranthales > Chloranthaceae > Chloranthus > Chloranthus sessilifolius. The sequence continues at coordinate 7,269,985 of CM037592.1, forward strand.
GCCCATAAGGTGTTCGCTAAAATTCCTCAAAGAATTTTTCGGTGACGAAAGCCTCTGAAAATTGCCGGTTAGGAATACTTTTAATGTGAAAGCCCTAGCACTCGGTCTCATCTCTGAAATCCTTTTCTTCACCAGGGGAGAGAGCTTCTCAATGGCAGTTTGTGATATTTTGGCGGAGCTGGAGGCTGGCCAGTCCATGATGCATTTAGTGCTTGCCAAGCTATATCGATGCCTTGATTCCTTTGCTTTGGGTAAGGTGGAGGGCCTTCGGGGATGCCCTTTGTTACTTCAGGTCTGGTTGGGTGAGCTTTTTGCTATTTTGGGCCCCGTGCCCCGCTTTTATATTGCCCAAGGCAAGGTGGTCCAATGTTTTCTGGGTCGATGCCACCTGCTCCCCCAGGGCGATATGTTAGCTCTGAAACTTTGGTTGATCGATGCCGAGCTGACATGGAGGCTCCCTTGGCTGGACCGGACCTTCCCGATAATTTATAGTAGAGATCACGAGGGCATCACCCTCCTAGGACTGACGGGCAGCACCTTTTACTTCCCATTCCAAGTGTTGCGTCAGTTCGGCTGCCCTCAGCAGGTGCCTTGTGAGGCCAGACCCCCTTTATGTGATTTGATCTTTTCTAGGGGGGCCTCTGGGGACATTAATCGGATTGCTACTCTTTGGGAGACGCATCAGTCGACGCTGATCTGTGATATTGAGCAAGGGGACTTGGTTAGGACTTCTCCCGAGTACGAGGCCTGGTTGTTGACTGAGCGACCTGCTGTCGATGGTCCAGATTTATCCAAGATTTTTGACACTAGAGGCCCTTGGTTAAAGAAAGATACGGTACTCCAAGCCCGCATCGAGTTACTGGTGGACGAGAAAAGGATCCTGCATGAACTTTTGGCACATGAAAAGGTTAGAGCAGAAACAACAGAAAGTGAGGTCTTCCGTTTGAAGGGATCACTAAGTGTCGCTTTTGGAGCCGCTGATTCTTCTCGGAAGAGGTTCAAGCGCTTGCATGGTCGTTGGCTGACTGAACGGAATGTTCGGGAAGATGACCTTCATGCTGAGATTAGTGCTTTGATGCACGAGCTGGGTCGCTAACTCCTTCCTGCACACAGAACTTTTTGCACAGATCAGATATACAAAAAGGGGCGTAAAAAACCCCTTTACCTACACACATTTTTTGGTATACATATTTTCTTTGTTTTTGTTTTATACTTGTAAAAAGGAAAACACGTTAGTCATCACACCGACTCTCTTTTCGGGACGTGGTGTAAGTGGTGCAAAAGGCAGTTTATTATATGCATCTATACAGATCTATTTTTGGTTTTATTATTATTTTTTTGTGCCTTAATTATTGGGTGAAACTTTGGGAAACCCTGGGTCCACCTTTGAGCATGGTCGAACCCTTTCTTTAAAGTCGGACCTGGGTGGGTTTTTGGTTTTTTGTCAAAGCCGGAACGTTGATCCCTTTGGATTGAGTTAAACCTTTCTCCTTACCTTGGGTCATACGTTTGACGGTGCGGGTTTCACAAGGACAATTCTGGTCAGGACCTGATTCGAACTAGCATGAGCAGCCCCTAAAAAGGGATCAGGGAGAGTAACCAAGAGGGCTCCTTAACCATCAATCTTCTCAATCAGTCCAAACCTTTCTTTTTTCAAATTTTTCTCTTTTTTTTTAATCTTATTATTTATCTCCATTTTTTACCCGTGGCGCCCCTCCAGGTTTTCACCATGTCCATGGGTTTAGCGCTCTTACCCCAAGCGCCCTTTCAGGTTTTCACTTGGTCCGCACAAGCCCACTGTTTTTACCCATAATGCCCTTTTGGGTTTTCACCACATCCATCTTGCTTTGAGCTTGTATTTTTATTTTATTTTATTTTTTATTATTTTTTCATTTATTCAAAAGCCATGACATAGACGTCAATTCCGTCATAGCCGACTAGATGGGGTTCAGGTGTCATCTCACAACTCGGCTTGTGTTGACTTTAACAGATGCTATGACTGCTTGTGAACCTAAACAAGAGGGCTTTCTTCATGGTGTAGCTTGGCCATGGGTCAGGTTAGGATTTGAAGGTATGCTGAACTAAAAAGTGTTTCCTTGATACGGCTTCAGTTTTCTCAACATACTTTCTTCCTTGGGGATCTTTACTGTACATGCCCCGTGATTCTTCTACACACATTTTTTGTTCTTTTTACTCTATTTGAGGCAATCTCTTTTTGAGGTTTTGCTTTTTCAATTTTTTTTAGATATTGATAGTAACTTTACTTCCCTTTTTTTTATATATGTACACACATATTTTTTTTTGGGGGAAGGGGGTTATTGAAAGAAAGGCCCAAGCTCAAATGGTGTAGCAAAGGATATCATCATTTTTAGGGATGCTTTTAGGCTACTGTGCTTGGAATGATGGCCTCTTTCGGGTGGTTATTAAGCAGTCACATATCTATTTCATCAATACTTACCTTATCGCGATAGACTAAGAGTAGAACCGTCGGATGTATCCAGCGTTGATGGGCTCAGGAAGATGATCTTCGTCCATGGTGGCGAGGTGGATGGCGTATCCCGACAGCACTTCTCGAATGACGTATGGTCTTTCCCAGTTTGGTTTAAACTTTCCTCTTGGATCGGCATTGAGGGCTGGGAAGATCTTCTTCAGCACAGTGTCTCCTACCTTTAGATCTTGACTGCGAACACGTTTATTATAAGCGTGTACGATTCGCCCCTGGTAAACTTGAGTGTGACACAAGGCTAGGAGTCTCTTCTCGTCCAATAAGTTTAATTGTTCAAAGCGGGATCTCTCTCTCTGCCTCGGGTAAGCCTGATTCCATGAGGATTCGAAGCGAGGGTACTTTGACCTCTATGGGTAGGACGGCCTCGGTTCCATAGACTAGGGAGAATGGTGTTGCCTCTGTAGCTGTACGAATCAATGTTCGGTAGACCCACAAAGCAAATGGCAGCATTTCGCTCCAATCTCGATAAGTGACGACCATTTTTTCAAGGATGCGGACGACTGTCTTATTCGCGGCTTCCATGGCTCCATTAGTTTGAGGCCAATAAGGGGATGAGCGATGGTGCTTGATCTTGTATTGCTCGTAGAAGTTTCGGATGCGCTTATTCATAAAGTTTATGCCGTTGTCCGTGATTATATCTTTGGGTACTCTAAATCAGCACACAATATTGTTCTTGAGAAACTTCTCAACGTGACTGACCGTGATGTTGGCATATGACGCTGCTTCTACCCACTTGGTGAAGTATTCAATGGAAACGAGGATGGACCGATGTTCGTTTGATGCTTTTGGATTAATCATTCCGACAACGTCAAGGCCCCAGGTGGCAAATGGCCAAGGAGTGGTCATGCAGTGAAGATCAATGGCAGGTGCGTGTATCAGACTGAAGTGTTCTTGACACTTGTAGCATTTTTGAACATGTATGCAACAATCTGATTCCATGGTGGTCCAAAAGTATCCCTACCGCAGGATTTTCTTAGCGAGCATGTGTCCGCTGATGTGGGCTCCGCATACTCCCTCATGGATTTCTTTCATAATATTGACTGCTTCACTTTCAGTGAGGCACCTAAGTAAGATGTTATTGTATGATCGCTTGTAGAGGCATTCCCTGCAAATGACATAACTTGCCGCTAAATGTTGAATGGTTCGTCGGTTTGTCTTGGATGTACCCTCTAGGAAAGTTAGGGTCTCGAGAAAATTCTTGATATCTGAGAACCAAGGTGGCTCATCATCAGGCTTTGAAGGTTCCTTAATCTCGAGGCATTCCTCTGCTCGATCCTGATCAGCTTCATTTCAACACCATAGGGGCTTTCAATCATTGATGCCAAAGTTGCTAATGCATCGACAAGGCGATTCCTTATCCGGGGGACGTATAAGAAAGTCACATCTTGGGAGCAAGCTATCAAATCCTCAAGGTGTTCATGATAGGGGATCAGTTTCTCATCTTTCATCTTCCAGTCACCATTCATCTGGCATATGATTAACTGTGAATCGCCAAATACTCGAAGGTGAGTTACATTCAGATCGAGAGCCGCCTGCAGACCAGCGGCACAAGCTTCGTACTCAGCCATATTGTTAGTACAAGGGAAGTTGAGTTTGATAGAGACCGGTACATGGGATCTTTTCGGTGAAATCAAGATGGTGCCAACTCCTTGGCCCTTGACATTTGCTACCTCGTTATAGTGCATTACCCATGATTTTTCTGCTTCTTCTGTATCATCTTTTGTCATGAACAAGATGCCCTCATTAGGGAACTCAGTCCTCAAAGGCTCATAATAAGGTAAAGGATTGTCAGCAAGATGATCAGCAAGCGCCTGCCCCTTTATCAACTTCTGAGTGACGTACGTGATGTCAAATTCAGATAATAAAAGTTGCCATCGTGCGGTTCATCCAGTGAGAGCTGGCTTTTCAAATAGGTATTTCAATGGGTCCATTCAGGCTAAGAGTAGAACTGCCTAAGATAACAAGTAGTGGTGGAGCCTTTGAGTAGCCCATACAAGAGCCAAGCATGTTTTCTCCAGATGAGAGTAGCGCGCTTCATAATCAGTAAACTTCTTGCTCAGATAGTAAATGGCATGCTCTCTTCTTCCCATTTCATCATGCTACCCCAAGATACATCCCATCGAAACTTCCGTCATGGAGAGATACATCAAGAGTGGTCTCCCTAGTTCAGGTGGTACCAAAATAGGTGGATTAAGGAGGTAGCTTTTAATTTTTTCGAACGCTACCTAACAATCATCGTTCAATTCAACGGGTGAAGTCTTCCTTAGTAACTTGAAGATCGGCATGCAGATTGGAGTTAGCTATGCAATGAACCAACTGATATACTGTATTTTACCCAGAAACCCTCTAACCTCTTTCTCCGTAGATGGCGGTGGCATTTTAGTGATGGCTTTGACTTTGATTGGGTCGACCTCGATCCCCCTCCTGCTAACGATGAACCCTAGAAGTTTCCCTGACATTGCACCAAATGCGCACTTCTGTGGATTCAGTCGTAGTCGATACTTCCTCAGCCTTTCAAATAGCTTCTGAAGGTTTACCAGATGGTCACTTCGCTCCGGTGATTTAGCTATCATAGCATCGACATATACTTTAATTTCTCTGTGCATCATGTCATGAAATAGCGCGATCATAGTTCTCTGGTATATTGCACTGGCATTCTTCAGCCCGAATGGCATGACTCGATAGCAAAAGGTTCCCCAGGGGGTAATGAACACTGTCTTCTTATGATCAACCTCTGCCATCTTTATCTAATTGTATCCTGAGAATCCATCCATGAATGAGAGCATTCCATGCTTAGCTGTGTTGTCTACCAAGATGTCGATGTGTGGTAGTGGGAAATCATCCTTTAAGCTTGCTCTGTTCAAATTATAGAAATCGATGCACAAGCGGACCTTTCCTTCTTTCTTCGGTACAGGTATGATATTGGCTAACCACTGCGGGTATTTGGATACCATGAGAAACCCTGCATCGTATTGCTTGATGACCTCATCTTTGACTTTCAACATCCACATGGGTCAAAGACGTCCCAGCTTCTATTTAACTGGCTTCATATCAGGGTAGAGGGGCAACTCATGCTCGACCAAATCAGTATCCAAACCAGGCATGTCCTTGTATGACCAGACAAAAACATCTTGGTATGACCGAAGGAAGTCGATCATGCTTTTTCTTTCCTCAGGAGATAGTGACGCTCTGATTTTAGTTATCCTGGGAACCTCCTTAGTTCCTAGATTAACGTCTTCAATCTCTTCGACAATGGGGGTAGGGCCATACTCAAAGTCGGCAAATCTATCAAGGAGCTCATTGGGGAGATCCTCGAAGGGGACATCCTTGTTCAGACTCGTGATCCCTACCTCTTCTTGTATTTCTACAAGGAAGGGGTCGATTTCACGTTGGACGGACATTTTGATTAAGGCATCCTTTTATGGGACATTTTATGGAATTTTAAATGACAATATTTTTGAACTTTGGATTTTTTCAATGTTTTTGGGATTTTATGTTTTTTCCATGTTTTTGAGATTTTTGTTTTCTTCGGAGACGGACCCTTGGCAAGGCGGGTTGCTATATACACAAGGTATTGTTCTTCAAGGGCTTCTCTCACTTTTTATGAGTTATTTTTTTTTTAGAAACGGGTGCCAAATGTTAGGCCACTCCCCGCTTCCAGGGTTTGGGATAAAGATGCCCAGTTGCATACCTGAGGGGCCGCCTCTTTACCTGTTGGGATGGAGGGTGCTGATTGATATGGCTCATTAGAGTCAGCCTCCATCATATTAATTCCCATTTTGTCTGAGATCATGTCCTTAAACGACAAATCAATTTTGTGGTGATTCACCACAGGGGGTTTGTTCAGGTACCAACCGTCGTTCCTCGAAAAGGGACAACGTGGCCAAATCTATCTTGAAGCTGAGAAGGGAGATCTGGGGATTGGTGGGATGGATTGGGGCTGTGGGTTTGTGTGGGGTCAAATGGGTTGCCCCATTTCGATCGATCTTTATGACCCCTGCGCTGACAAAGGAATCCCTAATATGTGGCATAGGGCGAGGTTTCTCTTCTATGTGGATTCCTCGAGCTCTTGCTGCAGCAGTGACCCTGACTTTTTCTTTGACCTCTCGGACCTCTTCTTCTGTGGGCTTGTATCCTAACCTGAATCGGACCTTCTGCCCCTTGGCGACAACAGGCTCTTTTCTTCCTTGTAATTTAGGTCCCAGACCCCTTCCTTTTTTATAACACCACTTTTGGAGCATCGCCACTGCTGCTACCATATCGCCTCCTGTTTTAGGCATGATGCCCTCGATGGGCTCCGGGAGTATTGCCAACACCTCGTACTCGAAACTGTGGAGGTCGACGTCCTCGGTGGTGTGAGGTACATCCAACATATTGGGTTTTTCAATGCTATTGGCAGCCTTTTCTTTCTCACTATGCCCCTCTCCTATGATTGTGATAATCTTATGCCTAGATGCAAATTTGAGTTTTTGGTGCAATGTGGAAGGTATAGCTCCTACTTCATGTAGCCACGGGCGCCCCAATAACAGATTAAATGAGGATTTTATATCCATGACTTGAAATAAGATGGGAAAGGTCATTGGCTCTATCAATAGCTCAATATCAACTTCTCCCATTATTTCACTCCTGGTATTGTCAAACCCTTTAGCGCTTGTTCTAGTGGGCCTTAACATGCACAGATCAACCCCGATCTTGGTGGTAGTTCTTAATGGGCATATATTCAATGCAGACCCATTATCAATTAGTACCAAGGGGATAATCATATTTCCAAACTCAACGGTTATATTCAAAGATTTTGAGTGACTACCTCCTTCCTCAGGTAAATCGGCATCAGAAAATGAAATGACATTTGGAGCCATCACTTGACCAATTATCTGCTCGACTTCATCCGGGCTAACTTGAAGTGATACATGCGCATTTTTTAACGCCCCCATTAATGATTGGAAATGGAGTGGGGACGTCATTAATAGATCCCATATAGTGATATGGGTAGGCATTCTTCTCAGCTGAGTCTCCAGTATATGTTCTCGACTCATCTTCTCGAAGGGGTTCACCCCACTGTCTTTCTTTCCTTCGGGTTGGGCCTATGCTGCTGCTGATGCTTCTGGCTGCTTTGATATCCTCCCTGACTTGGTAATAAAATCTACTGCCTCTTCTTTACTGCTGCTGCCGACATTGACATCTGTTTGTTCGTAGCTTAGCAAGACCTGATGAGGATCATATGTGGGCCCCGAGAGCTGGAAAGGTATGGCTGCCGGTACTTGAGGCACTTATACTGTTGGCTCAGGAGGTGCGGACAATACTTGATTTACCTCGGTGGCAGCGGGTTGTATGGAAAGACTGGGCCAAATGGGGGTGGTGAAGCTTGAGGGTGGTGGCATTGGAGGGAAGGAGGTAAAAGTAGGCCATTGATAGCTGGTGGGTGCTAGCGACAGATGGGGGGTTTGATGGGCCGTAGGGTAATTGATCGGGGTGGTGGAGTTTGCCAGTGGTTGAATTAGGGGTGATGGGGAGGGCGCAGGACATTGATAACTAATGGGTGCGGGTGTTGGATTGGGGGCCTGCTGGCTTAAAGGGTAATCGATTAGGGTTGTGGTGTATGGTGGTAGTTGAAATGGGGCGGGCGCAGGCCATTGATAACTGGCGGGTGCGGGATTGGGGGCCTGGGGGCTTATAGGATACTTGATGAGGGTTGTGGTGTATGGTTGGTATGCATTGATATTTACATAATTGACGGGCGTGGTGGACGGAAAGTATGCCCAAAGATCCAAGGGTTCAAATTGCGAGGTTGGGTTGGGGAAATATTTAGACAAATTTAGGGGTTCAATTACCCCAACATTCCTTTCTTCATCATTCTTCGACAATGGTGTCACATAATTCTCCCAATCACTGATATAATTGGATGGGTCAAATTCAAACTCCTCCTCATCTTCTATCATTCTGACGGTGGGTCTGGGACCTGCTCCTCCGGTGGGATGGGGGGGTAGTGGCACTTGGTGAATATTAGTATGCTGGGAGAGTGCAGGGGGAATGATTTTCCCGGCATCAATCAAATCATGGATGGCATGCTTCAATGGGAAGCAGCGATCAGTAGGGTGACCCGAACCTTGATGAAAATTGCAGTGGGTATTTGGGTCATAGTTCCTTGGGATCGAGTGAGGAGGAGGTTGTGGTTGGCGGATAGCCACTAATCCCTTTTCTACTAATAGGGGCAAAAGTACACTCAATGATTGCCCCAGAGGTGTGAAGACTCGGTCGTAGTGGGCTCTCCTCTGTTCCGAGGTCATTTGCATTCCTTTCCCACTCCCCATTCTTTGCGTCTGCTCAGGCCTAATGAGTGCTGGTGGGGCAGCTTGAAATTGAAACCGGGTTGTATTGTTATTGGGCTGGGTATTGACTATGTTCTGGACATCGCCCCCTGTTCTCTTCTTGTTCCTTTGCTCTAAAAATCTTCTAACCCCACTGGGTCCACTCGGCATATTCTTATTCAGACACCCTTCCCTGATGGCATCCTTGCATTGGTTAGCATTTCTCACCAGATCAACAAAGCTGGTCTGCTGCTGATATACCAAAAAGTCTAAAATCACTGGCAGAGTGTTCTTTAAAATCATCTCTATCTGTTCATCATCAGGTATTCTGTTCCTGACTTGAGCTGCCAATGCTCTCCATCGCCCCAAGTAGTCGCTGAAGGTCTCGTTCTGGTTCTTCTTTAAACGGGCCAAGTCGGACTTATGCGGCTCGATGTTTATGTTGTAGACATACTGTTCTTGAAAGAGATGTGTCAAGTTCCTCCATGTTTTCATCATAGACTGTTCTAAAGATGTGAACCATCTCAAAGCCGGACCGATCAGACTCTTTTGAAAGACTTTTATTAGTAGTCTTTCGTCCTCTCCGTATTGGCACATGTCTCCATAGTAGGACTCCAGGTGCGCAATAGCATTGTCAGTGCCATTATATTTGTCGAAGGCTGACATTTTTAATTTGGGGGGCAGGTGGACTTCAACGAATAGACATAAGTCTGTGAAGTCTGTGGCATAGATTTCAGTACCACCCATTTTCATCAGCTGCTTTTGTATTTTGTCTAACTGTTCTTTCAGTTGTTTCGACTCATTTGATACAAGGGTCGCTTTCTCGACCGTCAGTTGGACTTCACTCTGGGCCACCAGGGGATGGGCAATTATGGGAGGAGGGTTGAGGCTGGTCAAAGCCCCAGCATAGGCCCCGCTGTTCCTAATCTCGTCCTCTTCATACTGCTGGTCGGCATAGTGTACAGCGAGGGCGGGATTCTCCTGTTGTTGTTGCATGGGTTGGATGGGAATGACATGAGTGGGGGTTGGGTGAGCCCATTGGGGGTGACGAAAGGTTTGTTGGGTGATGAGAACTTGGTTTTAAGGTGGGGCCTGGTGGGGCCATTGGGTATGGGGGAAGGTTTGGAGATGGGCTTGGGGTGTGGGGCAATGGAAAATTGGGTTTGAGGTATGGCATGGGAAGGTTGGGTTAAATGTTGGGGGTATTGTGGATGGTATGAGTGTGGGGTTTGGATTTGGGCCATGAACCCTTGGCCATTTTGGGCCACAGGCCATTGATAGGTTTGGGCCATGGACCCTTGGTGGGTGTGGGCCAGTGGGCCTGGGTAGGTTTGGGCTAAGGGCCCTTGGTGGGTCTGGCTCAATGGGCCTTGATTGGTCTGGGCCATGGGCCCTTGAGGGGTCTGGCCTAATGGGCCTTGATATGTATGGGCCATGGGCCCTAGGTGGGTATGGCCCAATGTGCCTTGATGGGTCTGGGCCATGGGGCCTTGGTGGATCTAGCCCAATGGGTCTTGGTGGGTCTAAGCCATGGGCCCTGGGTAGGTCTGGCCCAATGGGCCTTGACGGGTCTGGGCCATGGGCCCTAGGTAGGCTTGGGTGGTGGGGTATTGGGTCATGGGGTCCTGGGATATGTGGAAAAAGGGGGTTTGGGCCAATGGGCCTTAGGGTATGTGGGAGTTTAGAGATTGGGCCATGGGGCCTTGGGGTAAGTGGGTAATGGGGGTTTGGGTGGTGTGGATTATGGGGGGTTGATGCGGGTCATGGGGGAGTGAGGCATGGAGATTGGCTAGGGTATGGGATGGGTTCATGGGCATGTGGTGTGGAGGAGAGGGGGTATTTTGAGAAGCTTTTCACACGGAATAGGCTTGGAACATCTCCTACATCATGGTCATGGAGGAAGGGTTGGATGGAGATGGGTGATTTAAGGGATGATGGGGTATAGATGAGGGATTTAAGGGATGACAAAAAAATTGGGCATGGCCCCGGTATAATCGGGCATGGCTACTGTAGGTGGGGGGGTGTGGGGTGGATGAGGGGATGTATTGGGTATGTTTTGGGATGATGGGGGGCATGATGAGGATGGATGAGTAGGGAATGGCCCCGGTAAAAATGGGCATGACCCGGATGGATGGGGGATTTTGTGGGGGGTTGGATAGGGTGGAAGTGGTGGATGTGAATGTGGGTGGATCGGGTCTATAGGGGGATGATGGAAAGTGGGGCATGGATGTGGATTGGGAAAATGTGTTTGGGTTTTGTATGGATGTGGATGGGAGATGAGTTGGACTTGGCATGGGCATGGCTTGGGTAAAAGATGGAGAATGGGGGGGTTGGATTTTAGATATTTTGGGGGGTCGTAGTTGAGAAAATGCGGGTGCCAAATGGGCCGGTAACGGTAAAGGGGGGTTGGGTGAGGGGGATGGTGGAAAAGACTTCTCCCGAATGGGAGTGAGTTGGAGATGTGGTGGGGATGAGTCGGGATCGGCGTAAGCCGGGTCCACTACCCACGACATTCTACGGGAATGGGTTGGGTAAGGGTGCCTTGGATAAGGCCCAAAAATCCTCCTCCTCCTTCCCCTATGGGACGGTGGAGGGTAAGATGATGCCGTTGTGCCGACACCACAAACTATATCTTTTTGGGTTTTGATTATATATTTTTTTGAATTTTTTTTTTTTTGAAAAAGTTTTGAAAAACAAGGTTTCGAGGCCTTGGAATTTTCTTTTCGGGTGGCTCTCGTACCTTAATTTAAGACCCGCGGTGACAATTCCGATGCACTTTGGAAGAATCTAAGGAGAACTTTTGATCTATTGAAGGTACAAAAATCGAGGTAAACAACCCGATCCCCCGGAATGAGCCAAAGAGAAGTTGTCCTCTTTTGACCGGCAGGGGCGTATTGGGTGTCGGAGATGGCGGGGCTTAAACAAGGCACTAAGCACACTGATCGGGGGACTCAGGAGGTGAAGAAGGCCACAAATTCGGGCTGAGGTGCTATTAAACAGACCTGGCGCAGCTAATACCTGTGCCCAAGTTGCAGGGGACCAATTTTACACTGGCGCAACTATTAGTTGCGCCAAGGTAAAACTTAGGATTTAAAAGTTGGTGCAACTATTAGTTGCACCAGCTATAAATTCTAGTGTTTTTACACTGGCGCAACTAATACTTACGCCAGGTAAAAACTAGTCCTCCAGAACAGAAGACAGCAGCCACTAATGTCCGAAATGAGTCTTTTTTTTTGGTTTTTGTGGAAGCTAGGCTTCCCGAAACTGAGCTATTTTTTGGTGATCGATTCTCTCCTCACCACACCTAAAGGGTTTGAGTCCGGTATAACTCACTAGCGTGCTACCCAAGGGTTTTAAGCTTCGGAATGAGAACCCACCCGAAATACCTCCGACTGAGTGCCTTCTCAGATACTAGGTGGGCTGGGACTTTTCTAGATCATCACCACTAGGGGCTGCTGCCATACTAAGACCTGGGTGTCTGTATGTGTGCCTAAACCCAACCCTTTGAAAATTTACCCCATAAAAAAACAGATTGATTAAGCTCCCTAACTTGGTTCAACTTTATTTTTTTCAAAGCTTTTCTCTTTTTTTGGAAGTTTTCTTTAGTTCAAAGGCAGGGGGTGATTATCCCGTACCGCCACTATGGGCCGGCGTCCACTGATGGAATATGAGTGCACAAGTATGCCCGCCAATCGGCTAAGGCACTTTAAATGACGGAAATTTAAAGGAAATTAAAAGACAATGCACAAGTAGGCCCGCCAATCGGCTACGGCACTAAAATGATGAAAAAGTAAGGAAAATAAAGGACAAATGCGCAAGGAGGCCCGCCAATCGACTAAGGCTCGTAAATGACGGAAAAGTAGGGGTAAGTAAAACGACTTAATCAGAGGGGTGAGTAAAAAACTAGTAAAAATATACTAAAAAAATAGTAATAATATGTTAGCAAAAATAAAAAATAACAAGGCCAAGTTCAAGGGGAAGCTCTACAAGCTACTCCCCACCAGAGTCGCCATCTGTGCAACCGTGGGAATCGAGACGATCCCGTCGCGACGATGCGCTCTCTAACAAAAAATATAGAGTCGCCACCCAGAGCTTTCGGTGTCCCGGGATACCTAGTTCATTTTTATGAGCACCAAAGTGCTAAAAATATGACTCTGAATCCGGTCCACACCAAAGGCTCTTGGGTAGGGGCTTCTGTTATCGATCGAGAAGGTGTTCGACACCCGATCAACCTCCTTAACGCGGTCTCTACTAATGGCCAAAAATAAAATGAAGTACAAGAAAAGGAAATGGTTCCCTTGTGCCCAAATGGGCCTCCAATCCTATTTGTGCCCCTCCGTTCCTATCAAAAATTTGGCGGCGTAACGGCATAAAATGAGAGGGTAGGGAGAGCAAAAGGAGATAGGAGGAGAAAGGGGAGAGCCGGAGCCCTTGGGTCCTTGTAGCACTGTAGAGGAGCCTTGCTTGGCTTACTTTTGATGAGCTTTTGGAGGCTTGAATGGTGGAAAAAAGGGTTCTAACTACTAAGGCCTACTAGCTAAGAGATGGAGAAGAGAGGCTAGGGGATCACACACACCTAGGCTAAGGGTTTTGGGTGTAAGAGCAAGCTTGGGAAGGGTTTTTGAATTCTGGATTTTAGGTGAAAATAGTGTACGAAAGGGAGGAAAAACTTCTCACTTGGAGCTCTTTCTCTCTTAAGCAAAATTCTCAACCCCTAAACCAAGGGGAGGGGGGCTCTATTTATAGGAAATGGGTGGATTAGGAGGCTACTTAGGAGCTAAATGAGTTTAGTAATTAGGTAATCTCACATCTAAGGATTCCTAGGGTTTTTGGAGCCTTGAAATGTGTGAGAAGGTCCTCCAATGGTGGATGATGGGGTGAGGCCTTAAGCCACTTAAAGGGGTGCAAATAGGCTTCAAAAGGGTACAACAGAACTAGCAAAACACACCCCAAAGGTCAAGGTGGTCAACAAGTCAAACCCCAATCATGATTTTTGAGGCAAAATCTAACAGTTACTATTCATATGCCTAGCGCAACTAATAGTTGCGCCAGGTAAATGTACAGCAGAATAGTAATGAACAGTGCTTGGAAGTAAGCTCGCGAGGAGGGGGCCCACTTTTGAATATGGCGCAACTATTAGTTGCGCCAGGCTTAAAATGAGGGAGAATTAGCTTGGCGCAACTATTAGTTGCTCCAGGCAAAGTTTATTACTGGTGCAACTATTAGTTGTGCCAAGTCCCTAAGGGGCCAACATGACTTTACATTCATGCCCTCCGGGTTCGGTTTGCCATATCTTTTGACGTATACCTCCGATTGGGGTGATCCTTGGACCGTTGGAAAGCTGACGATCTCTACTCCTTAATGGTATGAGACTCGATCATAGTAGAGGGCCATAGCTAGTTCTAGTGTGCCACTCTTTTATCCATAGCCTGGTAAGTTTAGGTTTAGGGTTCAAAATGGGTTCTAAGGGTCAGGATTGGTTCCTAAAGGATCTAGGGGGATTCCTAAGAGTTTGGGGTGATTCCTAAGGGTTCCATTCATGCCATCAAAAGCTCTAAATTACACCTCCCTGGAAAGGTATTTCGATCGGGCCTTGGGCCAAATTTGGGTGTCTACATTTAGGATGCATTTTCTTTATATATGTATAAACAAAAAAATAGACTAACGTTTTCTTAAGAATGTGCAGGAACATCAAAATGGTCTGAAGCCTCAAAGCCGACAACCTCTCGGTGATGGACAAATCAGATGAAGCACCTCACCATCGACGTCAGGTCTATTAAAAAAAAATGAGAAAGAAAAAAGAAAATCATTGTGAAAAAAAAATAAAAAAAATAATAAATCTGTGAACTTTTTATGCACAGCTACGCACTCGCGTATTTTCAATGCGGTAAAATATTAATATTTTACCAGCAACGCAGCTGTGCAAAACTAATATCTTAGGTCTAAGGTTCGCCTTGGATCCATAGATCCTATTTCAAAGTAGGAGCGACGGTGTCAATTTTGGTCAAACAGTCAATGCTTGAATCGGATTGATTCCACTGCTATATCTTTGCCCTGATCGCTCCATATTTTGGTTTCAGGTGAACTTGAATGCCTTGTACTTCAAGTTCATCACGTGATATTTTTGGAGGTGTAAACTCTTGGTCTGCACTGTCCGGGCGAGCGCCCTACGGGGTTTGAGGTCCGGATAACTCCATCCTCTAAAAGATCCATTGTTGGATTGATTCCAACCTGTCAGATACGAAACTACGTCAGACAACTATGTACAAACATGCATGTAAAAGGGCTCATTCTCTTTATTTTTTTACAGGCTTAAAACATGTATTGGTAGCGGTATCCCTGTAAAGTGTATATCATGTGTCTGGGTATCCATATGATAATCGTTTGTTCCCGTAAATTGTACTCGGGTAGGTCCGGGTCGGGGCTTCCATCGCCTTTGCTGCTTATCGCTCTAATGGGTTCATGTTTGTGCATAGTTGTTCATTTTTAACTTCATTGATGACGGAGGCCAAGATTGAGTATCCTTCGGTGGACGCCCAATTCTGACCCTGTCGTTTCGATATCACATGAACTTGAGTATGTTGGCTTCAGTTTCATCGCAAACTATTGCGGGGGCACGGGCTCTTGGTATGCGTTGTCTGGGCGTGCGCCTCTCGGGGTTCGAGGTCTAGATAATACTTGTTTTAAAAACAAAAAAATGGAAAAAGTAATCTTTAAAAAAAAGAAAAAAGAGAAGAAGAATAAATTTGTGTTTTTCCACAGAGCGACGCACAAGCATAAGGCGGCAAGATGTCAATATTTTATAAGCAATGTAGCTGTGCCATATTAAAGTCCCGAGTCGGAGGTTTGCCTCGGATCTTTGGATCCTACTTTAAGGTAGGAGCAATGGTGTCGGTCTTGGTCAAACAATCAATATTTCAATTGAGTCAACTCCACTGCTAAATTTTTATAATGAGTGCCCTGTTTTAGATCCATATGAACTTAAGTATCTTAAGCTTCAAATTTTCCATTGCAAAAGATCAATCGTTGGTTGAGACCAACCTGTCAAGAATGAGATTACGTATTAATCAAATTATGTGCAATCATGCATTTAAAAGGGTTCATTTCCCTTTTATTTTCTGCAGGCTTAAAACCTGTATGGGCAGCAGATATCCCTATAAAGTGTACGCCATGCGTCTAGATATTCGTATGATGGTCGTTTGTCCCCGTAAATTATACCAGAGCGGGTACAGGTCGGGGTTTCCATCACCTTTTTTATTGCTTACTGCCCCTAATGGGTGCATGATTATGCATAGTTAATTAATGTTTATTATCATTGTCATCAGAGATCAGGATTGGATGTCCCTTTAGGGAGATGCCCCAATGTCTGGTTCGATCTGTTCAAAGATAGTTGAAGCTGGATACTCTTAGTCATGTTGATCAAGGGCATGCTTTCAAAAATGGCACATCCTCCCTAAAAAGCATTGTGGCAACTATTCACTTCGCTCGGGAAGTCATGCTAAATAAACTTTGGGATCGATGGGGTCGCCCAAAGACCTCGAACCCTGCTTTTAGCAGGGGCACCCGTGAACAATCAGATGGGGCAATCAAATGCCTCATAGGATTAGACGCAAACTGTGGAGCCTTGCGTATGTTTACTTCATGCCTATCTTTGAATGTGGGTCGATCACCCCTCTTACTCATAGAGTTGTTGCATTCAGAATGAATTTTAAACATCAAATACCTTCAAAATCATCCTGAGAAGTGAATGCCTTTCCCGACTATAGGGAGTTCGCAACTCATTTCACCTCGGTTATGCCCAGTAATGTCGCTAAGCGCTTGGGAACTGATTGCCTCAAGAAAAGAATGTTTGGCCTGACATCCAGGGCTTTCGTTTTCTCACCATGTTAGTCGTTTGATGTTTAAAGTTCATCCTGAATATAGCAGACCTGTCAGTAATGCCTTGGGCCTCTTCGAATGTCTCTTTTCTTTGGCATTCAATCATTAGTGATCAGATACCAAAGAGGGGCATCTGTAGACATCCAAATTTAGCCCAAGGCCTGATCGAAACACCTTTCGAGAGAGGTGCACTTCCGAGCTTTTGATGACATGCATGAAACCTTTAGGAATCACCTTAGAACCCCTAAGAACCCTTCCAAACCCTTAGGAATCACCTTAGATCCCTTAGGAACCCACCCTGAACCTTTAGAAATCAATCCCAACCCTTAGAACCCGTCCTGAACCTAAACCTAACCTTATCAAGAAATGGATGAGGAGGGGTGCATCAGGACTAGCTACAGCCTTTTATTGTGATCAAATCTTATACCATTGAAAAGTAGAAGTCGTCAACTTTCCAACGATCTAAGAATTGCCCCACTCGGAGGGATACATCAAAAGATATGGCAAATCGAGCCCGGAGGGCAGAAATGTAAGTTCATGTTGGCCACCTAGGGATTTGGCGCAACTAATAGTTGCGTTAGTTATAATTTTGCCTGGCGTAACTATTAGTTGCGCCAAGCCAATTCTCCCAAATTTTAAGCCTAGCGCAACTAAGGTTAAAGGTGGGGCCCACCCTCTCGAACCAACTTCCAAGCATTGTTTAAAATTGTTTTACTGTACATTTGTCTGGTGCAACTATTAGTTGTGCTAGGCATATGAACAGTAACCTCTGGATTTTGCCCTAAAAATTGTGATTAGGGTTTGACTTGTTGATCACCTTGATCCTTGGGTTGTGTTTTGCTAGTTCTGTTGCACCCATTCACTAGCTATTTGCAACCCTTTAAGTGGCTTAAGGCCTCACCCCATCATCCACCATTGGAGGACCTTCTCACACATCTCAAGGCTCCAAAAATCCTAGGAATCCTTACATTTGAGATTACCTAATTGCTAACTCCAATTAGCACTTAAGTGGTCTCCTAATCCACCCATTTCTTATAAATAGAGACCCCCACCCCTTGGTTTAGGGGTTGAGAAATTTGCTTAAGAGAGAAAGAGCTCAAAGTGAGAAGTTCTTCCTCCCTTTTGTGCACCATTTTCACCAAAATTCCAGAATCTCCCAACCTCATTTCAAGCTTGTTCTTGCATTCAAAACTCTTAGCCTAGGTTTGTGTGATCCCCTAGCCTCCCTTCCCTACCTCTTATCTTCAAGCCTTGGGAGTTAGAACCCCATTTTCCACCATACAAGGCCTTCAAAAGCTCATCAAAGCAAGCCACGCAAGGCTCTCCTACGGTGCTAGAAGGCCCCGAGGGCTCCGGCTCTCTCCTTTCTTCTCCTATCTCTTTCTAGCTCCCTCCATCCTTCCATTTGGGTAGTTATGCCGCTGACTTTTCGGTAGGAACGGAGGGGTACAAATAAGATTCTAACCCCTTTTGGGCAAGAGGAATCTATTTTTCTTTTTTTAGCTTCATTTTATTTTTAGCCATAAGTAGAGACCGCGTTAAGTGGGTTGATCGGGTGCTTAACACCTTCCCGATCGATAATCGAAGCCCCTATCCAAGAGCCTTTGGTGTAGACCGGATTTAGAGTCAAATTTTTGGCATTTCGGTGCTCATAAAAATGAACTAGGTTTCCGGGACACCGAAAGCTCCGGGTGGTGACTCTATATTTTTTGCGAGCGAGCGCATCGCCGCGACGGGATCGTCAAAAATCCCACGGTTGCACACTAATCTTATTAGAATTCTAATTAATTTAGTGTCCTAATACTACTAGAAGTCCGATTAATTTTAGTCTCCTAATTCCATTAGAAGTCTAATTATGATCAGGTTTCCTAATTGTACTAGGAGTGCACATGTAGTAGTTCTAGTGAAACTCTAATTAATTTGAGCATGCTAACTGTACTGAGATTCTAATTGAGCAAGTACGCCAGTTGCATTGGAATTCTAATTAAATCAAGTATAACAGTCTTACCAGAATTCTAATTAAAATAGAAAACTAATTTTACTAAAATTCTAATTCAAGCAAAGGAATTAATTTTATTAAAATCTAATTAAAGTAAATAAACTGATTTATTAAAACCTAATTAAAATAAATAAACTAATTTTATTAAAATTCTAATTAAAGCAATGAATTAACTATACTAAATTCTAATTAAAGCAATGAAATTAATCATACTAAATTCCTATTAAAGCAAGAAATTAATCATACTAAATTCTAATTAAAGCAAGAAATTAATCAATTAAAATCTGATTTAAAGAAATTAATCAATCATACTAAGATCCAATTAATTTAATTAATTAATTATGTAGGAATAAATAAATCTACTAGTTAATGATACTAAAAGGATAAGAAAAGCAATTAATTATTTCTAAAATCCTAAGGAAGAAGGGGTTTTGGGCCCGCTATGCTAAGGAGGATTGGCCTCGTTCTCGAGTATCCTCCGTAAGCTCCCTTGGGCAAATCGGATGGCTGAGATTGAAGATAAATTAAATTTCGAACTGTAAAATAGTATTTATGATTCTTCAGAGTCAATTTCGGGGTGATAATTATGAATTAAATTATGAACTAGAATTAGAGAAACTAAAATTAATATGTAGGATTTTTGGTGGTATAAAAAATAGGAATTTAAGATTAGAATTTGAATTTTAGGACTGAATTTGGGTCCGAAATCAGAAAATCAGACCGTATGATTAAAGTCTAGTTTTGAATTCAGAGAATTAGAACTAGAAATTAATGATAGGACTGGAGATTGAGATTTTAGAACGGGATTAAGGCCTAGGGTCGATAAATTAGACCGTCGGATTAAGGACTAGTTCTAACTTCGGAGAATTAGAACCAGATATAAAATTTTACGATCTAAAAAGAGTGCTACGATTTAAAACTAAAAATTAAAAACTATAATTAAAACTAAGAGAAAAATCCTAGGTCTAAACTGAGGTTTTTTACCTAGGACCGGGGCAGCGGAGAGAAATCTTAGAGATCCGAAGCTTGAATTTCGAAATCATGGCTATAATTCTCTATGTGTTTGTCCTCGAAGTTCTCTAGTTTCGAAAACCCATAAAAAAATCCATTCTCTCTCTTGTTGTGTCGCCCTCTTTTGATGTGTAAAATAAAAAAAACCTTTTATAGGTTTTCCTTTAATTACGCATCCTTTTCCAGGCGTTTAACTGAATTACGTGTCATTTTCTCTGCACCTAATCGCTTTGAGTCGGTCATTGACTCAGTGAGCGACCGACTGACTTGCTCAGCGAGTTTCCCAGTCCTAATAACATTAGACCTAATTATGTGCCCATTTTGGGGTGCTTAATCCAATTAAGTGCCACTCTCGAAGCGTTTAATCTAGGAAACTTAGGGGTTAAGGACAATGAGGCTAGGCCGGGCGTAGGCCAATTGCGTGCCGATGATAAGGTGCTTAATCTGATTGAGCGTCTAGTGTTAGGCGCGTGATCAAGTCTTGAGTTGGTCTGGGGAAAGGAAGTCTGGTCTGAGAGCAGATTGATTATGCGCATGTGATTCTGCGTGCAATCGAATTACACGCGTGGTTTTAGGTGGTTAATTCAGGGTTGTTCGGGTCTGGTCTCTAGTCTGAAATGCAAGACAATTCTTTCAATCTGTATTCTGACTATATACTATTGTTTCAGTATATAGTCTCCCTATGTTGAGACTTGAGCCATAGAGCTATTGTTTCTGCTTGTGTTCAACCATGTACTATTGTTTCAGTGCATGGTCTTATATCAGGGTTATGAGGTCAAAGGTTGATTGAACAAATATGTATATTCTGAGAGGGAAAAATGAGGGTGTCTATAGCTCCCTAATGAACTCCTTGATTAATTTACCGAATTTGAGCATGACCCTACCCCCATTATCGAAGAAATGGAATATATCAATCTAGGAATTGAGGAGATTCCCTGAATTACCAAGATTGGAATGTCATTGTCTCCCAAAAAAAGAAAAAGCATAATCGATTTTCTTCGATTATACCAAGACATTTTTGCCTAGTCGTATGAGGACATGCTTGGTCTGGACACAGATTTGGTCGAGCATGAGTTGCCTCTCTACCCTGATATGAAGCCGGTTAAGCAGAAGCTGAGACACCTCTGACTCCAATGGATGTTGAAAGTCAAGGATGAGGTCAGTAAGCAGTATGACGCAGGATTCCTCATGGCATCTAAGTACCAACAGTGGCTAGCCAATATTGTGCCTATGTCGAAGAAGGATGGAAAGGTTCGCATGTGTATCGATTTTCGTAATTTGAACAGGGTGAGCCCGAAGGACAATTTCTCGTCACCACACATCGACATATTGGTCAATAATATTGCTAAGCACAAGATGCTTTATTTTATGGATAGATTCTCAAGATACAATCAAATTAGGATGGCGGAGGCAGATCGATAGAAGACTGCGTTCATCACCCCTTGGGGAACCTTTTATTACTGCGTTATGCCATTCGGATTGAAGAACGCCAAGGCAACTTATCAGAGGGCTATGACTGCACTGTTTCATGATATGATGCATTGAGAAATTGAAGTGTATGTTGATGATATGATAGCCAAGTCACCGGAGTGAAGCGATCACTTGGTAAACCTTCAAAAGCTGTCCAAGAGGTTGAGAAAGTACATGTTACGTCTGAATCCGCAGAAGTACGCAATTGGTGCTATGTCAGGGAAACTATTAGGATTTATTGTTAGTAGGAGAGGGATTGAGGTCAACCCAGTCAAAGTTAAAGCTATCACAGAAATGCCGCCACCATCTACTGAGAAAGAAGTTGGAGGGTTCTTGAGCAGAATATAGTATATCAGTCGGTTTATTGCACAGCTAACTCCAATCTACATGTCGATCTTCAAGCTACTTCAGAAGAACTCACCCGTTGAATGGAACGACGACTGCCAGGCAGCGTTCGATAAAATCAAAAGCTACCTCCTTAACCCACCTATTTTGGTACCACCTGAGTCAGGGAGACCACTCCTAATGTATCTCTCCACGACGAAAGTTTCGATGGGATGCGTCTTAGGGCAACATGATGAGATAGGAAAAAGAGAACAGGCCATCTACTATCTGAGAAAGAAGTTTACTGATTACGAGATGCGCTATTCTCATCAAGAGAAAGCATGCCTGGCTCTTGTATGGGCTACTGAGAGGCTCCGTCATTACTTGCTATCCCAAGCTATTCTACTCCTAGCCTAAATGGCAGCTCTTATTGTTTGAGTTTGACATTACCTATATTACTCAAAAGTCGATTAAGGGGCAGGCACTAGCCGATCAGGACATCCTTGAGAATTAGTTCCCTGATGAGGACATCCTGTTCATGACGGAAGATGATACTGAGGAAGCAGAAGAATAATGGGTAATGCACTTTGACGGGGCAGCAAATGTCAAAGGTTAGGGAGTTGGTGCCATTCTGATTTCGCTGAAAGGATCCCATGTACCGGTCTCTATCCAACTCAACTTCCCTTGCACTAACAACATAGCCGAGTAAGAAGCTTGTGCCGCTGGCCTACAGGTGACTCTCAATCTGAATGTAACTCACCTTCGAGTGTTTGACGATTCGCAGTTGATCATATTCCTGATGAATAGTGACTAGAAGATGAAGGACGAGAAACTGATCCCTTACCATGAGCACCTCGAGGATCTGATAGCTTGCTTCAAAGATGTGACATTCTCATATGTCCCTCGGATAACGAATCGCTTTGCCGACGCATTAGCCACTTTGGCATCAATGGTAGAGATCCTGTATGGTGTTGAGATGAAGTCGATCATGATCGAGCAAAGGGATGAGCCGACCTTCTGCCTGCAGATTGAGGAATCCCCAAAGACCGACAATGAGCCACTTGTGTTCTCAAATATCAGGAATTTCCTCGAAACTCAAACATTCCCAGAGGGCACGTCCAGGACGGATTGGTGAACCATTCAACATTTAGTGGCAGACTACATCATTTTCGGGAAATAACTTTACAAGTGATCGTACAATAACATTTTGCTCAGATGCCTTACTGAGAGCGAAGTAATCAACATCATGAAGCAGATCCACAAGGGAGTATGCGGTGCCCACGTCAGTGATCATATGGTTGCTAAGAAAATTATACGGGACCACTATGGAATCAGATTGCTGCAAACATGTTTAGAAATGCTACAAGTGTCAGAAACACTCCAGTTTGATACACACTTCTGCCATCGATCTTCACTGCATGACCACTCCTTGGCCATTTGCTACCTGGGGCCTTGACGTAATCGAAATGATTCACCCAAAAGCATCGAATGGACATCGGTTCATCCTCGTCGCCATTGAATACTTCACCAAGTGGGTAGAAGTGGTGTCATATTCCAACAACATGGCCAGTCACATCGAGAAGTTCCTCAAGAATAATATTTTTTGCCGATTTGGAGTACCCAAGGATATCATCATAGACAACGGCATAAACTTTGCGAATAAGCACATTCGAGAAGCAATACAAGATCAGGCACCATTGCTCGTCGCCTTATCGACCTCAAACTAATGGAGCCGTAGAGGTTACGAATAAGACGGTCATCCGCATCCTAGAGAAGATGGTCGTCACTTACAGAGATTAGATCAAAATGCTGCCATTTGCTTTATGGGCCTACAGAATGTCGATCCATACCGCTACAGGGGCAACACCATTCTCCCTTGTGTATGGAACCGAGGCCGTCCTATCAATAGAGGTTGAAGTACCCTCGCTCAGAATCCTCATGGAATCGGGCTTACCTGAAGCAGAGAGAGAGAGAGAGAGTTCCCCCTTTGAACAATTGAACTTATTAGACAAGAAAAGACTCTTAGCCTTGTATCATACTCAAGTTTACCAGGGGCGAATCGCACGTGCTTACAATAAACATGTCCGCGGTCGAGATCTGAGGGTCGGAGACACTGTGTTGAAGAAGATCTTCCCATCCCTCTACGCCGATCCGAGAGAAAAATTCAAGCCGAACTGGGAGGGACCTTACGTCGTCCGAGAAGTGCTATAGGGATACGCCATCCACCTCACCACCATGGACGGAGATCATCTTCCTAAGCCCATCAATGCTGGATATGTCTGACGGTTCTACTCTTAGTCTATCGCGACAAGGTAAGTATTGGTGAAACAGATACGTAACTATTTAAGAACAACCCAAAAGAGACCATCATTCCAAGCACAGTAGCCAAAAAGCTTCCCTAAAAATAATGATATCCTTTGCTACCCCATTTGAGCCTGGGCCTTTCTTTCAATAAACCCTTTCCCTAAAAAACAAAAAGTGTGTACATATATATTAAAAAAAAAAAAGATGAAGTAGAAGCGCTATCAAAAAAAAAAATTGAAAAAGCAAAACATAAAAAAGAGATTGCCTGAAATAAAACAAAAGAAAAAGAAAAGAAATAGAATAATCATGGGGGCTTGTACAGTAAAAATCCCCCAAGGAAAGTATGTTGTAAAAAACTGAAATTGTTCTCAAGGAAACCTTCTTAGCCCAGCATACCTTCAAAACCTAACATAACCCATGGCCAAGCTGCACCCTGAGAAAAGCCCTCTTTAAAGGTTCACCAACAGTCACAGTATCTGTTACGTCAACACAAGTCGAGTTGTGAGACGACACCAGAACCCCGTCTAGCCGGCTATGATGAAATCGACGTTAATGTCGTGGCTTTTGAAAAATGAAAGAAATAAAAAGAAAAAATAAAATAAAAATACAAGCTCAAAGCAAGATGGACATGGTGAAAACACGAAAGGGTGCAACGAGTAAAAATAGCAAGTTTGTGCGGACCAGGTAAAAACTCGAAAGGGCGCTTGGGGTAAGAGAGCTAAACCCATGGATGTGGTGAAAACCGAAAAGGGTGCCACGGGTAAAAAGAGGGTAAAAAATAGGCACGACGAACCCACCTTAGACGTTGTGAGTAAAAAGAGATTAAAAAGAAGTTGAAAAAAGAAAGGGTTACATTGATTGATAAGATTGATGTTTGAGGAGCCCTTTTGGTTACTCTCCCTGATACCCTTTTACTGACTAGGTCGCTCATGTTAGTTCAAATCGAGCCCCGACCAGAATTGTCTTTGTGAAACTATTTCGTCGAACGCATGACCCAAGGTAAGGAGAAAGGTTTGAATCAATCCAAAGGGATTGACGTTCTAGTCTTGGTAAAGCTGCTGAAACTCACCCATATCCGACCACTTAAAAGGGGTTCGACCATGCTCAAAAGGGGGCCCGAGATCTCACCCTGTGATTAAGGCATCAAACCAAATAAAAAGAGAATAAAAGAAAGGGCAGAAGGCCCCTTTTGTCAAAGATAATAATTTCCTTTTTCCACTTTCATGCGCACACTTCGTGCACCTGGGCTGGAAAGCCCTTTTTGTTAAAGATAACAATTTCCCTTTTCCATTTCCATGCCCAGGTTGTGCACATTCCAAAATGGGACCCATCAATAAAAAAGAACAATAAAAAAGAGAAGTCTTTATAAATATAATAGATTTTCCTTTTCCATTTACAACTGTACCGCTAACACCACATCCCAAAAAATAGTCGGTGTAATATCTAGCTTTCTTCCTTTTTTATAAAAGCAGAAAAAAAACAAAAACATAAAGAAAATATGTATACCAAAAAATATGTATTTGTAAAGGGGTTTCTTACGCCCCTTTTCTATGAATCTAATCTATGCAAAAAGATATATGTGCAGGAGGGAATCAACGGTCCAACTCGCGCTTCAACGCACTAATCTCCACGTGAAAATCGTCCTCCCAAACATTCCGTTCAGTCAGCCAGTGGCCATGGAGGCTCTTGTACCTCTTTCGAGAAGCATCAGTAGCCCCATGAGCAACATTCAAGGATCCTTCAAGATGAAGGACCTCGCCCTCAGCTATGCCAGCTCTGGTCTCTGCTACCTCAGCTCTAACATTCTCTTAGGCTAAGAGCTCTTGCAAAAACCTCTTCTCATCAATCAGTAGCTCAATGCGAGCTCGAAGCGCCATCTCTTTCTTCGGCCAGGGGCCTCCCATATCAATACTCTCTACCTGATCCAGATGATTAGTAGCAGGTTGCTCAGCCGATAGCCAAGCCTTGTACTTAGGGGAAGACTGAACAGAATCTCCCTGCTCCATATCACACATTAGCATCGACTGACGCATCTCCCAAAGAGCAGTAATCCAATCCATGTTCCCAGAGGATCCCCTAGAAAAGATCAAATCACATAGAGGGGGTTTTGCCTCACAAGGCACCTGTTGAGAGCAGCCGAACTGACGCAACACCCGAAATGGGAAGTAGAAGGTGCTGCCAGTCAATCCTAGGAGGGTTATGCCCTCATGGTCTCTGGAACGAACTACTGGGAAGGTCTAATCCAACTAAGGAAGTCTCCATATCAACTCCGCATCTATAAGCCAAAGCTTCAAAGTTGACAAATCTCCCTGCGGAATCAAGTGACACCTACCCAGAAAGCATCGAACCGCCTCACCTCGAGGGATATAAAAGCATGGAACTGGTCCCAAGATAGCGAGATGCTCACCTAACCAGACCTGGAGCAGCAAAGGATATCCCCTGAGGCTACCCAGCTTGCCCAGAGCGAATGGATCAAGGCATCGGTATAGTTTGGCAAGGACCAACTGCATCACTGATCGGCCCTCTACCAACTCAGTCAAAACGTTGCAGAGAGCTAGAGAGAAGCTCTCTCCCCCAATGAAGAAAAGGACTTCCGAGATGAGACCGAGAGCAAAGGCTTTCGCATTGAAGATATTCCTAATCGACAATTTTCAAAGACTTTCATCACCAAAAAGTTCTTTGAGTAATTTGATCGAACACCTTGTGGCCCCCCCAATGAAACTTTTCTCATACTCAAATTTCTTCAAACCTAGGGTAAGGTGAACGAACTTAGAATAACCTGGCTTCAGGGTGACTCTTGAGAGGCCTCTTTGGAGCTTCATGCTGGACAAATTGGATAACTCTTCAAGGGTGGGAGTTAGCTCCCGCTTCCCAAAATGGAACACATAGGCATTTTTATCCCAAAACGAGGTTGCCACATGAAGTAGGTCCCACCGTGGAAGAACCTCAAGAAAGTAGGGAAGAAGAGATAGTCCAAGCCACTCCAGATCAATGAGCTCGCTCTCATTCAAGCTCCCAAGCCCACTTTTTAGAAAATTGGGCCCCAAGCCCAAAGAAAGGAGTAAATTAGTTTCGGGCCCTTCATGTAAGGGAGGGTTGGAAAGCGGGACCATAGACATCCAAAGATCTTTCAAAAATATAAAATTCAATGTATGTCGATGGACCCACCCTTGGGAAAGCAAGGAGAGGAAAAATCAGCTGAAAAAGTCAAGTCAAAGAGAAAAGAGAGAAAACAGTCTTTCTCGGGCATATAAAGGGCCCACTGCCCCCTAGGCTAAACCTGGCACAACTAATAGTTGTGCTAGTGAAAATCCCCTCAGGATTAGCCTGGCGCATGTAATAGTTGCATCTGGTCAATCTGGCCCCCTTCTATGCCAGTTTTGGAGCTTTTTAGGGGATTTTTGTGGGCCTTTGCTGGCCTCCTTAGCCAGTCTACCTATTCACTTGTTTTATACTTTGACGACTTTCACAAACAAGAAAATAAAAGTGCACTTAACATTAAAATCATCTAACTTTTTATGCAGGAAAAACTCACACAGAGGCATGCGATCTCAAAGGGCCATTTTTACGAGCAATCATTAAAACCATCCTGCAAGCAATCAGATATCATGCAGGATCAAAGAAAGAGCACTAAGCATTTCCAAGCAGAAAATCATCCAAAGAGTGCCACAATTATCCGCTACAAACTTTTCAAATTCTAATAAAAATCATCCCAAAATGTTTTAAGTGTTTAAAAGCAGAAACTAGGCCTAGTCCTTGTTGGCGCCCTTCGATTTCTTTCGCCGGCGGGAGGAGCTTTGGAAGGTCCGCATATCTCCTACCCAGGACCACGCCTGTGAAAGCCGGTTAAGTAGAGAGTGTGATTCCTTTTCACGTGCGCAGTGCAAATCATAGCCAAGGTCACAAATCAGGAACAAATTGAAAGACAAGTGTGGAAAAATAGTAAGAAAGACTGAGCAGCAAGATACTCACCATCTCCATGTCCCGGAGCTTTGCAATGTTACAATAATATGCGACTTGGTCCATGGCCGACTCGAAATTCTACATTCAGAAGGGAAGGATGTTATTTATAGGGTTTGTTAGCAAACACAGGTATTTATCAAAAGAGTCGAATCCAAGAAGGAATGACCAAAAGAGTCTTACCCCCAGAACCACCTCAGGAGGAGGGGCTCGAACTGCTTCGACTGAGAGGCATGCCTGCCTATCTAAGTTAGCACATAGACTCGAGAGAAAGCTATCGTCGAGGCGTTTAAAGGTCCCATGGGCCACGACAGGAGCACCACCAAGGGCACCCACATGAGAAGAACCCAACGAACCAGCACCTGAAGAACCCTCGCCTAAGGGACTCGCACCAGATGGACCAAAGAGGGGACCAGGGACTCATCACATCAAGAAGACTACCACCACTCCACCTTCATCATTTGAGTCATCCCCTTAGACAAACTATGAATAGAATAGAGATTCGCTCAGTTGGAACAAAAGCTAAATTGAAACCAAAAGGGGGACTAATATAAAAAAGAAGGGAGAATTACCTGGGTGCGCGGGCTGCCGAAGGGAAGGAAATTGATGCTAGGGACAAAGTGCGGCAGAATAAACTGATACGACATATATTCATACCATAGTCGATAGTCCCCAAGCACGAGAAGAGAATTAATGGGGATCCCATTATGGAGGAAGGCTATAGTGAGCTCCTCAATACTACCCACAGGGTCCAGAACATCTGCAGAAGGATCCCTGGGTATGGTAGGATAGCCTTGGTACTGATGAACTACCTGCTCCCACAGATAGTAGGCCCTAGACCACGCCCCATAGAAGATGATGACGCGATGGTTGTTAAAAAGAAGCGATGGACCTACGGCAGCCCGGTCCCAGAAAATGGAGCCAAGGTACGAGTCATAAATGATCTGTCTAAGTCAAGATGTTGCCAATCAGTCAAAGACTGAAACATAATAACAAGGGAGAATTTCCGAACTGAAATAAACAAAGGAGAAAAGGCCTTACCTGCTCGGGGATCATCAGATCATATTGGGACCTCATGCCCATCTCTAAATGCTTCATGCCCACATCGCGGCACCAGAATTTGTTCCAATTGCTGAGGAGGGGATAGGTGTAGATCTTGGACTAGAGAAGCGGGCGTATGGGTTGGAAATGTAGGTACCCCCATGCCTAAGGAGAGCAGTGGATAAAAGATAAGTCTGTAGCATGCAATGACCATCCAAATAAACTGATAAAAGCAAAAGAGTTAAAGATTACCTCCAGAGCAGGCCAGAAACCACCGATGGACTTCGAATCCCCGGTAGATACTCAGTATATGCCAAACATCTCTCATATCTGACCCCACCCCAGTCATATCTGTGGATATCGAGCCAATTATCCATGATGCTCAGCAGTGCCAAATTGACTCATCCGCCGCTTGCATTAGTAAAGATGGTTTTGCCCAACAGGAGCAGAAGTGTGATATGGGCCAAGACGATTGCACGCTTGGGCTCAATGTAAAGCTCCACATCTGGCTGGCCCAGATCTACTAACTCATTTGTCCATAGAGCTCAGATAGCCAGGTCATCTTGATCTCGGCACCATGCAAACTTCCACGAGGGGGGTAATCCCCTATCAATCTGATAATATCGTCTCTGCTAGGCACTGCGAGGTTGGCAATTGGAATGCCCCCTACCCTGATACCGATAATCATCGCCCAATCCATGGGCGTCAAGGTCATCTCAGCATAGGCCATATGAAAATACATGGTCTTCGAGTGAAACCTCTCTATTAAGGCTCTCAAGTATGCGACGCCAGCCCTCATGGGGGGGCATGACAAGAACTCCCCGAAGCCAGCCTGCTCAAGTAAATACTTCAGGACAGGTGGGATGTAGCGATAAAAATCATGGAAGTCCAGCCAGCCCCCTCGGAATATGATATGGGGCAAGTCTTGCGTCAAAAGAGAAAGATGCATCAGGTCATGGAAATAAAGCAAAATCGCACAAAAAAGAGGAACTGAACTTATCTTTTACCTTGCCTGCTTTACCAAAATTGGAGATGTGGATATATAGTTGGTGGAGAAGGCCGACTCGGGCGGCCTCACCCTGCATCTCAAGCCATGGACCTACCTGACGTTCTACTACGAAGAACTGTTCCCCACAGGGGCCATAGACCACGTCAGGCACCTCATCCTGTCCCTCCTCCAACATGTATTCTTCATCACCAGACATTCTGAGGCAAAAGCAAGCAGTTATATCAGGGCGAATCAAGGATAAAAAGCCATCTTTGCTATAAGCCAAGGGAAGGTAAGTATGCTCCTCCCTTTCTTTTATTTTCAAAAATAAAAATATATATATATATATATACATAAAAAAATCCCTTTCTTTTTAATAGAATGAAAATGCAAAAAAAATCCCTTCCTTTTTACCTTCAAAAATAAAACAAAATTTCCCCCTTCTATCTTCAAAAATAAAGCAAGTTAAAAACAAAAAATAAAAAAATCCTTTCTTTATGCTTCTATGATCAAAATCAAAAACCAAAAAAAATCCCTTCTTTTATGTTCATGAAATAAAATAAAAAAAACCAACAAAAAAATAAATCAATTTCTTAGTTAGTTTTCAAAAAAAAAAAATAAAAACCAAAAATAAAATCCTTTTCCTTAATTAATTTTCAAAAAATAGAAACCAAAAATCATTTTCCTTAATTAAAATTTCAAAAAATAGAAACCAAAAATCCTGTTTCATTAGTTAGTTTTCAAAAAAAAAAACAAAGACCAAAAAAATCCTTGCCTTATATTAAAAAATGAAAACAAGCACCAAAAAAAAAAAAAAAGTAAAACCCTTTCTATATACACAAAAAAAAATTAAAAAAAAAAAAAAAAAAATATATATATATATATATGTATATATATTATGCATTAATAAAACCCATAAAACAACAAAAATAGGGCATCATTCATAAAAAATCATCAACACCTCATCAATAAACATGATTATAATGAAAATAAAACATTTATCATCTAAAAATGCAAGATCATGATCATATTTGTAAGAAAAAACAAGAAAAATCAAGTAAAATGGGTTTTAAATGGTTACCATTGAAGAAAAAGGGGTCTTTGATCTAGCGTGAAGCGGGCGATCAATCGGTGCAAGCAAATGCCGGCAATAAGGCACGCATAGAGGTGATGTAAAGGAACCCTAGGGGAGGCCTTTTTTTCAGTTTGGAGAAAGGGGGAGAAAATAATTTCGAAAATACACCCCTGATGCCCAAACTCGGGCGCCTTAAATTCAAATCCCCAGCCATGCCTGGCGCACCTATTAGTTGCGCCAAGCTATTTTGAGCCCCCAGTTAGCTTGGTGCAACTAATAGTTGCCCCAGGTCACTTATGGGATGGTTTTGGGCCTGGTACGGGTCACATGCACAGCCCGGTACCCCTTCTCCTTGTTTTGTTACCTCCAACAGATGCACATGCTCCCAAATGATACGTCGATCCTCCTTCGGCTTGCCCAAGAAGTTGTGCTAGAATAAAATGGATCGAGATCAATAAGCATCCCTATCCTGCATAGGAGAGCATGAAAAATCTAAAAAATGATAAAAAAAAGTCCCACATAAAAAGCCAAAAATAATTCACATAAACTAATAGAATCATTCACATAAAATGATAGTTTCGAAAAATATAAAAATCACATAAAATGATAGTTTTGAAAAACCAAAAAAAAAATCACATAAAATGATAGCTTTGAAAAAACCAAAAATCCACATAAAATGATAAAGAAAAAACCCAAAAATAAATAAAGTCACATAAAGTGATAAAGTCATCACATAAAATGATAACTTAAAAGATAAAAATCACATAAAATGATAAATCCAAAAAATCACATAAATTGATAAACATAAGAAAGTCAAAAAATTTCCACGTAAAATAACAAAAAATAGGTGTTTTGAAAAAACAGCATGTACTCCCAAAAAATATTGCGGCATTTATTCGCTCCGCTTGGGTAATCGTGCTAAATAAATGTTAGGATCAATGGGTTCGCCTAAAGGCCTAGAACCCTGCTTCAAGCAGGGACACCGTGACCAGTTAAATGAGGCAGTCTATGCCTCATATAATTGGACGCACAGCTACGCACATGCGTGTTTCAATTGCGGTGAAATATCAATATTTTATCGGCAACGCAGCTGTGCTAAATTAATGTCCTAAATCTAAGGTTCACCTTAGATTTTTGGATCCTACTTCAAAGTAGGAGCAACATCGTCAATCCCGATCAAACGATCAATATTTTGATCAGGATGATTCCATTGCTAAATCTTCGAGCTAACACTCTGTCTTTTGATTCATATGAACGTGAGTGTCTAAGCTTCAGATTTGTCACGAAATTTTTGGAGGTGTGGACTCTTGGCCCGCACAGTTTGGGCACGCGCCCTATGGGGTTTGAGGTTCGGGTAACTTCTTTGAAAAAGGTCAATCTTTGGTTGAGACCAACCCGTTGAAAATGAAACTACATATCAATCAACTATATGCAAACATGCATGCAGAAGGGTCCTTTTCCCTTATTCTTCCGCAGGCTTAAAGCCTATATTAGCACGGTTTTCCTTAGGTAGGCGCCATGCATCTGGGTATCCGTAGGATGGTCATTTATTCTTGTAAATTGTATCCAAATGGAATTTGGGTCGAGACTTCTATCGCCTTTGTTACTTATCGCCCCTAATGGGTGCATGTTTATGCATAGTTAAATGATTCGTAAGATTATTATCGACAGAGGCCAGGATTAGGTGTCCCCTCCGGTGGGCACCCGATTTTGATTGAATTTGTTTAGTGTTATTTGAGGTTGGATGCTCTAGGTCATGTTGATCCGGGGTATATTATTAAAAAGTAGCACGTACTCCCAAAAAGCGTTGCGACATCTATTCACTCTGCTCGGGTAGTCGTGCTAAATAAACTTCGGGATCAATGGGTTCGCCCAAGGACATCAAACCCTACTTCGAGTAGGGGCACCCGTGACCAGTCAAATTAAGCGGTCAATGCCTCATATGATTGGACACAAACTATGGAACCTTGCATACTTTCTTTACTCCTATCTTTGAATGTGGGTCGATCACCCTCCTTACTTACGAAGCTGTTGTATTCAGAATGAATCTTGAACATCAAACTCCTTCAAATCATCTTGAGAAGTGATCAATTTTCCTAGCTATTGGGCTTTCGTAAATCATTCCACCTCGGTTATGCCCACTAATGTCGCTAAGCGCTTGGGGACTGATTACCTTGAGAAATGACCATTTTCCCGTCATACAGGGCTTTCATTTTCTCACCATAATACTCATATGATGTTTGAAGCTCATTCTGAATATAGCAGACCCTTCAGTAATACCTTGGGCCTTTTCATATGTCTCTTTTCTTTGGCATTCGATCATTAGTGATTGGATACCAAAGAGGGGCATCTGTAGACACCCAAATTTGGCCCAAGGCCCAATCGAGACACATTTCGAGAGAGGCGCATCTCTGAGCTTTTGATGGCATGTAGGAAACCCTTAGGAACCTTTCTAACATCTTAAGAGCCATTCCAAACCCTTAGGAATCACCCTAGATTCCTTAGGAACCTTCTCGAATCCTTAGAAACCCATCTCGACACCCTTAGAAACTATTCCGGACCTAAACCTAGCTTTCCTGAGTAATAGATGAAGAGTGGTGGATTGGGACTAATTGTGACCTTATACTATGATTGAATCTCATACCATTGAAAAGTATATATCCTCAGCTTTCCAACGAGCCAACGATCACCCCAATCGAGGCTGTACGCAATAAATTAAGGCATTCCAAAGCTCAGGGGCAGAATTGTAATTATGTGGCATTTCCCTTAGGAGTTTAGCGCAAGTATTACTTGTGCCAAGCCATTTCTCCTCAGAAATGGCTTGGTGAAACTTATAGTTATGCTAGCTATAAAGTGGGCCCCACCATGTGGAGCTAACTTTTAGACTACTGCTCAAACACTATTTTACTGTACATATATCTAGCGCACCTATTAGTTGCGTCAGGCTTATGAACAGTGACTATGGGTTTTTACCTCAAATTTGGAGATTGGGTTTGACTTATTAACCATCTTGACCTTTGGAGTATGTTTTGCTAGTTCAGTTGCACCCATTCATTATCTATTTACAATCTCATAAGTAGTTTAAAGCCCCAGCCTATCATCCACCATTGGAGCATCACTTCACACTTTTCAAAGCTCCAAAAACCCTAGGAAACTTTAGATGGCTAGATTACCTAATTGCTAATCCAAGTTAGCCTCTAAACACCTTCCTAACCTATCTTTTTCCTATAAATAGAGAGGCACCCCTCCCTTTACAAAGGCTTGAAAAAATTTACAAAAAAGAGATTAAGGAATCCCTTCTCTCTCTCTCCTAGTGCACCATTTACATACAAATTCTAGAACTTTCAAACCTTCTTTAAACCTTAGTCTTTCATCTAAAAGCCTTATTTTAGGTGTGTGCTATCCCATGGATTCTCCTCTCTACCTCTTAGCTATCCACCCTAGGAGTTAGAATCCATCATCAAGCGATACAAGCCATCAAAAGCTCACCGAAGCAAGCCAACACAAGGCTTGACATTGGAGCAACAAGGGCCTGAGAGCTCTAACTCTCCTCTCTACTCCCCTACCTTCTCAGTTCTTCCGTCATCCTCACATCTGTGTCATTATGCCGCCGAATATTTGGTAGGAACGGAGGGGCACAAATAGAATTTCAAGGCCCTTTGGGCAAGAGAAAGGCTTTTTTATTTCTTTTATATCATTTTTGTTTTAGCCATAAGTAGAGACCACATTAAGCGGGTTGATTGGGTGCCTAACACCTTCCCAATCGATAACCGAAGCCCATACCCAAGAGCCTTTGGCGAAGATCGGATTCAGAGTTATATTTATGACACTTCGATGCTTATAAAATTGATCTAGGTTTCTCGGGACACCAAAAGCTCTTGGTAGCGACTCTAAATATTTATCACGAGTTCATCATCGCGACGGGTTTCATAAAAATTGACGGTTGCACAGCAGGCAACTAATTGTGCGCTATGGTTATATCGCTCAATTGGTTTGCACACACTATTTAGGGTGCGCAATTTGAAATCCACCTAAGTTTAAGTTGGGTCCGAGCCATAGGGCTATTGTTTCAGCCTAGGGTCTCAACAATGTACTATTGTTTCAGTGTATGGTCCTCGTATGTGGTATCTGAGTCACATAGCTATTGTTTCAGCCTGTGTTCAGCCATGTACTATTGTTTTAGCTTATGGTCCTCGTATCAGAGTCATGGGGTCTGAGCCACAGAGCTATTGTTTTAGCCTGGGGTCGCAACCACCTACTATTGTTTTAGTGCATGGTCCCTGTACATGGGATCTGAGGCACAGAGCTGTTGTTTCAGCCTATGTTCAACCATATACTATTGTCTCAACATATGGTCCCTGTATCAAGGTTTTAAGGCTTTCAAATAAGGTAAGTCCTTTCTGAAAGTCATAGGTAAGGTCAAAGGTTGATCGAACAAATTTATATACTCTAAGAGGGAAAAATGGGGGTGTCTACACCCTCATAAAAAATCCGTTGTCCATCAAACCAATCCTAAAATTATCCCTTCGAAAATTGAAATAGACCTAACCTCCCTATCATTTTTTGAGGAGGAACCCTTACCAATCCAACCACTCATCCTAAATCATCCCAAGCTTTTACTCACATCCGAGAACCTGGATCAAGATAAACCTATGGTGAATATGATGGAGGCTTACCCTCAAAATCCATCTCAATTAGCCTCCTCTGTAGAGCCCTAGGTAACTCTGGTAAGGTTGCAGCACCCAAGGTAAGGAATTTGGCATCGATGCTGCTAACTCTGGAAGCATCCAGCAACCTGAAATTTGGCATTGGCTTCCCAAAAAAAAAAAATAAACTATAAAAAGAGCGATTAGCCCTTGGCAAACAATGTCATGCATGTATAAAGACCCTCGTTGCCAAGGGTTGATTTCTGAAGGAAAGAAAAGTCTTAAAAAAATAGAAAAAATATAAAATCCAAAAATACCGTCATCCCGAGAAAAAGAAAATCGATGCCTTAATTGCAAAACCATCCAACCTGAAGTCGACCTCTTTCCTATAGAAATTCAAGGAGATGTAGGACCCACGGATTCGGATGAGGAGGTCCCACCTTAGGAGCTTCCCAATGAGCTGCTTGAACAATACGCCAATATTGAGAATAGACCTATCCCAATCTTTGAAGAGGTTGGGGACGTTAATCTAGGGACCAAGGAGGATCCTAAAATCACCAAGATTGGAACATCGTTATCTCCCGTGGAAAGAAAAGGAATGATTGATTGGTCTTCTCATGGTCATACGAAGATATGCCTGGTTTAGACACTGATTTGGTCAAGCGTGAGTTACCGCTGTATCTCGATGTAAAGCCCGTTAAGCAAAAATTGACGCATCTCCGGCCAGAATGGATGTTAAAGGTGGTAGATGAAGTCATCAAGCAGTATAATGTGTGTTTCTCATGGTCACCAAATACCCGTAGTGGCTAGCCAACATTGTGCCAGTACCACAGAAGGACGGAATAGTTTGTATGTGCATCGATTTCATAAATATCAATATGGTGAGCTCGAAAAATGACTTCCCTTTGCCACACATCGACATCTTGGTTGATCATATTGCCAGGAACGGGATGCTCTCTAGTCTATATTCTTTTATGTATGTAATTAATTTCAGTTCTAAGTCTTAACCTATTGCAAGCGCACAATGGAAATCATAGTACTAGCATATGATCGTTCTCACGAGGAAGTTTATTTATCTCTTAACTCTATTCTATATCTCTTAAATTCTTATCTTAAAAACTTCTATTTATCTTTAAAGATCTAATCTACTGGAGAAATATGAATAAAAGAATTTTTATTAAACTAAAGTGCATAAAATAAATCCTAAATTCTCCTTCTTCAGATTGAGGTCGTCAATCCTAATTTTTAGTTATCGGATATTTATGAATTTAAACAGCACCGTTACACTATATTTCTAGTTTTCTAGCATTGGGCGTCAACCAATACTAAAATTCTATTAATACAGATTTAATCTAAGCAACAACTTCCTAAAATCTAGGCGTCAATCGAACTTTAGAAAACTAAAGATGGAAAATAAAAAACCGTTACACTAATCTACAAATTCTAACCTAAGTCGTCAATTCAAATCAAAACTTGGAGATGTTTACAAAGCAATAAATTATAAATTAGAAAGCAAAGTAAAAATATATCCTTCACCCCTCAGTCGGAGTCATCAGTTCCTTCTGAGAAACTACAAATATCTACACTAATCTTCAACACTCAATTACATGGGTCAATTGCTCTTGAGAAACCTTGGATATTTAAACTACTCTATCTATGTTACACTACTTTGATCAGAAGAAAATCCAACCTCAGTCGTCAATTGATGCTGAATTCTTCGATGCTTATTCATAGACCTAGCTCTCTTATTTATAGATCATAAGTAGTCGGTTTACAAGACTTCTAATTCTAATAAAAGAAATAAAAACTATCCTAATATAATTCTATTTCTAATTTTATCTTTCCTTCTTTCTTTAGTTTGATCGGCTTATATGCTTTTGGAATGTTCTTTATTTAGCAACAGCAGAGTCCTTCAAAAATATATCTTCATCAATCTTCTCAGATCCATGGCCAGTAGAACTTTTAATTGTAGAATTCTTCTAATTCTGTATCTGACGGTGATAACTCTCTCTCACGTGATCAGCAATAGCAAATATAGCAGCCGAAAAGCTTCTATAATAGTAGATAACGAATATCTATTCTTTTCTATCTGGAAAATCTTAAATCATGATATTCTATTCTTTGGCTTTCATACTGGACTATATTTTATAACAAGCAATCACTTTTCTTCTTTATATCGTCTTTTACTCTTTTGTCACCTTTTGAAGAATCGTCTTTTTAAAGAATTGTTAGATTACAATTTCTTTTTCTTTCTTCTTTTTACTTCAGTAGTAGTGCATAATCATAAATTGCAATTTTCTATCTTTCAGTAGCAGTGAATTGTCTCTACGCTTAATTGTCATTCTTACTGCTTTTTGAATTTACTTCAACAAAGATTAACATTTAGGCTCTCTTTTACTGCTTATCTTAAATATCTACACATCAGTAACTCATTAGTAATAAACTAAATCCTAGCATCACTAAGTTAAAGTGATAAAGTGGTAAATTATGTGAATGATCACTCTCGCTCATGGATGGATTTTTAGGGTGCATCGATTTTAGAAATCTCAATAAGGCGAGCCCGAAAGATGACTTCTCTTTACCATGCATCGACATCTTGGTCGATAATACTGTCGGGAACAGGAAGCTCTCATTCATGGATGGATTTTTAGGGTACAACCCTATCAAAATGGCAGAGGCAGACCGAGAAAAATAGCGTTCATCACTCCATGGGAAACATTTTGCTACCGAGTCATGTCTTTCAAATTGAAAAATATTGGGGCAACATATCAAAGGGTGATGACTGCATGGTTCCACAATATAATGCATCAAGAAATTGAGGTATACATAGATGGCATAGTTGCCAAGTCATAGGAGAGAGGTGATCATCTGATGAACCTCCATAAATTGTTTGAAAGACTGAGAAAGTACAAGCAACATCTGAACCCTCAGAAATGCGCATTCGACACCATGTAAGGGAAGCCATTGGGCTTCATCATCAGTAGAAGGGGCATTGAGGTCGATCTAGTGACAGTAAAAGCTATCGTCGAAATGCCACCACCATTTACAAAGAAAGAGGTTAAAGGCTTCTTGAGCAGAATATAGTACATCAGTCGGTTTATTGCACAACTTACTCCTATTTGCACTTCGATCTTCAAGTTACTGAGGAAAGACTCGCCCATTGAATGGAATGATGATTAGCAAGCGACGTTTGATAAAATCAAGAGCTACCTTCTCAACTCGCCTATTTTGGTGCCACCGGTCACCTGGAGACCACTCTTAATGTGCCTCTCCACGACGTAAGTTTTGATGGGATGTGTCCTAGGGCAACACGACGAGATGGGAAGAAAAGAGCAAGCAATTTACTATCTGAGCAAGAAGATAATTGATTATGAGACACACTATTCTCATCTGGAGAAAGCATGTCTAGCCCTCGTTTGGGTTACACAATGGCTTTGTCACTACCTACTCTCCCAGACAGTTCTCCTCCTCACACAGATGGATCCTTTGAAGTACTTATTCGAAAATCCAACTCTCGCTGGACGGACTGCACGCTGGCAGGTTCTCTTATCAAAGTTTGACATAATCTAGTAACCCAAAAATAAATCAAGGGTAAGCTCTCACTGATCTTCTTATCGAGAATTCTTTACCTGATTATGAACCTCCGATGAGACATCTTATTTATGATAGAAGATGATAAACAAGAGATAGAGGAGTCTTGGGTAATGCACTTTGATGGGGCATCGAACGCTGAAGGTCAAGGAGCTGGCGCTGTTCTGATCTCGCTAAAAGGGTCCCACATACCAATCCCCATCAAGCTCAATTTCCCTAGCACTAACAATATGGACAAGTATGAAGCTAGCGTAGCTGGCCTACAAGTAGCTTTGGACCTGAACGTAACTCATCCCAGAGTATTTAGTGACTCATAACTGATCATATGCCAAACCAACAGAGATTGGAAGACAAAGGATGAGAAGTTAATCCCGTACCATGAGCACCTTGAAAATCTAATCGTATGCTTCAATGATATTACTTTCTCCTATGTTCACGAGTGAGAAATTACTTTGCTGACGCACTGGCAACTTTGGCATCAATGGTTGAAATTCCCTATGATGTCAAAAATGAAACCAATCATGATTGGATAGAGAAATGAGCCTGTCTTCTACCTTCAGATCGAATGAACCATAAAGACAAATGATGAACCTCCATGGTTCTCAGATATCAAGAATTTTCTCTAAACTCGGGCATTCCCTGAAGGTACATCCAAGACAGACAGGCAGACCATCTAAAGCCTAGCATCCAATTAGATCACCTTGGTGAGTGCCTCTACAAGCGATCATATAATAATATCTTGCTCCAATGCCTAACAAAAGGAGAGGCAACAAATGTCATGAAAGAGATCCACGAGGGAGTATGCGAGACTCCAGTCAACGGTCATATGCTAGCTAAAAAGATCCTATGACAAGGATACTTTTGGACCACCATAGGAACTGATTGTTGCAAGTACGTTCAGAAGTGCTACAAATTCCAAGAGCACTCTAGCAACATGCTCCTATTATAGACCTCCACAGCATGATGGGCATCAGTTCATCCTCGTCAACATTGAATACTTCACTAAATGGGTAGAGGCGGCGCTCTATGCAATTATGGCCAGTCACGTCAAGAAGTTCATCAAGAACAACATCATTTGTTTATTTGGCATGCCTAAAGATATCATCACGGACAATGACACTAATTCTGTGAACAAGTGCATCAAGGCCTTATGCGAGTAGTACAAGATCAAACATCATCGCTCGTCATTATATCGGCCGTAAACCCAAAAATAGTGGTCTAAATCCTTGAGAAGATGGTCATCACATACCAAGATTAGAGTGAAATGTTACCCTTTGCATTACGAACATATCGAACATCGATCCGTACTGCTACAAGGGAAACACCATTCTCCCTTGTATATGGAACTGAGGCTGTGCTTCCAATTGAGGTCGACGTACCCTCACTCCGTATCCTCATCGAATCTGATCTACCAGAAGCTGAAAGAGAGAGAGCTCGCTTTGAATAGTTGAACATAATCATTGAGAAGAGACTCAAATCTTTGTTTCACACCAAGGTCTATTAGAGGAGGATGACACGTGCGTACAACAAACGTGTTCGCATTCGAGATTTAAAGGCAAGTGACACTATACTCAAGAAAATATTTCCCTCTCTCCACGCTGATCCGAGAGTAAAATTCAAGCCCAACTGGGAACGACCCTACGTCATCAGAGAGGTACTCCCCGGATACGCACTCCGACTCACCACCATGGATGGAGATCATTTTCCGGAGCCGATCAATGCTGGATATGTACGACGCTTCTACTCTATGTCTCTCGCAGTAAGGTAAGTACTAATAAAAATGAATACGCGACTGCTTAAGGATCCCATAAAGAGGCCATCATTTTAAAGTCAAGTGGCTACATAGCGTCCTTGGATGCTCACACCCTTTGCTACCCAATTTGAGCTAATAGCCTTTCTTTCCTAAACCCCTCTTAGAAAAAATATGTGTATATATGCCAAACAAAATAAAAAAATAAAAAAATAAAGAATAAAAAATCATGGGGCATGTATAGTAAAATCCCCCCATGGAAGAAGTATATTATGACAGCTGGAACCCAATCAAAAAAACCTAAACCCGAGAATACCTTCAAAATCTCTAACCTATCCCTTTTTACCCATTACCATGTTTCATCCCTGAGGAAAGCCCTCTTCAAGGTCTATAAGTAGTCACAATATCCATTAAGTCAACACGAGCCATGTGGAGACAATAAGAATTCCATCCAGCCGACTATGATGGAATCGACATCCATGTCGCAGCCTTTGAAAAAATAAAAAATATATAATAATAAAGAAAAATTTTACGAACTCAAAGAAAAAAGGACATGGTAAAAACCCATAAGGTCACCACGGGTAAAAAGAACGAGCTTGTGAGGACCAGGTGAAAACCTTAAAAGGCACCTGGGGTAAAAATGCATACCCATGGACGCAGTGAAAACTGGAAAGGGTGCTACGGGTAAAAAAGAGGGCGATAGGGGGCATGGCGAAAACCCATCTTAGGCGCTATGAGTGAAAAGGGTTGTTAAAGAAAAGAATAAGGAAAAGAAAAAGAAAATAAAATCAATTACTCCTTTACACACTCAGGTTATCTGGTCCTCAGTCGGGCTGCTCATGTAAGCTCAAATTGGGTGCTAATCAAGTATATCTTTAGACTGCAATGTCAAACGCATCACCAGAGCTAAGGATAAAAGGTTAACTCAATCCAAAGGGATGGACATTCCAGCCTTGGTAAAATTCTGGACCTCACTTAGGCCCAACTGCATTAACGGGTTTTACTATTACAAAAAAGGGACCCATTACCTCTTCTGGCATTTAAGGCATCAAGCAAAAAAAAATATACCAAAAAGAATTCTCTTTTACCATTTCATTTATGTACTCTGTTGGCACCACATCTAAAAGAAATTAATCGGTTTAGCACCTTGCCTTTTTCCCTTAACAATTTGAAAACGAAATCGAAACATTAAAAATACATACATAAAAATCAAAAAATATCTGTGAAGGGTTTTATACCCCCTCCGCGTGGTATCTGATCTATGTAAAA
Organism: Chloranthus sessilifolius; assembly: GCA_021018995.1. Lineage (NCBI taxonomy): Eukaryota > Viridiplantae > Streptophyta > Magnoliopsida > Chloranthales > Chloranthaceae > Chloranthus > Chloranthus sessilifolius. The sequence goes on from CM037592.1 coordinate 7,312,105, forward strand.
AAGTATGTGTAGGAACTAGTCATCGGCCTAGCTCATGCTCCAGGTCACGAATTTGTTCACGAAAAGCATCCTCACAGGCATTTCGAGTAATCATCCATCATCCGTGGAGGCCCTTGTATCGCTTCTAGGAAGCATCAGTAGCGCCAAGAACATCACTCAAGGCTCCTTCTAGATGAAGGACCTCACATTCAGCAGTATCATCTCTCACTTGTTCTTTCTTAAAGCGCTCTTTCCAAACCCGCTTTTCATCCACATGCTGCTCAATTCTGGTCAAGAACACCACTTCCTTCTTCGGCCAGGGTCCCTCCAAATTACTACTCTCCACCTGAACAAGCTATGCGTGGTGGGTGTCGTGGAGGATAACCATGCCTCATACTCCGGAGAAGTCAAAAGAGGATCTCCTTGCTCCAAATCACACATGTGTGGCGACTGGCATGTTTCCCAAAGAATTGCAATCTTTTCCTGATCCCCTAAAGAACCCCGAGTGAAGATCAAGTCATATAGGGGAGGTCTCACCTCATTTGGCACGTGTTGGGCATAGCCAAATTTGTGCAAAACCCGTGAAGGAAAGTAATGAGTACTCTAAGTCAAACCTAGGAGGGTGATGCCCTCATAGTCCCTAGATTCCACTATCGGGAAAATCCCATAAAGCCAAGGGAGCCTCCACACTGACTCGATTTCAGTTAGCAATAGGTGCATCTCGCATGTATTCCCTCGAGGCAGTTTGGAGCATCTCCCCAAAAATCATATGAAAACCTCCGCTTATACCACATAAAAGTGAGGCACGGATCCCAATATACCAAGGTGCTCCCCAAGCCAGATCTAAAAAAGAGCAAGGCATTCCCCAAAACACTCCACCTTACCCGGGGCAAAGGCATCAAGTCCACTGTAAAGCTCGACCAACACAAAATGCACGATAGAACGACCCTTCTCAAGCTCCACCAATACATCTCAACGTGTAAGAGGGAAGCTTTCTCCCCCCGTATAAAAGAGGACCTCCGAAAGAAGACCAAGGGAAAATGCATTCACGTTATAAATATTCTGAATCGACAATTTTCATATGCTTTCATCACTAAAAATCTCTCTAAAAAATTTCACCGAACTCTTAGTGGGCCCACCAGCAAGGCTTTTATCATATTTATTTTTCTTCAAGCCCAGGGTCATATGGACAATTTTGGCATAGCCTGGTTTTGGTACCACCTTGGCAAGGCCACGATGGAGCCTTAGTCCCGACAAAATAGCCATTTCTTCAAGGGTCGGCGTCAGCTCACGAGCACCAAATCGAAGGACTTGAGCTTTCGAATCCCAAAGTGAAACCGCCATATGAACAAGGTCTCAAAAAAGTGGCACATCAAGAAAGGAGGGGAGACATGCAAGCCCAAGCTGATCCAATCCCGCAAGCTCACCTTCATTTAAGCTACCAAACCATTGTTTGAGGAATTCGAGACTGGTACCTAAAGAGAGAAGTATAAAGACCCCATTCTCCCTCGAACGACCGGGGTTGTGAGGTGGGTCCATTGTCGTACAAAGTTGTCCCTAGGGATCACAAATCAATGTAAAATGATCTACCCACCCTCGAAAAAAGGAGAGAGAAAATTTCAGCAAAAAGCCAATACACAAATGAAAATAGAGTGAAAAATACCATTTCTCGGGCATTAATAACCACTGTTGTTGTAACACCCGTCCCTTGATTTTTGTGTTGGTCAAACTATTGATTGAGACCTAATGAGACATTGTTGTGCCAAGTGACTACCTAAGGCCAGGTCCACCAAAATTTGTGAGGCATCCACCTTAGATTAATGAAAAATTGACTATTCCTAGTGGCACCTAAAAGGCACCCCATTTATTTGAATGGTGTGTTAGAAATTTAGTAAAACACACCCCACATCTCACACCTTGTAACTAGCTCAGGTTGCTTCTTGATGGATCCTAACCCGAGGTTTGTGCCGAATTAGGCCTGAGTCTTGGTTGTGATGAGGAGATCATCACCAACGGATTGGATTTTGAAAATGATCATAGGATTGCTTGATGGGTTGTGTCAAACCTTGACACTTCAAATTGAAGGAAACTAGATGCACTAATGTTTAGGTTGAGTGTTTGTGTTTTGCTTTGGATAATGACACCCTCGTAATATTGGAATTAGACCAAGGGACAATTATAAATAAATGAGTTAATTTTAGTAATTAGAAATTAGAATTTGCAAATCTCTAGCAAATCCTAACCGTCCATTTGACCCATGTTGCACCACATATTTTCCTTGGAGAAATCAGAGGTATAGGATGCACCCATGTGCATACACCACAATATTTGTAAGACTTTAGAATTTCACAAAGTTTAAGGCTCTTGAAGACCACAAAAGACAAGAGGTGGACATGATGTGTGGAAGAGAGAGGAGAGTGAGGGACTACTTTGGGAAGAGAAGAGATGCCTTGGGAAGAAATGAGAGGCCACATGGAAAATTTGTGCAGCCCATGTCCCCCAAGCCCTTGAAAATTTTGAATTCCATAGGGGAGCTCTCATTACACCCTTCTCCATCTTCTTCTCCACTTGGAAATCTCCATGAGAGCTCCCTTGAAGTCCTTCTACACCTTGAATTTGCCCCTTCTATCTAACAATTAAAACTCTAAGCCACCACCATCACTCAACTCAATTTCTCCTTTAGTATCACATATGTATTATTGGGTTTATTTCCAGCCCTTTCTACCATAGAACTTGGAGCAAACCAGAAAGCTAAGGAGAGCTAGCAAAGGTAAAGTCTTGGTTGCTCTTTGTGTAGTATTTTTTAGTCTAGTAGTCTAGGATTTTGTTCATAAATCTCCAAGTTTTCTTATATTTTTGAGGTTTAATTGTCTGGAATGGTTATATATATTATGTAACCAGGACCTTGGAAGCCATGTAGGTGATCAACATGATCATGCAAAGCTACCCAACCAATGGTCTAGATTGCCCATTTAGAATAAGGCCAACATAGCTTAGTGGTCTCTTATTTTTGCTTGAATTGTTTTATGGTATAGAACTGATTTTTGTTCAAAGTTTTGTTTTAAATTTTGGAACAATATTAGAACAGTGAATTTTGAGGCCATGCATGTGATCTACATGATCATCCAAGGCCATCCAATGGTCTAGATTGGTTCACAAGGTCAAGACCAATCAAAATTTGAATTTCCTTGAATTTCTTGCATTTTTGTAAATAAAAATGTGATTTTGATTTGAATTTTGTAAATATTCTGGAATGATATTTTGTTCTTGACATTTGGATTCCATGCATGTGATCAATATGATCATGCAAGGTCATCGAATGGTCAAGATTTGGTCAAAGATGACCCATATGCACCATAGTGTAGGAATCTTAAATTTGTGATTTATTAATTAAATGCCATATAATGTAGATTAAAGGGACCTTTTGGCTGTAATATATGTGATTTTTAGATGATAATAACTGATTTTGATCTCTGAAAATTGACTTCTTGACCACGGATTTCTAGGTCAAAGTAGTGGTCATAGGTGCATGATAGAACTATGACTAGTATAATGTTGCTTGATGTGATTTCCTTGCATCGAATGGCTATAGAAGTTATGGCTTGATATTAGATAAAAATTTTGATGAATTAACATTGGGAAATCTCAGCATTTTATTCATCATATACTGATTTAATCATGATGAAAATGAATGGTTCTAGATGACTTGATTACTAGATAGTATATATGTGATCTAGTATGGAAATCTAACTTTATTTCTATGCAAGGAAATCACAAAATGAATGGTAATAGATTTAATTTTTGGCATGTCTTGTGGCTGGAATATATTGACATTCAAATGATTTTATCTCAGAAAAATTTAGTTCAGATATTAATTTTGATGATAGTCCAATCGAATGGTCATGATTGGTTATCTTGAAATTTGCTTGATTTGCTTGAATTGCTTGATATAAAAACCTAGAACTTGCTTGTCATGATCATAGAACTTTGATCAAATGATGAATTTAGATCATTTTTAAAATTCTAGAAATTTTGAGTTTGAAATCTTAGATTTGATCATAGGAAATTCAATGGTGGTAGATGCATGGGTAGGAAAATCTCGATACATAGACTATATGTAGTTAACTTTAACCAGGACCACTAGATGGTCTTTAGATCAAAGTTTTACAATTATTGATGGACTAATGGTCTGATGAGGCTCCCAAATTTGGAAACTCATGACCAACATCGATCACGGATGAACAATGGTGATCAACCGCTTAATGATAAAAGCCAAAGCTTGGCCAGTTAGGCTATAACACATATAGCGATTAGAGCTTGATTTTACGTTTGAAACGGGTTTTATAAATTGTGAATTCTTTAAAAAAAAAAAATTCCAAAAAGAAGATGATATGAAAAATGTAATCGTGCCCCAAAATTTAGACTCCATCAAATGGCTCTCGGAGCCAATCCGAATGCTATAGATAGATTTATACTCGACGAATAGGGTAGGGCCTGCAAGCAACTCGTGCCTGTTAACCTAACAGAATGGAATCAATAAAAGATCCTGATAAATGTGTGACTAACATAGGAACATTCTAGACCAAGACCCGAAATTGTGTCATTGGATAGACCACAAGGTGGACCCCATCAAAGGCCCAAATTTGTGGACCTTACAACCCACAAAAATCAGTCTCGGAACAGCTAACAGAATAAATAGAATAAATATTAGAAAAATTCCTAAAAATTCTGCTATGTACTCGACTGAATTTCCGCTACTCGGTAAAAATTTTAGCCCCGTAACCCATACGGTTTGAAAGATATAACACTCGGAACGCGATGCAGCAAATCTGTCCCGTTGCACCCAAAAATAACCAGTAATAAGATCCAGTTTTCATGCCTGAAACATTAGCGAAAAAATCTAAAATAAATTGAACACATACCATAGTACATATTCGAGATCTGGTCATAATTTCATGCCTTGATTCGATCAGAATCAACGACAAGAAATTTTGAAACTTATAGCCCGAAAGCTTGGTAAATGGCACCCAGCCAGAAACCAGATCCAACCTTCGATCGGATGGACCTGATTAAGTCCTAACCTGTTTATTTTGACCCAAACAATATAAATGAAAATTTTGGGCAACTCGCGGATCTTTCTGGAAAGCCACTAAATGCCTGATTTCATTATTGGAATTGAAAGTTATGGATCCGATTCTCGGTGATTTGTCTCCTATGATCAGACCTGATCAGAATTTTGGATTCCACCACTTGAGGGATATGCTCTTATCAATCATCTTCCCCACATTTTTGGAAGCATGTAAAAATTTGATCGGAGTCAAAAATGGCGATCAATTTACCTTAGGTTGTCTGCCACATCTTCGGAATTCTGAATATATAAAATAAAGTTTAGCATTCGGACCTTGACCCGAGACCCGTGACTAATTGGGCAGACCAAAACACATGGTCCTATGACGCTAACACATGATAAAACCAGGTGAATTTGGTCAACTAAGTCAAAGGCTTGACTTTGACGACTTGATATGACCCAAAATCCTAAACACCTAGTAAATAGGATTGATGGGATTGACAAGAGTCTAGTTTAAAGACCCGGCCCATAGCTCGATAAAATTTGAGTTCGAGCCTGACCCAAGACATATGGATCAAGACCTATAATAATTAAACACCATGGCCAGGACCTTGGAAAAGCCCGCAAATCTTAGTTTTGGAACTATTAAAGGCCCGAATTACCTAGGGATGACCTAATGGACCTTTGGACCTAAAAATCCATTGGACCCATTTAGTATTGAACCCAATGGACTCATTTGAACCCATATCACAATAGACCCATTTGAACTCATATCATTGGATCTATTGGACTTATTGGACCCATGACCCCTTAAGGCCCATACCCAAAATTATTGGATAAGTGTGATAATTGACCCATCTTGGAACGGTCATTTAGTTAACATGAAATATAGGATTTCTAAAAAAAACAAAATAGGCACTTTGATGCCTCAAATCTCGTTAGAGACAATCGAGTTTTTATCAACAATGATAAACATAAGTCCCCATTGGACTTTAAATGAAGGTAACACTTGATATAAGTGTAAGTCGACGAGATCCTCCTTTAGGATCAAGTCATTTGAAACTCAGATCTGACTTTTGCTTAAACTTGAACCATGCTAGAACTAGGATTAGTACCTGTACTTAAATTCCTACTTCCACTAGAACTTGAACTTGAATTCATGCTTGCACTTGAACTTGAACTCATGATGAACTTGAATTGGCACTTGAACTCGAATCTTGAACTTGTATTTGAACTTGATCTTGAACTAGTATTTGAACTTGTATTTTGAACTTTAACTGATATTTGAACTAGTATTTGAAATAGTATTTGGAACTTGAACTTGGTCTAGAACTTGAATTTAAACTAGTACTTGAACCGGAACTCAAACTTGTATTTGAACTAGTATTTATATTTGAACTCAAACTTGTATATGAACTTGAACTTGATCTTGAACATGTATTTGAACTCAAATCTTGAACTTGTATTTGAACTGGAACTTGAACTCGATCTTGAACTTGTATTTGAACTCAATCATGTATTTGAACTGGAACTTGAACTCGATCTTGAACTTGTATTTGAACTTGATCATGTATTTGAACTTGAACTTGATCTAGAACATGTATCTAAACTTGAACTCATGCTTGTGCTAGAAATTGTACTTGAACTTGAATTCATGCTTGCAATAGAACTTGAACTTGAACTCATGTTTGAATTAGAGTGTGTACTTGAACTTGATCTCGAGCTTTAAAGAAAACTTGAATACTTAAATACTTGAATACTTTAATACTTGAATCTTGAACCCGAAATGGGTACTTGAATACTAGAATCTTGAACCGGAAATGGGTACTTGAATACTTGAATCTTGAACTCGAAATGAGTACTTGAATACGTGAATCTTGAACCCGAAAGGGGATACTTTAATAATTGAGTCTTGAACCCGAAAGGGATACTTGAATACTTGAATACTTGAACTTAAATATCGAAATCTTGAATATAGGGGAACTTTGAATATTAATTACTTGATAAAGAAACCTGAAATTTTGAAAGTGAAAAGAGATACTATCTTGAACTTGAAAGCCTCACATAGTTGATTGATGTTCTCACAACCAGGCTCGTATGAGCTCCTTGCACTTGAAAGGGATCCCAAATTGTCAGTTGAGGATCGGGCCTAGTTAGACCAACAGGGTCATTGATCTTTGTCTTGATTGATTAAACGGTCGAGAGTGTCAGCCTTTGTCTGATCCACATTGGCATCTTGAATCTTGAATCTTGGACCATGGTTGGTGTTCTGGTATCGACACTGAATTAATTAAAAGACACTAATAATAAATAAATACTCTAAATAAATGAACCATATGTAAATAACTAAAAAGTTAATGTACAAATAAGTTGACAAATATTAAAGTAACTTATAAATCTTGCTAGTTGTTAATCTGTAGAATAAATTCTCATGCTTGGTTACTAATGTTGAATACTAATTTGTATGTTTGTGTTGAATTGTGAATATTTATCTTTATGACAGATAGGAATTATTAACGCCATCATACTTAGGATTTCTGTCTAGCATTAGTTTAATCTTAATTATCACAACTATTGGAAACCCTACATGCACTTCTACCTATGAAATGTTCATATACTACTTGTACTAAAAACCTATTACAACGCTAACTAAGACTTTATTGAGATTCATCGCTTACAGTCGTTTCATGACCCAAAAATTCCATAGGCCATTCAGCAGTCACCCAGCCAAAGCTAGAGGAGATAGACAAGGAAGGATCTAGGACCGTTCATCGATCTAATAGTTTGAGCTCATTGCCTATAGAGCTACCTGCACTGCACTCTTGATTTCGATAGGATCTTTTCCTTTATCTTGTTTTGGTCATAAGTCCAGTACTTTTGAGAAAATAGTCAATGCATCTTTTTATTGGAACTTTGAATTATGTTGATCTTTAAAGGCTTTACTTTTGGGAAAATCTTTTGATTTATCTTATTTATAATTATGCACTTGATAGAATTTGTTACGATAAATCGTAAAACCCGAACTTGCTTGAACAGGTTAACGAAAATGAGAATTTAAATTGAAAGCATTTAAATATATTTTCACAAATTACTTTGATAAATGAAATTAATTGTTTCTGCAAATAAAGCATTTCCTGTGATATTTTAGAAAAATAAAATTAAAAAAAATAATGTGTGTGACAACCCAACTTTTCCCCTTCTCGTAAATGGGAAAGGTCGCACCGTTGGATCACCTAGCATGATCCTGTCATATAAGGGCATCGTGTACAAAGTGTTACATATGTGGAAGTGAATTGAATTAACTCTAATACGTAGAAATATGGCAACAACTGATATACATTTATTTATCTAAAGCAGCAAATTGAACAAGAATATTAACAGAAACCTATATATGAAGTAGTAAATTATCTTAAATCACACTGCTATTTATACATGTTTAATGTTTAAAAACAAATCTCTGTCTCTCTCAAACCTTTCAACGAAAGAAGTCCTCAACAGAACCTTCCTCCTCGCCCTCCTCCTTAGACTGGTAGGTATGATCAGCTTTGTGCTCAGGGTCACGAACAATATCTGCAACTAAGACATGAAGTCGTAGGATGAGCTATCATCAAAGCTTAGCAGGGAAATTTAAAGTGCTAAATTATATATTAGATTTCCAATTCACTTCTAAATGTATAAATTACAAAACTAAACACATTATATCTCACCTTGTATCTATTCTAGTAACATTTAGCATTTATTCTAGCAGCATATAGTATAACAAGTAATAAATCATACAAATATTGTATCATGCTGAACAAATACGAGGAATCATACTGACAAGGAATCATGCTAGACAATTACAAAAATCATACTGAAACAAGACATATACAAGAAACAAAAAAATTAAGCTCTCGAGTTAGCGGGATCACTTGTCAAACTCTCGAGTTAGCGAGATCACTTGGACCGAGAAAATCAAGCTCCCGAGTTAGTGGGATCACTTGGACAAGATATCAAGCTCCCAAGTTAGCGGGATCACTTGGATGAGATATCAAGCTCCCAAGTTAGCGGGATCACTTGAAAGAGATATCAAGCTCCTGAGTTAGTGGGATCACTTGATTCAAAATGAAACAAAGGCATGTACATGATATTAAGGATAACAGGGCATGAACAATGCATGGTAACATATATGCGAGCACATCGTGAACATATATCATATAGCAAAACTGATTTGAATAACTGAACTCACATGATCATATATAACTGCAATTATCATAATCATTGATATTCATGTATCCAAGCTGAGCTAGCATTATAATTATGCAAAGCATACATCAAGTCTTTAGCTCTCAAAGCGGATCTAACACCATCAGTCATAGTCATACTTTGAAAACTAGCATGTGCATACATTAATCATACGTCACATTTGAACGTACATCATTATTCATCAACATTCATTAAAGCTGATCTAGTAACATCATTACATAACCCATATATAGAACTGAACTATTTTGTCGTTGCATAATCGTATATCGAACTGAATTTCATAGTATGACCATATGTAATACTGATCTTATTACCATTATGTTGAACTAGCATCTTTATTCATTAAAACCATCATGAGTCGAGTCATGCAAAAACAGTCACTTCAACTTACTCTATCATCATTATCAATACTGACATGAGCATAGTTAAATAAAAATCCTAAGTATCATATCATCAGTATACTATACATCAAGCATCATGAATAATTATACAAAAGCATATGTCTAAACTGATCTTCTCGTCATCATTTACTACTATACATCCGACTGCATTTAGCTTTTTCATGTCTAACCATTCATTGAACTGAACTTTAATAAGCATATGGGATCATCCATAACAACTAACTAAATGGGCGTTTCATCTAGTTGGCATAGCTTAGTGAGGTAAAAGTATTTCTGTTAACTTACTTTATCAAAACTGGTTCATCACTGAACTGTACTTAGCACAATCTTTTGACATGCTCTCCTATATCAGATCTAGATATCGGATTTGTACTAGTTATCGGATTTTATTTTCTTTACATAAACTATACTAGCATATATGGAACCATTCATCATACTAGTTAACACGAGTTATGAGATATCTCTACATCTTTTATATTATCCTGCTAATCTTCTATCAGAAGAAAATAAGACATGTCGGAGACTAAGATAGATCAGGTCTGTAAATTATCATACACTCATGGAACTTGTAGACAATAACTACTATACCAAATTAACTGACAATCTTCATTTTATACAAGGCCGATAGATATATCAATCATCATCGTTCAATCCAACATGCACCTATGTAGGTATCTAGTGTACTAATATTATCCATATATATCACTATCAATTTGGCATCATTGTGCAATCATGGACATCCTTTATCTATTAGTTATTCTCAGATGCATATAATCCTTGATCATGTATCGAACAGTAATACGAATAAATATATGGAGGCATCATGAGCATGATCAATTTACACTAATTATACAATACAATTATCATGCTACTCAGAAGGGCAATGAAATACTAAAATATAAGTTAGCAAGGTAATCTCCCTACCTTATACCAGGCTTACGTGTAACTAGTTACCCATGCACGCATGTCTTCTAGCAAACTTGTCAAGTGCATCAAATACCTAGGATTTATGATCATAGTTTTAGTAATTTTAATGGTTTATTGGGTCAACATAGACCCCAAATATGGACCATTTATGGTCCCAAGTCTTATGGTCAAACTCAGCAATTCATCTCAGTACAAACCCTTGACAGAGGTATCACCAAGTGCGTCAGATGCAGGGTTGCCGCGGCAAGCAACATAGGTTGCCGCAGCAAGCTTTGCAGTTGAGCATGTTGCCATGATTTGTCACTAATTTAAAACCCTTTAAACGTTGGATTCAGGAGTTTTTTAAATCATCAAAGTTTTAGGGCTCCTTGTCCCCTTTCCAACGCATCAAGAATTGTGCCATTTGGAGTTCAGGATCAAAAGTTATTATCAACATACTGACAAATGGTCTAAGCACGATGCTTACCGCGGTAAGCCTGAGCACCTTGCCGCGGCAAGCCTATTAGGCTTGGCTTGTCGGGGTATTTTCTGCTCCACTTTAGCTTCTTTTAACTCAGGCAATTGGCTGGTTATTCATATATATATTGCATAGAAAATTGGATTTTTTTATTCGTTTTTGTGCAAAATTTTCGGTGTATTTCTATAAGAAATATGGGTTTCAAAATCCATTGTAACCTGTGCTTCATTGTGCTGCTGATTTGGTCTCAGGGAATCGACACCACAGACTGATACTTTATCATCAAGTATGTTCATTGTTTGTTGTTCCTTTTGGTGGACCTGTGGTTACAATAATGTCGAACGTGTATCGGTGTTGAGTTCGTCGAGCTCGTGAGAACAAAGGCCACAATGAACTCTTTGCGACCCAGCGACCGCCTTCGCACTCCTCGTGATTGAATTACAGGTCACCTTGTGATCCAAGGTTCTGAATCCTATGGTGTGGAAGGGGTGCAAGGGAAAGGGTGCAACGGAAGTGGGTTTTGAAAAGCTAGCAGCAGTGATTTCTTTTCTCTGAGATTTACTTTAATGGCTGTGTTTTTGCTAAGGGGTTTTAATTTTGTCCAGAGGTGATGCAGGAAGAAGCAAGTTTTGTAGTGGGTTTTTTTTTGCCCACTTTGCGTGCATGGAGTCAAAACATGACTCATGCATGTGTGGAGTTCTCTTGGCCATTATAAGCTCTTAAGGGATAGAATCCCATGCAATGCCTATATTGGTGTTTCCTTGTAGGTGTATATAAGACAAAGAGGCCTAGCTTTCCTACAAGGCTAATACACAGTAGTGTATATATATAAGCCTTATAAGGCTTGGTTATAGTGTAAAGCTAATACCCTATTTAAAATATATATAAATGGTTGGGTACTAGATTCAAGTATATTCCTGCTGTACCATAGTAAAAGTAATTGTATGGGTAGTGTTTGGCTCCGGTATAATTCTGCTATACCTAACTCCCTATATGAGTTAGAGTAAAGTTTTAGTATAATTCCAGTACACTATTTCTATATATCTATATAAGGAGTGTTATACAACTCAATTGTATAATTACTACACACTATTTGAGTGTAAGTAGTTTAGCTAGTTTAGTTTTACTAACAAACTAGGCTATTGTGTCTCGTTTTAGGCACACGCCTGACCTGACTCGTGTCCATATCCGATAGCGAGGGTTTAAAATAGGGCATCTGTTACAATGTGACAATTTACATAAAAAGGGAAATAACTTAAGAACTTGAAATGCCCGAATATGAATATGGACGCGGTGCGCTTTGCGCCCCCGCCTCAGAGTTGTCGTGGGATTATGTGAGGCTGGGGAGGGACGTGACAGTTGTATATTTAAGCTATGCGTACATTCATTGTATGCATGAACAAAATTTTCATAACTTAAAGCCATGCGTACATCCAATCTACTCACGAACAAAAATTTCAAAATTTTACCCATGCGTACGTCCAATGTACGCATAAACAAAAAATAAAATAAAAAGAAGGGGAAGAAAGAGAAATTTTTTTTCCTTTTGGTGGCTCATGTTTTGAATTATTCTTATTGGGCATACCCCACTGGCAAGGAGAAGTCACTTTTACTCCTACAAATGGCACCCCGGACTACAAACCAAACACCTAAAATTCATCACCTAACCGTTCTCCATTTTACAGGTACCACTCCCATGACAAAGAGAAAGAGGAGAGGTGCGGCCTTGATTATGGTAGCTAGTGCATGGCCGGGAATCATTCTCTTTTTTTCAAATATAACCCATCCTGCAAAAGTTTTGAATACAATCCAAGCGAAAAAGCTATAGAGATAGCAAGACTGAAAGGAGGACAAAAATTACCCATTCTCAAACAAATCTAAAATACATCATTTGTTCAAATAATCATTACAAAGCTCTTGAAAAGTTCCTCATAAAAAGTACAAAATCAAAAAAGAGGGGAGAAGAACAACTTTCTATCAGCTATCCTTCCTCTTCCGTTTCTGCTGGGTCATTTGGTGCGTAAAACGACCAACGCTCCCAATGCGAGACCACGCCTGAGTCAGCCGGCTGCATAGTGAACATGATTCAGGCGTGGTCTCGCATTAGTCTCCCAATGCGAGACCATGCCTGAATCAGATAAGAAGAGTATGGGCCAACAAAGGTGAGAACTCAACCCAATTACATACTTACCATCTCCAATTCCCGAAGGGAAGCAACGTTAATGTAATACTCTACCTGCTGGATCGTTGACGCATAGTCTTATAAAGGAAGGAAATCAGAAAATGAAAAGAAAAGAAGCGAAAAACACTTATACATCTCTGAAAAGCAAAAAAAGCTCACCCCTAGGATCGGCTCGGGATAGACACACAAATTTGAAAGAAGCCTATCAGCAAATCGCCAATGGATTGATGTCCCTGGGGGTCCTATACCTGAGGCCCCGGAAGGCCCAACATCTAATGTACCCAAAGGTCCTGCTCCTACGCCAAACTGAAAAGAGAAATCGTTGTCAATGGAGTATGGATATGCTAAAAGAAGTAAAAAAAAAAGAAGGAAGTCCAAAGCTACCTGACAAAACAGACCCCCAAAGGCCCAATAGTTGGCCCCTATAATAAACCTGGGGAGGAGAAACCGATAGGGGAGGGGCTCGTACCACTCTCGATATTCCCTACCAGGCTGAAAGAATCCTTCGGTCCGGACTCCCCAATGACCAAGCTGCCTTGTGAGGTCCTCAACCGTACCCCCCGGCTCCATCATGTCCTCAGGAGGGTCCAAAGGCACAACAAAGTAGTCACGGTATTATCGCACAACCCTCTCTCCTAAATAATAGAATCGGGTTGATGAGCAGTATAAGAAATTGACACGACGATTGATGAACAGCCGTGAACATCCTATAGCAACCCGATCTAAAAAAGGAGAACTAGCTTAAGGTCAAACACCACCTACCCATAGAAAGAAGAAATTTTTCTTGGGAAAGTAACACTGTTAAAACCTCAGAGAGATAAGGAAAATGAATGAAGAATGTTGCAAACCTTCTCTAGGATCATCGAATCAAACTAGGATCTCAAGCCCAGCTCTAGGTGGCTCATTCCGAGATCTCGTCGGCGATCCGAATGCCAATAGCTCATCAAGGGGTAGGTGAATTTCGTTGAGAGGAGAAGAGGAGAGCCAGGCTGATAGTGCAGATACCACCACACCTGTAAGAAAGAGCACAAGGTCAGATAAGTTGTACATATGCACATGAAAGAAATAAAGCAAGGACGGTATGGTCGGTCACCTCAATCACATGCCAGAAACCAAAGACAGAAGATTTCTGACCGAAGCTCTAACCTGGCTGTCCATCAACCTAGCGTACCCAACACCGCTCCAGTGAAAATGAGGCACATCTGCCCAGCTATCCATCAGACCAAGAAGGGATAGCTGGATACGCCCACCACTAGCATTGGCAAGAATTATCTTACCCAAAAGGTAGAGGAGGGATATATGAGCAAGCATCAGGGCACGCTCAGGATCAACAGGGACATCCATGCCAGGCTGATTCTCCAGGACCAACTCATTCTCACCAAAGAGACTCTCCAACCATGATAATTTGACCTCAGGGCCTGTCATACAGTTGGAGGAAGGATAATTTGACCTCAGGGCCTCCTCTCGATCCATAAGATGAGGAAAGACCACCGGCAAACCCCTCATCGCAATCCCCGTGATCATAGACCAATCAACCGGGGTAATGGTCATCTCAGCAACAGACATGTGGAAAGTCATCATCTCGGGACGAAACCTCTCCACGAGGGCTATCATGTAAGTATTGTCCCCTTCAGAGCGGGACAGGAGAGGAAGTCCCCAAAGTTGGCCTGCAATAGAAGGAACCATACTGTGAAGGGGAGATGGGAGTAGAAGTGTTGAAGGTTGAACCAACCCCCTCGAAAGGTGAGCGTGGGTAAGGGCTGCATTGGCAGAAAACCAATTTTAGAACTTTCAGCAAAAATGCGAAGGAAGGGAATGGTGGAGAAATGTATACCTCGCTGGCAATACCAAAATTTGATATGTGAGTATATTGTTGGTGAAGTAGGCCACTGCGGGCCGCGTCGCCTTGCATCTCGAGCTAGTAGCATTTCTTCTATTCTGTGGTACGTTTTTTAGTAAAATGATGCACCCGTACCAAGTGCTCACACAACTGCTGCCAACTACCTTAGCAGGAACAACCCTACCGCCTTGGTCACCTTCACCTCTCTGCCCACGCGACATCCTGAAAAAAGAGGCATCCAAATGGCAATTGTTAAAAGAGAGAAAAAATAAAAAAAAGAGAGAAATTTGTCGTGTGGCACCCATCGTCCCACATTCCACTAAAAATCTGAATGTACATATTATCTTTGTCGGATTTAATAAGTTGGGGCACCAAACAAAAATTTTAAAAACCCTCCATTTTGGTCTTGGAGAAACCACCTTTTTCCTAAAAAAATTTCCCAATTTTCAGTCCAAAATTTCCTGAAGACGAGTACGTGGATCAAAGTAAAGGATCTGAAGAGGTGGCATTCACACAAAAGGCGTTATTCCATGCAAAGAAACCCTAGGGCAATATCAAATCAGAAAAATCAGAAAAGGGGCGCATTTTGATCAAATTTTCACCAAACCCATGCAAATATACATGAGAAATCGATCAAATGAGCCATTGGATTTTGTGTTTACAACAAAATATGTCTATTTATCATCTAGATGCAAGAAAACTTAGTCACATTAGTATAAAAGGCAAGAAATTAAAGGAAAAGGGGTTTTAGTTGCTTACCTTTGTTGAGAATAGGAACCCTAGTCCCGACAAGGAAATGAGTGATTGACCGGTAGAATCGATGCTAGCGTGATGGCAAAGTACGGAACAAATCGGTGGAAAACTAAGAAAAGCCCCTTGTTTGTTTTTGAGAAAGAAAGGGTGAAAGGATTTTAGAATTTTTTTCTCGTGCTTCCACCCACAATCGCACGGTTTAAAAAATAAACATAGGCTATGCGTACATCCGATGCATGCATAACTTAATTTTCCCTAAATAGGCCATGCGTACATCCGATGTACGCATAGTATAAAATCCCCAAAAAAAAGAGAAGAGGAAAAAAAGAGAAGAAGAGATAATAACAGTTGCACACATTCCAAAAAAAGTGTTGCGACATTAATGTTTGTTCTGCTCGGGTAGCCGTAATAAATTAACTTCAGGGTCGATGAGTTCGCTCAAAGATCTCAAACCATACCTTGCATAAGGGCACCCGTGACAGATCAAAGTGGGGCAATCAATGTCTCATGAGATTGGGCAAAAACTGTTGGATCTTTGCATCATTACTTTACGCCAATCATTAAATGTGGGTCGATCACCCTCCCTGGTCACAAGGCTGCTCTTTTGAGCATCATACATCATCAATCATTTCATCATCTGGCTAGCATCATACATCATCAATCATTTCATCATCCGACTATGACCAGTAATGTCGCTAAGAGCTTCGGGACTGATTCTTTTGAGTGGCGGACGATTTCCCAATGATATGGGCTTTCGTCACTTTCCTTGTTTTCACCAATTGATGTTTAAGTCTTGTGTTGAATGTGGCGGACCCGATGGCGTCTGCCTTGGGACACTTCGGATGTCTCTTTCTTTGGCATATAATCATTAGTGATCGGATACCAAAGAGGGGCATCTGTAGACAACCAAGTTTAGCCAAAGGCTTGACTGACCCATACTTCGAGAGAGGTGTGCTCCCAAGCTTCCGAAAGCCCTACCAAACGTTTAGAACCTTTTCCAGACCCTTAGGAATCAACATTAACCCATACAACCCTTCTTGAACCCGACTCGAACCAACTAGAGTAGCGAATGGAAAGAGGAGTGCCAAAGTTTTCATGAACATTTGATAGGTCTGAGACCTATACCATTAGAAAGAGGAGGTTCTCATCTTTCCAATGAGCTAGGAATCACCTGATTCTGAGTTCATCAAAAGATATGACGACTTGATAAAAGGGCAGAAATGCAGGAATTTACTCATGCATACATTGGATGTACTCATAGGCATTTTTTGGCCATAATTTAGCTATGCGTACAACCAATGTACGCATAGGCAATTCTCTGCAAATTTTTCTCATGCGTACATCCGATGTACGCATAGCCAAATTTTAATTTTTTGCTTCTTCTTTGTTCTGTCAAAACACTATTCCTAAGCTATGCGTACAACCAATGTACACACAACTTAAAGCCTATTTTTTCTCCAAAAATTGCCGAATTCCAACTTATGGGTTTGACTTGTGGACCATCCCAGGTTTCAATTTGTGTTTCCTTCTGTCCATAATACGCCTCCCAACCTTAAGTTCTACCCTTTTACCATCTAATCCATCACCCTATCTTCTACCATTAAAGCATAAATCCCATCTATCAAAGATCCCAAAATCCTAGAAAACCTTAGATATAGGATTACCTAATTTGAAAACCCAATGAGGACCTTAACCCCTCACTAATCCAACCTTCCTCTATAAATAGAGAGCCACCACCCCCTCTTTAATGACTTTTGAAAATTCTAAAAATGGAAAACCCTTGAAAATTGCCCCCAAATCTCCCCCATTCTTAATCTTCTAAATCCAAACTCTAACTCCCATTACCCATACACCATCACACAACCAAGTCCATCATTTCAAAGCCTTGAAACCATATCAAAGCCCTCCCATGCCATCATTTCCATCTATCTTTCTTCCAAGTCATAGTAGTTAGAACCATCATCTAACCCATTTACTTTCAGAATCTCATCGGAATTGACACTAATGCAAAGTTTTGGTGACGGTGCCACAAGGGCTCGAAAGCTCTGGCTCTCCCCTCTATTCTTCTACCTTCTTTTACTTTTTCCTTATCCTAGAATTTGTGCAATTACGCCGCCGAAATTTTGGTGATTGTGGGGGGCTCAAATAGGATCAGAGTGCCTTCGGGAAGAGGGAAGTGCTACGCATTTTTCTATTTTTTTATACCCTTGGCCATTGTAGAGACCGCCTACAAGCGGGTCAATCAGGTGCCTAACACCTTCCCAATTGATAACCAAAGTCCTTGCCTAGAGGCTTTGGCATAGACTGGATCAGAGTTAAATCTATCACTTCGGTGCTCACAATATTGATTTGGGTATCCCGGGATCCAAAAGCTCCGAGTGGTGACTCCATTTTTTTTTGCATCATCGCGCTAAAATCCACAGTTGCACAAAGTAGAAAAAGATATCAACGTTTAGGTTGACGCCTTAGAGAGAAAAATGGCATCCTTGATGACATCAAACCTGAAATCAATTGAAAAATAAATAGTGGCTTGCCGTTTCTGCCAAAGTTTGACCCACGTGATAACGGACTATCCAACAACACCTCTGTATCCTGAGATGATTGAAAAGGAGCAAGTCTATGTGTTATAGCGGGGTGAAAATGGAAATACATATAATTCCCAATGGAGGAATAATCCTAGATTTAGTTATGGCTCAATGGGTGCCCAACAATAAGCATCACCTGCTGTTCAACCCAAATTTTTTCAACCTAATAATTTTCAACAACCTTACATACAATCAACTAGGCCACTTCACCTAGTTAAGCATCAACAGTATTGGCCACATCAAAGAACTGGATATGATGCAACAGTTGTCTAAATCCTCCCGAATATACAAAAAGAATCACATCAACATTCTATGGATCTATCCCAGCTAGCTCAATTCTCTCAAACTTTACTTTCTCATACACAATCCATTACTAAGCTAGATGCTCAAATTGGGCAACTAACTACACATATGTAAAGGAGAGGATGGTCGGTTACCATTATAACTAGTGAGGAATCCTAAGGGACATGTCTATGTTGGGGAGATATCCAATCCTTCTAAACATGTTCAATCTGTTACAATCCTGCGTAGTGGAAAGGTTATTGATAATGAAATCGAGATGCCTACTCCATTAGTCATCCCTGAGGTTAGAGGAAGAGAAATGGAGAATGAGGAGGTGGCCTCTAATAAAGAAAAATAAAAAGTAGCCAACTCTAATAATTTAATTCCAAGAAAAGATTGTATAGAAGATAGTGTGCCCAAAGTTTTAACGCGTACACAATTTCTATCTAAGTTGCCATTTCCTTAAATTTAGCCAAGAATTGGCATTGAAGGTCATTCCAAGACTGTATGTTGTTGGCTGGGAGCATGGAGAGCCAATTTCTGCCTTTATCCTTTAATGAAAAAGGAAACAGCCTCAGTTTGGTGGTTTCCTCTCCTAGACCAGCAATATTAAAAGTAGTGCATAAAGAAAGAAACAACTCTATATGCTGGTAGGGGTCCTCTCTGCTTAGCCCATAAAAGCTTGGTAACATTTGGATGGTTTAAGCCTTAATCTCATAGTTACGCATAACATTAGGGAGTTGAATACAAGAGGGGGATGAGTATGCCCCTGGTGCATAATACTCCCTAAGGGGTCAAGGTTGCTCACCCATCTCACCTGTTACTAAATTTTCAGTAGGGTTATGTGTTGCTGTCTTAGGACTTAAGACTCTCAATCTCAGGATTGAGAGAACTTCCCAGCATACAACACTCACAGAACAAAACAAGGAGGCACTCACAACAAATAGATAAAAATTACTAAAGACTATACTCTACTGTTGAAATTAAAGACTGTAGAAATGAAACAAAAGTAAGGGAGATAGAGATACTAACTGATGCAGGAATTCTCCAGTTGCAGCTAAACTCTCCTATTTGCTACTGCTCCAAGCCTACAAAAATTTACAACTTTAGCAGGAATTTATTTAAACACTACACAAGTAATAAGAAAAATTAAATGCACACAAAAGAGATTACAGCTGTACTTTATTCAACAATCCTACGACACAAAAAAGATCTAAAAATAGAAAACAAAGAAGAAAAATGTAAAAAATCACAAAAAAACTATAGCTATAATTTATTCAAGCACTACATCTACAACAAAATTCCCCACCAGCGGCGCCAAAAACTTGTTGGTTTATTTTTGAGTTGCTACTGTTATTTTTATTAAAAAGATGTGTGGTAAAAATATGGTGGCAAAAATAAATTAAAAGGTGGAGAATGAAATGGATGAAAACAACACAAAAATAGCAATCTAAAAGCACACAGTCCTGCAAGATCCAGGGCCTATTGGGGCAAGTTTTAAGAAATAAGAGTTTGTCCCACAGGGAGTGATGATCTAAACCATAAGGGCATAGTAAATCTCAAGATCTAGCTACAAATCTAGTAACTCTAAACCTAAACTAGAAAGCAAGGTAAAGAGTGGGTGTTTAAGTGTCACAAAGTTAAACTAAAATAAAAAATAGGAAATAAAATACAGCTAAGAAAGGGGGTAAAGAAGGATGACGATGTGTGAATAAAATAAAAAGATGGAGAAGTAGACAGCTGTGGGTAAATCAGCAAAGCAAATCGGATCTAGAACTAGGATTGTAGCATTCCTTCAGTTGGCTACAAGCACAACTGCTAGGTAAAAGAATCTAACCGAACCTAAAGGGATGAACTGATCTTAGGGCTATATTTTGTCCACTCAAATGGTTACAAAATATCCTAGGGCTATATTAAATCAGAATAGGAAATCCATTACAGAAACCATGGTTGCAAGGCTACAAGCTCAAAAAACCATGGGAGCAAATAGTCCTTTGAAAGTTAGGTGGAAACCATAAGAAATCCCAGGCTGAATGTTGACTTTAGACTCAACTGGTCATTGCTACGAAAAGGCATGCAATGACTTAACTCACAAGTGTGCAATCTGTGGAAAAATCCCAAGTCTATTCACTGAAAATAGAGTTGTAAAATAGAGGAGCAGTGGGCTCTACAACTATCTCTCACTTTGCTAAAAGCTCAAGTGTTGAGAAGAAAAATTCATCACAGCCCTGTGACCTAGACCAGCCTTAGGGCTATACCCTGCCCACTTGAATGATCACAGGCTATCCCAGAGGTTATCCTGATCACTAAGGTTGAAGATAGAACAAGAATATCACTGCTGCCACCATGGTTGCATGGCTACAAGCTCAAGCAACCATGAGAGCATCAAACCCATAAAAATCCATGTGAAAAACACAGAAAAATAAGGATTAAATGAAACATTAAAAATGACTATTCATTGCATAAGAAGGACTTACAATGATTGCCCTCAAGACAGGAGTCCTTGCAAAAAGCCAAAATAACTCACTACTGTATTACAAAACCCGATTGCAAAACTGAAATTTACATAGCTACTACAAAAAGCTTTAACTCAGCTTTGCAGCTGAGCTAAGGAGGAAGAAAGGGAAAAAGAAAAGGGGAAACAAGCCTGGCTTGAAACCCTAAGAAAACAACTAAAGTGAACCAGCTATTCTGGATATTTTTACAGAACAGAAATAGCTCTATATATATATACAATCCTTGCTATCGTTTTGTGCAATAGCCAATCAGAAATGAGCATGTTAGGAGTTGATTTCATGGCTCATTTGTGGTCCTTGGATGCTTTGAGATGTGTGGGACATTGGGATGTGTGCCCTAGAAGTTGTGAAATCCCCAAAATATCCTTGGAGTTTGAAATAGGTGGCTGAAACCTGTGCCTCGCATGGATAGCAGCTTCAGAATTTCACCTCGTGAAGTTCTCGTGAGGATCTCGCAAGGTTCTCGCTAGGAAGCAGCTTTAGTTTGTGTACCTCGCAAGGATCTCATGAGGTTCTCAGCTTCAGAATTTCACCTCATGAGAATCTCGCCAGGTTCAAAATAAAGGCTGTGTATGCAAGGATCTCGTGAGGTTTTCACAAGGTTCAAAATGCAGCCATTTAGTACTCGACAGGTTCAAATGCAGCTCGCCAGGTTCAATTTCAGCCCTCAACAGGTTCAAATGCAGCTCGCCAAGTTCAATTGCAGTTCTCGACAGGTTCAGTTCAGCATATATTCAGCTCGTGGGGTTGCTTTAGTAGCCTAACCACTTGACAGCTTCACTTCTCCTTATTTTTAAACCACTCGAGTGGTTGGTTTACATCCGAAATGCTTGAGTGCATAAAGAATAGCCTATAAACTGCTCGAGGGCCTTAAATGGTGGCTGCTACAGCTCGACAGCTCCAAGTATATGCTGTTGCACTACTGGACAGCTTCAATTGGGCTTCAGCTAGCAGCTTGAGAGGGTCAAAGGTGCAGCTCTTTAAGCTGCACTAACAAGCTAAATCTGCAGGTTGGCAGCTGCTTGAATATGCTGCAGCAGTTCATTATGATTGCAGTGGCTGTTCTAGTGTATGGCCTTGAAGTGTATCAGCTCCTCTACTCTCCTCGAGTACTTCAACTTTGCAGCTGTTCCTCCCTTTTTACAGATTTAATGCATCAGCTGTTCGAGGTAGGTGCGGAGGTTACTGCGGCAGCTTGAATGATTCACTTTAACACTTCAGCTGCTCGAGGTAGGTGCTGATTTAGAGTGTGAGCTGCTTGAGGTAGGTGCTTATTTAGAGTGTGAGCTGCTCGAGTTCCTTCATCCTCCAAAGCTGCAGCTGTTGTGTTTCAGCAATATGGTGTTTGCTGCAATATTAAAAGGCTTGAAGGCCTGGTGCTGCAGCTGATGGAGAGTTAATTGACTGTAGCAACAGCACTAAAGTGCTCAAATAATTCAAGTCTGCAGGTCTGCATGTTTAGAGGATGGGGCTGCATCCAGCTCGAGTATAAACATATTCCGTGCAGCTGCTGGTTTGAGTGTGGCTTTTGCTGCAATTTGTGTGTTGCTTCTCTAAATCATCAACTCTGCAACTCAACAACATGAAAGTGCATCTTTAACATAGCAGCTGCTCTAGTATATTGCAGCAACAGCTCATGGGGTTCTTGCTGCTCCAATCACATAGTTTTTTAATGCAGCAGCTCCTTCTTCAAATCTTCAGGTCTCCAGCTACTTAACTACTTTAAGGTAGCAGCAGCAGCTGCTGCTTAAGGTTGGAGGGCCTTCATCATGTGGGATTCAATCTCATCAGCTAGACAGCATCTATATATATATATATACATATGCTGTTTAAGACTTAGTGTTGCAGCTGCTGAAGTGCTTTAATTCTTCCGCTCAATAGCCTGGTTCTCCAGCATCTGTATGTGGTGTGCCCTTGAGTGTAAGGTGCAGCATCATTTGCATGAGCTGCTGGTCTGATGGGTGATTGCTGTAGTATTGAAATGTTGGAAAGCCTGGTTTCTCAGCAAAGCAGCTCCATTGGTTTGTTCAGCAGCAGGTTGGATGACTGCAGCGGCAACTCTTCAAGTGGAGTGCATCTGATGTGCAGCTTGGATATACTAAGGCAACAGTAGCTCTTGCAAATTGCAGCTTTTCTTGAGATAAAACACATGCTCAGTGCTGCAGTTGCTGGTTGAGAGTAGGATGCATCCATAAAATGTTTAAATGGTTGCTTTCAGCAGCAATACAGATTGGAAATTAGCTCCATTGTCGCAGCACTCTATTGACTTTGGGCTGAACCTCTCTCTCTTAGCAGGCCTCCAAAGGTCCCAAAGCTTGCTAACTTACCCCAATGGTGTGAGCCACCATGGTGCATTCACTGTGAATCCATCAGCTCCACAACTTAGATCAAAATTCATTCTTCTTTGCTTGAAAATGCAGGATTACAGTATTAAGCTATATTTTTCTGTTATCTACACAAAAACACTTAAAATAACATTATTAACTAGCTCAAGGGTCCATCAAAGGGTAGGTTAAGGGGTGAAAAGTGGTATATTTCAGTGCTCAACACACCCCCAAATCTAATCTTTTCTAGTCCTCGAGCAAAAGAAAAATTAAAACAGTTACTCAAAACAGTATATGCCACTTTCGTAGGGAGCACGGATACATTTAGCTTTTGCATCAAACCTTTTCAACCCCTAGGTGATCCCTAGTGGAAGAGTGAAGTCTCCTGAGGGTTTTCAGTGAAGATATCCACAAACTTCACTACTAAAACAGTTAAATATAGTGCAATCAATGTCAAAACAGATTTCAATGAATAAAGCCTAAGTCCACACCTATTCTTTAAAAATCAGAGGAAACTACAGCAGTAATGCAAACAAATTAAACCAAAATCAGTATGAATTTGCATCACCACCAATCAGTTTACATCCGGAATTCAATGTGCAAAAATCAGTACCAAGCTTGCCTTTGATGTAAAAATCAGGTTTGGATACCACCCCAATGAAGTTAAATTTCATACCCAATTCTCACCAGGGCTGTCTCTCAACAATGAAAATCTAAGGGTGTTCACATTCTCATCAACTCAAGATTAGTCACAGACCTCAAATAGGCCTGCAAGCATGAGCATAGGCATTGTTTCTAATTTTTGACATTCTCAGTGCTTTTCACCATAGATGAGACATCTCCTCACCTCCACGTGATAGCTCACTTCACTTTGGATCAACAAGGTTTTTTTGATGGGTTGTAATGTGGCTTATGATTGATGCTTACAAAGAATAGGAGGGGTAAAGAGGATTTAAAACTGAGAAATCAACAAGAGTAGGATGTGATTCATGACTTCACAACCTTCATTTTAGCACAATTTCATCTTCTTTTGTGTTTTTCATATTCAAAGTGGCCAGCTTCTTCTCTTTTCTTTTTTTACTTTTTAGATGAAATACTTCATTTGACTTCTCATTCTTTTCCTCTTTATATATATATATATATATATATATATATATATATATATCTATGTGAAATGCCACACATATACCACTGCTACATTGCTGTTTCTAGTTTGCTTCTCTTCTCCTTCCACCAAATGTTGAACCCAACTTATCTATCTTCAACTTCTTTTCCTGTACCTTCTGAAATTTCAGAGTGCGGGTAAGGTTGAATCAGGTCAATGAGGTTTAGGTGCAAGTACTCTGGTGTTTGTCAAAGAAAAATTAGATTTTTAGAGCTCACAGGGTGTATGCAAAAGGGTAGTTTTAATGGGTTGGTACTTTAGGCTCAAACTATCCAAATGAAGGCCTTAGATCATCTCCTTAGTGTCATGGGTGTTGCCAATCAGTTTCAACTTGGGGTGCCTAACTTCTAGTGACAAGGGATTGAATCAATCAGTCCTTAAAGCAAAAAAATTACGAAAAACACTCTTCAAAAGAAAATTGATAGGCCCAAATCTCAGTGTGTATGGTCTTCAATTTATCCCATGGGGTGTATTTTTACCTTTTCTTCTCCTCTTAGGTTCACTAAGTACTAACTGAATTTTTTTTTTCTTGATGTTAGCTTCACGGTGGTGCTAAATTTTCAAAAATTTCAGTTTTAAAATGCTGCAAAATTTTTAAATTTCCTCATTCTAACATGGTTAGGTGGGAATTGACCTTATTCATCTAAAATTTTCTCATACTGCTGCACTAGAATTAACTACTCTATTGGATGGCCTAACTTGCCATACCCCAACCTAAGATAAACAATGTCCTCACTATTTCCAACAATATGCACAGGGGTAGCAGGTTTTATGATAGCAAACCACACTAAGCTACAACAGAAAACAAAGAGAAAACTAACTAAAAGATTGCAGAAAATCATCCAAGGAAGGGGAAAAAGTGAATATATATACAAAATAACAACTAAGAAAATAAAGTAACTACACACATTCCTAAAAATAGCAACTATATATAGCAAAAATTATACTAAAAATAGCAGGCATATACAAAACAGTAACTAAACTAAACACCTAAAACATAAAAAATCCTAAAAACCACTTCCTAAAAATGATCTGAGTATGAATCTAAATTGATTGTAAAGAATTATCAGCATTCATGGAACACATTGTAAGGTAGGATTCATCAATAATCAAATCACACAAACTATATTTACACAACAATCCGGATGGGGGTTCATGAATGACAAAAATTTTGGCAGCCCATCTGAAACTCAACTAAAATGGAAAGAACTAAAAATAAAAATGAAAGGCCATACCTTTGCATTTGCATCAATCAAACCTTAGTTCCTCCAGCTCAGAAATTCAGTTGCATGAGAGATGTACGGAGCAACTTCAACTCCATAGCAGGTGGGTATTCAATAGAAGGCTGAGGGAGCACATGGGTGGGTGCCTCCTCAGTTCAAACTTCAAAAATTTTAGCACACACTGCAGTCCATCTCATGCATCAATGATAGCAACTGAACAATAGTCCTCATTTCCTCCATCAAAGCCTGAGGAAATGGGGCTCAACATGGTATAATTTATTTTTTATTTTTTATTTTTTATTTTTATTATTATTTTTTATTAAATGGGGCTCATTCAATAGCCCATTATTCAGCTCCTGCAACACTACAGCAGGCACTCAGCTTTCTCTCTCATTTTCACACCTTTTTCCATTGAACACGTTTTGATGCTCCACCACTTTACCAGTCCTCTAGGCATGAATGACCCTAACATCTTCATTGGTTGAAGAAGCTTCACCAATCATGTAGTGCCCTTTTGGATTGTTCACTATTTGGCTAGGGAGCCTGCCCTTATCCCTTCTAGCTAGAGCATTTGAGATGTGACCCAGCTAGTCCTCTATCTTTTTGATGCTTTGATTGTGAGAATGCACAATTTGGGACAGTGAGTTCAATTTTTGCAATGAAGACAAAACTTGATCCTCAAATGAGGGGGCTCTTGGTTGGGGTGGGGGCAAAGCTAAATGACTTGGCTGGGGGGACTGATGTGGGAATTACAATCATGGGGCATAACCTTGAGGATTCTACTGCTGGTTTGGCATGTAGGGCAATGCCTGCTGCTACTGCGTTTGAGGCAAATCAACTTGTCTCCACCTCAAATTTGGGTGGTACCTCCAAGTGTACCGAGCAGGATGTCGTCCAAATGATTGGACAATATTGGCTTGCTTATTTATAAATTCAGGAAATGGACCAACAGATGGACATTCAAGATGGGAGTGGGTAGGTGAGTGTGTGCAGCCATGTGGGGTTGCAATACACTCAACACTTTATCAAATATCAAGGACAAGCTATCCACCTTCCTCTCTAGGATACTATATCTAGACACTTCATACAATTTTCTAGTAGAATCGGGTTCTTTTGTACTCCTAGCAGCTGGTTCAATGTCATTTCTTGACAAACACTCCTACTGCATAGAGTTCACTTATAACATCGAACAAGTCCCAAGCTTTTACATCAATCTTGCTAAGGTATGAGCCACCACTAGATGCGTCAATCATAGATATGCTTTTAGCGTCACTCCCTTGGTAGAAGCTTTGAACAAGCTGCCACCTAGGGATCTGGTGGTGTGGCAACTCTCTAAATCTCTCCCAACCTTTATGAAATGTTTTAGTTGGGGGTTGAGCAAAGGAGATTATGCTCTTCCTCAACTGACTTGTTTTACCAATTAGAAAATATTTAGCCAAGAATTAGCATTGAAGGTCATTCCAAGACTGTATGCTGTTGGCTGGGAGCATGGAGAGCCAAGCTCTGGCTTTATCCTTTAATGAAAAAGGAAAAAGCCTTAGTTTGGTGGCTTCCTCTCCTAAACCAATAATATTAAGAGTAGTGCATAAAGAAAGAAACAACTCTATATGCTAGTAGGGGTCCTCTCTGCTTAGCCCATGAAAGCTTGGTAACATTTGGATGGTTTGAGCCTTGATCTCATAGTTACCCACAACATTAGGAAGTTGAATGTAATAAGGGGATAAGTATGCCCCTGGTACATAATACTCCTTAAGGGGTCAAGGTTGCTCACCCATCTCAGCTATTACTAAATTTTCAATAGGGGTGTGTGTTGTTGTTCTAGGACTTAAGACTCTCTCAATCTCAGGATTCAAAGGTTCTAGCTCAGGATTGAGAGACCTTCTTCCCAATATACAACACTTACACAGCAAAACAAGGAGGCACTCACAACAGATAGATAAAAATTACTAAAGACTACACACTACTGCTGAAATTAAAGACCACAGAAATGAAAAGACAGTAGAAATGAAACAAAAATAAGAGAGATAGAGATGCAAACTAATGCAGGTGTTAAGCATTAAAAAATACCATTTTTCACCCCTTAACCTGGCCTTTGATGGACCCTTGAGCTAGTTAATAATGTGTTTTTAAGTGTGTTTGTGTAGATAACAGGAAAATATAGCTTAATACTGCAATCCTCCATCTTCAAGCTAAGAAGACTGAATTTTGTGCTCAACTGTGGAGCTGATGAAAATACATGATAGTCCATGCTTTGGAGGCCAAAGAAGAGAGATTTAAAACCTAATTTTAGAGCTGAACAAAGAACAGAGGAAAAACAATGGTGGTACACACCATGGTGATCATAATGGTTGCCTAAGTGGGCCCAGGAAGTCCAACATATGAGAGGAAGATGGACCTGAGCAGAGAAGATTACTACAGCAGAGGAGCAGAAGGCAGCCTCGTGTAGTTCAAAGTGAGGTTCTCACACAATTAGTATCACACAGAAGCAACCTCGCGAGGGTCTCACAAGGTTAGAACCTGCAGCGCAAAGGTCCTCGCAAGGACCTCGCACAACTCACTGAAGAGGAGCTTTAGAAAATTAACTCATGTAAACCTCGTGACGATAAAAAACTATTATCAATCTACTCATGAGGTCCTCACCAAGTTCATACAGCCCCTGCTTCATCACATCGTGAAGCTCCTGCGCAGTTGCAGCTTCAGAAAATATCCTCGTAAGGATCTCGTGCAGTTCTCATGCATTTCAGAAGCGAAGACAGCCTCGTGAGAAGGGCATTCCATCCTGGCAATCATCCGTACGAAGCTTAAAGCTTATCCTCACAAGAACCTTGTGAGCTTTAAATCATCCACGCGAGACCCTAATGACCTGAACTACCTGAAGCACATCCTCACGAGCAGTCAACAGAGACACGCGAGCTATGCTATTCACTATAATTGGAACCTCGCGAAGGTCCTTTAGCCATTATCTCGTATGCGTAAAGAGCCACGTGAGAAGTAGAAACAACAAATCTAGCCTCGCAAAGCTCGGGCTCTTGCCTTCTCAGTACATGCTCAAGGATACTTTAGGGATTTCCCCATTATTAGGGCACACACCCTGAGGCTCTAATCTATCTCATGCTTCTTGAGGCATCCAAGGGTCACAACTAAGGCACGACAGTAGTAGCAACTAGGGTTTTCCTCTTTTGTTTTCCCATTGGACAAGACAAGGAGTGACTTGCTATATAAGCTATAAATTTTAGTGAAATAAACATCTCATCCCTTACCTAATTGGGCTTGGTATTCTTTGAGTGCTTAGGTCAATTTAGGGTTAGGGTTAGGTCATCTTTTTGGTTTTTCTTCCCTCCTTAGCTTATCACTTGCTAGCTAAGTTCTCTACAATAGTTAGGACTATTCTTTTATGCTGTCATCAAGACTGTGGAAGCTTGTAAAAGGGTAGAATCTCCATTGGCTGCAGTTGGAAGACGACTTCATTGTAAGTAATTCTGTAATCAATGCCAGCCATGTTTATTGAATATGTCAATTTGTAATGCTCTTTGGTATTTTACTTAGATCTTGATTGATTGGATACTCCTATGGATGCATGAGTTTGTGCAACTGCACTAGTTCTTATTATTCTGATTTTGATCCCTTGTCTGAGCTATATCTCTGGGATGATTTGTGACCACATAGTGGACAGATCATAGCCCTAAGACTAGCCCATAACTCTGGGTTGATTTGGATTATTCCTCCTTGCATTTGGGCTTGTAGCCAAATGAAGGATAGATGTAGGTCCACCCCTTTATTAGCTTAAGCAGCCCCTGTTTTAGTCCAAAAATAACAGTTCCTGTTTATTACTTCTCACCATTTTATACTTTATTTTTCCACTCCATTTTATCTTTCTTTAAAACACTTTCTCATAGCATTAGGACTGCATTTTTTTTCATATTTATTTGTAGGTTAGTGACAACCCGAAACTCCCTTTCTTTAGGACTGCCAGATCTATAGCCAGATCTGGAGATCTACTAAGACAACCCTTGTGGTTCTAGATCAATTTTCCAGTGGGACAACCCTTTCTTATTAAAAATTACTACAACAGACCCTGTATCTTGCAGGTCAGTGGTATTTTAGGTTGCTGTTTTCTTCCCCTTCAACTACTTTTATTTTGATTATTATTTCCACCATCATCACCACTGTGTTTTTAATAAAACAACAGCACCTTAAAAATATCCTAACAAGTTTTTGGCACCACTGCCGGGGATCATTGATCTAATTAGTAGACCTGAGTTTTTATTTTTGTTTAAAAAATTCTTTTGTAGCAATGCCTTCATGTGAATAAAAGTACTACTGATTTTTTTTTTGGGTTTTAAAAATCTGGACAGCAGCAATAGGGAAAAGCTAGAGCTGCAGTTGGAGCTTTGCTGGCTTTAGTTTGCATTTCTTTCTCACTATATCTCAGTTCCATTTTTGTTGAATTTCTTCTCAGTAGTCCAGTAGTAATTTTAGCTATAATTTTTGTTTATACATTCTTTAAGTGTGCTGTAAGTGTTTCCTTTACTTGCTCTGTGTGTGTGTGTGCATGCAAGGTAGGAGGTCCCTTAGACCTGTTTTAAAAACTCCAAATCCTAAGATAGAGAGGGCCCTTAGACCTAGGTTGACCACACAAACCCCTATTGTTAATATTGAGCTAGCAGTTGAGATGGGTGAGCAACAAAGAACATTGAAAGAATACTATGCACCAGGGGCATACTCATCCCCCTTTTGCATTCAATTCCTTGTTGTTCAAGGAAATTATGAGATTAAATCCTCAACCATCCAAATGCTACCATCATTTCATGGGCTAAGTAAAGAATACCCATAAAAGCACATATATGAATTTCTTGCTCTATGCACTACATTCAATATTACTGGTTTGGGAGAGGAGGCAACTAAACTGAGGCTCTTTCCTTTTTCATTAAAGGATAAAGCCAGAACTTGGCTTTCCATGCTCCCAACAAAGAGCATACAGTCTTACAATGATCTCCAATGCCAATGTTTGGCTAAATTTTTCCCTATGTCTAAAACCAGCCAGTTGAGGAAGAGCATAATTTCCTTTGCTCAATTCCCAACTGATGATTTCCATTATGCATGGAAAAGGTTTAAGGAGCTATTGAAGCAATGTCCCCACCACCAAATTCCTGAGTGGCAGCTTGTCCAGTGCTTCTACTAAGGAATTGATTTCAAAAGCAAGGACATTGTGGATGCCTCATGTGGGGGTACTTACCTCCACAAGACAGCTGATGAGGCTTGGGAACTTTTTGAGGTCATTAGTGAAAATTCTATGTAGTAGGAGACTCTGTCCATAAATGACATTGGGACTCCTACTAAAATGGTAAAAGACCCCAATGCTAAAGGGAAAATATATGAAATTAATGTGTATAATGAGTTAGAGAGGAAGGTGGACAATCTAGCCCTAAAATTTGACAAATTGATGGGGGTGATGCAGCCTAAAATGGTTGCTCAGACGGAGGAGGTATGTCTGATATGCCAGTCACCTACACCCTCCCTTGTGGATTATCCATTAGCCAGCCAATACCCAGAACTGGTCATGGAACATGTCAGTACTACTCAATCCTATGGGAAGCAGCATGCTGCTGGGTATAATGGAGAAACGACCCCAATTTGAGGTGGAGACAAGACGCATACCAGCAACCCCAGTAGCAACAACAAGCAATTCCTTATATGCCACAACAATAATTCCATCAGGGATTTGTACCAAGATAGCCTTTCTAGTAGCCAGCCCCATAGTAGAACTAATTGGCTCTGCCCCCATAATAGCAGCAATTGGCATTGACCCCACCCCAACCTAGAAATCCCTCTTTTGAAGAACAGGTTTTAGCATCATTGCAAAACCTGGGGGTCCCTATCTCAGACTGTGAATTCTCACAATCAAAGCATAAAGCAAATAAAGGACCAGCTGGGCTATATTTCTAATGCTTTGGCCAGGAGAGAGGAGGGCAGGCTGCCTAGTAAACCCTTGGCCAATCCAAAGGGTTAGTTTATGATTGGTGAGGGCTCCTCAACTCATGAGGAGGCCAAGGAAATCGCTACCCTTAGAAGTGGTAGGGTGATTGATAATCAGGTGCGTGTGGAGGAGAAAATAGAGGAGAATGAGGGTTTAAGGGAGAGAAATGACTCATCTCCTACTGAGGACAAGCAGGGAAAAAATAAGGGGGTGTTGTTGAGCCCCAATAAAATGAAAAAAATGAGAAAAAAAAAAAAAAAATTCTGATGTTGTGGATAGGCATGCAGCTGAGGTACCAGCAGTACCACAGCTGGCATTTCCTCATCAATGACTGGGCCTTCCCCTTTTGATAAAGGGAATGCTAGAGTAGAGGAAATGATGGAGATTTTCAAGTAAGTTAAGATCAATTTACCTCTGCTTGATGTCATAAAAAAAGTCCTTGCCTATGCCAAGTTCCTTAAGGACCTGTGCACACAAAAGAGAAAGGCAAGAGTCCATCGATCCAAGAAGGTCTTTGCAGCTGACAAAGTGTAATTTGTGCTTTCTATTGCTACACCAGCAAAATTGTAAGACCCAGGGGTACCTACCATCCCCTGTATCATTGGAGAGCACAACATAAGAAGGGCTCTCTTAGACTTGGGATCCATTGTAAACCTGCTACCATATACTGTGTCTGAGTAGTTAGGTTTGGGGGAGCTTAAACCAACTCCAATTGTGCTCCAGCTGGCTGACAGGTCTGAGAGAAGACCTATGGGAGTGGTGGAAGATGTGTTAGTGGGGGTAGACAAGTTCTTCTACCCTGCAAAGTTCTTGGTATTAGACATTGAGCCTTTAAAAAGTAACACCCAAATTCCGGTCATCCTAGTGTGATAGGGTCAATACTCGAGCTTGCAGCGTGGTGCCTCAGGCATGTGATGTGGTGCTAGATGAGCACGTGATGTCTTAGTGCCAGGGTGACATGACCTGTGGTGCCAGCAGGGCATTGCACATGGGGTCATGAAGGCCTTGCGACGTGGTGGCACTGTGGGTCATAACACGATTGCATGGGAGAACGATGCGGGGAGTCATGGCATGTTGGTTGGGATATTGTGTGCCATGGGCAAGAAGCGGTGTGTGCCATGGGGGTATGTCAAACCAATACATTTGAGGTCCTTTGGTTGTCTATCCAAAGATGGTGTTTGAACTATCTATGTGGGAGAGGTGTTGCATGAATGCCTTCCACCCACACAGGGCCTTGCATCACCAGAGGGGGTGTAAGTTTCTCCTAGGCCTGAAAGGGTGGGCCTAGGACGTCGACGCAGCGATGCCATGTGGTACCCAATGTGAGGTTGAAGTATGGCCCTGGACTACGCATCATGGTGCATATGGCTGTGCAATTTTACGAGGACTGCGTGGGACTTAGTAGAGCACGACAACATGAGGGCTGCGTGGGACTCAGTTGAGCACGACAGCATGAGGGATGGATATAATTGTGGGCTTGGTACGATTTGTCGGCATTGCATGTTGGTATGAGACGGCATGAGGCCCGGCATGCCCTTCCTATTGTGAAGCGAGGTACTTGTGCAGGGCACTTGAGAGTGAAGCTTGAGCAGGCCAAGTAAGGCACAGTGGTATAATTGGGCATGTCATAAGTGGCACGATGTATCGGATGGTAGGCCTTGGAAAGAAGGTAACCATGAGTGGGAGTTCCTGTTCTCTAGGCAGGTGGTATCAGAGCTGATGAAGAGATTGGTTGGCTTTCTTGCATGCGGTAGCGAGGCATCGTGTGGGTTGATGACACATCAAAGTATGTCCTCGTGACAGTTGGTATCAGAGATAAACTGACTTAGCGCATCGGGCGTTAGGTTCCACAAGGGCTGACACTGCTTGATGAGTGAGCCCATGACATTTGGTATTAGAGCCAGGTTTGATCCAGAAGGGATGATATTGGTGATCTAATTGGTGCCAGCGGGGCACGCAATGTGGTGCCAAGAGGGCACATGACATCTCCGAGCTAGTTAAGAGGTGAGGGCCTTATGACTATGGAACTAGGTTAACCCGGATGGGGAGACGTTGGGGAGCTAGTGGGAAGGTGTGGACTTAAAAACTAGATTGGAAGTTGAGCTAGCGGGGAGGTGCCAAACCTCAGGGCTAGATTTGGAATACTAACAGGTTGGGAGGAGTTGGCAGGGTCAGTTTCACAGTGATAATGCGTCAATGAGGATGTTGATATTATGGAGTGGTGGAGGATGTGATGAGGTCAATACTCGAGCTTATAGCATGGAGCGGCACGATATGTGGTGCCAGTAGGGCATGCCACATGGGGCCATGAAGGCCTTGCCACTTGGTCGCATTGCGGGTCGCAACATGATTTCCTGGGAGGACGATGTAGGGAGTCATGGGCGTGTTGGTTGGGGCTTGACAATGTGTGCCACAAGTAGGAGGCGTGTGCCATGGGAATATGTCAAACCAATATGTTTGAGGCCCTTTGGTTGTTTACCCATAGATGGTGTTTGAACCATCTATGTGGGAGAGGTGTTGCATGAATGCCTTCCACCTACACGGGGCCTTGTGTCACCAGAAGGGGCACAAGTGTCTCCTAGGCTTGAAAGGGTGGGCCTAGGATGTCATGCAGCGCTACCGTGTGGCACCTAAGGTGAGGTTGAAGTATGGCCTCGGACTATGCATCGCAGTGCATATGACTGTGCAACTTCACGAGGGTTGCGTGGGACTCAATAGAGCATAACAACATGAGGACTGCATGGGAGTCAGTTGAGCACGACAGCATGAGGGATGCATACGATTGTGGGCTTGGTACGGTTTGTCAGCATTGCATGTTGGTATGAGATGGCATGAGGTGCGGCATGCCCTTCCTGTTGTGAAGCGATATACTTGTGCAGGGCACTTGAGAGTGAAGCTTGAGCAGGCCAAGTAAGGCACAATGGTGCAATCGGGCGTGTCGTAAGGGACATGATATATCGGATGGTAGGCCTTAGAAAGAAGGTAACCATGAGCGCGAGTTCCCGTCCTCTAGGCGGGTGGTATCAAAGTTGATGAAGAGATTGGTTAGCTTCGTTGCATGTGATAGCGAGGCACCACACGGGTTGATGGTGTGTTGAAGGATGCCCCCGTGATAGTTGGTATCAGAGACAGGCTGACTTAGCGCATCGAGCATTAGGTGCTGCACGGGTTGACACTGCTGGACGAGTGAGCCTGTGACACTAGGCAGGCCATTTTTGGCCATAACCAATGCTTGCATTCAATGCAGGTCTGGGGTGATGGAGGTAACCTTTGAGAAAATGAAGGTCAAATTAAATGTGTATAATGCTACAAAGCAACCTTAGCTGGACAATGAGGACTGCTTTACAGTGGATGTACTAAAGGACCTAGTGGAAGAAAACTTATCCAATTTGTTGGATTGGGATAAAGTTAGTGAAGAGTTTGAACATGTTTGGACTGAGATTACTGAGGAGGAGGCTTAAAATTGCAGTAATGAAGACAACAACACAATAGAGTCTTCAATGGGCCTTGTGAAGCATTCCATCTGGAAGCCAAAATTGCTGCCCCTACCTGAGCCATCCAAGGCACCTGTGCTGCCTTCAATTGAAAGTCCACCTGATCTAGAGTTTAAACAGCTACCAGATACATTAAAATATGCCTTCCTAGGGCATGATAAAGAATTGCTAGTTATCATCTCATCCTCTCTATCCTTGGAGCAGGAAGAGGAGTTGCTTGTAGTCCTTAGGAAGCATAAAAAATCCATAGGTTGGACAATAACAGATTTAGGGGGGATTGATCCTTCAGTATGCATGCATAAAATCCATTTAGAAGAGGGCTCCAAACCCTCAAGGGAAATGTAGAGGAAACTTAATCCTTATATGCAAGAGGTGGTCTTGAAAGAAGTGGTGAAACTGTTAGATGCTGGGGTCATATACCCCATTTCTGATTCAGGGTGGGTATCACCTATCCAAGTGGTCCCCAAAAAGTCTGGAATAATAGTTGTCACCTCTGATTTTGGGGAGTTTATGCCAACCAGGGAGACTACTGGTTGGAGAGTTTGCTTAAATCACCTCAGCCTAGTGCTATAAAGATGTGAAGAGACCAACTTGGTCTTGAGTTGGGAAAAGAGCCATTTCATGGTAACACAAGGCATTGTGTTGGGCCATATGGCCTCCTATAGGGGCATTGAGGTTGATAGAGCCAAAATTGACTTAATCTCACACTTGCCCCCACCTAAAACTATCAAACAGATTAGGTCTTTCTTGGGGCATGAAGGATTCTATAGGAGGTTCATCAAGGACTTCAGCAAAATTTCCAAACCTTTGTGCCACTTGTTGTGTCAAGTTGTGCAATTTGATTTCAATGCTGAATGCCTTGAGGCATTTGAGGTCTTAAAAAAATGCCTAACCTCTGCCCCTGTGATCCAATCCTCAGACTACTCTCTCCCTTTTGAGCTGATGTGTGATGCATCAGACCTGGCTGTAGGTGCTGTCCTAGGACAAAGAAAGGATAAGCTGCAATGTGTGGTATATTATGCCAGCATGACATTGGCAGAGGCTCAAATTAATTACACCATAATGAGAAAGAGCTTCTGACAGTTGTCTTTACTGTGGACAAATTTAGACCTTATCTACTTGGGTCAAAAATTGTTGTATTTACAGACCACTTTGCCCTCAAGTACCTTTTAGCCAAGAAAGATGCCAAACATAGGTTAATTAGACGGATCCTGCTACTGCAGGAGTTTGATCTTGAAATCAAAGACAAGAAGGGAGTAGAAAATGTGGAGGCTGATCACCTGTCTAGGATTTTATTGGATGAATGTGCTACTACACCTATTAGAGATGTTTTCCTTGATGAGCAACTGTTTGCTATGGATGTTTTCCTTTCTCATTGGTTTAAGATGGACAAAGACTTGTTCTTCTCACAGGTCAAGTACTTTTTCTGGGAGGATCCTTGCCTATACAAATATTGTGTAGACCAAATCATTAGAAAGTGTGTCCCAGATAGTGATATCCACAGTATTCTTAGTATGTGCCATGAAAATGCTCGTGGAGGTCACTTCAGTGGGAAAAGACAATAACTAAGGTGCTGCAATATGGGTTTTACTGGCCTTCCTTATTTAAGGATGCTAATGCACATTGCCAGGCATGTTTCAGATGTCAAAGGATGGGTGGCCTGTCAAGAACAAATTCAATTCCATTACAACCCATCCTAGTTGTAGAACTATTTGATATTTAGGGAATTGATTTTATGGGCCCTTTTCCTCCTTCTATGGGATTTAGTTTCATCCTTGTAATAGTAGATTATGTTTCCAAGTGGGTGGAAGCAGCTGCTATAAGGATCAATGATCACAAGGTTGTCCTCAGGTTTGTAAAGGAAAATATTTTCTCCAGATTTAGCACCCCTAGAGCCATCATCAGTGATGGGGGCAGCCACTTCTGTAATAAGCACTTTGAGAGCTTGCTCAAGAAGTATTTTGTTACTCATAGGATTTCAACTCCATATCACCCACAAACCAGTTGGTAGGTGGAGGTTTCCAATAGAAAAATAAAGTACATCCTGGAGAAGACAGTGAGGACTTACAGGAAGGACTGGGCTTTAAAGCTAAGTGATGCGCTGTGGGCTTATAGGACTGCCTATAAAACACCAATTGGCATGCCCCCATTCAGACTGGTCTATGGCAAAGCTTGTCATCTACTAGTAGAGTTAGAGCACAATGCCTTTTGGGCCATTAAGAGTTTAAATTTAGACCAAACATCTGCTGCTATGCACAGGAAGCTGCACCTGTCCGAATTAGAGGAGCATAGGTTGGATGCTTATGCAAGCTCTAGAATTTACAAGGAGAAAGCCAAGACTTTCCATGATAAGAGCCTCCTCAGGAAAGACTTCAAGGATTGTGCCAAGGTATGGCTATTCAACTCTCAGCTGATATTTTTTCCATGAAAATTAAGAACCAAATGGGATGGGCCTTTTACTGTTCTCTATGCATTCCCATCTGGGGCTATTGGCATAATGGACTAACCTCAGGAAGGATCATAAAGGTGAATGGTCAGAGACTCAAGTTATGTGTGGAAAATTTTATGGAGTCCTCTACAGCCATGTATCTTCTGGAACCTCCCACTCATGAGTGATCCACAGCCATGTACGCTTTGTAAAATAACTATTTTGTGTGCGCTTTAAAACTTCTGTCATGTACTGTTTTAAGTATACTTTTGTGTGTTTTTGAATTTTGTGTTAATTGTTGTTAGTGTTTAGAAAATTTAGATCTAAGTGGGTGAGTATTCAGTGTCTGTGGTTTGGTGAAACTACATGTGTTGGGTGAGCTATGCAAATTAATTTTTATGCATTATGCTAAATCTGTTTGGTGCT
Organism: Chloranthus sessilifolius; assembly: GCA_021018995.1. Lineage (NCBI taxonomy): Eukaryota > Viridiplantae > Streptophyta > Magnoliopsida > Chloranthales > Chloranthaceae > Chloranthus > Chloranthus sessilifolius. Next base: position 7,350,377 of record CM037592.1, read on the forward strand.
CTAAGAGGTTTGTATTTTGGGATAATTTGATTGTATATTTCATGATCTGCTGGTGTGATATGCTTGAATCGTTTGTGTGCATGTATCATATGGTGTGCTATATTTAGTTTGTTGTGGTGTAAAAGTGTTGTGATAGATAACTTTGTGCTGATGCACATGGCAGTGGGCATGGCTGCGCCTATATGAAAATTCTATGCATATAGCAACTCGCAAGGCTCACTGCCCTGTGATTCATCTTCGCAAAGAGCCTCGCGGAACTCTCATTTTTCACCACAAAGGCCTGTCACACATATTATAATGAACTGCGCGAGCTTTGATTTTAAGCAATTTTGAGCTTGCGAGGCTCATTTTCTTTTGATTCACCTTCGCGAGAGCCTCGCGAAGCTCGAGTTCTGAGGATTAAAATCCTTGCCAAGCTCTTTCACTTCATCTTCTTCTAGAACTCACGAACTCCTTGCTGACAGACCTCCATTTCTCCTCCCAACAACCAGTGTCGCTCCACCACCCATCTTTCAACCATTGCACTTTGTTCATCATCACAAGCCACACATTCTGCAACGAGCAAAGTCATATTTGGTCCACTGAGCATCTCACATTTCCTAGGGTCTGGGGTAAGTTCCAACTGTGCTCACATGTGTCTTGGTTTGTAAATTCTTCAAGGATAGAAGTTTAATATTGGGAGAAAGTTTAGCTAGGTTCTTTTCATAGTAGAAACCTAGGGTTGAATTTTCAAGACATCATAAATTAGGGTTGTTGAGATACCATGGCTGGCAGCTCTGACTTTGTGGGTAACTTAGATGACCTTTTGAACCCTCCCCTTACAAATATCCCCATGGCCACAAGGAAATCTGTGAGAATTGCAGAGGCCTCCATTGTGGAGGCCATTGATGCCCAAGAGCCCCTATTGGAACACCCTAAGAAGAGGGCTGCACCAATGAAGAGGGCAAGGACTGTGCATATAAGCCCTAAAAAGTCAAGGAAAAACCAGAAGAAGGGTAAGAAGGTTGTCTCAGAGATTAACCCCCTGAGAACTCCCAATGAGTTCATGGCCGCCATCAAATTGGAGGTTGAGACTGTCTTTGATAAGGCATTTTTTGAGAAGGAGCCTTTGATTGCTGCATCAATAGAATATCTAATTAAGACCTCCTAGGAATCACTAATGAAGCCCTTATTGGTGTTTGCTTACCCCAGTATAGACACCCCCATTTTGCCCTCTCAGAATATACAAATCTATTCGGTCAACCTTTGAGTTCGCCTGTGACTTTTCGAAAAGGACTTACCTTCTCTGAAAGTTTCACAACCCTAATGTGGGAACCATATGCTACAAAAATAGTATATGGCTGAACACAAGCTGAAACAATAGCTCCGTGGCTCAGGACCCATGGCCCTAAGTTGGGAACAATGCACTGAAACAATAATACATGGCTGAACACAGACTGAAACAATAGCTCTGTGGCTTGGATCCCAACATGGAGAGACTATATACTGAAGTAATAGTATATAGTCGAAATGCAAACAGAAATAATAGTCTGGAATTTCAGATCCACCCCCTAACCCTAACGTGAAAACCATGCACTGAAACAATAGTACATGGCTAAAAATAGGCTGAAACAATAGCTCAGTGGCTCGGATCCTAACGTAGGGAGACTATATACTGAAACAATAGTATATAGTTGAAATGTAGGCTGAAATAATAGTTTCGCATTTCAGACCTAACTCGGACCTGGACAACCCCGAATTATGCGCCTAATACCAAGCGCGGAATTCGATCACACGCAAACCCACAAATGTGCAATCAATCCCCCTTCAGACCAGACTTCCTTTCCCCAGACCACCTCGAGACTCGATCACGTGCCACACATGGCATGTGCGATCGGATTGAGCGCCTCACCACAGGCGCGCAAGTGACCTACGCCCGACCTAATCTCACAGTCCTTGACCCTCAAGATTCCACGATTGAGCGCTTCAAATGGAATGCTTAATCAGATTGCACACTCCACACCAGACGCACAATTAGTCCTAATGTGATTAGAACTAGGAAGCTCGGCTGAGCCAGTCAGCTGGTCGCTCACTAACTCGGTGACTGACCAAAAGCGATTAAGTACCAGGAAACCGGTGTGCAATTCATTTAAACGCTTTAAACAGGGCGTTTAATAAGGAGAAAACCTATAAAAGACTTTTTGTAATTTGTCCCAAGAGAGGTTTGAGATTTTCGAGAAAGGGGGACTAAAAATTTTGAGAGAGGCTAGAAAATTTGGAGAGCGAACACAGAGAGAAACAGAGCCATGACTTCGAGATTCGAACTTCAAGCCCTTCGCATCCGAGCTTTGAACTTCGATATTCCTCTCTGTAGGCCCGACCTTAGGTAAACATTTAGTCTTTAGTTTCCGACCTTACTTTTAGTTCTTAGTTATAGTTTTTTTTTTTAGTTTTAACTGTTAATATAAAATTTTCAGTCTTAGACCGTAGCACCCTTTTTTTTAGACCGTATTTTTAATATCTGGTTCTAGTCCATAGTTTCTAGAACCAGTCCTCAATCTGACAGCCTAATCACCAACCTTGGACTTTAAGTTTGTTCTGAAATCTTAATCTCCAATCCTATTATTAATCTCTGATTCTAGTTCTTAGTTTCTAGAATCAGTCCTTAATCATACGGTCTGATTTTCTGATTTCGGTATCGAATTCAGTCATTCGATTTTAAATTTTAGTTTTAATTCCTCAATTTAATATTTCAAAAATCCCAATTTATAATTCAGTTTTTAATTTCTAGTTTCATAATTTAATTCATAATTATAATCCAAAATCAACTTTAAAAATCCCAAAACAATACTATATTATAATCCAAAAATCTAATTTACTTATATCTCAGCCACATGATTTACCCAAGAGAGCTTACGGAGAGTAATCGAGAACAAGGCCATTCGTCCAGCATAGTGGGCCCAAAACCCCTTTTCTGGGAATTTTTAGTAAAATTAATTCCTTTATTTCGACTAGATTGTTAGTGAATTTAATTCATTGCTTTCCTAGAGTTTTAGTAAAATTAGTTCCTTTATTTTAATCAGATTTTTAGTATAATCAATTCATTGCTTTAACTAGAATTTTAGTAAAATTAGTATAATTGCTTCAATTAGAATTTTAGTAAAATTAGTATAATTGATTTAATTGGAATTTTAATGCAATTATTTATTTGCCCCAATTAGAATTGCCGTAAAATTAGTATAATGGGTTTAATTAGAATTGCAGTAAAATTAGTTTATTTGCTCCAATTAGAATTGTAGTAAAATTATTATACTTGCTTTAATCAGAGTTCCATTAGAATTGGTATACTTGCATTCCTAGTATGATTAGGAGACTAAAATTAATCAGACTCCTAATAGGATTAGAGACCTAAATTAATTAGACTTCTAGTATGATTAGGTGACTAAAATTAATTAGACATCTAGTAAAATTAGGAAACTAAATTAATTAGATTTCTAATAAGATCACAACACTTAAATTAATTAGACTCCTAGTAGGACTAGGAGACTTAATTAATTAGACTTTCAATAGGATTAAAATATTAAACTAATCAGACTCCTAATAGGATTAGGAGACTTAAATTAATTAGACTTCTAATAAGATTAGTACACTTAAACCAAGTAGACTTATACTAGGAATTGGACACTAAGATTAATCCATCACAATAAATCCACACAATTAAGCTCAGAGTAGAATTGGGGAATTTAAACCAATTAGAATTACAACAAACATAAGGAAAGAAAAGAAAAACTAAACTATCTAAATTACAAGAAGAGCTAGTGTTGCTGACGTTGGCAGGCCGACGATTCAGTAATGAAGTAACCCACACTCGCTCTAAAGTGTGATCACTGACATGCTGCAGTGTCGTTAAATATCTGCAGCTGGCAATCGCAACAAACTAGGACTCTTCCTAGAAAAATCTCGTATTTTCAACATTCAAATCACCGCATTACCATAGTCCACTCAGGACAAAATTAGGCCACTGATTTAACGGGGAGCAAAAGGAACCCAGAAAAAGCCCACACCAACAGATTGGCGATCACGATGGGACCCTTTTGCCAAACTCTTTCTTAGATAGTTTTTTATTTTATTTTCCTATTTTTCCTTTCCATCGCATCATTTCGAATTCCGTTGAATATATGAGTCTTCGACAAAGGCTTGAGATGTCCGGTATACGAAGAGTGAGTTTAGGTGACCCTCTGTTGTGGGGATATCACGATAGCCTTGTTTACGAGAAGAATCACCTTACGATTCCAGCCTATGACAACCTGAGATTAACATGGTTGGTGATCAGGAAAATTCCTTTTCTACCCCGCATACCGGTAATAACCATAACGGGAGAGATAGTAACACTGGACAAAGCCTCACTACTCAACAAATTGTATAACTCAGTGTTCAGAGAATACAAAGAGGAGATGATGACGCCGAGGAATTACTTCGAGGGTTGGCTGCTGCATACTAGACCATTAGGGCACGATAATATTCAGAAGAATAAGAATGACAGGAGAGGCCACTGCCTACCCTGTGCACGATGTCAGCCCGCGCCTCACCATTGAGATAGCCTACTCACACATTCTTCAACGATGATTCTCTAGACAAGGTTTGCTCACAAGTTGCTCCAAAAGACAACACCATCAAGGTTGAAGATCTCCCTAAGATGCTTGCCGAATAGATGGCCAAGAGGGAACACCCTGGTCACTCATTCAGATTCGACAAATTTTATCGAGATGTCGAATTTAACTTACCAACGGGGTTCAAACCACCAAAATTTACCAAATACAATGACACGGAAAATCCAAACCATCACTTGGCCCTCTTTTGCAATGATTGTCGACCCATATGCGATAATCAAGGACTTCTCATCCACTACTTCCAATGTTCATTAGAAGGAGAAGCTCTAGATTGGTTTGCGGGACTCTTGCTAGATAAGATAGATACATTTGACGATTTAGTGGGTTAATTCCTAGATCAATACAAACACTTGATCCAAGAGACAGTCAGTCTCAGCAATCTAATGGTGGCAAAGCAAGGACCCGATGAAGAGTTCACTGACTTCATCGCCAGATGGAGGAAGTTCGCTATAAGAACCGGCACTTCAATGAAAGAGAAAGACTCGGTCAATATTATCATCGATAACACTAGAGAACCATTAAAGAGAGTGCTTGTCATAAGTGATTGCCCCGACTTCACTGTACTCCACTCCCGGGCATCCCAACTAGCGAGACACATCAAAGGCGGGGACCTCGCCCTATCATAGTCACATCGAGAGTAGGCTCTTCTAGTGAATCAAAGTCAAAAAATAACAAGAAAGCCTCAGGAACTGGGAAGGTTAACACCGTTATCAACCAAGGGCAAAACCCCGGGAACGAAAACTTTCAACTGAGAAATTTCACGCAAAATCAAAATCAACAATGGTACACAAACCAAAATCAAGGCGTGAATCAACAAAGATATGCGAACCAGAACCAAGGCAAGAACCAAAATTAGGGCCAATACCATAACAGAAACTAATATCCCAACACCTACTAGAACCAAAATTCCATGCAGAATTGATCGGCCCACACACAGAACTACAATAATATACCCCCACCGCAAAACTTCAACCCAGCTAGAGGCCCCTACCAGTTGAGGCGGGAACACTATCCCCCTTTAGCCGATATAATCTCCAACATCTTTCGTCTCCTTAACACTCAAAATCTCCTTTGATTCTCGCAGGAAGGACCCCGACCATGGTCGACAAATTTAGACTATAGCAAATACTGCTCATTCCATCGGTACGCAGGACACAATCTAGAAGACTGCTGGGTCCTCCGGGATGTAATCTATGATATGAATATTCAAAACCAAATCGACTGGGAAGCACTTAGGAATCCTACCCCTAACAATAGTCAACCCCAACAAAACTTAGGAATCATTAATAATCCTATGCCATATCACAACCAAGGAACATCAGCCCAGGTCACCACCGTGGACCTCCCTAGTCAATCCTATTTCCAGCCCTCCACCTTAATCACCCGCATCCAACCTTCCAACACTTTTTCCACCCCTACGAAAGCTCCTTCGCTCCCGCACCCCTCGGCCTTGATCACTCAAATTGCCCCGCCGAGCTGATCTCCTTATCCAAAGTTCACTCAGATACGAGTCCACTCCTTTAGGGCCCGAAGAACATTCCTCCATAGTCACCCACCAAAACCTCCAACCCCTCCAAATCTTGAGCCAACACCATTGCCTCTCCCCTCGTCTAATTCAGAGCTCGGGTATGAAGATCATGTTCTTCAAACTGCAACCCAAATTATCGCATAGGTAGACAGTGTCACCGAAAGATCCCAAACTAAGAAAACGAAATAAATACTGAGTGTTTGCTAAACATAGAAGAAAGTGAATGAGAAGAACATCTTGACCTATGCAAGTGTTATTCACTGAAAAGTACCACTTTTCACCTCTTAACCTAGCCTTTGCTGGACCTTGAAGCTCACTAATAGTCATTTGTTAAGTGTGTTTTGTAGTTAGTAATAAACTGTGCAGCTAAATACAAAATCCCTGCTTATTGGTCCAAAGAAGAGAAATAAAACATGCAAAGATGATAGCTGAGCCAAAGCCTAATGGAACCCCGTGGTAGTGCTCACCATGGTGACTCATTTGCTGGTCATCATTGACCAAAAGTCTAGCAGATGAAAGAAGTTAGCTGAGAATGGAGGAAGCTATAATAGCAGTAAGTGCAATGCATCAGAGAATCAAAAGACTCACCTCGCAGAGGTGAGGAGCTCCCTCATGGAGCTAAGGATGCAGTGAAAGCTACCCTCGCGCAGATAGGACGCGTAGTCAAGAGGAGAGCAGTAAAGACATCGTGAATATCTCGCATCTTAAAATCCTCAGAATTTGTGCTCGCGAAGATCTCGCGGAGATCGAGCCTTAAAGCAATCACACGCAGAACATTGCGAGTCCATATGCATTAAGAATAATTTGTCACCTCACGGAGTTCTCGCAAAGACCTCGAAGAGAGAGACCCTCAGAATTTTTCTCGCACAGCTCTCATGCACTCTAAAGCCCAACCAGTTACTATGCGAGTGAAGGAGCCTACCTGCATGAGTATCCAGCGAGAGAGAACTATTGAAGTTCTACTGTGCGAAAAATTCAGGCATTCCCAAATCTCCTCCATGATAGCATTGCAGCGCAAAGCTGCTACGCGATCAACTTAGAATCTACCACCCAAGTGAACAATCCTCCTAAGCCAAATGCTTCTCCGCTAAGGATTTGCCACTGCGCGAGTGAATTAATGCAGATGCTAGCCCCGCAAAGCTCGGGCTCTCCACTTCTCAACTCTAACTTAAGGACCTTTTATGAATTTCCCAAGGCTATGGCACACTTCCCAAGGCATAGATTTTGAGCCACACATCTTAAGGCATTCAAGGGTTGTAACAGTGCCACGTCTGTTGGAAAAAATTAGGGTTAATCTCTTTTGAGCCAAGGCCTTATGGACAGAGTATATAAGTTGTACTTAGAGTTTAGTATATTCATCTTTCCTTCATTATCTGTCGGCTAAGAGTTCCAGCAGGCTAGGGTTAGGGTTTGATTATCTCATTTTCTTATTTTTCTTCTCTCTTAGCCCAGCATTGGCTGGCTAATCCTTTTGTAAGCAGCTAGGTTTAGTTTTATTTCAGTTGTGTAATAGGCCTTGTATACATTAGGATCTTTTAGATGAGCAGTTGTGTACCAGCTGCAGCCTTGAGACAGTTCATTGTAAGTTTTTCTTTTATCGATGGATTGTTGTTTTAATGACTAATTGAATCTATAGATCTTATGGTTTTCTTAGATGTCTATAGGATCTATGCTTTGGGGCTAGCCCATTCAGTTTCTAGTAGATCTATTATTTACCATCTGATTTCCCTTGGTTTAATAGACCCATGGATAGCAAGCCGGATCTCAGAGCCAAACTGAGAGCTCAGAGCCTGACTCCATGGTGGCGTAGAGATTACATATTCTTTCTCAGATCTCTGTAGTATGGACAGACCTTTTTTTTACCCTGTGACCATTTGAGTGGACAGAGTATAACCCTTAGGTGATGTCCAACCACATGTCTGAGAAGGATTCTTCTCCTCTGCACATGAGTTTCTAGAGCCTTGTGAGGAGGATTTTGCAGGAACTGGCTCCCCTTTATTTTACTTGACTGATATAAGATGTTAGATATGATTTCTTTGTAGTAATTGCAGCTTGAGGCTGAGTCATTGCAGGCCCTTTTGTAGTAATGACCAACTGAATCTAAATCCTTATTCAACCTGTTGCTGATCCTTTGTGTGGGCACAGTGAGTCGTTGGCCTTGGCAAAGCACTTAGGACTTTATGGGTTGGAATACCTATGGATGTCAGCCAGATCTATGCATAAATCTAGGGAGCTTGTAGCACTGGCATTACATAGTGTCTGCAATAATATTCATGGCTTGATCTGGTCCATTGGTTGGGGAAATGATCAGTCCACTCCTTTGGATTAGGTTGGCATTTCTGGTTTAATCAATGGGATTTGACAGACTCTATCGGATACTCTGTGACCATTTGCATGGATAGAGCATAGCCCTAAGAGCACCCCAAATGGCATGGGTTAAATTGGATTCTTCTACCTTGTTGAGGTTATTAATAGCATCTCAGTAAGGACCACTACAGAGACCGTCTAAATCTAAGTTACATTACTGCATTTAACTCTAGCTTAACCTGCTTACTTCCCATCTTTTTTATATTTTATTTTGGCACACACCATCACCGTCTTCTTCTTAACCCTTTCTTTAGGATAGGGTTGCACTTTATTTCTCTTTTGTTAGGGTTAATTTAGTGTAGTCGTGATACCCAACTCCCTTTCTTTAGGATTGTCAGATATGTAGCCAGATCTGGAGGCCTACTATTATAGCCCATTTAGGGTTCTAGATCAATTTCTCTTTGGGACAAACTCTTACTTATCAAAACTTGCTACACTAGGCCCTGCATCTTGCAGGTCTAGGATGTTTTAGGAATATTGTTGTCACCATATCTTTATCCTCTGTTTCACTTTGATTTTAATTCACTTCCAACTCCATATAATAAATCAGCACATCCGGAATGACAACAGCGAAGCATTGGTCTCTGCTTTTCTAGAAGAAGAGGATTACACACAGTACCTCCTACCTTGGAGCGGCAGAGCGCAAGTACATGCCCCATCCTTAAATTTCACTCACTTCACAGATACATCAACGTCGAGTAACACCGGGTTCGGTTAACAACTGACTTGCCTGATTCTTAAGTTAGGAACCAATTATCCACCTCTGCCTTTCTCTCGAAATAAGGATTTCACGAACGTACAACCATCAGAGTGGAACGTGAGAGAAAGAGAAGTCAACTTTCCTCCCCCACCTCACATTATCCCTCCATCAATCCCTGCACCTCAACTATCCCAACCACTTGCACTAATGTTCATCGACCAGGCAGAGAAAGTGCACTCAAGTGAGGACAAGAATATGACCTTCTGCGGCATCTTCAGAAGATCTCGGCCCAGATATCAATATTATAACTCATCAAGAAATCGCCTGACTATCATCGACTACTGATAAGGATGCTTGAAGACACACAAGTGGACAAGGATACAACATTGGATGAGCTACATCAAATTGCCTCGGTCATGGCGCAACCTTCAGCACTCACTTTCACAGACACAGACATGCCTAAAGAGTCACTCCACGGAAGTGCAGCTCCCATATACCTTACGGTCATAACTAGAGGATTCTCCGTACCCCATGTGTTGGTCGATACAGGAGCAGGACTCAATATTTGCCCTATCACAGCATTGAAAATGCTCGAATACATGGAGCGGGATGTCAAGCCCTCAACATTATCTCTTATAACTTTTGATGGCTCACATCATTTCATCAAAGGAATCAACAAACTCCAGGTTCACCTCAAACCTGTAACAAAAGATGTCACTTTTCATGTCTCTGATTCCTCCAGTACTTATAATCTTATCTTAGGAAGAAAATGGTTAGAGTCAATGAAGGCCGTCGCATCACATACCATTAATGCGTCAAATTCTCATACGAGGACTCCATTGTCCGTATATACACTGATACACCCCTCTAGGAGATGGACATTGATTACATGGTAAGTATTCTGACAGCCCATGATTTCATGTTGAACACGGGCCATATTCAGAAGGCCCGAATCCCTGATGAGGCAACCGTTGCAGAAGTCCGTCCCCCTATCCCTCCTAGTTCTCCCCTAATGCGTCAATAAAAAATAATGAGAAGAGAGGTTAGCCCATACCTTGCCAAACTCTATGACATCAACCCGACTGTGACAAAAGGTTGGGACCTTATGTATCGGCTCGGGTACATCCCCCACACTGGACTTGGTAAAAACAAGTAAGGTCATGTAGGGCCTGTTGTCTCAAAGAAAATATGCAAACACATAGGATTAGGTTACCAATCGGATGGCCCACAAGCTAACTTGTTCCCTACCTCACCAAAATGGTCTCTATATGACCATTTTGTCCATGGGACCACTGAGAAAGCAGTTATACCAAGGTGGGAGGAAGTGTCCTTCACTAAATCCCAAGAAGAAAAAATCGAACGAATGGTTAAACCATTCAATGATTTAACAAATCTAAATGACGATATTGATAAACCGCTCGAAGAAACCAAACCCTTGTTTGACACTAAGGAGTCTACAGATGAGATAAATGAAGAACCTCTAAAACTCAAGCCACAAATTGGAGATTAGGAATCCACCGATGATGAAGATTTTCACGTACCAGCCTTGCAAGGTAGTGAAGAGCACTTACACTTAACATGGGAAGAGGATGACACCCACAAGAAGATCTTAGCTTGCATAGCATCCGCCTCGGCCTTGGCCTTGAAGGATGGGAATGCCCGTGGGACTCACCTTGTATCGCTCACCCATACCAACCTTGCTGTAGGGCTTGCACTAGCATATTAGAATGCTTCACTAGCTGGATCTGACATTCCGTAATGGCAGGATCGAACGACGTCGACCTCGTAACGACAGAAGCGAGTAATGACCTATCGGCTTGGTTGCCGACACAAGAAGAAGGAACTCCCAGCAGCCATCTAGTCGACCACGAAGAAAGTACTCACGTCGCCTTCATAGAGTTTGAAGAGGAATTCGAACTAGACACTCCTCTATTTCCAGACGTGCCACAACTCTAAATATTTTGGAAGTCTCTCGAGGAAGAGTGGCAACTTCCATCGAGTGATGACGAGGACTACTGGATAGACCTCCCTGCCCTCGAGCTAGCAGAGCAGGCCAACCAAGTACTTCAGGCATTATCAGATCAAGAAGACGAGTTCGATACCATCCTTGACTCCAACTTAGAAGGATGGGAATGCCCTTGGGGATCTCCCTGCATTTCTCACCATTATCAGCCTCGCTACCGAGCATGCACGCTCACCCTAACATACTATGAAGTTCAAGGGAAAGCGCTCACTACCATTGAGAATCCTTTAAGAGGTCGCCCTCGACAGGAAGAGCAACCATATTATAACTAAGAGGATGACAGTTCGACCGATTACGATCTCTAGAATCTCTTCGAAGATGAGGCAATTAATGTGATAGAAGAAATCTAAACGTTAGTGCTGCTGTCACTCGCGCGCTTATTCAAAAGGTCTCATCAGATGAGGACTCCAAAAAAAAAAATGCCAAATTCAGAACAAGTCCACATTTCCTGAAGAATCGTTCGAACGGCTCCAACAGCCATCTCGCTCCCTCAATTAGAGGAAGCAACTCTCCTGGCACCTCTTGAGGCGACCGACCTTGTACCATATCTATTATCAAAAATAAAAAAGATAGAAAGAGCAGAAACTAAAAATTCATAAATACAAAATCCAAAAAAAATTAGAAAACCTTAGAAAAGAAAGGGAGCCCGTCATCCCAAGTCAATCTTGCGACCAACAAGGAAATTTTTCTCCTAAGACTTCTATCCCATCTCTCACACGAGGACGTAAAGCATTCAGGCTAAACAACAAGCCAGTGATCATACTAGATGAGATACTTCGCGACTTTGAAGAAAGGATCAATAGCCTTGACTTGCACCTTACCAAAGATCTCTCGATCATAAATTATGTCGATGAAGGGTTATATTTCATAAAATCAAATCCCCAGTGTAGCAATTATGCAGTATATGAGCTTATCGAGGATGAAGAAGGAACACCAGTTACCTAGGAGGCACTAGACTTCCAATGGGTTATCAAGTGTTTCGACAAGCAAACCCAAGCTATCGTAAAACCTACAGAAGAAATCAACTTTGGCACTGAAGAGAAACCCAAGAAGCTACTAATTAGCGCAACGCTCAACTCTAAGGAACGTCAACAAATTGTACAAGTCCTACAAGAACACCTCAACTCCTTTGCATGGTCCAATGAAGATATGCCCGGTTTAGACCCAAGTTTAGTAGAACACCGCCTTGTCTTTGAACCCGATGCAAAGTCCGTTAAGCAGAAACTCCAAAGAATGCACTCGCTAACAACCCTTCAAGTTAAAGATGAAGTTGACAAGTTACACAAAGCCAAATTCATCCGAGTTGTCCTCTACCCTAAATGGGTCACCAATATAGTGCCTGTCGCTAAGAAAGATGGTAGAGTACGGGTTTGCATTGACTTTTGAAACCTCAACTAGGCATGCCCAAAAGCCGATTTCCCACTTCCGCACATTAACACTCTAGTTAACCGCACCGCTGGACACGAGATGCTATCCTTTATGGATGGTTTCTCTAAGTATAATCAGATCAAATTAGCAGAGTCTGATCAAGAGAAGACTTCTTTCACCACACCATGGGAAGCTTATTGCTATGTTGTCATACCTTTTGGGCTCAAGAACGCAGGAGCCACATATCAACGTGCCATGATGGCTATTTTTCACGACATGGTGCATAAATATATAAAAGTCTACGTTGATGACATATTAGTAAAGCCCCAAACGCGGGCAGGACATGTTGAAGCACTCCGACTGGTGCTACAAAGAGCTAAGAAATATCATTTAAAAATGAACCCAAAGAGATGTGTCTTCGAAGTCACCTCCAGAAAATTACTCGGTTTCATAGTCAGCAAGAGAGGGATCGAAGTCGACCCTGCAAAAGTCAGAGCCATCCTTGAGATGCCACCTCCCAGTAATATCAAAGAATTACAAGGCCTGATAGGAAGATTGTAAGTCATCAGGAGATTCATCTCTCAGAGTTCAGACAGATGCGATCCTTTCTACAGGCCACTTAAAGGAGGAACTGAGTACAAATAGGATGACCAGTGTCAGCAAGCCTTCGAAAATATCAAGAAGTACCTCCTTAACTGGCTAGTACTATTGCCACCAGTCCTTGGAAGACCTCTAATCTTCTATCTCTCAACAAATGACAAAGCAATGGGAGTAATTCTGAGACAATATGAAGAAGACGGCAAGAGAGAGAAGGCTATCTACTACCTTAGTAGGACGATGGTCGAGTACGAATGAAAATACACTTCAATGGAGAAGACATACCTCACACTGGTGTGGGCCTCAATAAAATTATGACACTACTTCAGAGCACATAAGATACTAGTACTAGCCCGAATAGACCCTTTGAAGTACGTACTTGAAAAGCCCACAACATCAGGAAAGATTGCTCGTTGGCATATGCTATTATAAGAATTTGATATCACTTACGTCACACAGAAGTTAATCAAAGGACAAGCAATTGCCAATTACCTCACAGATCTCCCACTCCCAAGCAATGAGCCCATACACGCAGATTTCTTTGATGAAGACCTACTCACGATTCATAACGAAGAGCCTGATAAGACATCATGGACCCTTTATTTCGATGGTGCTCTAAATCACAAAGGAAAAGGCATTAGGATAGTCCTCCTAAGCCTGAAAGGAGTGGTCATACCTAAGGCTTTTCAACTAGATTTTTCTGTCACTAATAATGTTGTAGAATATGAAGCTTTCGTAGCAGGACTACGAGCATCACTGTAATTAGGTGTTAAACAGTTGAAAACCATCGGTGATTCCAAGCTTATAATATCACAAGTTATAGGAGAATGGAAAACCAAAGAAATGAGACTAATGGCATATCTAGAAACTGCTCAATATTTGGTAAAGAAATTTGAAAGAACCTCTTCCACGCACATCCCTATATTAGAAAATGAGCTCGCAGACTCCCTTGCCACGTTAGCCTTGGTCATCTAAATACCCATCGGACAAAGTACCAAGACCTTCTTTTTCGAAAAGCTGGCATCACCTGCCCACGAGATAGCATGGATCGTTAAGAGAGAATTATCACTCCTCCCCACCAGCACAGGACCAAATGAAGCAATCACTCCGGAAGATCACGTCAAAGAAGAAACTGAAGTCGCTATGTTCAAATTTGAAAAATCACCAATCGACGATGGACAGTCATAGTATTTCAACATCTGAAACTTCCTGAAGCATCAACACGTCCCTCCATATGCCACGAAGATCGAATGGAAGACTATAAGGAACCGATGCACCCGATTCTGCATACTCGATAAAATATTATACAAAGAAGCCTTCATCAAAGGAGTACTGCTATGATGTATCACAACAGCCAAAGGATAATACATCATTCAAGAAGCACATGCCAGCAGCTGTGGTGCCTATGCCGGTAGAAAGAGACTCGTCAATCAAATCATAGGATAGGGCTACTTCTAGCTGACAATGATAAGAGATTGCCACCTCTACGTCTAATTCTGCAAGCAATGCCAAGAACATGCCGCACTTATCAAAGCTCCATCAGTTGCATTGAACACTATGACCTCGTCATAGCCATTTTCGATGTAAGCCTTCGATGTCATAGGACCTTTCACAGAGAAGGTTGGGAACACTCACAAGCATGTGTTCATACTTATGGCAATCGAATACTACACCAAATGGGCAGAAGTTGAATCCTATGTCAGAATCCCTGCTTTGACACTCGTAAGGTTTATCATTCAGAATATCATCACCAGGTTTGGAGTACCCAGCATGTTTATCATCGATAACAAACCACAATTCATCGCAGAGAAGACGAAGAAGTTATGCAAGAAGTTTGACATCGATCTATGCCACTCATCACCGTTCTACCCTCAAGGCAATGGACAAGTAGAAGCTACAAACAAAATGTTGATTCAAATTCTAAAATGCATAGTAGAGACGAGCAATGGAGCCGACTGGCCTGAACGACTATCAGAAACACTCTAGGCATATAGGACTTCTATTCATATGGCCACTAGCCAAACCCCTACCTCCTTACCTATGGGATGCAGGCAGTCGTACCATATGAGATACAAGTTCCATCCTTACGTATTTAACTCACTGATGAGCTATCCTTAGATGAGAGGAGAATTGCCCTACTCACGCAGCTAGAGTAACTTGATGAGACACGTCTAAGGGTAGTTGATCACGCTTAGGTATATCAGAAGAGAGTGGCTAGGACTTATCATAAGAAAGTCCTTGAACAAACCTTTAATATTGGAGAATTGGTCTTAAAGAAATCATGCCCATCCAAAAGGAAAACTAAAACCGAACTGGGAAGGCCCTTATGTTATAATAGCTGCGTACCCTGGGAGTGCATACAAGCTGGTGAACCAAGACGGGGAAGAACTCCATAGCCCTTGGAACGCCATGTACCTTAGAAAATACTACCCTTAGCCCTGTGTTCATCACATCTCATGGTTAAATACTTATACTTACCACCCCCATAGTTGTCACGACCCATTCATTGGTTGTACGTCATCAATTCACATAATATCCTTAAGACCTCCAATTTATCGCCCACTTTCTTATTCCAGCAATCTGATCAAAGAACTAGTGACATATCTAACATCTTTCAAAAGCATAAGTAACACCCGATTCTCATCCCTTCCCCTACCATTGGAGGAGACGTTAGAGCAAAAAAAAATGAAGATGCTAGATTCAATCAAAACCCATTATTCTTGCGCTAGCAGGATGCTTTCAAATATACATATATAAAAAAAAATTGAGTGAGAGCATTACGACGAATGAGCAAGTCAATGAGCTCAGGGAAACATAAGCAGGCCCAGAGGACATCTCTGGTAACTTTACTTAAAATATATAAGCAAGTTGTGAGGGCATCCCTGATGCCCCCATACTACTAGATATCGTCGTAAGGTGGCGGGAGGAGGACAAACTCCTGCTAACCATAGAATGTGAGATTTTGATGGTATCGAGACATGACAAAGAGCCTAATCATGGCACCCCATATCCCTCCGAGAAAAAGATTATTACTCATCTCTTTTGCAAAGTGTTAAGTACAAATTATTCCCCACATAACTGAGCCTTACCTGTTGCATATTTCCCAGATGGCTTACTTTATTTGTTGGTGGTAAAAGAAATTTAAAATCAAAGTAAAATAGGGGATGAAATTAGCACAACTGAGAAATCCTAGACCTGCAAGATACAGGGTTCAATTGTAGAAAGTTTTGATGAGTAAGAGTTTGTCCCATAGGGAAAAGTGATCTACGGCTCCAAGGGAGCCATCTCTAGTAGTCCGTCCAGATCTGACTACAGATTTGGCAGTCCTACAAGGAGGGGAGTTTAGGGTCACTTATTCTAAGTATCCTAAGGTAGCTTAATGAATTAACTATAGAAAGGGTTGAGAAGATGGATGGAGTGTGGGAAAATAAATATAAAAGGGTGAGAAGTATGCTATTGGGTTTAGATCTGCTGGAATTTAGGAATCAGATCCAGGTCTGCTGGTATAGAAATCCTGTCCAATGGCTACATTATCACCAAAGAGGAGAGAGAATCCAACCCATCTCTGTGCCATGATCCAATCCCTTAAGGTTATAACCTGTCCACTTAAATGGTCACAGACTATCCCATAGGGGAACCACAATCCAGAAATGGGTCAAAACAAGTTAATCATTGTAGGCACTACTTCATCCAGGCTACAAGCTCAGGAATCCATAGGGAACCTCAACCTCTAAAGCTCAATGTGTGGGGCTAAGGCTGTAAAGGACCATGATAGCCCAGACAGATAGAACCAATAAGAGATTGAGTACCACCTTAG
This sequence comes from Chloranthus sessilifolius, assembly GCA_021018995.1. Classification (NCBI taxonomy): domain Eukaryota; kingdom Viridiplantae; phylum Streptophyta; class Magnoliopsida; order Chloranthales; family Chloranthaceae; genus Chloranthus; species Chloranthus sessilifolius. The sequence goes on from CM037592.1 coordinate 7,367,426, forward strand.
ATCTATGTGTCCATTGCTTGAGTGGGACTACAATGGTCCAGTCACAAGCCTACAATCTCCATGCCTAGATCAGATCTGCCATCTGATGGCGGGTCTATAGTAATATAGGGGAGTCTGTCTTTGTACAATCTCCTACCAGGCTACAAGCTCAGGCTCTGAGAAGAAGGATCCATTTTGGATCGACGGATTGGATTCACCCTAAGGCTATAACCTGTCCACTTGAATGGTCACAGACTATCCCAGAGGCTATCCTCCTCACGGAGCCCAAAACAAAACAAAAATATTATTGCCACCACCATGGTCACAAGGCTACCACCTCAGGCTTCCATGGGGATTTCAGATCTAGTGGGTCCTGTGGTGGGGCTAAGGCTGTATCGGACCATGATAGCCAAGACACACAGGTCACTTGGATCTGAATGGGTCCCTAGAATCAGTCCTCCATTGCTTTTAATCACAGCCAAAGCAATGGCGGATCACAAGGCAGCAGCCTTGCACAGAACAACTCACAAATACACGAATCCCATAAAAGTACAACACCCAATCATAAATTCCATTAATCTAATCTCAATAGACATACATAGGCATGGCCAGCAAGTGCTGGGCCATGGAGAGAAGAAAAAGAAAAACAGAAAACTACTTACAACTAGAACAGAAAAGAAGAAGATCTCGCATTCTCGTGACAGATCTCAGTATCAATGACAAATTCCCGAAGCTTCCACTGTGTCTAAGTCTAAGAACTCTAAAAAGTCTCAAAAGAAGCCCTCCAAAAAGTCCCCTAAACGTAAACCAGGCTTAGGTTTATATAGCAGTGGGTGTGGTGGTGCATTAGGGTTAGGAAACCCTAATTTTAGCGATGCCACATGGCCCATTAATGACCTTAGATGCCTTGGGGCGCATGCACGGGGATTTGAGCGTGGAAGTGCATACCCTAATCGCTAGAAATCCCCAGAATGTCCTCTACAGAATGATGGAAGTTTGAGTTCACAGCTTCGCCAGGTTGCAGTTGATTCCCAGACTTGTCGCGTGGAAGCACTGAGTTCACGAGGATGAGTTTGCATTAAAACTTCAAACGTCACGGGGTTGCAGCTTCTTGATGCTTTGAGCAGTCGTGAGGTAGATAGTTAAACTCTCGCTGGATTGGGCTTCGCGCGGTTGGATTGCTACTTGTGAATAGCGTGAGAACTGTGCGAGCATTCCATTTCACAATAGATCTTCGCGAGGCTTACTTTGGTCTTCGCGAGGCTGCTTTCTTCCTGAACAACGCGAGACGTTCACTTCTTAATGGAACTTTGCGAGGATCCTCGTGAGGCTTTGAGGCTTTTCTGGACTGCGCGACAGGTTCTCTTGACATTTGCATCCCGCGGCTACTGCGCGACAGGTTCTCTTGAACTGCGAGAGACTGCGCGACCTTTAACTTCTGAACTTCGCGAGAGCTACGCGACCCAAGGCTTCTGAAGCTCTTCTGTCACTCCACTGCGCGAGAAGTTGTTGTGAAGTCTTGGGACTTCGCGAGGACTGCGCGAAGCATATTTTTCTGAATTCTCTGGAGCTTTGTCAGCTGCACGAGGCTTACCTCAGGTCTGGATTCATGGCTCATTCTTCTGAGGGACTTCTGGTGCCAATGCAGGCTCCTTAACATGATTTATGGCCTTATTGCTCTGCTGTTTATTATGTATAGAAAACACTTAACAAACCTTTATTAGATGGCTAAGGGTCTAATCAAAGGCTAAGTTAAGGGGTGAAAAGTGATACTTTTCAGGTCTCAACACACCCCCAAACCTAATCTTTTACTACAAAAAATGTGTCTAAGCCGTCTCCAATGGTGTCTAAGACGTCTCCAATAGTATTGGAGACGACTTCCATGTAGTCTCAAATAATCCCGTGTCCATTGTCTTTGGAGACCAAATGAGAGCCGTCTCTAATAGTCAAGGTTATTAGAGACGGCCATAAGCCGTCTGCAAAGATATGTTGGAGACACCTCAAAGCCGTCTCTAATAAATCATTTTTTATTATTGGAGACGGCTTTTGGCCGTCTCCAATAAGTGACCTAATGCTATTGGAGACGACTTAAAGCCGTCTTCAATAAGTGAACTCTAATAAAAAATTTTTAATGCTATTTATTTTTTTGGCTCCAATGATCATATTTCCTAGCAATACACATCTATAACCTGCAATTTTTTTATTTTATTTTTTACGAAAATTCATAATCTGCATTTACATACTCACATTTTTATTTTACATTAGCATAAACACATTAACATGCTCAAAGCTTATTCAGAAAAGTAAATTTTAATTCACAACAATGCAATTTCAATCACAACAAATTTATTTGTATAAGTAACGTCTCCATTTTTTCTTGCTACAGTGTTATAAAAGAAACATGCATAGCATAGTCTGATATATTGATCTCGAACTCCATCATAGCAGCCCTGCAAAAGGTAGGATTGAACTTTTAGCATCATTTACAGTAAAACAGACCAGATAATCAAGTAGAATGATAATTTGTTACCTATATGTTTCAACATTAAAGAGCATATTCATCAATTCTATTATGAGAGCTTGCTCTGTGAATCACACCCTATGCTTGCTGCATGATCGAACCAACTCAATCAGCTCTGCTCGGGTAAAATCTGAATAAGATTTGATTTGACATTATTAATTAAGCTTTAAAAAAATTGATATAACGCACCTAATTCAGCTCTCACATGATTGATCCTTCAGTAACTTATATTCGAAGAAAGATTACCAAAATAAGGTTGAGCAAACTGAAAATTAAGGGTAAGCTGCAACCAAGAGAGGAATTAACAGAAAAAAACTATTGCATCAGAGGTGTGAAAATTAAAAACTATTGCATCAGATTGTTCATACAGACTCAAAAAAGAAAAAAAAGAAAAATAAATTGATTGTTCACAAAGGTTATATGGAAGCACCTACTAAACTCCAAGTGAAGATATTCAAAAAGAAAGAAATTAATCATCTTTTTTTTTCCTCCTAGACAGTTATATAAGAAAGCTCAAGCGAAAAAAGAAGAGAATTGCAATTACAATATTCTCACCAATAAACTTGACATGGCTGACACTAATAAATGAGAGAGCCACCAAAGAGGTCATCACAGTTATGGTACTGCAAATCAAATATCATCATCATATAATTATATTACAGAGTCAAATGGGGTAATTTTTACCAACCAAGTCCAACAAGAAGAAGAATATGAACATACATAAAAGTAAATCAATAGTTTTCAACGCACCAGAATCTATGAGCGATAAAAATAAGCAAGATCTATGATACATACTCTCAAATAAAACTATAGCAGTCTGAAATAACTGAGATCTAAGAGAATGCTTGAAATGTAATCTTATAATTATTAGATTTCCATTAAGTTTGACGCACCTAATATTATATGCATTGGATAAATGCCCACATAGAGGGACATACTTAAAAAAACAGAATACATAGAAAAGTTTCTGACTTACTGTACATCCCAAAGGTTTTGGGCAGCCTTAAAAAAACATCAATGTCTTGAGCAATTGGACTCGGTAATGTTAAAATACAGAGTTAATAGATACAATGGAAATATGCATAACTAGCCTCAAAAATTAAAACTAAGGAGACAATCAAAAGTTCAGACATTGTTCAATAGGTAGAAACTTAAAATAGCGGTTTTCTATCACAGAGAATATATAACATCGAAAAACATAAATGAGTTCCTTTTTCATAGCATTCAAAGCTCAGATATAGCTAATCCCATATCAAGATCAAACTTAGGGAGCACAGTTTCTTTTCACCAATAGACTATGATTTGATAGAAAGGACTGTCAATGGGTTGGGTCGAACTCTCCTTTCCCAAAATGACCCTTTGGTTGACCCCAACCCGACCGGACTCGACTGGTCGAGGGTAACCCGACTAGACTAGAAAGTCAGCTCAGATGCTACATTATGAAGAGCTATTACAAAGTTATTTTAAACTTGGTTAAAAATTGGGTCATGTGGTTCGGGTAATAGGCCAAACCAGTTGACAGCCCTATTGATAGAGCTATTAAATAAAATGTTGATTGATCAGCCCTAAGTAAGAATTTTTTTAATAAAATGCTCAGAACTACAATTATTTTAGTTTTGTTTGCAATAACTTGCATCTTTTCCAGCATATTCTAACTAACTTAAATAAATAAAACGGAACAATGGAGAAGATAAATCCTGAAAAACATTGACTCAGGGTTTTAAGAAAGCAAGAGATTGTTTAAATTGCAAAAGCCAATTCCAGCTGCAATGGAATACCAAGAAAATGACCGACTAGAACAAAATGTTCCAAAGGTCCATACACGTGAGCTTCACAAAGTAGAAAAGTGGTCACTATGATAACCTGAATTTTTATATTCCAGCCTTGGCCCTACAAGTGGGAAATTACCCAATTGCCCTTATATGGTTGAATTATTTACTTAAATTTTAAATTTTAATTTAAATACTTAAACTACTGACTAATGAGGATCCATGAAGTCAAATTAGTGACAGAAGGTCACGACCTCTTATATGATAGCTTTGTACCCTGCTTGGAGGCTAATCTGGTATAAATTTAACAACTTATTTTTACATAAGTACACATATAGGAAATGTGACCAGACGCTTGTGTTTGGCAAGAATTTGAATAAAAACTAAAGAAAATTGGAGCCTCTAGATTTGGCAAAAATGATTGGAACCGAAGATTAACAATTGACTGTCATGAAAATTCAAATTCATACACCTAAAACTAAAAAGTTAACTGCTTTCTCCTTTTGTATTTGGATATTCAAATTCATGTAATTCACATCTAAAGCTCTTCATAAATTTAACAACAAGTTCAAAACACTAAAATAGCTTCTAGATAAACCACTTTAATAATGTTCACTATGACACATCCATATGATGCAAACAAAAACCATCTTTGGGAAAGAAAAGAAGTGAAAAATTACTATAGGTATATTATGTCTTCAAAGAACTTGGTGAACTTAGGAATGTGGTAAGTGGTAATCATTAATTATGTCTTCAACCACTTGGTGAACCTTTCGAAGGCAAGATAAACTAAATATGTCTCGCATGTGTTTGTCATATTATGCACATAATCGAAAACAAAGTATGTTTGAATACACACAAGGTCGATGAATACAAATAGATTCATGATGTAATCATGCAGTTCCTCCAAGAGTAAACTAAGAAGTTACTGCAAAGCTGGCCATAGAACCCACAAAGATGCAAGCAATGTAACTTTGCTTGGATCTCCCAATAGAGGATGTGATTGGAGCTTATCCTTGAGAGAATTAATGTTATCCCACCCAGTCATAAACACCAAAACAGCACTAGGCCTTTCTTTCCTACAAATATGGCATAGAACATTTTCTATGAGGTTAAAACCAATTGACTCGGATTCTAACAAGACAATGACTCACAAATCTTGGCTATAATCCTTAAAATCAGCGACTTCTAAGGCATCCTGCTCAAACGAAGGGAAAAACAATTTTAGAGGAAATTTATAACAAAAATATATAAGAAAGAAAAGGATATGCAAACACTAAGAATTGAATACCTCCACAACAGAGGTAATTTGGCTTTTCCTCTTCGAGACCTTGTTTCGCATTTTCCACGTCTTTTCTTACCCATAATAATCAATTTGATTGTGTGGAGTCAACCTATGTCAAGTTATTTCGAACATTCTCTAAAAATGAGTTTGAACTGGGTATGTAAAACCACGAAATGGACCACAAAAGACGATATTAATGACCCCACGTAACCATCAGTTGTTAAATCCATAAGAATACAGAGCAAGTATCCACATGTGAAATATTGTGGCATTTAATAGAACAGGCATGGGAGAGAGTTGTTGACAAAACAGTGAAAATTAGCATTTTAAAACCAAACACAAGGCCGTGAAAAGTTCATATGTAGAAGGTCTTGAATAATATAAAAGGAAATGCAAAGAAATAAAAAGGACTAAAAGATTAGAGCCATGATATGCAAATAAGCAAATATGGCATCCACGACTTTTGATAGTTAAAACAAATAATAAAAATAAGTAAATGCAAAAGTGGGATCATTATTTTGAAACATATGGGTAACAGAGCATCCAAGTCAAGGCATCGTGCACATTTCATGTAGGCAACCATAGGGTTCCAGGACTAGTAAAGAATCCAAAATACATAAAATAAATCAAACAAGCGATTCTGAAGCCTAAAAGCTCATTGAAATAACTAGCAATCCAGACATTGATGCCTCTATCTTCACCCAAACAAAATGCATAATTTTTTTGCTCCAACCACAACACCTAAGAATCAAAGAAACAACCTCCACTCATAAACAACAAATTCAAAATTAAGGATAAGAGACACAACATTCGCAGCTGAAAATGATAAAAAAACAGAGAGGAGCTCTTAACATGAAGCAGCTACAAGTACCTAATCAGAGTCAAATACCTTGATTTCCTCATAATGACAGGTAGGAACAGTATTTTAGTATTTTTCTAAATTTGAATCCTCTGCATGGATGAACTAAATTTATCGGATGAGGAAAGAATAATTCAACCCATAATTTAGCTGATAACAATATGGTAGACCACAGAAACAAGTACAAATTGAAGAGAAATGAAATGAACCTAGGGCATAACAATTCACAGTACTAAGAAAAAAACCATGAAATAAGCTTCAAAATGTATTCTCTTTTAACAATATAGTTTATGGTTAATACAAAAGTAATCACTAATGGATAGATAAAAAAGGCAAAAAAAAGGTATCAACGTTGTAGATTCCATTTTGAGAACAGTAATATCTCAACTTTTACATAAAAAAGGCAATTGGGTAAGAAAATTGCAGCAACTGGAAGAGATAGTAAAGAAACAAACAACAACCTGAAGAAAACCAACAGCTTGTATAACCAGCTCCTCATCCACGTTGATTCACCCCAAAAATAACTGATTAATAGGGCTTTGATTGGATGAAGTTGTAGAGGTCTTGATCGAATGGAGTTTCTTGATGATCGCCTTAGAAATCTCTTGATTTATATCATACGTATCGTCAAAGATGAAGACCTCTTGATGAAGTTGTAGATGCTCAGACCCAATCGAATGAAGTCTCTTTAAGTTGCGGCAGACTTGATCGAATGGAGTATACTGATGAAAACACAAGTCAAATGAAAAATGCAGATGAATCGCCTCACAAATCTAGGGTTAGCGCGAGATCAAAGATGAATCGCATCAGATCTGATGCATTTAGAACAGCTAGGGTTTTGAGGAGAGAGAGGGGGAGAGATGCGTGAGGATCACTGATGCATGAAGATCTCTAATGTGTGAATGGCGATGATCTTTGTTATGTCTCTGATGCATGAATCGATGATCTTTGTTGTGTGACGAGTAGCTAGGGAGATAGAAGGGGGAGAGAGAGAGAGAGAGAGAGGGGCGGAGACGGTTTCAGAAAAATAGCAGAGAGCGTGTGACCCGTGTGAGGTTTATCACAGTTGCCTTTATACTCTGAACCTACACCGACGGCTGCACATAATAGCAGTCCGTGTAGGGTATATCTAAGCCAACGGCTGCTAATAGACCGTCGTCAGGGTAACCTATGTTTTTTGTAGTGTGTGTTAGATGCATCTTAATGTTGCTTACAGGTAGTTTTATCACTTAAACCTCGTACAAGCATGAAATTTTAGGTTCGCCCACGCTCACACACAAATCTTCTATATGTCTTTATGTTGCTTATGGGTATTTTTATCATTTAATTACATGCATAAACTGTCAGAGAACAAAATGCAGGTTGAAGAAAAGATAATATTTTGAATATTGGATAGATTGAAACTTGAATTAAAGTTTATTTGCATTCATATTCTTGGGCAGCAACCTCTTCCTTTCCTAAACAAGGTCTATGCCCCATGACTAGAGGACAACAGATGTAAGATGAAGCACACTATAATGACATACATGAGGTCAGTTCTGGCTTTCGAATCAGGAGAGGGGTGGACATATGATGCGATACAAACATGAAGAGATCCACAAGAGGAGAAATAACACGAGAGGCAATCACCTATAAACGAAAAAAAACTATACCCAAATTAAAGCCCAACAAGACACTAAGCTAAACAAGGGGAAAAAAAACGAAGAAATAAAGTGCACACTAGAGCTAAAATAGGTCCATTAGGCAACCATAATGAAGGACTCCCAAAATTCTTCATCCCCACCCAAGCTTTTAGAAACAACCCCAAAATTTTGTATGACCCTCTTGTAATGATTCCTCAATCCCCAACCCAGACTACTACGGGTCACACCCTAAATGCCTAAACTGTTGTCGATCATACCTCACCTACCCAGCCTGTAAATCAATCCTTAAGGACAAGCCCAACGTTTGAACCCACTAACCCTGTTCCTCAATCTACTGCTGCCTCAAAATCCACACCCTTTATCCCAGGTCATGAACCACTGTTGCCTAGATATCCAGACACCCTACCCTTGGTTCTAAATCCAATTCTGCTCTCAACCATATATCTTATGTCCCCAACTATGTTCCACTGCCCCCATAATAGTCCCACTGCCATTAATATAGTCCCCATTGACATATGATTGATGGCTCTAAACTCCGAAGTGATTGATGGTGTTGGTCAGGTGGTGACGATGACATTTTTTTATGATTAGATAGTATAATTAAAATGTATTTGGGGTTGGCATGCATAAGAGTTGTAGTATATGACATATTGGAGGCAATGCTTGTATAATGTATGGACCCTCTGAAAATTTGCAATGGGAACCTGTACCTTGTAGACGATTATGAAAATGTGCAATGGGAAGCCCGTGCCTTCGCCTGGAGAAACCCCTATTTCATTGCCAACAATTTAGAACCAAATCATCCATACTGTTATTAGCTATCTTGAGTTCTAACTAAATATAAAAAATGAACAAGTACATATAGGCCTATCAACGAGTGGGTTGGCCCCATACCGATCCAACCCGATATTTTACTAGGTCGGTAAGCATGAGACACCGACCTAATCTCCAGTCACGACCAAAATGTTTTGTCGTTGGGTATTTGCACGGGCCAGTCGACCCAACCCAAAGATTAGGTTTTTTGTAAAAATTTACAAAAAATAGGGGTTTTTACCGGGTTGATTCTCGGGTTCAAGTAGGTTTTTTGGGTCAAGTCAGGTGCAACACTAGGTGGGGTAGAGCATTTGCAGTTTTCATATTGGGCAGCCAAATTTTTTACCTGATCCGACCCGTTGATAGTCCCAAGTACATACAAATCAGCTATACATTCTATTACACAATTTAGGCATCTAAATGTGTTAAAAGAGCAAAAGAGTGAAAAACAGCAAACTCCATGCTTTGTACAGAGCAAGATCTCAGTCTAGAGAACACAAAGTAGTAAAACCATTCTCATACTAGGTAGTATGCATGCAGCCACCAGACAAATTAGAGATTTGAAACCCTATGCTCAAGACTAAACCTCTACCATATTCCAGTCTTGCTATGTATCTATTTTCCGAAATTATTGTTATATTCTACGGGAAGAGTCAGAGCCCCAGGGACTAAGGACCCAATCAATAGGTTGTTTCCTTAAAACTAGATATATGGTATACTAACATTGAAGTGCCTAAAATAACTCTAGTTTCAAATAAATGTGACTACGTCATCGCAATGCATTGAAGTATCAATTGTAGCAAACAAAGAACACTAAAGTTCTAGACACAATGACCTCGAAATTGGACTTTTAAATGCAGACAATAGAAGAATCCACCAAAATGGACCAAGACAACAACCAAGAACAATTCACAAGCCATTTCTTCTCAATATTAACTTGGCAACGCCAATGAGTTCACAAGCTAACACTTCCGATGGCACTTTAGGCATTCAGATTCTCTCACTTCTTGGTTAAGACAAGCATGATTGTACGAGTGCAAAACAGGAAAACTGAGTAAACGACCAAAATAAACTTAATTACCTATTAGGGAAAATTGGCAGAAATAATTTTGTAGAGCTAAAAAACCTCAAATAAGAGCTATCAGTGTAGGAAAAAGTTGCATTAGCACCTCCAAAGAGCTCAAAATACAACCCAAACAAGTATAATGTTTGAGAGTGTAGACAAAGTTGCATTGGTAACTCTAGGGAAACCAAATGAAAAAAGACGGCTTTCCAAACCTTTCCAATGATTCCAATAGGCAATGTTAGTTATTAAGGAAAACTGTTGTGAACCTGAGAACGGTTTAGCGTTTGGATCCTATTTCAGGGGTTGTTCCATGCCAAGGGATTAAAAAGTTCTGATTGCAAACAAATATGTGCTCTACAGCGGTTTCATTAGAACACCAAAATATTGTAGACCATGAAATATTATGTTCCACAAACTTCATGGACAAATGTTGCTAACTAAAATAACATATACTAACAGAAAAATATCCCCAAACTATGAATTCGATCGCCTAGAACCGAATAGCTAAAAATTCATGAAGCAAAATAAACAACTATTCATATAATTCGAATCACAGAAAACCTTCATTGGAATCCGAAGCTCGTGAAGCTTTGAGATTTGACTGTAAAACGAATGAGGCATCATGATCCACGTTGGACGTAGAAAATCTAGTGCTATTACTACTCGATCTAAAGATTTGCGGCTGCTGCTGGCGCACATCTCTTAGAGACAGCATCTTCTCATGTGGGGAAAAAAACCTAAAATCCACAGCTCTGATCGAGGTCGACAATAAAAATAGAAGACACCACTAGAGCTTTACGACCTCGGCAGAAAACAAATCGCTTCGTCGTAAACCCGATCGATTTAGCTCAAATCGATTTCGATCATCTCAAACCCTAGCTCAAACACTTCGTCTCTAACCCTAGCTCACACCGATTTTGATCGTCTCAATCCCTCACTCAAACCGCTTTGTCTCAAACCCTAGCTCAAACCGATTTCGATCATCTCAAACCCTAGGACAAACCAATTTCAATCGTCTCAAAGCCTAGCTCCAACCATTTCCATCGTCTCAAAACTTTTTTTTTTTTTTTTAAAGTCTTCACAGCGTACATCAGAATAAATAGATTTTTTTTATCTTTGTCCGAGATGTTGGCCCGATAAGGTCGCATTTGCAATCTCTTTGAGACGGCTTAACTCGTCTCTATTGGTGTGAAAAGAGACTTATAGAGACAGTTATGTATGTGGTCTCAAAAGTTTTGACCCATAGATGGATCACTAAAACTTATGGAGACAACTCCATAGGTCAAAGTCGTCTCCAATAGTCTCCAATAATAATAATAGAGACAGTTTTTAGAAAAGTTGTCTCCAATAGCATCGTCATTGGAGACAGCATCCAAAGCCGTCTCTAAAATCCGTATCCAAAAGTCTTATTTTTTGTAGTGTTTGCTAGTCCCTTAGCAAAGCTACATTAAAATAACTACAGAAATTAAATGCCACTTTCGTAGGGAGCACGGATACATGTAGCATATGTACCAAGCCTTTTAAACCCCTAGGTTATCCCTAGTGGAGGAGTGAAGTCTCTTGAGGGTTTTCAGTGAAGACACTCACAAACTTCTCAATGAGACAGTTAACAAAAGTGCATTATTATCAAGTGAGCAGTCAAGAAACAAAGTTAGGTCACCCTTGAATCAGTAAAAATATAAGAAATTCAAACACATTGGCTGCACAGAAATTTAAACATTATAAGCTTCTCATGAAAGCACAACATTTCCAAGCAGTTACACCAAAGAACAATTCACATGTGTGTCAGCACTGAGCTCATCACTGGATCAAAAATTAGGTTATAGGTCACACCTAATGCATTCAAGATCAGACCCAAAACTCTCCAGGGCATACTCTCATAACGAACTGTTGAGGGTTTCATTTTCTCCCAAGCTCAAGAACAGTTACATCCCCCAAATGGGTCTGTAAGCATGAGCATAGGCATAGCTCTTAAGTGCTGGCATCATTGACAGATCCTCACCATAGATTGGATAACTCTTTATCACCACATGACAGCTCACTCAACTTTGGATCACAAGGGCTTTAACTGGGCTGTAATGTGGCTTATGGAATGGGGTTAAAAATATAATGGAAGGTTGAAAAGGGGTTCAAAATTGAGAAATCAGTAGGTGAAGGAGGTGATTCATGACTTCACCTTCTTTGGTTCAGCTCCTTTCATCTTCTTTGAGGTTTTCAAATTTGAAGTGATCAGTTTCTCTTCTTGATTTCGATTTTTCCAATGAAACTTGACTCCTCTCTTACTCCTCTTCATTATTGTTTTTGTTTCTTTTTTATGCATTTTTCTTCTTTTTATTTTGTTTTTGCTTTTCTAAAATGCCACCATTTTCTCAGTTACCATACTGCTAGAATTTGAGGTACTTCTTCTTTATTCACCTAATATTGACCATAGCTAGTCCATCTTCAACTCTTGTTCCTTTACCTTCTGAATTCTCAGAGTGAGGGTAAGGTTAAATCAGATACATAGGTTCAAGTGCAAGTACTCAGGTGCATTTTGAAGAAATTTAAGATTTAAAACTCAAAGGGGGTATGGACAAGGGCAGTTGCTTAAGGTTTGTCTGTTTAGGCTCAAACTATCCAAAAGAAGGCCTTGATCCTTTCCTAAGTCTTATGAGTGCTGTTAGTTGTTTCAATTTGGAGTTGCCTAACTTCTAGTGAGCATAGTGACTCAGCCAGTCCTTAGAGCTAGAAGAAATTGCCTTAGTCACTCCTCAAGGAAATTTTTTTTTTATAGACCCAAATCTCACTGGTTATGGTCTTCCTTTGAATTCTTAAGTATGTCCTTACCTTTTTCTCTCTCTAATGCTTCACTAAGTGCTGATACAAGTGAGTTTCCTTGGTGATCTCATCATGGAAATGTGAAATTTTAAAAGTTTATACTGTCTAAAGTCTGAAAAAAAATTTTAAATTCCTTTTTTTTCATGATTCTTAGATGAACATGGTTCCATTTTCATATTACTCACAAGATTCTGCTGTACTTAGGTTAACTATTCCATTGGCAGGATCTGTCTGCCACACCCCCAAACCTATGAGGTGCAGTGTCCTCACTGGTTCAAAGGTGGGTGTGCATCGGATTTATGGTCAGAGAAAAGAAAACAGCAAGAATGAAAACAACCAGAAACAGAGCCCTTTACAGAATAACAAGAAAGGAAATTTTCATTAAGACTAAAAAAAAAAAAAATTACAAAAAGAAAATCCTAAGAAGAAGGGACAGAGGGATCAAGGATGTGGGGGCTGAGGAGGTGGGGGAAGGGGTTGAGTGGAGGGGGCAGGGGATGGGGATGGTTATATCTTTTGCTTTTTCTTTTTTAGCTAGTGCTTCTCCTTCTCCTCCTTAGCCAGGATCTGCTGAACCTCCTCGTATTCATCCCAGAGGGATTGTAGGGGATCCGGCTCTTTAGGTGGGGGCGGTTCCAACCACATCGAATAAAACTTGTTAGGCAGAGCATTAGGCTTGTCATCTGCCATTGTTAGGATGAGGGAAGGACCGCTAGGGTGAAAGGAGAAAGGATGAGATGAATATGAAAGGGACTCCCTATGTATTTAAAGACGAGGATGGTGAAAGATGAATCGGTGTAATAACATCCAAGTTACTGCAATTAATTTAGAGTGAGTTGGGAAGTGAAAAGTTATAGCAATCAGCGTGGGAAATGAAAAATGCATGCGACTCGCGTAGCTAGTCAAGGGGATCGCGAGATAAGAACAGAATCTCGCGATGATGGATGTTGTAGCTTGTAGTGCGCAAGAGGCTCTACAGCATTTGTTGAAGCTCGCGATGGCGTAATAAATACGCTATGTGAATTGCGCGAGATCTTCCCAAATCTCAATTTAGAATGCACGAGGGCGTAGTACCAAACAGGGAGCAATTCATGCAGTGTAGCATACTCATCAAAAATATTCAAACAGTATGCATTCAATTCAAAAATTAGTAAATCGTAGAAGAAGTAACCATACCAACCCCACATAAACTCTATCAAACCCAACAGACTCAGACCCCATCGAGACACTATAATTTTCTAAAAACTATTGAAGAAATGAAAGTAGTAAAGTACAACAAGGACACAACTGTGGGTCATGTAGATGAAGGGGTCCCTTGAAAATGAATAGTGTTCATAGGGTCGGCCGGTTTTTTGAGACAAGGCTTAAGCCTCTGACCATTCACGTTCAAGGTCTTCCCAGATTTGGGATCCGTGACTTCCACAATACCAGATGGGGACACATTTAAGACAATATAGGGACCTTCCCATTGGGATTTTAGTTTGTCAGGAAAGAATTTTAGTTTGGAGTTAAATAACCAAACCTTGCCACCAGGTACAAAGCTTTTTCTCAGTAAGCCCTTGTCAAAGAAAGCTTTAGACCGTTCCTTATAGATCCTGGCATTGGCGTAGGCATCAATCCTCAGCTCGTCCAATTCAGACAGCTGCAGGGACTTGTGATGACCAACAGAAGTTAGGTTCATATTTAAGTTTTTAATGGCCCAATAGGCCTTGTGTTCTAACTCTACTGGGAGATGGCAAGCCTTGCCATAGACCAGTCTGAATGGGGACATTCCAATGGGAATCTTATGGGCAGTACTATAAGCCCACAGTGCATCAATGAGCTTATCAGCCCAATCTCTCCTGTCAGTCCTTACTGTTTTCTCAAGGATGTGCTTGATCTCCCTATTGGAAATTTCAACTTGCCCACTTGTCTGTGGGTGGTAGGGAGTAGCAAACCTATGGGTCATAAAATATTTCTTGAGCAAGCTTTTGAAATTTCTGTTGCAGAAATGGCTACCCCCATCACTGATAATAGCTCTAGGGGTTCCAAATCATAAGAAAATGTTCTGCCTTACAAATTTAAGGACCACCTGGTTGTCATTGGTTCTTATGGCAATGGCTTCTACCCATTTGGAAACATAATCCACTGCCACTAAGATGAAATGGTAACCATTAGAAGGAGGAAAAGGGCCCATGAAGTCTATACCCCATACATCAAACAGTTCTACAACAAGGATGGGCTGCAAAGGCATTGAATTTCTTTTGGACAGCCCTCCTAATTTTTGACATCTCTCACATGCCTTGCAGTGTGTATATGCATCTTTGAATAAAGAAGGCCAATAAAACCCACACTGCAGGACCTTGTCAGCTATTTTTCTTCCACTAAAGTGGCCTCCACAGGCATTTTCATGGCACATGGCCAGAATACTGGGGACATCACTTTCGGGAACACATCTTCGGATGATTTGGTTTGCACAATACTTGTATAGGCAAGGTTCCTCCCAAAAAAAAATATTTGACCTGTGAGAAAAACAGGTCTTTGTCCATTTTGGTCCAGTGGGCAGGGATCTTTCCCATAACAAGATAATTCACAATGTGTGCAAACCAAGGGACCAAGGATTGGATTGTAAATAATTGCTCATCCGGGAAGGCATCATTTTTAGGACCATCAAGACACTTTTCCAACACAATTCTGGACAAGTGGTCAGCCACCACATTCTCCACACCCTTTTTGTCCTTGATTTCGATGTCAAACTCCTACAGTAGGAGTATCCATCTAATCAGCCTGAGCTTAGCATCTTTCTTGGACAATAGGTACTTCAATGCTGAGTGGTAAGTGAAGATTACAGTTTTAGATCCCAGCAGGTAGGATCTAAACTTGTCAACAACATACACCACTGCCAGAAGCTCTTTCTCAGTTGTGGTATAATTCAACTGAGCTTCAGCAAGTGACTTGCTGACATAAGCAATGACCACAAGAAACTTATCCTTTCTTTGGCCCAAGACAACACCTATTGTCAAATCTGATGCATCACACATTGGTGTCCGAGTACGAGGCAGAGGTAAGGCAGACTTTCAAGCTCTCAAAAGCCTTTAGACATTCAGCCGAGAAGTTGAAAGGCACATCCTGGCAGAGCAGGTGGCACAATGGCTTAGCAATTTTTATGAAGTCCTTAATGACCCTCTTGTAGAATCCTGCATGCCCAAGGAAAGATCTGATTTGTTTGACTGTTTTTGGAGGGGGTAGATTGGCAATGAGGTCAACTTTGGCCTTGTCTACCTCAAGCCCTTCTTTAGAGACTACATGGCCCAACACAATGCCTTGTGTTACCATGAAGTGGCTCTTTTCCTAGCTTAAGACCAGATTGGTCTCCTCACATCTTTGCAAAACTAGGCTGAGGTGTTGTAGACACTGGCCAAAAATGTTCCCAGAGACAGAAAAATCATCCATAAAAATCTCCAAAAACTTGTCAATCATATCAGAGAATATGACATACATACACCTCTGAAAAGTGGCTGGCGCATTACACAGCCCAAAAGGCATCCTTCTGTAAGCAAAGGTGCCAAAAGGACAGGTAAAGGTGGTTTTCTCTTGGTCTTGAGGATGCACAGGGATCTGGTTGTACCCTGAGTATCCATCAAGAAAACAGTAAAAAGCTTTTTCAGCCAATTTGTCCAAAATTTGATCAATGAAGGGGAGAGGGAAGTGATCCTTTCTGGTCTTAGAGTTGAGCTTTCTATAATCAATGCAAACTCTCCAGCCAGTGGTCTTCCTGGCTGGTCTCAACTCTCCAGATTCAGTTTTAATAACTGTTATGCCAGATTTCTTCTTAAATAGGTGCCACCCAGTTAGAATCAGAGATGGGGTAAATCACCACTGCATCTAGCAATTTAATGATCTCCTTGAAGACCACTTCCTGCATGTGAGGATTTAACTTCCTCTGCATTTCCCTGGAGGGTAGTGATCCCTCCTCAAGATGAATCCTGTGTATGCAGATTGATGCATCTATTCCTCCCAGATCTACAATGGTCCAACCAATTGCCCTTTTGTGCTTCCTCAAAACTGTGAGTAATTCCTCTTTCTGCTCATTGGTAAGAGAGGAGATAATCACAGGAAGCTTATCACCTTTCTCAAGGAAGGCATATTTTAATGTTTCTGGAAGCTTCTTGAGTTCCAGATCAGGGGCTTGTTGGGTGGATGGCAAAATTGGTGCATTGGTGGTTGGAGGAAGAGGCAGCAATGTAGGTCTCCAAATGGAATGCTGCACTGAGCCCACAGAAGACTTCAATGTGGTCATTTCTTTTGTTATCACAGCTGGGCTTTCTTCCTCCACCATATCCCAGACTTTAACTAAATTCCTGACAGTGTTCCTCCACTCCAGCAGAGTGGGCAATTCTTCATCCATAATTTCTTCTAGTACATCCACTGCAAAGCTCTCCTCATTGTCCTCTTGAGGGTACTTTGCATTATTGTACACATTCAGCTCAACTTTCATATGTCTGAAAGTTACCTCCATGACTCGGACAAGACCTTTGAATGCATGCATTGGCAGTGACCAAGAATGGCCTGCCCAAGATAACAGGTATGGGATTAGTACTTTTGCTGCAGCCCATGTCCAAAACTAGGAAGTCAGCAGGGTAAAAGAATTTCTCTACCCCTACCAAGACATCCTCAATAATTCCCATAAGCCTCCTCTCAGATCTATCAGCCATCATTAGCACAATGGGGGTAGGTTTTAGCGCCCCCAAACCTAGCTGCAGATATACACTATATGGCAGCAGGTTAACACTGGCTCCAAGGTCTAAAAGGGCCTTCCCGATTATATGGTCTCCAATTATGCAGGGAATAGTGGGTCCCTGGATCTTGCAACTTCGCAGGCATTGATATGTTAAATACAGAATTCATTGCATCAGTTGCAAAGACTCTTTTGGACACATGGCCTCGAGCTTTTCTCTTTTGGGTACAGAGGTCTTTCAGGAACTTTGCATAGGCTGGGACCTGTTTAATTGCCTTAAGCAGGGGCAAATTGATTTTCACCTGCCAGAAGGCCTCCATCATTTCCTCCATCTGGGCATTCCCTTTGTCAAAAGGGACAGGACCACCCAAAGATTGAGGAAATGGCAGCTGAGGTACTGCTGGTTCCTCAGCTGCTAGCCCATGACTAAACTTCTATTTTTTTTCTTTTTTCTTATTTTTCTTCTTGCTGAGGCTCAACTACAACCTCTTTATTTTTCTCCTGCTGCAGGGTGGCAGGCAATTCTTGGCTCTGTGTTCCAACAACATCCCCATCACACTCATTCGAATAATCTGTGGAAATGACCTCTGCTAGTCTGTTACCCACCTGGTTGTCTATCAGCTTGCTAGACCTTAGGGTAGTGACAACATTGGTTCCCTCAAAACTTGAGGAAGCTTCTTCAATTAAAAACTAACCCTGGGGGTTAGCAACCGGCTGGCAGGGCAACCTCCCCTCATCTCTCCTAGCCAAGGCATTTGAAAATTTTCTTATCTGCTCTTCCATTTCATGGATGCTCTGACCCTGAGAATTCACAGTCTGAGCCACACCCCAGGTTTTGCAATGAAGTCAAGACCTGGTCCTCGAAGGAAGCATTTCTTGGCTGAGGTTGGGGTGAGACCAATTGACTTTGTTGCTGATGGGGCGGCTGTTAGTGTTGGAAATTAGACCTAGGGGCATATCCTTGATTGAACTACTGTTGTGGCCTTTGGGGTAAGGCCAACATTTGCTGGGGCAGCATATAATTGTCTTGCCTCCACCTCAAATTTAGGTGGTCTCTCCATTGGTAACCAGCATTTTGGTGCTGGTATCCATATGGCTGACTGTTGTAGCCACCAGATTGTTACTGGCCAAAAGATTGCGCAGCAGCAAAATGTTCCAATACCAATTCAGGATATTGCCCTGCAGATGGACATTCCTCTACTGTGTGCTGTGGGGACTGGCATATCAGACATGACTCCACCACTTGAGCAGCCCTTCTGGGTTGCATCACAGTCAGTAATTTGTCAAACTTCAAAGAGAGGTTTGCCATCTACAGCTGCAGATCATTGTTCCCAGACACCTCATAAACTTTT
Source organism: Chloranthus sessilifolius (assembly GCA_021018995.1). Lineage (NCBI taxonomy): Eukaryota > Viridiplantae > Streptophyta > Magnoliopsida > Chloranthales > Chloranthaceae > Chloranthus > Chloranthus sessilifolius. Next base: position 7,386,247 of record CM037592.1, read on the forward strand.
CCTCTTGTCAATGCAGCAGGCTCCACTTTTGACACAGACTCCTGACTAGTTCTTGCCAGGGATAGCTTTTGAAAAGCATTTTCACTAATTACTTCAAACAATTCCCATGCCTCATCAGCAGTCTTGTGCATGTAGGTTCCACCACAAGAGGCATCAACCATATTTCTATTTTTCTCATCAATCCCATTGTAGAAGCTTTGTACAAGCTGCCAGTCTGGGATCTTGTGGTGGGGGCATTGTTTGAGCATTTCCTTAAACCTATCCCAGACTTGATTAAAATCCTCAGTTGGGGCTTGGGCAAAAGCAAGAATTTCCTTCCTCAACTGGCTAGTTTTGGTCTCTGGGAAGAACTTTGTCAGGAACTTGGTCTGTAGGTATTCCCAAGATGCAATGCTATTGTTGTGAAGAGTGGCCAGCCAGGTACTAGCCCTATCCTTCAGAGAGAAGGGAAAGAGCCTGAGCCTAGTGGCCTCAGGTCCAAAACCAGCGATATTGAATGTGGTGCACAAGGCCAAAAATTGGTCAATATGCTTGTAAGGGTCCTCCTTGCTAAGCCCATGGAAAGAGGGCAGCATCTGGATGATGAAAGTTTTAATTTCATACTTCCCTTGAATATCAGGGAATTGAATGCTAAAGGGAGAGTTATAGTCATCCGGAGCATTCAACTCCTTGAGAGTTCTGGGTTGTTCTTCACCCATTGCTACTGTCTCAGATCCAATTGGGGGCTCAATTGTGGTGTGCCTGTTCCTTCTAAGTCTTCTACCCCTTTCTAACTCAGGGTTGAAAGGCTCTAAAGTAGGACTAAGAGATCTCTTACCTAGCATACAAATACACCACCAGCAGGGACAACTCCTTGCAGGCACATTACACTTGACTCAAAGAATTTATCTAACAAATTTATAGCTATTTAAGTAAACATAAATTTATAACTATCCTAAATACTGCTATGGAATTGTAAGAGAAAAAGACAGAGTTTTAAAGGTTAAAGAATTTGTAAACAGAGGTAACTAATCTCCAAATGCAGTCCACTGTCCTTCTCTGCTGCTGTCTAGATCTGCAAGAAAGATTCAAAGTTACATCAGCAGTATCAATTATTCATAGCTATAAAGAATACTAAAAATATAAAAATCCTAGGGGCTACTAATAGATCATCTCATCCCCGGCAGCGGCGCCAAAAACTTGTTGCATATTTCCCAGATGGCTTACTTTATTTGTTGGTGGTAAAAGTAATTTAAAATCAAAGTAAAATAGGGGATGAAATCAGCACAACTGAGAAATCCTAGACCTGCAAGATACAGGGTCCATTTGTAGCAAGTTTTGATAAGTAAGAGTTTGTCCCACAGGGAAAAGTGATCTATGGCTCCAAGGGAGCCATCTCTAGTAGTCCCTCCAGATCTGACTACAGATCTGGCAGTCCTAAAAGGAGGGGAGTTTAGGGTCACTTATTCTAAGTATCCTAAGGTAGCTTAATGAATTAACTACAGAAAGGGTTGAGAAGATGGATGGAGTGTGGGAAAATAAATATAAAAGGGTGAGAAGTATGCTATTGGGTTCAGATCTGCTGGAATTTATGACTCAGATCCAGGTCTACTGGTATAGAAATCCTGTCCAATGGCTACATTATCACCAAAGAGGAGAGAGAATCCAACTCATCTCTGTGCCATAATCCAATCCCTTAAGGTTATAACCTGTCCACTTAAATGGTCACAGACTATCCCATAGGGGAACCACAATCCAGAAATGGGTCAAAACAAGTTAATCATTGTAGGCACTACTTCATCCAGGCTACAAGCTCAAGCATCCATAGGGAACCTCAACCTCTAAATCTCTATGTGTGGAGCTAAGGCTGTAAAAGACCATGATAGCCTAGACACATAGAACCAGCAAGAGATTGAGTACCACCTTAGATCTAGCTGTCCATTGCTTGAGTGGAACTACAATGGTCCAGTCACAAGCCTACAATCTCCATACCCAGATCAGATCTGCCATCTAATGGCGGGTCTATACTAATATAGGGGAGTCTGTCTCTGTACAATCTCCTACCAGGCTACAAGCTCAGGATCGGAGAAGAAGGATCCATTTTGGATCGACGGATTGGATTCACCCTAAGGCTATAACCTGTCCACTTGAATGGTCACAGACTATCCCAGAGGCTATCCTCCTCACGGAGCCCAAAACAAAACAAGAATATTGTTGCCACCACCATGGTCACAAGGCTACCATCTCTGGCTTCCATGGGGATTTCAGATCTAGTGGGTCCTGTGGTGGGGCTAAGGCTGTATCGGACCATGATAGCCCAGACACACAGGCCACTTGGATCTGAATGGGTCCTTAGAATCAGTCCTCCATTGCTTTGAATCACAGCCAAAGTAATGGCAGATCACAAGGCAGTAGCCTTGCACAAAATAGCTCACAAACACACGAATCCCATAAAAGTACAACAACCAATCATAAATTCCATTAATCTAATCTCAATAGACATACATAGGCATGGCCAGCAAGTGCTGGGCCATGGAGAGAAGAAAAAGAAAAACAGAAAACTACTTACAACTAGAACAGAAAAGAAGAAGATCTTAGATCTCGTATCAGTGATACAGCCCGAGCTTCCGCTAGTGTCTAAGTCTCAGAACTCTAAAAAGTCTCAAAAGAAGCCCTCCAAAAAGTCCCCTAAACCTAAACCAGGCTTAGGTTTATATAGCAGTGGGTGTGGTGGTGCATTAGGGTTAGGAAACCCTAATTTTAGCGATGCCACATGGCCCATTAATGATCCTTAGATGCCTCGAGGCACGTGCATGAAGATTTAAGCGTGAAAGTGCGTGCCCTAATTGCTAGAAATCTCCAAAATGTCCTCTACAGAATGATGGAAGTTTGAGTTCACAGCTTCGCCAGGTTGCAGTTGATTCCCAGACTTGTCGCGTGGTAGCACTGACTTCGCAAGGATGAGTCTGCATTAAAACTTCAGACGTCGCGGGGTTGCAGCTTCTTGATGCTTTGAGCAGTCGCGAGGTAGATAGTTAAACTCTCGCTGGATTGGGCTTCGCGCAGTTGGATTGCTACTTGTGAATAGCGCGGGAACTGCGCGAGCATTCCATTTCATAATAGATCTTTGCGAGACTTACTTTGGTCTTCGCGAGGCTGCTTTCTTCCTGAACAACGCGAGACGTTCACTTCTTAATGGAACTTTGCGAGGATCCTCGTGAGGCTTTGAGGCTTTTCTGGACTGCGCCACAGGTTCTCTTGACATTTACATCCCGCGGCTACTACGCGACAGGTTCACTTGAACTACGCGAGACTGCGCGACCTTTAACTTCTGAACTTCACGAGAGCTGTGCGACTCAAGGCTTCTGAAGCTCTTCTATCACTCCACTGCGTGAGATGTTGCTGTGAAGTCTTGGGACTTCGTGAGGACTGCGCGAAGCATATTTTTCTGAATCCTCTGGAGCTTTGTCAGCTGCGCAAGGCTTGCCTCAGGTCTGGATTCATGGCTCATTCTTCTGAGAGATTTTTGGTGCCAATATATGCTCCTTAACATGATTTATGGCCTTATTGCTCTGCTGTTTATTATCTACAGAAAACACTTAACAAACCTTTATTAGATGGCTAAGGGTCTAATCAAAGGCTAAGTTAAGGGGTGAAAAGTGGTACTTTTCAGGTCTCAACATTACCCCTCTTCTACTTTTTACTTTTTTGGATTACAAATCGAAAGCCTTTTAGGATACCCCTAAGAATGAAATCGAAAATCGATGAATGATGATTGATGCAAGCACCTACTATACCTATCGTACTTCACCCTGATAACCATGAGATAGGATGACCACCACTCAAAGGTAGACCCCGGTATACAATTGACATAATCAAAGTGACCTCCCCGGTTTGATGACAGTACTAACGAACTTTTCTCCACAACTAACTCACCAAACACCCATGACTTCTTATAAACCCAAAGGGCTCATCTAACCCAGAAAAGCTCCATTGCATGTAGACACTGGTGGATTTTTTTGGTCAGAAAGAGAATTACCTTAGAGGCGCCGACTTGTCCATAAAGAAGATGCAGAATAATAAAATCACCATCCAGAGAACGCTACCGAGGATACTATACTGTCGATCCTACCACGCTCCTACACTGGGGCATTTTTATTATTTATTTATTTTAGTTATTTGCTTTCCCTGTTGCATTATTTTCATTTCCTAAAAAAAAAAGAGAAGAAAAAGGAAAAAAAAAAAGAAGAAAAGAAAAAAAAGAGAAGAAAAAAAAGAGAGCATGTATCTGTCTTTTACTACCAGACCTCGGTCTGAGATACTTACCCCCTTGACAACTAGCAAGGGGGAGAATAAAAATTATTGATATCCTTATCATAACATGTGCAGATACAAAGCAACCTTCAACCACCACCGGGCCAGCTCATGAAGCACCCAAGTCCCGATTACAACTGACGGCACTAAAAGCAAAAGGCAGATGCAAGAGGTAACTAAAAGAAAAGAAGCCGATCAGGTCCATCTAAACCAAAAATCTCCATGTATATATCAAAGTTTTCTTTTTCTTTACACCGTCATCGGGGGCATACCCCCTGCATATACACTAAACACATACAATGAACACAAAAATACACGTGCACGCCTACTCCCTGCGTTGCCGCTGGGATGGTTGATCACCGTTGTCCCCAGTATCATCAGCCCGGAGGCCTGTAGACTAGTCCTTTGAAAACACAATCCCAGCACCCGGAGTTTGCGGAACCTCTAGACGAGAGGCTCTGCTAGTGAATCCCCCTCACTCACCTGACTAATAGACCACCTTGACCGGGAATGAGGAGGATACCAATCAAGAAACTCCTGAATAATTGAATCCTCACAAACATAATCCCTGACATGATCACGTGTCGTACGATGAGGCTGCCCAGCCAAGGAACCCATAGCCCTCGACTCTGATCCAGCAAGCTGACTGACCATCCTGCGCACTCCCTGCTCACTCCTCATCAGACGATACTGCAGCCGATGTAGGGTCACCTGCATCTCTGCTCGCGCCGTCTGGTGTGCCACCTCCAACGCCTTAGTCTGGGTTCTCTACGTGACCATCATCTAGATGAACATGTCCTCCCGGCTCTGCGTTTCCCCAAGGTTCCATCTCGCCTCAGGAGTGGCACGTGCTCGCGCTGCCTTTAGACGCTCCTCCTCAAGCTGACGAACCTGCGTTACCACATCGAGTCAAAGAAAACCAACATACATATATAGGAAAAAAATCTTTGAAAAGAAGAGAATCATACCAGATCCACCCTCTCCAAGAAGGTGCTCAACCGTCGCAGCGGTCACTAGATTAGCAGGTGGCACGGAAGGGACAACAAGCATGGACGGCTGCAATGAGAATAAACATATACATCAGATAACACTATGATGACAAATAAACTATAAATATAACATCTAAAACATACTTGAGAAGGAATAGGAGTAGACCCCTGAGGGGGAGCCTCAGGATTAGAGTTCAGAACAGCCTGTGCAAAAAAAAAAAAAAAAAAACAAGCCAACACAAGATATGTCAGAATAAAATGAAGTTACCTAAACTAAATTACACCAAACCAGAAACTATACCTAACTCTCAAGGCATAGATAGGTAGCAGTCACCTCCCTCGACTGAAAATCCTCAGCAACTTGATGCTGAAATATCACATGATATTAGTAAACTATTAAGAAAAGTGAAACAATAACATCCAACAAACTACTACAATCATACAGACAGGTCAAAAGATTGAAGAAACTCACCTAGTGCTCTAGCTCGGCCTGAAGCTGAGCCATTGCTGGATCCTCCTCGTTGGAGGAAGCAATTGAAGATAGATGGATCAAACACTAGAGCAAAACCTCCAGCAGCAAGCTTGGCTCTCTACGAATAATAATAAACACATTAGTTGACAATCTCACAACACTAACAATTAACAAAACCATATTCATATAGACACTTATCAATCGATCAATTTCAGATCGCAGACTGGCCTCCACCTCCCGACCGGCTTGCTGCTGACCACGTAGCAATTCGATCATCGCTGCATTACTGAAGACCTCGGCCTCCCTCTCGGACTGGCCAAAACAAAATAAGACACCACGACTTTGTCAGAATGACTATAAAATTGAATGAACATATAAACAACTAGACCAATGAGCTAACTTAGCAGGAGTCGTCGAGTCTCTGCAAGCTGAACCCTCACCTCATCCTCCGCTCCCCTAGCCTGAGCAACCGAGGAGGTGAGGGAGCGTAGCATCTCCTCATCAGGACGAGGGACATACCCCATCTGCTCCATCGCCCTATGGAGGGCATCCAATGCTCCCCCGATGCTCGTCGTGAGATGGCCCTGCTAACGCGACCAATCTCTCCCTCAATCCCGATGCCGACTCCGGCCCACCTACCGTAAAAGAACCACTCCCATGGAAGGGACATGTGACGAGGCGCCCACCACCCAATGCACTAAACCACCTCAAAAACTCTTGCACATCTACCTCATCACACGCCGCTATCACCCTGGTGCCCCCAGCTCTAAAATCCGCCATTTAAAGTACCATCTTCTTCAAAAGTCCCGACTGGGGGGACCAGTCATCCTCTTCACCACCCTGTGGCAAATCTCTGAAGGGACTCCCTGAGCGAGCCCCAGCTACCACACCACTCATGATAGGTGGATCCTCTCCACCTTCTCAAAATAATGGACCCATATGTCCACATCAAAGAAAGGCTGGCCAGATTGAGTCACTGGCATGCCTGCATCCTCCTCGGTCTGGTACAACCTCCAAATCACCTACGAGCAAATAAGCAAGCCAACCCATCAGCGAAACCTTAGAGCCTAAAAGCCCAAAACAAAATGAAATGAAATGTGCAGACGATGATATATACCTACCCCTCATGCATGTCCTCAAAAAGGCCCCGCGCGGTCTAAGGATCCGAAGACCAATGGCGACCTCGTAACGCTGTCCTCACCTCCAACGAAACTCATGGACGAAGAAAGGCAAAATGATCGTACTCCAAGAACTAGAAAACACAAAAAATAAATGCTAAATAGCTTCTACTACAACCAAAAGACCAAAAAAAATGAAGACACTATGACACAAATTAACTAAAACTCACTTTGAGGAAGGGAAGGAAACCTCCGATCGTCGCGACGCCCCGTCCCAGATAATAATGCTGTTCATAGAGATGCGTTAATGCGGCCGCACCCCAAGCATAGGTAGGGACTCGATCCAAGTACCTGAGAACCATCAAAAACATCCCGATGATGCATCCTCAAGTTGAAGAAGAAAAGAGTACAACACCAAGAAAATGCATCAAGAATGCACGAAGCACCCTATTCGCAGCCAACCCCGGCTAAACCATAAAAAATAATCGATGATCGATGCAAGTTCAACATAAAAAAAGGTTTTCGGATCCTAATAAGTCTATATCATGACCTAAATGCCTAGAAAAGTGAAGGAACTCTTGCTTATGGGTACCTACCCAGCCTCGAGTGAAGAAATCTTCCAGTGGGAAGTGTGAGCGAGCCCGACGTCCCTAACCCTGGTGCTCCTCACCCTCACCTCTCTCAGCCTCATCCTCAGCTCTCTCGCCCTCACCCTCAAGCATGGCCTGATCAATCTCCAGTACCTCCTCCCTAACCACCACCCGGTCACCCTCTGGTACCTCTTCTCTGACTGTCTCCCTAACATCCTCCTTCATGACAACATCCCCGTCCCGAGCACCAGAGGTTTCTCCTATCTCCCCCATCATCAACCCCTCTAGCTCAGAGGCAGTAAGGTCATGTCTACCACTATCCTCAGACTCCATCCTAGAAGAAAGAGCTCGAAAAACAAGAATGAACGGAAGAAACGGCACCTGAAATGGATGACCGGATCGCAGGATATCGTGAAAACACAAAAACTAGAGCGCAAGAAAACAAGAAAACAGCGAATCGAAGACAAAAACGGATAGCACGGGAAGAATGAAATTTTTTTAAGTATATATAAAGCGCAACCAAATTGCGTGCATAAATTGACGCGCTCATTCCAATTGCGCACCACACTCTCCGCGCTTATTCTGGATTACCCGCTCAACCTTCAATGCGTAAACAGATCATCGCCCGCTCAAACAAACCCGACGTCCCGGTTGCGCGCTGCTTGCCAGACGCATAATCATCCCAAGTGCATACACCACGACGCGTAAATGCCAAAGGTCACCTGCATAGTTACCAGGCGTTGCCCTAATCCTGCGTCCCATATCACACATTTAATTAGGTTAAACAACACAGCACTGACGCGTAATGATCTTTTGAACCCTAAAACGCGTGCGCACATCCCGGCGTGCAATTTGGTTATGTGCCCGTACTGAAGCACACAATTCTCCAAGTAGAACACAAAAATATAGGCTTAGAACAGCAGGCTTATAAGCCTAAATTAGGAGATTTTCGACACTAATTGCCAACCCAAACAACGCCCTTACTAAGACGAATCAAGAAATACTCCTGACTTAGAGAATATACACCTTAAAAGCTAAAAGAAATTGCCCCCAATCACTTACCCACTTGAACTTAGACCAAACTAAACTAAACTAAAAATGCCCCCAACATACCCTAGATCCAAAATAAATGAACCGAATCAAACCAAACTTAAATAAATAAACAACACACCCCAAAACAAAATAAATAAACCGAATCAAACTAAACTTAAAGAAATAAACATCACACTCAAAACAAATCAAACGTTCTACAAAGTAAATGAAACCAAACATTTACTGGATAATCGTAAACAAAATTAAAAAAAAACCATAATCACTTCATAAATAGATAAAATAATTATAAAATACACCGAGGGCATACCCTCTGAATATATAACTTAAAACAAGAAATTTAAAACCAGCACGTTCAGGCAATGCTTGAATCCGGATTTGCTCGGGAAACAAGAAATCTCGGTGAAGCCCGGAGAAGGAATGCACCCTAAACGAATTTTGGCAATGAAAATCTTTTCCCACCCCGAGCTAGCAGAAAAGAAAGAGTGGCTCACGGGAAGCCACCCAGGACCTGCGGGATCCACCTTTGGAAGCTCACCTTGGAAAGCATAACAAGGAGGAGCAACTAACACTAAATTCACAAAGCCTACCGAGGAAAAATAGGCGTCAATCACAAGAACTTTGACCCCGCCTTATCCTTGGGTTTCCTTTCTACTACCTTTTTCTTTCCATCTCCTCTCCCAATGGGGTGACAGTTTGAGTTGGATTGATAACACCAACTCTAACACCACCCCAAATTCCCAATCTTGTCCATTCCTAATAATCCACTTAATAATCACAATTCTTCGGGTTCAATACCGGGGATACAAAATAAAAAGCAAGAAAAGACATTAATGAACAAAAAAATGCCCAAGATCACAAACGTACAAAAAAAAAATGCCCCAAAACTTTAATCCTAAACTTAAAATAAAATTCAAAACAAAAACCCAAAGCCTTTGGCTCACACTTATAAGAAAAAAAAACTATACCTCCTAAATCACGGAGTGACAAGTGTCACATTTTAAAACCCTTCAAATCTAAATAAATCTAAACCAAACACACCACCTAAAAGACCACAATCCATGACGAACCTAGATGAACCAATAATCACACAACACTTACCCCTCCAAGAAAACACAAAGCCAAAGCAAAGTAAACAAGCCAATAGGATTCAAACACTTTACACCCACCTGGGAATTTAAATTTACACAAGTATCATCTTAAATCAAACAAAAGAATAAAACAAAATACCTTGAACTTCAAACTTTAAACAAAAAAAGGAGACTCTAAAATGAGACCCTGACTCGTCTGAACTGCGAGATCGCCTCAAAATGATCCTCCTAATGAAAAGAATGCCCCCGACAGACCCAATAGAATCAATTAAACCCTCTAAACAAAACTCAATAAAGCAAATTAATTTCGGGATAAGCCCTAAATAAATCTGGAATGAATCCTAAAAAGCTAAGTTAAATCCTAACTAAACCAAACAAATCAAATAGATCTAACAAATCCATTAATAAGTTTAAACAAATAAATAAGCACAATAAACAAAATCACCTCTCTATTTATAACTTGAAAATTTTACAAGTATCACCAGAGACATACCACTTGAACTTACAACCTAAAATGAAAACCTAGAACCTAATTTACAACTCGAAATAAAAACTAGAGACCCGAAATGGACACTAAGTGAGGAGCAGAGAGTCCAATCGGAGGCGTCAGAAGGAGTAGCGCCCAACTTGGATCGTCCAATTGGAGGCTTTAGGAATGATTGGTTGGGAATACATGCCTCCACTCGTAACACCTTCTCTTCTGTCATCTTAACCTCCTCCGCCGCCTCCTCTTGTACACTGCCTTCACTGCTCCCTAAAAGGGACTGATGTGAAGACTAGCCTCCTCACTCCCAATACCACCCATTCTCAGAATAATGCCACCCCCAAGTATCACCTTAGGACGAAGATCACGCGAAATCACGAACATAGGAAGAAACGACCTCTCAATCGGACGATTAGATCACCTGATATCACCAAAACATGAATTTCGAAACATAAAAGATTCAGAGAAAGTAAAACTCGAGACTAAACAAAGAGATGAAAAATAAATGGAGGCTCCCTCTCTTATATTGAATACGAACCCAATCACATGCTAGAGCACATGCACTTAACTCAGTCACGTGCATAGAATACTGCACTCAAGCCAAAACATGTCCCCTGACCAAAGCATGCAATGAAACCATCGCCCGCACAAACGGCACGACGCTCCGGTTATGTGCCCAATATAGACCCCGCAATCTTATCACATGACACACTTACACTGCGCAATTCGAAAGGTCGCCCGCATAGTGACTTGGTGGCGTTTGAATTATGTGCTTATGACAACGCGCGTAATCCAATCGCACGTTGACATTCAAACACGCAAATACTCCTTCTAGCTTTCAATCGCACGCTTGAAAATATGCGCTCAATTCGATTAAATGCCTAGTACTAGGCGTGCAACACCCAACTCCAGATAGAATCATCCATCCTCATACCTTTTATCACACCTTAGTCAAGACTCTCCTCCCATATCCCATCACAATCTGACCAGAGAGGGGAGATCCCATCGCATAACCTCGTCGCACATGTCCCATCGTGATAAATCAACCATGCCACCACACATTCCATCACGAAAAGCGAGAGACAAGTCCGGCCATAACGCGACCACAATGTGAGCACATATAACCCAAGATCTGCCAAAGAAATAAATATGATGCACATATCATGCAAATATCCCATCAACCCCCCATTGCAGACATCATTACCCGAAACATCTAGACACAACCCTGCCACACATCCATGAATACGTCCCCTCGTGATGCAACTACGACTCGATCTCATTAAGAACACATCCCATCGCGACACAGCAAATTCATCTTCTCCTATAGACCGACACCAATCACTCCTCCCACATCCCATCACGTCCTACACAAAAAAATCCTACCAGGAGCCCAGTAATTCCCCAGCATCCTAAAGAGGGACCTCTCCCACTTCTCATTGCATCCCAAACACAAAAAAAATCCTACTAGGATCCTAGTAATTCCCCAACATCATAAAGCGGACCCCCAATGTCCCATCATGTCTAGGATCCGCTATGACAAGAAGGAAGAAAGCAGACTTCCTCGCGTCCCATTACACTTGCAACCACCAGAACTCATCCCAATGCAACCAGAAGGGGAAGGCTGCCATACCCCATCGCAACACTCACTTCCCCAAGACATTGCATCATAGTAATGGCCACCAAGCCCCCGCTGCAGCGAAAAATGAAGAAAAGAGAAGAAATCTCCAAAGTCCCATCGCAACGTCACGACGACAGCTGACCAGTCCTGCCACCAGCTATGCAGAAACCCCCAACAACCCATCAGTCCCATCACAGATTACACAAGCTACCTGCAATTCAGGTAAGTATCACCCTCAGGTAAGTACTACCCTCTTCTCTTTTCTCAATATTTCTTCTAAAAATATAATTAGCTATGATTAAGTCAAAATGTTTTCAAAACCCATTTCTCTCGACTCGTGAATCACTATAGTCCTCTCATAAGAGACAATCATCAGTATCTATCTAGAAGGTTAGACGGAGTATCTAGCATGCCAAATGTCGTCTTGACAACCACATAAATGGTTGGGTCCACAAATATCGTACCAGTGGATCTGCTTAACAATATCTCAGAAGCCACATTTTTTGAAGATTTACCACCGAATTGATCTTTAAGTTAAATCTCCAAAATTTCAAAACCTCTTACTTCTAAAACCAAAAATTTCTTACTTTCAAAACAATAAATCTCTTACTTCAAGAAAAAAACAACAAAATAAAAAAAGAAACAAATAAAAGAGAAAAGAAACCAAAACAAATAAAAATAAATAAATCTCCTAGCTATCAAAATTCATCTCAATTACCAGCCCAAACTAGCCATTCCCCTGGGAAATCAAACAATGAATATATTTAATCTAAGAACTTACAAATGCCTATTGGAAAAGGAACGCTTGACGCGCATTGGTGTGAGCAATGAAGCGCGTGAATTGACATGACTTGCGAAAGCCTTTCACATTATATGATTTTATTACTGGTCCCTGGACCTTATTTATGGACATTGGTATGATGCCCCCCAGTACCTCTATTGCGTCATATCCCTCTGTTTGACTACCCCTTGCAGTAGGTCACGATATGAGGCGGGATGCTCCTTGCACTCACAGATTAGGATATGGTGGTTCTCCTTTCCATTTGGCTATCACTCGCAGCAGGTCGTGCCACACGGCGGGATGCCCCTTGCACCCATGGATTAGGATACACTGACTTCCCCCATTGACTGTGTATGATAGCGGGTCATGATATGCGATGGGATCACTTACATCCACGACATGGAATACGCCCTTCGACATCTACCACTGGGCCCTCGAATGCTCCATATTAGCTTGCGCTGATAGATAAGAGAGCCAAGCATGTTATGTCAGCATCCCTAGTTCACAATTACGAGTTCCCAAGAGAAATAAGAAGACACCTTGAATGAGGGTTGTCTACTTCTTCGACGCGTTCTTACTTTGCAAGAGCGCGCCGAAGAGGGCTTCTGTAGACACCCCCATTTTGCCCTCTCGAAATATACAAATCTGTTCGATCAACCTTTGACCATGCTCATGACTTTTTGAAAAGGACTTACCTTCTCTGGAAGTTTCACAACCCTAATGTGGGAACCATATGCTTAAACAATAGTGTATAGCTGAACATAGGCTGAACCAATAGCTCTGTGGCTCAGGACCCATGACCCTAAGTTGGGAACCATGCATTGAGACAATAGTATATGGCTGAACATAGGCTGAAATAATAGATCTATAGCTCGAATCCCAATGTGGGGAGACTATATACTGAAGCAATACTATATAGTTGAAATACAGATTGAAACAATAGTCTGGCATTTCAGACCCCCTAATCCCAACGTGGGAACCATGTACTGAAATAATAGTACATGGCTGAACACAGGTTGAAATAATAGCTCTGTGAGTCAGATCCCAACATAGGGAAACTATATACTAAAACAATAGTATATAGTCAAAATGCAGGTTGAAATGATAGTCTCGCATTTCAGACCCGGCCCGGACCTGGACAATCCCGAATTACGCTCCTAAAACTAAGTGCGTAATTTGATCACACACAAACCCACAAACATGCAATCCGTTCCCCTTCAGATCAAACTTCCTTTCCCTAGACCACCTCGAGACTCGATCAAGCGCCACATATGGCACGCGCGATCAGATTGAGCGCCCCACCGCAAGCGCACAATTGGCCTACGCCCGACCTAGTCTAAACGTCCCTAACCCCCAAGATTCCACGATTGAGCGCTTCAAATGGAATGCTTAATCAGATTGCACACTCTACACTAGACACGTAATTAGTCCTAATGTGATTAGAACTAGGAAGCTCAGCTGAGCCAGTTAGCTAGTCGCTCAGTGAGTCGGTGACTGACCCAAAGCGATTAATCACCAGGAAACCGGCGCGCAATTCATTTGAACGCCTGAACAGGGTGTTTAATTATGAAAAAATCTATAAAAGACTTTTTTTAATTCGCCCCAAGAGTGGGCTGAGAATTTCGAGAAAGGGGGGCTAAAAATTTTGAGAGAGCCTGGAAAATTTGGAGAGCGAACACAGAGAGAAATAGAGCCATGGGTTCGAGAGTCGAACATCAAGCCCTTCGCATCCGAGCTTCGAACTTCGAGTTTCCTCTCCGCAGCCTCGACCTTAGGTAAACATTTAGTCTTTAGTTTTTTACCTTAGTTTTAGTTCTTAGTTTTAGGTTTTTTTTTTAGTTTTAACTATTAATATTAAATTTTCAGTCTTAGACCGTAGCACCCTTTTTTTTAGACCGTAATTTTAATATCTGGTTCTAGTCCTTAGTTTCTAGAACTAGTCCTCAATCTGACGGCCTAATCACCAACCTTAGACTTCAAGTTTGTTTTGAAATCTTAATCTCCAGTCCTATCATTAATCTCTGATTCTAGTTCTTAGTTTCTAGAACCAGTCCTTAATCATACGATCTGATTTTCTGATTTCGATACCGAATTCAGTCCTTCGATTTAAAATTTTAGTTTTAATTCCTCAATTTAATATTTCAAAAATCCCAATTTATAATTCAGTTTTTAATTTCTAGTTTCATAATTTAATTCATAATTATAATCCAAAATTAACTTTAAAAATCCCAAAAAATACTATATTATAATCCAAAAATCCAATTTGCTTAAATCTAAGCCACCCGATTTCCCCAAGGGAGCTTACGGAGGGTACTCGGGAACGAGGCTAATCCTCCTTAGCATAGTGGGCCCAAAACCCCTTTTCTTAGAATTTTTAGTAAAATTAATTCCTTTATTTCGATTAGATTGTTAGTGAAATTAATTCATTACTTTACTAGAATTTTAGTAAAATTAGTTCCTTTATTTTAATCAAATTTTTAGTATAATTAATTCATTGCTTTAATTAGAATTTTAGTAAAATTAGTATAATTGCTTCAATTAAAATTTTAATAAATTAGTATAATTGATTTAATTGGAATTTTAATGCAATTAGTTTATTTGTTCCAATTATAATTGCAGTAAAATTAGTATAATTGGTTTAATTAGAATTGTAGTAAAATTAGTTTATTTGCTCCAATTAGAATTGCAGTAAAATTAGTACACTTGCTTTAATCAGAGTTTCATTAGAATTGGTATATTTGTATTCCTAGTATGATTAGGAGACTAAAATTAATCAAACTCTTAATAAGATTAGGAGACCTAAATTAATTCGACTTCTAGAACGATTAGGAGACTAAAATTAATTAGACTTCTTGTAAGATTAGGAAACTAAATTAATTTGATTTCTAATAAGATCACAACACTTAAATTAATTAGACTCCTAGTAGGACTAGGAGACTTAATTAATTAGACTTTCAATAGGATTAAAATATTAAACTAATCAGACTCCTAATAGGATTAGGAGACTTAAAGTAATTAGACTTTTAGTAGGATTAGGAGACTTAATTAATTAGACTTCTAATAAGATTAGTATGCTTAAACCAAGTAGACTTATACTAGGATTAGGACACTAAGATTAATCCATCACAATAAATCCACACAATTAGACTCATAGTAGAATTAGGGAATTTAAACCAATTAGAATTCCAAGAAACATATGGAAAGAAAAGAAAAACTAAACTATCTAAATTATAAGAAGACCCAGTGCTGCTAACGTTGGCAGGTCGACGATTCAGTAAAGAAGTAACTCACACGCGCTCTAAAGCGTGATCACTGACGTGTTGCAGCATCATTAAATATCTACAGCTGACGATCACAACAAACTAGGACTCTTCGTAGAAAAACCCCCTATTTTCAACATTCAAATCACTGCATTGCCAGAGTCCGCTCTAGACAGAATTGGGCTACTGATTTAACGGGGACTGAAAGGAACCCAGAAAAAGTGCACACCAACACCCAGGTTGGTCCAATTGTGGTACTAAAATATCAGAGTGAAGAAGGATGAGAATGGATAGCCAGTGATAGTCATCCTGATTGATGACTTTGAGATTATAGTTGGCACATCTGAGATAGCTCAAGCCTTAGGTATTCCTACTGCCTACAACCTACAGTGCAGCTTGGGGGCACCTTTGACTGCCCCCATTGATGGGATTGCTGAGAAATTGACAAGTGGCATCAAGGCTTCTGGGGACTCTATAAGGAGAAGAGATTTGGATCCAAGCCTGTGGTTCATGGATGCAGTGCTTAGAAAAAATATTTATATGTTTGGGCACCAGCAAGAGAGAAGGGCACCCATAGCTGATGCCATCTACTCCTTCTCTCAAGGGCATTGCTTCAATGCAACCCAGTTGAATTTTGAGGGGATGAAAGATATTCATGAGAAGGTCCAAAGGAAACAAAAACCCCATGCACTGCCTTACTGCAAGCTGATCACAACCCTACTGAAGAATGGGGGTTACCATTTCCAAATGGGGGAGCCAACTGTGACCTTAGACCCAATAAAATTTAAAAGGAGGCTATGGACAATCAGCACATCCCTGATTGACAAGAAGAAGGAGAAGGGGTCTACATCAGCAACTACAATTCATGAAGCAAGAGCTGCTGCTACCACCACTACAGCAGCTGCCAGCTCAGCTATCCCACACCCCATTCCATCCCTAGTCCCCATCCCTACCTCCATGCCTTCCATAACTTCCATCCCCACCCCTATGCCTACCTTACCAACCCCATCACCTTCCACAGTCACACCACCTATCCCTGTGTCAGCTCCTACTCAACCTACCTTCCCATTTACCATATGATCAATTTTAAATTAACCCTTGCAAGTGTACAAGATCTGTTCTAGTAAGGCAAGAACAAGGGTGTCGAACCCACAGGGAAATCTGAAGTTTTAATCAATTCTTCCTAGAGATTTAGAAAATATCCCCGAGGAAGTACCAAGGGGCAGATTTAATTTTTACCAAAAACTTAACACTTTTCTAATTGCAAGAAAGAAAATAAACTAATCTAAAAATTATGTAATAAGAAATCTAAGAACAAATTTTTGTGTAAACAAGATCAAGGAATTTGCTACCCCAGATTTATACCCTTTTCTATTTTTTAAACCCACAATTTTATTAATCATCAAACACACCATCATTCCACAAGATCAACTGACTAGTAATTAAGCATGATCATTAACCCGGCATACCCTATCTAAAAACGATGACTCAGCCTAACATTGCGGTATGAATCATGCTAAAAGCATAGCGTATCTCATGGTACTATAGATCAAAACACTAAAAACAGGATCACTACACTTTGAGAAAAACGATTTGATGATGAAAATATTATACTATGGCATTAAACATAAAATATGGGTACTTATCTGGGGATCGCATCTTCCTTGACCTACAGCCTTTAGCCTCTCATCCTTGGTGCAAGATCTTCAATTTTATTCAAAATCATTCCCAAAATAAAGAGCAACGAAGGTATAAAAAGAAGAATACTTTCTCAGACAATCTCAACACAATTTTACTACTCTCAGAAAACTCTCTTACAAAAGTCTAATTATTACACAAATTTCTCCAAGAAATAAAAACTCTTTATTCAAATTAAAATACTCTCTCTAAAACAAAAACAACTCCCAAAAACAACTCTCCTCCTCTTTTCAAAGCCGTAAGCTTCTTATTTATAATATCCAATTGAAACTAACCCTAATTGCCTCAATCGATTGAGACAGAAGTCTCAATCGATTGACTTAGAGTTCGAATTCCCTTAGAACACTTCTGCCTTCATATCTCAATCGATTGAATTAGAGTTTGAATTCCCTTAAAACACTTCTGCCTTCATATCTCAATCGATTGAATATTATGTCTCAATCGATTGACTTTCCAGGGTTGAGTTTTTCTCCACCTGTCAATCGATTGACCATAATGCCTCAATCGATTGACTCTTCAATGCAAAGTCTTCCCTTTCTTGATGGAAGTTGATTCTCTTCATGGCTCTCAATGCTTCTTTGGACCTTTTTGTCCATATCTCTTTTTTTTAGCCTGTAATTTCCTTCTTTTATGCACTTGAACAATCTAACTGTCAGAAACACCTGTAAACATCAAAACCTCACAACAACCATCAGATGCTTTCATTGAACAGCTAAATGTAGGATTTAAAGTGTGAATTTTAGTCATATTTCAGCACCGATCACACCCCCAAACCTACACTTTGCTAGTCCTCGAGCAAAGAGAATGATAAATATAAAAATAAACTAACATCCTAAAATTTAAATGCCACTTTCGTAGGGAACACGATTGCACTTAGCATGTGCAACAAGCCTTTAAACCCCTAGGTGATCCCTAGTGGAGGAGTTGTGTCTCCTGAAGGTTTTCAGTGAAGGTACCTACAAACTTCAAGGCTATCAGGATTGATTACTCATGTCCTTAAGCAATTAGATACTCCTGAAAAATCTTTTTAGAATACATCTAACCATGTTTATTCCATTTATGCCACATTCAGTTCAGACCATTGTTTTCTAATATTCATATTTCATGCCTCAATGTCATGAGATCATCACTGCCCAAAGTTCTTATGTCAGAGGAAAAAGCTTAAACTAGAACTTTTAGATCACATGTCTAGACTCCAATCCTCACCATGGGTATACACTCAGAATGAAATCACTTCCGATGAATGGGATAGAATTGTAACACAATTAGAAGAAAATCTCACAAGTTTAAAGATATACGGTGTATCAAAGAATTATAAGGGCAATCTCATTAAGAAAGATATTTGTATTTTAAGCATGCATATATCAAGCACCATAGACAATTATGTACTTACTCTCCACAAGGCATTTCATCACTCATGATTGGATCAGAAAGGTCTTTTCTAAGGTTGTAATGGGGCTCGGGTTAAGGTTAAGAAAAGAAAGGGAGGATGGATTCAAAAATTTCTGAGAAATTGGAAAAGAAACAACTACTGATTTTGTATTTCTATTCTTTTTTTTTTTTTGTTGTCTCTCACCATTCTTCTCAGTATATTTTTCATTGTTTTTACAATTTCCTTTTTTTTTTTTTTTTTTTTTTTTTTTTTTTTTTTCAGTACACACTATAACACATATAATCCCCACTTACTCTCGTTTCACTCATTTTCATCCCTTGTTCCTAAATTCTCAGAAATAAGTAAGGGCAAGCTGAATTTTCAGAAGCGGTAAGGGGTTAAAGGTTATTGCAGCTTATCAAAAAATGTATAAAGGTAAATTTCCAATAAGCTCAAAGGTGTACTAGAAGGATAAATTTATCAGGTGGGTCATTTTAAGCACAGACGAACCAATGATGGCCTTAGATCATTTCCTTTCATGATGGTAAAATATACCTATTTGCCTCAAGTTAGTACACAATGATTTCTAGTGTAATGTTATAACACACATAAAATCACAAATCAATGGGTTTTAACAGTTGGAACAAGGATTTCAAAGATACTCCGAATTTATTTCAGCACTCATTAAGAACTAGGACAAGTGTTTCAAAAATTTTCAAGGTTTAAGTCTTTCTTTGTGATCTTTAGGATTCCATGTTACGCACTTAATCCTCTGATTTTGAGATTAAAAGCGAGTGATGAAAACAATTATTTTTAAGCATGATTCATGATCATTAATGTTTAATATTTACACCTTATGGGCACTTATAAAATAACCATGGTATGATAGCATTGATTAAAGAAATTTCACGAAGAATCTTCATGCTCACAAATATGAATAATCAATTACATTACAGCATTGGCCAACCATCAGTCAATCGATTGAGACCAAATTCTCAATCGATTGAAAGATTGGGCTCAATCGATTGACTGAGTGGACTCAATCGATTGACTGAGCCACAAATTCTTATATCTTTTAATGTTTATCAGTTGATCGATTGAGGCAGTATGCTCAATCGATTGACTGATAAACATTCCAAAAATCCGAGAACAGCTAAAAGTTTTATTTTTATTTTTTTTTTACTATAAAACAACCAATTACCCCCCCAAACCTGAACGGGCCAATGTCCTCATTGGTGATGATGTGGAGAAAGGGAAGAAAGCCTCCCCCAAACCTGGTCTATGCAATCAAAGGACAAAACAACCGAGCAAGGGAAAGAGAGAAACAAAAATACGAAACGATATTATTATTAAAAAGAAAATTATGACAAAGTAAAGCAAAAATCGAACGTGAAGCAACACGAAACAAACGAATCCAAAACGAAAACAAACCGAACTGAAACAATCAAAAGCATAAAAACAATCCTACCCTAAAGACATGTAAAAGTAGACCCTAAAAACCAAAAACAAATCCTCTAGTCCGCCATGGTAGCGATACCGCCCCTCGGCGTTGGAAAAGCGTAGCGCCACATATCTTCAGAAATTCCAACCGCACCGACGGGTGGGATTGGCGCCCGAGGTGGTGATAAGGGTGGGGTAGGGGTGGTGATGACGGGTGATGAAACAGATTCGTCATCAAGGTGGATGATGGCATGGGTGGACCAATCGATGGGTGATGGAGCGGCGTATCGGGCACGTTTGCGTGCGGGCTCCATTAACTTTTGGACTGCGGCGCGCGTACGAGGACGGATGGAAGACATGGCGACAAGGCGGGGACGGAAACTGCAAATATGGACTAAAAGGAGGACCCGGCTGGTGCCCTAAATAGCTAAGAACTTCCTAAAAGAGGGATACATTAAAAGAAAGAAAAAGTCGGAAGTCGGTGCATGGAGAAATATTTAGAAAGGAGTCTCAGTCAATCGATTGACATGTTTGTGTCAATCGATTGACAAGAGAGGGCAAAGATGGTAAATCCGAGCTCCACATCATATATCTGGAGAAACTCCCCTATTCCAGCAGGGGTTGACTGGCTGACCAAGTAAGTGTCAATCGATTGGCACCTAAATGTCAATCGATCGATGAACCATGCTAAAAATAGAGACCAAAACCAGGAATGTCCAAATTTAGGTGCATCATTTAATCGATTGAGACAGAAGTCTCAATCGATTGACAGAGGAAAATTTAGGAGGGCATGAAGTAGCTCAATCGATTGAGAGAGAGATCTCAATCGATTGACTGAGAGCCAGAAACCAAACACAAAATATGCCCAAAACAAAGCAAACATGATCATTTAAAATAGCAGCCACCGATCCGATACATCAACAACTATAAAAAAAAAAAAAAACAAAAACAAAAACACCAAACAGAAACAAAAAAAAACTTCAAACAAAACAATCAGACATCATCATCATCATCTTCATCTTCTTCTTCCGGTGCCCGCCCCTCGTTCATTGCCGCTCTCGCGCCGTCGATGAAATTGTTGGCACGATCAGGGAATGACTCGCGAGCCATCCGCATAAGGAGAGCAGTTTGGAACCGGGACCGCCTATCCACACCACCAAGCCGTGCATTCAGCCCGTCCATCCGCACCTCAAGGCGAGCAACAGCCGCCTCGGCATCAAAATCGGGGACCTCTTTGGGACGAGGTCGCCTAACACCGCCACGTTGGCACTGTGCGGGGTTTGGACGGGGAGGAGGAGCATCCTCAACCGGGGCCGATTGCACGCGGATGATCGCCTTGATACTCTTGGCCCACACATTCACACCGTATTGATAAAATTGCATGTCACCCAACTCCTCATCGTCATAGATGGGGCAGCCAAGGTGATCCAGAAGGTGCATCACGTAGTGTGGGAAGTGGAGGAGTATCGCGGCACGCTTGGCGGGTACGGCGGCGCTGGCGATAACGCTTGGCGGGTATGGCGGCGCTGGCGATATCGCTATGGCAGCGGTACATCTCCGCGAGCATCAACCCAGGCGCATCAAACCAAGTATTGGTGTGTGCCGCGTAGAGCGCCTTCACCCGACCCAAAGTCCGCTCGGTCTTGGTGCCATGTGGCAAAAGGTTATTGGCCATAACGATATCCCAAAAGAGGATATCCATGGGCAACACGGCGCGCTTTTTGGCCTGACCGGTCCCACGACGACCACCACACATATTGTTGATCATATCATCTTGGCTACACTCGATAGCCGGAGGAAGGTGGTGGTTGACGGGACGAGCCTCGTAGAAATTAAAGGCTCGGGCGAGATCAGCGGCATGGAGATTATATTGCCAGTTATCGATCTCAATGGTGATAAACGGCAAGCCGGTTGGGGAGAGGGTCTCGAGCACCCACACCATCTTTTGATAGAATAGGCGAATGATGCGTGGGGCAACATCGATGGGTGGCGGGGTCAGTAGCATTTCCAAGCGGAGGGCCTCGATGAATTCGATTGACCGTGCGCATTCCGCGATGTTCTGATACTTCACCAAGTCGAAAAAATTCTCCGTTTGGAATTGGCGATCGATATAATGCTCGTTAGGGATGCGCATCGGATCATGGGCTGGACGCGGTGGTCGGATAAGGGCCGCCATTGGATCAAAACAAGGAGGAGATAAAGATCGCGGCTTGAAAAGGTGGCTGGAATCCGAATGAGGACTCCACGGGTGGGAAGGACCATATATATAGTGTGAGCCTCAATCGATTGAGGCTCACTGCTCAATCGATTGAGGATGCATGAACTTCCCACGTCGCGAGGAGGGGGCGGCAACGTGGCACTGCTTGGGAGAAGTGGCGCGTGCCATTACTCCACTCTTGAATGTCAATCGATTGACACTAAGGTGTCAATCGATTGAGGATTGATAGCGCCGGTTGGTGTCCTTGGAAACAGAAGGGCATTAAAGGGCCACGAAAAACCATCCCGAGACGGCAGCTGCCATGACAAGAGTTGTCGGGTGGCGGTTCAACTTCCAACACAAATGCACAAACTCTTAAGATGTCAATCGATTGAGGCCAAATTCTCAATCGATTGAGACAAAAGACTAAAAAAAATGATGATGAAGCTCAATCGATTGACACAGACTCTTCACTCGATTGAGGAATCTCAGTCAATTGACTTTCACAGACCCTTCAATCGATTGAGGAGTCACAGTCAATCGATTGACTGAGGGCTCTTTTTTTTTTTTTTTTTTTTTTTTTTTTTTTTTTTTACAACAACTGGGGTGCCTCCCAGGAAGCGCTGAGTTTACATGTCGACAGCTCGACCTTTTAGTGATCATTCCCCAGGATCACGGAGGTGCATCGCCTCAATCTGTAACTGGGTGAGCGGCTCAAACATTGGTTTGAGTCTTTGCCCATTAACTTTATAAATGCGATTGTCAACAAGGCTCCGAATTTCAATGGCACCATGCGCACTAATGGACACTACCTAAAATGGGCCTTCCCATCGAGATTTTAATTTTCCCGGGTGGAGCTTCAGTCGGGAATTGAATAACCAAACTTTTTGGCCAACGTGAAATTCTTTTCGAGAAATGGACGCATCATGCAACTTTTTATACCTTTCCTTGTACATCTTCGAATTCTCATACGCTTCGTAGCGTAATTCCTCTAATTCATTCGCTTGCATATGTAATTAAATCTTTTTATCGCCCAGAATGCTTTATGTTCCAATTCGACAGGAAGATGGCAAGCTTTCCCATAAACAATTCGAAACGGAGACATTCCAATCGGAGTCTTGAATGCGGTCCGATATGCCCACAGAGCCTCTGAGAGCCGATTTGACCAATCTTTTCTATCTGGTCGGACCGTTTTTTCTAGAATTCGCTTAATTTCCCGATTAGACACTTCCACTTGACCGCTAGTCTGTGGATGGTATGGCGTAGCAACTTTGTGAGTGACGCCGTACTTCTTCATTAAGGTGGCAAAATGACTATTACAAAAATGCGAACCGCCATCGCTGATGATTGCTCTTGGAATCCCGAATCGGGTAAACACATTTTCTCTGAGGAATTTGACCACAACCTTATGATCATTCGATCGGGTTGCCACAGCTTCTATCCATTTCGAGACATAATCAATAGCCACTAGAATATATGAAAACCCAAAGGATGGGGGAAAGGGACCCATAAAGTCAATCCCCCAAACATAAAAAATTTCAACAATCAAAATTGGATTAAGGGGCATCATATTCCGTTTTGAAATATTGCCAAGTCACGACATCACGGCATTCCTTGCAAAATTGAGCAACACGAAGATGGAGGGCCAAGAAAATCTGCTTTGAAGGATTTTCGGGCGCGTCTTATCCTCAAATGGCGCCACACAGGCCCCAGCATGACACAAGTGTAGGATGCTCATTTGCTCCTCTTCGGGTACACATCTCCTGATGATCTGATCTGAACAGAATTTGAACAGACATGGTTCATCCCAAAAATAGTATTTTATTTGGGAGAAAAAGAGATTCTTATCATTCTTACCCCACTCAGTGGGGATTCTCGCGAACGGATAATTCACAATGTTCGCAAACCATGGAACCTTTGCATAAGCTATATCAATTGCGAGCAAGTGTTCATCCGGAAACGTGTCACGGATGGTCTCGGGTATTGCCGATTCTTCAGGTAGAATTCTCGACAAATGATCAGCCACCACGTTCTCCACCCCCTTCTTATCTTTAATCTCGAAATTGAACTCTTGGAGCAGAAGGATCCAACGGATTAATCTCGGTTTAGTATCCTTCTTTGCTAGAAGATATTTCAGAGCGGAATGATCTGAAAAGACCACTATTTTTTATCCAAGCAAATAGGAACGAAACTTGTCCCGAGCATACACCACAGCTAATAATTCTTTCTCGGTGGTGGTGTAATTGAGTTGGGCATCAATTAATGACTTGCTAGCATAATAAATTACGTGAGGTAATTTATTCACCCTCTGTCCTAGGACCGCTCCAATTGCGTAATCAGATGCATCACACATGAGTTCGAATGGAAGAGAATAATCCGGTGGCTGGATGATTGGTGCATTGGATAAGAGCTCTCGCAATTTCAAAAATGCTTGCATGCAGTCCTCAGTAAATTCAAAAGGAACATCTTTGCCAAGCAAGGTGCACAATGGTTTAGCCACCTTGCTGAAATCCTTAATGAACCGTCGATAAAATCCTGCATGACCCAAAAATGACCGAATTTGTCGAACACTATTGGGTGGTGGCAAGTTAGCAATTAGATCAACTTTTGCTCTATCCACCTCGATTCCTTTCTGTGAAACAATGTGCCCCAGAACAATCCCTTGTTTAACCATAAAATGGCTCTTCTCCCAGCTAAGAACAAGTTTGGAGTCAACACAATGTTGCAGCACTTGTGAAAGATGATTCAAACAAGAATCAAAGGTTCTCCCAAAAACTGAGAAGTCGTCCATGAATACTTCAATGAATTTGTCGATCATATCTGAAAATATGGCCAACATACACCGTTGAAATGTGGCCGGGGCATTACATAGGCCGAATGGCATCCTGCGGTATGCAAATGTACCATAAGGGCATGTGAACGTTGTCTTTTCTTGATCAGCTGGGTAGACAGGCACCTGATTGTATCCCGAATACCCATCAAGAAAACAGTAAAACTCTTGCCCAGCTAACTTCTCAAGGATTTGATCAATGAGCGGAAGGGAAAATGATCCTGGCGGCGTTTAATTTCCGAAAGTCAATGCATACGCCCATCCAGTAGTTTCTCGAGTGGGGACCAATTCTCCTTCAGCAGTTTCCTTCACAGTGATTCCGGACTTTTTCGGTACAATTTGGACTGGACTAACCCATTCACTATCAGAAATCGGATAGATGATTCCAGCATCAAGGAGTTTAATGACTTCTTTTAGAACGACTTCTTGCATGTTTGGATTAAGTCGCCTCTGTGGTTCCCTTGAAGGTTTACTCTCATCTTCCAAATATATTTTATGCATACATACCGATGGGTCAATCCCTTTGAGATCCGTGAGAGTCCAACCGATAGCTTCCTTGTGCTCTTTCAGCACCTTCAACAACTCTTTTTCTTGTTCTGCCGATAACGTGGATGAGATTATTACTGGAAATGTTTCATGAGATCCCAGAAAAGCATACTTGAGGGACTCTGGCAATTGTTTCAATTCCACAAGTGGTGGTTGCTCAAGTGATGGAGGCAACACGTCCTTCACCTCAACAGGTAATGATTCTATCTCAGGCACACTCGCATCTAAGTGATCATCCTGGCATGATGAGCTAGACTCTCTCTCGTCGGACTGCTTCTTTTCCGTTCCTTTCTCTTCATAGATGGCCAACAAAGCATTTTCAAATTCCTCTTTGGTAAGCATTGAAGGTAATGCCTCATCCACCACTTCGTCTATCTGATCGATGTAAAAACATTCGACCTCATCCTCATGTGGGAAATGGTTCATCGCATGGAAGATATTCAATCGAACCTTCATGTTTCCAAAAGAAATGTCCATGACTCCCGTTCGACAATTAATGCACGCGTTGGCCGTAGCGAGAAACGGACGTCCAAGGATGATGGGGACTTGATTAAGTGACTTAACAGGTGTGTCCATGTCCAAAACAACAAAATCCACTGGAAAGACAAACTTGTCTATTCCAACCAAAACATCCTCAATAACGCCCCTCGGGCGTCTTTCTGATCTATCTGCCAGTTGTAGTGTGACCGTTGTGGGTCTCAATTCACCCAGTCCGAGTTTCTCGTACAATGAATATGGGATTAAATTAACACTGGCTCCCAAATCCAATAATGCTTTCCCAACTGGTTGCCCACCAATGACACATGGAACAGTAGGAACTCCAGGGTCTTTTAGTTTTTGTGGGGTTTCCAATTGCAACATAGAACTGACTTGATTAGTCAAGAACACTTTCCTCGAAACATGATTACGTGCCTTTCTCTTCCGAGTGCATAAATCTTTGAAAAACTTTGCATACTCAGGCACTTGCTTAATCGTTTCAAGCAATGGAAGGTTTATCTTTACTTGCTTAAATGTTTCGAAAATATCTTCCATTTTTGTTGGTCCCTTTCCCATTCTTGATGGAGGAGTTAGGCATTGAGGAAATGGTGCCTTTGGGACAAAAGGTGCGGGTTCCCCTTCTGGATCTTGTCCTTGTTGGACAGTTGAGGGAGACTCATCTTCTATCACCTTTTCTTTTCCCTTCTCTCTTCTTTTCTCTTCCTCCTTCTCTTTTCTTTTTTCTATCTCTTTCTCTTTTCTTCTCTCTTTCTCCGCTCGCCTCGCTGACTCTTTCTCTTTCTCTGCTTCCTGTTCTTTGTCTGCTTCACTTTCTTCCTCTGCTTCCACAGGCAATTCCACTTGATTATGAACTTCCCGTCCACTTCGCAACAAGATGCTTGACTTTCAACTGTTGACTATTTAATGGTCCTTCATCGGATGATGCTTGGCGCGAGGATTGTTGATGGGTTGGTGGGAAGCTTACCTCCTCTCGTCGACTCAGTTGATTTGCCAATTGGTGACTTGGTCGATTATCATCTGTGAAAAGATTGCATCTGCGCATTACCTTTTCTTCAGATCGAATCCTTTGAAGTGCTTGCATGAGATTGATTAGGATTCGATTGAAATTCTGATTTTTCCGGAAATCAGAATTTGGATGAGAATATGGAGCATTCTGCTGAAAGTTAGAATTCTGGTGAAAATTAGAATTCTGCTGAAAATTCTGTTGTGGACGGAAATTTTGCTGAAAATTTTGTGGAAAAACTTGTTGTCCATTCATAGGATTGGCTCGGTATTGCTGGTTGACCTGACCAGTCTGGTTTCAACCACCCCATCCTAAGTTGGGGTGATTTTTCCACTCTGGGTTGTAGGTATTTGAGTACACGTTTCTACCTTGCCGCTGATAAGATTGAGTGACATTTATCTGCTCTGGAAGAGTAGATTCATCAGGAAGGAATGTCAAGGTAGTTGGGCACTCATTAGCCATATGACCTGGGTGTTCACAAATTGAGCATACAGTGGGGGTGACAGGAACTTTAGCTTGCTTGGTTGCAGCTAACAACATGTTCATCTGTTTGAATGATATCAACCTTGGTTGATAGATCAGAGTTATTATTGTTGACCTCATACAATCCGTCTTTGGTCAACACATGAGATTTAGGTGCTAAGTCCAAAGTGGTTCGCCCCAGTGTCTCACTTTGTATCGAGGTTTGATACAATTTCTCAAACAATGCCCACAACTCATCGGCCTCTTTCGTGGCACAAGATCCACCGCAAGATGCATCAACCATGCGTCTTTCTTCAGGAATCAGTCCATTGTAGAAACTTTGGACTTGTTGCCACCTTGGAACTTGATGGTTAGGGCAACTTCTGATCAATTCCTTAAAACGTTCCCAACATTCATGGAATGTTTCTGTAGGTTGTTGGGAAAAGAAAAGGATCTTTTGACGCATCTCTATGACTTTAGTCATAGGAAAATACTTTTTGAGAAACTGACGATGTAGCTCGGCCCAACTCTGAATAGATTGCGGTTCTAAAGAATAGAACCACATTTTTGCCTTGTCTCTTAAAGAGAACGGAAAGAGTCGGAGCTTTGCTATCTCATCAGTAACATTGTGGACTCTGAACATTTTGCATACCCCAGTGAACTCGTTCAGATGAACGTGCGGATTTTCATTTGCCAAACCATGGAATATTGGTAGCATTTGAATCATTGCTGATTTGAATTCATAATGATTCCCTGGAATGGGAGCATGCATGATACACTCCTGATCCTCGTAAAAACCAGGATCATTATAGTATTCAAGTGTTCTAGGTCCCCCATCGTAATTATTGTTCCTAATATTTCCATTATTCACATTGTTGCCATTCTGATTGTTGTTTTCATTCATTTCTTGCTCTTGATCAGCCATGGTATCAGTAGGATGATACTGACTACGTTGGATTCTACGATTATCTCGCAAAGATCGTTCGATTTCCGGATTAAACGGTAGCAAATGTGGGTGATGAGAACGAGTAAAGCTCATACACCACACCCCCAATCAAAGGTTTGAAGAACCCTAAATAAGTCCTCAAGCAGACTCAATCGATTGAGACAGTGGTCTCAATAGATGGACAGAAGCACATAAAATTTCACACAAATGACTTGTCAGTCAATCGATTGAGGGGATACTCTCAATCGATTGAGGTTCCACGAGTCAGAAAGCACACCGAATATCAGAAAAAGATTTTATCAGTCAATCGATTGAGAGACTTATCCCAATCGATTGAGGTTCAAAGATTAAAAACACTCAAGAATTCTGTCAATTGATTGACATAGGAATGTCAATCGATTGAGAGAAAAGTAGAGTGCACACAGAAAGTGGCTCAGTATCAATCGATTGAGAAAATAGCTTCAATCGATTGAATGCTGCTATCAACAGAGAGCAAAGTAAAAAGGAAAAGGAAAGAAGACCACTCAATTTTTATTTTTGTTGTTTTTTTATTATTTTTTTTTTTTATAAAATAAAATAAAATCTAAATTCGAAAATTAGAAATTAGAAATTAAAAACCTAGAAAACCTTTCCTAAAAGAAAATTTCTAAACTAAAAATATAAACTTCTTAAAAATAAAAACTTCCTAAAAGAAGATCACAAAATCTAATCTAAGAAAGAAAATTAGGGAAAGAATATATATATATATATATATATATATATTTTTTTTTAGCTATCAATCTATTGACAGAGTTGTGTCAATAGATTGAGACACAATTACTGCTAAAAACACACACAATCAATCGATTGAGAACAAGGCTCAATCGATTGACTGACAAGCAAACACACACACACAATAGAGTCAATCGATTGAGGGTTTATTCTCAATCGGTTGACTGCTATAAAAATGAAAATCTCTAATCGGAATTAAACAAAATTTCACCGATTTCCCCGGCAACGGCGCCAAAAACTTGATCAATTTTAAATTAACCCTTGCAAGTGTACAAGATCTGTTCTAGTAAGGCAAGAACAAGGGTGTCGAACCCACAGGGAAATCTGAAGTTTTAATCAATTCTTCCTAGAGATTTAGAAAATATCCCCGAGGAAGTACCAAGGGGCAGATTTAATTTTTACCAAAAACTTAACACTTTTCTAATTGCAAGAAAGAAAATAAACTAATCTAAAAATTATGTAATAAGAAATCTAAGAACAAATTTTTGTGTAAACAAGATCAAGGAATTTGCTACCCCAGATTTATACCCTTTTCTATTTTTTAAACCCACAATTTTATTAATCATCAAACACACCATCATTCCACAAGATCAACTGACTAGTAATTAAGCATGATCATTAACCCGGCATACCCTATCTAAAAACGATGACTCAGCCTAACATTGCGGTATGAATCATGCTAAAAGCATAGCGTATCTCATGGTACTATAGATCAAAACACTAAAAACAGGATCACTACACTTTGAGAAAAACGATTTGATGATGACAATATTATACTATGGCATTAAACATAACATATGGGTACTTATCTGGGGATCGCATCCTCCTTGACCTACAGCCTTTAGCCTCTCATCCTTGGTGCAAGATCTTTAATTTTATTCAAAATCATTCCCAAAATAAAGAACAACGAAGGTAAAAAGAAGAATACTTTCTCAGATAATCTCAACACAATTTTACTACTCTCCCAAATCTCTCTTACAAAAGTCTCCAATTATTACACAAATTTCTCTAAGAAATAAGAGCTCTTTATTCAAATTAAAATATTCTAAAAAAAACAAAAGCAACTCCCAAAATTTTCCTCCTCCTCTCAAAGCCGTAAGCTTCTTATTTATAATATCCGATTGAAACTAACCCTAATTGCCTCAATCGATTGAGACAGAAGTCTCAATCGATTGACTTAGAATTCCAATTCCCTTAGAACACTTCTCTTTTCATATCTCAATCGATTGACTTAGAATTCGAATTCCCTTAGAACACTTCTATCTTCATATCTCAATCGATTGAATATTATGTCTCAATCGATTGACTTTCCAGGGTTGAGTTATCATTCAGCTGTCAATCGATTGACAATAATGCCTCAATCGATTGACTTTCCAATGCAAAGTCTTCCCTTTCTTGATGGAAGTTGATTCTCTTCATGTCTTTCAATGCTTCTTTGGACCTTTTTGTCCATATCTCTTTTTTTTAGCCTATAATTTCCTTCTTTTATGCACTTGAACAATCTAACTGTCAGAAACACCTATAAACATCAAAACCTCACAACAACCATCAGATGCTTTCATTGAACAGCTAAATGTAGGATTTAAAGTGTGAATTTTAGTCATATTTCAGCACCGATCACCATACCCACCCCAACCATTAAAAGAAAATACATAAAAGGATTTTAACATAAATCAACCACAGCCACAACACACACCATCATATCCCCTACCATACCTAAGCCAACCCCTAGTTCTGTACCCATGACCTTACCTCAACCCACCTCTATACTAGAAGCACCAACCACTAACTTACCTCCCTTATCACCAACTCCACCATCACCTTTCACATATGATGAAAGTGAGCCTATGGCCACTGACATCCCACAAACCACCACCATAGGCCTTGTCCAGCCCATTGACCCATTTGAACCCATTAACCCAGTTGACCCCCTTGACCATTCCATTCAATTTTTCCCTACCCATGACCATGACCTCTTCCCCACTGAGGGGTTCTCAGCCATGATTCCATTATGGAGGACATCAGGCATGACTTCACCCCTCTTCCTGATTCCCCACAGCCTACCCATTTAACCCCAACTTCTCCACAGCCAACAAACTTTAACCATGCTCTAACTTCCCCCTTTCCGCCAATCCAAACCACCCCTCCCACAGTCCTTATCATACCAGACCCTTTACCCCAAATACTCACCCTCCTTGCCTCCCTACAAACCCAACTCTCAACCAATACCCAAAACCAGAACATCATGCAAACCTGCCTACAAACCACCTAGTCAACCCTACTCACCTTAAACCCACCAACACAGCCACCTACATCTATACCCACTCCCCCTCCTTCACAGAGCCCCTTCCTTACAGTTCTGGCGATTCTTGCAACCTGAGATAGACCCTGAGCCTCTGGAGTTGAGCCCTACCCCACCTACCTTGATCTCTACCTCCACAAACACTGATCCTATGGTAGAGGATTTACCCCTATTACCCCTTGCTTCCTCCTCTATCTTTACCTAGACTGACCCTGAGGAGGAAGAGCTACCCCTCCTACCACTACCTTTGGCCTCCACAACCGCTGCAACCCAAACAAAATTTGAGGGTGAAGAGCTGCCACTACTATCATGTATATTGAAATAGTGAGGGCACTACTTAATTTAGGTTTGGGGGTATGGCAGGGTAGGTCAATGGGAGAGTTAACCTAAGTGCAGCAGTATTAAGTGAGTAAGGAATAAATAGAGTGAAGTTCACCTAAGAAATTTTGAAAATGAGAAAATTTTAAAAAATTATGCAGATGTTTAACATTAAAATCATTCAAAATTCAACACTTCCATGAGGTTAACATTAAGAAAAATTATTTTTTATCAGCACTTAGTGAACTAATGGAGAGAAAAAGGTGAGGACATGCCCAAGAATTCAATTGAAGACCATACCTAGTGAGATTTGGGCATACAAATTTTTTTCTTCTTGAAGAGTGTATATGAAAAATCTTTTCTGCTCTAAGGACTGATTGACTCATAATTTTCTCACTAGAAGTTAGGCACCCCCAATTTGAAACTGCTGATAGCAATCATAACACTAAGGAGATGATCAAGGCCTTCATTTGGACAGTTTGAGCCTAAAGTACCAACCCATTGAAACTGTCATTTTGCATATACTTTTTGAGCCTTAAATTTCAATTTTTCTTCAAGATACACCAGAGTACCTGCACCTAAACTTGTAGACCTGATTCAACCCTACCCTTACTCTGAGATTTCAAAAGGTAAAGGAGAAGAAGTTAAAGAAAAGTAAGCTGGTACAACATTTGGTGGATGAAAAGAAGAGAAGCAAACTATAAACAGAAGTGTAGTAGTGGTACAGTGGTGGCATTCCATAAAAAATAAAAATAAAAATAAAAATAAAAGAAAAAGAGAAGTCAAGAGGATAACTTCATCTGAAATATGAAAAGAAGAAGTATGTTAAATTCAAGAAGGTGAAGTCATGAATCACCTCCTACACCTGCTGTTTTCTCAGTTTTGAATCCCCTTTATCCCTTCCATTCTTTATAAACCTTAAGCATAAGCCATATTACAAGCTATGTAGATGCCCTTATTGATCCAAAGTAAAATGAACTGTCATGTGGAGATGATGAGCTGTCTGATCTATGGTGAGAAATGCTTGATGATGCTAGAAATTAGATGCAAAGTCTATGCTCATACTTGCAGACCCATTTGGGGTTTGTAACTGTTCTTGAGCTTGAGTGAAATGGAACACCCTTTTATTCATTTATGAGAGATAGCCCTGATGAGCATTGGGTCTAAGATTGAACTTATTAGGCAGTGTTTGAACCTAATATTTTTAATTAATGGTGAGCTTAGTACTAGTTTGCATAGACTATTTTTCCTTATGTAAACTGATTGGATGTGATGAGCATACATGCATATTTAGGTGTTAACTATTTGCATTCAATGTTTTGAAATTCCTCATATTTAAAAGATCAATGGTGGATTGAAACTCTATGTGTTGAAAACTGATTTGATCATGTTTGCACTTGTGTTAACTATTTTATTGAGAAGTTTGTGGGTATTTTCACTGAAAACCCTCAGGAGACTTCACTCCTCCACTATGGATCACCTAGGGGTTTAAAAGGCTTGATGCATAAGTTAAATACATCCATGCTCCATACGAAAGTAGCATTTAAATTTTTAGACTAGTTCTTTAATTTTACTTTGCTCGAGGACTAGCAAAGATTAGGTTTGGGGGTGTGTTAAGCACTAAAAATACTATATTTTCCCCCTTAACCTGGCCTTTGATGAACCCTTGAGCTGGTTAATAATGTGTTTTTAAGTTTATTTGTGTATATAACAGGAAAATACAACTTAATATTGTAGTCCTCCATCTTCAAGCCAAGAAGACTGAATTTTGTGCTCAACTGTGGAGCTGATGAAAATACATGACAACCCATGCTTTGGAGGCCAAAGAAGAGAGATTTAAAGCCTAATTTGGAGCTAAACAAAGAATAAAGGAAACACCATGGTGATCATAGTGGCTGCCTAAGTGGGCCCAGGAAGTCCAACAAATGAGAGGAAGATGGACCTAAGCAAAGAAGATTGTTGTAGCAGAGGAGCAGAAGGTAGCCTCATGCAGCTCAAAGTGAGGTTCTCGCATAGTTAGAATCACACAAAAGCTGCTACATGAGGGTCTCACAAGGTCAGAACTTGTAGCACAAAGAACCTCACAAGGACCATGCGCAGCTCACTGAAGAGGAGCTTCAAAAAATTAACTCGTGCAGACCTCGTGAGGCTAAAAAATTGTTATCAATCTACTCGCGAGGTCCTCGTGAAGTTCATATAAATGCTTCATCACGTCGTAAAGCTCCCGCACAGTTACAGCTTCAGAAAATATCCACGCAAGGATCTCACACAGTTCTCATATATTTCAAAAGCGAAGTTAGCCTCACGAGAAGGGCATTCCATCTTGGCAATCATCCGTGCAAAGCTCAAAGCTTATCCTTCGCAAGAACCTTGTGAGTTTCAAATCATCCACGCGAGACCCTCGCAACATGAACTACCTAAAGCACATCCTCGCGAGCAGTCAACAAAGCCACGCGAGCTGTGCTATTCACTGTAATTGGAACCTCGTGAAGCTCCTTTAGCCATTATCTCATCCACGCGAAGAGCCATTCGAGAAGCAGAAACAGCAAATCTAGCCTCCCGAAGCTCGGACCCCTGCCTTCTCAGTCCATGCTCAGGGATACATTGGAGATTTCCCCATTTCTAGGGCACACACCCCGAGGCTCTAATCTATCTCACACTTCCCGAGGCATCCAAGCATCACAACTGAACCATGACAATAACAACAACTAGGGTTTTCCTCTTCTGTTTCCCCATTGGCCAAGGCAAGGAGTGACTTGGTATATAAGCTGTAAATTTTCATGAAATAAACATCTCATCCCTTACCTAATTGGGCTCAGTATTCTCTGAGTGCTTAGGTCAATTTAGGGTTAGGGTTAGGTCATCTTTTTGGTTTTTCTTCCCTCCTTAGCTCAAGACATGCTAGCTAAGTTCTCTGCAATAGTTAGGACTTCTTTTATGTTGTCATCAAGACTGTGGAAGCTTGTAAAAGGGTAGAATCTGCATTGGTTGCAGTTGGAAGAGGGCTTCATTGTAAGTAATTCTGTAATCAATGCAAGCCATGTTTATTGAATATGTCAATTTGTAATGCTCTATGGTATTTTACTTAGATCTTTATTGATTGGATGCTCCTATGGATGCATGAGCTTGTAGCGAGACATCTATGGCAGTTGTAGTAGTTCTTATTGTTTTGATTTTGATCCCTTGTCTAAGCTATATCTCTGGGATGATCTGTAACCACACAGTGGATAGATCATAACCCTAAGACTAGCCCATAACTCTGGGTTGATTTGGATTATTTTTCCTTGCATTTGGGCTTCTAGCCAAATGATGGATAGATGTAGATCCACCCCTTTATCAACTTAAGCAGCCCTGGTTTCAGTTCAAAAAGAACAGTTCCTGTTTATTACTTCTCACCATTTTAAACTCTATTTTATCTTTCTTTAAAACCTTTTCTCATAGCATTAGGACTGCATTTTATTTCAGATTTATTTGTAGGTTAGTGACAACCCAAAACTCCCTTTCTTTAGGACTACCGGATCTATAACCATATCTGGAGATCTACTAAGACAACCTTTGTGGTTCTAGATTAGTTTTCCCTTTGGGACAACCCTTTCTTATCAAAACTTACTACAACAGACCCTGTATCTTGCAAATCTTTGGTATTTTAGGTTGTTGTTTTCATCCCCTTCATCTCCTTTTATTTTGATTATTACTTCCACCATCATCACCACTGTGTTTTTAATAAAACAGCAACACCTTCAAAATATCCTAACAGCAGGAATGCTCTAGCTACAGCTAAACTCTCCTATTTGCTACTGCTCCAAGCCTACAAAAATCCATAACTTCAGTAGGAATTTATTCAAACACTACACAAGTAATAACATATATTAAATGAACACAAAAGATATTACATCTATACTTTATTCAACAATCCTAAGACACAAAAAAGATCTAAAAATAGAAAATAAAGAAGAAAAATGTAAAAAATTACAAATAAATTACAGCTGTAATTTATTCAAACACTACATCTATAACAAATATAGCTAAACAAAAACTCAGATTTACTACTTAGATCAAAACTCCCCGATAGTGACGCCAAAAACTTGTTGGTTTATTTTAGAGGTACTGCTGTTATTTTTATTTAAAAGATGTGTGGTGAAAATATGTTGGCAAAAATAAATTAAAAGGTGGAGAGTGAAATGGATGAAAACATCACAAAAATAGCAGTCTATAAACATTTAGTCCTATAAGATTCAGGGCCTGTTGTAGCAAGTTTTAAGAAGGTAGAGTTTGTCCCACAGGGAGTGATGATCTAAGCCACAAGGGCATAGTAAATCTCTAGATCTAGATATAGATTTGGCAACTTTAAACCTAAACTAGAAAGCAAGGTAAAGAGAGAGTGTTTAAGTGTCACAAAGCTAAACTAAAACTAAAAACATGAAATAAACAATAGCTAAAGAAAGGGGGTAAAGAAGGATGATGGTGTGTGGTGAAATAAAATAAAAAAATGGAGAAGTAGATAGTTGTGGGTAAATCAACAAAGCAAATCGGATCTAGAACTAGGTTTGCAACATTCCTTCAATTGGCTACAAGCACAACTGTTAGGTAAAAGAATCTAACCTAACCCAAAGGGATGAACTGATCTTAGGGCTATATTTTGTCCACTTAAATGGTCACAAAATATCCTAGGGATTTCCTTTAGTCAATGGATTAGCAGACACTATGGTTGCAAGGCTACAAGCTCAAACAATCATGGGAGGAAACAAACCTTTGAAAGTCAGGTGGAAACCATAAGAAATCCCAGGCTTAATGTTGACTTTAGACTTAACTGGTCATTGCTACAAAAAGGCCTGCAATGACCCAACTCACAAGTGTGCAATCTGTGCAAAAATCCCAAGCCTGTTCACTGAAAATGGAGTTGTAAAATAGAGGAGCAGTGGGCTCTGCAACTATCTCACTTGACTACAAGCTCAAGTTCTGAGAAGAAGAATCCATCTCAACCCCGTGACCTAGGCCAGCCTTAAGGCTATACGCTATCCACTTTAATGGTCATAGGCTATCCCAGAGGTTATCCTGATCACTAAGGTTGAAGATAGAACAAGAATATCACTGCTGCCACCATAGTTGCAGGGCTACAAGCTCAAGCAACCATGGGAGCATCAAACCCATAAAAATCTATGTGAAAAATATAGAAAAATAAGGATTAAATAGAACATTAAAAATGGCTGTTCATTGCATAAAAAGGACTTACAATGGTTGCCCTTAAGGCAGCAGTCCTTGCAAAAACCCAAAACAGCTCACTACTTTATTACAAACCCGATTCCAAAATTTAAATATACATAGTTGCTACAAAAAGCTTTAACTCAGCTTTGCAGCTGACCTAAGGAGGAAGAAAGGGAAAAATAAAAGTGGAAACAAGCCTAGCTCGAAACCCTAAAAAAAAATAACTAAAGTGATCTAGCTATTCTTGATATTTTTACAAAACATAAATAGCTCTATATATATATACAATCCTTGTTGTTATTTTGTACAATAGCCAATCAGAAATGAGCATGTTTGGAGTTGATTTCCTGACCCATTTGTGGCCCTTGGATGGTTTGGGATGTGTGGGGCATTGGGATGTGCGCCCTAGAAGTTGTGAAATCCCCAAAATATCCCTGGAGTTTGACATAGGTGACTAGAACCTATGCCTCGCGTGGATAGCAGCTTCCGCATTTCACCTCGTGAAGTTCTCGTGATGATCTCGCAAGGTTCTCACTAGGATGCAGCTTCAGGTTGTGTACCTTGCGAGGATCTCGCAAGGTTTTCGCTAGGATGCAGCTTCAGGTTGTGTACCTCGCAAGGATCTCGTGAGGTTCTTGCCAGGTTCAATTGCAGCTCTCGACAGGTTCATTTCAGCATGTATTCAGCTCGTGGGGTTGCTTCAGCAGCCTAACCACTCGACAGCTTCACTTCTCCTTATTTTAAACCAATCGAGTGGTTGGTTTACATCTGAAGTGCTTGAATGCATAAAGCACAACCTATAAACTGCTCAAGGGCCTTAAATGGTGGCTGCTACAGCTCGACAGCTCCAAGTATATGCGGCTGCACTACTCGACAGCTTCAATTGGGCTTCAGCTAGCAGCTTGAGAGGATCAAAGGTGTAGCTCTTTAAGCTGCTCTAACAAGCTAATCTGCAGCTTGGCCGCTGCTTGAATATGCTGCAGCAGTTCATTATGATTGCTGCGGCTGTAATAGTGTATGGCCTTGAAGTGTATAAGCTCCTCTACTTTGCTCGAGTACTTCCACTTTGCAGCAGTTCCTCCACTTCTTACAGATTTAATGCAGCAGCTGTTCGAGGTAGGTGCTGAGGTTGCAGGAACATCTTGAATGATTCACTTTAACACTTCAGCTGCTCAAGGTAGATGCTGATTTAGAGTGTGATCTGCTCGAGGTAGGTGCTGATTTAGAGTGAGAGCTGCTCGAGTTCCTTCGTCCTCCAAAGCTGCAGCTGCTGTGTTTCAGCAATATGGTTCTTCCGGCAATATTAAAATGCTTGAAGGCCTGGTGCTGCAGCTGATGGAGAGTTAATTGACTGCAGCAATAGCACTAAAGTGCTCGAATAATTCAAGTCTGCAGGTCTGCATGTTTAGAGGATGGGGCTGCATGCAGCTTAAGTATAAACATATTCAGTGCAGCTGCTGGTTTGAGTGTGACTTTTGCTGCAATTTGTCTGTTGCTTCTCTAAATCTTCAACTCTGTAGCTCAACAGCATGAATTGCAGCTTTAACATAGCAGCTGCTCTAGTATATTGCAACAACAGCTCATGGGGTTCATGCTGCTCCACTCACATAGTTTTTTAATGCAGCAGCTCCTTCAAATCTTCAGGTCTCCAGCTGCTTAACTGCTTTAAGGTGGCAGCAACAGCAGCTGCTCAAGGTTGGAGGAGTTTAGTGCTTTGAACAACAGCTTGAGGGGCTGCTCCTGCTTCCAGCCTTCATCATGTGCGATTCAATCTCAGCAGCTAGACAACATATATATATATATATATATTGTTTAAGACTTAGTGTTGCAGCTGCTAAAGTGCTTTAATTCTTCAGCTCAATAGTCTGGTTCTCCAGCATCTGCATGTGGTGTGCCCTTGAGTGTAAGGTGCTGCAGCATTTGCATAAGCTGCAGGTCTACTGGGTGATTGCTGCAGTATTGAAATGTTGGAAAGCCTGGTTTCTCAGCAAAGCAGCTCCATTGGTTAGTTCAGCAGCAGGTTGGATGACTGCAGCAACAACTCTTCAAGTGGAGTGCATCAGATGTGCAGCTTGGATATACTAAGCCAGCAGCAGCTCTTGCAAATTGTAGCTGTTCTTGAGATAAAACACATATGCTCAATGCTGCAGCTGCTGGTTGAGAGTAGGATGCATCCACAAAATGTTTGAATGGCTGCTTTCAGGAGCAATACAGATTGGAATATAGCTCCACTGTAGCAGCACTCCATTGACTTTGGGCTGAACCTCTCTCTCTCAGCAGGCCTCCAAAGGTCCCAAAGCATGCTAAACTTGCCCCAATGGTGTGAGCCACTGTGGTGCATTCACTGTGAATCCATCTGCTCCACCACTTAGCTCAAAATTCATTCTTCTAGGCTTGAAAATGGAGGATTGCAGCATTAAGCTATATTTTTCTATTATCTACACAAAAACACTTAAAAATACATTATTAACCAGCACAAGGGTCCATCAAAGGCCAGGTTAGTGGGTGAAAAGTGGTATATTTCAGTGCTCAACAGTGCCCCATCACCTTTTGATCAAAAACTAAAATATTAGAAGAAATTACAAAAAAATTTAAACAAGTAAAAATCAATTAGCCTCTTTTAGATGCAATCAAACAAGTCCCAGCCTATGCCCAATTCTTAAAAGAAATGTGCACAGAAAAGCCAAAGAGCCGAAATAATTTGTCAAAAAAAGTGTTTTTAACTGAGTACATAAGCTCAGTTTTGAAAGCAAATGCTCCCCTGAAGCTTAAAGATTCAAGAGCACCCACTATTCCATGTATTATTAGTAACCATGCCATTAATAAGGAACTCCTCAATCTGGGAGCAAGCATGAACCTACTTCCATACTTAGTATATGAGAAGTTAGGATTGAGAGATTTAAAGCCCACACCAGTAACCTTACAGTTAGTCAATAGATCAAAAAGGCGACCAATTTGATTTATTGAAGATGTATTGGTTGGGGTTGACAAGTTCGTCTTCCCCATTAATTTTCTTGTATTAGACATGGAGCTAAGTTCGAAGTCCTCTTCACAGATTCCTGTCATACTTGGTAGACCATTTTTGGCGACAACCAAAGCTTGTATTAATTGCAAAACTGTTATGATAGAGGTTTTTTTCGGGAACATGCGGATACAGCTTAATGTCTTTGCAGTTGCTAACCAAGTGAGTTCCATTGATGAGGAAGAGTGCTTCTACATTGACTACATTGAGGAACTTGTCGACGAAGAACTTCCTCTCGTATTATCAAAAGATTCATTGGAAACAACACTATGTTACATGGAATTAGAAAAGAATGATTTTGAATTTGAGGAAAGAGCATATTTTTTTCATGCCCCTCATAATTCTCAACCAAGGACATCGAAGCCTATGGCTGAGCCTTTGTCTACCACTTCTAGTGAACCATTGTTACCATCAATTCAAATTGTGATAGCCCGAGTTTCGGCACCCCGAACCCCCGCCGTCAGTGGGCTGGCGCTGAGGCCGAGCCCTAGAACAAAGCACGTAACGTACAGATGCACAGCAGAAAACAAAGTAGAACCATATCCAATGAATCATCATAGCAAAAAGAGAACTAGTACTATTCTTCAAAAGTTCAAAATGATGGTTCTAATTCCATATGATTCCTTATGGAAAAAGAACTGACAAGAACCACCAGTAAGGGCCGTACCTTATCGAAACATGGTTCATAAAAAGAAATACAATCATTTGCAAAATTTACATCCTTTACAACCAAAGTTAAACCAACACATTCTTAATCCTAGGGCTAGACCTACTCTGACCTAGTATAAAGAAAGCAGCTCTCAGGGTTAATCTCCTCCAAGTCCTCCCCGAAGCTAGCTTAGAATCCTCCCTCTCGGAAATCCTGGTATCAATGTCTTCACCTGAACCTATGACATATAGTCGAGGAATGAGCTTCATCCAAGCTCAGTAAGGAAAAACTCAGAGCATGCTTATCGTAACGGCAAATATAGATCTTATGGCATAATGAAAAAGAATAATCAGGACGTATGCACAGTGTATGGTCATGGCATGAAACATAGGTACAAAGCTTGTTCGAAATTCAAAAGAGATAGGTCCACATCTTCTTCCAACACAAGAAAAGAAAAACTTAAAGTGTTATGCTTAAAGTAATAGAATGAGGAGATATAGCCTCAAGCCCTCAATGGAATACCCACCATCGTCGCTCATATGAACCATTTTCACATATATCCAAAGTCCCATAAAGTTGGAAGCTTGGCTGAACATATTTACCATCATGCGGTAGGAGTTACAAAATATATAGCACAAAGGTGTACAGATTAGCCGCCATACCGATCAGGTATTTACATAAAACCTTATATCGAAGTGCGTACATATAGTTCATTGCCGTGTAAAGTGATAATTATAACTTAGATTATAGGTCGGAAAGAAGTGTGAAGATACTTGCACAACACATTAGATTGAATCTTGAAAGATTCCACAACTCATACATGAATAGAAAACGTACAGATGCACATGTCCTTGCAAATTGAATTCGTAACCACACATATAATCGAATCAAAGAAAACATCACGTCATAACACACACATGTTAACATAACAATTCACATGGTGTCAAGTTTTCCTTACCTCGAGATCTTAACCCG
This sequence comes from Chloranthus sessilifolius, assembly GCA_021018995.1. Classification (NCBI taxonomy): domain Eukaryota; kingdom Viridiplantae; phylum Streptophyta; class Magnoliopsida; order Chloranthales; family Chloranthaceae; genus Chloranthus; species Chloranthus sessilifolius. The sequence continues at coordinate 7,428,227 of CM037592.1, forward strand.
CACTAGCTCACATCGCCGTTTGGGTTTGCCCCTTCATCATACAATACTAAGTCACCTAAGATATAAAATTCAATGTTCACTCATTAGAACAATGCTAAACATGTTAGGATAACTCCCCTCAAAATCTCACAGTCAAAACTTACCAAAATTCCAAATCTGGGAATTTCGATTGATCGAATTCCAATTTTGATCGATCGAAATCATGTTTCGATCGGTCGAGCTCTCACAGAAGCAAAAAATCAAACATAGTTCAATCAAACGAATCCCCTTTCGGTCGATCAAAAATTTATAATTCGATCGATCTAAAATATTTTGATCGGTCAAATTTTCCAAAAGCAATTTAGCTATCACACAGTTCAATCGAATGAATCTTACTTCGATTGGTCGAAAACTCAAATTCGATCGATCGAATATATTTTGATCGATCGAGTTCTCACAGAGGGTTTTTCTACGTTCCTGTTTATATACATTTCGATCGATCGAGTGTGAGATTCGATCGATCGAATACATTTCATTCGATCGAATTTAACTTCAACCGAATGAATTTTATTCAATTTCAATTTTCATACATTTAAGTCCATTTTGATCGATCGAATTCAATTTCGATTGATCGAAATGAGCGGATTCCAACAATTCTAGGGTTTTCACCCTCGTTCTCATCTCCTCTTCAAATCAAACCCGATTCTTGCGTGTTCTTGATCTTAAATTACATAAAAACAACCACTAACACACATTCAAGTTTTATCCTTTGTTTATGTACCTCAATTTCTTCTGGATCTCCAATTCCTAGCGCCTAACTTTGACTAGGGTTCATCGAAAGATCAATGGCTCGTTCGTCGCTTCAAATCCGTACAACAATCTTCGAAAATAGATCAAGCTCACATCCCTAAGCAATCAATGCCCTAGTTGCCCCTCTCTCTTCTTCACTCCCGGTGATCTGCAATAACTAGGGTATTGAATTGTTATAATTCCTTTTATAACCTAAGTCTCAGGCTTTGATAGAAAGCGGTCATGCCTAGGTTGGGTGTACGAAGGTGCACTAACCCTCAACCTAGCCTACATACGTCAAATCCCATCTGTTGGATTTGATCTATAGACATTACATAGACTATCGATACTATCTCCGACGTGCGGACCATCGGTACACATACCGAGGCAATTAGTTTTAGGTCTAAAATGTTTGGGACGTTACACAAATAGCTCCAAATTTGGACTTAACAATATTTCCCGACACCTTAAATACACATTTATGGGGTACAACAATACTCTTCTTGTAATCATATTTTTAATCTTGACATTAGAGCAGGAAGGTAAACTGTTGACTACTCTTACAAACTATAAGCGTGCTCTAGGGTACAGAGATTTGAAAGTTCTTGATCATTCTCTTTGTATGCACAAGATTCATATGGAGGACAATGCCAAAACTTCATGTAAAAGTCAACGACGCTTGAATTCAAACATGAGGGAAGTTGTTCAAAAAGAAGTTGCTAAATTGTTAAATGCGGGTATTATATACCCTATATCAAACAGTGCGTGGGTCAGCCCCACTGAATTTTTCCCCAAGAAGTCAGATATCACTGTTAAAGAAAACTCTGACGGAGAATTGGTACCCATACGCAAGACCACTGGTTGGAGCATATGAATTGATTACCGGAAGCTTAATTCTATGGCTCGCAAAGATCATTTTAATTACCATTCATTGATCCAATCATTGAAAAACGTGCGAGCCAAGAGTTTTTCTGCTTTTTAGACGGGTAGTCGGGGTATAACCAACTACCAATTTTTTTTTAAGATCAAGAAAATACCACCTTCACATGTCCTTTTGGCACATTTGCCTATCGTTGCATGCCCTTTGGATTATGCAATGCACCAACAACTTTCCAGAGTTGTATGATGGCAATCTTTTTAGATATGATAGATAAGTTCCTTTAAGTGTTCATGGATGATTTTTCAATTTTTTCCGATCATTCGACACTTGTCTCAAACACATTTCTCTCATTTTAGAATGATGTGAGGAGACCAATCTAGTTTTAAGTTGGAAAAAGAGCCATTTCATGGTTCGAGAAGGAATTGTTTTGGGACATATAGTCATGAAGAGAGGAGGAGAGGTTGACAAGGCCAAGGTTGATATTATTGGTAATTTGCCTCCACCGACATCTGTGAAGCAAATACTTTCTTTTCTTGGTCATGCCGGTTTTTATCGATGCTTTATCAATGATTTCGCTAAAATTTCAAGACTCTTGTGCCATCTCCTTGCACAAGAAGTTAACTTTAATTTTGATAAAGCTTGTCTCGAAGCTTTTCAAAAGCTAAGAACACTCCTTCCTTCAACAATCAATTATTCAACCTCCTAATTTCTCTCTACCCTTTGAGGTAATGTGCGATGCTTCCGACATTGCCGTTGAAGCGGTCTTAAGACAACACAAGGATAAAATTTCTTAATTTATTTCGAGTGCCGGACTTTTGTTGAAGCCAAATTAAATTATACAACTAAAAAAGAGCTTCTCACTGTCGTGTTTGCCTTGGACAAATTTTTGACCATATCTGTTGGGGTCTAAAATCATCATCTTTTCAGACCACTCTGCTCTTAAATACTTGTTGACCAAAAAAGATGCCAAACAAAGTCTAATCCGTTGGATCCTTTTGTTAGAGGAATTTAATTTCAAAATCAAAGACAAGGAAAGAGTGGAGAATGTGGTAGCTGATCACCTCTCCCGAATTGAATTTCTGGAGAGTGCCAATAAAGAGTTCCTTCGTGATTATGTGTCTAAATGGATTGAAGGGGTAGCCATGAGAACCAATGATCATAAGGTGGTTTTATCCTTTATTAGGGAGAATATCTTTTCTCAATTCAGAAGACCTCGAGCCATTATCAGCGATGAAGGAATCCATTTTTGTAATAGGTACTTTGAGAGTTTTCTTAAAAAGTAATTTGTTACTCATAACATAGCAACCCCCTATCATCCACAAACCATTGAACAGGTCAAGGTCTCGAATAGGGAAATTAAGAAAATTCTTGAATGAAGAGTTTGCCCAGATAGAAAGGACTAGTCTCAAAGATTAAATGATGCCCTGTGGGCAATTGTTATGTTTCCCTACCACTTGGTGTACAGAAAGGCATGCCATCTACCTGTGGAACTCGAGCATCGAGCCCTTTGGCAATCAAGGTCTTCAACTTTGAGTTGTCCAAATCTAGTGAACAATAAAAACTTGCACTCAATGAGTTGGAGGAATTATGGAATGATGCCTATGAGAATGCCAAAATATGCAAGGTGAAAATGAAAGCATTTCATGATCGTCATATTTTGAGAAAATCTTTTGAGCTAGGTAAAAAAGTTTGGCTTTTCAACTCTAGACTCTGTTTGTTTCTTGGTAAACTTCGAAGTAGATGGGATAAACCTTACATTGTCCTTGAAGTTTTCCCACATTGGGTTGTTATAATTCAAGATCCCAATGACAATCATATCTTCAATGTCAATGGGCATAGACTTAAATTGGTTATTTCCCCATAGGAGGAAGGAATAGTGAATACTATGTCACTATAAGACCCTACGTATGTCTGATATACTTATAGACACCATCGTGCTACCGACTCATCTGGAGCAAATTTTGTATTGGTAATTGTTTTTGCTTGTTTACTTAATTTTTTTCTGAAAATCAAAAACTACCTGAGTTATATTTTATCACTATCACCCATGATTGCATAATTTTCTTTGATCCTCAAGATCAATCGTGGTGATTGTCTCGATTGATCATACCAACTATGACCATTCGAGAATGTTTTTCTACAACAAAAGGGTTACTATCTCGATTGTTGGTGCTTCTCACGATCAATCACAATTCTCAATAATCACCCTTGCTTTTCCTCTTTACGATTGTTCGTGGTTTACATGATCAATTGTAACTAGATTTTAAATATAAGGCTTCCTCTTCCTGATTAATCGTAATGTTTGTGATCAATCATCAAAGGCTATTTTCTACAGGTACTAAAAAATGATCTATCGTAAGTGTCACGATCCATCATGGGTTAGGTTTCCCTTTCCAGAGGTTGGTGTACATGCCATCATGGATTACGATTGCACTCTTACTTCACGATTGCATTTCTATATGCCTCGGTTTTAGCTACGATCTCTCGAGCATACTAGTAAATTACAAAATCACGTTCTCTGATCGCGATTTTGCCATTATAGTCAAAGTTTTAATCTACCCCATTTAAAATTCTAACTGCTCCAAAGTTTCCAATCCCATTTGCATTTATGAATCCTCAATTCGCGAAGGTTCTTGGAACCACCCTACAACACTTCATTCCCCCTTTTCTTTATTATAAATAACCCCTATACCCCACTTCTTTCTGCACACATTCTCTTTTCATTCCTTTTTTGTTTTCTTTCCAAATCCAATCTCTGTTCTTTTCCCCATGTTGGCCTACCATGGCCAACTATTCCAAGTTTCCTCTTAAATTCTCTATTGGCTATGAGGAACCAACCAAAGTGGGCAACTCAAATCCCAATCAAGATGTCTGGGATGAATGGGAGTTGGTCATGAAAGAGATGCCCGACGTGAACGAGAGCATGACCAAGACAAATGCCAGCATGGCAAACAAGGGCACCACCCCTCCGAAGCCTGCAGATCCTCTATCACCACCATCCTCTCCCTTCTCAAATTCTCCATCTCCACCACCCTCACCACTATGCACTGCTCTTGACGTCCTCCTCCGGAGACCAAGGCCAAAAACCTCGCTCCCCCAACTGTTCCCCACCCTATCATCATTGGGGTTGAGTCATAAGAAGACTGCCAAACTGCGGTAATCTTGGCATTTCCCTCGGGACTGCGGATCATTTTGGCATGATAATGACCCATTCATGGAGATTCCAGGGATGTTTTTTCTTGTTTCAAAGAGTGTTCAATTTTCTTTTTCTTTTTTTTTTCTTCTTCGCGTCTTTGTACCCCATTATATTTTAATGAGAATGGTTTATTTTTAATTCTTTTCAACCGTCGTTAATTTTTTTTATTCATATCTTATCAATATCACAAGGAATTCTTGTCACTGATAGTGCGGACAATGTCCTCCCTAAATTTGGGGGAGACCTAGAGAATTCATTCTAATTAGAAAAAAATAAAAAATAAAATAAATATATATATATATATTAAAGAATCAATCAAGTGTTCAGATCAATGGTAATCTACAATTGGACACCAAGAAAGCTGCGACTGATCCCAAGATGGGCATGGATCTGAACAGAGAAGAAAGCCTCTAGAATTGTGAATCACGAGCCCAAAAAGGAACACAAATAGTGAGTCACGATCAATCATGACCAGAACTGACATTAAAAGTGCACCAATCCCAAGAGAATGCTGGATGCAACCGTAATTCAAGATTGCACATCTTTTTTCTTAAAAGAGTAGTCACGATCGATTGTGACTACAATTATATCACTCTTGTTTCCAATCAGAGAGGAGGGACTTTGCGATCGTAATCACGATAGCAGAGGAGCACATAAGTAGTCCGAAATCACGATCCATCTTGACTTAAAATATCATTAAAAAAAGGACCAAACAATAAAGAAGGATGATGCAATTGTGGAATATGATTGCACAAATCATGTTTAAAAGACAGTCATGATCAATTGTGACTGCGATTTCATAACCAAATATTCCAAACAGAGAGCAATGCATGCGGGATCATGAATCACTATCAAAGGCCATACTGCCTTAGAAAGGGTTTGTGAGTGATCGTGGTGAATACCCTAAGTATTTCAGTAGTCGAGAGTTTAATTTATAAAGGCTCTCCAAACCATTTTCTTTATTTCTCCAGCTCTCGAGCACTCCTAATGTGTACCTAACTCTTCACCTATTTCCCTCCATATTAAAATAATGTCTCCTTCCATGTTGTTCCAACTATCATTTTTTCATTAAAAACCCTCATTTTACTCCCATAATGGTTCTAAAAGTTGATAAACCCTAACTTAGGGAATTCTATGAAACAACGAAGCTAGGGTTGTTCTTAGGGATGAAGCTAAGGTAATTTTTTTTTTTGTGAATTCAAATCACTTTGTCTTTATTTTGGCCTTAGAAAATCATATGCAATTTTTTTAAACTATTGGAAGTTGAAATTAGTAGTGTATACTAACTAGAGGAGACGAGGAGTGGAGGAAGAACCTCGGTTTCATACAGAATTTACTTTATGATGTGATTACATGTTCCGTTGCATACATAAAATTTGAGTGTGTAAATTGAAAAAAATATATATATTGGTTTTTCAGGATTTTTGTTTAATTATATGTAAATTCATGGCGAGAACCAAATTTTATAATACTGAACTTGCCAAATAGGCGCGAGAAGAATCTGAGAGTGGTTACCCGAAGATCACTCCATCACGGGTGCACAATATACAACTGCTAATAGCACTACCCAACTAAAACTTAAAGCAACAACTAGCCCCACCTAAAAATAAATCTAAACCCTCTGACGCAATCCTTAAGGATTTTCCCCAGGGACATAGAGATTGGTGCTTCAAAAGGCACTAAATCTAGCTTTGCAGCCTCCAAAGGAAAAGCAGCAGACAAAGGGAAAAAGGTGGCCACATCAAAGACCTTGACACCGTTTCCTACATCTCAAGCACAGAGAGTGCTTGATCAACCCCCGTCCACAATGAACCAACATGTCATTTGGGTTGAGAGTTGTGTCCCGCATTACCACAAATTGGAAATAACCAAGCCGGCCATCAAGTACTTCATTGATGCCTAGCTTGACTACTTCACAGAATCAAACCCAGTCCTGATTTATTCGAGACTGGTGAGACTATTTTATAAGAGGATGAGGAATGAGGCTACCAGTCAGCCTCCTACATTATTCACTATCATTGGTGGTCAAACCATCCATATCACACAGGAACTGATTACCCAGGTGATTGACATCCCTCTCGAGAGACCTGAAAAATATACCCCTTACCATCACCACCAACCCTACCCGATTTTGTCCAATTGGCCACTTAACTCTTGGGATGGAAGCCAAAGACTTATCCCTCTACTTTATGGATGTCTTTATCTATAAGACAATCCACCCAACAGGCCATGGGATTGAGGGAAGACTTTACTTTATAAACCTTTATTCCATATTTCAGGGCTACTGGCTTAATATGCTGAATTGCCTTTTACAGGTAATGGATATCATTAGGGAGAAGCTGACCCAGGCAAAATATGAAAGATTAAAGCTTGATCTCTCTTTTGGAGGCCTAATCACTCTTCTTCTCCCTGAGTGTCAGTATCAATTCGAGGAAGAAGAGGAAAAGGCCCCTAGAAAGACGGAACATCTGAATACAAGTTGTTATAAATGGGATCTTGGGGAGGAGAACAAAAAGAAAATTCTAGACAACTACTTCAAGAAGGGTCGACATAGTGGTACCTCTATACCGTCTACAATTGAGGCCACTACAACACTGGCCACTGGTATTAGCTCTGGTTATACTATAGTTGCACCAAACGTAGTTAAAGACTGGCCACTTACCTTGATTGCCATTAATCTCATTGCTCCTCTTGAGATAGTGATGTGTAAGGGTATGAGTACTTCTACTCCACCCTAGAAGTTACTGGCTTCACCACCCCAAAGAGTCCGGTTGATATTTCATCTAAATCATCCACAAAGTCGTCACCACTCCGAGCCCCACTCTTAATTTATGACTCTTCTTTGGACTCTCCTTCGGGGCTTGCTTTCCCTGCTTCACATACAGTGGGCTCTGTGTCAATTCTGAGCAAGGCAGGTCCTGCTAGTCCAAGATCTCCAACTGTACCAACCATTGTCCCTACTATAGAAGAAGAGATCATACCACTACCCATTACCCACACATCAACTATGAGTGTTGTAATGTCAAACACTCCTATTTACACTGATTCTGTTCCTTCCCCCTCAATTATACAATCTGTTGAGCAAACTCAAAGCCCCAGTACTTTAATAGGTATTCTCATGGTGATGCCCATGACATCCACTGGCATTCGTGACACCCCAATGGGGTAGTTAATGACTCTATTACATGATGTCTCATCACCTGGCATTACTACTCATGTTGCTTCTATCGCTACAACATCAAGACTTGCTCCTGAATGGGAACACAGATTTTTGGAGATGGAAGCTTGGCAGAAGGAGCATGGCCAACGCCTGTCATTATTTCCAGCATTGTTAATGGGACTGATAGAAGAGGTGAATGTGCTAAAAGCATAAATCATTCCCCATGGACTGAACACAATTGTCCTCAATGAGGTGGGGACTTCTAGCATTCACCCCACTACCCATACGACCAATGTCCCGACTAGTCCAATAGCCTTATCATCTCGGGCTATCACTCTTGGATCCGATGGTCTGTCACATCAAGAGCGACTATCCTATCAGGAAAGGATTCGACAACATGTTGTGAGAGAAGTAGGTATTGCTATTTACCAGAAGGCTAAACATGATATCCATCAATAGTTCCAAATAGTAATAGATAGACTCAAACATGACACCACTTAGGTGGCTACCAACTATAGGTTGTTGTTGGAAGAAAAAGATAGTTCGGAGCAACAGATTGCTAAATTCTAGGAAGAGAATGCTCGACTGAAGCATGAATTCCAATTGCTCCAAAGAACTCTGAGTTAGAAAGAGAGGACCTACATTGAAGCCTAAGAGCATATGTAAGCAACGAATGATGACCAAGCCCATCAACTTACCCTTAAAGAAGGAATCATTCAGAGACTTCAATTCGAGAATGAAGGGTTGTCATTGGAAATCATCTGATAAAAGAAAGAATTAGCTATCATACATGATGGAGGCATACATGCAATGACTCGGTTATGAAGTAAAAATGAGAGGATTCAAATCGAAGTACACTTAAAATCCTCAGTTATCACCAAGCTAACCAAGGACATTAATGTATTGAAGCACGTAAAGGGAGAGAGAAGGGCCATGGAACACCAATATAACATTCTACATGAGGAGAAGGCCCTTGTGAAACAATGCCATAACTTGGAGGACGAACTTCGAATGTGAGAAGATGATGATTCGGTCTAGGCGACTTCTGCGAGTGAGAAACATGAAGATTTAAATCCCATTGTTGTTGTGACTGTGTTGGTAATCTACACTCCAAGAAGAGCCATTCAAAGCAGCATCCTTCCTACATCAGTGATATCTCAGCCAACGACATCATCTTCCTCTTTACATGAAAATCTCCAAAGCCTTCCACACTGTGAGTGAGCTCACTCTAATAGTCCTCTTCATACTGAGCTCCACACTCAAAGGTCAATTCTCCATTTTCTTTGAACTTCGAGCATTGTGTTAAATTTTCATTTTCATTTTTGAATCAATGGCTACAATTGTGTTTGTTTGATTCTAGAACTACTTACTATAAATATCAAAATAATATGGCATCATTACTAGTGAACATGGAGATGAGAGAAGGCCATCTTTTGATAGTTTGAGCAATAAAAGCTAAAAGCTCATGCATTTTATCTCTTGAACCCATATTTGAAGCATAGATGAATAGAGCCTTATATTTCTTTGTAACCCAAGTAAAATACCTTGAAACCAACATCCATGCTATCCTCAGTCTTTTACCCTTGTACTTTTGAGAATTTAGACTAAAGGGAGAGTAGGAGAATTGAATGAGAATGTAAAGCTGAAAAATGGGTGCTGAAAAGAAATTGAAAGGATCTCATAAAATAAAGGAGAAAAAAAAAAATATGTGGTGTGTTACTGTAAAGGAAAAAGAGAAGCAAAGTCTTCCAATTCTCGAAAAATTGAGAGAATTTATTTGAGAATATCTTTAATGAAAGAAAGAAGAAAAGAACAAGTCAAGAGAGAAAGAGTATGAAAAGTGATCAGTCACAGAACATACCACTTTATCACCCTTAACTTAGTGATGCTAGACCTTAGTTTGCTACTAATGAGATGCTATGTGAAAATATTTAGAAGAGTAAGCAAAAGAGTCTCAAAGAGTCAAAGTGATAATCTTTGCAAAAATGAACTCTAAAAGCAGAAAGAACACGATCATGCGTGAACACAAAAACCAGTCCGAAAGCAAGAGAGAGAGAGCATATGAATGAACGTAATCTCGAACGAACGAAATAGAAGAGAAAGGATTCCGAACCTATGAGCCTACAGAAGAGGCTTACGATTGGAGGAATTAACGCAAAGTCACGAATGTTCGGGAAAGAGCAAGTACTGTAGAAAAGATAAGCAATCGTACTCTACGATTGTGCAAAATAAAGCGTTACTGCTGATCATGTGAAGACTATAAAGCCATGCACAAAATTAGAAGATCTCTTAAATTAGAAGTCTTAGCAACTCATGGATCAGAAAAAATTGGCACAAGAATCCTAAAGATCTCTGCTATTGGAAATATGGAGAAAAGTCTTGTGCACATCTACCATCTAAAGCAAGGAGGAACTAGGATTAGAAGTTTAGTTATTTTAGGAATCTTTAGTTTAGTAATTTGTTTTTATTAGAACTTGAATAATGTAAACCGACCCTTATGATCGATAAATAATAGGGCTCGACATAAGAAACATTTATCGAAGGAATTCTCAACATCAATTGACGACTGAGGTCAAATTTTCTTCCGATCAACATAGTGTAGAGTAGTTTAGATATCCAAGGTTTCTCATGAGCAATTGACACTTGTGGTCGAGAGGAGATGGATGCTTAGAGTAGAGTATCTGTAGTTTCTCATGAGCAATTGACGTCTGTGACTGAGAGATGAAGGATCTTTTATTTGCTTTCTAGTTTAGATTTTCTTTTCTTTTATTTATAGCTTTGTAAACATCTAAAAGTTCTTGATTTTAATTGACGACCAAGATTGAGAATATGCAGATTAGTGTAATGATTTTTATTATTCATCTTCAATTTTCTTGATTTTGATTGACACCCAAAATTTGGGAAGATTGCTAATTAGTATAGATCTGTATTGAGGAATTTTAGTTTTTGATTGACGCCCTAATTCTAGAGGACTCAGATATAGTGTAACAGTATTTTAAATTTGTAGATATCAAAGAACTGAAGGATTGTGACTGACCACCATAATATGGAAGTAGGACGATTTAGATTTACTTTTATGCAAGTAGTTTAATAACCATTATTTTATTCATATTTCTCAAACCTTTAAAGACAAATAGAAGTATTCAGAAATTAGACCTTCCTCATGGGAGCGATTCTATACTAGTGCTGCAATTTCTATTGTGTGCTTGCAATATGTTAAGACCAAGTTGAGTACATATAATAGCCTGACCAAGTTTTTGGCGCCGTTGCTGGGGAAGCGAAAATTTTTTAAAAGTCAAAATTTGTCTCTTTTGATATTTCTTTATATTTTTATTTTCTTTAATCATTTCTTAATCTTTTATAGGTTTATTCAGAGCAACGAATCAAAGGTTTCCACACTTCTTCTGACAATAAAAATTAGAGGCTTAGATTTATCTTTTCTCGCTACTTTCTAGAATAAAAATCATATAAAATTAAAAACACAAAAATATTTCTTTTAGTGCATGCATCACAGCAGCTAAGAGTCTAGACTTCTTTGAGTGTGATCCAGAAATTGAAAGGACTCTCTTGCGAAACTTAGCTTCGAGCCGACCTTCCGGAAGAGAATCCCAAACAATGGCTAACTATCATTTTATTCTGGCACATTCAAGTCAAACTGTTCTAACTGCACCCTCTTGTATAGTTATACCTGAGGTAGCAGTCGGCTAAAATTACGAGATCAAGCTCAACACACTCCAAGCTTTACCAACCTTCCATGGGCTTGATTGAGAGGATCCCTATCAACACTTAAGGAACTTTATAGAACTTTGCACCATGTTACAATTATCCACAACTAATGATGAGGTCGTTAAAATACGACTGTTTCCCTTTTCTCTCAAAGACAGAGCAAAAGCATGGCTCATTTCACTACCCACTAGAAGTATTACCAATTGGGATGGATTTCAGTCAAAGTTCTTGGGCGAGTACTTTCGATTGGTAAAACTAATCATATTTGCTAGACAATTCAAGACTTCAAACAATTGCCTGGAGAATTATTTCATGAGTTCAAAATGCATGAAGGATTTATTAAGAAATATCCCCATCATGACGTGCCTAATTGGTCTATTGCGCAAAGTTTTTACCAAGGGTTGACGGAGACTAACCATGGTTGATGCCATAAGTGGAGGAGCCTTCATGGCTTAAAATGGCCAGCAGTCCTAAAATTTTAGACAATTTAAAGTAAAAATAGGCTTTGCTTAGATCTAACCCTGATGTGATTCATCACATCCCACTCGCGAGGGGTGATCTTTATGATGTGAGCAAAGACAAAGTAAAGAAGGAGGATGACATCCATGCAAAGGTTGCGGCCCTTGAGCAGAAAATAGCAATATTAATGAATGCCAAACTTAGCATCTTGGAAGGACCTGTAGTAGCCTGTGCAATTTTCCAAAGCTTAACTCATGCTATAACCGAGTGCCTCATATTCGCCAGGCAATTCAAGACTTCAAAAAATTGCCTGGAGAATTATTTCATGAGTTTGAAATGCATGAAGGATTTATTAAGAAAATATCCTCATCATGGCGTGCCTAATTGGTCTATTGCACAAAATTTTTACCAAGGGCTGACCGAGACTAACCACGGTTGTTGCCATAAGTGGAGGAGCTTTCATGGCTTAAAATGGCCAACAATCCTGAAATTTTGGACAATTTGAAGTAAAAATAGGCTTTGCTTATATCTAACCCTGATGTTATTCGTCACACCCCACTCGTGAGGGGTGATCTTTACAATGTCAGCAAAGACAAAGTAAAGAATGAGGATGACAACGATGTAAAGGTTGCAGCCCTTGAGCAGAAAATAGCAATATTAATGAATGCCAAACTTAGCATCCCGGAAAGACCTGCAATAGCCTGTGCAATTTGCCAAAGCTTAACTCATACTATAACCGAGTGCCCAGCTGCGCCATTGTATCAAGAGGTAGTGGAAAAAGAACAAGTAATGCCATTCCAAAGGGGAGAATTCGGGAATACATATAACCCGTTGTGGAGGAATTATGCTTCCACAAGTGGGGCACAACCAGTACCATCAGTTGTGCAGCCATGATTTCCCCCTGTCCAAGTTTTCCACCAGAGACCACCAATGCTGACGGCACAACAACAGTTTATACCACAGAGCAATGGACCTGATGCTACGGTTGTTAAAATCTTTATGGATTTGTAGTAACAATCGCAACAACATTCAAAAGACTTATCCCAACTTCCTCAATTCTCTCAAGTACTACACTCACATACCCAGTCTATTACCAAGTTGGAAGGCCAGATTGGCCAACTAGCTTCACAATTGACTAAGAGAGAAAGTGGTCAACTAGAGGACAAGTATTCCTGAGGGAGACCTCAGCCCTCACTACTCAAAATTAGCATCGTCATTGATCTATCGAGCTATCGACTCATCCGTGGCACCCTTATAAATTATGCAAACTATTATGGTTTGTAAGAATTTGGGGAAAACATTATGATCATCGATAAACACGGTTAATCATAATGTTTCCATTATTGTATACTAGCGTATTGCGAACAAATGTATGGATTTACAAGAGTTCATAACCCTAAGTCCGACGACCAAATAGTAGCGATTTCCATCTAACTCGTACAAGAGTTTGAGTTTTCGAATGTTGAAAAGCTAGAGTCTTTTGATGACTCTAGGTTACATACACTCATGATGACTGGTTCAACAGGTCACTAAAATTAGCGCCTGCATATCCTTGGGAGGAAACGACGACCCCATTTTTGAACTCTCTATCTAACCTTTCTCCTCTCCTTCCATTTTTTAAATTTTTTGTAGCCAACCCAACTGTTTCCTGCACCTGTCTTGATTTTTCCCTTTTTCCATCCAAAACCCTACCCAAAATTAACTATCTAATTTTCTTAAGATAGGTTTTGAAAGATGACGATTCTGATTCTTACTTAGTTCTTCCTTTTCAGAATATTTTTTTTTTTCGGCACGTGAAATTTGTGGATCATTGATTGATTCTCCTTTATTTTTACAAAAATCATTATGCCGAAATCAAAGGATAAGAGGCCGAGGGAAGCCGAAGAAGAAGATGAAGGTAATATTTCTGATCATTCTCGAATCCAAAAGACTATTAGACGGGCTACTATAGGTGCCCCACTCAAAAAGAGATCAAACCTTTCGGGGTAATTATTAGAGAACTATCTGAAGAAATGATGACGACTGAAAAAGAAACTGTGTCCGTCCCTGAATAGGGCGCATAGCTAGACAAAGGTAAAGAGCCGACATCCACAAGAAGAATAGTGGATTGGCCCCTAACGTTAATGAAACATCATATTGTGAGGGCTAAAGTCGCAGTGGATGTCAATTTTTGGTAAAAGGTAGATATCAGCAAGGTCGTAATTAAATACTTTAAAGATGTCAAGCTTGATTATTTTCTAGAGTCAGGAGCGACACCAGTCGACCCTAGACTGGTGAAGCTATTTTATGAAAGAATGTCTAACGACAACAAAGGTCAGATCCCAATGCTTTCTACAATGTAGATGGGCTGACTATTCCATTGACTAAGGAATTGGTTGCTGGAGTTATGCACGCACCCTTAGAGAGACCAGAGATGTCAAATGATAATTCAAAAGCCAATTTGCTAAGATTACCACCTTCAAGCCTCCTGGATTTTGAGGACATGGCAACAATATTACTGGACAACCTACCGAAGGATAGGTCATATTTTATGAGAAAAGATTTGGAGAATAGTAACTTATCGCTTCACTTCCTGGATGTGTTGATCTACAAGACAATCCACCCTACCTGCCATAAAACAGAGAGAAGGATTCTCTTTGTTAAAGCTCTGTGTCTGATAGCAAACCGAGTTTGGTTCGATGTACCCTCGTACCTCTTGGAGGAAATGGATGTTGTGAGAGGAAAATTGAATCAATCAAAGTATGAAACGCGTAAGTTGGAGCTTTCTTTTGGGGGCCTGATTACAAACATCCTTAAAAATTTGGGACATCAGTGGGTACCCAACTAAAAAGTCCTTATAGATCGAGAAGAAGATCTTACTGCTACAACCTAAAAAAGGACTTTAAATCAAGAAAATAAGAAGAAGATGGCTTCAGTACTCTATAAACAAAACACCTTTCGCACCTCCCTTGATTGATGAGGCAGATTCTGAAGAGGAGGACACACCCAAAATAAGAAAAGACAATAATACTGCTAATCCTCTTGAACTAGAGGTGATTGAGGGTGAAACGGTCCCTACTTCTCCCCAAAGATTGGAGCCTAACTCCCCTAGATGTAGAACAATTGTTGAACCAGAAACTGTGGCTAAGGCACCACCCATTTAAGAACAGATTACTCTTTATGACTCAACCTTGGACTCACCAACAGGGCCCGCTATGCCTTCTTCACCAGCAATGGAAACACTACCTGTTATGTCTGAAGTAGTAATTGGGATCCAAACTACATCTTCAATAGAGGAGCAGAGGAGATACCCATGCAGTCGGATGAACCACCTATCCCGGAAATGGCTACTACTAGCCTAGTTCCTATACTCACCGAGTCTACTCCACCACCCATAATTATAAAGCAGACTCCGATTGTTCACACTACAGAAGTAGGACCTTGTACTGAAACTCCAACAATAGGACCTAGTACTGAAATGTTAAATGAACGAGCAGCAACCCCCACATTTGAGTGGGAAAGAAGATTGATAGAATTAGAAAAATGGCAGAGTACACATGCGCCATTACTAATACCAATGCCAGAGATGGTATGAAGAATGATTGAGGAGATAATAGAATGAAAAGTAGGGTCTTCGAGGCCCTACCTATAGTCAGGGAAAGGGCAGAAATAGTAGAGAAACTTAGACATAAAGCCGTAAAGGAGCATCACGAAAATTGGCAAGCCGAGACAGCTAAGAAATTCCAAGAAGCAACAATTGCCCTTAAAGAATAGAACAGAGCACTAGAATAAAAGCAACAGTTGTGGGAACAAGAGAAAAAGAATTAAGAAGAGAAGATAACTTATCAAAGGGACCAAATTAGAGCCTTACTTGCCAACCTTGATGAGAGGGAACGTGCTCACCGTGAGTACCAGTATACACTTAATGTTCAAAAAGATGAGAAGACGCAACAACTTATAGATGCAAAAGGGAAGTTGTTGAAACCCCAAGAAGACAAGGTGTCTTTAATACAGATCTGTGAAGGACATAAGAGTCAGATACAGGCTATCACTTAGAAAAGCATTATTACAACAGATAAATTAAAGGCCGAAGCAGAGAAGTAGTGGAATGGGAGTAAGGAAAAATATAATATTATCTGTAAACTGAAGGAAGATTTAGAAGAAAAAGAGAACGTTGAAGCCAAACTGAAAAGTATATTGCATTGATGGCTAAAAAGGAGAGTATTGATGCTCTCTGCCTAGAGGCCGGACCAACGATATATATGGAACTTGCTTCAGAAGGCGGAACAATTGCCTCTGGCTCTACTGGCGTAGTGTCCGACCTGGAGGAAGGTTTCTCATACCACTCCACCCGAGCTACATCTTTAGCATAGCCTCCAATCAATCACTTACCAGCACCTCCAGTGGCTCCTTCACTATCAATTGTTCCATACCCCTCATCACCCAGTGAGTAAGCAAATCAGAATATTTTAAACCTCACAAGGTATGATTTTTGTGTAAATATTTTTTGGTATCCCTTGTTTGTGAACAATGAGGGCATTATCTTATTTAAGTTTGGGGCTACACACTATATATAGTATTTTTGTTTGATTTATTTCTTGCTTTTTGCATTAAATAAATAAATATATATATATATATATATATATTTTGCATTTTATGTTTATTTTTATATTAGTTTTGTCTTAATAGTTGTTGTTCAGAATAGTTAACCATCATATATGAGTTACAAGAAAGAAAAAAATAAATGATTCCACAAACCTTACGAACCATCATAGTAGAAGTTCAACGAACAAAATAATAGAGCAGTTACAATTCATGTTTAGCCCTCTTGTACACTGTATCAGAATTGAATGTTTGAAACTATACTTTGATTTAAACTATAAAATTTTGACTATAGTCTCGAAATTATATAACTAGTGAGATTTTTGGACTCATTTCCTTTCTTTTGCGAGAGACTGCTATCTATTTGAATTCTACCCTCTTTGAACTTCTTGACTGCATGTGAATGAAATCTCATATTGCTGAAAATTGAATCAAATATTCTATGAATATGATGACTTATTTTTCTAGAATTGTTTAGGATATACATCAAAATAATATGACATTCTTGCTAGTGAATCATAAAAATGATTTAAGGCCATTTTTATTAGTTTGAACCAAAAAGCTAAAATCTCGAATCAAGTTTATCCCATGAACCCATATTAAAAGTCTAAACCGAATTACTTTGTACCAAAATCTTATAAACCCTTAACCATATGGGCAACCCAAAACTTTCATCTTTTTACCCTTATATTTTTGAGAATTTAGAAAGCAAAAAGGGAAGAAGAGGGAGTGAAATGAGTATGCAAGATCATATAAGGGGAATGCTAAAAAAGGGGTACGATTGAGAAGAAATAGAAAGAAAAATATGGGGAAAGCAAGTGATATCATAAAGACAATTCCACAAAAAAAAAGAGAAAAATTCAATGGATATTTGAAAAAGAAAGAAAAAAAGCTTTAGAACGAAGATCTTGGATGCTTACTGAAAAAACATTCAAGTGATATTCAATAAGCATCCAAAAATTCAATAAGCTTTAGAATGAATATCACTTTTTTAAAGCTTTTTTTAAAGTTTGATAACTTCATCCCAATTCATCCCACTAATTTTTGGATGCTTACTGAAAAAAAAAGTTAGTGGGATGAAGTTATCCAACTTTTTGGATGCTTATTGAAGCAGAATAGTAGAAAGAAAATGAAGAAGATAGGAGAGAGATAAGCTGAATTCTCAGAACCCTTGAATCCTTTCTACCATTCTTTGGAACCTTTTTAACCCAAAGCCCCATTACAATCCAAATAAAGACCTTTCTGATTCATTATTTACAATAGTGTGAGCCTAGTAGAGATGTGTAAACTGAATCCTATGGAGAAATAGAAAAGAATAAGAATAGAATTGATTATTCATTCCATGAGATTTATCTTCTTGTCAAATAATCCTTTGAATTATTCATGATATTTTTTTTTGTGAGAACCCAAAAAATTCAATATTCTTTTTAAGAGTATGCCAAAGTGAGAGTTTGGATAAAAATATTTTTTAAATCTATAATTTAGAGAAATCTATGATGAATAAACTTTTTACTGATATGCACACACTCCACGCCTGATATGAATTAAAATTGTTGAGTTCTGATCAAGGATAAGTGAAAGGATGAAGAGCAAAGGGATGCTAAAATCATATATTTTTGAAAATGTTAACAACCATATAATGATTACCTATTTATTGTTTAGTGTATAAAAATTAGTTTATACACTAATTTTTTTTGCTTTTTCTAGAATTTTTTTTGAAATATCCAAAAACATATTTGAAGTTTGTAGGTAACTTCACTGAAAATCTTTAGGAGACTATAAATCCTCCACTAGGGGTCACCTAGGGGTTTAAAGGCTTATTGCATCTACAAAATGCAATCGTGCTCCCTACTAAAGTGGCATTTAAATTCTTAGAATAGTTTTCCTTTCCTTATTTGCTAAGGACTAACAGAGCGTAAGTTTGGGGGTTTAATCAGTCACAGAACATACCACTTTATCACCCTTAACATAGTGATGCTAGACCTTAGTTTGCTACTGATGAGATGCTATATGCAGATATTTAGAACAGTAAGAAAAAGAGAGCCAAAGTGATAATCTTTGCCAAAATAAAGTCTACAAGCAGTACGAACACCATCGTGCGTGAACACAAAAACCAGTCTGAAATCAAGAGAGAGAGCGTACGAACGAACGTAATCTCGAATGAACGAAACAAAAGAAAAATGATTCGCAACCTACAAACCTACAAAAGAAGCTTACAACTGGATGAATTAACACAAAGTCATGAATGTTCGGGAAAGAGCAAGTACTGTAGAAAAGATAAGCAATCGTACTCTATGATTGTGTGAAATAAAGCACTGCTGATGATCACGTGAAGACTACACCGCCATGCAAAGAATTAAAAGATCTCTTAAATTAGAAGTCTGGCAACTCACAGATCTGAGAAGATTGGCACAAGAATCTTAAAGATCTTTGCTACTGGAAATAAGGAGAAAAGTCCTGCACGCATCTACCATCTAAAGCAAGGAGAAACTAGGATTTGAAGTTTGTTTATTTTTGAAATCTTTTGCTTAGTAATTTATTTTTATTAGAACTTAAATAATGTAAACTAACCCCTTATGACCTATAAATAATAGGGCTCGACATAGGAAAAATTTATCAAAGGAATTCTCAGCATCAATTGACGAATGAGGTTGGGTTTTCTTCCGATCAACTTAATGTAGAGTAGTTTAAATATCCAAGGTTTCTCGTGATTAATTAACACCTGTGATCGAGAGTTAGAAGATTAGAGTAGAGTATCTGTAGTTTCTCAGGAGCAATTGACGGTTGTGAGTGAGAGATGAAGGATCTTCTATTTACTTTCAATTTAAGATTTTCTTCTCTTTTATTTACTGCTTTGTAAACATCTAAAAGTTTTTTATTTTAATTGACGACTAAGATTGAGAATTTGTAGATTAGTGTAATGGTTTTTATTTTCCATCTTCAATTTTCTTGTGTTTAATTGATGCCCAAATTTTGGGAAGATTACTGATTAGTGTAGATCTGTATTGAGGAATTCTAGTTTTTGATTGACGCCCAAATTCTAGAGGACTGAGATATAGTGTAATGGTATTTTAAATTTGTAAATATCCAAGAACTGAAGGATTGTGATTGACAACCATAATCTAGAAGTAGGGGGATTTAGATTTACTTGTATGCAAGTACTTTAACAATCATTCTTTTATACATATTTCTCAAAGCTTTAAAGACAAATAGAAGCATTCAAAAATTAGAACTTCCTCATGGGCACGATCCTATACTAGTGCTGCAATTTCTATTGTGCGCTTACAATAGATTAAGACAAAGTTGGGTAGATATAATAGCCCGACCAAAAAGGAAGCTACAAAGGTTTGTATAATGGGCAGAAGTGATCCAACTTCTTAGATCTATGTTGAGCTAAAGAAATAAAAAATGAAGAAGATTAGGTTTGGGGGAATAGTTAAAGTCTGAATTCATAGAAATTTTGAATCCCTATACCCTTTCTTTAGAACCCTAACCTAAGCCCCATTACAGGCCAATGCAAGTCTTTCTTAATCTAAGAATCATAATGGTAAGAGCCTAGTAGAGATATTTTTTGTATATACTGTTCAGTCATATAATTTATCAATTTATCACCCTTAACTTAGTGATGCTAGACCCTAGTTTGCCACTAACAAATTAACAATGTGCAGATATTAAGAAAAATCAGTAAAAGAGAGTCAAAGTGTTAATCTTCATCGAAATGAACTCAAAAAAAATAAGAAAGACGATCGAACGTGAAAGCCAAGAAATCGTGCTTTACGATTGAATGGAGACAAAGAAATAAAAAATCATAATTTACGATTCTTCAGAAGATGTTCAGAGAAAAAGACGATACAAAAGAGAAAATAATTAATCATAATATAGAATCGTCAAGAGAGAAAGCTGTAACAGAAGAGAAATTGTGAGTTATGATTTCACAAATAGAAGCTTCTCATTGTTGCTGATCACGTGAAGACCTACACCGCCATGAACCAAAATAGAAGAACTCTTGAATTAGAAGTTTGGTAAATCATGGATCTGAGAAGATTGATTATGATAAACTCCTAAAGATCTCGGTTACTAAAATAAAAGAGAAAATCCAGAAGCACATCAACCACTGAAATCAAGGAAGATAAAATTAGGAATTACATGAGGATACATTTGTTTAAGTAGTTTCTTTTATTAAAATTAGGTCACTGTAAGCTGACCCCTTATGATCTATAAATAAGAGGGCTCGACATAGGGATAATTTTATCGAAGAATTTATCAGCATCAATTGACGATTGAGGTTGGGTATTCTTCAGATCAAAGTAGTTTAGGTTTATCAAGTAAAATTGTCCGCAGTTCTCTAAGGTCTTGCCTGACAACCAAGGCTGAGGAAGCTAAAAGATCAACCCTTTGGATGGTTCTACTTTTGCTTTCTATTTTAGATTTATTTTTATATACTTTTATTGCTTTATAAACATCTCCAAATTTTGATTTGGATTGATGACTCAGGTTGAGGTTTGCAGATTAGTGTAACGGTATTTTATTTTCCATCTATAATTTTTCTAGATTTGATTGATGCCCAAATTCCGGTTGTTTACAAATTAGTATAAATTTGTATTGATAGGATTCTAGTTTTGATTGACGACCAATGCTAGGAAACTTGATATATGGTGTAACAGTACTTTTAATTTCATAAATATCTGAGAAGAGAAGGAGACTAATTGATGACCAGGATCCAGAAGTTTGAAGATTATGATTTATTTTCTTTTACTTTAGTATAAACATAAACCATTATTTCATTCATATTTCACAATCTTTAAAGACAAATAGAAGCTTTCAGAAGTTAATCCTTCCTCGTGGGAACGATCCTATACTAGTGCTGCAATTTTCATTGTGCGCTTGTAATATGTTAAGACTTAATTAGATACATATATAAGTAGCGATCAAGTTTTTGGCACCGTTGCCGGGGAAGGCAAATTCTTTTTGAAAACTAATATTTGTTTTCTCCTTTTAATTTTCTTTATATTTTTATTTTCTTTAATCACTTCTTGAGCTTTTACAGGTTTATTAAGAGCAGCGAGTCGAAGGTCTCAACACTTCTGCTGACAACAGAAGCTAGTGGTTCATATTTGTATCCTCTACCTATTTTCTAAAATAAAAATTAAATATACCCAAATACAAAAGTAAAAATCAAATAAAATTAAAAATATAAAATTATATTTTTCTAATGTATGCATCACGCTCGATCTCAAAATTTAAATCTTTTAGAATGTTTGAATGCCCTGTTGTCCCATTATACCCGAAGATGATAGAGTGAGAATGGGCGTATGCATTCCAGCGGAGTCAATACGGTAACATGTATAACTCTAGCGGAGTAACCATCCTTATTTTAATTATGGTTCCACTAATGGCCAATAATAGGGACCATTTGTTGTTAAGCCAAACTATCCTCTGTTGAGCAGTGAAAAATACCATTTTTCACCTCTTAACCTGACCTTTGAGTTGAATAATCATCTGTTTTGAGTATGTTTTGTAGATAAGCAATAAATTGCAGTCTTAGTACAGACATTCATCTAAAAATGCTAAAGAAGAGATATGCTGCTCAACATGTTCTCATGTAGCCCAAAGGCCTACCAATCAAGTAATCCACAGAGCCTTAGAAGTCCATGAGAATGTCATGGGCCCAACTGGGTATACTTGAGACCAAGAGCAGTGGCAAGGAATGAAGGTTGAACCCCTTCAAAGGCTGCTAAAGGACTTGATAGAGGAAGAACAACAACCCAGAATTGTGTGCCAGCTGTGGAAGCAAAGGAGATGACCTATCGACAAGTTAAGTCAAGCTGTCGAGAGGTTGGGGTGCTTAAAAGTCAAGCTGTCGAGAGGTTCCATCAACCTATCGAGAGGATCTGATGGTGTATTGGAACCTGTCGAGGAGTTAAAGTAGAAAAAGGTATGCTGTCGAGAGGTTCTGAAGTTGTTTTATAACCTGTTGAGAGGTATTGGGGTGGAAAAGTAAAGTTGTCGACAAGTTGACACAACCTGACGAAGGGTCTGAGGTGCAACAAAAGAACTTGTCGAAGACTTACCTGGAGATGTAGGGGATCTCGAGAGGTTCCAGTCACATATCGAGAGGTTCCCCAGAACCTAGCGCACAGTGCAAGTCATCCTATCAAAGCATTACCTGAAGTTGCACCCATTTTGTGCAAGGTTGAAGCAACCTGTGGAGCATAACTTCCAACCTATTGAAAGCTCAACTGGAGCTATATAAGAAGTTGACAGGATGTTTTATAACCTGTCGAGAGGATAAAAGGAGCTCAGACAGAAGTTGAGAATGCTTGTCAACCTATCGAGAATTCATATCATCCTATTGAGAAGTCTTTGATCTTGTCGAAAGCCACATGCAACCAGTCGAACGAAGGGCCAATCAGACTCAAAACTTGTCGAGAGGTTCCCTGATCCTCTCGATACATGAGTTGGGAACATCTCAGTTCTAGCAATAGCTGCTCCCCACTCCAAAACTCTGTGCACGTGATCCAAGGCACTTTAACAACCCTTGGGGGTATTTTTGGAATGCATATGGGCACGAATGGGAACTCTCTAGCCACCTCACATATACTTGTTAGTTTGGACCAATTGGGGAAGAGTTTCTAGAATAGAAATTAGCCACATCAGCAGCTGAGAATAACTAAATTATTCTATTATGCTCTGATTGGTTGAAATAGATCTAAGGACAGAAGGGAAGAGTATAAATGCCTGAGAAGTTACATAGATGAACCATCCATAAATTGAGAGAACCATAGCCAAATTCGAATTTCTTCATCCCTCCAAAATTTGTTCCCTCTTCTTTCTTCCCCATTCTCTCTTTAGACTAATCATGATTGGCTAAACCCCTTTAGTAGCTAGGGTGAGGCTGAGAGCTATAAATTGAGAGGTTCAAAGCTTTCTAGGAGGATTAGATGTTGCACAGATTGCAGATCTAAGAACAATTGGACTATAGGTAGTATTGATTCAGTAATTGTTGAATGTAAAGATAATTTGGATCCATAAATCTCTTGATTGTCATATGATTTCCCTAGATCTAATATCCCTGTGGATGCCTGAGCTTGTAGCCTTGCATCCACAGCATCTGTAATAGTTTACTTGTTCTAATTAAGATCCTTGAAGTAGAGGAATCTCTGGGATGATCTGTGACCATTCAAGTGGACAGATCATAGCCTTAGGATTACTCCAATTCTCTGGTCTAGATTAGATTCTTTTACCTTGCATCTGATCTTGTAGCCAAATGAAGAATTACTGCAAATCAGTTCTCTGCATTGCCTTTAAACCAATTGATTTTCGGTATAGACTAAAATCCCTAGCTGTTATTCTCTCCCTTTTGATTTTAATTATTCTCCATTTTTCTTAAATCTATGTTTAATCAATTATGGATCATTTGCATTTGATTTTTGTAGTTGTTGTTGATTGTTTCTCCAGTGTGAAAAGAAACAAAGATGGATTCAGCACATCTGAAAGAAATCAAGACCTGTAAGATACAGGGCCTGCTGTAGCAAGTTTTAATAAGAGTTTGTCCCATAGGAAAAAATGGTCTAAAGCTCCAAGGGAGCCATCTTTAGTAGGCCCTCCAGATCTGACTACAGATCTGGCATTCCTAAATGGAAGGGGATTTAAGGTCACTATTGTTTAAATCCTCTGGTAACCTAATGCCTAAACTATAGAAATGGTTGAGAAGAATGATGGAGTGTGAGAAAATAAATATAAAAAGGGTGAGAAGTAAGCTATTAGGTACAGATCTGATGGGTATTATAACTCAGACTCAGATCTGCTGCTATAGAAGTCCTGTCCAATGGCTACATTATCACTACAGAGGAGAAAGGATCTAACCCACCCCTGTGCCATGATCCAATCCCTTATGGCTATAACCTGTCCACTCAAATGGTCACAGACAATCCAATAGGGGAACCACAGTCCATAGATGGGTCAGAACATGTTTATCATTATAGGCACTACTTCATCCAGGCTACCAGCTCAAGAATCTGTAGGAACCTCAACCTTTAAAGTTCTGTGTGTGGGGCATAGGCCTGCATATGTGCACTAGCCTGGACACACAAGACCAGCAAGTGCTCGAGTACTAGCTTTAGATCTAGCTATTCATTTCTTTGGAGAGACAGCAATGATCCAGTCATAAGCCTACAATCTCTACAGCCAGATCAGATCTGCCATCTGATGGTGGCTCTATACAAATACAGGGGAGTCTATCTCTGCACAATCTCTCACAGGGCTACAAGCACAAGTGCAAAGAAGAAGAATCTGTCTTAGATCTGTGGATTGGCCTCACCCTAGGGCTATAACCTGTCCACTTAAATGGCCATAGACTATCCACAGAGGTCTAAGATAGAACAAGTAGATTACTGCCACCACCATGTTCACAATGCTACTAGCTCAGGCTCCCATGGGGATTCAGATTTAGTGGATCCTGTGGTGGGGCATAGGCCTGCATATGTGCACTAGCCTAGACACACAGGTCACTTGGATCTGAGTAAACCCTTAAAAATAATCCTCCATTGCTTATAATACAACTTAGCAATGGAGGATCTCAAGGCAGCAGCCTTGTACAGAACAACCCTGAAACACCAATCCCATACATGTATAACATCCTATTATAAAACTTCATTAAAACTGTTCCAAATAGACATACAAAGGCATAGCCAGCAAGTGCTAGGCTATGGAGAGAAGAAAAATAAGGAAAAAGATGCTGCTTAAATCCTAACCTTAGCCTACTGGAACTCTACAGCCGATTCAAGAAGATAAGAGGAATTCAGTCCTCACCTTCTCTTCTAAACCTAAACTAGGCTTAGGCTTATATAGCAGTCGGCTATGGGAGCATTAGGGTTAGGAAAACCCTAATTTTAATGATGCAAGCGTGGCCCATTTCTGTTCCTTGGATGCCTCAGGGCATGTGCACAGAGATTGGAGCATTGGAGTGCGTGCCCTAGTTGTTGGAAGTTCCCAGACTGCCCTACAAAAGTAGGGGAAAGTTAAGATCCCAAGCCTCGCTAGGTAGCAGCGGTTTCTAGGTCCTGTCGCGTGAAGGAGTGGTCATCGCGGGATTGAATTGACTTGAAGCTCCTGCAGTCGCGGGATAGATAGTTTGGTTATTGCGGGAATGCTCTTGTCGTCGCGGGATTGCACTTTCCATTTGAGTGGCACGGGAATCGTGCGCGCAGTTCGTTCCTTAGTGAATCTCGCGGGGATCCTCGCGAAGAAGCAATTGCATCGGCCTCTGGATTGCGCGAGCAGTCCCCTGAAGATCTGCATCTCGCGGCCACTCGCGACAGCTGCGCGGAGAAGTGCCTGGAGTTCTCTCTCCTCAGCTTGTCTGAGTGAATCGCGTGAGGGTTAAATGCTCCTCTCTTGAGCTGTGCGAGACTGCGTGAGCGCTTACAACTGAGCCTCGCGAGAACTACACAAAGTCTACTTCGAGAGCCCTTTTGTCATTCATCTGCGTGAGAACAACGCGAGCAATAGGTGTGCTGCCTTGAGAAACTCGTGACAACTGCGCGAAGCATTTTTCTCTGAATCTCTTGAACCCTGTGACATCTGCGTGAGGCTCATTTCTTGACTTGTTGCTACTGTGCTTTGCCTATGCTGCAGCCAAGTTCTCTGTCTGGGTCCAACTTCCTTTCTTTTGAGGAACTTCTGGGGCCCACTTAGGCATTCAATGTGTACATCCAGGTGTGTTCTACCTTGGTGTTTCTTTCCTCTGTGAATGGGTTACCAGTTGCTTGGAGTTCTGGTGTAAAAGTAGGCTTCTTAGCAGGGTTAGGGCCTTATCTGCAGCTGCTGCTTATTACCTACAAAATGGTCTTAACACACATTTATTAAATGACTGAGGGTCAAACAGAGGTTAAGTTAAGGGGTGAAAAGTGGTACTTTTCAGGTCTTAACACACCCCCAAACCTAATCTTTGCTAGTCCCTTAGAAAAGCTTTAACTAAACATCTACACCTTAATTAAATGCCACTTTCGTAGGGATCACGGGTACATTTAGCATATGTACCAAGCCTTTTAAACCCCTAGGTGATCCCTAGTGGAGAAGTGAAGTCTCCTGAGGGTTTTCAGTGAAGATACCCACAAACATCACTATTAAAATAGTTAAAAGTGGTGCAGTCAATGACAAAACAAATTTCAATGAATAAAGCATCAATCCACATCTCTTTAGAATTCAGAGGAAATTGCAGCAGTAATGCAGGCCATTTAAAACTCAAAATTTTTAGCATGTGTTTGCATTTCCACTATTCATTCTACATTAGAAATTCAATGTGCACATATCAGTACCAAGCTTGCCTTAAATTTGGAAATTAGGTTGGATACAACCCCAATGAAGTTACAAGTCAAACCCAATTCTCACCAGGGCTATCTCTCAATAATGAATATCTAGGGGTGTTCACATTTAAAGCATCTCAAGAGCAGTTACAGACCCCAAATGGGCCTGCAAGCATGAGCATAGGTAAGGCTTCTAATTTCTGACATCCTCATGACTTTTCACCATAGATTAGGCACTCCCTCATCTCCACCTGACAGCTCATTTCACTTAGGATCAATAAGGTCTTTACAAGGGGTTGTAATGAGGCTTATGGGTGAGGTTCATAAAGAATGAAGGGGGTAGAAATGGATTCAAAGTTTTGAGAAATCAACAAGGTAAGGAAGTGATTCATGACTTCACATCCTTCAATTCAACACAACTTCATCTTCCTTGATATTTTTCAGATTCAAAGTGGCCAACTTCTTCTCTTTTCAATTTTTCATATGAATGACTTCTTTTGACTTCTCTTTCTTTTTCTCTTTATATTATTATTATTATTTTTTTTTTTTTATGATGAATTGCCACATATATACCACTGCTACACTACTGTTTACAATTTGCTCTTCCTCTTCTTCCACCAGATGTTGAACCCCTCTCACTACCTTCAACTGCATCTCCTTTACCTTCTGAATTCTCAGAGTGAGGGTCAGGTTGAATCAGGTCATGAGGTTAAGGTGCAAGTACTCTGATGTTTGTTGAAGAAAAATAGGATTTTCAAGGCTCAAAGAGTGTATGCAAAAGGGCAGTTTTAATGGGTAGGAAATTTTAAGCTCAAATTGTCCAAATGATGGCCTTACATCATCTCCTTAGTGTCATGAGTGTTGTCGATCAGTTTTGATTTGGAGGTGCCTAACTTCTAGTGACAAAGTGTTGAGTCAATCAAACCTTAGAGCAGAAAAAATACCAAAAACACTCTTCAACAGAAATTGATGGGCCCAAATCTCACTAGATATGGTCCTCTTTTTAACTCATGGAGTGTATTTTCACCTTTTTCTCTCCTCTTAGGTTTACTAGGTACTGATTTAAAATTTCTGATGCTATCTTCATGGTGGTGCTAAGATTTTAAAATTTTCATTTTCGAAACGTCTGCACAAATTTTTAATTTCCCACAAATTTCCTCATTGCAGCAAGTTAGGTGGAAATTGACTTTATTCATCTCAATTATACCACCACTACTGCACTAAAGTTAACTATTCTATTGGCAGACCTACCTCGCCACACCCCCAAATCATGAGGAGCAGTGTCCTCACTGGTTCAAAGGTCAGAAGGTGCAGGGTAATAGTCATGAAAAAAAAATAAACATACACTGATAATATACACAAAGCAATATCAAAAAAATCATATTCTATTATCTTAGAAAGAACTGTACAATTGGAATTACAAGTACAAGAAAAGAAGTGCAAAGAAAAGAAAAGCCTAACTACAATCTAGTTTAAGAGGAGGAGTTGAATCGATTCGTGAACCCACCCATCTGAGTGCATGTTTCCTAAGTTCAGCTTTGTTCTCAGAACTGAGCTTGGACTTGGTTCTGTCTGTGGGAGCTTTGTTCTTTTTCTACTTTGTTTGCTTCCCAGTTGGACTCTTTTTCTTTGGCTTCCTTGGTTTCTTTAGTTGGGCTGGTGGTTGCTTCATGGTTGGAGCTTTTAGTGCCCTCACCCTCATTTTTCTGGTCTTGGGTTCAGGAGGGATCATAGGAGATTTTCCTTTTTCTTGCTCAGGGGGGACTGATGTGAATTTTAATTGTGTTGTTTTACTCGCAAGCGCATGAATCAGATTGTATATAGTGGGTGCAGACTATGAGATCGTTCCCACGAGGATCAATGTAGAAAATCTAAAAAGATAAAATAGTAATTCAAGAAATCTACCAAGATTTAACAGTACCCTACCAATATTATGATTTAGGTGGTTTTGTGAGATGATAATTACTGACTAGAAAATAAAATTCAATTGATGATTCAAAAATAACGGGAAAGATGAAGAAGATGAAGATACTAAATCCTCCCATCTTTAGTTTGTTCTTCCCAAAATACAAATCTAAAGATTAAACTATGAGATATACCATTGAAAAGCATCTTTTATGAAAGAAATATGATCAAAACCCGGATAGGTTCCACATTGCATCCCTGCAATCAGAACTTAATTTCACAGATGATTTCCATATGTAGATCCGGGATCAAGGGCATGACTCAGCACACTTGATCTCAGATTATAAATAAAAATCATCCCCAAAGTGGGTAAAAATTTCTAACAATAATACCACCATAGATCTAAGATCAAGGGCATGACTCGGTACACTTGATTTCAGATTAGGGAGTAATTAAGATAAAATTACCATTACAGATCAAAGATCCAGGGCATGACTCGGCACACTCGATCCCAGATTGTAATCGTAAGTAGATCCACACGATAAAAACAGAAAGATCATATAACAATGATTGGAATAAAATTACTGTCACAGATCCACACGATAAAAATAGAAAGATCATATAACAATGATTGGAATAAAATTACCATCATAGATCTGAGATCCAGGGCATGACTCGGCACACTCGATCCCAGTTAGTGGCGGAGATTTCATCCGTTCTTGATAGCACAATAACCATAAAAACAAATTCTCATATTTTAATCCTAAATTCATATTATTAGAAGTACATCCCTCAGATGGGAATTATTAGATCCCCATCCCTAAGAAATTAGCCACACATGTTGTAATTAAATGACATAAACAAATAAGGAATGTAAAATAACATTAATCTAATCAATCAAAAATACCTCAACCTTCAATGAAAATTCTTTGATCCACGATGATCTTCAGAAATGAAATTAGAAATGCTCTCTACTAATCTTTAAATTTACAATATGAATCAACAGAACAAAAATAATAAATTGGAGAAATGAATACTAAAAAGTTAAAGGAACAAAGCTCTAAAAAAAAAAAGAATAAAAAACTCTCTATCTCTAAAACCTAATAATCCCCTTTCAAAACTCGTAGCTTCCTTTTTATATGGTCGAACAAACCCTATCCCTAATACCTCAATCGATTGAGAATTAAATCTCAATCGATTGACTCTTAAGTAGGAACAAAGTTGTCTTTTCCTGTCAATCTATTGACACTTAGTCCTCAATCGATTAACATCTAAGGGACAAAGCAATTTTCGCCACCTAACTTTGTATCAGACACTGCCTCGGTATTTTGGCTATAACTTTCTTTCCCGAAGTCGGATTGAGGCGATGGTTGTGGCGTTGGAAAGTTAACGACGAGCTCTACAACTTTTGAGTTTTAGAAAGTTTTTGAATCGGACGTCTTAAAGGTCCAAATTGAGCTGCAAGTAGCACTAAGTTCCCGATGACCCAAAGTTGTAGTGTTTTGATATTATTTTCAGGATTCTTGGGCTGTTTTACGCACTTGGATTATATTTACCTGAAACACTTTAAATCTAATAATTCTCATCAGATAGCCTTCATCAGATAGCTAAATGTAGGTATTTAGGGGTGGAATATCATCCTATTTCGCTACTCATCACACCCCCAAACCTACACTTTGCTAGTCCTCGAGCAAAGCAAACTAAAGAAAATAAATGCCACTTTCTTAGGGAACACGATTGTACTTAGCATGTGCAAGAAGCCTTTAAACCCCTAGGTGATCCCTAGTGGAGGAGTTGTGTCTCCTGAGGGTTTACAGTAAAGTTACCCACAAACTTCAAAAATTTTTAAACCATCGGCAAAATTGAGTTTTCAAAACATGATTTTTATAATATCTTTAACTTCAAAACTCAAAATCATTAATCAATTCAACATGCGAATTCTCAATTTTAAATAACAATGTTATACTAATCATACTAATATCCATTCAAATTAGTCTAATGCTCAAATCGTTAGATAACTCATCCATTCATGCTTAAACGTGTAGTGTGTGCATACCCAAACCAAGATTCATCCATCTCAGAACTAGTCCAAACGGGAAACCATCGGATATGTTGTTTCGACTCAATCCTCACTTTAGGTATACTCTTGAAATAAATTCACTCCGATGATGGGTAAGTTTTCGCACACATGTGAGAGATCAATACAAAGCAAGCAAAAAGTTCTCACATGATAAATGAAACACGATGCAATCAATGAACAAAAATAAATCTCATAAGAAGATACTTGTATATCCTCTGCATGTCATATCAGGTGTCATAAGTATCACATATTTACTCTCCACAAGGAAGTTACCCATGCAAGATCAGATCATGAAGGTCTTTTTAGGGTTGTAATGGGGCTCAGGTAAGGGTAAGAAAGAATTGGAAGTTGGCTTCAAAATTTCTGAGACATCGGAAAGGAAACAACTTTTTGATTTTTCTATTTCTTCTCTTTTTCTTTTCTCACTCCTTTTTTCTCTTTTAAATTTTATTTTCTTGAAGCACCTCATATTTTTTATTTTTTTCTTTTTCTTTTTCTCCCTTTTGTTCTTTTATATTTTTGCCATACACTCTCAGTAAACACCACAACTCAGTATCTCTCTACTTACTCTCTTTTCGTTCATTTTCATCCCTCGTTCTTAATTTCTCAGAAATAAGAAGGGTAACGCTGAATTTTCAGAAATGGTGAAGGGTTAAAGGTTAACGTAATTTATCAAAGAAAGTATAAAGGTAAATTTTTCAATAGGCTCAAAAGGGTACTAGAAGGATAAATTTATATGAGGTGGGGTATTCTAAGCATAAACGAGCCAAAAATGGCTTTCAATCATGTCCTTAAAAGATGGTAATTATGTCTATTTATCTTAAGTAGATATACAGTATGTTCTAACACAATAATATGAATTTGATATCATGCAAAGTCACAAGTCAAAATAAAATATATGCGATTGTGCAAAATAATTCGTATTCAAAGAAAATTCTGAGTTTATGTATTCACTCATCAACAACGGATATTTGGCTCTAAAGCTTCCTGGGTTTAGTCTCCACTAAGAACCTAAGATTCACCGTTCAAAAGAGTTCATCGATTTCTAAGTCTTGGCTTGGTATAAGTGCAAAAATTTCAAGCATGAATTTTAGAGTCATCCACAAATTATCATCCTAGATACAAGTAATCAAAATATGACATCGATATTCTCAAAATTAAATTCACATGCATCATCAACTAAAGTTTGAAAACAATTGTAAAGTAATTCATGTATGATGGCTCCAAATATTTTGTTTTTTTTTTTTTGATTAAAATAAGTGATGAAAGATAGATAACCGTACATACCCCCAAATCTAAAAATGACAATGTCTTCATTGATTGAAATAGGTAGCGCACCCCCAAACTTGTTGAAAAGTACCTCAACACAAAGATCAGGTGCAGAGAATATGAGCATCAAATTAGAAATGACCAAAAATTTCTTGAAGGTAATGTGGCTACACTAATTTGGAAATGAAAAATAACCTAAACTAAACTAAAAAAAAACTAATATTCTAGAACTAAACAATTTTTTTAGTTTATTATTTATTTATTTATTATTATTTTTTTTTAACAAATAACGAAATTAGGTTGCCTCCCAATGAGTGCTAGTTTAATGTCGATAGTTTGACCATGTGAATTGCTCAGTCAGGGTGAGCCATTGGATCACTCAAAGAAAGAGTGTCAGAGAATCCACTTGCATCCTCTAGGAAAGGTTTTAATCTTTGACCATTAACTCGAAAAACACTCCAGTGTCTCGGGTTGATGACATCAACTGCCCCATTGGGGAGTATTCGAGAAATTTTGAATGGACCACTCCAACAGGTTTTTAGTTTCCCTGGAAATAGGTGAAGTCAGGAATTGTATAGTAGAACCTGTTGACCAACAACGAAAGATTTACGTAGAATAAATTAATAATGAACAAGTTTCATACGATCCTTGTAAGTTTTAGCACAGTCATATGCATAAGCACGGATTTCTTTCAATTCATTTATTTGCAAACCCCGCTGGGTACCAAATTTCAGGAGATCGAAATTCAATGACTTAATGGCCCTAAATGCTCGATGTTCCAGTTCGACCGGGAGGTGGCAACCTTTACCAAAAACCAACCGATACGGCGACATGCCAATCGAAGTTTTAAATGCATTTCGATACGCCCATAGAGCGTCATTTAGTTTTAGCGATCAGTCTTTACGGTTCAGATAGATTGTCTTTTCTAAAATCCGCTTAAGTTCCCGATTAGAGACTTCAACTTGGCCACTTGTCTGAGGATGGTATGGTGTAGTAACTTTGTGTGTGACACCATATTTCTTCATTAATTGGGTGAACACTTTATTGCAAAAGTGCTTGTCACCATCGCTGATTATCGCTTTTGAAATACCAAAACGTGAAAACACTTGATCCTTCAGGAATTTGATCACTACTCTATGATCATTCGATTTACAGGCCACAGCTTCAACCCATTTCGTGACATAATCCAACCCGACAAGGATGAACGTATTTCCAAACGAATTCGAGAAAGGACCCATAAAATCGATCCCCCAAACATCGAATAATTCAACTTCTAAAATTGTATTGAGCGGCATCATGTTGCGCTTAGAGATCCGACCTAGCATTTGACAGTTGTGACAAGATTTGCAATGCTGATGACAATCTTTTAAGATCGACGGCCAGTAAAAATCACTTTGGAGGATCTTTGCTGCAGTCTTTTTGGAACTAAAGTGACCTCTACAAGTTAACTCATGACAGAACGAGATGATCCATGGTTGCTCAGATTCAGGAATGCATCTTCGTATGATTTGGTCGAGACAGTATTTGAATATGGATCCTCGAAAAAGTAGTATTTCACCCGAGCGAAGAAAATGGATTTCTCATTCTTAGACCAATGGTGAGGTAATTTCTTGGTGACTAGGTAATTGACAAGATCTGCATACCAAAGTGGGCAATCAATCTTGAATAACTGTTCATCTGGGAAGTGCTCCAAGATCTGAACAGGATCATCAGATTTCTCAATAATAATTCATGACAAGTGATCTGCCACCACATTTTCTGAGCCTTTCTTGTCTTTGATCTCCAAATCGAACTCTTGCAATAATAAGATCCATCAAATTAAGCGTGCTTTAGCATCTTTCTTAGCGAACAAATAACGCAGAGCAGCATGATCAGTAAATACCATGACTTTAGATCCTAATAAATAGGATCGAAATTTATCCAGTGCGAAAACGACTGCCAAAAGTTTCTTTTCGGTGGTCGAGTTGTTCAACTGGGCATCGTTGAGAGTGCGACTCGCATAGTAGATTACATGCGGGAATTTTTCTATTCGTTGTCCCAGAACAGCTCCAATTGCATAATCAGAGGCGTCGCACATGATTTTGAACAAGAAGTCCCAGTTCGGAGATTGAATTATCGGGGCTTTTATCAATTCAGCCTTAATGGTTTCAAAGGCTTGCAAACATTTATCATCAAAGAGGATTGGGACATCCTTTGA
Organism: Chloranthus sessilifolius; assembly: GCA_021018995.1. NCBI lineage: Eukaryota > Viridiplantae > Streptophyta > Magnoliopsida > Chloranthales > Chloranthaceae > Chloranthus > Chloranthus sessilifolius. The sequence goes on from CM037592.1 coordinate 7,462,755, forward strand.
AAGTAAGCTACATAGCGGTCACGCTATCTTGCTGAAATCTTTAATAAAACACCGATAAAAATCGACGTGTCCCAGAAAAGATCTGATTTCCTTCACTGTCTTCGGTGGTGGTAGATTGGCAATTAAATCAACTTTAGCCTTATCGACCTCGATGCCTTGAGATGATATGATGTGCCCCAGAACAATGCCATCTTTAACCATGAAGTGACATTTTTCCCAGTTAAGAATAAGGTTCTTTTCCTAGCATCGTGCAAGCACTAGCGATAAATGATTCAAACAGTCAGCAAAACTGTTTCCATGAATTGAAAAGTCGTCCATGAAAACTTTGAGGAATCGTTCAACCATATTCAAAAAACTACTCAGCATACAACTTTGGAATGTAGCTGGTGCATTACAAAGCCCAAACGGTATTCGTCGGTAGGAGAAAGTACCAAAAGGACATGTGAACGTGATTTTCTCTTGATCCTCAGGTGCAATGACTATTTGGTTATAACCAGAGTAGCCATCAAGGAAGTAATAGTAATCATGCCCGGCCAGTCTTTCCAACATCTGATCGATAAACGGGAGTGGAAAGTGATCTTTTCTTGTCATCGAATTCAACTTCCGATAATCGATACACACTCTCCAACCTATTTGAATTTTTATCGGAATTAGTTCGTTGTCCTCATTCGTCACCACTGTGACTCCCGACTTCTTAGGGACCACTTGTGTGGGGCTAACCCATTTACTGTCAGAGATGGGGTATATGATTCCAGCATCCAAAAGTTTTATTACCTCATTTCGGACCACGTCTTGCATTATAGGATTCAGTCTCCTCTGTGGTTTCCTAGAAGGCTTAGCATTGTCTTCCAAATGGATCCAGTGCATGCACACCGTCGGACTAATGCCTTTGATATCTTTTATCGACCATCCGATGACACTTTTGTGATCTTTGAGCACATTCATGAGTTGGCCTTCCTGAGGTAGGCATACTTAAGATTTTTCGGAAGAGGTTTAAGTTGTAATGACACTTTCTCCTCCTCTTTCGGCTCTTCCTTGATTAATTTAATTTGAGCTCCAACATCAATTTTCTTTGCTTCTCCCAAAAGTGGTGTGGAGTCCAACATGTGATTCACTTCTTGGATCATCTGATCCACATCAAAATTTTCTCCAAAATGTGCAATCCAAGCTGCTAAAGGATCTTCAATTTCGGATGCATGAAATATTTCTTCCACGATTTTATCGATTATGCAGGCTTGTGCATGCTCGTCATCCTCCATGGGTTGCTTGAAAATATTAAAGATGTTGAGTTCCACTGTCATATTCCCGAATGACAAATTCATGATCCCATTTCGACAATTGATTAGCGCATTAGAGGTTGCTAGGAATGGTCTTCCTAGAATCACCGGAATGCTATTCTTCAAATTTAGCACCGGTTCAGTGTTTAAAATAATAAAATCTACAGGAAAGTAGAAAAAATCCACCTTGATGAGGACATCTTCCATAATTTCTCGCAAGATCTTTACTGACCGATCAGCTAACTGAAGGGTCATCGCAGTGGTCTTCAGCTCTCCCAATTCGAGCTCCTTGTAAACAGAGTAAGGTAACAGATTGACAGTTGCTCCTAAATCCAAAAGGGCCAGATCAATACGGTTATCGCCCATGATGTTTGAGATTGTAGGACAACCTGGGTCCTTGTATTTAATTGGGAGCTTCGCTTGCAATAGTGAACTAACTTGCTCGGTTAGGAAAGCCTTTTTCAGAATATTGGTCTTTCTTTTGATTGTGACCAATTCCTTCAAAAATTTTACATAAGCAGGTACTTGTCGGATGGCATCCAGGAAGGGAATATTAATTTTTAATTGCTTGAAAATCTCATTTATTCCTTCCACATCGCGATTCCTTCATGGTGCCTCTTTGCGGGTACGGTGCTTTAGGAACAAAACTTTTCTTCTGTGCACTCTTTTCTTCTGTTATTTCTTTTGCTTGTATTTTTTCTTCAATTTCTTCTTTCTCTTCAACTTTCTTCTCTCCATTAAACTTTTCCTCCTCCTCTGGCAACTCTACTTTGTTATCGACCTTCTTTCCAGATCTCAACGTTGTGATCGCCCTAATTTGTTATTAATTTTCATCTTGTGACGAAGTTGATGTTTGTTCAACAACCATCTGATCCCTTGGGTTAGGAACTGGTTGGCTAGGAAACGATCCTTTTTCTCTTTCACAGAGAAAAGTTGCCAATTGCCTAATTTGGGTCTCTATTTTAGAGATTGAGGATGTGTGAGAATGGATAAGTTTCAACAGGTCCTCAGTAGAAGGAGTTTGTGTATGAGGACGTTGGGCAGCATTTTCCAGTGGATTGTTAAATCCGGGTGCTGGAAATGTTGGCACAAAATTTTATTGTGGTTGGTTTTGATAACCTCCCATTGGTTGTGCAAACTGATAATTCTGATTTAATTGCCGTGGTTGCCCCATCTGATTTTGATTGTATTGAAATTGATTTGGATTATTGAACCCTTGATGTTGAAATTGCCCTTGACCGTAGTTTTGCTGTGGTCCTTGGTTGAAATTTTGTTGGGGATAAAAGTTTATCCCCTGTTTCCTGGGCTGTATTATTTGATTATCTTGTTTCCATGAGAAATTTGGGTGGCTTCTCCAACTATTTGGGTTATTCTCATTGAAAACGTTTCCTTGATTCCGCCCATAGTTATTCACAATATTTAGCTTTTCAGATGTGTCTTCATGGTAGTTCTGCATTGGACTTGCACAAATTGAATATGGCTCGGGTTGTGTATTTACCATATGTCCTTTACTATGTATAGTCCTCCCTTCTGGGGAATCCTTTACTATGTATAGTCCTCCCTTCTTGGTTGAACTTCTGGCTTGATCACGAGCTTTGACTGGTTGTTCCCGAGTCTTTGTGAAATCCCAGTGCTGAGAATCCTCAGCCAGCTTTTTTAAGAAAGCATAGGATTCAGTTTCCTTTAGGCTCACGAATCCTCCGCCATTCATTGACTCCACCAGATGTCTATTTGGTTGACTCAGTCCATTGTAGAAACACTGGACCAGTCTCTACTTTGAGTATCCATGGTGTGGACATTTGAGTAAGAGATCCATGAATCTATCCCAAGCTTCATATAATCTCTCATCTTCCTGTTGCTTGAAATCTGTGATTTCACGTCTAAGGATATTCATCTTTGCCATAGGGAAGAACTTGGATAGAAACTTTTTGACCATCTGATCCCAGGTGGTTATGGATCCCGATGGTAGAGAATTTAACCAAGCTTTTGCTTTATCCTTTATAGAGAAAGGAAACAAGAGTAGCCGAACAGATTCTTCGCTGAAATTTTGGTAAACGGATGAGCAAACTTCGACGAAGTCTTTGACGTGCTGGTATGGATCTTCTCTCTCCATGCCATGAAAGATTGGAAGAATTTGGATGACATTTGTACGGATTTCAAACCGGCCACCAGGTGTGGCGGGGTATACAATGCATGATGGGGTATTTGTAGTGATTGGAGAGAATAGTTCTCTCAATGTTGGTTCTTCCTCTTCTTCGAGTTGCCCATTCATGTTGTCAGTCATATTGACTTCAGTGGATGATTCACTAGAGAATTTTTGTCTTGATCTAACGTCCTTACGATTTGACCGGCAAGTACGTTCGATCTCAGAATTTAAAGGATCTAAAGTTCTTTCTTTAGAAGACCTAGTGTGCATAAAAATGACGCACAGAGTGGAGGTTTCAGGCAGGATAACCTCGGAAAATTTTATTTATTTTTTTTTTTTTTTTCAAATTTCAAATTTTAAAATTGAAATTTCTGAATTAAAATTGAAATTTCTGAATTTTTTTTTTTTTTTTTTCAAAACACTCACAACAGTCGATCGATTGACTCTTTCGTGTCAATCGATTGACAAAGCAGTGCTCCCAACCACAGAACACAGTCGATCAATTGAGGAAGAATTCTCAATCGATTGACAGCTAAAAACAGACAAATCCCTATCCGAATTAATCAATATATATATATATATATATATATATTTACAGGAATACTATTTTATTCCCCAGAAATTCCTAAAATTAACTGTCTAATTCCTAAAAATTCAGATTTTCTTGATTTAATCCCCGGCAGCGGCGCAGAAAAATTAATGTGAATTCTAATTATGTTGTTTTACTCGCAAGCATACGAATCAGATTGTATATAGTGGGTGCAGAGTACGAGATCGTTCCCACGAGGATCAATGTAGAAAATCTAAAAAGATAAAACAGTAATTCAAGAAATCTACCAAGATTTAACAGTACCCTACCAATATTATGATTTAGGCGGTTTTGTGAGATGATAATTACTAACTACAAAATAAAATTCAATTGATGATTGAAAAATAACGGGAAAGATGAAGAAGATGAAGATACTAAATCCTCCCATCTTTGGTTTGTTCTTCCCATAATATAAATCTAAGGATTAAACTATGAGATATACCATTGAAAAGCATCTTTTATGGAAGATATATGATCAAAACTCGGATAGGTTCCACATTGCATCCCTTCAATCAGAACTTAATTTCAGAGATGATTTCCATATATAGATCTGGGATCAAGGGCATGACTCGGCACACTTGATCTCAGATTATAAATAAAAATCATCCCCAAAGTAGGTAAAAAATTCCAACAATAATACCACCATAGATCTGAGATCAAGGGCATGACTCGGCACACTTGATTTCAGATTAGGGAGTAATTAAGATAAAATTATTATTACAGATCCGAGATCCAGGGCATGACTTGGCACACTTGATCCCAGATCGTAATCGTAAGTAGAGCCACACGATAAAAACAGAAAGATCATATAACAATGATTGGAATAAAATTACCATCATAGATCTGAGATCTAGGGCATGACTCGGCACACTCGATCCCAGTTAGCGACGGAGATTTCATCCGTTCTTGATAGCACCACAACCATAAAAACAAATTCTCATATTTTAATTCTAAATTCATATTATTAGAAGTACATCCCTCGGATGGGAATCATTAGATCCCCATCCCTAAGAAATTAGCCACACATGTTGTAATTAAATGGCATAAACAAATAAGGAATGTAAAATAATATTAATCTAATCAATCAAAAATACCTCAACCTTCAATGAAAATTCTTTGATCCACGATGATCTTCAGAAACGAAATTAGAAATGCTCTCTACTAATCTTTAAATTTAAAACATGAATCAACAGAATAAAAATAATAAATTAGAGAAATAAATACTGAAAAGTTAAAGGAACAAATCTCTTAAAAAAAAAGAATAAAAAACTCTCTATCTCTAGAACCTAACAATCCCCTTTCAAAACTCGTAGCTTCCTTTTTATATGGTCGAACAAACCCTATCCCTAATACCTCAATCAATTGAGAATTAAATCTCAATCAATTAACTCTTAAGTAGGAACAAAGTTGTCTTCTCCTGTCAATCGATTGATACTTACTCCTCAATCGATTGACATCTATGGGACAAAGCAATTTCCGCCGCCCAACTTTGCATCAGATACTTCCTCGGTATATTTGCCATAACTTTTTGTGCCAAACTTAGATTGAGGCAATGCTTCTAGTGTTGGAAAGCTAGCGACGAGCTCTACAACTTTTGTGTTTTAGCAATTTCTTGAATCGAACGTCTTAAAGGTCCAAATTGAGCTAAAAGTAGCACCAAGTTCCCGATGACCCAAAGTTGCAGTGTTTTGATATTATTTTCGGGATTCTTGGGCTATTTTACGCACTTGGATTATATTTACCTGAAACACTTCAAATTTAGTAATTCTCATCAGATAGCCTTCATCGAATAACTAAATGTAGGTATTTAGGGGTAAAATATCATCATATTTATCTACTCATCAGGGACTACAAGGCACTTCCCTTTTTTTGGCGGGCCATGTGGTTGTGCCTCCTCAGACTGGGCAACTGTCTCTTTGCCAATTTTGATAGAGGATGCTGTGGATGCAGTCCTCTTAGTAGTGACTTTCCTGTGTTTAGGATAAATTTGCTCAGTAGGAGGTGATGAAGGAGGGGCAGCTGGGGTATGGGTAAGTTCAGGCTCGGGTTTGGGAATGAGGGGAGAGAATGGGGTGGGAGGCTAAGCTGCACTTCTGGCAGCAGCAAATTCAGCTTCCAAAGAGGCTATCTTGATTTGGGCTTGCTGGAGTTCATTTTAGTGAATTTCCTTGTAGATTTAGAGGATTTCCTGGGCATTGTGGAGTCTTTTTTAGAACATTCTAGCTTTCATCCTCTCTATATTTGAATTTACCTTTTCCAGCTCCACATTCATTTGTTGATAAGCTGCCTTCTTTTTCTCCTTCTCAAAGGCATCCAAAATGTTTGCCCACCCAAGTGAAATACTCAGTAATTTAGCTCTGTGGGCAATCTCTAAGTCACTAATCTGCTGCAGTAGAGGGGTCTCTGTGGAGTGCCTAAGTTGGGCCATGCCTCTCAGGACATCACTCCTAAGGTAGGGATTGTCTCTCTTTGCATGGAGGAGGTGAGGTAGGGAGGGATGTAATAGGAGGGTGCCATAGGAAAAGAAGAAGCTGAAGGAGAAAAATGTGATTGGTCCTAGGGGGGTGAAGTGGTGTCATCATTGGTTAAGTCTAGTCATTGGGGGAGGGCAAAATGTTCTGGGTCTGTTTGGGTGGATTTTTCAGTGAATGTTAGAGGGGGTAGTATAAGAGGTGGGATTGAAGGCAAGGGGGGGGAAAGAAAATGAGGTAGGCTCATTAGGAGTAGGTGGTAGTGGGAAAGGGAAAAAGGGAATGGTTAAAGGTATGAAAGGGAATGGTGGGGTTGTGGAGTCAGGGCTGGAAGGTGAAATGATCAGTGGGGTCTGATGGGATTGTTGAGGGATGGGTTGGTTTGTCAATGTCTGAAGTGTGGATTTGATGATTGTGATTTCTGTTTGCATCCGGTCCTGTGTTTGTGTTGTTGTGGATAGTTGTGATTGAATGTATTGGATGAGGGAGAGGATATGTGTTAGTGTGTCTGGGTTGGGTGGGGTAGATTGTGTAGAAGATGGAACAGGTTGAAAAGGGGAGGAAGGGGCATGATGGAAAGTAGAAGGAGGAGGAGATTGGGGTTCTGGTGAGTGAGGTGGTGACATATTTAGGGAATCTGGGAGGGGGGTGTAGTGGGTGGGGATGGTATCAAGGAAACTAGTCATAAAGGCTTGGAATCTGGTGGTTGTGTTAAGATGGAGGTCTATGTCTGTGAGTGGGGATGTAGTAGGAATGGCTTGAGTGGTGTCTTGGTCAATGTGAGGTGTGTCAGTGGGGATAAAAGGGATTGTGTGTGGGGGTAGGGACATGGTTTTCTTTTTCTTGTATGAGATCAGTGGAGGACTGTTAGGGTTTTGTGAAGATGATGGGGGTATTGGGGTTGTGTATTGAGGTAGGGTAGGGGAAGGTGTGGGGCTGACATGGGGGGTGATGTATTCCCAAGTACCAATCACAGGAAAAGGGAGTGTGGGCATAGACAATGAAGACAAAGGAGAGTGAGATGGAGTAGGGGAAGGTAAATGGGATGTAGTGGAGGAAGGGAGAGATGTTGATGGTGTAATGGGATGAGATGCTGTCAGGATAGGGGATCCTGTAGTAAAAGGTGGGGTGGATGTGGGGGCTGCTATAGCAGTGGTAGTAACAGGATCTTGAACCACTTCTTTGGTAGCAGGGGTGGGCCTTGTAACAGCTGCCTCGTCTGATTGCTTGGGAGCAGCCTGAGCCTCAACCTTCTTCTTCTTTTGGGTTTCCATTAGGCTCCTACTGATTCCCCATTGCCTCTTGGCAAAAGCTGTAGGTGTGAGGGTGGTAGTCTCCTCTCCTATTGGTATCTTGTATCCCCCCTCAAAAGCAATTTGGTGATTACTCTAGCATAGGAGAGTGTGTGTGGCTTCTTTTTCTTCCCTAGTTTCTCCACTAAGTCCTTCATTACTTCAAAAATCAACTAGACTGAATGGAAGCCATGGCCCAGAGAGAAAGAGTAAATAGCATTAGTAATAGGAGTCCTCCTCTCCTGCTGATGGCCTGAGCAGTAGATGTTCTTTCTCAGGACCTGGTCAATGAAAAGGAGTCTAGACTCCAACTCTCTTCTTCTTATGGAATCCCCAGAGGCCTTTAATCCTCTAGTAAGAGCCCTCACAATGGTATCAATTGAGGCACTCAGGGGAGGGCCATATCCACAGTTAGTGTCAAATGCAGCTGGGATGCCCAATACCTCCGGAATCAGCTTGGGGCTAATTAACATATCGAAATCATCAATCAGCACGAGGAAGCCTGGTTGTCCATCTTAGTCCTTGGTGACCCTGATGTGCTGATAAAAGAGTTGCACTAGCCTAGGGTAGGCTAGTGCTGGAATTTCTTTCATCAAAGGTGTCAGACCAGCCTTGCTCATAAAATCAATGGCAGAGGCAGAGAGAGGCTCCGTCTTGAAGAAGGACAGGTCGAAAGTTGTTTCAGGCTCCAAGGGGATTGAAGCCATGAGCTTAGAGGGTGTAGAAAAAGCAGGGGTTGGCTCCTCCACCTCCTCAACCACTCCCTCCCCCTTTTTCGGTAGCTTAGAAGCCTTGATCTTCTTAGGAGTGGGCTCAACAGGGGCCTTATCCCTAGCCTTTTTCTTTGGTGCACTCTTAGGGGTCATTATGAAGTCTCATTTCTGAGATAGTGCTTTTGAAGATGAAAAAGGGAGACTAAGATCTGATTGCTTACCCTAAAATTGTAGGGTTCTGTTCGATCTAACGTAAAGTGAACCACAAGATCTTCGAGCAGAGGGCAACTGATGGGGATGACGTGAGGAATAAATCCCTAAGTCCTTGTGTGAATAATAGGTTGTAGAACGGATGCTGGTGGAGAGAGGGAGAAGAGAGCCGGAAGCTAGGGTTTCGCTGGCTAGAGAAGATAGAATACTGAAAAAGGAGGCAATCGCAGGTTTGGAATGCTTATCTCTGGGCTTGGCGTGCTTTGAAGATATATGGTCGCGGGATGGGAAATGGAATCTAGCGACGGTGTAAATTGCAACTTGGATTGCGCGAGAGGCTCTCAGGGTATACCTTGGAGCTCGCAACACCTAGTGAAGTATTCCATTTGGATCGCGCGAGAGCCTCCTAGACCTCATTTTGGATCTCGCGACAGCAAAGCCTTAAACAGAGAGCACGCGCTCTTCATTCTGCCATTTACATTTGTGCTGTGGCTGGATCCTAGGTGTAACTCACCACCAGGGGAACCCCCAGACACTTTAAAATGACCTCCCACTTATAGCATCAAACATTCAAGCATAGTCATAAAAAATCATTATCCAAATAGTGTGCATTCAATCAAAAACCACCAACTCAAGAGGAGTAATTATCAAACCAAGCATAAAAAAAATTAGACCAGACAGATTCAGACTCAAGTGAGGCCACTAAAATTTCCTATAAAATTTGAAGAAATGAAGGTAGTACAAACCTAACAAAACCAAAGTACATATAATACAACATTGACACATCTGTAGATCAGGTTAATGAAGGGTCCCCTTGAAAGTGAATGGTGTGCATAGGTTCAACAGGTTTTTCTAAACAATGCTTAAGCCTCTGACCATTCACCTTCAAGGTTTTTCAGTCTTGGGATCCTTGATTTCCACAGCACCAGATGGGGAAACATTCATGACAATATAGGGGCCTTCTCATCTGGATTTCAGTTTGCCAGGAAAAAATTTAAGTTTAGAGTTAAACAACCAAACCTTACCACCAGCCATGAAGCTCTTTCTCAACAAACCCTTGTCAGAGAAAGCCTTGAACCTTTCCTTGTATATCCGGGCATTGGCATATGCATCCATCCTCAGCTCATCCAGTTTTGATAGCTACAGCAACCTGTGATGACCAGCAAAAGTTAGGTTTAAATGTAATTTTTTTATAGCCCAATAGGCCTTGTGTTCTAACTCTACTGCGAGATGGCAAGCCTTGCCATAAACCAGTCTGAATGGGGACATCCTAATGGGAGTCTTATAAGCAGTCCTATAAGCCCATAATGCATCATTTAGCTTATCAGCCCAGTCCTTTCTGTCAGTCCTCACTGTCTTCTCAAGGATGTGCTTGATCTTCCTATTAGAAATTTTAACTTGCCCACTGGGTTGCAGGTGGTAGGGAGTAGCAATCCTATGGGTGACAGAATATTTCTTGAGCAAGCTCTCAAAATTTCTGTTGCAGAAATGGCTACCCCCATCACTGATAATGGCTCTAGGGGTGCCAAATCTTGAGAAGATATTCTACTTTATAAATTTTAGGACTACTTGATGATCATTGGTGTAATAGCCCAAAAAATCACACAAAATTATGACCTCGGGATCCGTGCCCGATCGGTCATAGGTTTGACCAAATGGAAGTCCAATAGTTAGTATGTAATGTGATGAACGGATGAGATGTGATAAATAGAATGCCTATGTGGTGTGTGTTGTGAAGGTGTAGTCGCATACACCTACCGCGGTGTATGTGCTCAACACACAAGTGAGAAAAGGGATAAAAGGGTTTAATAACCCTAGATGTGTATTTTTGGTTGTTGAAGGAGAGTAAAGAAGAGAGAGAGAGAGAGAAGTAAGAGAGGAGTTATTGCAACTGATTGGAGGGGGGATTCAAGAGATAAAAGCCGGATTCAACGCGATTTGGATCTGTTAGAGCCAAAGCTGGAAACCCTAGCCTTCCAACTATTTGATTGAAATCAACTTGAGATCTATTCAAGGTAAAATTTTTTGTAAATAAAATGCATAGATTATAGGGGTTAAGTTGTGATTGAATGTGGGTTAAATCATAGGATAATGGCTTAGAAAAATAGAGGAAAAAGTATGGAAGAAGATTGGGAAGAACAGCTCGAAAGGGGCTGAATCTGACAATTTCGATTAATCGAAATTGGGTTTCGATTAATCAAAATTGGCCAGGAAGTTGAAAGGTCAGAGGACCCCGATTTCGATTAATCAAATTTGATTTTGATTAATCGACTTTGGATTTCGATTAATCGATTTGGGGATTGATTAATCGACTGAGAACCTCCAGTGGACCCCAGGGGTTGGAGGAAATGACTTGAGGAAAAATCTACTAATCGAAATGGGATTTCGATTAATCGATTTTAGTTTTCGATTAATCAATTTGGGATCGATTAATCAACTTGTGAAACTCGACTGTTCGAACTGAGAGTCGACTTTGCGAAAAGAAGAATTTCGATTAATTGAAATTGGATTCGATTAATCGAATGAAAACTCGACTGTTCGAACTGTGAGTCTACTTTGCGAAAAGGAGAATTTCGATTAATCGAATGAAAGCTCGATTGTTCGAACTGAGAATCGACTTTACGAAACAGAGAATTTCGATTAATCGAAATTACTTCGATTAATCGATATTGAGCTTCGATTAATCGATTTTGGAAATCGATTAATCGAATCAGATTCGATTAATCGATATTGGAATTCGATTAATCGACTGAGATAAATTATGTGAACTTTTGGGTTTGACTTTAAGATTCTTGGAGGGTCTTATACCTTCTTTATTGCATCCTTTGTGATGTGTTTCACCTGTTATGTGGTACCATAGGTGGTACGTGTGAGCTGATGCACAAGGAGCCACGTGGGACCTTGATGCATTGATCAAATGAAGACTTGAGGTAGGGAACACCTTGAACATGTACCTTATTTTATAAGAGCATGTATGTAGTGATATAGATTTCAATTCAATTGTTATTTCTTAAGAATTTGTGAAAAGTGTGTGTGTGTGACATCCATAAGAGTAATCATAATGAGCCATCTCCAGGGGATGAAGAAGTAAAGAGATAAGAGCATCAGGTGTGATGCAAGTAAATGGATACATCCCAGGGATGTATCCAAGGATTGAATCATGTTTGATAGGGCCTAACTGATATAAGATAGCACATTTACATGGTGAATAACTATATGTAAGGCACCGATATTTTTGTTATTTGAGGTTTGATAGGGTACCCCACCGACGTGGCGGGATATCCACGATTGACACGGCAGGATATCCGTGACCGATACGGCGGCGAAACCGTAGGCCAGTGCGGAGGCTTATCCGTACATAGTAAGCACACCCCAGGGGTGTTGATTGAGACAAGTGAAACCCCGCCACCAATCCCCAGGGGAAAGGGGCTTGGGTACTATTTGTATTCCCAGGGAATACGGTTAAAACTGTCTATATAGATGACAATGATGGGTATCTCATCGGGGCTCGATGCTATATTACTCGGGGATTACTTAAGTTGAAAGTTTAAGTTTTGCTTTAGGCCTTTTCAGCATCATTCATGAGTAAATGAAAACATAAGTAATCAACAGTAAAACGAAATGCTTTTAACTGTTTTTATCAACAACTGCATAGACACATCATGCATGGCATATCATGGAATATATGTGAGTCATAATTTATATGTTCAATCGTGTTTGTTCCCTATTGAGCTAGGATGTAGCTCACCCTATAGACTATACGTCGCAGGTCCACTACTAGCAGCTGCCGAGGCTTCAGGAGCTTGAGGAAGTAGCCACTGGAGTCGGACCTTCGGTGAGAGTTGGAGCCACCTCAGAGGACTTCTTCTAGCGGATTCCGTTGTGCCACTTTGAGGGATTTTTGGAGAGAGTTTTGTACGGCTTGGTATGTCAAGCCTTGATTCTGTTTAAACCATGTATATATATATAGATGGGATTATTCTTTTGGGGCGAACCATTCGTGATGATTGCTATCATTGATGGTTCGGATCGGTTCTCCATTCATGTAGAGGCATGAGGGTAGAACTGTCTTTTGGAGAGTTAATTAATATAGATTCAAATTCTGCAAATTTCGTTTAGTATACTTTTTGATGCTTGATATACCAGTGTTCTGTGCTTAGCAAAAGGGCACGATCAAGATGATCATGCTGATGGCACGGGTTTCGGGGTGCTGAAATCTGGGCTGTCACAGTTGGTATCAGAGCATTTTCTTTTAGCAATTCTGGCAAGGGTTCTTTCGTCAGAACATAGGGGCTTCTGCTAACGAAACTTTAGTTTCAAATGCAGCCGCAAATGTCATCTAGAGGAAGAGGCCGACCAAGGGGAGGCCAACAGAGGAGTCTACGTAGTGGAGATGATTACATCTCTCCTACTAATAGAGTGCCCTTAGGAGGTACTGAGGCCCCAGGGGGCAGTAGTAGTAGACAGCATAATGAAGAGGATCGAGATCATCAGGATCAAGATCTAAGAGAACAAGAAAGATTGAGAGAAAGACAAGAAGATAGAGAAGAGCGACAAAGGATGATACACACTATGGAGACTATGGCAGCTGCCATGGCACAACAAGCCGCATCCTTTGCAGCTCATGCATCAAGAGAACAGCAGCCACCTACACCACCTGTAGGATCTGCGTTGCCTGTGCCCTCATCTTTTACAGAGTTTAGGAGGATGAGACCTCCACAATGGCTTCATTTTGAAGAACTGGCTAATGGAGATGAAAAAAGTTTTTAGCGTGCTAACTTGCACGGAAGACGAGAGTGTGAGATGGGCAACTTACATGTTGGATGGGGAGGCTGGGCCTTGGTGGAAGTCTGTGATACGGACTTGGGCTCAGGAGACCCCAGAGTTGCCTTGGACTTGGGAGGAGTTTGTTGAGGAGTTCAACAAACAATATTAAAGTGGAGAGGAACCAGCTTGAGATACAATTTTTACAGTTAGTGCAAGGAAGAATGACAGTGAGAGAATATGGGGTGGAGTTTCTACGACTTGCCTGTTTTGCTCCGAATTACGTCGCTACTGAAGTGATGAAGTCCAAGAGGTTTCAGCAAGGTTTGAAGCCTGAAATTAGGGGAGGCGTAGCTCCATTTCAACTGAGGACCTATGAAGAGGTCATGAGTAAAGCACTGGTGGTTGAAGAGGAGAATACAAATAGATATAGACAGAGGAAGCAACAGAGAGGAGGAAATGAACAAGGAAGATCGGGGCACTACGAACCGGTGAACAAAAAGCCGAGGTTCGTAACCCAGAATCAAAGACCACAATTCCAAGGGGGTTTTGGAAGACCGGCGCAACAACAGCAACAACAACACCAACAGAGGTTTCCATTACTTGCGTCGGGGAGACCTATTTGCTATGAGAGCCCTGCCATGTCTACTGGCGCCACTGTTACACAGGGTTCTCGTACTGTTTCTTCCGCACCTCGGGAGACTTGCGCAAAGTGTGGCAAGCCTCATAGGACGGTGGACTGTAGATCGGGAACTAGGGGTTGTTTCCGATGTGGCAAGGTGGGCCACTTGATCAAGGATTGCCCCGAGACTGATAAGAGAAAGACGGTTTCAATTGCAGCACCACGACCAATTCAAGCAAGGAAACCGATCGTTCAGGGGAGAGCCTATGCAGTCACTGCTCAGGAAGCAAGGAACGTGCATGACGTCATCCAAGGTGAGAACCTTTTAAAATTAAAGAGAATTTTCAATTCATCAAAATTTTAGATAGAAAAGGAGCATGCATTAGAAATTGAATAGATTTTTTTCTATTATACACAAAAAGTTGTATGTGAATTGAAAGTGTAAATTGATGTGTAAATTATCGTATGTATGTGTGTATGCTATAGGTACTTTAAATATATATGAAAAAGGATGCTTCGGTGGATATGACGCTCGAGTGTTGATAGACCCAGGGTCTACCCACTCATTCGTCACTCCACGTTTTGCCAAGAAGATGAAGATTGTTCCAGAGACGTTGGATTTCGTCCTATCTGTGTCTATTCCGACTGGAGAGTTAGTAGACACGGAGTTAGCTTGTAAATCCATCATTGTAGCAGTTCGAGACTTAGAGGTGCATGAACTAGAAGCAAAGTTGATACTGTTAGACATGCAAGGGTTTGATGTGATCCTTGGCATGGACTGGTTGGCACAGCATTGTGCGACCGTCGATTGCAAGAACAAGGTAGTCATTTTCAGACCCAACACGAGAAGATCATTTCGGTTTCAAGGAGTGAGGTTGTCATCTGTGCCACTGATCTCAGCAGTAAGGGCCGAAAAGATGATCAGAAAGGGTTGCAGTGGATACTTGGCTTTCTTAAAGGAGGACAAGGAAGAAAAGAATGTCATCAGCGAGACTTCACGACGTATTTGTAAGAGTTGCCTGGATTACCTCCAGAAAGAGAAGTAGAATTCACCATTGACTTAGCACCAGGAACGGAGCCTATTTCAAAAGCACCTTATAGAATGGCTCCCGCTGAGTTAAAGGAGTTGAAGGAACAACTACAAGAGCTTATGGACAAGGGGTTTGTTAGACCGAGTGTATCTCCATGGGGAGCACCAGTCTTGTTTGTCAAGAAGAAGGATGGGTCAATGCGGCTATGCATTGACTATCGACAATTGAACAAACTCACTGTGAAGAACCGCTACCCTTTGCCTAGAATTGACGATCTATTCGATCAACTGCAAGGAGCAAGGTATTTTTCCAAGATCGACCTGAGATCTGGGTATCATCAGTTGCGAGTCAAAGCTGAGGACATTCAGAAAATAGCTTTCCGGACACGGTATGGACACTATGAATTCCTTGTGATGCCGTTTGGATTGATGAATGCTCCGGCGTCGTTTATGGATCTGATGAACCGGGTGTTTAAACCACACTTGGACTCCTGCGTCATAGTGTTTGTTGACGACATTTTGATATACTCCAAATCCAAGATGGAACACAAAGAACATTTGAGGATTGCTCTACAGACGCTACGTGAACACCAATTGTACGCCAAACTCAGCAAGTGTGAGTTTTGGTTGGAAGAAGTTAGCTTTTTGGGACATGTCGTCTCAAAGCATGGTGTCACAGAGATCCAAAGAAAGATAGAAGCAGAGTTAAATGGGAGCGACCAAAGACAAAGGATCGATGTCCGAAGTTTTCTGGGCTTAGCAGGCTATTATCGACGTTTCGTTGAGGGGTTTTCAAAGATATCGGGACCTCTCACAAAGCTTACATGAAAAGATTCAAGGTTTGAGTGGAGTGAGGCATGCGAGAAGAGCTTTCAAGAACTCAAAACGAGACTCACTTCAGCTCCAGTATTAGCGATTCCTTCAGGTAGTGGAGGATACGCCGTGTACAGCGACGCGTCATACAATGGCCTTGGATGTGTACTCAACCAACACAAGAAAGTGATAGCTTACGGATCAAGACAATTGAAAGAACACGAGAAAAATTACCCGACTCATGACTTGGAACTGGCAGCAGTCATTTTTGCGCTGAAGATTTGGAGACATTACTTGTATGGTGAGACCTTCGAAATTTTCACCGATCATAAGAGCCTCCGATATTTGTTTACACAGAAAGAGCTCAACATGAGACAGCGCAGATGGATGGAATTCCTCAAGGATTATGATTGCTCCATACAATACCATCCTGGCAAGGTGAATGTAGTAGCCGATGCATTGAGTCGGAAAGGTTCAGCTCAGTTAGCTTGTTTGATTTTGGGTATGCACCGATGGAAATTATTGGAAGACCTGGCATTCTATGATGCGAACATTGAGTCAAAGGACACCAGATCCTTTTTGGCTAACATATCAGTAAAGCCAGTGATATTTGAGCATATCCACGATCTACAGATGAAAGATCCAGCGTTAACAAAGATTCATCAAGACGTGAGTGAAGGCATCAGGTCGGACTTCTCATTAAAAAAAGATGGTTCTTTATTGTTTAAGGGCCGTCTATGCATTCCGGACAATGTCGACCTAAGACGAACGATTCTTGATGAGGCCCATAAGTCAAATTATGCTATCCACCCTGGTAGCACCAAAATGTACCAAGATTTGAAAAAGAACTACTGGTGGAGAGGACTGAAACAAGACGTGGCCGAGTATGTGTCACGATGTTTGACTTGTCAGCAGGTGAAGGTTGATCATAGACATCCCGGGACTATTGCAACCTTTACCAATAATGGAAGTGGAATCGATCTCAATGGATTTCATTGTTGGATTACCCCGTACTGCCAAGAGACAATGCCATTTGGGTCGTCGTAGATCGATTGACCAAATCAGCGCACTTTTTGCCGTACAATACTACATATACAGCAGGAAGACTGGCAGATTTATACATGAAGGAGATTGTAAGATTACATGGCATTCCAAGCAGCATAGTTTCAGATCGTGATCCACTATATACGTCCAAGTTTTGGAAGAAATTTCAAGAAGGAATGGGAACACGACTAGACTTTAGTTCCGCTTTCCATCCTCAAACCGAACAGAGCGAGTGAACCAAGTAATAGAAGACATGCTCAGGGCGTGCATGCTTGATATGCAAGGATACTGGGATGAGTATCTACCGATGCTCGAGTTCGCATATAATAACAGTTTTCAAACGAGCATTGGCATGGCACCGTATGAAGCTCTGTATGGACGACGATGCAAGTCACCCCTCAATTGGGAGGAAACAGGTGAGAAATTTGTGTTAGGACCAAAGCTACTTGAAGATAACACTACCGTCGTTCGAATTATCAGAGAAAGGTTGAAGACAACACAGAGTAGACAAAAAAGTTACGCCGACATGAAGCGGACTAGTGTCGACTATAAAGTGGGTGAGCATGTGTTTGTGAAAGTGTCACCTATGAAAGGTGTAATGAGATTTGGCAAGAGAGGGAAGTTAAGTCCACGTTATGTTGGACCATTTGAAATTTTGGGACGAGTATGTGAAGTTGCATATCGCATTGGTTTACCACCGCTGTTTGATCGAGTACATAATGTTTTCCACATATCCATGCTCAGGAAGTACGTGAACGATCCGTCTCATGTATTAGGAAAGCAACTTATAGAGATGTGTGAGGACATGAGCATGATAGAGGAACCAATGGAAATCTTGGATCGAAAAGAACAAGCATCACAAGACTAAAGTGATTCCCTTAGTGCTTGTTCGGTGGAACAACCATCCTAAAGAAGAGGCTACTTGGGAACGAGAGGCCGATGTGAAAGAACAATATCCAGCCTTGTTTCCAACGATGTGAGAATTCAATGTAAACCACAAACATGTTTGTGAAATCTCCACTATACTTGTAATTCAATGGAAATTTTGATCCAATCTGATTGAGGAACTGAATCATATGTACATGATCAAGTATACGCAACTCTATGAAAGAACCACTTGATGTCATAAACTACCAAGAATAATCAAAGAACCAAAGAAAATAAAAATCTGGAGAAATTGGGCAAAACCGATTAATCGAATTTCAAATTGATTGATCGATTTGGAATTTCGATTAATCGATTTTGTTCGATTAGTCGACTGGCATGTGCCAGTGACTGGAAATGAGAATGAGAGTTAGAATATACATAGGATGCAATTTCGATTGATCGAATTAAAATTTCGATTAATCGATTTGGGATCGATTGATCGATTTTGGGAATTCGATTAATCGAATTAGGAATTCGATTAATCGAACTGCATGTTCGATTAATCGAACAAACTGGGAATTTTAGAAGAAATTGAAGTCAGATAGACGATTTTGATTAATCGAAGTGAATTTCGATTAATCGATTTTGAATTTTCGATTAATCGAAATGGATTTTGATTAATCAAATAACTGAAGGAATTCTAGAAATTTAGAAGTTACTGCACGATTTCGATTAATCAAAGTAAAATTCGATTAATCAATTTTGAAATTTCGATTAATCGAAATGGATTTCGATTAATCGACTGGCTCGTGCCAGTGAGCTCAAAAAACTTAAAATATTACATAGGTACGATTTCGATTAATCGAAATGGTTTCGATTAATCGAATTTAACTTTCGATTAATCGATTTGGGAAATCGATTAATCAATTTTGCGCGCCTTAACCTAGTTTTGAATCTCGATTAATCGTTTCTGAATTTCGATTAATCGAGCCGGGGCCTATATATTGAAATTTAGGGATTTTCTTTACCATTCGAAATCTTTTGAGCTCTCGGGTTTTTGGCGCTTCACCTTCTTCTTCTTCTCCGACCATCCGTGCTAGGGTTTTTGCGCATTCTCCATCGATCTCCGACCGAGATCGCCTCATTTCGGATTGAAACCTAAGGTAAACCCTAGATTTGTGTTTTTCCCTTCAAGTTGAACTAGATAAACCCTAGGTTTTCTCAAAATGCCGCCCAAAACCCGTCTATCTTCAAAGAAGGCGACTTCTAAGTTGCCGGTTAGGCATAAGAACGCCGCACCACCACCACCTACCCCATCGCCGGTGAGGACTCCATCACCGTCGGAATCGGAGACCACCTCCGGTTCGACGAGCGCGTCTACGCGCGAGTCTTCCCGCGAATCCACCCCCATGCCACCACCACCCACCAATGTCGAACAACCAAATGAATGGTGGATGGCAAAGACCTTTGAGGTCGAATACATCATCGACCCTACCCTATTCACAAATCCCGATTTACCGGGCGAGACCCAATGGGCTCGAAATTACCTCACCAACGTCGGACTCGGCAACCTTCTCAAACCAATCCGGGGTTCTTACTACCCTAGATTGGTTAGACTCTTTTACCAAGGGCTAACCGATGGCCCTACAGACGATTGTATTATAACCAAGATTGAGGGTCGTCTCTATACGATCACTCGACGTCACATCCACGAGGTACTCGAGTGCTACCTCGAGTTCACCCCCGCAACTACCCTCTTTCCGCCCTTTGAGGAAGACCCCCGTTTTGAAGAGGTCATGACCCGTATGACCAACGGGAAAAAGGGGTCGGGCTCCTCCATCAAGAGGGTTGACCTTCCACCCTACATGTGGATGCTTGATTCCATAATCAAGTGCAACCTCTACCCGATGCGCCACGACACCGAGCGCGTGGACAAAGTGCAACATGCACTATATGCGGCCTTCTGTGGCCGATGGTTTGATGCTACTTTAGTCATCCTCGAAGGGATGAAGTACATCAAAGGGAAGTTGATGAAGGGCAACATGCGGCCCAAGGAGAAGATGCCGTATGCTCGGCTCATCTCGAGCATGTTGGAGAGCTACTCCGACGAGCCCTCCTACACCATCTCACCTCACGAGGTGAGGGCTACGGATCACATGAAGACATTTACGAAGTCTTCATGGACCCGTAGCTACAACCTTCTAAAGCGGACCCTACCAGCTCCGGGTCCCGCTCCCGCCCCAGCCGCAGCAGCAGCAGCAGCAGTAGCACCGCCACCACCCCCACCACCTCAGCATGACCCACCCGTGGGTGGGGCACACCCTATTCCCGCAGAGCCATCCGTGGAGAGGGCTCCCTCCCACACCGTAGCCTCACCGACGCCACCTGCCCACTCCCCGCCCACGACACCCACCTCATCCTACCGCCGGCGTGCCGCATCATCGGGGCCGACCATCGAGGAGGTGTTGGCCCGTATGGAGGCCAACAACGAGAGGATGAACCGGCAGATGGACTTCTTGATATTCCACACACTCCGCCACATCTACCTGATCGACTACCGCCGCTACCTCGCCCAGGAGGAGGAGTGGACGGCCGGATGCACCACCTTCCATAGAGGACCCGTCTTCTATCCCACCACTACAAACGCGGCTCCTTCCACATCTACATCCGCTCCACCGACCGAGACGCCGCAGCCACAGCCGACCACCACCCACCAAGACTGCGCCCCCACGCCTGTGAGCTGGGCCCAAGAGACCCACCAGCCACTGAGCACCACACTGGTGAGGGACCCATGAGTCTTTTATTTATTTTTGTATCAGTCATGTATTGTGTACATGTATATCTTGTATGCCACTTTATTGGCACTATATAAAACTTTTGATATTAATAGAAAATCTTAACTTTTGTGTTAATTGTTTACCTTCGTCCAAAATTTGAGTTCCATGCATGTGATATTTTGAGGGGGAGGATGTAATAGCCTAAAAAATCACACAAAATTATGACCTCGAGATCTGTGCCCGATCGGTCATAGGTTTGACCAAATGGAAGTCCAACAGTTAGTATGTAGTGTGATGAACGGATGAGATGTGATAAATAGAATGCCTATGTGGTGTGTGTTGTGAAGGTGTGTATACATACACCTACATGTATGTGCTCAACACACAAGTGAGAAAGGGATAAAGGGTTTAATAACCCTAGATGTGTATTTTAGTTGTTTCAATCAAATAGTTGAAGGCTAGGGTTTCAAATTTTGGCTCTATGCATCCAAATCGCGTTGAATCTGGCTTTTATCTCTTGAATCCCCCCTCCAATCAGTTGCAATAACTCCTCTCTTACTTCTCTCTCTCTCTCTCTTCTTTACTCTCCTTCAACAACCAAAAATACACATCTAGGGTTATTAAACCCTTTTATCCCTTTTCTCACTGTTGAGCACATACACCGCGGTAGGTGTATGCGACTACACCTTCACAACACACACCACATAGGCATTCTATTTATCACATCTCATCCGTTCATCACACTACATACTAACTGTTGGACTTCCATTTGGTCAAACCTATGATCGATCGGGCACGGATCCCGAGGTCATAATTTTGTGTGATTTTTTAGGCTATTACAATTGGTTCTTGTGACAATAGCTTCTACTCATTTTGAAACATAATCCACTGCCACTAAGATAAAATGATAACCATTTGAAAGAGGAAAGGGGCCCATAAAGTCAATACCCCAAACATCAAACAGTTCCACAACAAGGATGGGCTGCAAAGGCATTGAGTTTCTTTTGGACAGCCCTCCTAGTTTCTGACATCTCTCACATGTGCTGTAGTGTGTATTGGCATCTTTGAATAAAGAAGGCCAATAGAACCCACACTGCAAGATTTTGTCAGTTGTTTTTCTTCCACTAAAGTGGCCCCCACAGGCATTTTTATGGCACATGGCCAGACTACTGAGGACAACACTTTCTAGAACATATTTTCGGATGATTTGGTTTGCACAGTATTTGTATAAGCAAGGTTCCTCCCAAAAAAAGAATTTTACCTGTAAGAAAAATAGGTCTTTGTCCATTTTGGTCCAATGGGCAGGAATCTTGCCTACAAATAAATAATTTATAATGTGTGCATACCAAGGAACGAAGGATTAGATGGAAAACAATTGCTCATCCGAGAAAACATCATTTGTAGGGTCATCAATACATTGTTCCAACAGAATTCTAGACAAGTGGTCAGCCACCACATTTTCCACACCCTTTTTGTCCTTGATTTCAATGTCAAACTCCTGCAACAGGAGTATCCATCTAATCAGTCTGGCCTAGCATCTTTCTTGGACAATAGGTATTTCAATGCTGAGTGGTTTGTGAAGATTATAGTTTTAGACCCAAGTAGGTAAGGTCTAAATTTGTCAACAGCAAAACCACTGCCAGAAGCTCTTTCTCAATTGTGGTGTAATTCAGCTGAGCTTCAGCAAGTGATTTGTTGACATAGGCAATGACCACTGGCAGCTTATCTTTCCTTTATCCCAAAACAACACCTATTGCCAAGTCGGATGCATCACACATCAGCTCAAAGGGTAGTGCATAGTCAGGTGTTTGGAGTACAGGGGCAGAGGTGAGGCATATCTTCAAAGTTTCAAAAGCCTCAAGACATTCAGCAGAAAAATCAAAGGGCACATCCTGGCAAAGCAGGTGGCACAATGGTTTAGCAATTTTGCTTAAGTCTTTAATGAACCTCCTGTAGAATCCTGCATGTCCAAGGAAAGATCTGATTTGTTTAGCTGTTCTTGGAGGTGGCAAATTTTAATGAGGTCAACTTTGGCCTTATCTACCTCAATCCCTTCTCTAGAGACTACATGGCCCAACACAATACCTTGTGTTACCATGAAGTGGCTCTTTTCTCAACATAAGACCAGATTGGTCTCCTCACATCTTTGCAAGAGTAGATGGAGGTGTTGCAGACATTGGCCAAAATTGTCCCCATATACAGAGAAATCATCCAAAAAGATTTTCAAGAACTTGTCAATCATATCAGAGAATATGGCATACATACACCTCTGAAAGGTGGCTGGTGCATTACACAGCCTAAAAGGCATCCTTCGGTAAGCAAAAGTGCCAACAGGGCAATTGAATGTAGTTTTCTCTTGGTCGTGAGGGTGCACAGGGATCTGGTTGTACCCTGAGTACCCATCAAGAAAGCAATAAAAGGCTTTTCCAGCCAACTTATCAAGAATTTGATCTATGAAGGGGAGAGGAAAGTGGTCTTTCCTAGTTTTAGAGTTAAGCTTCCGATAATCTATGCAAACCCTCCAGCCAGTGGTCTCCCTGGCTAGTCTCAGCTCTCTAGACTCAGTTGTAATGCCTGTTATTCCAGATTTCTTGGGCACCACTTGGATAGGCGCCACCCATTTGAAATCAGAAATGGGGTAGATTACCCCAGCATTTAACAATTTAATAATTTCTTTGAGGACCACTTCCTGCATGTGAGGATTCAATTTCCTCTATATTTTCTTGGAGAGTACTGAGCCCTCCTCTAAATGGATCCTGTGCATACATATTGATGCATCTATCCCTCCGAGATCTGCAATGGTCCAGCCAATTGCCATTTTGTGCTTCCTCAAGACTGTTAGTAATTCTTCCTCTTGCTCATTGGTAAGAGAGGAGGAGATAATTACAGAAAGTTTTTTACCTTTCTCAAAGAAGGCATATTTCAATGTTTCTGGAAGCTTCTTGAGATTCAAATCAGGGGCTTGTTGGGTGGATGGCAAGATTGATTCTTTATTGGTTTGAGGAAGAGGCAAAAATGTAGGTTTCCAAATGGAATGTTGCACTAAGCCCACAGAAGACTTCAATGTGGTCATGTCTTCTGCCATAACAGTTGGACTTTCTTCCTCTACCATGTCCCAAACTTCAACTAAACTTTTGACAATGTTCCCCTAATCCAGCAGAGTGGGTAATCCTTCTTCAACAACTTCCTCTAGTACATCCACTGTAAAACTTTCCTCTACTAAGACAACCTCAACCACTCCCATAGGTCTCCTTTCAGACCTATTAGCCATTAACAGCACAATGGAGGTGGGTTTTAGCTCCCCCAAACCTAGCTGCTGATATACACTGTATGGCAGCAGGTTTACATTGGCTCCAAGGTCTAGAAGGGCCCTTCCAATTGTGTGGTTTCCAATTATATAGGGAATAGTGGGTATCCCTGGGTCTTGCAACTTCTTTGATATTGTTATGTTTAATACAGAATTAACTGTATCAGTTGCAAAGACCTTTCTGGACAAATGGCCTCCAGCTTTTCTTTTCTGGGTACAAAGGTCTTTCAGAAATTTGGCATAGGTTGGGACCTGTCTAATTGCATCAAGCAGGGGCAAATTGATGTTTACCTACTTAAAGGTCTCCATCATTTCTTCCATCTGTGCATTCCCCTTATCAAAAGGGGCAGGGCTACTCAAAGCTTGAGGAAATGGCAACTGAGGTACTGCTGGTTCCTCAGCTGCAAGCCTATGACTAAACTTTTTTTTTTTCTTTTTTCATCTTTTATTTCCTGCTGAGGCTCAACTACAGCCTCATTATTTTTTTCTTGTTGCAGGGTAGTAGGCAACTCTTGGCTCGATGCTCTAACATATTCATTTTCACATTCATTCAAAAATTCTTTAGAAATGACCTCTCCTTGTTCCTTTCCAGCCTGGTTGTCCACCAGCTTGCCAGACCTTAGGGTTGTGATGCCATTATTTCCCTCAAAACTTGAGGAACCTTCTCCAATCAAATATTGGCCCTTAGGGTTGGCCACTGGCTGGCTTGGCAACCTGCCCTCCTTTCTTTTGGCAAAGGCATTGGATATTTGGCCTAGCTGCTATTCCATTTTCTTTATGCTTTGACTGTGAGACTTCACAGTATGAGTCAAGGTTCTAAGGTTTTGCAATGAGGTCAAAACCTGATCCTCAAAAGAAGCATTTCGAGGCTGAGGTGGGGGAACTACCAACTGATTTTACTGCTGGGGCAGCTGTTGATGCTGGAGATTTGACCTTGGGGCATATCCCTGGTTAAATGCTGTTGTGGCCTTTGAGGTAAGGCCAACATCTGTTGTGGCTACATGTAATTATCTTGTCTCCACCTCAAATTTGGGTGGTCCCTCCACTGGTAACCAGTATTTTGGTGCTGGTATCCAAATGGCTGCTTGTTGTAGCCAACAGATTGTCGCTAGCCAAATGATTGGGCAACAGCAGCTTGTTCCATCGCATACTCAGGATATTGCCCTGCAGATGGGCACTCTTCCACTATATGTTATGGAGATTGGCATATTAGACATGCCTCCATCACCTGTGCAGCCCATCTGGGTTGCACCACAGTCAATAGTTTATTAAACTTATCAGAAAGATTGGCCATCTGCATTTGCAGATCATTATTCCCAGTTACTTCATACATCTTTCCTTTGGAAATTGCAGCTAGTCCCATTTTAGAAGAAGGCTCTTGAACAGTTCTTGACAAGGATATCTTTTGGAAAGTATTTTCACTGATGGCCTCGAACAATTCCCATGCCTCATCAGCTGTTTTGTGCATGTAAGTTCCACCACAAGAGGCATCTACCATGTCTCTGCTTTTCTCATCAATTCCATTATAGAAGCTCTGGACAAGCTGCCAGTCAGGGATCTTATGGTGGGGACATTATTTGAGCATCTCCTTGCATCTGTCCCATGCTTGATTAAAATCTTCAGTTGGGGATTGGGCAAAAGCAAGTATTCCTTTCCTCAACTGGCTGGTTTTTGTCTATGGGAAGAATTTTGTCAAAAATTTGGTCTAGAGGTCTTTCTAAGAACTGATGCTGTTCTTTGGGAGAGTAGCTAACCAGGTGCTGGCCCTGTCCTTTAGGGAGAAAGGAAAGAGCCTTAATCTAGTGGCTTCTGGTCCCAAACCAGTAATGGAAAATGTTGTGCACAGGGCCAAGAATTGGTCAATGTGCTTGTAGGGGTCTTCCTTGCTGAGCCCATGGAAAGAGGGAAGCATTTGGATGATTGAGGTTTTAATCTCATAGTTTCCCTGAACATCTGAGAATTGAATGCTGAATGGGAAATTATAATCATCAGGAGCATTCAATTCCTTCAATGTTCTAGGTTGCTCTTCACCCATGAATGCTGTCTCAATTTCAATAAGGGGCTCAACTGTGGTGTATCTGGGCCTTCTTGATCTTTCGGCCTTTTCTATCTCAGGGTTAGGAGACTCTAATGTGGGACTGAGGGATCTCCTTCCTAACATGCACACACACCAACAGCAGGGAAGACTACTTGTAGACACATTGCAATTAACTCAAAGAATTATCTAAACAAAATTACGATTATCCTAATCAACTGCTATGGAATTTGCAAAGGAAAATAGACTGAGTTTTGAGGGCTAGAGAAATGCAAATAGAGGTAGCTAGACTCCTAGTGCAGTTCAACTTTCCTTCTCTGCTACTGTCCTGATCTGTAAAAAAAATCTAAATGTAAATCAGTAGTATCAGTTATTCACAAGCACATCTACCAAAGAATAAAAAATATAAAAATCTAGGGTCTACTAATAGATCAAAAATCCCCAGCAACGACGTTAAAAACTTGTTGTTGATTATTTCTCCAGTGTGAAAAGAAACAAAGATGGATACAACATATCTGAAAGAAATCAAGACCTGCAAGATACAGGGCCTATTGTAGCAAGTTTTAATAAGTAAGAGTTTGTCCCACAGGGAAAAATGGTCTAAAGCTCCAAGGGAGCCATCTTTAGTAGGCCCTCTAGATCTGACTACAGATCTGGCAATCCTAAATGGAAGGGGATTTAAGGTCACTATTGTTTAAATCTTATGGTAACCTAGTGCCTAAACTAAAAAAATGGTTGAGAAGAATGATGGAGTGTGAGAAAATAAATATCAAAAGGGTGAGAAGTAAGCTATTAGGTACAGATCTGATGGGTTTTATAACTCAGACTCAGATCTGCTGCTATAGAAGTCCTGTCCAATGGCTACATTATCCCGACATAAGAGAAAGGATCCAACCCACCCCTGTGCCATGATCCAATCCCTTATGGCTATAACCTGTCCACTAAAATAGTCACAGACTATCCAATAGGGGAACCACAGTCCATAGATGGGTCAGAACATGTTTATCATTATAGGCACTACTTTATTCAGGCTACCAGCTCAAGAATCCATAGGAACCTCAACCTCTAAAGTTCTGTGTGTGGGGCATAGGGTTGGATATGTGCACTAGCCTGGACACATAAGACCAGTAAGAATTTGAATACTAGCTTTAAATCTAGTTGTTCACTGCTTTAGAGAGATAGCAGTGATCCAGTCACAAGCCTACAATCTCTACAGTCAGATCAGATCTGCCATCTGATGGTGGGTCTATACAAATACAGGGGACTCTGTCTCTACACAATCTCTCATAGGGCTACAAGCACAAGTGCAGAGAAGAATCTGTCTTAGATCTATGGATTAGCCTCACCCTAGGGCTATAACCTGTCCACTTAAATGGCCACAAACTATCCACAGAGGCTATCCTCCTCACAGAGGTCTGGACAGAACAAGTAGATTACTGCCACCACCATGTTCACAAGGCTACCAGCTCAGGCTCCCATGGGGATTTAGATTTAGTAGATCATGTGGTGGGGCATAGGCCTGCATATGTGCACTAGCCTGGAGACACGGGTCACTTGGATCTGAGTAAGCCCTTAAAAATAATCCTCCATTACTTACAATACAACTTAGCACTGGAGGATCTCAAGGCAGCAGCCTTGTACAGAATAACCCTCAACCACCAATCCCATACATGTATAACATCCTATTATAAAACCTCATTAAAACTATTCCAAATAAACATACAAAGTCATAGCCAGCAAGTGTTGGGCTATGGAGAGAAGAAAAAAATGGAAAAAGATGCTGCCTAAACCCTAACCTTAGCCTACTAGAACTCTACAGTCGATTCAAGAAGATAGGAGGAATTCAGTCCTCACCTCCTCTTCTAAACCTAAACTAGGCTTAGGCTTATATAGCAGTCGGCTGTGGGAGCATTAGGGTTATGAAAACCCTAATTTTAATGATGAAAATGTGGCCCATTTCTATTTCTTGGATGCCTCGGGGTGTGTGCACGGAGATTGGGGCATTAGAGTGCGTGCCCTAGTTGCTGGAAGTTCCCAGACTGTCCCTACAGAAGTGGGGGAAAGTTGAGATCTCAAGCCTCGCTAGGTAGCAATGGTTTTCAGGTCTTGTCACGTGATAGAGTGGTCATCACGAGATTAAATTGACTTGAAGCTCCTGCAGTCGCGGGATAGATAGTTTGGTCATCGCGGGATTGCACTTTCCATTTGAGTGGCGCAGGAATCGCGTGCACATTTTGTTCCATTTGAAGATCAGATCAAGTTCTGGAGCTCTCTCTCCTCAACTTTTCTGAGTGAATCGTGCGAGGGTTAAATGCTCCTCTCTTGAGCCGCGCAAGATTGCATGAGCGCTTACAACTGAGCCTCGCGACAACTGTGTGAAGACATCTTTTGGAGCCCTTCTGTCATTCATCTACGTGAGAACAACGCGAGCAATAGGTGTGCTGCCTTGAGAAACTCGTGACAGCTGTGCAAAGTATTTTTCTCTGAATCACTTGAACCCTGCAATATCTGTGCGAGGCTCATTTCTTGACTTGTTGCTGCTATGCTTTGCCTATGCTGCAGCCAAGTTCTCTGTCTGGGTCTAACTTCCTTTCTTCTGAGGAACTTCTGGGGCCCACTTAGGCATTCAATGTGTACATCCAGGTGTGTTCTACCTTGGTTTCTTCTTTCCTCTGTGAATGGGTTACCAGTTGCTTGGAGTTCTGGTGCAAAAGTAGGCTTCTTAACAGGGTTAGGGCCTTATCTGCAGCTGCTGGTTATTACCTACAAAATGGTCTTAACACACATTTATTAAATGACTAAGGGTCTAACAGAGGTTAAGTTAAGGGGTGAAAAGTGGTACTTTTCAGGTCTTAATAGTAGTTTTTAATGAAGTGACAACCCTTGAAACCTCTCCTTTTTCCTTTCGTTGCATTAGTTTAGGATAGAGTCTCAGATCTGGTATAGATCAGGAGATTTGCCATAGTTTAAAGTACATTTCCCTCTGGACATACCCTGACTTACCCCTTAAAGCTTGCTGCAATAGTCCTAGTTCCTGCAGGATTGGTTGCTTACCTTGATCCCATTTCTCTGTGATTTTGCCTTTAGTTTATTGTTTTTAATCCTTTAAGAATTATAAGGTAAGCAGCACAACCAGTTTTTAGCCCCGCTACTAGGGATCTATATTTTTAAATTGGTAGATCTAAGTTTTTTCTCATTTTAGATTTAGATTTATAATTGCCTGTTTTATGTTTAATTAATTGTTGTTATAATTTTTTGTAGTTTAATTTGATATTACAGATCTGGAACTGGAATTCTGAGAGGAGCATTGTGCTAATTGGTGGAGCAAGTTGTGCTTAAAGTTTACATTTCCTAACTCTTTTATATTTTTCGATCTATATACTTTTAGATCTGCAACAATAGTTGTGTGCTTTTATATTTGTTTTACTGAAATCTATGTTGTATTTTATGTGTTTTACTTGGTTCCTGCTGTGTGTATGCTTCGTAGGAGATCTCTCAATCCTGAGATTATCCCTATAGATCTTGAAGTTGAGAGGCTTCTCCGACCTAAGCAATCCTTACACACACCTGTGGTTAATTCTGAGATTTTTGCAATGGGTGAGCAACCTAGGATATTGAAAGAATTTAATGCACTAGGGGTGTACAACTCTCCCTTCTGCATTCAATTCCCTGCTATCCAAGGGAACTTTGAGATTAAATCTTCCATCATACAAATGTTGCCCTCATATCATGGCCTGAGTAAGGAAGACCCATACAAGCACATTGATGAATTTCTAGGACAGTGCACTACCTTCAACATTACAGGTTTGGGGGAGGAAGCAACCAGGTTGAGACTCTTTCCTTTTTCATTAAAGGATTGAGTCAGAACTTGGCTGTCAACGCTCCCAACCAATAGTATTCAATCTTGGAATGACCTTCAATGTCAATTTTTGACTAAGTTTTTTCCTATATCCAAAATAAGTCAGCTGAGGAAGAGCATAATTTCATTTACTCAAGCCCCAACTGAAGACTTTCATCAAACATGGGAGAGATTTAAGGAGCTCTTGAAGCAATGTCCCCATCACCAAATTCCTGAATGGCAACTTGTTCAAAGTTTCTATCACGGAATTAATCGCAAGAGCAGGGACATGGTTGATGCCTCATGTGGTGGTACTTACCTCCACAAGACAACTGATGAGGCTTTGGAGTTGTTTGATATCATTAGTGAAAACTCTATGCAAAGGGAGACTTTGTCAAGGGACATTGAGACCCCTGTTAGATTGGTGAGAGAGAACACTACAAGAGGGAAAATGTATGACATTAGTGGATACAATGATTTGGAAAGGAAAGTGGATAGTTTGACTCAAAATTTTGATAAGTTCATGGGAGCAATGCAGTCTCCAATGGCTGCCAAAGTTGAGGAAGCATGTGTGATATGCCAGTCCCTCACTCACTCCCTTGAGGAATGTCCCTCTACTGCCCAATTTCCAAACCTTGTTTTGGAACATGTGAATGCTACTTAGCCCTTTAGACAACAACCAACTGCTGGTTATTAGTGGAGAAACCACCCCAACTTGAGGTGGAGATAAATATGTCTCAAAACCAGCAACAGCAGTGGCCACAACAACAGTCCTTGCCCTTTAGAAATTTCCAGCCCTACCAATAGAATTACTTTTCAAGGCCCCAATACCAGCAGCCTATGGCCTAGATAATGGCACAACCTGTGCATCAAAGTGCACTAGCCTCAACACCCTCTAGATCCCTCACTTTTGAAGAGCAAGTTCTGGCTTCACTGTAGAATTTGGGCACTTTATCTCAAAATGTTAACTCCCATAGCCAAAGTATTAGGAAGATAGAGGACCACCTTGGTCAGCTATCCAATACTTTGACTAGGAGAGAGAAGGGAAGACGGCCTAGTCAGTCCATGAACAACCCAAAAGGGTAGTATATGATGGGTGAGACTTCTTCACATAAAGAAGCTAAATTTATAACCACTTTGTGAAGTGAAAGGCTGGTTGACAACAAAGTTGGTGTTGAGCTTGATGAGAAAAGTGCAGGAAATGAAAGAACAACCTATGTTGATATGTAGCAGGAGCAGCATATAAGAAATAAGGAGGGTGTTGATGTGCCCCAACAGAAAACTGAAAAAAAAAATAAAGAAAAATCTTATGAGCTTGCTAAGGCAGCAAATGGGAGATCAGTCCCCCATTTGCCATTTCCCAATGCACTTCAAGCACCATCTCCTTTTGATAAGGGGAATGCTAAAGTTGAGGAAATGATGGAGACATTTAAACAATGAAGAACAACTTGCCTTTAGCTAATGCAATCAAGCAAGTTCCAGCCAATGCAAAGTTTTTAAATGATTTGTGCACTCACAAAAGATAATCTAGGATACACCTATCTAAGAAAGTCTTTTGTGCTAAAAAAGTGAACCAAGTATTGTCCATTGTAACCCCAACAAAGCTCCAAGACCCTAGAGTTCCCACAATCCCTTGCATCATTAGGGATCACACCATTGAGAAAGCCTTGTTAGATCTGGGAGCTAGTGTAAACCTACTTCCATATTCAGTTTATGAGAAGTTAGGTTTGGGAGAATTGAAGCTCACACATGTGGTGCTATAGCTGGCTGACAGATTTGAAAGGAGGCCTGTGAGAATGATAGAAGATGTGTTAGTTGGGGTTGACAAGTTTTTCTATCCAACAGATTTTTTGGTTCTTGACATGGAGCCAAGCAAGTGCACTACCTCCATTCCTGTAATTTTGGGCAGGCCTTTCTTGGCCACTGTCAATGCTTGTATACAATGTAGATCAGGTGTAATAGAGGCGTCTTTTGGCAACATGAAAGTAAAATTGAATGTTTATAATGCAACAAGTCAGCCTCACTTGGATAGTGAGGTTTGCTTTTTGATTGATGTGTTGGATGAGATTGTGGAAGAGACTTTGCCCAACTTGCTGCATTGTGATAATTTGTGTGATATTTTTTAAAATGTGTGGAGTAAAATGTGGAAGAGAAGACCCCCACACCTATGATTCAAGAGGTGAAAGCCTTAAATTCAGAAGTGGGGCAGCAATAAGGTATCCTCCTTGAAAACCAGCTGTGTTGCCTCTTCCACCACCATCAAAGGCACCTTTGTTGCCTTCACTCAAAAGTTCACCTGAAGTGGAGTTTAAATAGCTTCCCAAGTCCTTGAAATATACTTTTTTGGGGGCAAACTAGAAGTTGCCAGTGATCATTTCTTCCTCCCTCACTGATGAGCAAGAAGAGGAGCTGTTGAGTGTGTTGAAAAAGTACAAGAGTGCAATAGGTTGGACTATTACTGATCTTGGGGGCATCAGCCCTGCTGTTTGTATATATAAGATTCACTTAGAAGAGGGTTCCAAACCCTCTAGAGAGATGCAAGGAAAGTTAAACCCCCACATGCAAGAAGTGGTGATGAAGGAGGTGGTCAAATTATTAGATGCATGAGTCATCTATCCCATTTCAGATTCTGAATGGGTGGCACCTACTCAAGTGGTACCTAAAAAATCTGAAACCACTGTGGTGAAAACTGATTCTAGTAAGCTAATTCCAACTAGGGAAACCACAGGTTGGGGGGTGTGCATTGATTATCGAAAGCTCAATTTAAAAACCAGAAAAGACCACTTTCCTTTACCCTTCATAGACCAGATTTGGATATGTTGGTAGGCAAAGCTTTCTATTGCTTTATTGATGGATATTCTGAGTATAACCAAATCCTTGTGTATCCACAAGATCGAGAAAAGATAACTTTTACATATCCCTTTGACACTTTTGCCTATAGAAGGATGTCATTTGGATTGTGCAATGCCCCTGCAACTTTCCAAAGGTATATGTATGTCATTTTCTCTGGCACGATTGATAAGCTTTTAGAGATATTCATGGATGATTTCTCTGTCTTTGGGGATAGTTTTAGCCAATGTCTACACCATCTCAGCCTTGTGTTGCAGAGCTGTGAGGAAACTAACTTGGTTTTGAGTTGGGAAAAGAATCATTTTATGGTCAATCAAGGCATTGCCCTTGGCCATGTTGTTTCCAACATAGGCATTGAGGTAGACTAGGCTAAAATTAATTTGATTGCACATTTGCCCCCACCTAATACTGTGAAATAAGTCAGATATTTCTTGGGACATGCTGGTATTTATAGGAGATTCATAAAAGATTTTAGCAAAATCTCAAAACCCCTTTATCACATGTTGTGCTAAGAGGTTCCTTTGGAATTTAATGATGAATATCTCATTGCTTTTAAGCTTTTGAAAGACTATTTAACCTTTGTATCTCTCCTTCAAGCACCTAATTTTTCTTTGCCATTTAAGCTTATGTGTAATGCATCAAATTTTGCTATTGGTGTAGTTTTGGGATAAAGAAAGGACAAAGCACCTTCTGTGATTGCTTATGCAAGCAAGACCATGATTGATGCTCAGTTAAATTATACTACAACTGAGAAGGAATTGTTGGCCATTGTCTATGCTTTGGAAAAATTTAGGTCTTATGTGTTAGGATCTAGGATTGTAGTGTTCACAGACCACTCAACCCTGAAGTACCTTTTGTCAAAAAAGGATGCTAAGCCAAGATTAATTAGATGGATCCTCCTATTATAGGAGTTTGATCTTGATATTAAGGATAAAAAAGGGGTTGAAAATATGGTTGCTGACCACCTATCCAGGATCCTAGCTGCTGAGTTTGATAGGTTGCCTATCAGTGATTCTTTCCCTGATGAATAGTTTTTTACTATCAACACTTTTGCACCTTGGTTTACAAACATAGTGAACTATTTGGCTGTTGGTAGGATTCCCCCACATTGGAACAAAATGGATAGGGAGTTGTTCTTTTCCCAGATTAGACATTACATGTGGTAGGATCCATACTTGTTCAAGCATTGTGTAGACCAAGTGGTGAGGAGGTGTGCCCCTAATGATGAATTTTATAATATACTAACCATGTGTCATGAACAGGCTTGTGGAGGCCATTTCAGTGGAAACAAGACTGCTGCCAAGATACTTCAAGTGGATTTTATTGGCCCACTATCTTCAAGGATGCATGACAGCATTGTAAAGCTTGTGAAAGATGCCAGAAAATGAGAAGTTTCTCCAAAAGAAATTCCATTCCTTTACAACCTATAATTATTATTGAACACTTTGACATTTGGGGGATTGACTTCATGGGTCTTTTCCATCCTTCCTATGGATACAATTTTATTCTTATGGCTATGGACTATATGTCCAAATGGGTTAAGGCCGTAGCCACAATAACCAATGATCACAGAGTTGTTCTCAACTTCTTGAGGGAAAATATTTTCTCTAGGTTTGGCACCCCAAGAGCTATCATTAGTGATGAGGGATGTCATTTCAGTAATAGACAATTTGATAACTTAGAAAGTATTCTGTAACACACAAAGTTTCCACCCCATACCACCCACAGATCAGTGGTGTAGACACCTAAATTCGGCCCAAGGCCCGATCAATCTGTACTTAGGGAGAGATGTACCCCTGTGTTTCTGATGGCACCCCCTGAACCCTTAGGAACCTACCTAGACTAGTAGGAATCACCCTAAGACCTTTAGAGCCATTCTCCTAATCCTTAGAAGTCACCCCTACACCCTAGAATCCCTTCCCAGACCTAACTTAAACCCTTCTGGCGGGTGATGGGAGGAGAGCTACAGAATTTCACACAGACCATTACCAAGTATGAGCCATATATCATTGGAAAGAGGACTTCTCTAGCTTTCCAACAAGCTAAAGATTACCCAATTTGGAGCTACGGTTCAAACGTTATGGCCGATTGAAGTTTTACATAAAATCATAAAAATTTTGCTCAGGCATGGATATTACATACGCCCAGCCAATTTAGCCCCAGATTAGTCAGGAGTATATATTATATACGCCTGTCTATTTTGGAAGAAATTTGGCCAGGCGTATATAATATATACGCCCAGCATAGGTGGGACCCACCACGGGCTTCATCTTCCCAGGGCTCCCCTGTTTTTGATGAAATTTACTGTTCCTAAACTGGGCGTATATAATATATACGCCCAGCTTAGCTACAGTAACTGTCATCAGTTGCTCGAATTTCCTTCTTCTAGTTTGACCCATAGACCATCCCCTTGGTTGAGGTGGGTGTCTTGAGATTGGTTGCACCCTCTTGGAGCTTATTGGCAACCCTTAAGTCACCCATGGTCTCACCCCATCATCTGCCATTAAAATCAATCTCCCAAAACCCTAGGACCTTGAAAGCCTAGAAAACCTTAGATGGGGGATTACCTAATGGCTAAACCAATTAGCTCTTAAGTAAGCCCCTAACCCTCCCCTTTTCTATAAATAGAGAGGCCCCCCTCTTCCTTAAGGGTTAGAAAAAATTGGAGGTTAAGGATTTGGAGCTCAAGAGAGAACCCTAGTGAGAGAAAATGCACTCATTTTCCAGAATTCCAGCAACCTTAGTTCCTCTTTTCCAATCCATTTCAACCATTAGATCACTCCCTTTAGCTAAAGTCTAGCCTTTGGCCTTACCCTACACTTCCTATTTTATTAAATCCTAGCATTAGAACCCATTTTCACACCATTTAAGCCATCGGAAGCATGCCAAAGTGAAGATCTTCTACGGTGCAACAAGGGCCCGTGAGCTCCGGCTCACCCCTGTCTTCCTCTACCTTCTTGGTGTCTCCTCTGTCCAAGGATTCAAGCCGTTACACCGCCAAAATTTTGGTTTGGCTCAAAGCTTGATAGGACCGTATTGCCTTCGGGCAAGGGGAAGCTCCGCCCTTTTTATTTTTATTTTGGCCATAGATAGAGACCGCTACGTGCGGGTTGATCGGGTGCCTAAACCCTTCCCGATCGATAACCGAAGCCCCTACCCTAGAGCCTTTGGCAAAGACCGGTAAATCATAGTCATATTAAGCACTTCGGTGCTCAAAATATCGATTTGAAGGTTTCCCGGGTCACCAAAAGTTCCGGGTGGCGACTCTACATTTTATTAAAGGCGAGCGCATCGCCGCGACGGGTTCGAGAGGATCCACGATCGAACAGATGGCAACTCTGCTGGGGATTTCACCCTAGCGCTTCCCCTCTTGTTGGCCTTTCCTTTTATTTTATTATTTTACTAACCATGGCTGTTTTTGTTCTAATTTACTGTTGTTTTTTGTTATTTTTTGTTGTTTTTACTAACGTACTCACCCCTACGATTCAGTCCTTTAAGTGCCTTAGCCATTTGGCAGGCCTACTTGCGCCTTAAATTTCAGCTTTTACGATTCTTGTCATTTAAGCCGCCTTAGCCATTTGGCGGGCCCGCTCACATTTATTTTCACGTCATTTAAATTTCGGTCATTTACAAGCCTTAGTCGTTTGGCGGGCCTACTTGCGTACTTTATTTCGGTCATCATATTTCACCTTTGAATGCCGGCCCGTTGAGGCGGCACAGGTTTGTCATCCCCGACCCGATTTTGGACTTAATCTCACTCCCCTATAAAAGTTTGTAATTAAAAGTGAACCAACAGTATGGGGACATAATTGAATTTATTTTTGCATTTTTGGGTAGTTTTTAGGGTTTAGGCACGATACAATTTACGGTTCGATGGCGGCAGCCCTAGTGGTGATGATCCTGAAAAGAACCACCCCTTCCAATACCTGAGAAGGCGCTTGCGCCGGAGGTATATCGATTGGATTGCCAATTCCGATCAAGCCGTAAAACCCACATTGGTGAGAGCGTAGAAAACCCAAAATTCAGCCGTGTATCCCTAGGAAATGGAAAGGAGGGACCCGATAACATACACAGCAGTCCCCGGGAGCATTTCTCCCAAGAAACCAGTTCAAAGATCCACATTCAAGATTGCTGTCCACTGTCAAAATATAATTGACAGAACCTTTTGCCCGGCGTATATAATATATATGCCCCGCAAAAAGGCCTCAGATTTACACAGGCGTATATAATATATACGCCCAGCCAAAATCCCCAGATTTAAGCCAGGCGTATATAATATATACGCCCAGCCAAATCTGTACTTTTTTGGTCGGGTGTGCATAATATATACGCCCAGTATATACTGGGTTGCAGCAACTCGACCTGAGGCCCAATCCACCACCCCAATTCCCCGATTAGCGGTATTAGTGTCCGCGGTAGCCTCCCACATTCTCTAACACCCAATATGCCCCCGCCCAGTCAAAAGAAGGTGACTTCTTATTGATTTGCTCCGGGGGATCGGGTCATTTGCATGGATTCCCTTGCCTTCAATAGAACGAAAAGGTTCCCTTTCGCTTCTTCCGAAGTGTGTTGGATCCCGCTGTGGGACCTACTAAAGGTACATATATCGCCCGAAATGGGAGTTGACCCAGGGTACCAGGTCATCATTCATCTAAGTAGAGGGGAGTTAATTGTAATTTGAAAAAAAAGAGAGAAAGAAAATCCTCATCTTCAAAAAATCCACCTTAAAAAAAAAAAATCAATCAAAATCAAAAATAAAAAATAACAACAAAAAATTCACTTTTCAAAAACAAAAAAATAAAATCATCATCATTTTCCAAAACCCAAAAAAAACACACAAAGAAAAACAATAAAAACTATACCTTGGTGTGACCGTCACTACGACGACCTCAAACCCGGCCCATAGGAGAAGAACCCGAAAGGTATTTGGCCCTTACCCGCGACATCGGTACAACACTCGTCAGCGGATCATGTCAAGAGCCGATACATCCCCACCGTCATCCCCTTCCCATTCCCATATAGGAGAAGACCCGATCTCCGACACCTTCGCCCAAACCAGGTTCGATATCACGGGCCCATTTGGGGCGCCCGTGTTCACCTCCACCTCATCCCCTTCCCTCACAATCTCCCAACATACCCCTTTTTCATCCCCTACTGAAACCCCTCATTTCCCAACCGATCCTTGCATCCCCATCTCCCATCCAAACACCCTTACCGCATCCCCATACTTCCAAAGACCCCCTAGGGAGTCCCATCCCCCACCTACTTCCCACGTTCCATCCCTCTCATCACCCATCCCCCAACATCCTACATCCCATCCACCCCATCTCACATACCATTCCCACCACATGGCCCATCCACATCCCAACATACCCCCCCATTTACCCGGGTCATGCCCAATTTCTCCCAACCACCTCCATCC
Source organism: Chloranthus sessilifolius (assembly GCA_021018995.1). Classification (NCBI taxonomy): domain Eukaryota; kingdom Viridiplantae; phylum Streptophyta; class Magnoliopsida; order Chloranthales; family Chloranthaceae; genus Chloranthus; species Chloranthus sessilifolius. The sequence goes on from CM037592.1 coordinate 7,500,822, forward strand.
TTGAGTGAGCCATCACCCCCCAATCTCACACCTGAATCCATGCCCTCGATGGAGGACATGAGAACGATGTACGCTCTGTGGGCAGCTTCTCGCAACCCACCTCTCAAACCCCGCATCCAAATGTCCAAAACCTCCATACCCCATTCCCTCCTAACCATGCCCAACCACCCATCATCCATACCTCCCAAAATCCCCCACCTCACTCCCAGACCCAAGACCCTCAAAACCCATGGGCCCAAGCCCAAGCCCATCAGACCCAGGCCCAGGCCCAAAACCCTCAAAACCCATGGGCCCAAGCCTGAGCCCATCAGACACAGGTCCAGGTCCAAACCCCCCAGGGCCTTTGGACCCAAACCTATCAAACCCAAGCCCAGGGCCCATGGACACAAACCCAACCCCCTCATGGCCCAGTAACCCAAACTCAACAAGGCCCATTGGCCCAAAGTCATATTAAGCCCCACACCCAGGCCCGTCAGTCCAAGCCTTCCAAAACCATCAAACCCAAATCCCTCAAACCCAAGGCCCATCCACCGACGCTCATCAAAGCCCAATCACTAACCCCATACCCCCCCACCAATACCCTTCATTCACCTATACCCCTTACGCCCCCATCCCACCTCCAATGGGAAATCCAATCCATCCCATTCCTCAAAACCACAACACCCACCACCTCAATCACACCCCCATCAGCCCCAGAACGTGCACCCAACTCAGCACATCACTTACCCATAAAACGCTCACCCATTTATCCCTTCTCATCCCCTACAAACCATATGGCCCCACCAGGTCATCCAACCCATCACCCCCCAAGTCCAAATAGCAGAGCTTGCCCCTCACCAATACCGTGACCAACAGTACGAGGAGGATGAGATTATGCGATGGAGGAAGCTGCAGTTTAACCCTCCCGGGCCCACCATCATCACACCTAGGGTCGAACCAAATCAGGGGGAAGCGGTCCCCGCCGCGGCCTCAAAGGAATCAGAGCAGCAGAAAGAATAGATAGACAGAATACATAAGCAGCTGATGAAGATGGGAGGAATGAAACTACACTCAACGGACTTTTCATACTTATGTCTGTTCTCTGATGTACCCTTGCCATAAAAATTCAAGATGCCATCATTCGATAAGTATAATGGCATTGGCAACCCCATCGCCCACTTGAAATCTTACTGCGGGGATATGTGCTAGTATGGCGGAGATGAACGACTCCTCATCAAGGTGTTCCAGAAGAGTTTGACTGGCCCAGCACTGAGATGGTTCACATCCCTGGAACCATCCATGATAAAAAATTGGAAGGACCTGACACGATTATTTCAAGAACAATATGTCTATAACATGGACATAGAACCAAGGAAGTCGGACTTGGCCCGATTAAAGCAAAGACATGATGAAACATTCAGTGCTTACATGGGGAGGTGGAGGGCCTTAGCCATTCAGGTAACTCATCGGATTCCTGATGATGAGCAGATTGAATTGATAACTAAGGGAGCCCTCCCAGTCATCATAGATTTTTAGTATATCAGCAGCAGTCTAGTTTTGCTGATCTGGTCCGAAATGCCAATCGTTGCGAAGATGCCATTAGAGAGGGTAGGTTAGGAAGGAATGTGGCCAACGGAGCCACCGGGATTCGAAAAGCCACCAAACCAAGAATTGAAAGAAGACCAAGGACAGAGGTACAGAACATTGTTTACCCTCAGGCCAATACCAACGCCCCCCCGATACAACTCCAGGTTACACAACCACCCCCGACCCGTTTCGAGCAAGTATCAAGGCCAAGCAACGGACCAAGAGCCCCGTTTACCCTAGAACATATGAAAGCACGTTTTGAACGAGTATTCACCCCGTTGGGGCAATCCTTGAGAGTCTTACTACCGGCATTACTATAAAAAGGCCTGGTCAATTTACTCTAACCTCGCCCGCCACCCCACCCAATACCAAGGAATTACGATCCGAATTTGCATTGCAATTTCCACCAGGGACCAGGTCACCCTACGGACCGGTGCTTCCAGTTAAAGCACGCGGTCCAAGATCTGATAGAGGCGGGAAAGATCATACCCCTGCCACTTCCCCAAGGGCAGAACTAAAATATCCATCAAGCCCCTCTACCACCACACCCAGGAGGCCCCAGGCTTAACATACATTGGATAGAGGAAGAAGAAGAAGAGTTTGACCCTTCAGATTATATTAGCAATCAGGAAGAATTTTCACTCCCCAGGCCGAATGAAGATGAACTATTTGTTGGGGTGATCGAGCCACTGTATCTTGTCGATTATTTTCCCACACCGGCTTGCCAAGAGGAGCCCTTAGATTTTGGACAGTATTTTTCCACCCCCGCTCCCGCCTCTCAAATCCAAACGAGCACAGCCCCGTCGCAATCATACGCGTATCCACCCCATGCCCAATTTACCCCATACACCCCTCCGTCACACATAAATCATCCTATTCCATCGCAATTAATTCCATCCATATTATCCTACCCCATACACACCTCAAGTCCCTCCACCCAATACATTACTCGCCATCCCCAAGTTACCCCATTCCATACACACCTTCAAATCCCACCACCCAATTTACCCCATACACCCCTCCATCGCCCCTTATCCATGCTCCATCATCCCCAATCTATCCCATTTCATCTACTAACCTCTCATCATCCCACCATGCCACAAACCCTTTATAACCCCCCATTCCACCCACTACCCGCCATATCCAAACCATCCCGCTCAATGCACAACTCCATCGTCCCAATTTACCCACTTCATCCACAAACCCATCACCATCTCATCATACCTCCCCATATACAAACCCTTCATATCCCTATCACCTTGCCCACCACACCTCAAACATCTCCCCATCCCTCCAGCCTAGTCACACTCCCGCCATCCCTTCACTATTTTGGCCCTAACCCAACTCCACTGCCACTCGGACAAGCAACCCCTCACCCAATCCCCTCATCACCCAATCACCACTGGTCCTACCATGCCCAGGTAACACCAGTACAAGCCCCCTCCGTGCCCATAACTCCAATTCTGTCAATTCCCCCCACTACCATTCCACCCCCCATTGGAGTTAACCTGGTCGGACCCGAGAAACCAGTATATCCGGCCCAATCCTCCCCGGAATCCTCACGCACTCCATTTCTCATCCCAAAACCTGCTTATGACCCGCATCAGGTACCATTGAGCTATGAACAGACGGACATGAATGTCGGGTGCAACCAAGAAGAGGCTGTTGAATTCGTTACCCGATCGGGCCGGATTTCTGCCCAGCCGAAAGCATCAGGGGCAGTCAGAGGAGAAGAAAAGAAGAAAGAACAGGCCACAGGAAATCCCTTTGAAAAAATAGCCAGGGAGCACATACTGGAGACACAACTCAAGAGAACACCCGCACATATTACTGTGTGGGATTTGTTAATCACATCTCCACTCCACTTTCAAGCCCTAATGGGAGCGCTCAAGGACGCGCATGTCTCCACCCATGTAACCCCAGATGAAGTAGGGGAAATAATAGGGCAAGTGTTGGCTCCAAATGCCATCTCTTTCACCAATTCAGACCTACCGATCGAGGGGAATGACCATTCTAAACCCCTGAATATAACAGTGGAAGTAAGGAACTTGGTGGTACCGTTGGTCCTGATCGACAACGGGTCATTGCCCTCTAAGGATGGCAATCAAAATTGGGGCGAACCCCGACACCTTCCGGCCATCCATATCAAGCGCACGGGGATTCGACAACACTAAAAGGGAAATCATAGGAGAAGTAGACCTTGACCTGATCCTCGGACCATAAACCTTCACCACCCCCTTTCAAGTGATGGACATCAAGTCTACCTTCAATCTGCTATTGGGCCGGCCGTGGATACATAAGCTCAGAGCAATACCATCTACCCTGCACCAAAAGCTTCGATTTATCTCAGAAGGAAAAATTGTCACCATCATAGGTGAGAGCAGAGAGGACATGGGGAGGAGCGCTCTGCACATTGAGAATTCGAAAGTGCTGAACATACCGCACACAACTGAGGACACCGATCTCCATCGATTTGAGTATGACTTCTCAAATGTTACCCTCAGACCAACTGAAAAGACCCTAAATAAAACTGGAGGAGGAATGGACGCAGCTGTATTCATGCTCCATAGATGGGGCCATCAAAAAGGGAAAGGACTGGGCCCACGCCTTCAAGAAAGAAGAGACCCCGTCAAGGCCAAGGGGCAACAAACTAAATTCGGCTTAGGCTACAGGCCCAGAGAAGAGGAAGTCAGAGAAGCCAAGGAAAAGATGAGAGCCGCAGCAGTCGCCAAGGCCAGAGGAATCATCTTGGAAGAGGAACCTCACGCTCGCCCCCACATCCGTGAAACCTTTGTGAGCACCGGGGTAGTAAAAATTGATCTAAATGGGGAGACGAGGGTAACCCCACATAAGCCTATTTCAATCCACCCCACCAATCCCTACATCATCCCCCCAGACTTCGAAATGAACTTAGCCACCCTTTCCTTGTTTGAGGAAGAAGTTCCCCGATCCACCCCTCACTCCAGCACCAACCACTCTGGTCCCCTCCTAACCGTAGAGGACAAGGTCCCGGAGGATCCCTCTATAAATATGTTGAGGGAAGAAATGCAAGAGCCTACCGATGCCGCTACCGACCGAAGAGGTAAAGGCCAGGCCTCGCAGGTGAGTAACTGGGCATCCTTGCCCCAACTCTTGAGAGCTGCCAAATACCGTGAAAACGGCACCGACTCTCCAAAAAAAAATAACCTATAAAAAGTGAGGTTAGCCTTTGGACCACTCTACCTTGTATATATAGAGATCCACCTCGCCAGGGGCTGACTTCCGAAAAAATGCAAAAGATCATAAAAATACAAAAAATACCAATTCCAAAAATATTGTCCTTTAAAATTCCCAATAAAATCAATGTCGTGATACCCGTCCCATGTGAAGCCAACCCCTTCCCTGTAGAAATACAAGAAGAGGTAGGAGTCACGAGTCTGGACGAGGAAGGCCAAACCGACAAGCTCCCCAATGAGCTCCTTAAACAATTTGCCGATTTTGAGCATGGCCCTACCCCGATCGTTGAAGTGACGGAGGATGTCAATTTGGGCACCACAGAGGCCCCCAGAATCACCAAAATCAGAATATCGCTGTCCCCTATGGAGAGGAAAGGTATGATAGACTTCCGTCGATCATACCAAGACGTCTTCGCATGGTCGTATGAGGACATGCCTGGTTTGGATACCGATCTGGTTGAGCATGAGTTGCCACTCTACCCCGATGTTAATGGTGAAATAGCAATGGATGTTGAAGGTGAAGGATGAGGTCATTAAATAGTATGACGCAGGTTTCCTCATGGTATCCATGTACCCGTAGTGGCTAGCCAGTATCGTCCCCGTACCAAAGAAGGATGGAAAGGTTCGAATGTGTATCGACTTCCGAAATCTCAACAAGGCTAGCCCTAAGGATGATTTCCCACTGCCACACATCGATATCTTGGTTGATAACTCCGCAAAGCATGGAATGCTCTCATTTATGGATGGATTCTCAGGATACAATCAAATAAAGATGGCAGAGGTTGATCGCGAGAAGACAGTGCTCATTACCCCCTGAGGAAACTTCTGCTATAAAGTAATGCCATTCGGGTTGAAGAATGCTGGGGCAACCTATCAAAGAGCAATGACGGCCCTGTTCCATGACATGATGCACCGAGAGATCGAGGTATACGTCGACGACATGATTTCCAAATCGCCAGAAAGAGAGGACCACTTGGTAAACCTTCAGAAGCTATTCGAGAGGTTGAGAAAATATAAATTGCGGTTGAATCCCTAGAAGTGCGCCTTCGGCGCTATGTCTGGAAAGTTGTTGGGCTTTATTGTCAGTAGGAGAGGGATCGAGGTCGATCCGACCAAGATCAAGGCCATCACTGAAATGCCACCACCATCTACAGAGAAGGAAGTCAGAGGCTTTTTAGGCAGGATCCAGTACTTCAGCCGATTCATCGCACAGTTAACTCCTATATGCGCACCAATCTTCAAGCTGTTGAGAAAGGACTCACCAGTTGAGTGGAATGATGACTGCCAGGCTGCATTCGACAAGATTAAAGGTTATCTCCTGAAACCTCCGGTATTGGTACCGCCCGTACCTGATAGACCCCTAATAATGTACTTGTCCACGACTGAGTTTTCCATGGGCTGTGTGTTAGGACAACATGATGAAACAGGAAGAAGAGAGCAGGCCATCTATTACCTAAGCAAGAAATTCACTGATTACGAGACACGCTATTCTCATCTGGAGAAAGCATGCCTGGCGCTCGTTTGGGCTACTCAGAGACTTCCACACTACCTGTTATCCCAGGCCGTTCTACTTCTAGCACGGATGGATCCGTTGAAGTACCCATTCGAGAAACCTACTCTCACTGGCCGAACTGCACGATGGAAACTACTCCTATCTGAGTTTAACATTACTTATGTCACCCAGAAGTTGATTAAGGGGCAGGCACTCGCCGATCATCTTGCTGAGAACCCTCTGCCGAACTATGAGCCTCTAAGGATAGAATTCCCCGATGAAGACATTTTGTTCATGATTGACAAGGATACAGAGGAAATGGAGGAGCCCTGGGTAATGCACTTCGATGGGGCATCGCATGTTGAGGGCCAAGGAGTTGGCGCCACTCTTATCTCTCCGAAAGGATCCCATATACCCATCTCAATCAAATTGAACTTCCCCTGCACCAACAATATGGCCGAGTATGAGGCACATGGGTTTACGGCTCTTGATCTAAATATAACTCACCTTAGGGTCTTTGGAGATTCACAGTTAATTATATGCCAAACCAGCGATTGGAAGACCAAGGATGAAAAATCGATCCCATACCATGAACATCTAGAGGATCGATAACCTACTTGAGAGGTCACCTTCTCCTATGTGCCACGAGCAAGAAATCGGTTTGTTGATACAGCCACAGCCTCTATGGTTGAGATTCCATATGGAGTGGTGATGAAGCCGATCATGATAAGCGAGGAAGAACGGCCTTTTGTCACACGATCGAAGGACCTACAGTGTTAGATGATGAACCACCCTGGTTCTCAGACATCAAGAATTTCCTCGAGACCTGAACTGTCCCGAAAGGAACATCAAAGGTAGACAAACGCACCATCCAGCGATTGGCAACGAACTACGTCATCTGCGGTGATCTCCTGTACAATATTCTGCTCCGATGCCTAACCCAGAAAGAAGCGATTGAGATCATGAAGGAGATTCATGAAGGGGTCTGCGGAGCCCAGCTAAGAAAATTCTAAAGCAAGGATACTTTTGGACTACTTTGGAAGATTGTTTACGCAAACGTCGAGAAGTGCTACAAATGCCAAGACCACTCCAACTTAATACACGCTCGACCATTGACTTGGCAGCATAGCCACTCCTTGTGTTCACCACAGAGGGTCTCGGCGTCATCGTAAGATCCTAAGGCTTCCAATGGACATCAATTCATCCTCGTCGTTGTGGAATACTTTACAAAATGGGTAGAGGCGGCCTCCTATACGAGCATTAAGGCTAGCCATGTTGAGAAGTTCATCAAGAATAACATCATTTGCAGATTCGGTGTACCCAAAGATATCATCACTGATAATGGCACTAATTTTGCTAATAGGCACATCCGGGCCTTGTGTGAGCGGTTCAAGATCAAGCATCATCGTTCATCCCCGTACAGGCCTCAGACCAATGGAGCTGTGGAGGCAGCCAACAAAACTCTGATCCGCATCCTGGAGAAGATGGTAGTTACTTACAGAGATTGGAGTGAGCGGTTACCCTTCACCCTTTAGGCCTATAGAACATCTACCCGCACTGCAACAGGGGCAACACCATTCTCCCTTGTGTATGGGACCGAGGCCGTGCTACCCGTTGAGGTCAAGGTATCGTCACTCCGTATCCTTTTAGAATCCCATCTACCTAAAGCTGAGAGGGCAAGAGCCTGTTTTGAATAGCTAGACCTAATTGACGAGAAAAGACTCCTAGCCTTGTGCCAGACTCAGGTCTATCAGAGGAGAATTGCACGTGATTACAATAAGCGCATCCGCGGTCGAGATCTGAAGGTAGGAGACATTGTACTGAAGAAAATTTTTTCGTCTCTCCACGCCGATCCGAGAGGGAAGTTTAGGCCAAATTGGGAAGGACCCTACGTCATCCGAGAGGTTCTGCCAGGATATGCCGTTCGCCACACCACCATGGACGGAGACCACTTTCCTCAGCCCATCAACGCTGGATACCTCCGTAAGTTCTACTCATAGGTCTTGGGACAAGGTAAGTTTCGATAAAAGTAGATGCGTGACCGCTTAAGGGCTCCATAAAAGAGGCCATCATTTCAAAGTCAAGTAGCCCAAAAGAATATTCCCTGTAAACCTTCACCCCTTTTTGCTACACACTTCGGGCCAACAACCATTTCTTTCATATACCCCACCCAAAATTCCAAAACAAAAAGAGAAGAAAGAAGAAAAGGGAGGAAAAATCCAAACTGTTGTTGCTTCTTAGTGTGCTTGATTTATGTGAGTTTTGAAAACAGATTTATAGCTGCTAAATTACAGTGGTTCTAGACTATATAAACAAATAAAGAAATATCAGCACAGTTAGAAGAGAATTAGCCTGCAAGATCAGGGCCAATTGTAGCAAGTTTTAAAAGTAAGTGAGTGAAAGATCGTCCACAGAGAATTTGTCTAAAATGTAAGACAAACCTCCAGATCTGAGCTACCAGATCTGGCTTCTTATCCTATCTAGAAAACTGATAAGATGAGAGGTTTGAATTTATCACGTTTAACTAACTAAAAACAAAGAAAAATTTAAACTAAATGATTCAGATCCGAGTTGGGGGAGTGATTGAAACAAAGATGGAGAAGTAATATCTAAATCTGATTTGGTCTTTGAAATCTAATGAGAATAGCTGCAGCTCAGCAGAGGTGATCCAATCTTCATCTGGCTACAAGCACAGATGTAAGAGAGATAAATCTAATTCAAGGATTAGGCTTACACTTATGGCTATGGTCTGTCCACTTTAATGGCCACAAACCATCCAATAGTCTTTAATCCAAATCCTCAATTCAGAATAGGAAACATCACTACAAATCTTTGTAAGAGACTAGGTTACCAACACTAATTCTTACGGATTAATGAATCAAGGAAATTGCATGCAAAATAATGAATCTAAAGGAGTCTAATGTCTTGAGGAGATCGAGAGGAACCCTTGACATGAGTCCAATGGAGAATGCATAGTTCTGACAACCTTAAAATTCATCCTTACAATTTCGAGCACGGCTTAACTCTCGGTTTCTAGTCTTGGATGCAAACTCTCCTTTGAATTACTGCAGATCTCACACTCTCAAATGTAAGTACAAAGTAGGCTATTACAAGGATTACAGACAAGCTGTCTGGTTTGAAAATGGGGGAATAGGAATGAAACTCAAAATCTGGATGCCCAAATTGGGCAAATGGTTCGTCAATTTATAGCTTTCCCCAGGTCCAGCTCAGATGTGTATCAACCAATCAGAAGTTCTCATATCTGTATTGACCAATGGTAGTCGAGCACGGGGATCGAGATCTGTTCAATCGAATTCCTCGATCTGTTTATAATCAATCGTGAAAAAGGCATCAATTCTGTTATGCATTTTGAAAGTTTGTTAGAGTTTCTAGAAGTTCCCACCAAGTTATTCCCTCTCTAGGTGCTCACGTGGGGTGGAATATTCCATTGCTTTATGCTTAGAACCCTCTGGAATGTCCCTAAGTTTTAAAATGCATTGGGACGTGCGCAATAGATTACTAAATTGCCCTTGTTAAAACTGCGAATCTCCAGAATACCTTTTTGCAGAGCTTAGGGGCCTTTTAGCATAAAGTCTTGTGACCGAAGCTCTTTTAGCAATGTTCAATCTCTCTTGAATTGTGTTTTCTCCTTTTGCAAAGTTCAATCTTCTCTTGAATTGTGTTTTCTCCTTTTAAAGTTCAATCTTCTCTTGAAGAGTTCGGATGCTCTTGAAAACTAAACTGGAGTTTTAGTCCGTTTAGCGAGTTCGAGGTTCTTTCACGAAAAGTGTAGGTTCTTTTGCGAAATGAACTACGTAGTGCATTCCTCTGTTGAATTGTTCCACCTTCTCTTACGGGTCTTTGCCTCTTCCATTTAGACCTTTCATGATGAGGTTTTTCTTCACTTCCTTCCTTTGGATTGACATGGATTGTCATCTTTTGGCACTTTTAAGTCGCTTTTATGGTTAAGCTGTCTTTATTGTTAGGCGCAACATAGGCACTTAAAACACTTATTTAGTTCTCTCAAAGGTCTATCAAGACTTATGTTTAGGGTGAAAAATAGTATTTTTCACTTGTCAACACACCCCCCAAACCTAAGCTTTGCTAGTCCGAGCAAAGAAAATAAGAAAATAATATATAAAAAAACAAAGTAAAGAGCCACTTTGTAGGGAGCACACGATTGCATTTAGCATATGCAATAAGCCTTTTAAACCCTAGGTGATCCCTAGTGGAGGAGTGAAGTCTCCTGAGGGTTTTTAGTGAAGGTACCCACAAACTTCTTCAATACGTTAGTTAAGATCACTGCAGTTCTGTTACAACCACTTTCCTCAATTGATTATTCACACCTGCATCAGTTATTTTGTTAGAAGGTTTTACAAGAAAGATATCAGTTTAAAACTAAAATTCAGCAGTAATTCTTGTTACTATTCAGTCGATTTATGTAAGAGGCCATTTACAAGGAAAATTAACAAACAGCAAGCCTTTGATTTAGGAATCCAGCTTTGATGTTGCCCTAATGATTGATTTTAAACCCAATTCTCACCGGGATTTTCACTCAAAAACAAATGAGAGGGTTATACTATTTCACACAACTCAAGAGCAATTCTGTCCTCAAATAGGATGTAAGCATGAGCATAGGCATTGCTTTTAGTTAAAATTCACGCTCCTTTCACCATAGACTACACAAATTCTTATCTCCATGTGATAGCTCAATCCATCAATGATCATAAGGACTTTTACTTGGGTTTGATTGTGGGCTTATGGGTGAAATCTCTAAAAGGGTTGGAAAGGTGTTCATATTTGAGAAGTCGGTCAAGGTAAGGAGGTTATATGACACACCTTCTTCAATTGACATAATTTCATCTTCTTCTTTCAAATTTCCAGAGCCAAAGTGGCCATCTTTTTCTCTTTCTTTTTCAAACTTCCAATGAAAATGCCTTCTTCCTTTTGTTTTGCTCAAATATTTTTCTTTTCTTTTTCGAATTAACCTTGTTGCATGCCACATTCCCTCTGTTGTTTCATCATTGCCTTCAACTTTTACCCTTCTTTTGCTATTAAATTGTTACTCAATTCTCCTTCCCTCAGCTTTCTTCCCTTTCTCTTCTGACTTCTCGGGGTAGGGTTAGGCTAAATGAAACTGATGAGGTTTATTGGATGAGATTTCAAAGGATTCATCGATTTATACAGCTCAACTGGTGTGTATCAAGGGCAGTTTCAAAAGGTGGGGCTTTGTAAGGTTCAAACTGTTCAAAAGGAGGCCTTACATCATGTCTTTAATATCATGAGTGCTATCAAAATATTTCAATTTGGATATGTGTAACTTCTAGTGCCAGTACGCAAATTCACAGTCTTAAAAGCAGAAAAGATTGCCACAACATACCTCCAAAGAATATATTTCAGGCCCAAACCTCACTGGGTGTGGTTTTTATCAACTTCTTGAGGTATATATTCACTGTTTTCCTTCATTTTAGGTTTACTAAAACATCAATTTTCTTTTGGAAATTTCCTGACATTTACTTCATGAAAGTTTTTTAGAAATACATAAGAAAGTAATTTTAAAGAGTTTTTTTTTTTAACTTCTTAATATATTTCAAAACAACAGGTGTGAAAAAAATATATAAAATTAATCCAAAATATGTTAACTCCTTAATTGATTATTGCTATTTCTGTCACACCCCCAAACCAAAGGGAAGCAGGGTCCACACTGGTCCAAAACAGAGGAAAAATATATGCAAGAAAGAAAAATAACAAAAGTAATGATGGCAAGAAGACAGACAAAAATGCACAATAGTAGACACAAAACAAAATTTTCTATTACACTGTATAACACAAAAAGTACAATGAGAGCTAATAATTGGGGTCAAAATCTGTATCATAGGTTGGTTCAAGTGGCTCCGAACTGGAGTCACTGTCAGAATCAGAGCTAGAGTCAGTGTTGGAGTCCGAACTTGATTGAGCTTTCTTCGGAATAGTGTTTTTCAGCTCAGTATACTCCTCAGATTTGATCTTTTTGGTGAGGCCAAGGTGTTTGCTGAGGCTGGTGGTCTTTAATTTTTCTTGATCAAGTTGGGCTTGCAACATGGACACTTTGTGTTGCTTTCGATCCTCACCGGTGAAATGTTTGACCAAGAGTCCTCATTTTATCTCTTTCAAATTTCATAAAGATCTCTAACTTTCGAATCTGGTTTTCATAAGGGGTACGGATGTAAGCTTGCAAATCAGCTAGCCCCTTTTGAACATCTCTGCGGATATAAGGGTTGGTTTCCATGGCTTTGATGAGGGTGGCATATCGGGGGAGAGGAATGGAATGGTAGGGGACTAAAGGTGGCCCATTGTATGGAGGGGTGGAAGAAGTGGCTAGAAGGGGGACAGTAGGTCTCAACAAGTGGCTTGCTCGAGAGAAAATGGGGAGTGGTGGAGGATGGAAGATCAACCAATATTACCTCGATCCGTTTGGGTGGCACATGGGAAGAAAAATAGGTCAGGGGTAATGGTGGTTGTGTTTGGGATGGAAGCTAAGGTATGGGAAGCTCATGGTTAGCATGATTGTCTGTTGTTGAGATTTGGTTGGGCTTGATGGATTGGAGGTAGGTAAGGATTTGGGAAATGGATGCAGTGTGGGAGAGGTGGGCATAGTAGAGACTGGGACAACCGAGGTGGAGGGAGGAGGTGCAATGGTCAGAAGGGAGAGGTTGGAAAGTGGGTGAAGGGAGGAGGAGCAGGTATAGGGGTGGGGTCTAGTTCCATGGTTTCAAAAATAGAACCCATTAAAGAAGAGTAGGCCTCAGAGTGAAGGGCCGTGTCTGTGTAGGGAGGTCGTGTGTGGGCTGATGGAGCAGGGAATTTGAGGGCTTTGGAGCAGAGGAGGCAGTGGGATGGGGCAATAAAATCAGCTAACTCCTCTAAAGCCTGGGCATTGGAGGTGAAATTGGTGGTGGAGAATGGTGGTTGGTGTAGAGGGGAGTCCACAATTGGAATGATGGAAGGTGTGGGAGATGGGATAGGTGAAAAGGGCTTGAGTAGGGAGGTGCAAGGCCAACTTCCTCCAGAGTATGTGTAGTTGAAGAGCTGGTCACCAAAGGGAGGGAGGTTTTATCTATAATGGGTGGAGCTAAAGAGCTGGTCACCACAGGAACTGGCAGAGTTGGTTCAAGAAGTGGTGCAGCTAAAGAGCTGGTCACCACAGAGTTGGTAAACCGGATCTCGCAAAGTTGATTCTTGACAAATTTGGATCCGCAACATGGAAGGTGCTCAGTGTCCCAAATTCAGGTGGGTTCTGCGCTCACACCGCAGGGTGGCTTCAGCTCAGGCTCACCAGGATGTGGGTTCGCTCACCACACCGCAGGTTCAAAAGAATAGGGCATGTGCAGTTCACCGCCTCTCATCCTTCTCAAGATAGCCGCTTGTAGTCCAAGCCGTTTTCCCAAAATTGTGAGGGGTAATGACTTCAAATGGCTCCTCACTATCAATGTCAAATTTGGCTCTGAGGAGAGCTGTGATCAATCTGCCAAATGGTAGGCCAGCTATCTTATGCTCTTTCTTCAGGTTGGTAATGACATCAGCCATGGCTTGAAAAATTAACATAGGGGCATTGGAAAACTGCCCCTTGGAGAAATGAAAGTGGGCCTCCAAAATTGGTGATCTCCTCTCTGGTCCTCATGACATAAAAGTCGCCTTAAAATGGAATCCATCAATAGAAATTGGGGCAAGGTCTCTTCTCATGATGGACTGCCGGCCCACAATACCTTGGGTTAAATGTACCATCTCTAAAAGAGGTCTTTAGAGTAGTCAAAGGACCAGAGGGATCAAATTGAATGGTATCCCAAAGCATTCCCCTATGTCTTCAAATGTCACAAGAAGATCGCAATCATCAATGAAAATGACAAGGGTAGGGACATCAACATCTTTTCAAAGACCTTGACTAGGTTTTGGTACCATAACTTCACCATTCTTGGGTAAATTTTCTCGGCAAGGGGTAAGGATATTGCTTAGTGAAGCCTCTAAGGTATCTTAAGGATGGCAAGCACTGGTTTGGTGACGAAAAAAAGTTTCGCTACCATCACCGGTATTAGCTTCGAGCTTCAATGAAAGGGATTTGGTAGGACCAAATGAATGGGCAGAGGAGGAAGCTCAGCTCGGGGCTAGCAGCAGTAGGGTGGGTTCCTCATGTCTAATTTTCTTCCTTTCTCCACCATGCCGCTTTATCCATTGAAAGTTTCCGTTAGCTAAAGTTTTGGCTTTTCCTTTAGCTTTTGGGGTCGGTTTGCTCACTTTCTTAGCGAGGATTTGGAGAACATTGCCCAATGATTTCTCCGCTTTTCCCATTCTAGATTGATGTAAAAATGCCCAAAATAGATCATACGTAATCAAATTACTAAATGATAACCAGAGAGAATGGGTAGAGAAATACCGAGATCTAGGGTTTATGTTTGAAGAGTTTGTTTGCTTTAAAATCCCCAGATTATCGGTGAAATCCTTCTCCGAAAATGCAAATGATCTACAATTAGTTACAAAAGGGTAGTAAACTTGTTAACTTCGTGCAAGGAGAAAGAAGTAGGGTAGCAGTTGAAGAGTCGCTCTGCAGAAAGAGTTTGAAATGAAACCCCACCGTCGAAAGGGTTTAAATATATTCAAAGTTAATATCGCAAAGGGCCTTTAACGTTTCGAAAAGTTCCAAAAGAGACCTTTTTACAATTGTGAATGGCATCAGTACCATTCGACAAGTTAACAGCTTCAGAAACATCATTTCGCAAAGGAATTAGCTTCAGAACTATCTTTTCGAAAAGAAAATGGCTTTAGCACCAACTATTCGAAAAGCACATCTTTGCTTTCGAGCAGTTCATTACAGCTCCAGAGTCTATTCAAAAAGAAATTTGGACTTTGCAAAAAGTGAATTATGACTTTGCCACTGAACTTTAAGCATGTTTAAACTATGCGAAAAGAGATAAAAGCAAAAACAGAGAAAATAAGCAAAAACTATGATATACAAACATAATGTACAGTTTTCTACCATCAAATTTTTGGAGATTCGTGATGATATATGGGCAGCACAGGCTCCTGGGTATTTTCAATGCATGGTTTGAGCCTCTGACCATTGACCTTTATGATTCTTCCATTACTTCGATCAGAAGGGGCCGCTTGAATGAATAACGAGTATGGCCCTTCCCATCTGGATCTCAATTTTCCTGGGAAAAACATGAGTTTTGAGTTAAATAACCATACCTTAGAACCAGCTGTGAACTCTTTTCTCAATAAATTTTTATCATGAAAAGTTTTGACTTTCTCTTTATACAATCTTAAATTTGTATATGCATCCATTCGCAGCTCTTCTAACTCAGCAAGTTGCAATTTCCTGTGATTACCAGCAGTAGTTAGATCCATGTTCAATGTTTTAATGGCCCAAAAAGCTTTATATTCTAACTCTACTAGTAAATGGCATGAATTTCCATAGACCAACCTAAATGGGGACATACCAATTGGGGTTTTATAGGCTGTCTTATATGCCCACAATGCATCATTCGGCTTAAAGGACCAATCCTTTCTATCCTTCTTCACAGTCTTTTCTAAAATATGTTTGATTTCTCTATTGGAAATCTCCACTTGTCCACTGGTTTGTGGATGATATGGAGTGGCTACTCTATGAGTCACAGAGTATTTCTTCAACAATGTTTCAAAATGTCTATTACAAAAATGGCTTCCCCCATCACTGATAATGGCTCTGGGAAAACCAAACCTGGAAAAAATGTGATCCTTAAGAAATTTCAAAACCACTTTGTGATCATTTGTTTTAGTAGCTGTGGCTTCAATCCATTTGGATACATAATCCACAGCTACTAAAATGAAGTTATTCCCATTGGAAGGAGGAAAGGGACCCATGAAGTCTATCCCCCAAACATCAAACAACTCAACTACTAAAATAGGTCAGAAGGCATTGAGTTTCGCCTAATTTCGTGATTCAGCGGGACTTACAATCCTGCAGGGCATCCTTGAAAAGTGTAGGCCAATAAAATCCACACTGCAAAACTTTTGCAGCAGTTTTGTTCCCACTAAAATGACCTCCACAGGCCTGTTCATGACACATAGAAAGTATTCTATGAAATTCTTGGTCAGGGACACATTTCCTTATTATTTGATCGGCACAACTCTTAAACAGGTAAGGATCCTCCCAGATGAAGTGTTTAACCTTTAAGAAGAAAAGATCTTTATCCATTCTATTCCAATGGTGAGGAATTCTTCCAGAGTAGCAAAAGTTGACTATGTTGGTAAACCAAGGAGTGTGTACACTAATGGCAAAAAGTTGCTCATCAGGGAAAGATTCATTGATAGGCAACCTATCAATCTCAGCAGTTAAAATTCTGGAGAGGTGATCAGCCACCACATTCTCCACCCCTTTTTTATCTTTAATCAGATCAAATTCGTAATAGGAGAATCCACCGATTAATCTTGGTTTGGTGTCCTTCTTAGATGTAAAGGTATTTCAAAGCGAGTGGTCATGAACACCACTATTTGTGAACCCAAGACATATGACCAATTTTTCTAAAGCAAAAATAATTGCCAGCTCCTTCTCGCTTGTTGTGTAATTGAGCTGCATCAATCATTGATCTACGGCATAAGCTATGACATGAGGCACTTATCTTTTTTCTGTCCAAGGACAACTCAAAGCATAATCGATGCATCACACATCGTTCAAAAGGTAATGAATAACTGAGACTTCAATATTGGAGCTGAAATCATGCTTTTTAGGAATTCAAAAGCCTTCATGCATTCATTATTGAAAACAAAAGGGACATCTTGGCACAGAAATGACAAAGAGGTTTAGTTATTTTATCAAGTCCTTGATGAACCTTCCAAAATCCAAAGATGTCCTAAAAACTTGATTTGTTTAACAGCTTTTGGGAGGTGGTAAATGTGCAATTAACTCAATTTTGCTTTGTCCACCTCAATGCCCTTGTGGTAAACAACATGGCCAAGCACAATCCCCTGGGTGACCATCAAATGACTCTTTTCCCAACTCAAAACCAGATTGGTTTCTTCGCATCTTTGTAGTACCAATTTGATATGGTGTAAACACTGGAAAAATTGTCGCCATAGATTGAGAAATCATCCATAAAAATCTCCATAAATTGGTCAATCATATCAGAAAAAATTGCATACATGCATCTTTGGAAGGTAGCAGGAGCATTACAAAGACCAAAAGGCATTCTCCTATAGGCAAAAGTGCCAAAAGGGCACGTGAATGTGGTCTTTTCCTGATCTTGTGGGTACACAGGAATCTGGTTGTAACCAGAGTAACCATCAAGAAAATAGTAATAAGCTTTTCCTGCTAGCTTATCTAAGATCTGATCAATGAATGGGAGGGGGAAATGGTCTTTTCTGGTCATTGCATTTAATTTTCTGTAATCAATACAGACTCTCCATCCAGTTGTTTGTCTGGTTGACATAAGCTCACCAGAATCTGAGGTTACAACAGTGATTCCAGATTTCTTAGGTACCACCTGTGTAGGTGCTACCCAAGCTGAATCTGAAATGGGGTAAATGACCCCTGCATCCAACAACTTAACAACCTCTTTCATGACCACTTCTTGCATATGAGGGTTCAACCTCCTTTGCATTTCTCTAGAAGGCTTTGCATCTTCTTCCAAGTGGATTTTGTGCATGCAAACAGCTGGATTGATTCCTCCTAAATCAGCAATAGTCCAGCCAATTGCCCTTTTATGTTCTTTCAAGACTATCAACAGCTCTTCCTCTTGCTCCTTTGTGAGAGAGGAAGAAATAATGGCAGGCAATGATTTATGATTACCTAAGAACACATACTTCAAAATTTCTGGCAGCTATTTTAGTTCTAAATTAGGTGGGCTGAGAAAAGAAGGTAACAAAGGTACCTTAGATGTTTGTGGAAGGGGGAGAGTAGCAGGTTTCCAAGAAGAGAAACTTGCTGATTGATTAAGAGTTCCTTGCACAACATTTATTTCCTCAGAATTTGAGATACAACTTGCTTTTTCGCATATCCCCAAGCATCTTTAACATCGTGGTGAAGTCTTCACCTGCAGAAATTGTTGTAAAGTCCCTTCCACAAGTTCATCCAATAGATCAACATGAAAATATTCTTGAGCTGAATTGAGGTCAGTGGACTCATTATAAACATTTAATTTTACCTTCATATTTCCAAATGAGACTTCCATAATACCAGACCTGCATTGAATGCAAGCATTTGCTGTAGCCAGGAATGGTCTTCCCAAAATGACAGGGATGGAAGTTTTGCTTTTGGTTGGTTCCATATCCAAAACTAGAAAATCAGCATGATAGAAGAATTTATCTACTCCCACCAATACATCTTCAATCATCCCTTCGGCTTTCTTTCGATCTCGCTAGTTGTAACACCACATGAGTGGGTTTTAATTCTCCCAAACCTAGTTTCTCATATACAGAATATGGAAGTAGGTTGACACTAGCACCCAGATCTAATAAAGCCTTTTCAATGGTGTGTTCCCCAATAATGCAAGGGATTGTGGGGATTCCAAGATCTTGAAGTTTAGGAGGTGTAGCAATGGATAACACCTGGTTAATTCCTTCCATAGCAAAGACCTTTTTGGACAATCAGTATCCTAGACTGTCTTTTGTGAGTGCAAACATCTTTCAAAAATTTTGCATATGCTGGAATTTGTTTGATTGCCTCAAGCAAAGGTAAATTTATCTTGACTTGCTTGAAAGTCTCCATTATGTCATCTATTTTGTGTTCCCTTTATCAAAAGGGATGATTTCATTGCATGAGGAAATGGTAAATGAGGAACTAATCTTTCATCTCTGACTTTAGAAGTGTTTTCTAAATTTTTTAATTTTCTGTTTTCATTTTTTGGTTTTTCCGAGGTACATCAAGAACCCCATCGCTATCACTATGCTCTTCTGCATATCTTTATCCTCTTCCTCATCTCTTTCTTCTTCAAGACCCACTTTGTTATCTATCATTTTTCCACTTCTCAAAGTGGTGATGCTTTTACTTCTTCATGTGAATTAGAAGCTTCTCCAACCATGAAGCCCTTTGGGATTGTTCAAAGGTTGGTCGGGTAACTTTCCTTCTCTTTTTGCCAAGGTATTTGAAAGTTGTCCCAATGTTTCTTCAATCTTCTTTATGCTGTGAAAGTTTATTGCCTGAGTTAAAGATCCTAAATTCAAGTGAATTTAGGACTTGATCTTCAAAAGAAAGGACCTCGAAGGGTTTTGAATCAAAGGCATCACGAAAAGTTGTTGTGGAATGGGCCATCGAAAGTTTGGTTTGACATAAAAATTTCACTGATATGTGCGTGTTTGAAAGGCATTTGATTCTTTGGTTGTTGTTGTTGTTGGGATTGGTAATTCCTTGGTTCCACCTCAAATTGGGGTGTGCCTCCATGGATATTCATTTTATCTGCATCTGTCCAAATGATTAAGCAAGATGAGCTTGTTCCACCATTAAACTGGAACCGTGATGCGCAGACATTGGTCAATTGAATGAGTAGGGGACCGCATATCGGACATGCCTCCTCTACTCTTGAAATATTTGGAGTTTTAAGTGAGTCCATCAATCTATCAAACTTTGTGGTTAGATTGTCCATCTTTCTTTCCAACTCATTCACCTCAGAGATCTTCCCTTTGGTGGGTTGGTGATTGTTCAACCTAGCAGGATTTTCAATTTCCCTTGACAGAGATTCTTGAGTTGAGTTTTCACCAATCACTTCAAATAAGTCCCAAACCTCTTCAACTATTTTTGCAAGTAAGTGCCTCCACAGAGGCATCCACCATATTTTTGTTTTTGATCAATTCCTTGATAGAAGCTTTGAACCACCGCCACCTAGGAATTTGATGATGAGGACATTGCCTTAATAGTTCTTAAATCTTTCCCATGCTTCATGGAAAGTTTCAGTTGAGTTTTGGGAGAATGAAATGATACTTTGTCTCAATTGGCTTGTTTTAGACATTGGGAAATATTTGGCTAAGAATTGACACTGCAAATCATTCCAAGAAGTGATACTGTTTGGTGCTAACATAGATAACCATGCTCTAGCTTTATCCTTTAATGAAAAAGGAAAGAGCCTAAGCTTGGTTGCTTCTGGACCCAATCCAGCTATGTTGAATGTGGTGCAAAGAGCCAAGAATTCATCCACATGTTTGTATGGATCTGCCTTACTCAACCCATGGAAGGAAGGAAGCATTTGGATAGTTGATGACTTGATCTTATAATTTCCTTCAACAGTAGGAAATTGAATGCAAAAGGGAGAATTATAAGCACCAGTAAGTAATCCCTCAAAAGTCGAGGTTCTTCACCCATAGTAGCGAATTCGTGTTGTTTGTTTGGTTCTGTAGTAGCCTTTCAACTTCTAAATTCAATGGGAGAATCTGTGGCCGAGAGTCCTCCTTCCAAACATACAACTCGTAACAAAACAATCGATTATTCACGCAAACCTTAATTTATTTTTAAGTAGTTTCCTTCTTCAAAATTGGATATGAATAACTGCATGTGTATAAACAATAGAATAGTTTAGTAAATAAAATTAAAAGTGAAAACTTAGGTCTATCTATTTTAGAACAAATTCTGCAATGGCGCCAAAAACTTGTTGTTGCTTCTTAGTGTGCTTGATTTATGTGAGTTTTGAAAGCAGTTTATAGTGCTAAATTACGGTGGTTCTAGACTATATAAACAAATAAAGAAATATCAAAGACAGTTAGAAGAGAATTAGCCTGCAAGATCAGGGCCAATTGTAGCAAGTTTTTAAAGTAAGTGAGTCAAAGATCGTCCACAGAGAATTTGTCTAAAATGTAAGACAAACCTCCAGATCTAAGCTACCAGATCTGGCTTCTTATCCTATCTAGAAAGTCGATAAGATGAGAGGTTTGAATTTGTCACGTTAACTAACTAAAACAAAGAAAAATTTAAACTAAATGATCCGAGATCCGAGTTGGGGGAGGATTGAAACAAAGATGGAGAAGTGATATCTAAATCTGATTTGGTCTTTGAAATCTAATGAGAATAAATGAGAATCTCAACAGAGGTGATCCAATCTTCATCTGGCTACAAGCACAGATGTAAGAGAGATAAATCTAATTCAAGGATTAGGCTTACACTTATGGCTATGGTCTGTCCACTTTAATGGCCACAAACCATCCAATAGTCTTTAATCCAAATCCTCAATTCAGAACAGGAAACATCACTACAAATGCTGTAAGAGACTAGGTTACCAACACTAATTCTTACAGGATTAATGAATCAAGGGAAATTGCATGCAAAACAATGAATCTAAAGGAGTCTAATGTACTGAGGAGATCAGAGGGAACCCTTGACATGAGTCCAATGGAGAATGCATAGTTTACAGCAACCTTTTAAAATTCATCCTTACAATTTATAGAGCACGGCTTAACAAACTCTGACGGTTGCGATCTTGGATGCAAACTCTCCTTTGAATTACAGCAGATCTCACTGCCTCTCAAATGCAAGTACAAAGTAGGCTATTATAAGGATTACGCATGTCGTCTGGGAAATGGGGGATTAGAAATGAAACTCAAAATCTGGATGCCCCAATTGGGCAAATGCTTCGTCTATTTATAACTTTCCCTAGGTCCTGCTCAGATGTGTATCAACCAATCAGAGGTTCTCAGATCTATATTGACCAATGGTAGTTGAGCACGGGGATCGAGATTTGTTCTGGCCAATCAGAATTCCTTGATCTGTTTCAGCCAATCAGGTGAAAAAGGCTTCAATTCTGTTATGCATTTTGAAAGTTTGTTAGAGTTTCTAGAAGTTCCCGCCAAGTTATTCCCTCTCTAGGTGCTCACGTGGGGTGGAATATTCCATTGCTTTATGCTTAGAACCCTCTGGAATGTCCCTAGGTTTTAAAATGCATTGGGACGCGTGCAACAGATTACTGAATTGCCCTTGTTAAAACTGCAAATCTCCAGAATACCTTTTCGCAGAGCTTAGGGGCATTTTCGCAAAGTGCTGTGACTTCTGAAGCTCTTTTCGCAATGTTCAATCTCTCTTCGAATTGTGTTTTCTCCTTTTCACAAAGTTCAATCTTCTCTTCGAATTGTGTTTTCTCCTTTTCGCAAAGTTCAATCTTCTCTTCAAAGAGTTCAGATGCTCTTCGAAAACTAAGCTTGGAGTTTTAGTCCGTTTCACAGAGTTCCAGGTTCTTTACGAAAAGTGCAGGTTCTTTGCGAAACGAACTCTGTAGTGCATTCCTCTGTTCGAATTGTTCCATGCTTCTCTTACAGGTCTTTGCCTCTTCCATTTAGACCTTTCAACAGCTGATGAGGTTGTTTCTTCACTTCCTTCCTTTGGATTGACATGGATTGTAATCTTTTTGGCACTTTTTAGCTGCTTTTATGGTTAAGCCTGTCTTTATTGTTAGCTGCAACATAGGCACTTAAAACACTTATTTAATTCTCTCAAAGGTCTATCAAGACTTAAGTTTAGGGGTGAAAAATGGTATTTTTCACTTGTCAACACAAACCAAAAGAAGTAGAAGAAGGCGCCCCCCAAAAAAAAAACAACAAAGAAAAAGAGGGGTACGCAAAAAAAAAAAAAAAAAAAAACAACAACAACAAGAAAAAATGATGATGATGACTAGGGCATAAAAAGCCTTTGGAAAGAAAAAGGAGTCCCCGAATCTAGAAATCACCCCAAACTAAGATCCAAATCCCCAGAAAAACCCAACCTGTTTGAACCCCAACCACATTACAACCTGGAAGAAAGCCCTCTTTAAGGTCCACAAGCGGTTATAACATCTACTGCATCAGAACAAGCCGAGTTAACAAACCACACAGAACTTCATTCAGCCGGCTATCACGGAATCGACGCCCATGTCGTGGCTTTCTGGTTCTAAAAAAAAAAAAGGAGAAAGAGAAAAAAAAAAAAGAAAAAAGAAAATTAATTTGAGTTCAAAACAAGACGGATGTGGTGAAAACCCGAAAGGGCGCCACAGGTAAAAACAGTGAACTCACACGGACCAGGTGAAAACCTGAAAGGGCACCTGGGGTAAGAGAGCGAGCCCATGGACGTGGTGAAAACCCAAAAAGGCGCTATGGGTAAAAACTGGGATGACAGGCATGGCGAAAACCCGTCTTGGGCGCTATGAGCAAAAAATGTCAAGAAAAGAGAGATTAGGAGAAGATCTGTCTTGGCCTGCCTGCTTTTGTTTGGATCCCTTGAGCCTCTCCTCCTCTTTGTTGGGCCACTCATGTGAAAATTGGATCAGTCCCGATCAAGTATGTCATCTCTACCACAGCGTCTGACGCATGACCAAAGGAAAAGACAGAAGGCTAAACCCATCCCGGGGAAGCTGACCTTCCCACGTTTAAAGAAAAAACTTGCATCTACGAACAGGGTTCAGCTATGCTCAAAAAAAAAAAGGGACCCGCTGGTTTGGCCTTCTGGTTACCGGCATCACAAAAGAAAAGAAAATTCCAAAAAGAAAATAGATTTTCCTTTCCCATAAAAAGCCCCACACTGTGGAGGAGAAAAATTTCAAAAAAGAAAATAGATTTCCCTTTCCCATAAAAAGCCCCACACTGTGCAGGAGAAAACTTCAAAAAAGCTAATAGATTTCCCTTTCCCATAAAAAGCCCCACACTGTGGAGGAGAAAATTTCAAAAAAGATAACAGATTTTCCTTTCCCATAAAAAGCCTCACACTGTGGAGGAGAAAATTTCAAAAAAGATAATAGATTTTCCTTTCTCATAAAAAGCCTCACACTGTGGAGGAGAAAATTCCAAAAAAGAAAATAGATTTCCCTTTCCCATAAAAAGCCTCACACTGCGGAGGAGAAAATTCCAAAAAAGAAAATAGATTTTCCTTTCCCATAAAAAGCCTCACACTATGGAGGAGAAAATTTCAAAAAAGATAATAGATTTCTCTTTCCCATAAAAAGCCTCACACTGTGGAGGAGAAAATTCCAAAAACAAAAAAAAAAAAGAAAATAGATTTCCCTTTTCCATAAAAAAAAAAAAAAAAAAACTCCACTAGGTGAAAGAGAAAATCCCCATAAAAAGTCTTACATTGCAGAATTACAAAAAGAAAAATAAGAGCGCATTTATAGATTTCATTCCCTTTCTTTACAAGTGTTTCCTGCAGAGTGTCACGTCCCAAAAAGATAATGACATGACACACTTTCTATTTTGCTGCTTCCTTTACAAAAAAAAAATAAAACCCAAAATATATATAGCTGTGTATATATGAAAAAAAAAAAGAGAACAGAAAAAGATAACCCAAAAAGAGATCTCTGTTAGGGGGCTTTCCCCCCGTGTATATGATCTATGATATGTGCAGGAATAGGTCAAGGGCGGGGAGCATGCTTCAAAGCGCTAATCTCTGCAAGCAGGGAGTCTTCGCGGGCATTCTGATCAGATATCTACCTACCATGAAGACTCTTCACCGCTCACGGAAGCTTCACACAAGGGACTCCCAAAAGACCAGTCAACCGAAGAACCTCGCTCTCGGCTGTAGCAGCTCTCACCTCCGCAATATAAGCTCTGACCCTTTCTTTCTCCAAAGCCTCGATCAAAGCCAGCCTCTCTACGGAAAGGGACTCGATCCGGGTCCGAAGCATCGCTTCCTTACATGGCCAGGGCCCTGTCTCCACCACATCTACCGAAGCTGGGCTGGGAGTAGGTAATTCCTCAGATACCAGCCAACCCTCATAACCCGGAGAGACGACGCCCCCCTGAACCAAGCTACACATATGAGCCGATTGGCTGGTTTCCCAGAGGGCCGCTATGCGATCAAGATCACTAAGAGAACCTCGAGAGAATATCAGAGAGCACAAAGGCGGCCTCATGCACACGACATTATGCTGAGTATACCCGAATTGACGAAGCACCCAAGATGGGAAGTAGTATGTGCTACCTGTCAACCCCAAAAGTGTGATGCCCTCACAATCCTGAGAGCGGACAATCGGAAAGGTGCCATCCATCCAGGGAAGTTGCGTCAGAGATCGAGATAGCCACGCTGCCTCCTCGACGCTCCCACAAGGCAGTCTCAAACTCCGGATCAGAAAACCCCGAGCCACATCCCCTCTAATCAAGCAGAATCTCGGCACAAGCCCTCTCCTAACCAGATCTGAACAAGGAGCGGGCTCCCGCTGAGAATCCCAACCCAGCCCGAGGCCGCAGCATCCAGGCCTCGATACATCTCCGCGAAGACCAGGTGTACGAATGAGCGACCTCCCTCCAATTCGGTCAAAACATCACATAGCGCAAGGGAAAAGCTCTCACCCCCAGTGAAGAAGAGAACTTCCGACAGCAAATAAAGGGCAAAGGCCTTCACATTGAAGGGATCTCGAATAGGCAACTTTCGAAGGCTTGAGTCACCGAAAAGTTCTCTCAGGAATTTCACCGAACACCTGGTGGGCCCTCCAGCGAAACATTTCTCGTATCCACCCTTTTTTAAGCCAAGGACCGCGTGGACCACCTTTGCATACCCCGATTTGGGCACTACTTTGGCAAGGCCTCGATGCATCTTCAAGCCAGTGATGGAGGCTAGCTCTTCCAAAGTTGGGGTCAGCTCCCTAGACCCAAATTTAAAGACATGGGCCCTATGGTCCCATGATGCCAAAGCTGCCTGTAGTAGGTTGGGAAACAGAGGAACAGCGAGGAGAGAGGAAAGGCAGGACAAGCCGAGGCCATTCAGAATAGCAAGCTCGCTCTCAGCCAAACTATCATGCCATTTTTGCAAAAAGCTAAACCCCGAGTCCAAACAGGGAAGTATTCCGACCCCCGTATAAAAGCTTGGGCCCCCTTTTGAAGGCAGGTCCATCGATGTACAAAGATGTTCTCTGTGAAATCGGTCAATATATGACGTTGGACCCGCTAGAAAAAGAGGGGAAAGAAAGAAAATAAAAGGAGGGGCAAAACAGCCAAACCAAAGTAGAAGAGGTGACAAGGGGGGACCAGGCTCGGGTTATAAGGAGCCCGCTGAGCCCAATCTATAGCAGGTGTATATATTATATACGCCAAGGCAAATTTTAAACCATTTTTGCCTGGCGTATATAATATATACCTCCATTTTTATCGAGGATTGGTCAGCGATATAATATATACGCCTGCTATTGATTGTTGAATGTTGGCCCGATATATATACGCCGCTTTAAGCTGGCCGTAAGGCTCCCCCCTCACACTGGTCTATTTCTTTTACCAAGGAGGAACGTAGGTTTATTTGGCTCACCTTTTCGTCACGAGAGCGCACATGGGCGGCCATGCCACACACCCATGAGAAACACCCGGGTGGCGCCCCGCCCATAGGTCACATACGGAGAGTCACCTGCATGATCAACCTCATCATTGGAGAGGTGCCAGTTCATTCCAAGCGAGAAAAAGAGAGAGGAAACCACCAAAGCAAAGAGATAACCAAATAAAACAGTTGCATAAACCGTGAAAATTATAAAACCATAAAAAAAAAGAGACTATTGTTGTCTAAAGTTATTACATGTCCCATATAAATCAAAAGTCTAAATTGTCTCATTGTGCCCACTTTTTCAGAAAAAAAACTACTCCTGGGCAGCTCCCTTCGATTTCTTCTGGCGTCGGCTCGCACTTTGGAAAGTGCGAGTCTCCCCCACCCGAGTCCACGTCTGAGAGATACGGCTAAGCAAGGAGCGTGACTCCTTCTCACGAACACGCTGCAGAGGCACACCAAAAGCCATCAGATAGAGAAATGGGCGGAAAGTAAATAAGGAAAATGACTAGGTTGGGCCAGCATTCACTCACCACTTCAGTCTCCCTAAGCCCAACGAGGTTACGGTAGTATTCGGCCTGACTCACTGCCAACTCATAATCCTGGCTAATAAGGAAAAGGAGGCTTTAGTCACACAGGCCATCAGCATAATTCGGGAGAAAGGAAAAAGAACAGAGCAACAAGATAGAAATTACCCCAGGAATCAGCTCGGGAGGTGGGACCTAGATAGCTTCAGCAGAAATTCATGCCTTTTTAGCCACGTCGGCACACACGAGTGACAAAAAGGCATCATCCAGGTGTTTAAAGGTCCCCTGGACTTCGACGGGCGAGCTACCAGAAGCACCGACACCAGAAGGGTCAGAGGGTCCAACACCTGAAGCCACGCCAGAAGCCCCAGCCCCAGAAGGATCGGAGGGTCCAACACCTGTTGCATCATAGGGAGCGGCCTCCTCTTCCCCCTCATCTGAGTTGCCGCCCCGCTCAAATTGTAGAGAGAAACATTTTATCATTAAGGGCGACAGGCCAATCAAAGTAACCACATGAAAGCTACTGAATGAAAGGAGAAAAGGGGCATTACCTGAGATCGTGGCCCACCAAAAGCTAAAAAATTAGCACCAGGCACGAAGCGGGGCAACAAGAAATGATAGGGCAGGGAGTTGTACCACGACTGATACCCCCCGGGCAGGAGAAGGTCATCAATAGGAACCCATGATGAAGAAAGTGAGCTGTGAGCTCCTCAATGGAGCCCTCTGGGGCCAACACATCGGCGGGAGGAGCTTGGGGCACGCCGAAGAGAGGGCGATACTGATGAACCACTCTCTCCCCTAAATAGTAGGCCCTAGTCCAGGACCCGTAGAGAAAGATGATACGACGGTCCAGCAAAAGACGAGAAGGACCCACGGAGGCCAAATTCTAGAAGGGAGATCCTATGTAAGGGTCGAGGATGACCTGCATAAGAAGAGAAAATCAGAAGGGGATGCACACATTTGGTCAGAACCCCTAGCACTCAAGAGCTGAGCTGTCAAATTTATAAAAAGGGAATTGTTTTACCTGCTCTGGGATCAACAGGTCAAACTGAGAGCGCAGTCCTAACTCCAAATGCTTCATACCTATGTCTCGACGGCGACCAACGTGCCAGTTACTCATGAGGGGGAACGTAGCAATTTCAGACTGAAGCAGAGGGCGACCCGGTTGAAAGTGAAGGAACCCCCAGATCTGAGAAAGCAGGCAGATGAAGGCAGGTATGCTATAAAAGAAAATTAGATAGACTAAAACCAAAAGATAAAATACCTCAATGGCAGGCCAGAAACCCATAATGGAGCTAGACTCCCCAAGAATGGCCCGCTTTAGGCTGGACATGAGTACAACATAGCCAGCGCCGCCCCAATCGAATCGATGCACAGTCTCCCAGTTCACCATCAGGCTGAGTAGGGACAAAGAGACTCGCCCTCCACTAGTGTTGGAGAGTAGAGTCTTGCCCAGGAGGAACAGTAAGGAGATGCGGGCCAGATAATCGCTGCACAGTTCGATGTAAATGTCCATGTCAGGCTGCCCCTGGTCCACCAACTCATTAGGCCCAAACTAATCAACCAACCAGGATAGCTTGACCTCCGAGCCCCGAGCATTCCCTGAGGACGGGTAGGCCCCTATCAGTTGAATCACCTCCTCCCTACCCGATGTGCGGGTAGGTACCACGGGCACCCCTCCGATACGGACCCCAGTGATCATAGACCAGTCCGCCGATGTGAAGGCCATCTCTGCCACGGCCATGTGGAATGTCATCGTCTCTGGGCGAAAACACTCTATCAGTGCCTTTAAATAGGCCGTATCGGCCCTCACAGCAGGGCACAAAATGAAGTCCCCAAAACTGGCAGCAGTGGGTAGGTCCTTCACCACTGGGTGAAGCTAAAGCACGAGACGCTGGAGGTCGAACCAACCCCTCGGTACATAATGTGCGGCAGGGACTGCAAACAGAAGGCATCAATCAGATAGGGGTGAGGTGATATAATAAAGGCATCAAAGGAAAACAAAAGCGAAAAGGAGGAGGTGGCCCATCTGTTTACCTGACCAATGATCCCGAAGTTGGACATATGGGTGTGCTAGCAGTAGAGGAGGCCGATATGGGCGGCCTCGCCTTGCATCTCATACCAAGACTGGGAGGAGCGCTGAGACACAATGAACTGTTCCCCACGAGGGCCGTAGGCCATCTCCGGCCCTTCTTGCTGATCATGCCCCTCGTCACCAGACATTCTGAAAATATGAGACACATCGGCATATGAGAGGGTTGCCAACAAAAAAAATGTATATATATATATATGCACTAATCCAAAAAATAACAATAGAAAAAACAACCATGTGTGTGTACTAAAAAAAAAAAGGAGAAGGGCAGCCCCAAAAAAGAACCATGTGTATGTACTAAAAAAGCAAAAAAAAAAGGATGTGTGTGTGTACTAAAAAAAAACAAAAAATACCCATGTGTGTGTGGGTACTGACCCAAAAAAGAGATGAGTGTGTATACAGAAAAAAACAACCAAAAAAACCATGTGCGAGTATACTAATCCAAAAAACAAAAAAAAAATATGTGTGTATGTGTACTAACCTGAAAAAAAAAAAAAAAAATGCGTGCACCAATCCAAAAGAAAAACAAAAAATGTGTGTGCTAACCCATTAACAAAAAATGTGTGTGTGCGTATTAATCCAAAAAAAAAGAGAGAGAAGTGTGTGTATAAATATAGGCATCTCTTTTCTTTTGCATATTAATCCAAACCAAAAAATGTGTATAAATATAGGCATCTCTTTTCTTTTGCATATTAATCAAAACCAAAAAATCTGTGTTTAATATAGGCGTCTCTTTTCCTTTTGGTTAGTATATATAAAATAAAAAAAGCAAAAAAAAAAAAAAACAACAACTAAAACAACTAAAATAAAAAAAGAAAAGAAAAAGAAAAGGAGAAAAAGGAAATATAGGCATCACAAAGCATTTCATCAAAAAGAAAAGAAAGAGGAAATTGCATCAAAAGTTTGAAAGAAAAATAAAGGGAAGGTAATGGTTACCTTCAATGGGGGAGAAAAACGAATAGCGGCGGAGGATAAGCGCCTTTCGATCCACACCCGCGACCGCCGATAATAGAACTCAAGTCAAATCAAATGAAAAAACCCTAAGGGGTTGTCCCGGACTCAAGAAGAAAGGAGGGAGGAAGAGAGACCAGAATCGCCAGATTTTAGATGTATACGATATAATACGCCAATTATTTGCCAGATTTTGGTCAGACGTATATATTATATACGCCCGACCAAAAATGACAAATTTTAAACAGCCCGACCTCCTTTTTTTAGATTTTAAGGCCCAACGGCCCCCCTTGTATGCTATGGACCTCGATCCGGACCCCCCTTCAAGGCCCACGTGTCATCGACCATGGCGCACACATCCCCAAATGACCCTTCGAGTTCCCTTCGATTGGCCCAAAGGGACCATGCTACAATAAACAGATCTAGATCCGTAGGCGCCCCCATAATGCGCCCACAAAATCAAAAAAGAGAAAGAAAAAATAAAAAATACAACGCTGGTTCTCAAATGAGCGTCGCAAGGCTTGTTTGCCCCACTCCGAGAGCCGTGTTAAATCAATTCGGAATGATCGGGTTCACCCGAAAGCTCTTGAACCCCATTTCAGGCAGGGACATTTTGTACCTGACCCGACAGGTAGGTAATTTTGCCCATCTCCGATCATTGTTCCCTACAGAGTCCCCCAGCAAGAGTCAAGGCCTGATCCGGCAGGCAAACCAAGAACCCATCACCGGAATGCACACGTCCCTAAGGTATATCAACATGGAAAGATGATTTGCCTAAGGATACGTGCAAAAATAAAGGCAGTTTGAGCATGCCCAGGGTCTCAATCTGACATGAAAAAAGAAAGAGAAAAGAGAAAAAGAAAAGAAAAAAAAAAGAAAAAGAAAGAAAAGGAGAAGAAATAACAACCTGTTGCTGCTTAGTGAAAACCCTGAGTGGGTTGACCCCACCTTCCGGCATTCACTCTGGTCATCCACCTTCGGATCTCTGTTGACCAGGAGTGCCCCCGACTTCAGACCATTCGAAAAGTCTATTGTCAGTCATAACTGACTAGTCAAAAATGAAATTACAACCAACCAAACTATGTGCGAACATACAGACCAAAGGGCTCTTTTCCCTTTTTATTTCCTTTTACATGGGCTTAAAACCTATATAGGCACGGTGTCCCTGTTGAATGTACGCACTTGCGTCTGGGTATCTGCAGGATAGTCGTTTGTCCTTGTAAATTGTACCTTAGGGTCAAGGCTTCTGTTCGCGCCTATTTGCTGCTTATCGCCCCTGATGGGTGTCTGCCTGTGCATAGTTAGTAAGATGTGATTTCATTAGGGATAGAGGCTAGAACTGGCCATCTCCTTCGAGGGATGATTGGTCCTAGCCCGATCTTTTCAGCTTTGTCTCAAGTTAAGGCACTCCGATCCGTGTGAATCAGGAGCACCTCACCACTGGAACGTGCACATCCCCAAGGTGCACCTATCCCCAGCATGGCACACGCACTCTTAAAAGCGTATCAACTGGCATTTGATCTACTTAAAGAGCTGTGCAAGAATAAAATTGCCAGAGGTCCTTGAGCTTGGCTTAGAAGCCTCGAAGCAAAAGAAAATTCAGAAAATGACACAAAAAAAATTACTCAGAAAATGGGCATGCATTCCCAAGAGGTGTTGCGACATCAATATTCGCTCCACTCGGGTCAATCATGCTAAAGCAACCTCGAGGTTGATGGGTTTGCCCAAAGACTTCGAGCCTTACCTAGGTAAGGGCACTCGTGGCCAATCCAATGGAGTTGTCAATATCCCACATGATTGGGCACAAGTTTGTAGGCCTTTGCTTTGTGTGCTTCGCATCAATTCCGAAGCATAGATCGATCATCCCGTTTCATGGAGCTGTCTGGTTCAGATTAATACTCAACATCACAAATCTATAATTTCCCTCAGGAAGTGGACGATATCCCGGCTAGCGGGCTTACACTTTTTGTGACCATCGCAGTTATGCCCAGTAATGTCGCAATGTGCTTGGGGACTGTTAGCCTTGAGGTACGGACGATATCCCGAAATGAGAGGGCTTACATACACTCACCATTACCATGAATGTTTGAGAATTGAGTTGAACCAGGCAGACCCATCAAACGTGCCTTGCACCTCTTCGGATGTCTCTTGTCTTTGACATCCTATCATTACTGATCGAATATCAAAGAGGGGCATCTGTAGACACCCAAATTCGGCCCAAGGCCCGATCAATCTGTACTTCGGGAGAGATGTACCCCTGTGCTTCTGATGGCACCCCCTGAACCCTTAGGAACCTACCTAGATCAGTAGGAATCACCCTAAGACCTTTAGAGCCATTCCCCCAATCCTTAGAAGTCACCCCTACACCCTAGAATCCCTTCCCAGACCTAACTTAAACCCTTCTGGCGGTTGATGGGAGGAGAGCTACAGAATTTCACACAGACCATTACCAAGGATGAGCCATATATCATTGGAAAGAGGACTTCTCTAGCTTTCCAACAAGCCAACGATCACCCAATTTGGAGGTACGGTTCAAAAGTTATGGCCGATTGAAATTTCACATAAAATCATATAAATTTTGCTCAGGCGTGGATATTACATACGCCCAGCCAATTTAGCCCCAGATTAGTCAGGCGCATATATTATATATGCCTGCCTATTTTGGGGGAAATTTGACCGGGCGTATATAATATATACGCCCAGCATAGGTGGGACCCACCACGGGCTTCATCTTCCCAGGGCTCCCCTGTTTTTGATGAAATTTAGTGTTCCTAAACTGGGCGTATATAATATATACGCCCAGCTTAGCTATAGTAACTGTCATCAGTTGCTCGAATTTCCTTCTTCTGGTTTGACCCGTTGGCCATCCCCTTGGTTGAGGTGGGTGTCATGAGATTGGCTGCACCCTCTTGCAGCTTATTGGCAACCCTTAAGTCACCCATGGTCTCACCCCATCATCTGCCATTAAAATCAATCTCCCAAAACCCTAGGACCTTGAAAGCCTAGAAAACCTTAGATGGGGGATTACCTAATGGCTAAAACAATTAGCTCTTAAGTAAGCCCCTAACCCTCCCCTTTTCTATAAATAGAGAGGCCCCCCTCTTCCTTAAGGGTTAGAAAAAATTGGAGGTTAAGGATTTGGAGCTCAAGAGAGAACCCTAGTGAGAGAAAATGCACTCATTTTCCAAAATTTCAGCAAGCTTAGTTCATCTTTTCCAATCCATTTCAACCATTAGATCACTCCCTTTAGCTAAAGTCTAGCCTTTGGCCTTACTCTACACTTCCTATTTTATTAAATCCTAGCATTAGAACCCATTTTCACACCATTTAAGCCATCGAAAGCACGCCAAAGCGAAGATCTTCCACGGTGCAACAAGGGCCCGTGAGCTCCGGCTCACCCCTCCTCTACCTTCTTGGTGTCTCCTCCGTCCAAGGATTCAAGTCGTTACGCCGCCAAAATTTCGGTTTGGCTCAAAGCTTGATAGGACCGTATTGCCTTCGGGCAAGGGGAAGCTCCGCCCTTTTTATTTTTATTTTGGCCATAGATAGAGACCGCTATGTGCGGGTTGATCGGGTGCCTAAACCCTTCCCGATCGATAACCGAAGCCCCTACCCTAGTGCCTTTGGCAAAGACCGGTAAATCAGAGTCATATTTAGCACTTCGGTGCTCAAAATATCGATTTAAAGGTTTCTCGGGTCACCAAAAGCTCTGGGTGGCGTCTCTATATTTTATTAAAGGCGAGCGCATCGCCGCGACGGGTTCGAGAGGATCCACGGTCACACAAGTGGGCAGGTAGAAATTTCTAATAGAGAATTTAAACACATTTTATTGAAAACTGTGAGAGGAGATAGGAAGGATTGGTCCTTGAGGTTGACTAATGCTCTTTGGGTTTATAGAACTTCTTATAAGACCCCAATAGGGATGTCTCCCTTTAAGCTGGTGTGTGGCAAAGCATGCCATCTACCAGTGGAGTTAGAACATAAAGCCTACTGGGCTATTAAATCATTAAATGTTGATCTAACTTCTGTTGGCATGCACAGGAGGTTGCAACTATCAGAGCTGGAAGAGCTGAGATTAGAAGCCTACTCCAATGTAAGGATCTACAAAGAAAAGGCCAAAGCTTTTTGTGGCAAGCATTTGCTAAGAAAGGAGTTTCTGGAAGGTAACAAGGTATGACTGTTCAATTCTAAATTCAAATTTATTCTAGGCAAGTTGAGATCTAGATGGGAGGGACTTACATTGTAATACATGTATCCCCATCTGGAGCTATTGAAATCATGGATCCAAAGGATGGTAGGATCATGAAAGTTAATGGTCAAAGGGTCAAACTCTCTGTTGAAAATATGGTAGAGTCTGTGGTGACCATTCACCTTCAAGAACCTCCCAAGTGTGACTGATTCTCAACAATGTATATTATGTATCATAACTATTGTTTTTTTATAGTTTTATTGTTGTTTCTGCTTTCAACTCTGTTTAGAATTGTACATAGGTTGCCATTTTTGTTTAAGTGTTTCATGTAGGTTACTGAGTCAACCTTGATTAAGTTAGGAATGCCCTCAATGCATGAGAAATCCAATGGGAATTGAATAGAATTGACAAATCTGTGTGGAGAATGGACTGGGGACTGATGAAAAATCTGTTTGAATTGAAAAACAACCTGTCGAGAGGTGTAGATACCATTTCGACAAGTTCTGAAGGTGCATAAATAATTTTTGACAGGATCTTTGAACTTGTCGAGATGTTGAGAGAGATTCTCAAGAGGTACTAAAGGTGTAGGTTGTGTTCTCGACAGGTTCTGATACCTGTCGAGAGGTTAAGTACTGAGAGTTTTTAACCTATCGAGGGGATGTCTGTACCTCTCGACTTGTAAAATCTGAAGCTCGTGTACCTTTCGAGATGTTCAACCAACCTCTCGACACCTTGAGCCTAAGAAGTCTACATTTCCAAATGATTTTAAATGTTCGATGGGTTGCACCAACCTATCAAAATCATCTCTCCAATCCCGTCGAAATACAATTTAGTTATTTTTAAACCTATCGAAAACTCAGTCCATTCATTCGACAACTTTTGTGTTCCTTCTCTGTCGACTTTCAGTTTTCTTCTTTCTCCTCCACCTCACTGCTTTTAGCTCCAATCACTCGGCCATTGTTCCAATTGTTTCATTTCCACAAGGGCGACATTTTGCACCTGGTCTCTGTCAGTTTGGTGCCGTGTACATAAAGTTCTGAGAAAACCTAGGTTTTATGTGGGTAAGTCTTCTTCAACCTCCACTCTGTGTTTGCAAGCTTTGTACTTCCATATTTTTGTGTGGGTGGTGAATTTAATTGAGCAAAAAGAAATTTGCTATGATTGTTGGGATTGATTGTGTGGATTTTTATAACCAATGGCTGACCATGAGGATACTTTGGTTGCCCTTTTCAAAGCCCCTTCCAAATCTGCCCAAAA
Organism: Chloranthus sessilifolius; assembly: GCA_021018995.1. Classification (NCBI taxonomy): domain Eukaryota; kingdom Viridiplantae; phylum Streptophyta; class Magnoliopsida; order Chloranthales; family Chloranthaceae; genus Chloranthus; species Chloranthus sessilifolius. The sequence goes on from CM037592.1 coordinate 7,536,311, forward strand.
ATCCACTAGAAAATCCAGTAGGCTAGCCACTCAGCCCAAAGAGAACTCACCTGTTAGGAGAAAGCTTATCATGGAAAAACCTGAGAAGGGTAAGAAAACAAAGAAAGCTAAGAAGGCCAAAATCACTGAGGAAATTGATGAAGAAATGATTGAGGAAATTACTGAGGATGTTCCTGTGCCTGAACCTCAACCTGAGGCTGACCAGACCCTATGGTCCTTATCCAGACCCTAAAATCCCTAAGCATCTGACAACTCCCAATGAGTTTGTGGATGCCTTGGTCCTTATCCCTGAAATAATTTTTGACCTACCTTATTTTTCCAAGGTGGAGGAGTGCAAGGAAACCATGAACTATTTGGTGAGGGCAGGCCAGACCCCTTTGTTGACCCCCTTACAAGAAAAAGTTTATCCAAGGTTGGTCAAACTATGGTATCAAAACATGAGGAAAAAGACAAAGCCAGGGTCAACTGAGCCTACCCTTATGGTTCTGATTGATAATTGGGAGTTCTTTGTGGATTACAGTGATATTGGGTTAGCATTAGGAGTCCAATTTGTTTTTTATTCAGCTTATGGTCTAGCAGCACCTGAGATTGTGCTCTTAGAGCTATGGCCAAACATTTGACTCAAGGTATTCTTGGTTTTGGGGAGTCACTGATGAGGAGAGACCTTGATCCCAACCTATTTTTCATTGATTCAATATTGAGGAAGAACATTTATGTCAGTGGACATCAGCAGGAGAGGAGAACTCCTATAGTGGATGCCCTTTACTTGTTCTCCAAGGGTCAGTTTTTAAATGCCTCTCAGCTGATTTTTGAGGCAATGGTAGATGTGAATGTTAAAATAAAAAGATGACAGACCTTTCCTAGGCTCCCCTACAGCAGACTCATCACTACTTTGCTAAGAAAAGGGAAATTTGTGATCCAAAGGTATGAGCCAGTGGAGAAATTAAGCCCCAAAGTGTTTGGGAAGAGGGCTTGGGCCACAAGCATGAATTTTATTGGGAAAAGTAAGAAGAAATCAGCAGAGGGTCCTGAGATGGATGCCCCATAGGCAGCCAACTCAGCTACTCCACCTGACACCTCTACTTCAACTAGCTCAAAGCCTCTCCCTATAGCCCCATCAATCAGCTCAGCAGCTGCTGCTGGGACCTCTACATCAGTTAGCTTTGAGCTTCTGCTCACCTCTACTGGTCCTAGCTCAGAGCCTCCACCTATGACCTTTGCACCCATACTCATCCCCTCTACTACTGTGCCTTTGCCTGATTTTAGCTTTGAGATTGCCAACATTTCCATTCCCTCCATTGCAGTCTCCATACCTCCCAGTAGCTCAGCAATCTTTTCCACCATCACTACATCCACACCTTTGTCAGCTCCTCCTACCACAGACCTGCTCCCTACCTTACCTTCACTCCCCATCACATCCACTTACCAGAGAAAATAAAAAACAACTCCAACCTCTCCAGCTAGCCCATCCATCCCAGCTGTTGAAACCTTGAGCCCTGCACCATCTACATCAGCTGACCCAGCCATTTCTTCTCCCCCATCCTAGCCCAGCTCCAAACCAACACAGCTAACCAAGCTGTTATGCCCACCTTCCTATAAGCCATCCAATCAACCATAAGCCCTGCTACCCCAACCTCCCAACCTCTTCCAATCCCTACTGCTACACCTACTCCTATACCCACTCCACCTCCATCTCCTTTAGTAGTTGTTTCCATTGTTGAGGTGGAATAACCAAATCCCGGCCCCCATTGTAGCCCCTTCCACCAGAGACTCCTCCACTCAAACTAACTTTGAGGAAGCAGCTCTGCCTTCTCTACCTTTTACCTCTCCTCCCACCCCACCCGAGCTTGTTACTAAGGTAGAGGAGCTGACACCTACCATTCCACTTTCCCCTTCTCTCCCATCCTCTTCATCCGCTCCCTACCATTTGTAAACTGATCCCACTGAGAGGATCATTGTCCCTAAATATCTACTCCCTACACCCCCATTTTCCACTCTTTACAGAGCTATGGGTCAAAATCCCTACATCTGGAGGGATGTTAAATAAGGGATGGCTGTGCAAAAAACTTTGGTGAAGTAGCCCTTAGTAGCTGAGATTGGCTAGCTAAAGATGGAGCAGAGATGGGAGAAGCTTCATTGGGAAAATTGTGCAAGCAAGCCCTCACCTTATATGATGCATAGAAGTAAAATGCTGAGATGCTAGCCAGGCTGGCTAACACCCTGCAGTCCACCCTACTAGGAGGGATACCACCCTTAGTAGCTAGGGTGTCCATAAATGAGCCCACCATGCCCCAGGGCAGCTCCAAGCCTCGAAAGCCAGCTGCCAAAAGGACTAAGGAGGGTGCTGCCAGCACTGAGAGATTGAAAAGGAGAGAGAAGATCAAGGAGGACTATGACAAGCTTGCTGCACAAAAAGGATGAGAGCCAATGTCTTTATCAAGTACTGACTCAGAGTCTTATTAGGAGTAGATTGTGTTTAGAAATTGGTTGTAATTAGTTTGTATGTAGGGTTTTGCTGCACATATTTTTGTTATATTTGGTTTGCCTTGCTTCTTTTGTAATTACTTGTGTTCAATACAATGCCTGTTTTGTCAGTTTCAACTGTGTTTATTACTTTCTTGTTAGTTTACATTTGTTCTACTTTGTTCCCTATGCTGCATTTGCTTCTGTTCACCTTGCTATTTCCTTTTGTAATACTTCCAAAGTAGTGAGGACACTGCTCCTCATAAGTTTGGGGGTATGGCAGGTGTGCCAACGGAATAGTTAATGTTAGTGCAGCAGGATTAAATAGAAATTGAGAAAATAAAGTGATTTCCCACCTGATTTTTGAAAAAAATAGGAAATTAAAAACATTTTAAAACTAAAATATGTTATAGCTCTAACATTGTCATGAAGCAAATGTCAAGAATTTTTTTTTTTTTAAATTGGTGCTTAGTGACCCTGAAAAGAGAGAAAATTGAAAGGATATATCCCAGGAATTTGATGGAAGACCATACCCAGTGAGATTTGGGCCTGAATTTTTTTTCTTTGAAGAGTGTATTGGCAATTTTTCTACTCTAGGACTAATTGAATTTAGTCTTGCTCACTAGAAGTTAGGCAAATCCAAGTTAAAATAGCTTGACAATATTCATGATATTGAGGACATGAAGTAAGGCCATCCTTTGGACAGTTTGAGCTTAAAATTTCCCACCTTTGAACTGCCCTTGACACACACCATTTGAGCCTTAAAAATCTAAGTTTTTCTTTGATTAAAACCAGAAAATTAAAACCCAAAACTCAGTGACCTTATGCAGCCTAACCCCATCCTGAGATTTCAGAAGGTGAAGGTGAAAGAGTTGAAGAACGTAGAGCTGGTTTGATATTTGCTTGAAAGAGAAGAAAACACATTTAATGGCAGTTGTGGCATTCCAGCACATAAAAAGAAAAATAGATAAATATACAAAAGACAAAAAAAAAAGCAAAAAATATAAAAATGAAAGAGAAGTCACTTCATTGGATACATTGAAATGAAGATTAGAAATTGATCACTTCAAATCTGAAATTGCAAAGAAGATGAAGATGGGCTAAAATGAAGAAGGTATGCATGCCACCTCCTTACCTTACTGATTTCTCAATTTTGAGTCCTTCCTTATCCATTTATTCTTTATAAACCTCGCCCATTAGTCACATTTGAACCCAATAAAAAGACCCTACTGATCTGAAATTGATTGAGCTGTCATGTGGAGATAAGGATTTGTGTAATCTATGGTGAGAAGAGTTAGAGGATTTTAGAAATTAGAGCAATGCCTATGCTCATGCTTGTAGTCCTATTTGAGGGCTGTAACTGCTCTTGAGCTATGAGAAATGATGCACCTTTCAATTTTATTTTGAGTGATAGCCCTGCTGAGACTTGGGTTTGAAATTGAATTTGTTTGGGGCATTATCAAAACATAATTCTCAAATTAATGGTGAGCTTTGCATTAATTTTCACACACAATACCTTGATATAAACTGATTGATTGTGAAAGAATTGCATCAGAATTTTAGTATTAAACAACTGATTTACTGCTGAGAATCCTCTAAAAAGTTGAAGGAACAAGGTGGGGAATGAATTTTATTTCGTTTGAATTTTTTTTTAACATGTTGCATTGATATTAACTGATTCATTGGAGAAGCTTGTGGGTACCTTCACTGCAAACCCTCAGGAAACTCCACTCCTCCACTAGGGATCACCTAGGGATTTAAAAGGCTTGATGCATATGCTAAATGCATCTGTGCTCCCTACAGAAGTGACATTTTTCATGTTCAATACTTGTTTTTAATCTCTCCTTTGCCCAGGGACTAGCAAAGCTTAGGTTTAGGGTGTGTTGAGTAGTGAAAAATACCATTTTTTACCTCCTAACTTGACCTTCGATGAACCTTTGATTTGACTAATAATACATATTAAGTATGTTTTGTAGATAAGTAATAAATTACAGTCTTAGTGCAGACATCCATCTAAAAATGCCAAAGAAGAGATATGCTGCTCAACATGTGCTCATGCAGCACAAAGGCCAACCAATCAAGTAATCCATAGAGCCTTAGAAGTCCATGAGAATGTCATGGGCCCAACTGGGTATACTTGGGACCAAGAGCAATGGCAAGGAATGAAGGTTGAACCCCTCCAAAGGCTGCTAAAGGACTAGACAGAGGTAGAACAATAACCCAAAATTGTGTGCCAGCTGTGAAAGCAAAGGAGAGGACCTATTGAGAGGTTAAGTCAAGCTGTCGAGAGGTTAAGTCAAGCTGTCGAGAGGTTCCATCAACCTATCAAGAGGATCTGAGGGTGTACTTGAACCTGTCGAGGAGTTAAAGCCTAAGAAGATATGCTGTCGAGAGGTTCTGAAGTTGTTTTATAACCTGTTGAGAGGTATTGGGGTGGAAAAGTAAAGTTGTTGACAAGTTGACACAACCTGTCGAAGGGTCTGAGGTGCAGTAGAAGAACTTGTCAAAGACTTACCTGGAGATGCAAGGGATCTCGATAGGTTCTAGTCACATGTCAAGAGGTTCCTTAGAACCTAGCGAGCAGTGTAAGTCATCTTGTCGAAGCCTTACTTGAAGCTGCACCCATTTTGTGCGAGGTTGAAGCAACCTGCAGAGCACAACTTCCAACCTGTCGAAAGCTCAACTGGAGCCATAGAAGAAGTCGACAGGATGCTTTATAATCGGTCGAGAGGATAAAAGGAGGTCAGACAGAAGTTGAGAATGTCTGTCAACTTGTCGAGAATTCAAATCATCTTGTCGAGAAGTCTCCGATCCTGTCGAAATCCACATGCAACCTGTCGAATGAAAGGCCAATCAAACTCAAAGCCTGTCGAGAGGTTCCCTGATCCTCTCGACACACGAGTTGGGAACTTCTCAATTCCAACCATAGCTGCTGCCCACTCCAGAACTCTGTGCATGAAATCTAAGGTACTTTAAAAACCCTTGGGGTGTTTTTAGAATGCATGTGGGCACAAATGGGAACTCTCTAGCCACCTCAGATGTACTTGTCAGTTTGGACCAATTGGGGGAGAGTTTTTAAAAGAGAAATAAGTCACATCAACAACTATGAATAACTAAATTATTCCCTTGAGCTCTGACTGGCTGAAACAGATCTGAGGATAGAAGGGAAGAGTATAAATGGCTGAGAAGTTGCATAGATGAACAATCCAGAAATTGAGAGAACCAGAGCTAAATTTGAATTTTTTCTTCCCTCCAAAATTCCTTTCCTCCTCTTTCTTCCCCATTCTCTTTAGACCAACCATGGTTGGCTAAACCCCTTTAGTAGCTAGGGTGAGGTTGAGAGCTGTAAATTGAGAGGTTCAAAGCTTTGTAGGAGGATTAGATATTACACTGATTGCAGATCTGAGAATCATTGGACTGTAAGTTGTATTGATTCAATAATAGTTGAATGTAATGCTAATTTGGATCCATAAATCTCTTGATTGTCATCTGATTTCCCTATAGCTAATATCCCTATGGATGCTTGAGCTTGTAGCCTTGCATCCACAGCATCTGTAATAGTCTACCTATTCTAATTAAGATCCTTGAAGTAGAGGATCTCTGGGATGATCTGTGACTATTCAAGTGGACAGATCATAACCTTAGGATTACTCTAATTCTTTGGTCTAGATTATATTCTTATACCCTGCATCTGATCTTGTAGCCAGATGAAGGATTGCTGCAATCAGTTCTCTGCATTACCTTTAAACCAATTGATTTTCAGTATAGACTAAAATCCCTAGTTGCCATTCTCTCCTTTTGATTTTAATCCTTTTCTCCATTTTTCTTAAATCTATGTTTAATTAATTTTGGATCATTTGCATTTAATTTCTATAGTTTTTAGTTAAGTGACAACCCTTGAAACCTCTCCTGTTTCCTTCCTTGCGTTAGTTTAGGATAGAGTGCCAGATCTGGTATAGATCTGAAGATTTACCATAGTTTAAAGCACATTTCCCTGTGGACATATCCTGACTTACCCCTTAAAGCTTGTTGCAACAGCCCTAGTTCTTGCAGGACTAGTTGCTTACCTTGATCCCATTTAACTGTGATTTTACCTTTAGTTTGCTATTTTTAACCCTTTAATAATTGTAAGGTAAGAAACACAACATCCTCTTGCACAGAATTTCCGACAGACCTACCTGCCACCCATGAGACCATATCAGCCATATGAGCAATAATAGTTCAGTCCTCCGAGCAGAGGATTTGATGACACAATTGTTGAAATCCTCAGGGATTTACAGCAACGGTTGTATTAACGTTCCAAGGATTTATCTCCAGCTTGCTAAACTCTCTCCAATATTACATTCACATACCCATCCCATTACGAAACTAGAAGCCCAAGTTGGGCAGCTAGCTACGCAATTGGTGGAACAAGAGAACAACCAGTTACAGTCACGACCTATGAGTGACCAAGGAGGACAAGTTTTTGTGAGAGATACATCAATTCCTGCAGAACAAATCCATGTTATTCAACCTTTAAGAAGTGGTAAGACTATTGAAAACAAGGTGGAGATGCCTACATTAGTAGTCGTCCCTGAGACCAAGGATAGTGAGCCTGAAATCAAAGATGTCTCTCCCCACCAGAAAAGCTAAAAATAATTGAAATTGAAAATAGACCCCACAAAAATAATAAAGATACTGTGAGGAATATTGTGACCAAAGTATCATATATACCGAGGTTACCCTTTCCTAATGCTTGCGGCGTACCATCAATTTTTACAAAAAGTCAAAAAAATTATAGGAGAGCACATATTTTGCTCATATCTCCCTTCTTAATTCTCAAACGAGGATATGGAACCCTAGAATTTTTTTTTCCAGCCAAAAGACTAGTGATCACTATATCACTGGTAGACCATGAGTATGTCTGATATACTCATGGGCACCGTTGAGCTACCAACTCATTCGAAGTAAAATCCAATAAAATAAGTAAACTAACTATTTTATTTTGCTTTAGTTAGAAATATTTTTTTCCCAGCAAGTATGTTGCGATTTAAATTGTGATAAACCACGATCGGTCGTAAGATACCTCCTGCTGTACAATATTATGTTATCAAGTGATGTTAGTTTAATTGTAGAGTTGCTTGTTGATTATTTTTATTTAAAATATGTGTGGAAAAATAAGGGAACGAAAATAAATCAAAAAGTGGGGAGTGAAAAAAGGGTGAAAACGGCACATAAACAACACTCCAAAATATACACAGTCCTGCAAGATCCAAGGCCTGTTGTAGCAAGTTTTAAAAAGTAAGAGTTTATCCCACAGGGAGTGATGATCTAAACCACTAGGGAATGTAAATCTCCAAATCTAGCTACAGATTTGGCAATTCTAAACCTATAGATGAAAGAAAGGTAAAGAGAGGGTATTTAAGTGTCACAAAGCTAAACTAAAACAAAAAGAAATAGAAATAAACTACAGCTAAAGAAAGGGGAAAGAAGACATATAGTGATGAAGTGATAAAATAAATTTAAAAGGTGGAGAAGTAAACAACTATGGTTAAATCAGCATTGCAACTTAGATTTAGAAATGAGTTTGCAGTAGTCCTTTAAATGGCTACGAGCATATCCGTAAGGTAAAAGAATCCAACCTAACCCAAAGGTCTGGACTGATCTTAGGGTTATAATCTATCCACTTAAATGGTCACAAAGTATCCCAGGGATTTCATCCAATCAATGGATTAAATCAGAATAAGAAAACTATTGCAGACATTATGTTTGCAAGGCTATATGCCCAAGTAACCATAGGAGTAAACAATCCTTAAAAATCAAGTGGGAACAACAAGAAATCCCAGGTTGAATGAGCCTTTAAACTCAGCTGGTCAATGTTATAAAAAGGCCTGCAATGACCCAGCTCACAAGTCTGCAATCTCTACAAAAATCTCAAATCTATTCTCTGAAAATGGGGATGTAAAATAGAGGAGAGTTTGACTCTGTAACTATCTCTCACAAGGCTACAAGCTCAAGTGCAGAGAAGAAGAATCCATCTCAGCCTTGCGATTTAGACCAGCCCTAGGGCTATACCCTGCCCACTTGAATGGACACAAGCTATCCCAGAAGTTATCTTGATCACAAAGGTTGAAGAACGAACAGTAAAACTACTGCTGCCACCACGGTTGCAAGGCTACCAGCTAAAGCAACAATGGGAGCATCAAAACTATAAAAATATGTGTGAAAAATATAGGGAAAATATAGATTTAATGGAGCATTAAAAATGGCATTTCATTTCATTAGAATGAACTTACAATGCTTGCCCTCCAGGCAGCATTTTGTGCAAAGAATCCCAAAATAGCTCACTCTATATTATAAAACCCATTGCAAAAACTAAAATAAACTAGCAGCTACAAAGGCTATTAACTCAACATTACAGCTGAGCTAAGGAAGAAGGAAAGGAAAAATAAAAGGGAAACAAGCTTGGCTCGAAACCCTAGAAAACCCTAACTGAGCTCAGGCTATTCCTGGCTAATTTTTACAAGGCAAACTATATCTATTTATACAATCTTTGCAGCTATTGTGTGCAGTAGCCAATCAGAAATGAGGATGCTTTGGAGCTGGTGGCATGGCCTATTACGGCCAAGAGGTGCTTCGAAAAGTGGGAAATAGCTCAGCACCTCGAAGTGAGTGCCCTAGCTACTTTGAAATCCTAACACTGCCCTTGTGTGTTGACTAGGAAGTTAAGAACCCGTGCCTCGCGAGGATGGATGGCTACATTTTGCCTCTCGCATGGTTCTTTCGTGGTTGCATTAACTGCTGAAGAAGGCTCGCTAGGTTCATATTGGAGCAACTTAAGCAGCTCGCGAGGATGAGGCTTCAGGTGATTCTCCTCGTGAGGATCTCGTCAAGATAAAATGCAGCTCGTGAGGTTCCTTGACAGGATGAAATGCAGCACGTGAGGATTCACGATAGGCTGAAATTAAGCTTCTCGCGTGACTGGCTTTGTCTTTAAAGTGCGCGAGAGCTGCGCAAGAGCTAAGCGAAGGATTTTCTGAAGCTTTATCTTCACGAAAACTGCACGAGTAGGTTATGCATGAAGTATCTGAACCTCACGGAGCTATGCGAGCTTATCTTCTGAAGTTGTTCTGCCATTGAATTGCATAAGGTGTATGCAAAGCCATTATGTGCTGTAGGCCCTAACCTCGCGAGGCAGCTTTTTGAGTTATTTTAACTGCGTGAGGACCATTCGAGGCTTCCTATTTGCTTCTCTGCTACTGTGCAAAGTCTGCTGCAATCGTCTTCTCTGCTTGGGCTTCACTTCTCACCCTCAACAGGTCTTCTAGGACACCAAAGCATGCAAAACTACCCCAATGGTGTGAACCACCATGGTGCATTCATTGTAATCCCATCAACTCCATAGCTTGACTTGAAATTCTATCTTCTTGGCTTGAAAATGAAGGATTATAGTAGTTAAGCTATATTCGCTTGTTATCTACACAAACACACTTAGAAGCCATTATTAACCAGCTCAAAGGTCTATTAAAGGCTAGGTTAAGGGATGAAATGTGGTATATTAAAGGCTAGGTTAAGGGATGAAATGTGGTATATTTCAGTGCTCAATACACCCCCAAACCTAATCTTTGCTAATCCTCGAGCAAAGAGAAAATTAAAATAGTTATTTAAAACAGTAAATGCCACTTTCGTAGGGAGTATGGATGCATTTAGCTTATGTATCAAGCCTTTTCAACCCTTAGGTGATCCCTAGTGGAGGAGTGAAGTCTTCTGAGGGTTTTCAGTGAAGATACCCATAAACTTCACCATGAAAATAGTTAACTATAGTGCAATCAATGACAAAATAAAATTCAATAAATAAAGCATCAGTCCACACCTATTCTTTAAAAATCAGAGGAAATTACGGCAATAATGCAACAAATTAAAACCTAAATCAAGATGTATTTGCATCACCACCAATCAGTTTGCATTAGGAAGACAATGTGCAAAAATTAGTACCAAGCTTGCCTTTAATTTAAAAATCAGGTTTAAGTACCACCCTAATGAAGTTAAATTTCAGACCCAACTCTCACCAGGGCCATCTCTTAACAATGAAAATTTAAGGGTGTTCACATTCTCATCAGCTCAAGATCAGTCACAGACCCCAAATGGGCCTACAAGCGTGAGCATAAGCATTGCTTCCAATTTCTGACATCCTCAATACTTTTCACCATAGATTAGACACTCTCTTGTCTCCACATGACAACTCATTTCACTTTGGATCAACAAGTCTTTTTGATGGGTTATAATGTGGCGTATGGGTGAGGTTTACAAAAAATAGGAAGGGTAAAAAGGATTCAAAACTGAGAAATCAACAAGAGTAGGAGGTGATTCATGACTTCACAACCTTCAATTTAGCACAATTTCATCTTCATTGATATTTTTCATATTCAAAGTGGCCAGCTTCTTCTCTTCTTTTCAGTTTTCAGATGAAGCACTTCACTTGACTTCTCTTTCTTTTTCTCTTTTTTTCTTATATTATTTTCTAATTATTTTCTATTTTTTTATGAAATACCACACATATACCACTACTGCACTACTGTTTATAGGTTGCTTCTCTTCTCCTTCCACCAAATGTTGAACCTAGCGTACCTATCTTCAACTTCTTCTCCTTTACCTCTTCAAATCTCAGAGTGAGGGTAAGGTTGAATCAGGTTAATGAGGTTTAGGTGCAAGCACTCTAGTGTTTGTTGAAGAAAAATAGGATTTTTAAGGCTCAAAGAGTGTATGCAAAAGGTCAGTTTATCAGGTTGGAATTCCAAGCTCAAACTGTCCAAATGAAGGCCTTAGATCATCTCCGTAGTGTCATGAGTGCTGCCAATCAGTTTCAACTTTGGGTGCCTAACTTCTAGTGAAAAGGGATTAAGTCAATCAGTCTTAATCCTTAGAGCAAAAAAATTACCAAAAACACTCTTCAAAAGAAAATTGATAGACCCAAATCTCACTGGGTATGGTCTTCCATTTAACTCATGGGGTGTATCTTCACTTTTTCTCTCCTCCTAGGTTCACTAAGTACTAACTGAAATTTTTTTCTTGATGTTAGCTTCATGGTGGTGCTGATTTTTAAAATTTTCAGTTTTAAAGTGTCTACAAAATTTTCAAATTTCATCATTCTAACAGGGTTAGGTGGGAATTGACTTTATTCATTTCAATTTTTCTCCCACTGTTGCACTAGAGTTTACTATTCTACTGGCTGGCCTAACCTGGCATACTCCCAAACCTAAGTTAAATACTGTCCTCACTGTTTCCAACGGTATGCTCAGGGGCAGCAAGTTTTATAATAACAAAACACACTAAGCTACAACAGAAAACTAAGAGAAAAATAAACTAAAAGATTGCAAAAAATCATGCAAAAAAGGAGAAAAAGTTAATATATACAAAATGACAACTAAGAATACAAGGTAACTACACAAATTCCTAAAAACAATAACTATATACAACAAAATTAACTAAAAACAGCAGGTATATAAAATATATTAACTATACAAAACACCTAAAACAATAAAATCCTAAACACAACTACTTAAAGATGATCTACAAATAAATCTAAATTGATGGCAAATAATTATCAACATTAATAGCACACATTTTAAAGCAAGATTCATACAAAATCAGACCACACATACACCATATTAACACAACAGTCCGGATGGGGGTTCATGAATGACAAAATTTTTGGCACCCCATCTAGAACTCAGCTGAACTGAAAAGAATTGCAATATAAAAATGAAAGGCCATACCTTTACATTTGCATCAAACCCAAGGTCATCCAGCTCAGTAGTTGGCAGTTGCATGAGATGTGCAAGGAGCAGCTCCAGCTCCACAGCAGGTGGGACTTTAATAGAGAGCTAAGGGAGCCCATGGGTGGGTGCCTCCTCAGTCCAAACTTCACAAATTCACACACCTCAGCTCAAATCCAGCAAATTGGGCAAGGTATCACCACCATCTCATCAGGGACAACAACTGATTAAACAACCCTCATTTCCTCCATCAAGCCTTCTCCTTGCAAGAAGAAAAAGGCTCTCTAAAAACATGAGGAAATGGGGTTCAACATGGTAATATTATTTATTTATTTTAAAATGGGGCTCAAGAACAACCCATTATTCAGCACCTGCTGCTAATCAGCAGGAACTCAGCTCTCTCTCTCTCATTTGCACACCTTTTTCCACTATACACCTCTTGGTGCTCCACCACTTTACCAGTACTAAGGACATGAATGACCTTAGGGTTATTCACTGTTTAGGGTTATTCACTGTTTGGCTTGGGAGCCTGCCCTCAACCCTTCTAGTTAGAGAATTGGAGATGTGATCCAGCTGGTCCTCTATCTTTTTGATGCTCTGACTGTGAGAGTGCACAGTCTGGGAGAGTGAGTTCAGGTTTTGCAATGAAGACAAAACCTAATCCTCAAATGAAAGGGCTCTTGATTGGGGTGGGGGCAATCCTAAATGACTTGGCTGGGGGGGGTGATGTGGGAAATTTTGTCTTGATTCATAACCATGAAGGGACTGCTGTTGCTTTAGCATGTAGGGCAGTGCTTGCTGCTGCTGAGTTTGAGACAAATCAACTTTTTTCCACCTCAAATTTGGGTGGTTCCTCTAGGTGTACCTAGCGGGCTGTTGTCCAAATGATTGGACAGCATTGGCTTGCTCATTAGCTATCTCTAGAAATGAACCAGCAAATGGACATTCAAGATGGGAGTGTGTTGGTGAGTTGCAATGAGACATGCCTCTCCAACCTATGCAGCCATGTGGGGCTACAACACACTCAATACTTTATCAAATTTTAAGGACAATCTATCCACCTTCCTCTTTAGGTTACTATATGTAGTTAATTCATACACTTTTCCCTTCGAAGTGGGCTCAGCTATACCCCTAGCAGCTGGCACAATGTTATTTCATGACAAGGACTCCTGCTGCATGGAGTTTTCACTTATCACGTCAAATGGGTCCCATGCTTCTACATTAGTCTTGTTGAGGTATGAGCCACCACTAGATGCATCAATCCTAGATCTACTTTTTTGCATCAATCCCTTGGTTGAAGCTTTAAACAAGCTGCCACCTAGGGATTTGGTGGTGTGGGCATTGCCTCAGTAACTCTTTAAATCTCTCCTAAGCTTCATAAAATGTTTCAGTTGAGAGTTGGGCAAAGGAGATTATGCTCTTCCTCAGCTGACTTGTTTTACCAATTGAGAAAAATTTAGCCAACAATTGGCATTGAAGGTCATTCCAAGACTGTATGCTGTTGGCTGGGAGCATGGAGAGCCAAGCTTTGACTTTATCCTTTAAGGAAAAAGGAAAAAGCCTCTGTTTGGTTACTTCCTCTCCCAAACCAGTGATATTAAAAGTAGTGCATAGAGAAAGAAACAACTCTATATGTTGGTAGGGGCCCTCTCTGCTCAGCCCATGAAAGCTTGGTAACATTTGGATGGTTGAGGCCTTGATCTCATAGTTACTCAAAACATTAGGGAGTTGAATGCAAGAGGGGGATAAGTATGCCCCTGGTGCGTAATACTCTCTAAGGGGTCTTGGTTGCTCACCCATCTCAGTTGTTACTAAATTTTCAGCAGGGGTGTGTGTTATTGTCCTAGGACTTAAGACTCTCTCAATCTTAGGATTCAAAGGTTCTAGCTCAGGATTGAGAGACCTTCTTCCCAGCATACAAAACACACTCAACAAAATAAGGGCAACTAACAGCAAATAGACAAATAAAAATATAAACTACGCAACTACTGAAATTTAAGACTGCATAAATGGAATAAAAATAGGGGAGATAGATCAAACTGATGCAAGAATGCTCCAGTTGCAGGTAAACTCTCCTATTTACCACTGTTTTAAGCATGCAAAAATCCACAACTTCAGCAGGAATTTATTCAAACACTACACAAGTAATAACATAAAATAAATGCATAATTAAAGGATTACAGCTATACTTTATTCACCATTACTAAGACACCAAAAAGATCTAAAATCAAAAAATAAAGTAGAAAAATACAAAAAATCACAGAAAAACTGCAGCTGTAATTTATTCAAACACTATGTCTACAACAAGTATAGCTAAACAAAAACTCAGATTTATTATCAAGATAAAAAATTCTCGGCAACGGTGTCAAAAACTTGTTAGTTTAATTCTAGAGTTGCTTGCTGATTATTTTTATTTAAAATATGTGTTCAAAAATAAGGGAAAAAAATAAATCAAAAAGTGGGGTGTGCAAAAAGGGGTGAAAACAACACATAAACAACACTCTAAAATATACACAGTCCTGTAAGATCCAGGGCCTGTTGTAGCAAGTTTTAAGAAGTAAGAGCTTGTCCCAAAGGGAGTGATGATCTAAACCAATAGTAAATCTATAGATCTAGCTACAGATCTGGCAACTCTAAACCTATGCTAGAAAGTAAGGTAAAGAGAGGGTGTTTAAGTGTCACAAAGCTAAACTAAAATAAAAAAAATAGAAATAAACTACAGCTAAAGAAAAGGGGAAGAAGAAAGAGAGTGATGAAGTCATAAAATAAAGTAAAATTGTGGAGAAGTAGGCAGCTATGGTTAAATTATCATTGCAACTCAAATCTAGAAATGAGTTTACAGTAGTCCTTTAGGTGGCTACAAGCACATCTGTAAGGTAAAAGAATCTAACCTAACCTAAAGGTCTGGACTGATCTTAGAGTTATAATCTGTCCACTTAAATGGTCACAGAGTATCCTAGGGATTTCATCCAATCAATGGATTAAATCAGAATAGAAAAACTATTGTAGACACTATGCTTGTAAGGCTACAAACTCAAGCAACCATAGGAGCAAACAGTCCTCGAAAATTAAGTAGGAACCATAAGAAATATCAGGCTGAATGGGCCTTTAAACTCAGCTGATCATTGTTACAAAAAGGCCTGCAATGACCCAGCTCACAAGTCTGCAATCTCTACAAAAATCTCAAATCTATTCTCTGAAAATGGGGATGTAAAACAGAGGAGAGTTTGACTCTGTAACTATCTCTCACAAGGCTACAAGCTCCAGTGCAGAGAAGAAGAATCCATCTCAGCCCTGCGATTTAGACCAGCCCTAGGGCTATACCCTGCCCACTTGATTGGACACAAGCTATCCCAGAAGTTATCTTGATCACAAAGGTTGAAGAAAGAACAGTAAAACTACTGCTGCCACCACGGTTGCAGGGCTACCAGCTCAAGCAACAATGGGAGCGTCAAAACTATAAAAATATGTGTGAAAAATATAGGGAAAATATAGATTTAATGGAGTATTAAAAATGGCATTTCATTGGATTAGAAAGAACTTACAATGCTTGCCCTACAGGCAACAGTTTGTGCAAAGAATCCTAAAACAACTCACTCTATATTACAAAACCCATTTCAAAAACTAAAATAAACTAGCTGCTACAAAGGCCATTAACTCAGCCTTGCAACTGAGCTAAGGAAGAAGAAAAGGAAAAATAAAAGGGAAACAAGCCTGACTCAAAACCCTAGAAAACCCTAAATGAGCTCAGGCTATTCCTGGCCAATTTTTACAAGGCAAACTATAGCTATTTATACAATCCTTGCAACTATTGTGTGCAGTAGCCAATCAGAAATGAGGTTGCTTTGGAGCTGGTAATGTGGCCTACTTGTCACCAAGAGGTGCCTCGGGAAGTGGGAAATAGCTTAGCACCTCGGGGTGAGTGCCCTAGCTGTTGTGAAATCCCAAAAATGCCCCTGGGTGTTGACTGAGAAGTTAAGAACCCGTTCCTCGCTAGGATGGATGGCTACATTTTGTCTCTCACATGGTTCTCGCATGGCTGCATTAGCTGTTGAGGAAGGCTCGCTTGGTTCATATTGGTGCAACTTAAGCAGCTCGTGAGGATGAGGCTTTGGGTGATTCTCCTCGCGAGGATCTCGTCAAGATAAAATGTAGCTCGTGAGGTTCCTTGATAGGATGAAATGTAGCTCGTGAGGATCTCGTCAAGATAAAATGCCGCTCGTGAGGTTCCTTGACAAGATGAAATGCAGGTCGCGAGGATTCTTGATAGGCTAAAATTAAGCTTCTAGCGTGGTTGGTTGTCTTTGAAGTGCGTGAGAGCTAAGCGACAGATTTTTTGAAGCTTGATCTTCGTGAGAACAACGTGAGTGGATTATGCATGAAGTATTTGAACCTCGCGAGAGTTGCGCGAGCTTATCTTCTAAAACTGTTCCGCCATTGAACTGCGCGAGGTTACACAAAGCGAATATGTGTTGTTGGCCCTAACTTCATGAGATCCTTGTGAGGCAACTTTCTGAGTTATTTTAACTGCGCGAGGACCATTTGAGGCTTCCTATCTGCTTCTCTGTTATTATGAACAGTCTGCTGCCGCAGTCTTCTCTGCTTGGGCTTCACTTCTCACCCTCAATAGGTCTTCTAGGACACCAAAGCATGCCAAACTACCCCAATGGTGAGAACCACCATGGTGCATTCATTGTAAACCCATCATCTCCACAACTTGACTTGAAATTCTATCGTCTTGGCTTGAAAATGAAGGATTGCAGCAGTTAAGCTATATTCTCCTGCTACCTACACAAACACACATAGAAACCATTATTACCCAGCTCAAAGGTCTATTAAAGTCTAGGTTAAGGGGTTAAATGTGGTATATTTTAGTGCTCAACAAGTGATCGTATGGATTTACTACATTCAAAACCTCATAGGTATGAATTTTTTTTTGTATCCCCTATTTTGTGCACAATGAGGACATTGTCCTATAAAAATTTGGGGGTACACTCATACACACATGCTATGTATGCATATATATATATATATATATATATATATATATATATATATAAAGAACTTTCTGTGTAGAATTAGTCAGTTTTATTTCTATTTTAGTTTATTTTTAGAATTCTTAGGTAAGTTTTATTTTAAATTTCTATTTTTATCTGTTAACCATCACATGTGAGTCACGATAGATAAAAATTATGATTCCATAAGCTTTACCATCATCCTAGAAGAAGTATAAACATCATTAATAGAAACAATTACAATTGATGTTTAGCCCTGTTGTACACTGTATCAAATTGACTGTTAGAAATAATAGGTTGATTTAAACTTTTAGGCACCCAAATTTAGCCCAAGGCCCTATCAAATCATACTTCAAGAAAGGTGCACCCCCAAGCTTTCGATAGCATCTCCCATACCCTTAGGAACCTTCTCAAACCCTTAGAAACTTGCCTAACCCTTAAGACTTACCCCCAACCTCTCTGTACCTGTAGTTAACCTTCCCGAGGAATGGTTAGAGAGAAGTGTCCCAAGGCTTGTGGGGACCTCTACTAAAATTGAATCCTATAACATTAAAAAGTAGAGATTCCCACCTTTCCATCAAGCCAAGAATCATCTCCATCCGAGTCATACATCAAAAGTTAGGGCAATCTAAAGTTTCGGGCCTAAAAAAACTTACATTTGGCTAAACCTCTCGAGGAGGTGGGAATGCTTACGTGTATAATACACACGCTAAGCCATTTCTGGAGAAATGTTGCCTAGTATGTATAATATACACACTAGGCTATTTTTTCGCAGAAGTGGCTTAGCGTGTATAATACACACACAAACCATAGATTGGCCCCTCAGCGGGCTCTGAACTTCTCAAGCACTGTACATATGCCTAGCGTGTGTAATACACACGCCAGGCTTAGCTACAGTAAATTTTAGTTTTTGCCCGAAATTGACTTTTGGGGTTTGACTTGTACCCTCTAGTCATTTGAACCCCCACCCTATCATCTACCATTGAACCCCTTTCTCATATACCTAAGCACCTAAAGCCCTAGGAATCCTTAGATAATAGGATTACCTAATTGCTAATCCCATTAGCATTTTAAGTACCCCTTAACCTACCCTTTCTCTATAAATAGAGAGGCACCCCCCTTGTAAATGGCTTGAAAAATTTCCAAAATAGAGAAAACATTAAGAGAGTCCTTTTCCCCCTTTTTGTGCACCAATCTCATACAAATTCCAGAATTCCAAAACCTCCTTTAGACCTCACCTTCCATAAAAAATCTCTTAGTTTAGGTGAGAACTACCCCTTAGCTCTCCTCCTACCTCTTAGCCACCAAACCCTAGAGGTTAGAACCCATATTTCAACTACTCAAGCTATCGAAGGCTCACCGAGTTCACCTACGTGAAGGTCCACAGTTGTGCCATAAGGGCCCGAGAGCCCCGACTCTCCCCCTCTCTCACTCTACCTCCTTTTCTTTTTCTCTATCCTTGAATTTGAGCCGCTACACAGCTGAAATCTCGGTGACTACGGGGGGCATAAATAGGACCAAAGTGCCTTCGGGCAAGTGGAAGTGCTCTTTGTTATTTTTTTGTTTCTTTTTATTTGGCCATAAGTAGAGACCGCATTTGAGCGGGTTGATTGGGTGCCTAACACCTTCCTGATCGATAACCAAAGCTCCTACCTAAGAGCCTTTAGCGTGAATCGGTAAATCAGAGTCATATTTAGCACTTCGGTGCATTTAATATTGATTTGAGAATTTCCCGGGACTCCAAAAGCTCTGGTGGCAACTCTAGTTATTTTATAAACGAGTGCATCGTCGCGACGGGTTCGATGAGAATCCACGGTTGCACAGATGGCGACTCTACTGGGGAGTAGCTAGTAGAGTTTCCCCTTAAAATTTGGCCTTTTTTATTATTTTCACTAACATTTGATTTCATTTCTCTTTTTTATTTTTTACTCACCCCTACGATTCCGTTAATTTTTCTTACCCCTACAATTCAGTTTATTTTTACTTACCCCTACTCTTCCGTCATTTATGTGCCTTAGCCAATTGTCGTGCCTACTTGAGCATTGTCTTTACAATTCATTTATTTTCCGTCATTTACATGGCTTAGCAGATCGACGGGCTTACTTGTGCATTTACACTTCTTAGCTGTTTGGCGGGCCTACGTGAGCTTTTATTTTTTGCAATCATATCCTATCAGTGGACACCGGCTTGTAGAGACAGCATGGGACTATCACCACCCAATTTTTAACATTAAGCAAACTCCCTTAAAATTGAATTTAAAAATTGAACCAAGAGGGGAACTTAATTGAATTTTTGTGGGGGTAGATTTTAAAAGGGTTGAGAATTTAGGCAGTGATAATAATATCCCAGTTCTTAGTACGACAGCAGCCCCTAGTGGTGATGATCAGGAAAAGTACCACCCCATCCAGTATCTGAGAAGGCGCTTGCGCCGAAGGTATATAGGGTGGGTGAGCGATCTAGTTATGAAACTTAAAACCCTTGGGGAGTGCATTTAGTTACCCCAAATTAGCCTTGTATCCCTAGTTTCAGAAAGGTGGGACCCAAAATAACAAGGAAAATCAGTCCCTGGAAGCATTGGTTCCAGAAAATCCAAAAAAGAAACCAATTTCGAGCATGCTATTTGCTGTCAAAATATAAATATATACCCTGTCTTGCCTAGTGTGTGCAATACACACGCTATGCCAACTATTCCCATAATTGCTCTAGCATGTGTAATACACACGCTAAGCCAACCTTCTTTGGACTTAGCCTAGCGTGTGTAATACACATGCTAAGCCAAAATCTCTAGAATTTTACCTAGCGTATATACTACACATGCTAAGACTATTCTGGGCTGGGCAGCCCGACTCTGAGGTTTTTTTTCACTTCCACCGAGTCCCCCACTTAGTGTTTTAGCATTTATGATAGATCCCACACTCTTTTTCGTATTGCCTACCTTGTAATTATTAAGAGGTTAAAAACAACAAACTAGAGGACAAATGACAGTAAAATGGAATCAAGGTAAGGCAATCAGGCCTGTAAGAACCAAGACTGTTGTAGCAAGATTTAAAGGGGTAAGTAAGGGTATGTCCACAGGGAAATGTGTTTTAAAATATAGTAAATCACTAGATCTATAATAGATCTGTCACTCTAACCTATCCTAATTTAAAGCAAAGCAAGAAAGGAAAGAGGAGAGGTTTTTAGGGGTTGTCACTTTACTAAAACAGCAGAAAATTAAATCTAATGCTAATGATCCAGAGCTGAGTAGAAAACAAATTTAAAGAAATGGAGAAAAGGATTTGGGGAATTAAAATCAGAGGTGAAGAATAGCAGCTTGGGATTTTGGTCTTCACTAAAAATTAATTAGTTCAGAAGCAATGCAGGAGATTGATTTGCAACTATCCTTCATCTAGCTACAAGCATAGATGTAAGGTAGAAAAATCTAATCTAGACCAGAGAATTGAATTGATCTTAAGGCTATGATCTGTCCACTTTAATGGCCACAGATCATCCTAGGTATTTCCTCCAATCCAAAGGTTTTAATTAGAATAATTAAATCATTGCAGATGCTGTGGATGCAAGGCTACAAGCTCAAGCATCCACAAAAATATTAAATCTAGGGAAATCAAATGGCAATCAAGAGATATATAGATTCAAATTAACTTCACAACCAACAATTTACTGATTCAATAAACTTACAGTACATTATTCTTAGATCTGCAGTCTGTGCAACATCTAATCCTCATACAAAACCCTCAAACCTCTCAATTTATAGGTCTACCTCACCCTAACAGCTATAAGTGTTTAGCCAACCATGGTTAGGCTAAAGAGAGGATGAGGAAGAAGGAAGAAGGATAAAATTTTGGAGGGAAAAGGAATTCGAATTTGGTCTCTGAGCTCTCTCAATTTTTGGATGGTTCTTCTGTAAAACTTCTCTTCTATTTATACCTTCGCCCTCTGTCTCAGATCTGTTTCAGCCAATCAGAGCTTGAGGGAATAATTCTATTATTCTGAGCTGCTAATGTGGCTAATTTTGCTTCTAGAATCTCTCTTCAATTGGTTTGAATTGGACACGTACATGTGGGGGAGTTAAAGGACTTCTCATTCGTATGCAATTGTATTCTAAAAATGCCCTCAAATCAGCTGAATAGCCTTGGGACATGTGCAGCAGAGCACTGAGTTAATGTGCATTCTCAGTTGGAATTGAGAAGTTCCAAATTTGTGCTTTGAGAGATTCAAAGAACCTCTTGACAGGTTCTGAGTGTGTTAGATGCTCCATTTGACAGGTAGAATTTAGCTTTCGATAGGTTCATACGACTACTCGACAGGATGAGTTCACTACTTAATTGTTGCACAAGCTTCAGCCATCCTCTTGACAGGATGAATCAACCTCGCGAGATCCAATAGCTCTAGGTAAGTTGATGGCAACCTCGCAAGATCCACTGCAGCTTTAGGTATCCTCTCGCTAGGTTGGCTTTGACTGTTCGATAGGTTCAGGGAACCGCTCGACAGGTTTAGTTCTAGCCTTCTACACTTCACAAGGATGGCTACTTCAGTAGACCTCTCGACAGGATCATTTGTGCTAGTCGACAGGATCCTCTTTCTTATTTTAAACTATTTGATAGGTTCTATCAACCTCTCAATATGTTCATTTCTTCACATCAGAAACTCTCGATAGGTTGTAATTTGGCTTCAGATCTTCTCGACAGGATGCTTTCTTCAATTTTCACTCCTCGTCAAGTTCTGGGAACCTCTCGAGGGCTTCAAATACTGCATCCAACCCCTCGACAGTTGCACCTGACCATTTGATAGGTTGTTGTTCTTTGTTTCCATAGCTTGCACACAACTTGGGTTGCTGGCTTTCATCTGTCCAGCACTCAGTGGCCTTTGAGGGGTTCATTCTTCATCCGCTATAGCTGCTTTTTCTCCCATGTTTACATAGTTAGACACATACCCTTGCCATAGGGTTCTGAGGATCCTTGAATCTACTTGATGGTTGGCCTTTTGGGCTACATGAGAACTTGTTGAATCTATTCTGTAGTGATGCAATTCTCCAACAGGTCTCTTCTTGGCATTTTTAGATGAATGTCTGCACTATGACTGTAATTTATTACTAACTACAAAATACACTTAAGAAACATTATTAGTCAACTCAAAGGTCCATCAAAGTCAGGTTAAGAGGTGAAAAATGGTATTTGTCACTGATTAACACTCTTTAACACCCAATATGCCCTTGTCGATCAAAAAAGGTCACCCTCTTATTGACTTTTTTCGAGGGATTGAGTTATCTCATGGATTCTCGTGCCTTCACATAGATCAAAGGATTTCCCCTTGATACTTTTGAAGTGCATCCGAATCCCATCGTGGGAAATATTTAGGGTGCGAACGCCACCTGAAAAGGGAACTCCAAGGCCTCAGAACTCGTACTAACAGTTCATTTGTCTTATCCAAAAAACCAAAATTAAATAAAAAAATAAAATAAAAAATCTAAAAAGAGTTGTGGTGCAGCACAACGGCATCGCCTTGTGTTAAGTGGTGAAAATTGCCACTTTTCACCCATTAATCTGACCATTGATAGACCTCTAAGCACACAAATAAGTCTCTAACAATAATAAAAGAGGACATTAATGCAGAAAATCATTCAAGAATGCCCAAAAAGGGGCTACCTCTCAGCACAGGATAAACCCAGCAACAACACATCAGAGGGTAGCACATCATTGGACCCTTGGAGCGCATGGTTGCAGTAGGGCAAGGAGAAGGAAGTGAGAACATGATGAAAACATCCTATTGATTGGTCACCTGAAGACTTCGATAGGAGCTGAAAGCAAAGAAAGGGAGAATTCATGCAGTTGAAGAGGTTTCGACAGGATCTGAAGGCAGAGGAAGGATAGGATTCATGCGGATAGAGAAGTTCAATAGGATCTAAGAACCTATCGAGCAACTTAAAGGATGGAAGAAACCATCCTATCAAAATCCTACCTGAGCCGTCAAGGGAACTTGTCGAATGATTTCCTGAACCTATCGAGATGAAGACGCTAGAACAGAACCTATCGAAGGGTACTTGAGCCTTTCGATAGGAGTGAGAGCAACCCTATCGAAAGGATAGCATGCAGAGCAGAACCTATCGAAATGATTCTCTAACCTGTCAAAGAGTCCCTCAAACCTGTCGAATACTCCAAACCAAGGACTGAGAAGGCTGGAACTCTAAGCGAAGGCTCATCCTATCAGAACCTATTGAACAGTTCTGAGAACCTAGCGAAAGGACAAAAAAGCTCTATTGGGACCTGTCGAAAGCTTTCTAAACCTGTCAAAATCGTGTGCAGAACTTCTCAGAAATTTAGCTGTGCATACGTTGTGATTTGGTGACCTGCTACACGCAACCCGAGGCACTTGGTGACCGACACGACGGTTCCAGAAGATGCCCTAGGAAGCCCTAACCGATCCACATGCTCTAACAGAACTCTAACAAACTCTAAGGATCTTCTAGAAGGGATTTTTGGCAGGAAAAATAGAGGAGAAAGCTATATATAGAGACCCCCAATTGCAATTGGGGGGAGATCGAGATCTGAGCCAAATTTTGGAGATTAGAGCTTGTAGAGAAATTCCATTTCCCTCCTTTAGCCCAACCATGGTTGGCTAATTCCCTTGGAGTAGCGAGGAGAGAAATTAGATCTGTAATTAGGTAAGATTAAGAGTGCTATTGTAAGTTCCTAGCTGCACAGACTACAAATCTGAGAGTGTTTCCATTGTAGAGTGCCCTTGTTTGTAATGTTAATGCTGGTTTTGATGTTTTAATTAGATCTAAAAGTTCCTTTGGTTCCATTTGGTGATCGATCGGATCTGTGTAGAGTAGTCTGTATATCAGCTCACAGACTTAAATGGTAAACCTCTTAGATACCATCTGATCTCCCTGGATCTGATGCTCCTGTGATTCCTTGAGTCTGTGACTTGGGAATTGCAACATCTATAGTGGTTTTAATTGTTCTAATTGATGCTCTAGCTTTGAAGGAGATCCCTAGGATGATCTGTGACCATTAAAGTGGACATATCATAACCTTAAGATGAATCTAACCTCAGGCTCCAATTGGATTCATCTGCTACAATCCATGGATTCGATAAAGTCTATAGGATGGTCTGTGACCATTAAAGTGGACAGATCATAACCTTAAGACCAGGTGGATCCTGTACTTGTGAGTGGAATTTATACCTTGCAGCTGTGCTTATAGCCAGTTGAGGGAATTGTGTGCTCTGAACCTCTGTAGCATGATTAATCGAATCTGATTTCAGTGAAAAACAACCTCTAATCTACTCTTCTCCATTTTCTGTTCGTTTTACCTCTTTCCCCTACAAGATCTAAGATCCTAAACTCAATCTAAGCTAGTTTATATTTAATTTTAGCCTAGCTTAAGTGACAATCCATTTCAAACCTCTCCCCTATCTTTTAGCTAAATTAGTAATAGTTAGGGAGCCAGATCTAATTCAGATATGGAGATTTATCATATTTTTAAATTAACCTCCCTGTGGACATTCCCTTATTCACCATTTTTGTAAAACTTGCTACAACAGACCCTGACTACTTGCAGGTCTGTGCGAGTGTGTCTGCCTAGTTTTATTGATGATTTTAGACCCTCATTTGAGGGATGGCAAACACTCCAACACCTTGCCCTTCGCCATCCCATAGGGGGAGATGGAGAAAACTTTACGGGCCCCACCTGAGGTACCCGCACCCCACCCATCGCCAAGCCATGTCGTGGGCCGTTGAACTAACGTATGACGATCCCGATTCATCCCAGCGACGTTCCCCAACTCATTCCCATGTAAATGAAATCTTCACGTCCATCCCCCTCACCCAATCCCCATTTGCCGTCACCGGGCCCTTCGGTGCACCCATTTTCTAATCCATCACCACTCAAAGCACTCAAAATCCGACACCCCATTCCCCCTCATTTTCCCAAACCATGTCCACTCCAAATCCATCTAATCTTCCATCCACATCCACCCAAAATCTGACCCAATTTTCCACCTTTACCCCATAAACCATGCCCCATTTTTCATCCTCCCAACATATATCCAATTTTTCCACACTTACCCATACCACACCCATTTTTTTAAACCCACCACATATCCCCCCATCTACCCAAGTCATGTCTAATTTTATCGGGGCCATGCCCAATTCTTCCCACACACCCACCTCATCCACACCCCACATTCCATCGGATGCACCGTTTACATCCACCCCCTCTCCCAACCCAATGGCCTTGATGGAAGAGATGGTCAGGGCCTACACAATCTGGAAGGCGTCTCAAAGCAACTTCCCTCATCCACACCGCACATCTCTCAACCCATCCCATACACTCCCAAGTCTCCATGCCTCTTTCCCCCAAGACCCTCATCAACCTCCCATTGTCCATACCATTCAGGGCTCCCATCAACCAGGGGACCATTGGAGTGAGCCCCAAGGCCCAATGGCTCAGACCCACCAAGGCCCAATGGCTAAGGCCCACCAAGGCATAATGGCTCAGACCCACCAAGGCCCAATGGCCTAGACCCACTAAGGCCTAATGGCCCAGACCCACAAAGGCCCAATGGCGCAGACCCACCAAAGCTTGATGGCTAAAACCCACCAAGGCCCGATGGCCTAAACCCATTCAAGCTCCATACCCTATACCCATGCCCAGCAGGGCCCAAACCATGGATCCTCATACCCATACCCTTCACAGCTCCCTCAATATCTCACTCACCCACAACCCTCATACCCAATCCAATACGGGAACCTATCTCATACCATTCATCAACCCCAATTCACCCATCCCCTTGCATCCTAAACTCATCCC
Organism: Chloranthus sessilifolius; assembly: GCA_021018995.1. Taxonomy (NCBI): domain Eukaryota; kingdom Viridiplantae; phylum Streptophyta; class Magnoliopsida; order Chloranthales; family Chloranthaceae; genus Chloranthus; species Chloranthus sessilifolius. The sequence continues at coordinate 7,562,357 of CM037592.1, forward strand.
CAAGGATTCCTCTAAGCACAGTGGCCTCATCAGGCCCTAACCCAAAATCCAACCTCCACTCACCCTATCACTCCACAGAACTTCCCTCATGTACAGTGGTCCCACCCAGTAACTATCCAGTTCGTTCAACACCAATAGGAAAATCTCACCCTCACCCCACCATATGTAGACCCACAATATGAGGAAGATGAGATTAGAAATAGCGGGGCACTCACCAGCTTCAATCCTCTACTACCAGTGATCACCAACCTACCAGCAGCCCAAAGTTAATGGAGGCCGATAGTTGAAAGAATAGCCCCACCATCTAAAAAATTGGAGTAGCTGAAGGAACAACTAGACAAGATCCAGAAACAATTAATGAAGATGGGTGGAGCTGAGATCCATGCCACAAAATTTTTTGATTTATGCCTATTCTCCGAAGTTCCCTTACCCTCAAAATTCAAAGTATCGGTCTTCAACAAGTACAATGGCACGGGCAATCCCATTGCACATATCAAGACCTACTGCGGGGACATGTGCCAGTATGGAGGGGATGAGCGTTTGCTCATAAAAGTCTTCCAGAAGAGCCTTATGAGCCCAACTTTTGGTGGTTCACTTCGTTGGAACCTTCCATGATTAAAACTTAGAAGGATATGACCCGCCTATTCCAAGAGAAATATGTCTATAACATAGACGTTAAACCCAAAAAATCAGGCCTAACCCTGCTAAAGCAGAAGCCCGATGAAGCATTCAGTGATTATCTTGGGCGGTGGAGGGCACTGGCATCTCAGGTCAGGAACAGAATACCCGATGATGAGCAAATTGAAAAGATCTAAAAAAACACTCTCTCGGTCATCTCAGATTTCCTGGTATACCAATAGCAGTCAAGCTTTACTGATTTGGTGAGGAATGCCAATTGCTGTGAGTGTGATGTATCTGTGGTAAGCCCAGAGCCTCTCGAAAGGATCACTATAAGAACCAGTGGAGGAATGGTCATAGCAGTAGCCATGCTCTAGAAATGGGGCAATCATAAAGGAAAGGGATTGGGACCTCGATTGCAAGGCAGAAAGGACCCAGTCAGGGCCAAGGGCGGACAATAAGTCAGATTTGGGTTACGTTACAAGCCCACAAAAGAAGAGGTCTGAGAGGCTAAGGAAAAGGCCCGAACCATCATTGCAGTAAGAGCCCGGGGAATAAACTTGGAAGATGAGCTACACACCAAACCTCACATCTGAAGTACCTCTGTGAGTGCGGGGATCATAAAGATTGATTATAATGGGGTAACATAGCTAACCCCACACTAGCCAGCATCCCCCATTCACCTGACAAATCTCCAAATCATCCATCCCAATTTTGAAATGGACCTAGCCTTCCTATCCCTTTTTGAGGAGGAGTTCCCCATGCCCGAACAGTCCCCACTGTAGTAAACCATCATAGAACCATGCTGGCATTTGAGGACAGGGTCCCAGAGCCTATGATCAACATGATGGAGGCCGACTCCCTAGAGCCACATCGATCAGCCCATGCCATCCAAGTAGGTAAAGAGGTGTCTTCACAGGTAAGGAATTAGGTGTCTGTGCCCCTAATTCTAGAAGCATCCAATGGCTATAAATACAATACCAACTTCCTAAAAAAAAAACCTGTAAAAAGTGAGGTGAGCCCTTGGCAGGCAATACCGTGTATATATAGGGATCCACTTTGCCAAAGACCCATTTCTGAAGAAAAAGAAAAATAAAAAAAATGGCAAATAACCCAAAAAATTATCTTTTAATATTCCTAATAAAATCAAGAAAAATAATGCCTTAATCGAAACGCCCTTGCCACATGAAATCGACTACTTTCTTGTAGAAATACAAGAAGAGGTAGGAGTCACTAGTCTGGACGAGAAAATCCCTATTGAGGAATTCCCGAATGAGCTCCTTGAACTGTACACTGACTTTGAGCATGGCCCTACCCCGATTGCTGAAGAAATAGAGGACGTCAATGTAGGGACTGAAGAGATCCCTAGAATCACTAAAATCAGAACGTCGTTGTCTCTCAAAGAAAGAAAAGGCATGATTGATTTCCTTTGGTCATACTAAGACGTCTTCGCATGGTCTTACGAGGATTTGCCTGGTTTAGATACTAATTTGGTTGAGCATGAGTTACCGCTATATCCAGTTGTCAAGCCAATCAAGCAGAAGTTAAGATGTCTCTGGCCAGAATGGATGTTGAAAGTGAAAGATGAGGTCGTCAAGTGGTATGACGCGAGGTGTCTCATGGTCTCCAAATACCTCTAATGGCTAGCCAACATCTTCCTAGTACTGAAGAAGGGTGGAAAGGTTCACATGTGTATTGATTTTAGAAACCTGAACAAAGTGAGCCTGAAAGATGACTTCCCATTTCCACACATCGATATCTTGGTCGATAACACTACTAGGCATGAGATGCTCTCATTTATGGACAGATTTTTTTGTTACAATTAGATCAAGATGGAAGAAGCAGACAGAGAGAAGACATTGTTCATCACTCCATTGGGGACCTTCTGCTATCGAGTCATGCCATTCGGGTTGAAGAATGCCAGTATAATGTATCAGAGAGCTATGACTGCACTATTCCACGATATGATGCACTGAGAAATTGAGGTGTATGTTGACAACATGATCGCCAAGTCACCAGAGAGAAGTGATCATTTGATAAACTTCTAGAAGCTATTTGAGAGGCTGAGAAAATGCAGGTTGCGTCTGAATCCTCAGAAGTGTGCATTCAGTGCCATGTTAGGAAAATTACTGGGCTTCATCATCAACAGAAGAGGCATCGAGGTTGACCCGATCAAGGTGAAAGCCATCATAGAAATGCCATTGTCATCTACCAAGAAAGTGGTTAGAGGTTTATTGGGCAGAATACAGTACATCAGTTAGTTCATTGCACAGTTGACTCTTATATGCACACCAATTTTTAAGTTACTAAGAAATGACTTGCCCATTGACTGGAATGATGATTGCCAAGCAACATTTGATAAAATCAAGAGTTACCTCCTCAACCCACCAGTATTGGTACCATTGAGCCAGGGAACTCACTATTAATGTATCTCTTTACAACAAAAATTTCGATGGGATGTGTCCAAGGGCATCATGATGAAACTGGAAGAAGAGAGCATGCCATCTACTATCTCAGCAAGAAGTTTACTGACTACAAGATGTATTATTCTCATCTAGGGAAAGCATGCCTGGCTCTCGTATGGGCTACATAGAGGTTCTGCTACTACTTGCTATCTCAAGCCATTCTATTCCTAGCACGAATGGATCCGTTGAAGTACCTATTCGAAAAACCAATCCTCACTGATCGAACTGCACATTGGCAACTTCTCTTATCGGAGTTTGATATCACATATGTCACTCAAAAGTCAATCAAGGGGCAAGCACTCGCTGATCATCTTGCTGGCAATCCCTTACCTAATTATAAACCACTAAGGATCAAATTTCTAGATGAGGACATCTTGTTCTTAATAGAGGATGATACTGAGGAGACAGAGAAGTCTTGGGTATTGCACTTTGATGGGGTAGTAAATGCAGAAGGTCAGGGAGTCAACGTTATTCTGATTTCACCAAGTGGATCTCACATACCAGTCTCCATCAAGCTCAATTTCCTGTGCACAAACAGCATGGCCAAATATGAAGTCTATGCAACTGGCTTACAAGCAGCATTGAACCTAAACATAACTCTCCTCAAGGTATTTGGCAACTCACTGTTGATCATATGCCAAACCAACGGAGATTAGAAGACGAAGGATGAGAAGCTAATCCCATACCATGAACACCTTGAAGATCTGATAGCGTGCTTCAATGATATCATTCTCTCTTATGTTCCGCATGCAAGAAATCGCTTTGCCGATGCATTAACAGCATTGGCATCAATGGTAGAAATCCCCTATGGTGCTAAGATGAAGCCAATTATGATTGACTAAAGAAATGAGTCTGCCTTTTGCCTCTAGATTGAGGAACCCAAAAAGTTAGACGATGAGCCACTATGGTTCTTAGACATCAAGAACTTCCATGAAACTCAAACTTTTCCAGAGGGTATGTCCAAGACGGACAGGTGGACCATCTAACGTTTGGCAGGAAGCTATGTCATTTGTGGCGAGGGCCTCTACAAGCGATCATATAATAACATCTTACTCAAATGCCTTACTGAAGGCGAGGCAGCCAACATCATGAAGGAGATCCACTAGAGAGTATGTGGGGCCCATGTCAACGGGCACATGCTTTCTAAGAAGATCCTACGACAAGGATACTTTTGGACCACCATGGAAACTGACTGCTGGAAGCACGTTCAGAAGTGCTACAAATGCTAAGAACACTCTAATCTGATACATGCTCCTGCTATAGATCTACATAGCATGACTACTCACTGGCCATTCGCCACATGGGGCCTCTACGTCGCTGAAAAAGTCAATCCGAAAGCTTCAAATGGGCATCAATTCATCCTAGTTGCCATTGAGTACTTCAGAAAATGGGTAAAGGAAACTTCATATACAGACATCACGGCCAATCATGCCGAGAAATTCATCAAGAACAACATTATTTTTTGATTTAGCGTGCCCAAGGACATCATCACAAACAATAGCACCAACTTTACGAACAAGCGCATCATGGCCTTCTGCGAGCAATATAAGAAGAAACATCATCACTCGTCACTTACTGGCCACAAACCAACGGGGCCGTAGAAGCTTCTAACAAAACAATCATTCGCATCCTTGAGAAGATGGTCATCACCTATCGAGATTGGAGTGAAATGTTATCATTTGCATTATGGCCCTATCAAACATCGATCTGTACCGCTACAGGGGCAACACCATTCTCCCTTGTGTATAGAACTGAGGTCATTCTGCAAGTCGAGATTGAAGTACCTTTACTCTATATCCTCATAGAATCGGACCTACCCAAAGCTAAAAGAGAGAGGTCCCACTTTGAGTAGTTGAACATGCTGGACGAGAAAAGGCTCCTAGCCTTATGTCATACTCAGGTTTATCAAGGGCGAATTGCACGTGCTTACAAAAAACGTGTTCGGGGTCGAGATTTGAAAGTGGGAGACACTGTACTCAAGAAAATCTTCCCATCTCTCCATGCTGATCCGAGAAGGAAATTCAAGCCCAACTGGGAAGGACCCTTCATCATCCAAGAAATACTCCCAGGATACACGATCCACCTCTCCACCATGGATGGAGACCACTTTCCTGAGCCCATCAACGCTAGATACGTCCGACGATTCTATTCATAGTCTCCCACGGCAAGATAAGTATTGATAAAATGGATACAGGACTACTTAAGAACCCTATAAAAGAGGTCATCAATTCAAAGCCAAGTAGCCAAAAATTGTTCCTGAACATACTTATAACCTTGCTACACCTGTTGAACCATAGGCCTTTCTTTCATAAACCCCTCCTTAGAAAAGAAGACGGAAAAAGTGTATATATTAAAACAAAAAAAGAGAAAAAGAAAAGAGTTACTATCAAAAATCCAAAAAATCATAAATGCAAAATCCCAAAAAGAGGATGTTTGAAAAAAAGATAAAAGAATAAAAAAATAGAAAAGAAAAAGTGGGGCATGTAAAGTCAAAATTCCCTAAGGAAGAAGTGTATTACGACAACTAGAACCCAATTAAGGAAACCTTTTATACCGAGAAGACCTTCAAAATTTCTAACATTACCCATGGCCAAGATATACCCCTGAGGAAAGCCCTCTTTAAGGTCCATAAGTAGTCACAGTATCCGTTGAGTCAGCACGATCTAAGCTGAGAGATAAAGAGAATTCCATTCAACCGGCAATGACGGAATCAATGTCCATGTCATGGCCTTTTCAAAAGAAAAAAAGAAAAGAACAAGAAAATATAAATACCAGCACAAAGAAAAAAGGATGTGGTGAAAACCTAAAAGGGCGCCAAGGTAAAAATAGCGAGCTTGTGCGAACCAAGTGAAATCCTGAAAAGGCACCTGGGGCAAAACTGTAAAAACCTAGGACGTACTGAAAACCCAAAAGGGCTTTGGGTAAAATGAGGGTCATAGCAGGCACGAAGAAAACCCATCTTGGGCATTGTGAGTAAAAAGGTTGAAAAAGTAGAAAAAGAGGAGGAAAAATCCTTCAGTCACACCCCGTACAACTTGGGTCCTGATCAAGTATATCTTCAGATTGCATCGTCAAACATATGCCCGAGGTAAGGAGAAAAGGCTAGTCCAATCTAAAGGGATGAACGTTCCGACCCTGGAAATTTCTAAGCCTCACCTGGATTCGACCACGTGAATAGGTTCGACTATGCTCAAAAGGGACCCGTCGTCTCACCCATAATTAAGGCATCAAGCAAAAAGAGGGCAGGGAAATCGCATTTGAAAAAGATAATAAATTTTCCTTTCCCATTTTCAGGCCCACACTATGTGCACCACCACCGGGTGAGGAAACTACTTTTGAAAAAGATAATAAATTTCCCTTTCCCATTTTTAGGCCCACACTATGTGCACCACAACCGGGCGAGGAAGCCACTTTTGAAAAAGATAATAAATTTCCCTTTCCCATTTATATGCCTGTGCTATGCGCTTTTCGCTTCAAAAGGTTCAACAAACAAAAAAAATCCACCAATCAAGAGGAGAAATGATATTTTTTATAAGATAATAGATTTCCCTTTCCATTTACAATTCTGCACTTGCTTACACCACATCTCTAAAAAATAATTGTTGTGATGTCTCGCTTCCCCTTCCTTTTTACAAAAATTGAAATAGACAACAAAAACATGAAGAAATATCTATACCAAAATCATGTATCTGAACAGGGGTTTCTTATGCCTCCTTCTATGGTTTTGATCTATGAAAAAAGATATGTGCAGGATGGAATCAACGACCCAACTTGCGCTTTAGGGCACCGATCTCTGCACGTAAAGCATCCTCCCAAACATCCTGCTCTGTCACCTAGTGGCCATGGAGACTCCTATACCATTTTCGAGAAGCATCAGTAGCACCAAGAGCATCACCCAAGGCTCCTTCTAGACGAAGAACCTCACACTCAGCTGCATTGCCTCTGGCTTCTGCCACCTGTGCTCTAACTTTTCGTTTCTCTAAATGCTTGTGCAGAACTCGCTTCTCATCTATCAACACCTCAATACGGGTTTGAAGCGTCGACTCCTTCGGCCAAGGTCCCCCTACATCACTACCCTTTTTCTGGTCCAAGCAATAGGCAGAAGGCCTCTCATATAGTAGCCAAGTCTCATACTCTAGGGGTGGCTTTGTCGCACAGGGCACCTGCTGAGAGCAACAAAACTGGTGCAGCACCTGAAATGGGAAGTAGTAGGCACTACTGGTCAAACCGAGAAGAGTGATGCCCTCATAATCTCTTAATCGAACTATTGGAAAAGCCCTGTCTAACCAAGGAAGCCTCTATACCAATTCAGCCTCAACCAGCCAAAGCTTCAACTCCTGTATATTCCTCTACGGCAACATGTGGTATCAACCCAAAAAGCAGCGAGCCGCCTCACCACGAACAAGGTAGAAATGGGGCACGGGTCCCAAAATAGAAAGATGCTCCCCAAGTCAGACCTAGAACAAAATAGGGTCTCCCTGAAGGCACTCCACTTTGCCCAAGGCAAAGGCGTTAAGACAACGATAAAGCTCTGCCAGCACCATGTGCATCACGGAACGGGCTCCCTCAAGTTCCACCAGGACATCGCAAAGTGCGAGCGAGAAGCTCTCTCCCGCAGTTTAGAAAAGGACCTCTGTGAGAAGATAGAGAGCAAAAGACTTTACGTTATGGATATTTCTATCCGACAATTTTCGCAGGCTCTCATCACCAAAAAGTTCTCTCAGAATTTCATCAAACACCTGGTGGGCCCACCAACGAGGCTTTTGTCATAGTCGGCTTTCTCCAAACCCAAAATCATATGGATGGCATAGCGTAACCTGGTTTCGGCACTACTCTAGCAAGGCTTCTGTGCAACTTCAAACCCGATAGGCTAGAGAGCTCCTTAAGAGTGGGAGTTAACTCGTGCTTCCCAAAATGGAGGACATGGGTATCTGCTTCCAAAAAAGAGGCCGCCGCGTGAATAAGATCCCAAAGTGGAGGGACTTCAAAGAAAGAAGAGAGACGGGCCAATACAAGCTGATCCAAACCCACAAGCTTGCTCTCGTTCAAGCTTTCAAGCCATTTTGTTGGAAAACTGGGCCCCATACCTAAAGATGGAAGTATAGAGGTCCCGGACCCCTCATGTGGGGCGTGGTCAGAAAGTGGGTCCATGGTCATACAAAGATGTTTTAAAGATACAATTCAATGTGGGATGATGGACCCACCCTTGGGAAAGCAAAAAAGAAAAATGGCAGCAAAAAATACAAAGTCCAACTCAAAAGAAAGAAAAATGAGTGCATTCTTGGGCTTAAAAGGCCCCACACTCCCCAAAAAGCACCTAGCGTGTGTAATACACACGCTTTTACACACGCTAGAGCAAAATTTCCCATATTTTGCCTAGCGTGTGTAATATACACGGTAAGCAATTTATTCCCAGAGCATGTTAGCATGTGTAAAACACACACTAGGCCATCTTTTCCCCAAATTTTCCTAGCGTGTATATTACACACTCCAGGCCAGGAATGCCACCAAAGAGAAAAAAAAAAAAAAAAGAGAAAGTTGGGGAGATTATTTTTACTGGTTCCCTAGCCAGCCCACCTGCACTTTCTGCTATTTATTCAAAAGCACCCCAGATCGCGTGCTAGGATACTAAAAATTGTCATCTAACTTTTATGTGGTTTTCCTTTAAGAAACCATCCACATAGACATGCAAGGTTTGGCTGATATTAACCAAATGCATGGCTCAAAGGCCATTTTCTAAAAATCGGAGTCCACCCTGCAAGTGATCAAGCATACCACGACAAGAAGAAAGAAATAAAGCAGGCAATAGAAAGGGAAAGCACTAACATTCATTATAAACCATCCAAAGCATAGTCTCATATCATCCATTAAATTTTCCAAAATAAAAAGAAATATTCCAAGAGTCTCAAAATGTTCATCAAAATAGAAAAGGCTAATCCTTACCGGCGCCTTTAGACTTCTTGCGCCGGCATGAGGTACTGTGATATGCCCAAATATCCCCCACCCGAGACCATGCCTGAGATATCCTATCGAGCAACGAGCGCGACTCCATCTCACGAGCAAGTTACGAGCATTATACCAGAAAGTCAGTTCGAGTTAAAATAAGGGCAGCAAAGCGAAAATCAAAGCCAATCAGTAAGGCACTTCCCACTTCCACATCTCGAAAGTCGGCAATGTAGCGATAATACTCAGCCTGATTAACAGACGACTCGTAATTCTGCAAGAAGGAAAAAGAGAGGTCAGCTAGAAGAACCATAACACAAAAGCAAACATTTCCTCGAAAAAGAAGTACACGGGAAAGAAAACTCACCCCTGGGACCAGCTCGGGAGGAGGGACCTGAATCGCTTCAGCAAATAAGCGGGCTTCTCAATCACATCCGCACACAAGCTTGTGAGGAGGGCATCATCAAAACACCTGAAGGTCCCCCGAGTCTCTACAGTCAAACTCCCAGAAGTACCTGTACAAGAAGGGTCTGAGGGACCAGCACTCGAAGCCTCGGCAGGACCTGCCAGTGCATCATCATCATTAGAATCATCTCCCCCTGTTAAATTGTGGAAAGAAGCAAAGGTCCAATTAGTCATAGCAAAATAAATTCAAAACCATCAGGAACCTGCATAAAGGAAGAGGAGAATTACCTGAGATCATAGACCCCAAAAGGCCAAAAATTTGGCACTAGGTACAAAGCACGGAAGGAGGGACCAATAGTGTTGGTGTGCGCTTTTTCTGGGTTCCTCTCGGCTCCCGTTGAATCAGTGGCTCCAATTCTGTCCAGGTGGACTCTAACGATGCGGTGTTCGGAATGATAAAAAAATAAATAAAAAGGGGGGATTTTCTAGGAAGGTTCCTGGTTTGATTGCGATCGCCAACTGTAAATATTTAATGATGCTGCAACACGTCAGTGATCACGCTATGAAGCGGGTGTGGGTTACTTCTATACTGAATCATCTGCCTGCGAATGTCAGCAGCAGTGTTTTTCTTTAGCCTAGTTAGTTTAATTTTCTTCTTATTTCCCTTTATAATTATAATTCCGGTCAGTTAAGATTTCCCAATTCTATTAATATTATGCTATGGTTATGTGGGCTTATTAAGGTGAGTTATTTTAGTATTCTGATGTTGTCAAGAGTCCAATGAGCATCAAGGTTTTAGTATTACTACAAGTCTAATCAGTTTCAGTCTCCTACTGGCACTAGGAGTGTATATGTATCAGTCCCAATAATGTTCTGATTAAATCAATCATGCCAATTGTACTGGGATTCTAACTAAAACAAGTATACGACTTGTACTGCAATTCTACTCAAAGCAATTATAATAATTCTATTGTAATTCTAATTGAAATAAAAAGACAAATTTTTCTTCGAGCCTAATTAAAGCAATAGATTTAATTTTCTATTCAAATATCAACGAAAATAAAAAGACTGATTTTTCTACGATTCTAATTATCGCAAGAATTAATTATGGAAATATAACTAATCATGCATAAACTGAACTTCCTAAAATTCTGATTTGAAACAATTAATTAACTAAACTAAGGGAGATGAAATTTTGATTTAACCATTCTAACAATTATATCAAGGCCTAATTATTACGAATAATCAATTATATCTAGTTACTAACTAATCAAGGTAACTAGTTACTCCTAAAATTCTAAAAAAAAAGGGGTTTGGACCTGTTATGCTAAGGAGGATTGGCCTCGTTCCTAAGTACCCTCCATAAGCTCCCTTGGGCAAATCGAATGGCTGAGATTAAAGAGAAAAAAAAATTGAATTTTGGGTTATGAAGTAATATTTTTTGAATTTTCAAATTGTTTTCAGGATTATGGGGATGAATTAAATTAAGAGAATAGAATTAAACAACTAAACTAATGATTGGAGGTTGTAAAAAATATTAACTCAAAATTAAGATCTAAAATTCTAGGACTAAATTCAAGTCCGAAATCAGAAAATCGGGCCGTATGATTAAGGATTGGTTCTGAACTCGGAGAGTTAGAACCATAGATTAATGATAGGATTGTAAATTGTGATTTTAGAGTAGAATTTGGTCTAAGGGGTCAGTGTATCGGACCGTTAAATTAAGGACTGGCTCTAGAAATAGAAAACTAGAACCTGATATAGAGAATTTCGATCTGAAAGGGGTGCTACGGTCTAAGACTGAAAATAAAATTAATACTAAATTTAAGAACTGGAAGCTATGGCCGAAAACTAAAAATTAAATTCCTACCTAGGGTTGAGGCTATGGAGAAGGATCATCGAAAGCTCAGAGTTTTTTTCTGAATCTTAAAATCATGACTAGGTTGCCCTATAGGTTCGTTCTCGGAGCCCTCTGGTTTCGAAACTTGCAATTTTTCTCCCAAAATTTGCAGCCTTCCCTTCTCTCTTCGAGAAAAAAAGATTTTATATGTTTTCCTTCAATTACGCGCTTGTTTTTTAGCGTTTAATTGAATTGTGTGCCTGGATTGCGGCGCTTAATCGCTTTGAGTCAGTCACCGACTCAGTGAGCAATCGGTTGACTTGCTCAGCGAGTTTCCTAGTCCTAACAAAATTAGGGCTGATTGTGCGCGTGTGTTACCTGAAGCGCTTAATGAAGGAAACTTAGGGGTCAAGGGTAGTAAGACTAGGTCAGGTGTAGACCAATTGCGTGATGGTGGTGGAGCGCTCAATCTAATCGCGCGCTTGGATTCAGGTGCGTAATCGAGTCTCGAGATGGTCTGGGAATGGAAGCTTGGTCTAAAAGGGGGGCTGATCGCGCGCATGTGATTCTATGTGCGATCGAATTGCGCTGGATTTCTAGTATGGAATTTGGGGTTGCCCGGGTCTGGTCTCTAGATTGAAATGCAAGACTATTATTTCAGTCTGTATTTTGGCTATATACTGTTATTTTAGTATATAGTCTCCCTACGCTGGGATCTGAGCCACAGAGCTATTATTTCAACCTGTATTCAGCCATGTACCATTGCGTGGTCCCACACCGAGGGTTAAAAGTGTTCAAAGGTTGACCAAACAAGTTTGTATACTCCAAGAAAGCAAAATGGGGTGTCTACAAATGCCCCTCTTCGGTGCGCTCTTGCGAAGATCGCGTCGAAGAAGTAAACAACCCTCATGTGAGGTGCTTTCTCGTTTCACTTAGGAATTCACAAATCTGAATTGGAGATGCTGACATGACATGCTTGGCTTTCTTATGAATCAGCGCAAGCTTTAATGGAGCATTCGAGGGCCCAGTGGTAGCTGTCGAAAGGTACTTTCTAGATCTGTGGGTGCATGGTGCATCCCATCGTATGGCGTGAGCTAACAGAGGGGTATGGCGTGATCGAGATACCGGGGGGCATCATACAAATGTCCATAAGGTCTAGGGACCGGTAATACCAAAAAGAGAGTGTAATATGATGTCGAAGTTTTAACAAGTCATGTCAAACCGGGCGCTTCATTCCTCACACCAATGCGCGTAAGGTGTTCCTTTTCTAATAGGCGTTTGTAAGTTCTTAGATTGAGTATATTTGTTGTTTAGTTTCCAGGAAGGGGTCGGTCTGGGCTGGTAATTAAGATGAATTTTGTCGGGGTCTTGTGAGGTGTGCTCAGTTGAATTCTGTGCAGTGGCACGTGTGCTCGATCATTTTGGAGTCGCCTTTTAAGTAGAGAATTCTAGTCGTAATGTATCTGAACAAATGACTTTGTGCAGTGGCGTATGCGCTCGATCCAATTTTGCACAGTGGGATATGCGCTAGATTGTGAGTTTAGGGGGGTCTCTAAGTTGGGGAATTTTGGTCCTAAGGTATCTGAACAAGTGATCTGCGCAGTGGCGTATGTGCTCGACCCAGTTATGCGCAGTGGGATATGCGTTGATTGTGAGTTCAGGTGGTCTCAGGAGTTAAAAGTCATATTTATGGTATATGGGTAATGAGGCACTTAATCGATTTTTTTGGTATTTAGAGAAAGGGTGAATTGGGCCTATTTACTTTGTTGCTTTTTTTTTCTTTGTTTTTTTATATTTTTAATAGTATTGTTTTTTTTATGATTTTTTTTTTATTTTTTTTGTTTGTTTTTTATTTGTAGTAAAAGATTTTTTTTTGGAGCAAGTAAGAGGGTCTCGAGATTTTGAAATTCTATGGATTTTAACTTAAGATCAATTCGGTGGTAAAACGGTGAAAAACGTGGCTACCGAGACGTCGCTGAGGAGATCCACTGGGACGACATTTGTGGACCCGACCGTTTATGTGGTTGTCAAAATGACACTTAGCATGCCGGATACTCCATCTAACCTTCTCAGCGAATACTGATGATTGTTTCATATGGGAGGACTACAATAATTTATGAGTCAAGAGAGATGGGTTTCGAAAACATTTTAACTTAATCATAAATAACTATGTTTATAAGAAATATCAAGTAATTGAAAATGAATAGTACTTACCTGGGGTGGTACTTACCTGAATTGTGCGATGGGATCTGTGACATTGTGGTGGGATTGGTGATGTTGCAGTGTCGCGATGGGATTTTGTAGCTATCACCGTGATGCAATGTTCCGGGTACACTGTCACGATGGGACCTTGGGAGATTTCTTCCTTCCCCTTTGATTGTGTGTTGATTGAGCCTTGGTGGGATTGGCGTCGCGATGGGGCAAGTGGTGTTGTGGTGATACTGCGATGGGCCTTGGATGGTTTTTGACGGTATGTTTGTGTTGTAGCTCGTCATTTAATAGGATGCGATGGGACATGATCATATCGTCTCCTTTACTTTCTTTTTTTTAGCATGGCTGATGTTGTTTGAGCTTTCTGGGTAGTGATGGCCGCAACGGGAAGTGTGGCATAGTTAGCGATGGGACTGTAGACACCCAAATTTGGCCTAAGGCCCCATCGAAACACCTTTCGAGAGAGGTGCAATTTTGAGCTTTTGATGGCGTGAATGGAACCCCTAGAAACCACCCCAAAGCCTTAGGAATCACCCTAGATCCCTTAGGAACCTATCCCGAACCTTTAAAAATCAATCCCAACCCTTAGAACCCTAAACCTAACCTTACCAGGCTATGGATAAAGAGTGGTGCACCGGAACCAGCTACGGCCCTCTACTGCGATTGACTCTCATACCATTGAGGAGTAGAGATCGTCAGCTTTCTAACAGTCCAAGGATTGCCCCAATTGGAGGTATACGTCAAAAGATATGGCAAACCGAGTCCAGAGGGCATGAATGTAAAGTCATGTGGGCCCCTTAGGGACTTGGCACAACTAATAGTTGCGCCAGTAATAAAATTTCCCTGGTGCAACTAATAGTTGCGCCAGGCCAATTTTCCCTCAGTTTAAACCTAGTGTAACTAATAGTTGCGCCAGATTCAAAAGCGGGCTCCATCCTCGCAAGCTGACTTTTAGGCACTGTTCATTACTGTTTTACTGTATATTTTCCTGGCCCAACTAATAGTTGTGCCAGGCATATGAACAGTAACTGTTGGGATTTGCCTCAAAAATTGTGATTGGGGTTTGACTTGTTGACCACCTCGACTTTTGGGGTGTATTTTGCTAATTCTGTTGCACCCTTTTGAAGCCTATTTGCACCCCTTTAAGTGGCTTAACCCCATCATCCACCATTGGAGGACCTTCTCACACATTTCAAGGCTCCAAAAACCCTAGGAATCCTTAGATGTGAGATTACCTAATTGCTAAATCCATTTAGCTCTTAAGTGGTGTGCAATGATGGGAATCGGGACGATCAACGTCTCGACGATGCGCACTCTAATGATAAAAAAATATAGAGTCGCCACCCGGAGCTTTCGGTGTCCCGGGATAACTAGTTCATTTTTATGAGCACCGAAGTGCTAAAAATATGACTCTGAATCCGGTCCACACCAAAGGCTCTTGGGTAGGGGCTTCGGTTATCGATCGGGGAGGTGCTAGGCACCCGATCAACCCGCTTAACGCGGTCTCTACTAAAGGCCAACAATAAAATAAAGTAAAAGTAAGGAAAATAGCTTCCTCTTGCCCAAAAGGGCTTAGAATCCTATTTGTGCTCCTCCGTTCCTACCGAAAAATCGGCAGCGTAACGGCACAAATGGGAGGATGAGGGATCTAGAAAGAGATAGGAGAAGAAAGGGGAGAGCCGGAGCCCTCGGGCCCTTGTAGCATCGTAGAGGAGCCTTGCGTGACTTGCTTTGATGAGCTCTTGAAGGCTTTGTATGGTGGAAAATGGGGTTCTAACTCCTAGAACTTAAAGCTAAGAGGTAGGGGATCACACACACCTAGGCTAAGGGTTTTGGGTCCAAGAACAAGCTTGAAATGAGGTTGGGAGGTTCTAGATTTTGGGTGAAAATAGTGTACAAAAGGGAGAAAGAACTTCTCACTTTGAGCTCTTTCTCTCTTAAGCAAATTTCTCAACCCTTAAACCAAGGGGAGGGGGGCTCTATTTATAGGAAAAGGGTAGGTTAAGAGGCTACTTAGATGCTACTTAGATGCTAATTATAGTTAGCAATTAGGTAATCTCTAATCTAAGGTTTCCTAGGATTTTGAGAGGTTGGAGATGTGGGGGAATGGTTTTAATGGTGGATGATAGGTTAGTGCTTTAAATCACTTAAGGGTTGTAAATAGGCAGTAAAAGAGTGCAACAAAGTTATCAAAACATACCCCAAGGACTGAGGTGGTCAACAAGTCAAACTCCAAACACGAAATCCGAGGCAAAACCCAACAGTTACTATTCATATGCCTGGAGCAACTATTAGTTGCGCCAGACAAATGTACAATAAAATAGTAGTGTACAGTAGCCTGGAAGTTGGCCTTGCGAGGGGTGGGGAGACCCATTTATGCCTGGCATAACTATTAGTTACGCTAGGCCATTTCTGGGTGAAAAGGGCCTGGCGCAACTATTAGTTGCGCCAAGCAAATCCAGGGGGAAAATGGCTTGGCGTAAGGCAAAAATCTCAAAATTCTGCCCGATATTCAAATCGCTTTAACTTTTGATATACAACTCCAATTGAGGCAATTCTTAGCTCGTTGGAAAGCTGGAGAAGTCTTCTTTCCAATGGTATATGATGTGATATTGTAAAAGAACTCCGATATTCCTGGTGAACCACTCTTCATCCATTGCCCAGGAAGGTTAGGTTTGGAGTTTGGAATGGGTTCTAAGGGTCGGGGCTGGTTTCTAAAGGTTTGGGATAGGTCCCTAAGGGATCTAGGGTGATTCCTAAGGGTTCCATACATGCCATCAAAAGCTAAAAAATGCACCTCTCTCGAAATGTATTTCGATCGGGCCTTAGGCCAAATTTGTGTGTCTACAAATGCCCCTCTTTGGTATCCGATCACTAGTGATCGTATGCCAAAGAAAAGAGACATCCGAAGAGGCCCAAGGAATTACTGACGGGTTCGCTGTATTCAAAACAAACATTAAACATCAGGTGAGTAACACGGTGAGAAAACGAAAGCCCTGGAGTGCCAGGCTAATCATTCGTTTCTCGAGGTAATCGGTTCCCAAGCGCTTAGCGACATTACTGGGCATAACCGAGGTGGAATGAGTTGCGAAAGCCCAATAGCTGGGAAAAACATTCACCTCTCAAAATGTGAAAGCCCGTTAGTCGAAAAAAACATCCGCTTCTCGAGATGATTTGAAGGTGATTGATGTTCGAGGTTTGTTCTGAATTCAAGAGCTTTGTAAGTAAGAGGGGTGATCGACCCACATTCAAAGATAGGCGCAAAGTAAACCTACGCAAGGCTCCACAGTTTACGTCCAATCCTACAAAGCATTTGATGACCTCATTGGATTATTCGCGGGTGCCCCTGCCAAAAGCAGGGTTTGAGATCTTTGGGAGAACCCATCGATCCCAAAGTTTATTTAGCATGACCTCCTGAGCGAAGTGAATAGATGTCACAACGCTTTTTAGGGGTGCGTGCCATTTCAAAATGCACCTTAGATCCACAAGACCCAGAGCGTCCAACTTCAAATACCACTAAATAGATCTAACCAGTTACGTAGTGCTAACCCAAAAGGGACATCCAATCCTGGTTTCTGCCAACAATGATCATAAGCGTCAATTAACTATGCATAAGCATGTACCCATTAGGGGCAATAAGCAACAACAAAGGCGATGGAAGTCCCAACTCAGACCCGCCCGGATATAATTTATGAGGAAAAACGACCATCATACGAATACCTAGAAGCCTGGCATACACTTTATAGGGATACCGCTGCCTATACAGGTTTTAAGCCTGCGAAAAATAAAAGGGAAATGAACCCTTCTGAATGCATGGCTGCACATAGTTTGATTAATACATAATCTCATTCTCGACAGGTTGGTTTCATCCAATGATTGACACTTTTTCAATAGAGAATCTGAAGCTTAAGGCACTTAAGTCCATATGAGTGCAAGCGCTTGTCGCAAAGATTTAGCGGTGGAGTTGACCCGATGGAAAGATTGATTGTTTGACCGAGACCGACACCGTGGCTCCTACCTTAAGGCGGGATCCAGAGATCCGAGGCGAACCTCCGACTCAGGACTTTTATGTGGCACAGCTGCATTGTTGATAAAATATTGGCATTTTATCGCTTATGCTTGTGCGCTGGGATTTTTCTGCAATTTTGAATTTTTAAACTGTTATTTTATGGGATTTTTTGAATTTTGGAGTTATTATTTTATGTGAATTTTTGGATTTTAATGTGGATTTTTTTGTAGTTTTGGAGTTATTATTTTATGTGAATTTTTGGATTTTTATGTGGATTTTTTTGGAGTTTTATACAGATTTTTTTTTTTTTTTTTTTGAGTTTTACGTGGATTTTTCTCGTGAATATTTCTGGCTCTCTTGTGGGGATTGTATTTTTCTGGATTTTTCTTGTGTGTAGGACCGTGTTGCTTGTTGACCTTGGCTCGTCCTTATTTTAGCACGGCTTCTTGGGCAAATCGAAGGATGACCGAAAAGCCACCTTGGGAGCGCGTGCATCGGTCGGAAGTGACCGAACAGTCAAGCAAAAGGAAGTGGGGGGACCGGTCTTCCCATTTGACTCGTACCAGGCCTATGACCCAGCCAAAGTACCTGGCGCAACTATTAGTTGTTGCCAGGCCATTATGGGACCCGAAATAGGCTGGCGCAACTATTAGTTGCACCAGGTTTTGCTGGGTATATAAACAGCCCGAACTCGGGTAGTGGGGCCTCATTTTGAATTCTCCCTCCCTCTTCTTCCTCTTTGAAACCAAAAACCATTCCCCCTTCCCCCTTAGGGTTCCTTTATGCTGCCTCTAGCGTGCCTTTTGCCGTTTTTTCGCTTGCGGATCGATCACGGGCCCATGCTAGACCAATGACCCCTTCTTCTTCATAAGGTAATCATTTAGAACCCCTTTTTTCTTGATTTTCCTTGCTTTTTATGCAAATATGATCATGATCTTACATTTCTAGATGGTAAATGAGTTATTTTTCTTGTGAGCGTATCTATTTATGATGTGGTGATGATATTCCATGAATGGTGTCTTATGTTGGTTATTTTATGTTGTTTTTTTTTTACGCATAATATATATGTTTTTTTTTTGTTTTTTTTGTTTTTGTTTGTTTTTGTTTGTTTTTTTTTTTTTTTTTTTTTTTTGAAAACTAAAGTATTGATCTATGTAATATTTTTTTGTTTTAGTTTTTTTGTAAAAGAGGGATTTTTTTTTTTTGGTTTTATGGGCACAAAAGGAGGATTTTCAGTGTTTGCCTTCTCTCTCTTTTTTTGTTTTATAGTATGCAAGAAGGATTATTTCTTTCTTTTTTTTTTTGATTTTATGGTCCATGAAAAGGATTTCCCCCTTCTTCCTTTTTTTTTTTATATATCCTCCTCTCTTTTTCTTTTTCTTTTTTCTTTTTTTTTTTTACATGGCAGAAGGAGATTGTTTTTTTAAAAGGCATAAAGAAAGGATTTTTGTTTTTATGATTTTAGGAACATAAAAATGGAGGACCTTTTTGTTTTTTTTTTGGGGGTTTTCTAAACAGAAGGAAAGAGACCTTTTTTGTTTTTATGTTTTTAGAGGCATAAAGAAAGGAATTTTTTTTTATTTTTTTTTATTTTAGGAACATAAAATGAAGGCCCCCCTTCTTTTCTAAACAAAAAGAAAGATTTTATAGTGATAAAAGAACGATTTTATTTGCTTCTAACTTGCTTTATTTTCAAAGATAGGAAGGGAAAATTTTATTTATTATCCTTTTCTGAAGAAAAGATTTTTTTGTTTTGCGTTTTCAACCTAAAAAAGGGATTTTTTTTTGTTGTTTTTGTTGTTGTTTTGTTTTTTTTTTTACATGTGTATCTCCCATTCAATTTTTTTTTTAATATGTGAAAAGAAAGGGGAAAGGTGAGCCTACTTACCTCCCTTTTGCAGTATAGGATACCATGGCCCTTTATCATTGATCTGTTATGACGTGATTGCTTTGTTGCCCCAGCATGTCGGGTGGTGATGAGCACGTTCCTGTGGAGGGCCACGAGGAGGGGCCCGAGATAGTGTATGGTCCACGAGGAGAGCAGTTCCTCTGGGTGGAGCGGAGAGCGGGCCCATGGCTCGAGATGCAGGGTGAGGCTGCCCGGGTCGGCCTCCTCCATCAGCAACACACTCACATCTCCAATTTCAAAATAGCGGGCAAGGTAAAAGATAGGTTTAGTTTCCTTCCTTTGCGCAGTTTTTTTTTTTTATCACCTCTGCTATCTGATGTGTATATATATATTTTTTTGGGTGCAGGAGCCGCCCAACATTGTGTTCCGCGGGGGGTGGCTTGATTTCCACGAGTTCTACCTTTATGTCCCTCCCGTGGTGAAATTTTTGTTGGAGCGGGTGGGCTTCAGGGAGTTCTTGTCCTGCCCTGCCATAAGGGCGGATGCCGCCTATTTGAAGGCCCTCATTGAGCGGTTTCGCCCCAAGACCATGACGTTCCACATGCCGTATGTCGAGCTGATGCTGACGCTCGTTGATTGGGCCATGATTACTGGCATTAGGATCGGCGAAGTCCCGATATCCACCTTGGCGGTACCGAGCAAGGAGGACATCATACGGTTGATCGGGGCCTATCCCCCTCGTGGGCAGTCCCATGGCACAGAGGTCAAGATGTCCTGGCTAACCTCCCTCTTTTTTACTGATGAGCTAGTGAACTTGAGCCAGCCAAATCGGGTGCTTTACATTGCGCCAGAGCGGGCGATCGTTCTACCTCGCATCACCCTCCTACTCCTGTTGGGTAAGACTCTTTTTACAAATGCTAGTGGGGGACGGGTCAGCTTGGCCCTGGTGAGTGTGATGGATAATTGGGGCGATGTTCCCAGGCATGACTGGGGAGGGGCGGGATATGCTTGGCTGATGTACAATTTATCCCGAGTCACGACCGGGGATTCGAAGTCTGCCGTGGGATTGTGGGCCGTTCTAGAGGTAGTTCTTCACCCCTTCGCTCTTGTTATCGCTATCATTTACTCATCATTTTTCTTTTCTGACTGATCCATTTATATTGCTGACCTGCTCTCGTGCGATGCCCCTTTTTCAGGTATGGGGATACCACCACTTTCACCCTGGGCGCCCACTCCTTTTCACGGAGGTGCTCACCTATCCCCTTCTTAGCAACTGGCATCAGGCCCATCGCCGCGACGTGGGCCTAAAGCACCTGGAGATGGGCCTAAGGTCCCAACTTGATTTGATGGTGCCTGAGCAGGTGATAATTTCAACCCTAGGTTACTTTCAGCTTGAGCATTTCTTTTGATTGAGGCATTGCTTATTTGGCCCCCCTTTGATTTTGAGCAATTCCTCCCTGATCCGTACCTGACATCCCCTTTCTGGGACCAAGCAGCCATGGGTGCCTCCCACCTTTTCAACAATCGCCGCGTTGTCTTCTTTTATGGAGCGTGGGCCAAATGCTACAATTTGGGGGAGAGGGTGGTGCATCAGTTCCAGGGCTACTATGCCATACCCATGGATCCACCGGCTGATGTTTGGAGCCCTGCTGGCAGCATTTGAGGAGTTGACAGCGGCCTTTTTCAACAATGGGTTCTCTATTCGCGCTCTCCATGTGCCTAGGGATTATCATGCTTGGTACGAGTGCCTCCCCTACCGGTTCATCCTGTCGCGCTTTGTCCCTAACGCTAATTTCCTTGCATTCAGGGGCCCACTTGGTCAGGTAACCTCTTCTCTGCTTAGATTAATTTCTATTTTGCTTTTTACTCGGCCGGAGTCTTATCTGAATAGATTCTTATTTGGTTCACAGTTTGCTTCGAGAGATGGTTCGGACGATGAAAGTGGGCTGAGTGCTATAGATCCCTCTGGTGCGGGTCCCTAGGGCGAGGGTTCATCAGGTGCAGGTCCGTCGGGTACCTCTCAAGCGGGTGTCCTTGGTGAGGGTCCATCTGTAGCTTATGGGACCTTTCGGCGTCTGGACGATGGCTTCCTCTCAGATCTCTGTGCCGATGTGGACCGACAGGCAAGGCTCTCTGCCGAGGCGGCCCTCGTTCCTCCTCCTGAGATGGTCCCTGGGGTGAGTTTTCAGATGAGCCTCCTCTCCTTTATTTTGGTTTCCTTCGGAACATGCTTTTGGGGGTGTTCTAACAATTAAATTCTGTATCGTAGGACTTCAACTCGGCTATGGACTATGCGGAGTACCATCGTCATCTGGCAGAGCTTCGGGAGGTGGAGACGGTGAGTTCCTGGCTACTCAACTCCTCTCTTATTTTTTTTTTCATTATTATTGGCCCCTTGACTGATTTTGTCCTTAACCGTGCCTTGCACCGTGCGCGGGCTAAGGAGTCGCGTTCCCTTCTCAGCAGGATTTCGCAGGCGTGGTCTAGAGTGGGGGACATGAGGAACTATCAGAGCTCCTCTCGCCGTCGCAAGAAGTCTAAGGGAGCGAGCAAGGAATAGGCCATTAGTTTTCTTCTGCATTTTGAATTTTATTTTGGGATTTGTTCTTAAACAATTTGGAGGATGGCTGGTGTGGCACTTTTTAGAGACAAATTTGATGGTTTTTATAATTATTTGGGAAATGGTCTTGCTTTGATTTTTATGCTCTACTTGCTTGGTATCAAATATGTTTCTCTGCAGGATGTGCTTGCTTCATACTCTTTTTAGAAAGTGGCCTTTTAGGTCGCATGCCTTAATTTAGGATCAATCCTACACATAATAAAATAATCCACAAGTCATTGATGGTCGAAAATGCTGACATATATAGAAACCAATAAAATAGGGCAGAAGTCCCCTCTTCAGTTCGGCCTGGAGGGGGGGGGGGTTTAGCCTGGCGCAACTTTTAGTTGCGCCAGGCTAAAGTGCCAACTTTTAGTCTGGCGCATTTGAACCCCCATGTTGGCCTGCGGGTAGTGGGGCCTTATATGCCCGAATTGACCCAAAAATTATTTCTTTTGTGTTTGACTTGGCTCCTTTTACCGGTATTTTTTTATCTCTTGTTTCTCCAAGACAGGTCCATCTTCCTACATTGATTCTTATCTTCCCAAAAGATCCTTGTACGTTCATGGATCCGCCTCCTAACCCTCCCTTACTTGGAGGGTCCGGAACCAATGTATCCTCTTTGTCGGGCTTGGGGCCCAAGTTCCTAGTGGCTTGGTTTAGGAGTTTGAACGAGAGTGAGCTCGCCGACTTGGGGCGCCTTGGGCTATCTCGCCTTCCTTCTTTCTTAGCGATTCCTCCTCGGTGGGAGCTCCTTCATGCCGCCGCATCGTGCTGGGATGTGAACCTTCATGTATTCCATTTTGGGAAGCGGGAGTTGACCCCAACCCTTGAGGAGCTATCCAATCTGTCTGGCCTGAAGCTTCATAAGGACCTTGCAAGAGTCATGCCTAAACTAGGGTATTCCAGATCCGTTCACCTTACTCTCGGTTTGAAGAAATCCGAGTATGAGAAAAGTCTCAATGGGGGGCCCACAAGGTGTTCGCTAAAATTCTTCAAAGAACTTTTCGGTGATGAAAGCCTCTAAAAATTGCCGGTTAGGAATGTCTTTAACGTGAAAGCTCTAGCACTTGGTCTCATCTCTGAAATCCTCTTCTATACCGGGGGAGAAAGCTTCTTATTGGCAGTTTGTGATATTTTGATGGAGCTGGAGGCAGGCCAGTCCATGATGCATTTGGTGCTTGCCAAGATGTACCGATGCCTTGATTCTTTTGCCTTGGGTAAAGTGGAGGGCCTTCGGGGATGCCCCTTGTTGCTCCAGGTTTGGCTGGGTGAGAATTTTGTCATTTTGGGGCCCGCGCCTCGCTTCTATGTTGCTCGAGGTGAAGTGGCCCACTGTTTTTTAGGTAGATGCCACTTACTCCCCCAGGGTGATACATCGGCTCTGAAACTTTGGTTGGTCGATGCTGAGCTGACATGGAGGCTTTCTTGGTTGGATTGGACCTTCCCAGTGATTCGTTCTAGAGACCATGAGGGTATCACCCTCCTAGGATTGACCAGCAGTACCTTCTACTTCCCCTTTCGGGTGTTGCGTCAATTTGGCTGTCCTAAGCAAATGCCTTGCGAGGCCAGACCCCCTTTATGCGATTTATTCTTTTTTAGGGGATCCTCTAAGGACATAGACCGGATTGCTGCTCTTTGGGAGACGTGACAGTTGACCTTGATGTGTGATTTTGAGTAAGGGGACTCAGTTAGCACTTCTCCTGAGTATGAGGCTTGGCTGTTGACTGAGCGGCCGGCCGTCGATGGCCCCGATTTGCCAGAGATCATTGAGACTAGAGGCCCCTGGCCAAAGAAAGAAGCGGCATTTCAGACCCATATCGAGCTATTGGTGGATGAGAAGAGGGTCCTGCAGGAACTCTTGGCATGCGAGAGGGTTAGAGCAGACGCAACAGAGGGCGAGGTTCTTCGTTTGAAAGAATCACTGGGCGTTGCTTTTACAACCGTCGACTCCTCTCGAAAGTTGTAACGACCTTGAAATCCAGAACACGAACCTGACTGTTTCGATCTACGTGCCCGGCATGGAAATCGAGGCTGACTTTAAACTTTAGAATTAATATTAGTTAAGATAAAGTTGCTCTGTGATTAGATGAGTTCACACTTGCATTTTCGTTTAAGTCCGAGTTGTGTAAAGGGTCAATGTGACACGTTGCACCGTAGCAACCGTGTTCGTGCCCCACACCGGAACATAAACTAGGGGCAAGCAGAAATATCTGTTTAGTAGCTTATAGGAGAAGGAAGGGAGACTTGGAGAGAGATCCCCTTCTTCTTCTTCTTCTTCTTCCCCTTGCCCTAGTTGCTCTAGTAGATAAAGAACTTGTAGCTAGGTGGGTTTTCAAGAGGGTTCTTGGAGAAAAAAAAAAAAAAATAGGGTTAGCAAGAGTGAGATGATGAGTTTCCTAAGCTAGGGTAGGTAGAGTTCAGTGAGATGAGCTTAGGTATGGTCTAAGTTGTGTGTGAGTGAAGTCTCTGCGTGCTGAACCGGAGCTAAAGGGTTGCTCGTCGGACTCAGATCAGTGATGAACTCCGAGAACTAGATCTGAAACCCTCATCCGTATCGATTTGCCGAAACCCTGAGAAGGCCCAAACAAAGGTGAGTCTGTGTGTTTAAATAGGGGCAAATGAGAAGCCCAAGTATGTCCATTGATGTTGTGATAATGGTTGTTGAGAACCATTAATGAAAAATAGGAAAAATAGGGTTGGAGATGAACTCCATTAATGACAAAGTTTCTGTCATTATTGATCGATCAATGAAGGTATTGATCGATCAATGATAAGTGGTGATCGATCAATAAAAGCCATTGATCGATCAATTTGTATAAAACAGAAGGGGAACAGAAGCCCCTAAATTCAGGAAGTTCAATGCCCAAAGGGCATTGATCGATCAATTTGGGCATTGATCGATCAATCTTGGGTATTGATCGATCAACAAGAGAGTGATCAATCAATGACAGTTGGTGATCGATCAACATAGGTATTGATCGATCACTATAGGGTGTTGATCGATCAATGAGGGCATTGATCGATCAATCTGTATAGGCAGATAAGGTGAATAGAAGAGGGGAAAATTTGAAAATGGGCTAGTGATCGATCAATGAGGGCATTGATCGATCAACAGGATGCATTGATCGATCAACCCAAGTGGTGATCGATCAATTTAAGCTGTGTTAAATGTGAGTAGAAGAGAGGTTATTGATCGATCAATGAGTGTATTAATTGATCAATGATGACAGGTGATCGATCAATAAGGTGTATTGATCGATCAATCGGCTTGTTGCAGAAGGAGAACTAAGAGGGTGGTGATCGATCAATGAGAGGTATTGATCAATCAACAAGAGGTATTGATCGATCAATAAGAGTGGTGATCGATTAATCACCCCTGTTTTGTTCTATTTTGGTTTTATGGATTAAACACCACCGGACATTGTACCGGTTAACTTTCGAACATCCCTGACACTTAAAGTACTATGTTTATGATCTAGGATCAAACCCTGACACCTTGAAAAGGCTTTGGATTTGCTTAGAAGATAAAGTGACCTGAGGTAGGAGAAAAACCAACTTAAACTACTTTTGAGTATGATTCCATGTTTATTTCATATCTATGCCCTGATTTCTATTTTTACCAAGCATGTATGCATATCATGATTCTTGCTATTCTGATTTTTGTTCCTGATTCGTATTCTGAAACCTGCTTCTGATGTCTGTTATCTGATCTGTGAGGTATATATGTATGTGATTTGATGATTTAAACCAGATGATCCCCACCGACCCGGCGGTATATCCGATGTCTGGCACACTTGTGCACCTGCTTTCAATCCTCGGCACAATTACACTCCATAGATGAGGCATTGTTGCACTTTCAAAATTGTTCATGTGAACGACGATTGGTTGGGGTTTCCTATCGGACATTCCTGTTTACTCCGTGCTATATAGTCACGGGAGTTTCTTAAGTTAAATACACACAATTTAAGTACTCAGATAATATACTTGCATAACATCTGATTTCTTGCATAAAATCTCAGCTTTTAGTTTGGTTCGTCATGATTATACGTTCCTAATTTGATTTCTGTTATGAGATAGCATGATCTGCATATTCAATTCGTTTAGTTGGAATTCTTCTATTAAGCTATGATGTAGCTCACCCTGCTTCTAAATCAATTTTAGGTTCTGAGGCTGTAGCTCCCGGCACAGAGAGTGACCTAGACTACCAGCCTGACCCAAAGGTTGAGGCCGAGGACGAGGAGACAGACATCCAGGCGGACGAGTTCTATCCGTAGCCTGGGTACTGGTGTCCGATGTACTATATTTTTGTCCTTTTGGATTATTGTGTGCCTAGTTGCCACTTTTGTATATATTTTAGTAGGATTACTTATTGTATTATTTATGCATTCTATTCAGAACCACTATCGGGAACCATTGTTTGGGTGATGGATGTCCATCACCAATGGTTCTTTTTGGTTCTTTTTTGAGAATGTGTATTCTTTTGGTTTTTATATAGAATTAACTGTTCTATCATTATTGTTCTTTATGGGAAATGGGTTCATAGATGACTAACTCGATCTACCACTGCTGAATAGTGTCTGCTTGGCTTCTGCTATACGAGCAGACACTCGTGATTGTCCCGGGGATCATCCAGAGTATGATCCTGATGGCACGGATTTCTGGGTACAGAAATCTGGGCTGTCACAAAAGTTGTTCAAAAGCCTGCATGGTCGTTGGCTGACTGAGAGGAATGTCCGAGAGGATGATCTTTATGCTGAGATTAGCGCTTTGAAGCACAAGTTGGGCCGTTGACTCCTTCCTGCACACAGAACTTTTTGCACAGATCATATACACAGAAAAAAAAGGGCGTAGGAAACCCCTTTACAGATACACACACATTTTTGGTATACATATACATATATATATATATATACATACATATTTATTTTTGTTGTTGTTTTTTCTTCTTTCTATACTTGTAAAAAGGAAAACACACTAGTCATCACACCGACTTTTTTGAGATGTGGTGCAAGTAACACAAAAGGTAGTTATATACATCTATACAGATCTATTTTTTTGGGTTTATGTATTATCTTCTCTTTTTTTTCCTTCTCTTTTTTTCTTCTTTTTTTTTTTTTTTTGTGCCTTAATCATTGGGTGAGATTTTGAGAAACCTTGGGTCCATCTTTGAGCATGGTCGACCCCCCCCCCCTTATTGGAGTTGGACCTGGATGAGTTTCCAAATTTGCCAAGGCCGGAATATTGATCCCTTTAGATTGAGTTAAACCTTTCTCCTTGCCTTGGGTCGTATGTTCGATGGTGCGGGTTTCACCAAGACAATTATGGTCGGGACCTGATTTGAACTAGCATGAGTGGCCCAGTCGGACAAGAGGGTATAGGAGGAGTAACGAAAAGGGGTCCTCAAACGTCAATCTTCTCAAACAATCCAAACCTTTCCTTTCTTTTCCTTTTTATTTTCTTTCTCCTTTTTTACCCGTGGCACCCTTTCAGGTTTTCACCACGTCCATTAGCTCTCTTATCCCAAGCGCCCTTTCAGGTTTTCACCTGGTCCGCACAAGCTCGCTGTTTGTACCTGTAATGCCCTTTCGGGTTTTCACTACGTCCATCTTGCTTTGAGCTTATATTTTTATTATTATTATTTTTTCCAACAGTCACGACAAAGACGTTGATTCCATCATAGCCGACTAGGTGGGGTTCAGGTGTTGTCTCACAACTCGGCTCATGTTTGACTTAATAGATATTATGACTGCTTGTGAACCTAAAAAAAAAAGGCTTTCTTCAGGGTGTAGCTTGGCCATGGGTCAGGTTAGGATTTGAAGGTATGCCAGGCTAAAAAGTGTTTCCTTGATACGACTTCAGTTTTCTCAACATACTTTCTTCCTTGGGGGTTTTTACTGTACATGCCCCTTGATTCTTCTATACACATCTTTTGTTATTCTTTTTCCTCCATCTTTAGCAATTTGTTTTTGAGGTTTTTCTTTTTCAATTTTTTTGATTTTGATAGTAACTATACTTCATCTTTTCTCTCTTTTTTTTTTGGTATATGTACACGTATATATATATATATATATATATATATATATATATTTTTTTTTTTTTTTTGGGGAATGGGTTTATTGAATGAAAGGCCCAAGCTCGAATGGGGTAGCAAAGGATATCACCATTTTTAGGGATGTTTTTTGGCTACTGTATTTAGAATGATGGCCTCTTTTGGGTGGTTCTTAAGCCGTCACGTATCTGTTTCACCAATACTTACCTTGTCCGATTGACTAAGAGTAGAACCGTCGGACGTATCCAGCATTAATGGGCTCAGGAAGATGATCTCCGTCCATGGTGGCAAGGTGGATGGCGTATCTAGGCAGCACTTCTCAGATGACGTAAGGTCCTTTCCAGTTTGGCTTGAATTTTCCCCTTGGATCGGCATGGAGGGAGGGGAAGATCTTCTTCAACACAGTGTCTCTTACCTTCAGATCTCGACCGCGGACACGTTTATTATAAGCGCGCGCGATTCGCCCTTGGTATACTTGAGTGTGACACAAGGCTAGGAGTCTTTTCTCATCCAGTAAGTTCAGCTGATCAAAGCGTGATCTCTCTCTCTCTGCTTTGGGTAAGCCTGATTCTATGAGGATTCAGAGTGAGGGTACTTCAACCTCTATCGGGAGGACGGCCTCGGTTCCATACACAAGGGAGAATGGTGTTGCCCCTATAGTGGTACGGATCGACGTTCGGTAGGCCCACAAAGCAAATGGCAACATTTCACTCCAGTCTCGATAAGTGACGACCATTTTGTCAAGGATGTGGACGACTGTCTTATTCGCGGCTTCCACGGCTCCATTGGTTTGAGGCCAATAAGGGGATGAGCGATGGTGCTTGATCTTGTATTGCTCACAGAAGTCTCGGATGCGCTTATTTGCAAAGTTTGTGCCGTTGCCTGTGACGATATCTTTGGGTACTCCAAATCGGCATAATATTGTTCTTGAGAAACTTATCGATGTGACTGGCCGTGATGTTGGCATATGACACCACTTCTACCCACTTGGTGAAGTATTCAATTCGACAAGGATGAACTGATGTCCGTTTGATGCTTTCGGATTAATCATTTCGATAACGTGAAGGCCCCAGGTAGAAAATGGCGAAGGAGTGGTCATACAATGAAGATCAATGGTGGGAGCGTGTATTAGACTGAAGTGTTCTTGACACTTGTAGCATTTTTGAACATGTTTGCAGCAATCTGGTTCTATAGTGGTCCAAAAGTATCCTTATCACAGAATTTTCTTGGCAAGCATGTGCCCGCTGACGTGGGCTCCGCATGCTCCCTCATGGATTTCTTTCATAATATTGATCGCTTCACTTTCAGTAAGGCACCTGAGTAATATGTTATTGTATGATCGCTTGTAGAGGCATTCCCCGCAAATGACGTAACCTGCCACTAGACGTTGAATGGTTCATCGGTCTGTCTTAGATGTACCTTCCAGGAAAGTTAGGGTCTCGAGGAAATTCTTGATATCTGAGAACTAAGGTGGCTCATCATCGGGCTTTGTAGGTTCCTCAATCTAGAGGCAGAAGGCTGGCTCATTCCTCTGCTCGATCACGATCGGCTTCATTTCAGCACCATAGGGGATTTCAATCATTGACGCCAAAGTTGCTAATGCATTGGCAAAGCGATTCCTTATCCGAGGGACGTATGAGAAAGTCACATCTTGGAAGCAGGCTATCAGATCTTCGAGGTGTTCATGATAGGGGATCAGTTTCTTGTCTTTCGTCTTCCAGTCGCCATTCGTCTCACATATGATTAATTGCGAATCGCCAAACACTCGAAGGTGAGTTACATTCAGATCGAGAGCTGCCTGCAGACCAGCGGCGCAAGCTTCATACTCATCCATATTGTTAGCGCAAGGGAAGTTGAGCTTGACAGAGACCGGTACATGGGATCCCTTCGGTGAAATCAGGATGGCGCCAACTCCTTGACCCTCGACATTTGCTGCCCCATCAAAGTGCATTACCCAAGATTCCTCTTCTTCTTCTGTATCGTCTTCCGTCATGAATAAGATATCTTCATATGGGAATTTAGTTCTTAACGGCTCATAGTCAGGTAAGGATTGTCGGCAAGATGATCAGCAAACGCTTGCCCCTTGATCAATTTTTAAGTGACGTATGTGATGTAAAATTCAGATAATAAAAGTTGCCATTGTGTGGTTTGTCCAGTGAGAGCTGGCTTTTCAAATAGGTATTTCAATGGGTCCATTCGGGCCAAGAGCAGAACGGCCTGGGATAATAAGTAGTGGCGGAGCCTTTGAGTAGCCCATACAAGAGCTAGCCATGCCTTCTCTAAATGAGAGTAGCGCGTCTCGTAATCGGTAAACTTCTTACTCAGATAATAAATGGCCTGTTCTCTTCTTCCTATTTCATCATGCTGCCCCAAGACACATCCCACCGAAACTTCCGTCGTGGAGAGATACATCAAGAGTGGTCTCCTTGGCTCAGGTGGTACCAAAACAGGTGGATTAAGGAGGTAGCTTTTGATTTTTTCGAACGCTGCTTGACAATCGTCGTTCCATTCAACGAGCGAATTCTTCCTTAGTAACTTGAAGATCGGCGTGCAGATTGGAGTTAGTTGTGCAATGAACCGACTGATATACTATATTCTACCCAGAAACCCTCTAACCTCTTTCTTGGTAGACGGTGGTGGCATTTCAGTGATGGCTTTGACTTTAACTGGGTTGACCTCGATCCCTCTCTTGCTGACGATGAACCCTAGCAGTTTCCCTGACATAGCATCGAATGAGCACTTTTGTGGATTCAGACGTAGTTTATATTTCCTCAGCCTTTCGAACAGCTTCTGAAGGTTTACCAGATGGTCGCTTCGCTCCGGTGACTTGGCTATCATATCATCGACATATACTTCAATTTCTCGATGCATCATGTCATGAAATAGTGCAGTCATAGCTCTCTGGTACGTTGCATCGGCATTCTTTAGCCCGAATGGCATGACTCGATAGCAAAAGGTTCCCCAGGGGGTAATAAACGTTGTCTTCTCATGATCAACCTCTGCCATTTTGATCTGATTATACCTGAGAATCCATCCATAAATGAGAGCATTTCATGCTTAGCAGTGTTGTCTACCAAGATGTCAATATGTGGTAGTGGGAAATCGTCCTTTGGGCTTGCTCTGTTCAAATTGCGGAAGTCGATGCACATGCGGACCTTTGCATCCTTCTTTGGTACGGGCAGGATATTGGCTAGCCACTGTGGGTATTTGGATACCATGAGAAATCCCGCATCATACTGCTTGATGACCTCGTCTTTGACTTTCAACATCCATTCGGGTCGGAGACATCTCAGCTTCTGCTTGACTGGCTTCATATCGGGGTAGAGGGGCAACTCATGCTCAACCAAATCAGTATCCAGACCAGGCTTATCCTCGTACGACCAGGCAAAAGCGTCTTGGTATGACCGAAGGAAGTCGATCATGCTTTTTCTTTCCTCAGGAGATAGTGACTTTCTGATTTTGGTTATCCTGGGAACCTCCTCAGTTCCTAGATTGACATCTTCGATCTTTTCGACAATGGGGTAGGGCCATGCTCAAAGTTGGCAAATTGGTCAAGGAGCTCATCGCGGAGTTCCTCGAAGGGGACATCTTCATCCAGACTCGTGATCCCTACCTCTTCTTGTATTTCTACACGGAAGGGGTCGATTTCACGTGGGACGGGCATTTTGATTAAGGCATCCTTTTGTGGGACATTTTTTAGAATTTTAAATGATAATATTTTTAGACTTTAGATTTTTTCTAGGGTTTTGTGTTTTTTCCATGTTTTTGAGATTTTGTATTTTTTCCATGTTTTTGAGATTTTTGTTTTCTTCAGAGACAGGCCCTTGGCAAGGCGGGTTGCTATATACACAAAGTATTGTTCGCCAAGGGCTTCTCTCACTTTTTAAAGGTTATTTTTTTTAGAAAATAGGTGCCAAAACTTTAGGCCACTTCCTGCTTCCAGAGTTTGGGGCAAAGATGCCCAGTTGCGTACCTGAGGGGCCGCTTCTTTACCTGTTGGGATGGAGGGTGCTGACTTATATGGCTCATTAGAGTCAGCCTCCATCATATTGATCCTCATTTCGTCTGAGATCATGTCCTCAAATGATAACTCAGTTTTATGGTGATTTACCATAGGGGGAGTTTGTTCAGATACCGGTCGTCGTTCCTCGAAAAGAGATAACGCGGCCAAGTCTATCTCCAAGTTGGGAAGGGAGATCTGGGGATTGGTGGGATGAACTGGGGCTATGGGTTTGTGTGGGGTCACACGGGTTGCCCCATTTTGATCGATCTTTATGACCCCTGCACTGATAAAGGAATCCCTGATGTGCAGCCTAGGGCGAGGTTTCTCTTCTATATTGATTCCTCGAGCTTTTGCTGTCGTGGTGACCCTGGCTTTCTCTTTGGCCTCTTGGACCTCTTGCTCTGTGGGCTTATATCCTAACCTGAATCTTACTTTTTATCCTTTAGCCACAACTGGCTCTCTTCTGCCTTGCAATTTGGGTCCTAGACCCCTTCCTTTTTTATAGCCCCACTTTTGGAGCATTGCCACTGCTGCTTCCATACCGCCTCCTGTTTTAGACACGATGCCCTCCATGGGTTCTGGGAGTATAGATGACACCTCGTACTCAAAACTTTGGAGGTCGACGTCCTCAGCGGTGTGTGGTACATCCAGCATATTGGATTTTTCAACGCTATTGGCGGCCTTTTACTTTTCACTGTGCCCCTCTCCAATGATCGTGATGATCTTATGCCGAGATGTAAATTTGAGTTTCTGGTGTAATGTGGAAGGTATGGCTCTGACTTCATGTAGCCACGGGCGCCCTAACAACAGATTAAATGAGGATTTGATATCCATGACTTGAAACAAGGTGGAAAAGGTCATTGGCCCTATAAATATCTCAAGATCAACTTCTCCCATTATTTCTCTCCTGTTATTATCAAACCCTCTAGCGCTGGTTCTAGTGGGCCTTAACATGCACGGATCAACCCCAATTTTGGTGGCGGTTCTTAACGGGCATATATTCAATGTAGACCCATTATCAATTAGTACCAAGGGGATAACCATATTTCCGAACTTAACAGTTTTATTTAAATATTTTGAGTGACTACCTCCTTCCTCAGGTAAATCGACATCAGAAAATGAAATGGCATTTGGAGCCATCACGTGACCAATTATCTGCCTGACTTCATCTGGGCTAACTTGGAGTGATACATGCGCATTTTTTAACCCCCCCATTAATTCTTGAAAATGGACTGGGGACGTCATTAGCAGATCCCATACAGTGATATGGGTAGGCATTCTTCTTAGCTGAGTCTACAGTATATGTTCTCGACTCATCTTCTCAAACGGATTCATAGTGCTCTCTTTCTTTCCTTCGGGTTGGGCCTGTGCTGCTACTGGTGCTTCGGGCTGCTTCGATATTCTCCCTGACCTGGTAACATAATCTATTGCCCCTTCTCTACTGCTACTTCCAGCATTGATATTTGTTTGTTTGTAGCTTAGTGGGACTTTATGAGGATCATATGTGGGTCCCAAGAGCTGGAAGGGTATGGCTGCCGGTTTTTGAGGTACTTGTACTGTTGTCTTAGGAGGTGTCGGCAATACTTGATTTAGTTCGGTGGCAGTGGGTTGGGTGGAAAGATTAGGCCAAATGGGGGTGGTGGAGCTTGAGGGTGGTGGCATTAGAGGGAAGGAGGTAAAAGTAGGCCATTGATAGCTAGTGGGTGCGGGTGGCTGATGGGCCGTCAGGTAATTGATCGGAGCAGTGGAACTTGCCAGTGGTTGAGCTGGGGGTGATGGAGTGGGCGCAGGCCATTGATAACTGATGGCTGCGGGTGTCGGATTGGGGGCCTGTTGGCTCATTGGAAAATTCATGGGGGTTGTGGTGTACGGTGGTAGTTGGAATGGGCAGGTGTGGGCCATTGATGACTGGCGAGTGTGGGTGTAGGATTGGGGGCCTGTTGGCTCATCGGGTAATTGATGAGGGTCGTGGTGTATGGTTGGTATGCATTGATATTCACGTAATTGATGGGTGTGGGTGATGGAAAGTATGCCCTGAGATCCAAGGGTTCAATTTGTGGAGTTGGATTGGGGAAATAATCTGACAAATTTAGAGGTTCTACTACCCCTATATTCCTTTCTTCAATGTTTCTTAATAGCGGTGCTACATAGCACTCCCGACCACCGATGTAATCGGATGGGTCGAATTCAAACTCCTCATCTTCTATCGTTTCGATGGTGGGTCTGGGACCTGCTCCTCCAGTAGGATGTGGGGGTAGTGGTACTTGATGAATATTAGCATGCTAAGAGGGTGCAAGGGGAATGATTTTCTCGGCATCGATCAAATCTTGGATAGCGTTCTTCAACGGGAAGCAGCGATCAGTAGGGTGACCCGGACCCTGATGAAAATTACAGTGGGTATTTGGGTCATAGTTCTTTGGGATCGGGTGATGAGGAGGTTGTGGTTGGCGGATAGCCACTAATCCCTTTTCTACTAACAAGGGTAAAAGTACACTCAAAGATTGCCCAGAGGTGTAAAGACTCGGTCGTAGCAGGCTCTCCTCTGTTCCCGGGTCATTTGCATTCCTTACCCATTCCCCGTTCTTTGCATCTGCTCAGGCCTAACTGGCGCCGGTGGGGTCGCCTGAAATTGAAACAGAGCAGTATTATTATTGGGCCTGGTGTTGGCTATGTTCTGGACATCGCCCCTTGTTCTCTTCTCGTTCCTCTGCTCAGAAAATCTTCTGACCACGCTAGGGCCCCCTGAATTATTCTTACTCAAACACCCGTCCCTGATGGCATCCTCGCAGCGGTTCGCATTCCTCACCAAATCAGCAAAACTAGACTGTTGCTGGTATACAAGGAAATTTGAAATCACTGGCAGAGTGTTCTTTGAAATCATCTCTATCTGCTCATCATCCGGTATTCTATTTCTAACTTGAGCTGCCAGTGCTCTCCATTGCCCTAAGTAGTCACTGAAGGTCTCATTTGGATTTTGCTTTAAACGGACCAAATCAGACTTGCGCGGTTCAATATTAGTATTATAGACATACTGCTCTTGGAACAAGTGCGCTACATCTTTCCACGTCTTCATCATCAAGGGTTCAAGAGATGTGAACCACCTCAAGGCCAGTCCGGTCAAGCTTTTCTGAAAGACTTTTATTAGCAGTCTTTCGTCCCCCTCGTACTAGCACATGTCCCCACCATAGGACTTGAGGTGTGCTATCGGGTTGCCTGTGCCATTGTACTTGTCGAATACTGGCATTTTAAATTCGGGGGGCAAGGGGATCTCAGCGAACAATCATAGGTTTGTGAAGTCCGTGGCGTGGATTTTAGTACCACCCATTCTTATCAGTTGTTTTTGTATTTTGTCTAACTGTTCTTTCAGCTTCTCTGACTCTTTTGATATAGGGGCCGCTTTCTCAGCCGTCAGTCGGACTTCACTCTGGGCTACCAGGGGATGGGCAATTATTGGTGGAGGGTTGAGGCTGGTCAATGCCCCAGCATAAGTCTCGCTGTCCCTAATCTTGTCCTCTTCATATTGCTGGTCGGCGTAATGTGCAGTGAAGGCTAGATTCTCCTATTGTTGTTGCATGGGTTGGACTGGAATAACATGAGTGAGGGCTGGGTGAGCCCATTGGGGGTGAGGAAAGGTTTGTTGGCTGATGGGCATTTGGCTTTGAGGTGGGGCCGGATAGGGCCATTGGGTGTGAGGGAAGGTTTGGGGATGGCCTTGGGGTGTGGGGCCATGGGGAAATTGGGTTTGAGGTATGGCATGGGTTTGACCCAGATGTGAAGGTTGGGTTAAATGTTGGATGTATTGTGGAAGGTATGAGTGTGGGGTTTGGGTTTGGGCCATGAACCCTTGATCATTTTGGGCCATAGGCCACTGATGGGTTTGGGCCATGGGCCCTTGGTGAGTTTGGCCCAATGGGCCTTGATGGGTTTGAGCTATGGGCCCTTGATGGGTCTGGCCCAATGGGCCTTAGTGGGTCTGGGCCATGGGCCTTGGTGGGTATGGGCCATGGGCCCTTAGTGGGTCTAGCCTAATGGGCCTTGTTTGGTCTAGGCCATGGCCCTTGGTGGGTCTGGTTCGTGGGCCCTTGATTGGTTTAGTCTGATGGGTCTGGGTCATTAGCCCTTGATGGGTCTGGTCCGATGGGCCTTATTGGGTTGGGCCATGGGTCATTGGTGGATTTGGGCCATGGGCCCCTGATGGGTTTGGATTTGATGGGTTTGGCCCAATGTGCCCTGGGGGATATGGGTACTGGGGTTTTGAGCCAATGGGCCTTGGGGATGATGGGTAGTGGGGTATTGGGTCATGGGGCCCTGGAGGTCATGGATGGTGGGTTATTGGGCCATGGGGCCCTGAGATGTATGGAAAAAGCGGGTTTGGACCTATGGGCCTTGGGGTGTATGGAAGCTTGGAGGTTGGGCCATTTGGCCTTGGTGTGTATGGATGGTGGGAGGTTGGGCCATGGGGCCTTGGGGTATGTGGGTGATGGGGGTTTGGATGGTGTGGATTATGGGAGGTTGATGGGGGTCATGGGGGAGTGAAGCATGGAGGTTTGCTAAGGTATGGGATGGGTTCATTGATGTAGGGTGTGGAGGAGAGATATCTTGGGAAGCCCTCCATGAGGAGTATGCTTGGAACATCTCCTCCATCATGGCCATGGAAGGGGATGTGGATGGTGGTTTTAAGGGGTGATGGGGTATAGATGGGATGGAGGTGGTGGAAAAATTGGACATGACCCCGCCTACCGTGATGAGGTATAGATGGGAGGGAGTGTATGGGGTGGACGAGGGAATATATTGGGTATGTTTTGGGATGATGGGGGGCATGATGAGGAAGGATGAGGAAAATTGGGCATGGTCCCGATAAAAATGGGCATGACCCGGACGGGTGGAGGACCTTGCGGGGGGTTAGATAGGGTGAAAGTGGTGTATGTGAATGTGGTTGGATCTGGTCTATAGGGGGATGATGGGAATTGGGGCATGGATGTGGATTGGGAAAATGGGTTTGGGTTTTGTATGGATGTGGATGGGAGATGAGTTGGACTTGGCATGGCTTGGGCAAAAGATGGAGAATAGGGGGTTGAATTTTGGATATTTTGGGGGGTATCGGTTAGGAAAATGGGGGCGCCAAATGGGCCGGTAACGGTAAAGGGTGGTTGGGTGAGGGGGATGGTGGAAAAGACTTCTCCCGAATGGGAGTGGGTTGGAGAATGTGGTGGGGATGAGTCGGGATCGGTGTAAGCCGGGTCCACTACCCACGACATTCTACGGGAGCGAGTCGGGTAAGGGTTTGGATAAGGCCCAAAAATCCTCCTCCTTCTTCCCCTATGGGACGGTGGAGGGCAAGATGATGTCGTTGTGCCGACACCACAAACTATCTATTTCTTTTTGGGTTTTAATTTTTTTTTTTTTTTTGTGAATTATTTGAAAGAGTTTTTGGAAAACAAAGGTTTCGAGGCCTTGGAATTCCCTTTTCGAGTGGCTCTTGTACCTTGATTAAAGACCCGCGGCGACGGTTCTGATGCACTTTGGAAGAATCGAAGGTTCAAGACCCGCGGCAACGGTTTCGATGTACTTTGAAAGAATCGAAGGAGAGCCTTCGATCTATTGAAGGCACGAAAATCGAGGTAAATGACCCGATCCCCTGAAATGAGCCAAAAAGAAGTTGCCTTCTCTTGACCGGCGGGGCGTATTGGGTGTCGGAGATGGCGGGGCCTAAACAAGGCACTATGCACACTGATCGGGGAACTCGAGAGGTGGAAAGGGCCAAGGATTCGGGTTGGGTGCTGCCAAACAGACCTGGCGCAACTAATACTTGCGCCCAGGTTGCAGGGGAGGACTTTTACACTGGCACAACTATTAGTTGCGCCAAGGTAAAAGTTGGGAGTTTAAAGCTAGCGCAACTATTAGTGGCGCCAGTTATAAAATTCAGTGTTTTTACACTGGCGCAACTAATACATGCGCCAGGCAAAAACTGCCTCTCCAGAACAAAGAACAGCAGCCACTGATGCCCGAAATGAGTCTTTTTTTGGTTTTTTATGAAAGCTAGGCTTCTGGGAACTGAGCTATTTTATGGTGATCGATTCACTCCTTATCGCACCTAAAGGATTGAGTCCGATATAACTCGCTAGCGTGCTCCCCAAGGGTTTTAAGCTTCGGAATGGGAACCCACCCGATATACCTCCGGCGCAAGCGCCTTCTCAG
Source organism: Chloranthus sessilifolius (assembly GCA_021018995.1). Lineage (NCBI taxonomy): Eukaryota > Viridiplantae > Streptophyta > Magnoliopsida > Chloranthales > Chloranthaceae > Chloranthus > Chloranthus sessilifolius. The sequence continues at coordinate 7,600,549 of CM037592.1, forward strand.
ATACTAGGTGGGCTAGGCCTTTACTGGATCATCACCACTAGGGGCTGCCGCCATACTAAGATCCGGGTGTTTGTATGTGTGCCTAAACCAATCCTTTTGAAAAATCTACCTGGTAAAATAAATTAATTAAGTTCCCTAACTTGGTTCAATTTTATTTTTTTTCATAGCTTTTCTCTTTTTCTGAAAGTTTTCTTTAGTTCAAAGATCGGGGGTAATTATCCCGCGCCGCCACTACCGGCCGGTGTCCACTGTTAGGATATGAATAATAAAAAAGATGGGGCCAGTCAAGCGACTAGGTGGGAAATATAAAGTGCTGAAATTTAAAGCGAAAATATAGGGGTGAGTAAAAGAAAGGTGCCAGTCAAGCGACTAGGCAAAAATTGCTGAAATTTACAGCAGAATCGTAGGGGTGAGTAAAAAAGGTGCCAGTCAAATGACTAGGCAAAGATTGCTGAAATTTAAAGCGGAATCGTAGGGGTGAGTAAAATGACGTAATCGGAGGGGTGAGTGACAAAAAAAATAGCAAAAATAATAAAAAAACAGCAATAAAATGTTAGAAAAATAAAAAAAAGGCCTAGTTCAAGGGGAAGCTCTACTAGCTAGTCTCTAGCAAAGTCACCATCTGTGCAACAGTGGGGATCGGGAAGATCCCCGTCGCGACGATGCGCACTTTAACGATAAAAAAATATAGAGTCGCCACCCGGAGCTTTCGGTGTCCCGAGATACCTAGTTCATTTTTATGAGCATCGAAGTGCTAAAAATATGACTTTGAATCCGGTCCATACCAAAGGCTCTTGGGTAGGGGCTTCGATTATCGATCGGGAAGGTGTTAGGCACTCGATCAACCCGCTTAACGTGGTCTCTACTAATGGCCAACAATAAAATGAAGTAAAAGCAAGGAAAATAGCTTCCTCTTACCCAAAAGGGCTTAGAATCCTATTTGTGCCCCTCCGTTCCTACTGAAAAATCGAGGGCGTAACGATACAAATGGGAGGATGGAGGGAGCTAGAAAGAGATTGGAGAAGAAAGGAGAGAGTCGGAGCCCTCGAGCCCTTGTAGCACCGTAGAGGAGCCTTGTGTGGCTTGCTTTGATGAGCTCTTGAAGGCTTTGTATGGTGGAAAATGGGGTTCTAACTCCTAGGACTTAAATCTAAGAGGTAGGGGATGGAGGCTAGGGGATCACACACACCTAGGCTAAGGGTTTTGGGTGTAAGAACAAGCTTGAAATGAGGTTGGGAGGTTCTAGAATTTGGGTGAAAGTAGTGTACAAAAGGGAGGAAGAACTTCTCACTTTGAGCTCTTTCTCTCTTAAGTAAATTTCTCAACCCCTTAAACCAAGGGGAGGGGGGCTCTATTTATAGAAAAAGGGTAGGTTAGGAGGCTACTTAGATACTAATTAGGGTTAGCAATTAGGTAATCTCTAATCTAAGGTTTCCTAGGATTTTGAGAGCTTGGAGATGTGGGGGAATGGTTTTAATGGTGGATGATAGGTTAATGCTTTAAATCACTTAAGGGTTGTAAATAGGCATTAAAAGGGTGTAACAAAGTTATCAAAATACATCCCAAGGACTGAGGTGGTCAACAAGTCAAACCCCAAACACGAAATCCGGGGTAAAACCCAGCAGTTACTATTCATATGCCTGGCACAAATAGTTGCTCCAGGCAAAGGTACAACAAAACAGTAGTGTACAGTAGCCTGAAAGTTGGCCTCACGAGGGCTGGCCCATTTCTGGGGGAAAAAGGCATGGCACAACTATTAGTTGCGCCAAGCAAATCCAAGGGGAAAATGGCTTGGCGCAACTATTAGATGCGCCAGGCAAAAATTCTGAAATTCTGCCTGATATTCGAATCGCCATAACTTTTGATATACAACTCCGATTGTGGTGATTCTTGGCTCGTTGGAAAGTTAGAGAAGTCCTCTTTCCAATGGTATATGATGTGATATTAGTAAAAGAACTCAAATATTCTTGGTGAACCACTCTTCATCCATTGCCCAGGAAGGTTAGGTTTGGAGTTTGGAATGGGTTCTAAGGGTCGGGGATGGTTTCTAAAGGTTTGGGATAGATCCCTAAGGGATCTAAGGTGATTCCTAAGGGTTCCATACATGCCATCAAAAGCTTGAAAATGTGCCTCTCTCGAAATGTGTTTCAATCGGGCCTTGGGCCAAATTTGGGTGTCTATAAGTGGTCTCCTAATCCACTCATTTCCTATAAATAGAGCCCCCCTCCCCTTAGTTTAGGGGTTGAGAATTTCTACCTAAGAGAGAAAGAGTTTAAAGTGAGAAGATCTTTCTCCCTTTGGTGCACACCCCCCATACAAATTCTAGAATTCACAAAACTCCTTTAAACCTTATCATTTCATCCAAAACATTTAGCCTAGGTGTGTGTGATCCCCTAGCCTCCCTTCCCTATCTCTTAGCTTCAAGCCTTAGAGGTTAGAACCCCACTGTCCACCATACAAAGTCTTCAAGAGCTCATCAAAGCAAGCCACGAAAAGCTTTCCTACAGAGCTACAAGAACCCCAGGGCTCCGACTCTCCCCTTTCTTCTCCTATCTCTTTCTAGCTCCCTCCATCATCCCATTTGTGCCGTTACGCCACCGATTTTTGGGTAGGAACAGAGGGGCACAAATAGGATTCTAAGCCCTTTTTGGGCAAGAGGAAGCTATTTTCTTTTCTTTCACTTCATTTTATTTTTGGCTATTAGTAGAGACCGCGTTAAGGGGTTGATCGGGTGCCTAACACCTTCCCGATTGATAACCGAAGCCCCTACCCAAGAGCCTTTGGTGTGGACCAGATTCAGAGTCATATTTTTAGTACTTAGGTGCTCATAAAAATGAACTAGGTATCCCAGGATACCGAAAGCTCCGGGTGGCGACTCTATATTTTTCGTTAGAGAGGGCATCGTCCCAATTCCCATGGTTGCATAGATGGCGACTCTGCTGGGGACTAGCTTCTAGAGCTTCCCCTTGAACTTGGCCTTGTTTTTTTCTATTTTTACCAACATGTTATTGCTATTTTTTTAGTTTATTTTTGTAGTTTTTTTACTCACCCCTCCGATTAAGTCGTTCTACTTATCCCTACTATTCTGTCATTTACGAGCCTTAGCCGATTGACGGGCCTACATGCGCATTGTCTTTTAAAATTCCTTACTTTTCTATCATTTTAGTGCCTTAGCCGATTGGCGGGCCTACTTGAGCTTTGTCTTTTAATTCTTTTAAATTTCCATCATTTAAAGTGCCTTAGCCAATTGGTGGGCCTACTTGTACACTCATATTCTATCAGTGGACGCCGGCCCGTAGTGGCAGCACGGGATAATCACCCTCGGTCTTTGAACTAAAGAAAACATCCAAAAAAAAAAGAGAAAAGCTTTGAAAAAAATTAAAATTGAACCAAGTGAGGGAGCTTAATTAACTTGCTTTTACGGAGTAGATTTTAAAGGGGTTGGATTTAGGCACACATACAACTACCCGGGTCTTAGTATGGCGGCAGCCCCTAGTGGTGATGATCCATAAAAGTCCCAGCCCACCTAGTATCTGAGAAAGCGATTGCGCTGGAGGTATATCGAGTGGGTTCCCATTTCGAAGCTTAAAACCCTTGGGGAGCGTGTTAGTGAGTTATAGCAGACTCAAACCCTTTAGGTGCGGTGAGGAGAGAATCGATCACCAAAAAATAGCTCAGTTCCCGGAAGCCTAGCTTCCACAAAAAACCAAAAAAGAGACTCATTTCGGGTGTTAGTGGCTGCTGTCAAACATTCTGGAATAGCAGATTTTGCCTGGCGCATGTATTAATTGGGCCAGTGCAAAAAACTGGAAATTATAACTGGCGCAACTAATAGTTGCGCCAACTTTAAAAACCACTTTTTTACCTTGGCGCATCTAATAGTTGTGGCAGTGTAAAAATAGTGCCCTGCAACCTGAGCGCAGGTATTGTTAAGACCTAAAAAGTACCACTTTTCACCTCTTAACTTAACCTGTGATTAGACCTTTAGCCCTTTAATAAATGTTTGTTAAGCTATTTTTGTAGGTAATAAATAGTAGTGCAATAAGGCCAGGTATCCTGTTAAGGAATCCATGATTGGCACCAGAAGTCCCTAAGAAGAATAAGCCATGAATCCAAACCTGAGGTAAGCCTCGCACAGCTGACAAAGCTCCAAAGGATTCAGGAATTTAGGCTTCGCGCAGTCTTCGCTACGTTCCCCAAGACTTCACAAAAACTTCTTATGCAGTGGAGTGATAGAAGAGCTTCAGAAGCCTTGAGTTGCGCAGCTCTCGTGAAGTTCATAAGTTAATGGTCGTGCAGTCTCGCGTAGTTCAGAAAAGCCTCAAAGCTATCGCGAGGATCCTCACAAAGATCTATCAAGAAATGGACTCTCGAGCATTCCAAAAACTATTAAAGCCTCGTGAGGATCCTCTCGAAGTTCCATTAAGAAGTGAACTTCTCGTGCAGTTCTCGCGCTGTTCAGGAAGAAAGCAGCCTCGCGAAGTAAGAGTTAGTCTCGCGAAGATCCATTGGAGTGATGCTCGCGCAGTTCCCGCGCTATTTACAAGTAGCAATCCAACCTTGCGAAGCTCAATCCAGTGAGAGCGCACCAACCTCGCGACAGCTGAAGCTTCAGAGTTAAACTCATCCTCGCGAAGTCAGTGCTACCACGCAACAAGTCAGGGAATCGACTGCAACCTGGTGAACCTCTGAACTCCACCTTCCATCGCTTCAGCAGAGGACATTCTGGGAATTTCTAGGGATTAGGGTACGCACTCCCATGCATGAATCTTTGTGCACGCACCCCGAGGCATCTAAGGATCATTAATAGGCCACGTGGCATCGCTAAAATTATGGTTTCCTAATCCTAATGCGCCGCCACACCCACTGCTATATAAACCTAAGCCTCGTTTAGGTTTAGGAGGACAGAGACTTGACTAGGACTTAGACTTAGACTTGATAGCGGAGACCTTATCACTGAGAAGAGATCTGAGATCATTTTCTTTTCTGTTCTTCTGTAGTTGTAAGTAGTTTTCCTTTTTCTTTTCTTCTCTCCATTGCCCAGCACTTGCTGGCCATGCCTATGTAGGTTTATTGAGATTAGATTAATGGAATTTGTGATTGGGTGTTGTACTTTTATGGGATTCATGTGTTTGTGAGTTGCTCTGTGCAAGGTTGCTGCCTTGTGATCCACCATTGCTTTGGTTGTGATTCAAAGTAATGGAGGACTGATTCTAAGGATCCATTCAGATCCAAGTGACCTGTGTGTCTGGGCTGTCATGGTCCGATACAGCCTTAGCCCCACCACAGGACCCACTAGATCTGAAATCCCCATGGGAGCCTGAGCTGGTAGCCTTGTGACCATGGTGGTGGCAGCAATATTACTATTCTGTTTTGGACTCTATGAGGAGGATAGCCTCTGAGATAGTTTGTGACCTTTCAAGTGGACAGGCTATAACCTTAGGGTGAAGCCAATCTGTAGGATCCAAGATGGATTCTTCTTCTCTGCACATGTGCTTGTAGCCTTGTGGGAGAATGTACAGAGGCAGACTCCCCTATAATAGTATAGACCCGCCATCAAATGGCGGATCTAATCTGGGTATGGAGATTATAGGCTTGTGACTGGACCATTGTAGTCCCACTCAAGCAATGGACAGCTAGATCTAAGGTGGTACTCAATCTCTTGCTGGTTCTATGTTTGTGCTATCATGATCCGATACAGCCTTAGCCCCATCCATAGAGCTTTAGAGGTTGAGGTTCCCTATGGATTCTTGAGCTTGTAGCCTGGATGAAGTAGTGCTTACAATGATAAACTTGTTTTGACCCATCTCTGGACTGTGGTTCCCCTATGGGATAGTCTGTGACCATTTAAGTGGACAGGTTATAACATTAAGGGATTGGATCATGGCACAAAGATGGGTTGGATTCTTTCTCCTCTTTGGTGATAATGTAGCCATTGGATAGGATTTCTATAACAGCAAACCTGGATCTGAGTCATAAATTCCAGTAGATCTGAACCTAATAGCATACTTCTCACCCTTTTATATTTATTTTCCCACACTCCATCCATCTTCTCAACCCTTTCTGTAGTTAATTCATTAGGCTACCTTAGGATATTTAGAATAAGTGACCCTAAACTCCCTTCCTTTTAGGACTGCCAGATCTGTAGTCAGATTTGGAGGGACTACTAGAGATGGCTCCCTTGGAGCTGTAGATCACTTTTCCCTGTGGGACAAACTCCTACTTATCAAAACTTGTTACAAATGGACCCTGTATCTTGCATGTCTAGGATTTCTCAGTTGTGCTAATTCCATCCCCTGTTTTACTTTAATTTTAAATTGCTTTTACCTCCAAGAAATAAAGTAAGCACACTAGGAATCGCAACAAGTTTTTGGCGTCGTTGCCGGGAAAGTGATCTAATAGTAGCCCCTAGGATTTTTGTATTTTTAGTATTCTTTGTAGTTGTGAATAATTGATACTGCTAATGTAACTTTGAATCTTTCTTGCAGATCTAGACAGCAACAGAGAAGGATAGTGGACTGCATTTGGAGATTAGCTAATTTTCAAATTCTCTAACCTTTAAAACTCTGTCTATTTCTCTTACAATTTCCATAGCAGTATTTAGGATAATTGTAAATTTATGTTTTCTTAAATAGCTGTAAATTTGTTAGATAAATTCTTTGAGTCAAGTGCAATGTGCCTGCAAGGAGTTTTCCCTGCTGGTGGTATGTTTGTATGCTAGGTAGGAGACTCTTAGTCCTACTTTAGAGCCTTTCAACCCTGAGCTAGAAAGGGGTAGAAGACTTAGAAGAAACAGGCACACCACAGTTGACCCCCAATTGAATCTGAGATAGTAGCAATGGGTGAAGAACAACCCAGAACTCTCAAGGAGTTGAATGCTTCGGATGACTATAACTCTCCATTTAGCATTCAATTCCCTGATGTTCAAGGGAATTATGAAATTAAAACTTCTATCATCCAGATGCTGCCCTCTTTCCATGGGCTTAGCAAAGAGGACCCTTACAAGCATATCGACCAATTCTTGGCCTTGTGCACCGCATTCAATATCGCTGATTTGAGACCTGAGGCTACTAGGCTCAGGCTCTTTCCCTTCTCTCTGAAGGATAGGGCTAGTACCTGGCTGGCCACTCTTCCCAACAATGGCATCACATCTTGGAAAGACCTACAGACCAAGTTCCTGACAAAGTTCTTCCCGGAGACTAAAACTAGCCAGTTGAGGAAGGAAATTCTTGCTTTTGCCCAATCCCCAACTGAGGATTTTAATCAAGCCTGGGATAGGTTTAAGGAAATGCTCAAACAATGCCCCTGCCACAAGATCCAAGACTGGCAGCTTATACAAAGCTTCTATAATGGGATTGATGAGAAAAATAGAGATATGGTTGATGCCTTTGTTGGTGGAACCTACATGCACAAGACTGCTGATGAGGCATGGGAATTGTTTGAAGTAACCAGTGAAAATGCTTTTCAAAAGCTATCCCTGGCAAGAACTAGTCAGGAGTCTGTGTCAAAAGTGGGGCCTGCTGCATTGTCAAGAGGAAAAGCTTATGAGGTGTCTGGGAACAATGATCTGCAGCTGCAGATGGCAAACCTCTCGGAGAAGTTTGACAAATTACTGACTGTGATGCAACCCATAAGGGCAGCTCAAGTGGTGGAGGCATGTCTGATATGCCAGTCCCCACAGCACACAGTAGAGGAATGTCCATCTCCAGGGCAATATCCTGAATTGGTATTAGAACATGCTGCTGCTGCACAATCTTTTGGCCAGCAACAATCTGGTGGCTACAACAGACAACCATTTGGATACCAGCACCAAAATACTGGTTACCAATGGAGAGACCACCCAAATCAGAGGTGGAGGCAAGACAATTATATGCAGCCCCAAAGGCCACAACAGTAGTTCAATCAGGGATATGCCCCTAGGTCTAATTTCCAACACCAAAGAAGATATCAAAGAACAAAAATCAATTGGTCTTACCCCCATCTCAACCCAGAAATACTTCTTTCGAGGACTAGGTCTTGACCTCATTGTAAAACCTGGGGTCCGTGGCTCAGACTGTGAATTCTCATGGTCAGAGCATAAAGAAGATGGAAGAGCAGATTGGCCAACTAGCGAATGCCTTAGCTAAAAGACAGGAGGGGAGGTTGCCCAATCAGCCAGTGGTTAATCCCAAGGGACAATTTTTGATTGGTGAAGGGTCCTCAAACCTTGAGGGGCAGGGGGAACATTCATTAAATTGATTCACAGAACTGTGCATTGTGTATGTTATGTATTTTAGTATGGTTCATTTTTTTTTGTTTATAGGAATTTATAGTGATCTTGTTGGAGTCTGAGTGTATATGACCTGAAAATTCTTCTACCTACTTTCATTCCTATTCCCTTTGAATTGATGATTGTGATTGCACAAATGATGGTGGTACTGTTTTAATAATGAAAATGTTGTTTGAATATGATGTTTTGATTAAATGCTTTTTGAGTAATTGCATGCTTAAATGTTGGGAACGCATGAGGGAATCCCTTTTAGAATGACTGTAGGTGTCCCTGGAAAAGAAAATGTGAGAGAATCCACCCACAAAACAAAGGAAAATGACAGACTAATGGGTGTGTGATCCTTGTCACTGTTTTAGCTGTCGCGAAGTTCTGAAAAATAGGCGTGGTTTCTTCTCGCGCAGTTCATAAGATGTTATCCTGCTAAGCTGTCGCGAGATTTAATACAATTGTGTGGACTCTCTTGCGCGCTCCAAATGAAAGTCCAATCTCGCGACCCACTCCTTCCCATCTAGCGAGCAGACATTTTCAAAGCGCGCCAAGCCTCGTGATATATATAATCCAACCCCGCGTTGCTTTCCTTTTCTGTTTTCTCTTTCTTCTCCAGCCAGCGAAACCCTAGCTCTGACTCCCATTAATCTCTCTCCTCCAGCATCCATTTTATAGTTCATCATTCACCTTCTAATTCTGGGGATTTGTTCCTAAAGCCTCCTCCACCAGTTGCCCCCTGCTAGGAGCTCTCGCGGTCTTTTGTGCATCACATTGAACAGAACCCTAAGTTTTAGGGTAAGCCTCAGCTCTCAACCTTTTCTTATCATTTTTCAAACTACACAGCCACAGAGGAGAAGTTCAATGGGCCCTAAGGGCACACCTGTGAAAAGAGCAAGGGATAAGGCTCCCGTGGAGCCCACTGCCAAGAAGGCCAAGTCCTCAACGACGCCGCCAAAAGGGAAAGAAGTGGTTCAGGAAGTGGCTGAACTAACACTTGATTACTCTACACCCTCTGAGCTCCTGACTCCCATTCCCTTGGAGCCTGAAGCTATTTTTGACCTATCTTTCTTTGAAACGGAATCTCTGTCAGCCCCTGCCATTGAGTTCATGCGCAAGGCTGGTTTAACCCCCCAGCTGCAAGCTATCCCTGCACTAGCCTACCCTAGACTAGTGCAACTCTTTTACCAGCACATTGGGGCTAGACCAGACCAACGTGGGCAGCCAGGCCTCCTTGTGTTAGTTGAAAATTTTGAAATGTTACTTAGCCCTGAGTTGATTGCTAAAGTAATGGGCATCCCTGCTATCTTTGACCCCAACTGTGGATATGGCCCCCTTGTGTGTGCCCCCATTGATACCATTCCACAGGCCCTTACCAGAGGATTGAAGGCCACCGGGGATTCCATCAGGAGAAGAGACCTGAACCCTAAACTTTTGTTCATTGATTAAGTTCTGCGAAAGAACATTTATTGTGCCGACCATCAGTAGGAGAGGAGGACCCCAATTGCTGATGTTGTTTATTCCTTTTCTCTGGGCCACGATTTTCACGATGCAAGGTTGATTTTTGAGTCCAGGAAGGATGTAATGGTAAAGCTAGGGCAGAAAAAGAAGCCCTACACTCTCCCCTATGCAAGACTCATTACCAAATTACTTTTGCGGGGAGGGTACAAGATAACAGTGGGGGAGTTAATTATTGACCTCACCCCTACAACTTTTGCAAAGAGGTAATGAGGGATTAGCAAGAGCTTGATGGATCACAACAAGAAAAAGAAGGCTCAGGTTGCTTTTGAGCAAGGAGAGGAGACTGTTGTTGCAAAGGCCATCCCTATTCCCAAAAAGGTGGCTAAAGCTCCTGCTCCCAAGAAGGTGGTGCAAGCTCCTGTCACTACTGATTCTGCAGGAATACCTCCATCCACCACACCTGCCCCTCCATCAATTTCTTTGCCTGTTCCATCTTTCCCTTTTCCTCTTTTATCTCCCTTATCCATACCCTCACGTTTCCCTGTGATTAGTACTGTTGAGGACATTGACCCCCATGACAGCCCTTTCCCTTCACCTATATTACCTCAGTACACACCCCCAATTCCCCCATCATCTGAACAGAACCCTGACAGCCCTCCCCTGATATCCTATCGAAAAAGGAAGACCAAAACCTCTACCATTCCCTCCTAGACACACCCTACTGTTTGTACAACCAGTGCAAACACATTGACCCAGCCACCATCCCAGCCATCCCTACTTCACCTCCACTCACAAACCTTGACTTTAACCTCTCCACTACTTCCAGATATCAGGCCTTCATGACTACATTGCTTGACACCATCCCAACCCATGATATCCCTCTCCCTTATTCCCCACTTCCTTCCCCACATCACTCATCAGACCCTCCATCTCCTTCTCCTACAACCTTCCATCATGCCCCTACTTTCCCTTTCCAACCTATTCCCTCTTCTTCTCATACTCCACCCCAACCAAACTCAGACACACTTACCCATATCCTTTCCCTAATACATGACATTTAGACCCAACTATCAACCACAACACATATCCAAGACCAAATGCAGACTGACATCACCAACATCAAATCCACCCTTCAAACATTGACAAAACCACCCATCTCTGCACAAACACCTCCTACACCACAAATCCAGTCCCCTTCCACCTCGACTCCACAAAGGCAACCAGATTTTCCCCATTGACTTAACTACAAGCCTCACCCTCCAAGACACCATACCCCACCACTCCTTCCCCACTCTACCTATCCTTCCCCCACTCAAATTACCTCCACTACAATTTACCAACACTTCCACCCAAACAGACCCCATTCCCTTCCCACCCTCCTTTCCCATTAACCCCCACACATTTTTAACCCCACCTTTACCATTCAGACCCTTCACCATTCCATTTTACCCTTACCCAACACCACCCACGTTCAGTGACCCCACCTCATTTTCTTTTCCACCCATGCCCTCCATTCCACCTCTCATCTTACCTCCTAGATTCTCTGACAACTTGACTCAAACGGACCCAAAATTTTTGCCTAGCCCCCACATGTGAATATCCTCCCTACCACTTTACCCCCACAGGACCAATCACCTTCTACTTCTTCCACTCCCTTTCTACCAATCATACCAAGACATTCCTATTACACCCCTCCTTACTTCACCCTCTTCCATGTCATGAGGGACAATACCTACATCAAGAGGGATGTTCTCAGGGGAATGGCCCAACTTAGACAATCCATTGAGTACCCTTTGCTGCAGAAGTTGAGTGACCTGAACCTTGCTCACAGGCAGAAGCTGAGAGATATTTCAAAGGGGTGGGAGACAATTTTGGAGACCCTCAATGAGAAAAAGGCTGACGCAACTTATAAACTGAATGCGGAGATGGAGAAAGCTAATGCCCAGCGGGAGCAAACAAGAGCCCGGATGTATGAAAAGAAACTTAACAATGCTCAGGAGATCCACAGGCTCACTAAGGGGCTTTCTGATGCCAAACTCCTTTATGCTGAAAAGCATATTGAAATTTTGCAAAAAAGGATTGCATCTCTGTTAGGCCAACCAATTCAGGCCACCCCTCTTGCTACCGAACCCCCTGAGGCCCCACCTTCCACACACCCCGGCCCATCTTCTTCCATTCCCCCCGCTCCTACATCTACATCTCCTCCTCCTCCACCTCCTACTCAAGTACCTCCACCACCTCCTGCTCCAGTGCCTCCACCTGCTAAATCTGCTGCACCCAAGAGAAAAAGGGTTGCTCCCAAGAAACCTTCTCCCTCCAAAAGAGCCACTGCTGCCCAAAGGTCACCAGAGCTTCTGCTCAGGATGACCCCCATGGTCGGTTGCTTTCAAAAGATGAATGCAGACAGGCTGCTGCAGCCCTTGGATTGGACCCCACTGCTCTCTTTCCCTCTGATTCTGATTCTGACTATGCACCATCTGTGGATCCAAGTGCTAAAGGTCTTGTTGCTCCACCTTCATTAGACCCTACTGAGCAAACTTATCCTCAGAGAAGGAAAGTTACAGCTAAGAGGATTACTCACACAGCTGCCTCTATAAAAATTGGAAGAGAACGATCTGCCCAGTCTAAGGAGGCACCACCACTGAACCAGAAAGATAAAGGGAAGAGCCCGATTGTCCCCCCTGAGCCAGAAAAAGTAAAATCTCCTCTTTTTCCCCCTCAGACTCAGCAAGGGCATGGCCCAAAAGGGAAGAATCCCAAAGGAAAATCTCCAGTGATCCCTCCTGCACCAAAGGCCCCCAAAATGAGGGTGAGGGCACCAAAAGCTCCAACCATGCCCAAAACTGCAGCCCAAAGAAAGGAAGAGAGGGAACGAAAGAAAAAAGAGGAAGAGGCTCTCCTTCGAGAGCATGCCAAGAAGATGGGTTGGGACTGGGTTTGATTCAGGCTCCGATTAGCTTGTACCTAGGCTTTTTCTGTTCTGCATTTTCTTTTTCTCCTGTTGTTTTTCATTTTGTACATTCTCTCTTATAATAGATCTTCTTCTTTTGTCATTGCTATTTTTCTTTGTCTTGTGTCTATTTTGCTCCATGTTATTTCCTTTTAGTTTGCCATTAATAAATCTGCTGCACACCCACCTTTGAATCAGTGAGGACACTGCTCCTCATAGGTTTGGGGGTGTGGCAGGCAGATCTTGCCAATGGAATAGTTAACCTAAGTGCAGCAGAATCATGTGAGTAATATGGAAATGGAATCATGTTCACCGGAGAATCAGAAAAATAATGAAAATTAAATTTTTTTTCAAGACTTTAGGCATTATAAACTTTTAAAATTTCACATTTCCATGATGAGATCACTAAGGAAACTCACTTGTATCAGTACTTAGTGAATCATTAGAGAGAGAAAAAGGTAAGGACATACTTAAGAATTCAAAGGAAGACTATAACCAGTGAGATTTGGGCCTATATAAAAAAATTTTCTTTGGGGAGTGACTAAGGCAATTTCTTCTAGCTCTAAGGACTGGCTGAGTCACTGTGCTCACTAGAAGTTAGGCAACTCCAAATTGAAATAATTGACAGCACTCATGAGACTTAGGAAAGGATCAAGGCTTTCTCTTGGACAGTTTGAGCCTAAATAGACCAACCTTAAGCAACTGCCCTTGTCCATACCCCCTTTGAGCCTTAAATCCTAAATTTCTTCAAAATACACCTGAGTACTTGCACCTGAACCTATGTATCTGATTTAACCTTACCCTCACTCTGAGAATTCAGAAGGTAAAGGAACAAGAGTTGAAGATGGACTAGCTATGGTCAACATTAGGTGAATAAAGAAGAAGTACCTCAAATTCTGGCAGTATGATAACTAAGAAAATGGTGGCATTTCAGAAAAGAAAAAAACAAAATAAAAAGAAGAAAAATGCATAAAAAAGAAACAAAAATAATAATGAAGAGGAGTAAGAGAGGAGTCAAGAAGGAACTTTCATTGGGAAAATCAAAATCAAGAAGAGAAACTGATCACTTCAAATCTGAAAACCTTAAAGAAGATGAAAGGAGCTGAATTAAAGAAGGTGAAGTCATCAATCACCTCCTTCACCTACTAATTTCTCAATTTTGAACCCCTTTTCAACCTTCCATTCTTTTTAACCCCACACCATAAGCCACATTACAGCCCAGTTAAAGCCCTTGTGATCCAAAGTTGAGTGAGCTGTCATGTGGAGATAAAGAGTTATCCAATCTATGGTGAGAATCTATCAATGATGCCAGAACTTCAGAGCTATGCCTATGCTCATGCTTACAGACCCATTTGGGGGATGTAACTGCTCTTGAGCTTGAGAGAAAATGAAACCCTCAATAGTTCTTTATGAGAGTATGCCCTGGAGAGTTTTGGGTTTGATCTTGAATGCATTAGGTGTAACCTATAACCTAATTTTTGATCCAGTGATGAGCTCAATGTTGACACACCTGTGTAGTGTCTCTGGTGTAAACTGATTGGAAATGTTGTGCTTTCATGAGAAGCTTATACTGTTTAAATTTCTGTGCAGCCAAGGTGTTTGAATTTCTTATATTTTTTACTGATTCAAGGGTGACCTAACTCTGTTTCTTGACTACTCACGTGATAATAATGCACTTTTGTTAACTGTCTCATTGAGAAGTTTGTGGTGTCTTCACTGAAAACCATCAGGAGACTTCACTCCTCCACTAGGGATCACCTAGGGGTTTAAAAGGCTTGGTACATGTGCTAAATGTATCTGTGCTCCCTATGAAAGTGGCATTTAATTTTTGTAGTTGATTTAATGTAGCTTTGCTAAGGGACTAGCAAAGATTATGTTTGGGGGTGTGTTAAGACCTAAAAAGTACCACTTTTCACCCCTTAACTTAACCTGTGATTAGACCCTTAGCCCTTTAATAAATGTTTGTTAAGCTATTTTTGTAGGTAATAAACAGCAGTGCAATAAGGCCAGGTATCCTGTTAAGGAACCCATGATTGGCACCAGAAGTCCCTCAGAAGAATGAGCCATGAATCCAGACCTAAGGTAAGCCTCGCGTAGCTGACAAAGCTCCAAAGGATTCAGGAATTTAGGCTTCGCGCAGTCCTCGCTATGTTCCCCAAGACTTCACGAGAAGATCTCGCACAGTGGAGTGACAGAAGAGCTTCAGAAGCCTTGAGTCACGCAGCTCTCGCGAAGTTCAGAAGTTAAAGGTCGCGCAGTTCAGAAAAGCCTCAAAGCTATCGCTAGGATCCTCATGAAGATCTATCAAGAAATGGACTCTCGCGCAGTCCAGAAACTATCAAACCCTCGTGAGGATCCTCGTGAAGTTTCATTCAGAAGTGAACTTCTCGCGCAGTTCTCGTGTTGTTCAGGAAGAAAGCAGCCTCGTGAAGCTAGAGTTAGCCTCGCGAAGATCCATTGGAGTGATGCTCGTGTAGTTCCCATGCTATTGACAAGTAGCAATCCAACCTCGCGAAGCTCAATCTAGCGAGAGCGCACCAACCTCACGACAGCTGAAGCTTCAGAGTTAAACTCGTCCTCACGAAGTCAGTGCTACCACGCGACAAGTCTGGGAATCGACTGCAACCTGGAGAACCTCTGAACTCCACCTTTCATCGCTTCAGTAGAGGACTTTCTGGGAATTTCCAAGGATTAGGGCACGCACTCCCACGCTTGAATCTCTGTGCATGCGTCCTGAGGCATCCAAGGATCATTAATAGGCCACGTGGCATCACTGAAATTAGGGTTTCCTAACCCTAATGCGCCTCCACACCCACTGCTATATAAATCTAAGCCTAGTTTAGGTATAGGAGGACGGAGACTTGACTAGGACCTAGACTTAGACTTGATAGTGGAGACCTTATCACTGAGAAGAGATCTGAGATCATTTTCTTTTCTGTTCTTCTGTAGTTGTAAGTAGTTTTCCTTTTGCTTTTTCTTCTCTCCATGGCCCAGCACTTGCTGGCCATGCCTATGTATGTTTATTGAGATTAGATTAATGGAATTTGTGATTGGGTGTTGTACTTTTATGGGATTCATGTGTTTGTGAGTTGCTCTGTGCAAGGCTGCTGCCTTGTGAATTGCCATTGTTTTGGCTGTGATTCAAAGCAATGGAGGACTGATTCTAAGGATCCATTCAGATCCAAGTGACCTGTGTGTCTGGGCTATCATGGTCCGATACAGCCTTAGCTCCACCATAGGACCCACTAGATCTGAAATCCCCATGGGAGCCTGAGCTGGTAGCCTTATGACCATGGTGGTGGCAGCAATATTACTGTTCTGTTTTATACTCTATGAGGAGGATAGCCTCTGGGATAGTCTGTGACCATTCAAGTGGACAGGCTATAGCCTTAGGGTGAAGCCAATCTGTAGGATCCAAGATGGGTTCTTCTTCTTTGCACATGTGCTTGTAGCCTTGTGGGAGATTGTACAGAGGCAGACTCCCCTATATTAGTATAGACCCGCCATCAGATGGTAGATCTGATCTGGGTATGGAGATTGTAGGCTTATGACTGGACCATTGTAGTCCCACTCAAGCAATGGATAGCTAGATCTAACGTGGTACTCAATCTCTTGCTGGTTCTATGTGTGTGGGCTATCATTGTCCGATATAGCCTTAGCCCCACACATAGAGCTTTAGAGGTTGAGGTTCCCTATGGATTCTTGAGCTTGTAGCCTGGATGAAGTAGTGCCTACAATGATAAACATGTTTTGACCCATCTCTGGACTGTGGTTCCCCTATGGGATAGTCTGTGACCATTTAAGTGGACAGGTTATAACCTTAAGGGATTGGATCATGGCACAGAGATGGGTTGGATTCTTTCTCCTTTTTGGTGATAATGTAGCCATTGGACAGGATTTTTATAACAGCAGACCTGGATCTGAGTCATAAATTCCAGCAGATCTGAACCCAATAGCATACTTTTCACCCTTTTATATTTATTTTCCCACACTCCATCCATCTTCTCAACCCTTTCTGTAGTTAATTCATTAGGCTACCTTAGGATATTTAGAATAAGTGACCCTAAACTCCCTTCCTTTTAGGACTGCCAGATCTGTAGTCAGATCTGGAGGGACTACAAGAGATGGCTCCCTTAGAGCTGTAGATCACTTTTCCCTATGGGATAAACTCTTACTTATTAAAACTTCCTACAAATGGACCCTGTATCTTGCAGGTCTAGGATTTATTAGTTGTGCTGATTCCATCCCCTATTTTACTTTGATTTTAAATTGCTTTTACCACTAAGAAATAAAGTCAGCACACTGGGAATCGCAACAGGTATTAGTTGCTCCAGGTCTTGTTTAGGCCCCTCCATCTCCGACACCCAATACGCCCTCGTCGGTCAAAAGAGGGCAACTTCTTTTTTACTCATTCCGGGGGATCGGGTTGTTCACCTCGATTTCCATTCCTTCAATAGATCGAAGGTTCTCCTTCGATTCTTCTGAAGTGCCTCGAAATCATAGCCACGGGTCTTGAATTAAGGTACGAGAGCCACCCGAAAAGGGAATTCCAAGGCCTCGGAACCTTTATTTTTCAAAACTCTTTCAAAAAATTCACAAAAAAATAATAATTAAAACCCGAAAAGAAATAGATAGTTTGTGGTGCCGGCACAACGACATCATCTTGCCCTCCACCGTCCCGTAGGGGAAGAAGGAGGAAATATTTTAGGCCTTATCCAAGGCACCCTTACCCGACTCGCTCCCGAAGAATGTCGTGGGTAGTGGGCCCGGCTTACGCTGATCCCGACTCATCCCCGCCACATTCTCCAACCCACTCCCATTCGGGAGAAGTTTTTTCCACCATCCCCCTCACCCAACCCCCTTTTACTGTTACCGGCCCATTTGGGGCCCCCATTTTCCCAACCGATACCCCTCAAAATATCCTAAGTCCTACCCCCCATTCTCCATCTTTTGCCCAAACCATGCCCATGCCAAACCCATTTTCCCAATCCACTTCCATGCCCCAATTCCCATCATCCTCCTATAGACCCGATCCACCCACATTCACGTACACCACTTCCGCCCTTTCCGCCCCTCCGCAAAATCCCCCATCCATCCGGGTCATGCCAATTTTTACCAGGGCCATGCCCACCTTTCCTCATCCCTCCTCATCATGCCCCCCATCATCCCAAAACGTACCCAATACATCCCCTCATCCACCCCATACCCCCCACCTACCACGGCCATGCCTAATTTTTCAACCACCTCCATCCCATCTATACCCCATCACCACTTTAATCCCTTATCTCCATCCAACCCTTCGTCCATGACCATGATGGAGGGGATGTTCCAAGCCTCTTCCATGTGGAAGACTTCTCAAAACACCTCCTCTCCTCCACACCCCATGAACCCATCCCGTACCCTAGCCAATCTCCATGCCTCACTCCCCCATGACCCTTATCAACCCCCCATAATCCACACCACTCAAACCCCCATTACCCACTTACCCCAAGGCCTATTGGTCCAAACCCCCTTTTCTCACATATCTCAGGGGCCCATGGCCCAATACCCCACCACCCAAACCTACCCAGGGCCCATGGCCCAGATCCACCAAGGGCCCATGGCCCAGACCCACTAAGGGCTCATGCCTCAGGCCCATCCAGGCCCACTCAAGCAGACCTATGAAGGGACCATGGCCCAGACCCATCAAGGCCCTTTGGGCCAGACCCACCAACGGCCCATGACCCAGACCCATCAAGGGCCCATGGCCCATACCCATCAAGGCCCACTCAAGCTGACCTATCAAGGGACCATGGCCCAGACCCATCAAGGCCCATTGGGCCAGACCCACCAAGGGCCCATGACCCAAACCCATCAAGGGCCCATGGCCCAGACCCATTAAGGCCCACTGGGCTAGACCCATCAAGGCCCATTGGGCCATACCCATCCAGGCTCATTAGGCCATACCCATCAAGGCCCATTGGGCCAGATCCAACTAGGGCCCATGGCCCAAACCCACCAAGGGCCCATGCCCCAAACCCACCAATGGCCCAGACCCATCAAGGCCCAATGGCCTAGACCCATCAAAGCCCATTGGGCCAAACCCATCAAGGCCCATTAGGCCAGACCCATCAAGGGCCCTTAGCCCAAACCTACCTAGGCCCATTGGCCCAGACCCATCAAGGGCCCGTGGCCCAAACCTACTAAGGGTCCATGGCCCAAACCTATCAGTAGCCCATGACCCAAAATGACCAAGGGTTCGTGGCCCAAACCCGAACCCCACACTCACACCTTCCACAACACCCCCAACATTTAACCCAACCTTCACAGCTGGGTCAAACCCATGTCATCCCCCAAACCCAATTCTCCCATGGCCCTACACCCCAAGGCCATCTCTAAACCTTCCCCCATACCCAATGGCCCTATCAGGCCCCACCTCAAAACCAAATTCCCATGACCCAACAAACCTTTCCTCACCTCCAATGGGCTCACCCAACCCCCACTCATGTCATTCTCATCCAACCCATGCCACAACAACAGAAGAATCCTATCCTCACTGCACATTATGCCGACCAGCAGTATGAAGAGGATGAGATTAGGAATAGCGAGACCTATGCTGGGGCTTTGACCGACCTTAACCCCCATAATTGCCCATCCCCTGGTGGCCCAAAGTGAAGTCCAACCAATTGCTGAAAAAGCAGCTCCCGTGTCTAAAGAATCAAAGCAGCTGAAAGAACAGTTGGACAAAATACAAAAGCAGTTAATGAGAATGGATGGTGCTGAAATCCACGCCACGGACTTCACAGACTTATGCCTATTCGCTGAGGTCCCCTTGCCCCCTAAATTCAAAATGCTAGCCTTCGACAAATATAATGGCACTGACAATCCTATTGCACACCTGAAGTCCTACTGTGGGGACATGTGCCAATACGGGGAGGATAAAAGACTACTAATAAAAGTTTTTCAAAAGAGTCTGACCGGTCCGGCTCTAAGATGGTTCACATCTTTAGACCCGTCTATGATGAAAATATGGAGGGACCTGACGCATCTCTTTCAAGAACAGTATTTCTATAATATAGACATCAAGCTACGTAAGTCTGACTTGGCCCATTTAAAGCTGAACCAGAACGAGACCTTCAGCGACTACTTGGGGCGATGGAGAGCATTGGCAGCTTAGGTCAAGAACAGAATACCCGATGATGAGCAGATAGAGATGATTTCAAAGAACACTTTGCTAGTAATCTCAGACTTTTTGGTGTACCAGCAGTAGTCTAGTTTTATTGATCTAGTGAAAAATGCTACCCGATGTGAGGATGCCATCAGGGAGGGCTGTTTGAATAAGAACGTGCCAAGTGGACCTAGTGGGGTTAGAAGATTTTTAGAGCAGAGGAACGAGAAGAGAACAGGGGGCGATGTCCAGAACATAGTCAATACCAGGACCAATAATAATACTACCCTATTTTAATTTCAGGCAGCCCCACCAGCACCTATTAGGCCTTAGCAGACGCAAAGAATGGGGAATGGGCAAGGAATGCAAATGACCCCAGAACAAAGGAGAGCCCGCTACGACCGAGTCTTCACACCTCTGGGGTAATAATTGAGTATACTTTTTCCCTTCTTAGTAGAAAAGGGATTAGTGGCTATCCGCCAACCACAACCTCCTCACCCAATCTCGAGGAACTATGACCTAAATACCCACTACAATTTTCATCAGGGTCCGGGTCACCCTACTGATCCCTGCTTCCCATTGAAGCATGCCATCAGGATTTGATCGATGCTTGGAAAATCATTCCTCCTGCACCCTCTCAGCATGCTAATATTCACCAAGTGCCACTACCCCCACATCCCACTGGAGGAGGAGATCCCAGACCCACCGTCGGAATGATAGAAGATGAGGAGTTTGAATTTGACCCATCTGATTATATCAGGTGATCGGGAGAATTATGTGGCACCATGGCCGAGGAATGATGAAGAAAGGAATGTTGGGGTAATTGAACCCCTAAATTTGTCTAAATATTTCCCTAACCCAACCCCACAATTTGAACTTTTGGATCTCCGGGCATACTTTTTGTCCACCACACCGGTCAATTATGTAAATATCAATGCATACCAACCATATACCACAACCCCCATCAATTACCCTATATGCCCCCAAGCCCCCAATCCTGCACCCGCACCCGCCAGTCATCAATGGCCTGCGCCCGCCCCATTTCAACTACCACCATACACCACAACCCCCATCGATTACCCTTTAATCCACCTAGCCCCCAATCCAATACCCACACCCATCAGTTATCAATGGCCTGCACCCACCCCATCACCCCCAGTTCAGCCACCGGCAAACCCCACCACCCCAGTCAATTACCTAACGGCCCATCAGACCCCCATATGCCGTCAGCACCCACCAGCTATTAATGGCCTACTTTTACCTCTTTCCCTCTAATGCCACCACCCTTAAGCTTCACCACCCCCATTTGGCCCAATCTTTCCACCCAACCCGCTGCCACTGAGGTGAATCAAGTATTGCCCACACCTCCTGAGCCGACAGTGCAAGTGCCTCAAGTACCGATAACCATACCTTTCCAGCTCTACGGACCCACATATGATCCTCATCAGGTCCTGCTAAGCTATGAACAAACAAATGTCAATGTCAGCAGCAGCAGCAGAGAAGGGGTGGTAGATTTTATTACCAGGTCAGGGAGGATATCAAAGTAGCCAGAAGCACCAGCTACAACATGGGCCCAACCCGAAGGAAAGAAAGACAGTGTGGTGAACCCCTTCAAGAAGATGAGTTAAGAACATATACTGGAGACCCAACTGAGAAGAATGCCTGCCCATACCACTGTATGGGATCTGTTGATGACGTCCCCACTCCATTTCCAAGCATTAATGGGGGCGTTAAAAACTACGCATGTATCACTTCAAGTTAGCCTGGTTGAAGTCGAACAGATAATTAGTCAAGTGATGGCTCCAAATGTCATTTCATTTTCTGATGCCGATTTACCTGAGGAAGGAGGTAGTCACTCAAAATCATTGAATATAACCGTTGAGTCTGAAAATATGATTATCCCCTTGGTACTAATTGATAATGGGTCTGCATTGAATATATGCCCGTTAAGAACCGCCACCAAGATCGGGGTTGATCTGTGCATGCTAAGGCCCAGTAGAACCAACGCTAGAGGGTTTGATAATACCAGGAGAGAAAAAATGGGAGAAGTTGATCTTGAGTTGTTGCTAGGGCCAATGACCTTTTCCATCTTGTTTCAAGTCATGGATATCAAATCCTCATTTAACCTGTTATTGGGGCGCTCGTGGCTACATGAAGTCAGAGCCATACCTTCCACGTTGCACCAGAAACTCATATTTGCATATGGGCATAAGATTATCACAATCATCAGAGAGGGGCACAGTGAGAAAGAGAAGGCCACCAATAGCGTGGAGAAACCTAACATACTGGATATACCGCACACTGCTGAGGATGTCGACCTCCATAGTTTTGAATATGAGGTGTCGGCTATACTCCCAAAACCCATTGAGGGCATCATGTCTGAAACGGGAGGCAGTATCGTAGCGACAGTGGCAATGCTCCAAAAGTGGGGCTATAAAAAAGGAAGGGATCTGGGACCCAAATTACAAGGCAGAAGAGAGCCAGTTGTGGCTAAGGGACAGAAAGTAAGATTCGGGCTAGGATACAATCCCACAGAGCAAGAGGTCTGAGAGGCCAAAGAGAAATCCAGGGTGGCCGCAGTGGCAAGAGCTCGAGGAATCAACATAGAAGAGAAAGCTCGCCCGAGGCCGCACATCAGGGATTCCTTTGTCAGCGCAGGGCGAAATGGGGTAACCCATTTGACCCCATGCAAACCCACAGCCCCAATCTATCCCACCAATCCCCAGATTTCCCTTCCCAGCTTGGAGATAGATTTGGCCACATTATCCCTTTTCGAGGAATGACGGTCGCTACCTGATGTAACTCCCCCTGTGGTGAATCACCACAAGACTGAGTTATTGCTTGAGGACATGATCTCAAACGAAATGGGGATCAATATGATGGAGGCTGACTCTAATGAGCCACATCAGTGAGCACCCTCCATCCCAACAGGTAAAGAAGCGGCCCCTCAGGTACGCAACTAGGCATCCTTGCTCCAAACCCTGGAAGCGGGGAGTGGCCTAACATTTGGCACCCGTTTCCCAAAAAAAAAAATAACCTATAAAAAGTGAGAGAAGCCCTTGGCAAACAATACCTTGTGTATATAGCAACCCGCCTTGCCAAGGGTCCGTCTCCGAAGAAAACAAAAATCTCAAAACATGGAAAAAATACAAAATCTCAAAAATATAGAAAAATCACAGAATCCCAAAAACATTGAAAAAATCCAAAGTCTAAAAATATTGTCATTTAAAATTCCAGAAAATGTCCCACAAAAGGATGCCTTAATCAAAATGCCTGTCCCACGTGAAATCGACCCCTTCCCTGTAGAAATACAAGAAGAGGTAGGGATCACGAGTCTGGACGAGGATGTCCCCTTCGAGGAGCTCCCCAATGAGCTCCTTAACTGATTTATTGACTTTGAGTATGGCCCTACCCCCATGGTCGAAGAGACCGAAGACGTCAATCTAGGAACTGAGGAGGTTCCCAGGATAACCAAAATCGGAACGTCACTATCACCTGAGGAAAGAAAAAGCATGATCGACTTCCTTCGGTCATACTAAGATATTTTTGCCTGGTCGTATGAGGACATGCCTGGTCTGGATACCGATTTGGTCGAGCATGAGTTGCCCCTCAACCCTGATATGAAGCCAGTCAAGCAGAAGCTGAGGCTTCTCTGACCTGAGTGGATGTTGAAAGTCAAAGACGAGGTCATCAACCAATATGATGCGGGTTTCTCATGGTATCCAAGTACCCACAGTGGTTAGCCAATATCGTGCCTGTATCGAAGAAAGATGAAAAGGTCCGCATGTGCATCGATTTCTGTAATTTGAACAAAGCGAGACCAAAGGATGATTTCCCATTACCACACATCGACATCTTGGTTGATAACACAGCTAAGCAAGGGATGCTTTCTTTTATGGATGGATTCTTAGGATACAATCCGATTAAAATGGCAGAGGTTGATCGCGAGAAGACAACATTCATTACCCCCTGGGGAACCTTTTGGTATCGAGTCATGCCATTCAGGCTAAAGAATGCCGGAGCAATGTACCAGAGAGCTATGATTGCACTATTTCATGACAGGATGCACTAAGAGATTGAAGTATATGTCGATGATATGATAGCTAAATCACCAGAGCGAAGCGAACATCTGGTAAACCTTTAGAAGCTGTTTGAAAGGCTGAGGAAGTATCAGCTACAACTGAATCCACAGAAGTGCGCACTTGGTGCTATGTCAGGGAAACTTCTAGGGTTCATCGTCAACAGGAGGGGGATCGACGTCAACCCAGTCAAAGTCAAGGCCATCACTAAAATGCCACCGTCGTCTATCGAGAAAGAGGTTAGAGGGTTTCTGGGTAGAATACAGTATATCAGTCGGTTCATTATACAACTAACTCCAATCTACACGCCAATCTTCAAGTTACTAAGGAAGAATTCGCTCGTTGAATGGAATGACGATTGTCAGGTAGCGTTCAAAAAAATCAAAGGCTACCTCCTTAATCCACCTATTTATGTACCACCTGAGCCAGGGAGACCACTCTTAATGTATCTCTCCACTACGGAAGTCTCGATGGGATGTGTTTTGGGGCAGCACGATGAAACGAGAAGAAGAGAGCAAGCCATTTACTATCTGAGCAAGAAGTTTTCTAATTACGAGACACGCTACTCTCATATGAAGAATGCATGCCAAACTCTTGTATGGGCTACTCAAAGGCTCCACCACTACTTTCTATCTCAGGCGGTTCTGCTCTTGGCCCGAATGGACCCTTTGAAATACCTATTTGAAAAGCCAGCTCTCACTAGACGAACCGCACGATGGAAACTTTTATTATCTAAATTCGACATCATGTACG
This sequence comes from Chloranthus sessilifolius, assembly GCA_021018995.1. Taxonomy (NCBI): domain Eukaryota; kingdom Viridiplantae; phylum Streptophyta; class Magnoliopsida; order Chloranthales; family Chloranthaceae; genus Chloranthus; species Chloranthus sessilifolius. Next base: position 7,625,193 of record CM037592.1, read on the forward strand.
TCACTCAGAAGTCAATCAAGGGGCAGGCCCTTGGTGATCATCTTGTCGATAATCCTTTACTTGATTATGAGCCTTTGAGAACTGAGTTCTCGGATGAGGACATCCTATATGACAGAAGACGATACAGAAGAAGCAGAAGAATTATGGGTAATGCACTTTGACGGGGAAGCAAATGTCGAAGGCCAAGGAGTTGGCGCCATCCTGATTTCACCGAAAAGATCTTATGTACCGGTCTCTATCAAGCTCAACTTCCCTTGCACTAACAATATGGCTGAGTAGGAAGCTTGCGCCGCTGGTCTGTAGGCGGCTCTCGATCTAAATGTAACACACCTTCGAGTATTTGGCGATTCACAGTTAATCATATGTCAGACGAATGGTGACTGAAAGACGAAAGATGAGAAACTGATCCCCTATCATGAACACCTCGAGGATCTGATAGCTTGCTTCCAAAATGTGACTTTCTCATACGTCCCCCGAATAAGCAACTTTGGCGTCAATGATTAAAATCCCCTATGGTGTTGAGATAAAGCCAATCATAATCGAGCAGAGGAATGAGCCAGCCTTCTGCCTCTAGATTGAGGAACCTACAAAGCCTGATGATGAGCCACCTTGGTTCTCAGATATTAAGAATTTCCTCGAGACCGTAACTTTCCCAGAGGGTACATCCAAGACAGACCGACGAACCATTCAACGTTTAGCGGCACGTTACATCATTTTCGGGGAATGCCTCTACAAGTGATCATATAATAACATCTTACTTAGGTGCCTCACTGAAAGTGAAGCCGTCAATATTATGAAAGAAATCCATGAGAGAGTATGCGGAGCCCATGTCAGCGATCACTTGCTCGCTAAGAAAATCCTACGGCATGGATACTTTTGGACCACCATGGAATCAGATTGTTGCAAACATGTTCAAAAATGCTACAAGTGTCAAGAACACTTCAGTCTGATACACGCTCCTGCCATTGAACTTCACTGTATGACCACTCCTTGGCCTTTTGCTACCTGGGGCCTTGACGTTGTCGGAATGATTAATCCAAAAGCATCAAACGGACATAGGTTCATCCTCGTCGCCATTGAATACTTCACCAAATGGGTAGAAGTGGTGTCATATGCCAACATCACGGCCAATCACGTTGAGAAGTTTCTCAAGAACAATATTGTGTGTTGATTTGGGGTACCAAAAGATATCATCACGGACAACGGCACAAACTTTGCGAATAAGCGCATCCGAGACTTTTGCGAGCAATACAAGATCAAACACCATCGCTCATCCCCTTATCGGCCTCAAACTAATGGAGCCGTGGAAGTTGTTAACAAGATAGTCATCCGCATCCTTGGGAAAATGGTCGTCACTTATCGAGATTGGAGCGAAATGCTACCATTTGCTTTATGGGCCTATCGAACGTCGATCTGTACCGCTACAGGGGCAACACAATTCTCCCTTGTGTATGGAACCGAGGCCGTCCTCCTGGTAGAGGTTGAAGTACTCTCGCTCTGAATCCTCATAGAATCAGGCTTACTCGAAGCGAAAAGAGAGAGATCCCGCTTTGAGCAATTAAACTTATTAGATGAGAAGAGACTCCTAGCCTTATGCCACACTCAAGTTTACCAGGGGCGAATCACACGTGCTTACAATAAATGTGTCCGCGGTCAAGATCTAAAGGTAGGAGACACTGTGCTGAAGAAAATCTTTCCATCCCTCCATGCCGATCCGAGAGGAAAGTTCAAGCTAAACTGGGAAGGACCTTACGTCATCCAAGAAGTGCTGCTGGGATACGCCATCCGCCTCGCCAGCATGGACGGAGATCATCTTCCTGAGCCCATCAACGCTGGATACGTCCGACGGTTCTACTCTTAGTCTATCGCGATAAGGTAAGTATTGATGAAACAGATACGTGACTGCTTAAGAACCACCCAAAAGAGGCCATCATTCCAAGCACAGTAGCCCAAAAACATCCCTAAAATGTTGATATCCTTTGCTACCCCATTTGAGCCTAGGACTTTCTTTCAAGAAACCCTTTCCCTAAAAATATATATACGTGTACATATACCAAAAAAAGAGAGGAAGATGCATGTATGTAAAGTTACTATCAAATCCCAAAAAAATTGAAAAAGCAAAACCTCAAAAAGAGATTGCCTGAAATGGAGCAAAAAGAACTCCTTTGCTACCCCATTTGAGCCTGGGCCTTTCTTTTAAGAAACCCTTTCCCTAAAAAATATATATATACGTGTACATATACCAAAAAAAGAGAGAAAAGATGCATGTGTGTAAAGTTACTATCAAATCCCAAAAAAATCGAAAAAGCAAAACCTCAAAAAGAGATTGCCTGAAATGGAGCAAAAAGAACAAAAAAAAATGTAGAAGGATCACGGGGCATGTACAGCAAAACCCTAAAGGAAGAAAGTGTGTTGAGAAAACTGAAGTCGTATCAAGGAAACCCTTTTAGCCCAGCATACCTTCAAATCCTAACCTAACCCATGGCCAAGCTACACCCTAAAGAAAGCCCTCTTTTAGGTTTACAAGCAGTCATAATATCTATTAAGTCAACATGAGCCGAGTTGTGAGGCGACACCTAAACTTCATCTAGTCGACTATGACGGAATCAACGTCTATGTCGTGGCTATTGAAAATAAAAAGAATAATAATTAAATAAAAATACAAGCTCAAAGCAAGATGGACGTAGTGAAAACCCAGAAGGGCATTACGGGTAAAAATAGCGGGCTTGTGCGGACCAGGTGAAAACCCGAAAGGGCGCTTGGGGTAAGAGAGCTAAACCCATGGACGTGGTGAAAACCAGAAAGGGCACCACGGATTAAAAAAGGGAGACAAAAAAAGAAAAAATTGAAAAAGAAAGGTTTGGACTGATTGAGAGGATTGATGTTTGAGGAGCCCTCTTGGTTACTCTCCCTGATCCCTTTTTAGGGGCCGCTCATGCTAGTTCAAATCAGGTCCTGACCAGAATTTTCTTTGTGAGACTCGCACCGTAAAATGTATGACCCGAGGCAAGGAGAAGGTTTAACTCAATCCAAAGGAATCAACGTTCCAGCCTTGGTAAAATCCAGAAACTCACTCAGGTCCGACTGCATGAAAGGGTTTGACCAGGCTCAAAGGTGGACCCAAGGTTTCCCAAAGTTTCACCCAATAATTAGGGCACCAAAAAAAAAAATATATATATATATATATAACCAAAAATGGATCTGTATAGATGTGTGTAACAAATTGCCTTTTGCACCATTTACACCACGTCCAAAAAAATATAGTTGGTGCCGACTAGCGTGTTTTCCTTTTTTACAAGTATAAACCAAAAACAACCAAAACATAAAGAAAATATGTATACTCAAAAAAATGTGTGTGTGTATCTGTAAAGGGGTTTTTTTACGCCCCTTTCCTGTATATATGATCTATACAAAAAGTTCTGTGTGCAGGAAGGAGTTAGCGACCCAGCTCACGCTTCAAAGCGCTAATCTCAGCATGAAGGTCATCTTCCCAAACATTCCGTTCGGTCAACCAACGACCATGCAGGCTATTGAACCACTTCCGAGATGAATCAGCAGCTCCAAAAGCGATGCTCAATGATCCCTTCAAACGGAGGACCTCACTCTCTGTTGTTTCTGCCCTAACCTTTTCATATGCTAAAAGTTCTTGCAGGATCCTCTTCTCATCCACCAGTAACTCAATGCGGGCTCGGAGGGTAGTCTCTTTCTTTGGCCAGGGACCTCCAGTGTCAATAATTCCTGACAAATCTAGACCATCGGCAACAGGCCGCCTTGTTAACAGCCTGGCCTCATACTCAGGATAAGTCCTAACTGAGTCTCCCTGCTCCATATCACACATCAGCGTCCACTGATGCGTCTCCCAAAGAGCAGCAATCCGATCTATGTCCCTAGAGGACCCCTTAGAAAAGGTCAAATCATATAAAGGGGTCTGGCCTCACAAGGCACCTGCTGAGGGCAGCTGAATTGACGCAACACTCAGAATGGGAAGTAAAAGGTGTTGCCCATCAGTCCTAGGAGGGTGATGCCCTCGTGATCTCTACTACGAATTATCGGGAAGGTCTGGTCCAGCCAAGGGAGCTTCCATGTCAGCTCGGTATCGATCAACCAAAGTTTCAAAGCTGACATATCGCCCTAGGGAAGCAGGTGGCATCGACCCAGAAAACGTTGGACCACCTCGCCTAGGGCACGGGCCCTAAAATAGCAAAATGCTCACCCAACAAGACCTAAAGCAACAAGGGGCATCCCCGAAGGCCCTCCACCTTACCCAAAGCAAAGGAATCAAGGCATCGATACAGCTCGGCAAGCACTAAATGAATCATGGACCGGCCCGCCTCCAGCTCTGCCAAAATATCACAAACTGCCAGTGACAAGCTCTCTCCCCCGGTGAAGAAAAGGATTTCAGAGATGAGACCGAGTGCTAGGGCTTTCACGTTAAAAACATTCCTAACCGGCAATTTTCGGAGACTTTCGTCACCAAAAAGTTCTTTGAGGAATTTTAGCGAACACCTTATAGGTCCCCCCAATGAGACTTTTCTCATACTCAGATTTCTTTAAACCGAGAGTAAGGTGAACGGATTTGGAATAACCCGGCCGATGCATGACTCTTGCAAGGCCCCTGTGAAGCTTTAGGCCAGACAGATTAGATAGCTCCTCAAGGGTTGGGGTTAGCTCCCGCTTTCCAAAATGAAATATGTGGAGGTTCACATCCCAAAATGAAGCGACGGCATGAAGTAGTTCCCACTGAAGGGGAACCTCTTGGAAGGAAGAAAGGCGAGATAGCCCAAGGCGCTCCAAGTCGGCAAGCTCGCTCTCATTCAAGCTCCTAAACCAAGCCATTAAAAATTTGGGCTCCAAACCCAACAAGGGGGGCAAATTGGCTTCAGGCTCTCTGTGTAAGGGAGGGCTGGAAAGTAGGTCCATGAACGTATAGGGCTCTTTTGGGGAGATAAGAATCGATGTATGATGATGGACCTGCCTTGAAAAGGCAAGGGCAAAAAGAACCAGTAAAAAAGACCAAGTCAAAATAAAAAGAGCTAACTTTTGGGCTGTCTCGGGTATATAAGGATCCATTGCCCCCCAGGTTAAGCCTGGCGCAACTAATAGTTGTGCCAGTGCTTTTCGGCCCCCTGTCTTGCTTGGCGCAACTATTAGTTACGCCAGCACAAATTTTCCCTTTTTCTTGCCTGGCGCAACTATTAGTTGCGCCAGCACAAATCAGCCAAGTTTTGACCTGGCGCAACTATTAGTTGTGCCACACTCTGAGCTCCCCCTCCTCAGCCATTTTGGGACCTACCTTGGGGGACTTACACCCCTTTTGTTTGCTTGCTTCACACACCCTGTTCATTTAACAACTAAACATTTGTTCTGTTTATTTATATGCAGGACCGATCCTACATCAAGGCATGCAAGCCAAGGGGGTCACTTTCCAAAGACATTTTGGGCCAATACATCCTGCAGAGAAACAGATTTGATACCAAGAAATCGGGGCATAAAAATCAAAGCAAGACTATCTCCCAAATGATAATAAAAATAAAATTTGTTTCCAAAGTACCACATCGACCATTCCCCAAATTGTTAAAACAGATCCAAATCAAATTCCAAAAATACTGAAAAAGAAACTAATAGCCTATTCTTGGTTGGCGCCCTTTGACTTCTTGCGACGACGAGAAGAACTCTGAAAAGTTCGCATGTCCTCCACCCTATACCACGCCTGCGAAATCCTGCTTAGCAAGGAGGGCGATTCCTTAGCACGAGCACGCTGCAAAGCATAAACCAAAGTCAGGAGTCAGAATCAGTTAAAGGGCAAATGATGATAAAATGAATAAAGAGGAATAGGATAGCAAGGCACTCACCGTCTTGTCCTCCCTAAGCTCTGCCAGGTGACGATGGTATGCCGCATACTCCATGGCCGAGTTGAAGTCCTAAAATTCAGAACAATGTAATATCAAAGGTCAGGACGACCTTAAAAGCGTGTACCGAAAGAAACCAAAATGAAAAGAGGTTGGACCATCAAAGGACTTACCTCTGAGACCACCTCAGGAGGAGGAACGCGAGCCGCTTTGATAAAGAGTTGTGCCTGTCTATCTACATCAGCACAGAGGCTCGAGAGGAAGCTATCATCAAGGTGCCGAAAGTCCCATAGACTACAGAGGGATCACCAACAGGGATACCAGCGTGAGAAGTCCCCGATGGACCAGCACCCGACGAGCCCTCACCCGAGGAACCTGCACCAGACGGATCAACACCAGAGGGATCCACCCTCGACATATCAACCGCACTAGGTTCACCTTCACCATCCGAATCATCCCCTGGGGTGAACTGTGAACAAGATAAAGATCCACTTAGAGGGGGGAAAAATCCAAATAAAAATAGAAAGGGAACTAATCCAAGCCAGGACAAATTACCTGACCATGCGGGCTCCCAAATACCAGAAAATTGGCGTTGGGAACAAAGCGCGATAGAATGAACCGATGGGGCAAGCACTCGTACCAAAGGTGATAGTCCCCGGGCACGTGAAGGGCCTGAATAGGGAACCCATTATTGAAGAAGGCCGCTGTGAGCTCCTTGATACTGCCAATAGGATACCAGACATCCGCCGGAGGGTCCACGGGTATGGCATAATAGCCCTGAAACTGATGCACCACTCGCTCTCCCAAATAATAAAATTTGGCCCACGCTCCGTAGAAGAACACGACTCGAGGATTATTAAATAAACGGGAGGCGCCTACAGCTGCTCGGTCTCAGAAGGGGGGGATGCAAGGTATGAATCAGGAAGGATCTGCTCAAGTCAAAAGAGAGAAGGAGAGAAACCAAGCAAGCAAACCTCAGTCAAAGAAAATTTCCATGCTAAAAATGAACAAAGGTTGAGAAAAGAGAGGAGAGTTGTTATCTGCCCGGGGACCATCAAATCAAGCTGGGACCGTAGGCCCATTTCCAAGTGCTTTATGCCCACGTCACGACGTCGGGCTTGATGTCAGTTGCTGAGAAGAGGATAGGTAAGCGCCTCAAAGAAAAGGAGCGGGTGTCCAGGGTGGAAATGGTGGTATCCCCATACCTAAAGAGACAAGCACAATAAGAACAGGTCGATAGCACATAAAGGACATGGAAAAAATATATATGATGTGGATGAGGGCAAAGGGATGCGGAATTACCTCCAGGACGGCCCAAAAACCCACGGCAGACTTCGAGTCCCCGGTCGTAATCTGAGACAAATTATACATCAATCACGCGTACCCTGCTCCTCCCTAGCCATGCCTAGGGACGTCACCCCAATTGTCCATCACGCTCAATAGGGCCAAGCTGACTCGACCCCCGCTGGCATTTGTGAAGAGGGTCTTGCCCATCAGGAGTAGGAGCGTGATGCCAGCTAAGACGATTGCCCGCTCTGGCGCGATGTAGAGTACCCTATCTGGCTGACCCAAGTCCACCAACTCATCAACAGAAAAAAGGGAGGTCATCCAAGACATCTTGACCTCTGTGCCATGGGTCTGCTCATGAGGAGGATAGGCCCCAATTAGTAGAATAATATCCTTCAGGCTCGGTACCGCCAGATCGGATATCGGTATCCCCCCTATCCTGATACTGGTAATCATGGCCCAATCAACGGGCGTCAACGTCATCTCGGCGTACGGCATGTGGAATGTCATGGTCTTAGGGCGGGACCTCTCAATCAGGGCCTTCAAATATGCGGCGTCAGCCCTCATAGCGAGACAAGACAGGAACTCCCCAAATCCCACCTGCTCCAACAAGACCTTCACCACGGGGGGGACGTAGAGGTAGAACTCATGAAAGTCGAGCCACCCCCTACAGAATACAATATTGGGCAGGTCCTGCACCCAAAGAAAATGCACATTAGATCAAAGAAATAAAAAAAGGAGAGAGTGCATAAAAGAAATAAATTGAACCTTTCGCTTACCTTGCCCGCTATCCCAAAGTTTGAAATGTGAGTATGCTGTTGATGAAGAAGGCCGACCCGGGCTGCCTCACCCTGCATCTCGAGCCATGGGTCCGCTCTCCATTCCACCCAGACAAACTCCTCCCCCCGCGGGCCGTGAATGACCTCGGGGCCCTCCTCGGGAATGTGCTCATCACCGCCTGACATATTGGGGCAATAAGGCAATCACAGCTGGTTAGGCCCAAAGATACATGTGCAACCTTGTTCTTTCAACAAAAAAAGCAAAAAAGAACTTTCGTTTTGTTCTTTCAAAAACAAAACAAAAAAAACAACAAAAAAGCAAAAAAAACCTTTCGCTGTGTTCTTTAAAAAAAAACAAAACAACAAAAACAAAAAAAACCTTTCGTTTTGTTCTTTCAAAAAACAAAAACAACAACAAAAACCTTTCATTTTGTTCTTTCAAAAAAAAAAAAAAAAAAAAAAACCTTTCGTTTTGTTCTTTCAAAAAAACAAAAACACAAAAAAAAGAAAAAAACCTTTTACTTTGTCCTTCCAAAACAAAATAATAATAATAACCCAAAAAGCAAAAAAAAAAAAACCTTATGCCTCAAAACCAAAAAAAGAAACCCTTTTCTTCTATACTCCTAAAAATAAAAAAAAAGAAAAAGAAAAAAGAGAGATGCCTTTCTTTCCTTAGTTCATAACTATAAAAAAACAACAACAAAAAAAAAATAATAATAAAAATGCCTTAGTTGGTTTTCCCAAACCAATAAAATCTCTTATTCTCTCAATTTCAAGGGAAGTCAAAATCATTTCATTAATTTGCAAAAAAAAAAGACCGAAAATCCCTTCTTCTTCCTAATTCAGTGCTAAAAAAAAAAGAGAGACCAAAAATCTAATATGCAAAAAAAAAAAACAAAAACAGAAATAAAGTCCATTCTATATACACCAATAAAAACAAACAAAAAAAAATATATTAGGCACCAACAAATTCCACAAAATAACAAAAATAGGGCACCATTCATGGAAAATTGCCAACATATCATCAATAAACAAGCATGCAATGAACATAAACCATTATTCACCAAAGGATGCAAGATCATAGCAATATTTACAAGAAAAAGCAAGAGAAATCAAAATAAGGAAGTTTTAATGATTACCTTTTGAAAGAGGATGGGTCTCTGATCTAGCGTAAGCCGGTACTCGATCCACACAAGCGGGGGTATGGCAATGAGGCAAGCAAGGAGGCAATGAAAGAAAACCCTAGGAAGAGGCAGTTTTCGGTTTCAAAGAAGGAGGGGGAGAAAAATTTGAAATAAAGCCCCCCAGCCCGAACTCGGGCTGTTTAAATTCCCCCAGCCAAGCCTAGCACAACTATTAGCTGCGCCAGGAGACTTTGGGCCCTCCTTTTGGTTGGCGCAACTAATAGTTGCGCCAGGCTATTTTGAGGCCCCTAGTGGCCTGGCACAACTATTAGTTGCGCCAGGTACTTACGCCGGATGTTGGGCCTAGTACGGGCCAGCTAGGAGGGCCGGTTCCCCACTTCCTCCTTATTTGTTTGTTTTATCACCCCCGCCAGATGCACACGCTCCCGGAACGGCATTTCGATCATCCACCGACTTGCCGAGAAGCCGTGCTAAAATAAAGGCGGACCGAGGTAGATGAGCACCTCGGTCCTACACCGAAAATATAAAAGTCCAAAAAAGAGAGAATCCCCATAGAGAAGCTTCAAAATCCCAAAAAATTCACATAAAATAATAGCTTCAAAATCCCAAAAAAAATTCAAATAAAATAATAGCTTCAAAATCCCAAAAAAAAATTCACATAAAATAATATCTTCAAAATCCCAAAAAATTTACATAAAATAATAGCTTCAAAATCCCATAAAATTCACATAAAATAATAGCTTCAAAATCCCAAAAAAAATCACAAAATAATAGCTTCAAAATTCCAAAAAAAATTCACATAAAATAATAGCTTCAAAATCCCAAAAAATTCACATAAAATAATAGCTTCAAAATTCTAAAAAAATCACATAAAATAGTTTGAAAATCTAAAAAATAGATCAAAAATAGATCTGTATTCCCCGTAGAGACACACATGCATGTTCTAATGTAGTAAAATGTCGATATTTTATCAGCAATACCACTATGCTATAATAACGTCCTAAGTCTAAGGCACGCCTTGGATTCTGGATCCTTCTTCATGTAAGGAGCAACGGTGTCAGTCCTGATCAAACAGTCAATGTTTCGATCAGGTAAACTCCATTGCTAAAACTCTTGAGCGAAGAGCGCTCTGTTTTGGATTCGTGTGAACTTAAGTGTCTTAAGCTTTAGATTCTCCATTGGAAAAGGTCAATCGTTGGTTGAGACCAACCTGTTGAGAGTGAGATTATGTGTCAACCAAACTATGTGCAACCATGCATTCAGAAGGGATCATTTCCCTTTTTATTTTCTGTAGGCTTAAAACTTGTATGGGCAGCGGTATCCCTATAAAGTGTACACCATGCGTCTGGGTATCCATATGATGGTCATTTATCCTCGTAAATTATACCCGGGCGGGTCCGGGTCAGGGCTTCTATCGCCTTTGTTGTTGTTTATTGCCCCCGATGGGTGCATGGTTATGCATAATTAATTAATGATTATGATCATTGTCAACAGAGATCCGGATTGGATGCCTCCTTTTGGGAGACACCCATTGATTGGTTAGATTTATTCAAGGTAGTTGAAGCTGGATGCTCTAGCTTATGTTGATCCAAGGCACATTTTCAAAAAATGGCACGTACTCCTAAAAAATGTTGACATCTATTCACTTTGCTTGGGTGGTCATGCTAAATAAACTTTGGGATTGGTGGGTTCGCCCAAAGATCTCGAACCCTACTTTTAGTAGGGGCACCTGCGAATAGTCCGATGGGGCCATCAAATGCCTTATAGGATTGGACACAAACTATGGAGCCTTACGTGTGTTTACTTCGCGCCTATCTTTGAATGTGGGTCGATCACCCCTCTTACTCATGAAGCTGCTGCATTCAAAATGAATTTTAAACATCAATCACCTTCAAATCATCTTGAGAAGCGGATGCTTTTCTTGACTAATGGGCTTTCGCAACTCGAGAGGCGAACATTTTTCCCAGCTATTGGGCTTTCACAACTCATTCCACCTCGGTTATGCCCAGTAATGTCGCTAAGAGCTTCGGAACCGATTACCTCAAGAAACAAATGATTAGCCTAGCACTCCAGGGCTTTCATTTTCTCACTGTGTTACTCACCTGATATTTGAAGTTCGTTCTTAATACAACGGACTCGTCAGTAATGCCTTGGGCCTCTTCGAATGTCTCTTTTCTTTGGCATACGATCACTAGTGATCGGATACCAAAGAGGGGTACCTGTAGACACCCAAATTTGGCCCAAGGCCCGATCAAAACACCTTTCTAGAGAGGTGCAATTATGAGCTTTTGATGGCATGAATAAGACCCCTAGGAACCACCCCAAAGCCATAAGAATCACCCTAGATCCCTTAGGAACCTATCCTGAACCTTTAGAAACCAATCCCAACCCTTAGAACCCATTTTGAACCCTAAACCTAACCTTACCAGGTTATGGATAAAGAGTGGTGCACTAGAACCGGCTACAGGCCTCTACTGCGATCGAGTCTCATATCATTGAGGAGTAGAGATCGTCAGCTTTCTAAGGGTCCAAGGATTGCCCCAATCGGAGGTATACGTCAAAAGATATGGCAAACCGAGTCCAGAGGGTATGAATGTAAAGTCATGTGAGCCCCTTAGGGACTTGGCGCAACTAATAGTTGCGCTAGTAATAAAATTTGCCTGGCGCAACTAATAATTATGCCAGGCCAATTTTCCCTCATTTTAAGCCTGGCATGACTAATAGTTGCGCCAGATTCAATAGTTACGCCAGATTCAAAAGCGGGCCCCATCCTTACAAGCTGACTTTCAGGCACTATTCATTACTGGTTTACTATACATTTGCCTGGCGCAACTAATAGTTGTGCCAGGCATATGAACAATAACTGTTGTGATTTGCCTCAAAAATCATGATTAGGGTTTGACTTGTTGACCACCTCGACCTTTGGGGTGTGTTTTGCTAGTTCTGTTGCACCCTTTTGAAGCCTATTTTCACCCCTATAAGAGGCTTAAGGCTTCACCCCATCATCCACCATTGGAGGACCTTCTCACACATTTCAAGGCTCCAAAAACCCTAGGAATCCTTAGATGTGAGATTACCTAATTGCTAAATCCATTTAGCTCTTAAGTGTTCTCCTAATCCACTCATTTCCTATAAATAGAGCCCCCCTCCTCTTGGTTCAGGGGTTGAGAATTTCTACCTAAGAGAGAAAGAGCTTAAAGTGAGAAGATCTTTCTCCCTTTGGTGCACACCCCCCATACAAATTCCAGAATTCACAAAACTCCTTTAGACTTTAGCATTTCATCCAAAACCCTTAACCTAGGTTTGTGTGATCCTCTATCCTCCCTTCCCTATCTTTTAGTTTCAAGCCTTAGAGGTTAGATCCCCACTTTCCACCATACAAAGCCTTCAAGAGCTCATCAAAGCAAGCCACGTAAGGCTCTCCTACTGTGCTACAAGGGCCCGAGGGCTCTGGCTCTCCCCTTTCTTCTCCTATCTCTTTCTAGCTCCCTCCATCCTCCCATTTGTGCCATTATGTCACCGATTTTTCAGTAGGAATGGAGGGGCACAAATAGGATTCTAAGCCCTTTTGGCTAAGAGGAAGCTATTTTCTTTTCTTTTACTTCATTTTATTTTTGGCCATTAGTAGAGACCGCGCTAAGCGGGTTGATCGGGTGCCTAACACCTTCCCGATTGATAACCGAAGCCCCTACCCAAGAGCCTTTGGTGTGGACCGGATTCAGAGTCATATTTTTAGCACTTAGGTTCTCATAAAAATGAACTAGGTATCCCGGGACACTGAAAACTCCGGCTGGCGACTCTATATTTTTCATTAGAGAGCGCATCGTCGCGACGGGATCGTCCCGATTCCCACGGTTGCACAGGGATGCTGGTAGGAAATTTTTTCACTGGGACGTTGGTCTCTTTTTTTAGAAGATCTTGGGTTAGGTGAGCTCACATTGTGGTTGAATTGTTTTGGCCTTTTGACGTATTTGCATTTTCAGGATTTTTCGATGGGCCATGGGGGCATGGCTACAATTTTTGTGATGGGATCGGATATCGGGTTGGTGCCATGTGTGTGTGTATTTGTTTTATAATGGTGGGATGTGCTTGAGTGGCCGCATGATGGGACATGAGGGTTTCGAATGTGGTAGGTCAGGGGTGACGGTGTCATGCAAGGCATGTATGCCTTTTCTGTAATAGGACCAGGGTGTGGTCGACATTTTTGGTAGGGTTACATCGTCTATGAGGCTATGCGATGAGACAAAGGGGATTTTCACTTGAAGCGAGATAAATTTTGTGTAAATTAAGGAATTACGCGTCTTTTTCCAGTCGCGGGATCTGATTGTGCGCCTTATTTCAGGCGTGCGATTCAGGGCTTAAGGGGTTGTTTATGAGTGTGAATGTTAGCGTGGGATGGGATTGAGCACTCTAATCCTTGCATGCGATCGAAGCGTCACCAGGTCAGTGTACTAGTGACCTTTCAAATTGCACGGCGACAATGGGTTGTTTAATAGGATTGTGCAGCCTTTCTCTAGCATGGGATCAAAAGGTCGCGCCACTTGCACATGCGACAGTCTCATTGCGCGCCTAGTTGGGAGCGTGGGTTTTGTATTGAACGCATTGTCGCTGGCGCATGATGAGATTAAGCGCGTGTGGTTAGGCGCATGATTAAGGTTGTGCTCTATATAAGCGAGGGAGTCTTCATTTGTCTCTCATTCTCTAGTTTAGTCTCGAGTTTTGACCTTTCTAAGTGTTCTGGTGTTCTGAGATTCGTGTTTCAGTGATATTGAGCAATCTAATCGTCATATTGGGATGGGGTTTCTTCCTATATTCATTATTTCATGTGATCTTCACCCTGAGGTGATGATCGGGGATAGTCTTGTCTTGGGAATGGGTGATATTGGGAATGAGGGTACTAGTCTTCACACTGTTCCTTTTTAGGAGCAGTGAAGGCAGCGTTGCGAAGGTAGCAGCGGAGGAGGTGAAGATGACGGGGAGAGGAGGTGCTTTAAATGGAGGGATGTACTCCCTAACCCATTTTTCATCTCAACTGTCAGTGGCTCATTTGAGTTCTCCAAGTCTGGTGGCAACATCTTTGAAACCACCGATTGGATGTTCTGCTCCTCTCTTTGGCTCATTGTAGTTTTGGTTTTCGTTTTGAGTTGTATGTTAGGGTTTAAGTTTTCATTTTGCGTTGTAATTCAAGAGGTATGGCTCCGGTGGTATTATAAAATTTTGAATTATGAATAAAGGGGTATTTTAAAAATAATAATTTATTTTATTGTTTTTTTTTATTGTCTATTGTCTATTGTGCTCAGCTAGTTGGTTTAAATTTCCTTAATGGATTAATTGGACTTATCTGATTTGTTTTGACGTAGTTTTAGGATTTGATCTAGCTTAGTAGTATATATTTTTGAATTTATTTAGGGTTTATTTTTTAGATCAGTTCACCTTGTTTGGAGAGTTTGCTTGATTCCATTGGTTTGTTGGGGCATTTTTGGGTGCTCTTAAACAAGTTAGATATTTTTTTGTTTTATTTAAGGTTTTTTTTTTTTCTTTTTTTTCATTTAAGGTGTTTTATTTGAGGGTTTTTTTATCTGTTGAAATGATACTTGTTAAAACGGTGTGAGTTTTTATGGGTTCTAGATGGTGGTTGGGTGTTACATGTCTATTGGTTTATCTGAATTTGGGGGATTTGTGCTTTTCAGAGGGCCATGTGTTTGGTTTTAGATTTAATTAGATTGGAAGGGTTTCAACTGTGTGACATTTGTCAATTTAAGGGGCATGGTTTATAAATGCATGAGTCTAAGGTTTTTGGCTTGTTGTTTTCTTACTTCAAGTCTAGAGATTGAACGTTTGGGGGCATATCTTGTGTTTATATTTTTGGCATTTTTTGTTCATTAATATCTTTTATTCCTTTCTATTTCGTTTCCCGGGTATTGAACCCGAGGAATTGTGCTTATTAAGTGGATCATGAGAATGGACGGGATTGGGAATTCAGGGTGATACTAGGGTTGGTGCTATCAATCCAACTGAAAGTGTCAACCCATCGGGAGAAGAGGTGGAGGAGAAAAAGGTGGTATAGAGGAAACCCAAGGATAAGACAGGGTTAAAGTTCTCGTGACCGTTGCCTATTTTCCCTCGGTAGGCTCTGCAGATTCAGTGTTAGTTGCTCCTCATTTTTAATGTGCCTAAGGGGAGCTCTTAACATTGGGTCCCGCAGATCCTGGGTAACTTTCTGTAAGCCACTCTCTCCTTTCTGTCGGCTCGGGGCGAGGGGAAGGGTCATCACGATTAGAATTCGTTCAGGGTGCATTCCTCCTATGGGCTTATCCGAGATCTCTAGTCTCTCAAACAAGTTCAGATTCGGGCTATGCCTGAACGGGTTGATTTTAGCATTCTTATTTTAAGTTATATATTCAGAGGGTATGCCCTCGGTGTGTGTTGTAATGATTTCTATTAATCTATGGAGTGATTATATTTTAATTCCATTTGTGGTGATTTATGATTTTTCTTGGTTTAATTTAATTCATAATGCATTCGTCTTATCATAGGTGTGATGTTTTTTTTAAATCTAGTTTGTTTATTTTAAATATGGGGCGTGTTAAGGATAATTTTTTTGAGTATATGGAGGCGATGCGAGTATTTGATCTTATTGAGGACACGTGAAGGGTGGAGGCATTTTTTTTGAATTTTGAGAAAAGTGAAGGAAAGGGCATTTTTTTGAATTTTGTTTAATTGTAGAGAACTTTCTTTTCGGTCTTCGGGGTATAAATTTTCTTGAGTTAAGAGTGTTTTGGGGTTGGTTTTATCAAGGGCGTGATTTAAATTAGTAGTGAGCGTCAGAATGTCATAATTTCATGTTCGGGTTTACTGTTCTAGGCATGTAAAAATTTTTCATGTAAAAAATTTTTAGATTCACACATTCTGAACGAATTGCGCCATCCTAAAATGGGGACGATTTACGCATGTTGTTGTTGTTGTTCCAAATTAACCGGGCGCTTAATCGAATTGCTTACGATTGGAGACATGGGATTAGGGAAGTAGACGATCACTTAGAGATGACCTCCAGTATTTGCATGCTAATGTTGAAGCGCTTGATGTAATTGCGCGCCTAGTGGGCGACGCGCAACGAGGGGGTCGGGCTATTTTGAGTGGGCGGCAATTATATTATGAGCCCAAGATCAAGCGTTTGGTCCGAATTATGACCGCATAGATTTAAGCGCGCGATTTAGGCAAGTTCTATAAATAGTTCAAACTTTTCATTTTTCGTCCCGTTATCCATTTTAGTCTTCGATTCTCTAGTTTCCTGGTTTCCTTGTGCTCGGGTTTTCGTGTTTTCGCGATATCTGGTGACCCGATCGTCCATTTGAGGTGTCGTTTCTTCCAGTCTTTTCAATTTTTTGAGTTCTTTATTTCGGGATGGAGGATGAGGGTGATGTTAGGCCGGTCGCTATTTCTAATTTGGAGAGGATGTTGATGGGGGATGTGGGTGAGACTTTCGAGGCAGAGACTGGTGCTGTCGCCATGGAGGGGGATATTAGGAAGATGATCATAGAGGAGGTCCCTAAGGGTGACCAGATGGTGGTCAAGGTGGAGGTACCCAAGGTTGAGCCGGGGGTAGCCGAGGAGGAGGGCGAGAGAGCTAAGGGTGAGGAAGCTGAGGGTGAGTAGGGTGAGGAGCAGCCAGGCGCGGAGCCTCGGGATTGCAAGCACTACCCACTGGAGGATTTCTTTGCCAGAGGCCGGGTAGGTCCCTGAAAGCAAGAGTTCATTCAATTTTCCTAGGCATTCAGGTTATGACATAAGCTTATTAGGATCTGTAAACCCTTCTAATTTACGTCGAACCTGCATTGATTATTTGTTGCATGCTCGCTCATTCATCATACTCGCATCTAGAGATAGGTCATGTTTATGCTCAATATTCTCATCGCGTTTTGTGTGCCTATTCTCATCACGTTTTGTGTGCCTATTGTAAGTTGTTCGTCATAGTGTTCGAGACATGTTTTATTTATTTTCAACTCCTAAATTCATTTATCTTTCATCATAAGTACGTATTAGTCATATTATTATTGTCATTCTTTTTCGTGTTGGTCATTGTGGTCGATAGGAGCCTCCGCAGCTAGCTATCAGCTCAGCATAGGGTGAGTCTCATGCTTGCTACTGTTCCTTACCGGAGTTTCAGTGGGAGCGGCTGGTGTCTTTTGGTTTTAGGACGATTCTAGGACTGGAGCCCTTTCAGGTCGATCGAGGCCTGATCTCTGTGATTATAGAGAGGTGGAGCGAGAGGCATTAGACGCTTCTCTTTCTAATTGGTATGATGCTGCCGACCCTGGAGGACTAGGTCCGCATCACCAGTCACTATTTTGAGGGCGAGCCGATCACGGGGCGGATGGAGGGACAATATTTAGAGGTGTCTGAGGAGATTTTGGGAGTCCCTTATAGGTCGAGTGGATTGGGAACAGGAGTAGTTCACACTTGGTTCTTCGATATGTTTGTGAGGAGTTTCACCCCTCTGAGGCGTCATTTAGAGGTGAGGTCATCCTCTTCGCCACTATCGCACTACTTTTCTCTTCTTCGACTTAGGGGTGTGTCACGGGTTGCTTTTGATGGTTCTCGGGGACTTAGATCGGGTCCCTACTTATGCGTGGGGTGCGGCCGTGTTGGTGCATCTCTATGAGCAGCTCTACCGTCAGGGACAAGGCATCGCATCGATCGGACATTTCCTTCCATTCCTCTAGGTAAGTTTTAGTTAATTGGTATCACGGTAATTTTAGTTTCATTAATTTTTGTTCATAGTGGTTCTTAACGGTTTTTTTTATGTCATCTCTATTTTCTTTTTCAGTTTTGGGCATATGATCATTTCGCTTTTCTTCATTTGGGTGTTTCGGTGGGGTTAAGTTCACGTTCCCTCTGATGCACATGTGGAGGGAGGCATTGAGGGGTCGCTGTTGGTCTTCAAATCTTCAGACCTCACGGGGCCTCTTCAAGGATATGCACGTGGGGCAGGTATATATCGTCATGTTTTGTTTTGGGATTCTTAGGCTTTGTTAATGGGTCAATTTGTTCATTTGGATAGGTGATCTGGAGGCCCTACGACGATGAGGAGGATGCGGGTGAGGTAGTAATTGAGTCTGGCCGGCCCTTCTTCGACGTGGACATATGGGTGCATTATTTTGAGAGGGTGGAGAGGATCCACACTTCTCGAGTGGTACGGCAGTTGGGGCTCATTCAGGGAGTCCCTCCAGAGGTTAGCCACAAAGTGGCGAAGAGGATGACCGGCCCTCCAGGCCAAATTTTTGCGGAGCGGATGGCACTCCAGATAGTCAATTTTAGAGCTGGGGAACCCGGGTCACGGGGCGCATGACGAGGCTGATGTACGAGAGTATAGGAAGTGGTTCAGCGCATTGGGTGGTGGGCGCCTCTTCACGCGTCCTTTTCATGGCAGTGGTTCTTTTGCTATCTATGTGTGAGAGTCAGCATCAGCATTGAGGGAGAGACTGGCCTCATTAGAGGCGGGCCATCTGATGGCGAGCGTGCAGGGGGCACTGGATGCTCTCTATAGGGCGATGGAGCAGATGGGGCATGGTCGTCATCCTAATGATGAGATGTTACACTCTTTGACCCACTCGGTTGCCCGAGCCGGGGTGGCGGAGGATGAGTTAGGGGCTCGGCTAGCGGAGACTCGAGAGCTCCTGGTGAGTTAATTTATTGGTTTAATTCATCTGCATGTTATATTGGATTATTATGGTGATGTTTTTGGTATGGTGGTCTTTGTTTATTGTGGACAGTCGAGAGAGAGTTTAAGGTTGCTTGTTAGGCAACTCTGCTGGAGGCCTATCACAGTCAGCAGCAGGTCGATCGTGCGGTGGCAGCTAGCCTGCGCTTCGAGATTGAGCAATTGGTGGGTATTTTGAATTAGATTTATTAACTATTGATGGTTTGGGGATCCTTATTAATGTTGGAATGTTGGTGGTTTTTGCAGATGGCAGAGCTTTCCACTGCTGAGGCTTTTACTCGGGCATTTGATCCTTCTGCAGTGGCCTCCTCCAGTCAGGAGGATCCAGTGATGGCTTGTCTTTGATCTGAGCTAGAGCATTGGGTAACTTTCATCACTCTTCAGTTTGTTTATGTTATTGTGCTAGTTTGTTAGGTGTTATTATTATGTTGACTAAATAGTTTACTAACATGCATCGGTGCTTCAGCGTCAGGTTGCCAAGGACCTACGGATGAGGGAGGCGACTACTGCCTCTTTACTCCAAGAGAGTCAGGTATAATTTCTTATTGATTTTTTTGATGCAATTCTATTTAGGTTGTTTTGTCTTATTTATCTCTGACATATTTTGTGTTGGTTTGCTTGATTTTTCGTGCAGGCTGTTCTGAATTATGCTTCTGAGGCTCCCCCTCAGGGGTTCGCTCCTATTCCTAGTCAGGTATGTTTTAGTTGGTGTATTTATAGTTTATTAGCCATCATAGAATTATCTGATGTATTTATTTGTTCTTGTTGCAGCCGCCTACATTTGTCGTCCCTTTCGTGCCGGCAACTGATCCTGTGACTGTTGTCATGATCGAGCGCCTTCTGAGAGATCCGTCCTAGTAATTTTTTTTTAAAGTTTCTATATCAATATTTCTTTTGACTTGGGGTGGCTACATAGGTATGTGAGCTTGAGGAGGAGTGTTTAGAGGTAGCACGGGCGTGTGCCACTCCCGAGGCGAGGCGAGTCCTTTGGGAGATAGAGTCGTGGTGACCTATCTCTGGTGAGATGATGGTTGCACAAAAGACTCAGGTCGTTGCATTGGAGGCAGCACGCCAATCGACGTGGGCAGAGATGCAGGCATCCATGGATCGGTTGCAGTATCATCTGGTGAGGGAGCGAAGGACGTATAGGTAAGCTAGTCGGCTTGAGGGATCATAGTCGAGGGCTACGGGGTCTTCGTTTGGGCAGTCTCGCCATACGTCACTTGATCGGGTCAGGAGTGATACTTGCGAGGATTCTATTACTCATGGGGTTCTTAGAGGGCATGCTCCTCATTCTCGATCAAGGCAGACTGTCAGTCAGGCTAGCGAGGGGGGCTCTATAGTGGGGTCGCACCGTCTAGAGGTTCCAGCGGCTCCAGGCACCGGGATCATTTTTTCAGAGGACCAGTCTACGGACCATTGAGCTGATGATACTATGGACAGTGGTGTTAGACCGTCCTAGCGGCAATGTAGGGAGTAGGTGTGTGCATGTGTATGTTTTGTCCATTGCAAGTGCACAATGTATATTCAAGGGGGATGCCCCCCCAGTGACGATTGCATAGAAAAACAAGAAAGAAAATTCTGACATATATATATATTGAGATTTGGGTTTAGGTGTACTTGATCAGTTGCTTTTCTTTTAGTTACCTGTTGCATCCACTTTTGCTTTTGTTCCTGTGCTGTCAATCATCATCGGGACATGGATGCTTTTCGAGCTGGCCCAGTGGTGGTTGAAGGTCGCTTTGTATCTGCACATGTAAAGGTAACGTCATTAGCAATTTTTGTTCTCCCCCTTGCTAGTTGTCAAGGGGGTAAGTATCTCATACCGGAGCCTGGTAACACAGGTAGATATATGTTCTTTTTTTCTTCTTTTTTTTCTTCTTTTTCTTTTTTCACTTTTCTTTTTTTTCTCTTTTTTTTTCTTTTTTTTTTTGAAAGTAATGCAATAGGGAAAGCAAATAACTAGCATAGCAATAATAAATAAATAAAAATAACTAAAACTAAAATAAATAAAATGCCGCAGTGTAGGAGTGTGGTAGTATCGGCAGTATAGCATCTTCGATAGCTTTGCACAGTAACTTCAACGTTCTTTATCTTTCGGTGGACAAGTCGGTGATTTTCATATGATTCTCCTTCTGATCCAACAAAAAAAAAATCTCTAGCGTGTAGATGCAATGGAGCTTTTCTGGGCTTTAGATGAGCACTTCGGGTCTATGTGAAGTCGTGGGTGTCTGGTGAGTTAGTTTTGAAGAAAACAATTATCAATACTGTCATCAAACTGGGGGAGGTCTCTCTGATTGCGTCAGTTGCATGCAGGGTCTATCTTAGGGTGGTGGTCATCCAATCTCATCCTTATTAGGAGGAGTGTGGTAAGTACAGCGGGTGATTGTATCAGTCATCATTCATCATTTTTTGATTTCATTCCTTGGAGTATCCTACGAGGCTTCCAACTTACCGTCCAAAAATATAAAAAAGAAGTAGAAAAAGGATAAGGCTCAATGATGTGGGAAGTAGCTTGTACCTAATACTCTACAAAAGAGATGAGTAACAGTCTTCTTCTCGGGGGAATGCGGGGTGCCATGATTGAGCTCTATGTCATGTTTCGATACCATCAAAATCTCACATTCTTTGGTTAGCAGGAGTTTGTCCTCCTCCCACCACCTTACGACAATATCTAGTAGTATAGGGACATCAGGGGTGCCCTCGCAGCTTGCTTATACACTTCTGGTGAAGTTGCCAGAGATGTCCTCACGACCTGATTATGCTTCCCTGAACTCATCGACTTGTTCATTCGTCGTAATGCTCTCACTCAACTTTTGATAGGTAGATATATTTTGAAAGCATCCTGCTAGCGTAAGAATAATGAGTTTTGATTGAACCTAACATCTTTATTTTTTTTGCTCTAACATCTCCTCCAATGGCGGGGGAAGGAATTAGGATTAGGACTTACTTATACCTTTGAAAGAGATTAGGTAGGTCACTAGTCCTTTGGTCAAATTGCCCGAATAAGAAGGTGGGCAGTCAACGGGAGGTCTCAAGGATATGTTGGGGATTGAAAGCGTACGCTTAATGAATGGGTCGTGACAACTACGGGGGTGATAACTATAGGTATTTAACCACGGGATGTGATGATCGCAGAGCTAAGGGTAGTATTTTCTAAGGTACATGGCGTTCTAAGGGCTAGGGAGTTCTTCCCCATCTTGGTTTTCCAGTTTGAATGTGTTTCCAAGGAATGCGGCTATTATGATGTAAGGGCCTTCCCAGTTTGATTTCAGTTTTCCTTTTGGATGGGCATGCTTAGAAGGCATGATTTTCTTTAAGACTAAGTCTCAGATATTGAAGGTTCGTTCAAAGACTTTCTTATGTAAGCCCTAGCCACTCTCGTCTGATATACCTAAGCGTGATCAGCTGCCCTTAGACGTATTTCATCGAGCTGCTCTAGTTGCGTGAGTAAGGCAATCCTCCTCTCGTCTAAGGATAGCTCATCATCGAGTCAAGTCCATAAGGATGGTACTTGTATCTCATACGGTAAGATGACCTCCATCCCGTAGGTAAGGAGGTAGGGAGTTTGGCCAGTGGCCGTACGAATAAAAGTCCGATAGGCTCAAAGTGCTTCTGGTAGTTGTTCAGGCCAATCGGCTCCATTGCTTGTTTCTACTGTATGTTTCAAAATTTGAATTAGCATTTTATTGGTGGATTTTGCTTGTCCATTTCCTTGAGGGTAGAATGGTGAGGAGTGGCGTAGATCGATGCCAAATTTCTTACATAACTTCTTTGTCTTCTCTGTAATGAACTGCAGCCCATTATCGGTGACAAACATCCTGAGTACTCCAAACCTAGTGATGATATTGCGCATGATAAACCTTATGAGTGTAGAAGCAGTGATTCTGATGTATGATTCAGCTTCTTCCCATTTGGTGTAGTATTCGATTGTTGTAAGTATAAACGCGTGCTTGTGAGTGTTCCCAACTATGTCTGTGAAAGGTCCGATGACATCGAAGGCTCACATCGAGAACGGCCATGGTGAGGTCATAGTATTCAAAGCAACTGATGGAGCTTTGATAAGTGTGGTGTGTTCTTAGCACTGCTTGTAGAATTGGATGTAGAGGTGGCAGTCTCTTATCATTGTTGGTCAGAAGTATTCTTGTCGTGCAATTTGATTGGCGAGTCTCTGTCTACCGGCGTAGTCATTATAGGCGCTGGCATGTGCTTCTCGGATGATGTATTGTCCTTCGGTGGTTGTAGCTCATCGTAGCAGTACTCCTTTAGTGAAGCCTTCTTTGTATAGTGTTTCGCCAAGTATGCAAAATCTGGCACATCGGTTCCTTATAGTCTTCCGTTCGATCTTTGTAGCGTAAGGAGGAATGTGCTGATGTTTGAGAAAGTTCCAAATATCGAAATACCATGGCTGCCCATCGTCAGTTGGTGATCTTTCAAATCTGAATATAGAGACTTCGGCTCCTGACTTGTCGTGCTTTTTTGGTGTAATTGTTTCCTTTGATGTCGTGCTAGTGGGAAGGATTGGTAATTCTCTCTTGACGGTCCATGCCACCTCATGGGCAGCTACTGTTAATTTTTCTATGATGAAGGTTTTGGTACTTTGTCCAAGGGGTATCTGAATGACCGAGGCTAGTGTAGCTAGGGAGTCTACAAGCTCATTTTCTAATCTGGAGATGTGCATAAAAGAAATTCTTTTAAATTTGTTTACTAGATACTGAGCGGTTTCTAAATATGCCATTAGTCTCCTTTCCTCAGTTTTCCATTCTCCTATGACTTGTGAGATGACTAGCTTAGAATCACTGATCATTTTCAACTATCTAATGCCTAATTGTAATGTGGCTCGTAGTCCAGCTATGAAGGCTTCGTATTCGGCAACGTTATTAGTGACAGGAAAGTCTAATTGAAAAGCTTTAGGTATGACAACTCCTTTCGGGCTCAGGAAGACTATTTCGATGCCTTTTCTTCATCGGGGAAGTCTATGTGTATGGTTCATCATTCGAGAGTGGGAGATCTGCGAGGTAATCGGCAATTGCTTGCCCTTTGACCGATTTCTGCATGACATAATTAATATCAAACTCTTGTAATAGCATATGCCAGCAAGCAATCTTCCCTGATGTTGTGGGCTTTTCGAATACGTACTTCAGAGGGTCCATTTGTGCTAGTACTAGTATCTTATGTGCTCCGAAGTAATGTCATAATTTGATTGAAGACCATACCAATGTGAGGCAGGTCTTCTCCATGGGAGTGTATTTTCATTCGTATTCGACCATCATCCTACTAAGGTAGTAGATAGCCCTCTCTCTCTTATCGTCTTCTTCATATTATCCCATAATTACTCCCATCACTTGTCATTTGCTGAGAGGTAGAGGATTAGGGGTCTTCCACGAACTGGGGGCGATAGTATTGGCGGGTTAAGGAGGTACTTTTTAATGTTGTCAAAGGCTTGCTAGCATTGGTCATCCCATTTGTACTCAGTTCCTGCTTTAAGTAGTTTGTAGAAAGGATCGCATCAGTCTGAATGTTGGGAGATGAATATCTTGATGAATTGCAATCTTCCTATCAGACCTCGTAATTCTTTGATATCATAGGGAGGTGGCATCTCAAGGATGGCTCTAATTTGAGCAGGGTCGACTTTAATCCCTAGCTTGCTAACTATAAAACTGAGTAACTTTCCGGAAGTGACTCCGAAGACACATTTCATTGGGTTCATTTTTAGCTGATATTTCTTATCTCTTTATAGTACCAGTCGGAGTGCTTCAGCATGTCCTGCCTGTGTTTGGGACTTCACTAATATATCATTTACGTAGACTTCTACACATTTATGCATCATGTCATGAAAAATCACCATAATGGCGCGTTGATACGTGGCTCCTGCGTTCTTGAGCCCAAAAGGCATAAGGATGTAACAGTAAGTTCCCTAGGGTGTGGTAAAAGAAGTCTTCTCTTGGTCGGACTCGGCTAATTTGATTTGATTATATTCTGAGAAATTGTCCATAAAGGATAACATCTCATGCCCAGCAGTGTTGTCGATGAGAGTGTCAATGTGTGGAAGTGGGAAGTTGTCTTTTGGGCATGCCTGGTTGAGGTTTCAAAAGTTAATGCAAACCCATACTTTGCCATCCTTCTTTGCAACAGGTACTATGTTGGATACCCATTTAGGTTAGAGGACGATACAGATGAATTTAGCTTTGTGTAACTTGTCAACTTCCTCTTTGACTTGAAGGGCTATTTGTGGGTGCATCCTACGGAGTTTCTGCTTTACGGGTTTTGCGTTGGGTTCCAAGATGAGTCGATGTTCTACCAAGCTGGGGTCTAAACCAGGCATATCTTCATAGGACCATGCGAAAGAGTCAAGGTCTTCTTGCAGGACTTGCACAATATGTTGGCGTTCTTTAGAGTTAAGCGTCGCACTAACTAGTAATTTCTTAAGTTTCTCTTCGGTGCCAAATTTAATTTCTTCTATTGGTTCCACGATAGCTTGAGTTTACTTGTCAAAATTCTTGATAACCTGTTGGAAGTCCTGTGCCCCCTCGGTGACTGGTGTTCCTTTCTCCTCATCGGTAAGCTCGTATACTGCAAAATTACTACACTGGAGATTCGATCTTGTGAGAAGTAACCCTTCATTGGCGCAATTTATGACGGAGAGATCTTTGGTAAGGTGAAAGTTAAGGCTATTGATTCTGCTCTCAAAGTTATGAAGTATCTCGTCAGGTATGATAATCGGCTTGTTGTTTAGTCGGGATGCTTTACGTCCTAGTGTAGAAGATAGGATAGTAGTCTTAGGAGAAAAGTCTCCTTTTTGATCGGACAATGGATTCGGGACGAAGGGTTCCCTTTCTTTTTTGAGATTTTCTTATTTTTTTGGATTTTATATTTTCAAATTTTTAAGATTTTCTATTTTTTCTATTTTTTTATTTTTGATAATAAATATGGTACATAGTCGGTTGCCTTAAGAGGCATTGGGAGAGTGCTTCCTCTAATTGAGGGAGCGAGAAAGCTGCTGGAGCCGTTCGAGAGATTTTTTGAGAGATGTGGACTTGTTCTGAATTTGGCATTTTTTTTAGAGTCCTCATCTAATGAGATCTTCTGAATAAATGACATGGGTGATAGGGGTATTGTAGTCTGGATTCCCTCTATCACATTGATTGCCTCTTCCTCAAAGAATCTATGGAGATCGTAATCGATTGAACTATCATCCTCGAAGATATGATACGGTTGCTCTTCCTACGTAGGGGAGTCTCCTAAAGGATCCCCAGGGGGACCTATCTCTTTCTCCTGATCTTCATAATACATTGGGATGAGCACGCATGCTCGGCAACGAGGCTGGTAATGGTGAAGAACGCAGGGAGATTCCCATCCTTCAAAATTGATAATAATATCAAGTTCACTTTCTTGATTTGATAAGGCTTGAAGTCCTAGGTTGGCTTGTTCTGCTAATTCGAATGCGGGGAGGTCTATCTAGTAGTCCTCGTCATCACTTGGCGGAGGTCGCCACTCTTCCTCGAGTGATTTCTAAAATATTTAGAGTTGCGGTGCATCTGGGGATGATGTAGAGTCTAATTCAAACTCCTCTTCAAATCCCAAGAGTGTGACGTGGGTATTTCCTCCTGGGTCAGCCAACTGGCTGCCAGAATTCTCTTCGTCTTGCATCGGTAGTAGAGCCAGTGAGTTGTTGCTTATTTTTATCGTTACAAGGTCGGAGTCGTTCACTTCTATCATCACAGAATATCAGATCCCACTAGAGAATTTTTCTAATATGTGAGTGCATGCCTCACAATAGGGTTGATATGGGTGAGAGATACAGGGTGAGTCCCACAAGCATTCCCATCCTTTAAGGCTAAGGCAGAGGTTAATGCTATATAAGTTAAACCCTGTGTGTGAGGCATCATCTTCTTCCCACATTGAGTATAAATGTTCTTTATCTCCTTGCAAGGTAGCTATGTGGAAGTCCTCATCATCAGTGGATTCCCAATCTTTTGATTGTGGATCGGGCTTAGGAGGCTCCTCCTTTCCCTTTCCTATAGGCTCTTTGAGGTCAAACAAGGGTTTGATTCCTTCAAGGGGTTCATCACTGTCTCCTTCAGTGGTCCTGTAGACGAAGTGATCATATAGAGACCATTTTGGTGAGGTAAGGAACAAGTCGGCTTATGAACCATCTGATTGGTAACCTAGCCCTATGTACTTACGTGTTTTCGTTGGGACGACAGGTCCTACATGACCTTGCTTATTCTTTCTGAGTCCAGTGTGAGGAATGTATTCAAGTTGGTACATAAGATCCCACCCCTTTGTTACAGTGGGGTTGATGTCATAAAGCTTGGCGAGGTTTGGACCAACCTCTCTCGTCATCAACTCTTGTTGACATGTCGGGGGAGAACTAGGTTGGGTAGGGGGGCGGACTTCCACTACGGTTGTCTCATCCAGGATTTGAATATTTTGAATGTGTTCCGTATTTAATACAGAGTCATGGGCCATAGGAATGCTTGCCGCATAATCAGTATCCATTTCCTGGAGAGGTGCATCAGCGTATATACGGATGATAGAGTCCTCGTATGGGAACTTGACGCATTGATGATATGTAGACGTGATAGCCTTCATTGATTCTGACCACTTTCTTCCTAAGATGAGATTGTATGTGCTAGAGGAATCAGAAACATGGAAGGTAACGTCCTTTGTCATAGGTCTGAGGTGAACCCAGAGTTTAATAGTGCCTCTAACAAAGCGATGTGAGCCGTTGTATGCTATAAGTGACAAGGCCGAGGGCCTAACATCTTGTTCTGTGTATTCGAGCGTCTTTAACATCGTGAGCGGGCAAATATTGAGTCCTACTCCGGTATCCACTAATGCATGAGGTACAGAGAATCTTCTAATGATGATTGTGAGATATATAGGAGCGACACTCCCACGAGTGACTCCTTAGGCTTGTCGGTGTCGGTGAATGTGAGTGCTGGAGGTTACACCATGATCGAGGTGATTTGATGAAGCTCATCTAGGGTTGTGTCCTCGTCTACCTGCGTGTCCTCAAGTATCCTTATCAATAGTTGGTGATGATTAGGCAATTTCTTGATGAGCTCTAATATGGATATCTGAGCTGGGATCTTTTGAAGGTGCCGAAGAAGGTCGTATTCTTGTCCTGGCTCAAGTGTAATTTCTTTGCCTGGTCGATGAGCCTTAGGTGCAGGTGGTTGGACCGGTTGAGATGCAGGAATTGGCGGAGGAATGATGTGAGGTGGGGGCGGCAAGTTAACCTCTCTTTGTCTTGCATTCTCATCTAGTTGTGGCACATTCATAAAATCCCTATTTCGAGGAAAAGGGGAGGTGGATAATTGGTTTCAGATTTGAGAATCGGGCAAGTCGGCTATTGACTGAACCTAGAGTAGCTCGACGTCGACGTATTTGCGAAGCGAGTGAAGGCAGAAGTCGGAGTGTGGGCCTGCACGGTGTCGTTTTAAGGTGGGAGATACTACGTGTAATCCTTTTCTTCTAAGAAAGCAGAGCTAGTGCCTCATGCGGGTCATAATATTTTTCTCGCTTGCCTTCTTTTATGTTCGGTAAACACTCGGTCATCGTTTCATTTTCTAATTTTGGAGTCTTCCGAGTAACACTTTCTACCCATGCGGCAGTTTGGAGAACGTGATCTCCATACTAAGGTTCATAATCTGACAAAGGAGGCGGTGATGGTATAGGTTTCAGGTTTTGAGGGATTGAAGGTTCTGGTGGGTGATGATGGAGGAATGGTTTTCTGGCCTTAAAAGAGTGGACCCATATTTAAGTGAACTTCAGATAAGGAGGTGGGTTTGGCAGGGTAATGCGAGTGATTAAGGTCGAAGGATGTGGGAGCAAAAAGACTCTCACAAGGGTAGTAGGAACATCAGAGGGTTGAATGCGAGTGATCAAATTAGAAGGTTGGAAAGAGGGTTGACTGGAGAGATCCACAGTGGTGACATGAGTCGGTGCCCCCTGGTTGTGATTAAGCATGGGGTTGTTTATGATCCCAAGTTTTGTTGGGGTTGGTTCTCATTAGGGTTAGGGTTCTTCAATGCTTCCTAGTCGATTTGATTCAGATTGTTCATATTGTAGATTACATCTCGGAGGACCCAACAGTCCTCTAAGTTGTGTCCAGCATATCGATGGAATGATCAGTATTTGCTATAGTCTAGATTCGTAGGCCATGGTTGAGGTTTTTCTGGTGGGAATCGAAGGAGGTTCTGAGTGTTAAGAAACCAGAAGACATTAGAGATTGTATCGGGTAAAGGGGGATAATGCTCCCGCCTTGGTTGGTAGGGGCCTCTAGCCAGATTAAAGTTTTACGGTGGGGGGACATTATTATAATTCGACGCATGAGCCGGTTGATTCTATGTTACGTTTTGATTCTGATAGGTATTAGGGTACTGGTTTCTGTTTTGGTATTGGCCTTGATTTTTATTCTGGCCTTGGTGCTGGTTTGCTGGTTTGCATATCTAGATTAATTAGCACCAAGATTTTGGTTGGTATACCATTGTTCGTTTTGGTTATGTCCGAAGTTTCGCAGTTGGATGCTATTGTTATTAGAATTTTGTCCTTGCTTAACAACGGTGTTAACCTGTTCAGTTCCTAAGGGTTTCTTATTATTTTTTTACTTTAATTCGTTAGAGGAGCCTACCTTGGACGTAACGATGGATAAGGTGAGGTATCCACCTTTAATAATGTGTCGCGCTAGTCGGGATGCACGGGAATGAAGTGTAGTGAAATCGGGGCAATCGCTGATGACAAGTGCTCTCTTTAACGGTTCCCTAGTATTGTCGATGATAATGTCGATCGAGTCCTTCTCTTTCACCGAAGTGTTAGTCCTCACGGCAATTTTTCTCCATCGAGCGACAAAGTCAACAAACTATTCATCAGGTCTTTGCTTGGCGGCCATCAGGTTGCTGAGGCTGACTGTCTCTTAGATCAAGTGTTTGTATTTGTCTAAGAACTGACCGACCAAATCGTCAAAGGTTTCAATCTTATAGAGTTGGAGTCTTGATCAGTGCCAAAATGTGACTATATTTCGCACCTTAATTCCTACATTTAGCTATCCGATGAAAGCTTCTGATGGTTGTTATATAGTTTTAGTGATTGCAGGTGTTTCTAACTATTGGATCTTCAAAAAGCATAAAAGAGGATATTTAAAGGTTACACAAGAACCATGGACTGAGAGGTCAACAGAAGCATCAAAATCCGTGAAAACAATTGATTGACCTTGCATCCATCAGAAGAAGGAAGACCTCTATGTGTCAATCGATAAAGAACAAATTCTCAATCAATTGACAAGAAGGACAACTTTTTCCCTCCACTTCAAATTCGAATTCAAATTTGAATTTAGTCAACTTAGACTCAATCGATTGAGAATGGATTCTCAATCGATTGAGACTATTATGGAAATTATCTTGTCAGCTCCTATAAAAACAAAGCTACGGCTTTGACTTAGGGGTGAGCTTTTTGGCTCTTGTTCTGTTCCTTCTTTTCCTTTAGTTTTCTTTTTCTCTCAGTAGATTGTATTTAGGTTTTATAATTATTTTCTTTTACAATTTTTGGAGCTTAGTGTGTACATAGGAACCAAAGCATTGTAAAGAGATTTTTGTGGTAAATAAAAAGTGCATGTTGAAGAGAATGGCTTCGAGTTTACAACAAGATTGCACACCAAGGATGAGCGGCTAAAACTACTTGTTCAAGGAGGATGCGATCCCTAGATAAGTAACGCTTTTATTATTAATTTCACAATTTCTTTGCTTCATCATGGAATCATTCTACTAAAAAAGTGCTTTTCATTGAATATTATTTGAATGCTTTATTATGGCCATTGACCTAGGTTATCAACGACCATAATCTCTAGATCTGTAGCTGCAAGCCGATCTAGGCTACAGAGTGATTATTTGTTGATCGTCGTGATTTAAAAATTTTGAGATATGCTATACTTTTTACATGATTCATACCGCAATGATAGGCTGAATCATCGTTTTTAGATAGGGTATGCCAGATCGATGATCACGTTTTCTTACAATTTATTTTTTTTGTAGATAAATGATGGTGTGATTGATGTGTTATAAAATTGTGAGATTAATGGTAGAAAAGTTATAAATCTGGGGTAGCAAAGTCCTTGATCATTCCTCAAGTTATCCTTTTAATTATCAGAATTTGTTCTTGCATAGATTATTGCTCCTTTATTGCATCTAGAATAGTGTAATAATTGTTTGGCAAATCGAACTCTCTCCCTTGGTACTTCCTTGGGTGTCTTTTTCTCTTTAGAAATTAATTAAATTTCACGTTTCCCTGTGGGTTCGACACCCTTAATTTTACCGTGCTTCAACTGATCTTGCGCACTTATAAGGGTACATTTAAAAACCGATCAAGTCCCTCAAACCAATTTAGAGCTTCCCCTTCTAATGAAAGTTGGAAGTAGTGAATGAGAAGTCCTTGGTTATCGTGTATGGGCAGACAGTCATTGTAAAAGAGTGCCAAGTGATGGTTCTGATTTCTCGTGCCATTATATTTGGTAAATTTTGGCGGTTTGAATCCTATAGGTAGGTTAAATTCGACATCCCTGTAAAATTTATCGAACCCGAATGAATGACCAGGGTGCTCCCTCTTGGCCATGTACTCGTCAAGCATTTTAGGGAGATCCTCATTCTTAATGGGATTGTCCTTTGGCATGAGCCGCAAGCTAGCCCTATCCACTGAATCGTCGTTAAAGAATGTGTGAGCATGCCACCTCAATGACGGGGCGCGAGCTGACACCGTACTCGGGGTAGGCGGTGGTCTTTCTTGTCGCTCTTGCTCTTCAAAATTTTATTATCCCCTAATGGTTTCGTATGCAGCGGCCAATCCTCAAAACAACTCTTCAGAGTCACCACCTCCTCTTTGTATTCTTTGGATGCTAAGTTCTACGATTTGTTGAGTGGTGAGGTTTTGTCCAGAGCTATTATTTTCCCTCTATGATTATTATCGGTGTGCGGTATAGAGAAGGGATTCTCTTGTTCACCAGCCATATTAACCTCAGGTTCCCATTGGCTAAAAGTATAAGGTGGTTCTTCCTCATATGCGGGGTTGTCATGAAGTCCCCACAACGGAGAGTCTCCTAAACTTACTCTACGTATGCCAGACATCTCAAGCCTTTGGCGAAGACTCATATATCTAAAAAAGAATCAAAATGACACGATGGGAAAGAAAATAAGGAAATAAAATAAAACTAACTATCTAAGAAAAGTTTGCAAAAGGGTCCCATCACGATCGCTAGTTTGTTGGTGTGCACTTTGTTTAGGTTCCTCTCGGCTCCCGTTGAATCAGTGGCTCCAATTCTTTTCAGGTGGATTCTAGCGATGCGGTGTTCGGAATGATAAAAAAATAAAAATAAAAATGGGGAATTTTCTAGGAAGGTTACTAGTTTGATTGCGATCGCCAGCTGCAGATATTTAACGACGCTGCAACACGTTAGTGATCATGCTATGAAGCGGGTGTGGGTTACTTCTATACTGAATCATCTGCCTGCGAACATCAGCAGTAGTGTTTCTCTTTAGCGTAGTTAGTTTAATTTTCCTCTTATTTTCCTTTGTAATTATAATTTCAGTCAGTTTAGATTTCCCAATTCTATTATTATTATGCTCTAGTTATGTGGGCTTATTAAGGTGAGTTATCTCAGTGTTCTGATGCTGTCAAAAGTCCAGTGAGCATCAAGGTTCTAGTATTACTAAAAGTCCAATCAATTTCAGTCTCCTACTGGCACTAGGAGTGCATATGTATCAGTCCCAATAATGTTCTGATTAAATCAATCATGCCAATTGCCTTGGGATTCTAACTAAAATAAGTATACGAATTATACTACAATTCTACTCAAAGCAATTGTAATAATTCTATCGTAATTCTAATTGAAATAAAAAGACTAATTTTTCTATGAGCCTAATTAAAGCAATAGATTTAATTTTCTATTCAAATATCAACAGAAATAAAAAGACTGATTTTTCTACGATTCTAATTATCACAAGAATTAATTATGGAAAATATAACTAATCATGCATAAACTAAACTTCCTAAAATTCTGATTTGAAACAATTATTTAACTAAACTAAGGAAGAAGAAATTTTGATTTAAACATTCTAACAATTATATCAAGGCCTAATTAATACGAATAATCAATTATATCTAGTTACTAACTAATCAAGGTAATTAGTTACTCCTAAAATTCTAAAAAAAAAGGGGTTTCGGCCCGTTATGCTAAGGAGGATTGGCCTCGTTCCCGAGTACTCTCCATAGCTCCCTTGGGCAAATCGGATGGCTGAGATTAAAGAGAAAAAAAATAAATTTTGGATTATGAAGCAATATTTTTTGGATTTTCAAATTATTTTCAGGATTATGGGGATGAATTAAATTAAGAGAATAGAATTAAACAACTAAACTAATGATTGGAAGTTGTAAAAAATATTAACTCAAAATAAAGATCTAAAATTCTAGGACTAAATTTAGGTTCGAAATCAGAAAATCAGGCCGTATGATTAAGGACTGGTTCTAAACTCGAAGAGTTAGAACCAGAGATTAATGATAGGACTATAAATTATGATTTTAGAGTAGAATTTGGTCTTAGGGGTCGGTGTATCGAACCATTAAATTAAGGACTGGCTCTAGAAACAGAAAACTAGAACCAGATATAGAGAATTTTGGTCCGAAAAGGATGCTACAGTCTAAGACTAAAAATAAAATTAATACTAAATTTAAGAACTGGAAGCTATGGCCGCAAACTAAAAATTAAATTCCTACCTAGGGTTGAGGCTGCGGAGAAGGATCATCAAAAGCTCAAAGTTTTTTTCTGAATCTCGAAATCATGACTAGGTTGCCCTATAGGTTCGTTCTCGGAGCCCTCTGGTTATAAAACTTGTTGTATTTCTCACAAATTTTACAACCTTCCCTTCTCTCTTCGAGAAAAAAAGCTTTTGTAGGGTTTCCTTCAATTACGCTCCTGCTTCCAGGGGTTTAATTGAATTGCGCACCTAGATTCCGACACTTAATCGCTTTGAGTCGGTCATCGACTCAGTGAGCGACCGGCTGACTTGCTTAGCGAGTTTCCTAGTCCTAACAAAATTAGAGCTGATTGTGCGTGTGTTGAGACGTGCATAATCTGATTAAGAGTGTTACCTGAAGCGCTTAATCAAGGAAACTTAGGGCTCAAGGGTAGTAAGACTAGGTTGGGCGTAGACTAATTGCACACTAGTGGTAGAGTGCTTAATCCGATCGCGCGCTTGGATTCAGGCGCGTAATCGAGTCTCGAGATGGTCTGGGAAAGGAAGCTTGGTCTGAAAGGGGGACTGATCACGTGCTTGTGGTTCTACGCGTGATTGAATTGTGCGTTGGGTTTCTAGCATGAAATTCGAGATTATTCGGGTCTGGTCTCTAGATTAAAATGCAAGACTATTATTTCAGTCTACATTCTGGCTATATACTATTATTTTAGTATATAGTCTCCCTACGCTAGGATATGAGCCACAGAGCTATTATTTCAGCCGGTGTTCAGCCATGTACCATTGCATGGTCCCACTCTGAGGGTTAAAAGGGATCAAAGGTTGATCGAACATGTTTTTATACTCCGAGAAGGCAAAATGGGGGTGTCTACAGGTAAGGCAGGGACTCGTACCACATCAGGTACCCTCTAGGCACGAGAAGATCTTCAACAGGGACCTCGTGATGGAGGTGTCTAATTGAGAGCTCCTCAATGGTACCCTTAGGAGACATGACATCCTCGTGATGACCCCGCGGCATGACAAAATTGTCACGGTACTGATGTACCACTCTCTCCCCAGGTAATACACCCTGACCCAAGCACCATAGAAGAAGATGACATGGCGATCAACAAAAACTCGAGACTGACCCACAGCAGCTCGATCCAAGAAGGGAGAACCAACGTAGGGTTCAATAATGATGTGCCTAGATAAAGAGAATCCTATCAGTCAATAAACACCATCAAACTCTTAGAAAAAGAAGAGGGAAGTGTCCATACCTATTCTGGGAACATCAAATCAAATTGGGACCTCAGGCCCAACTCCAAATGTTTCATTCCCTGGTCTTTGCGGCAACTCTTGTGCCAACTGCTCATAAGGGGATATGTGTACACATCTGAGGAGAGGAGGGGGTGGCCCAGCTGAAAATGCAAGTATCCCCAAACCTGAAAGGAGGAACAAACATAGAAGATACGTCAGAGGCAAGATGAACAATGATGAATAAACCAAGAGGAGTAGAAGGGTCGGGGTTACCTCTATCGTCAGCCAGAAACCAAGGGCGGAACCTAAATCCCCAATCGAGGCTCGAGCTAAGCTGGACATCAGTACGGTGTACTCAACACCGCCCCAATCATACCAGTGCACATTATCCCAATTTCCCATAAGATTAAGAAGGGACAATGAGATCCAGCCACCACTAGCATTGGCAAAAAGACTCATGCCCAGGAAAAAGAGGAGCGAGATACGAGCCAACATCAAAGCACACTCATGCTCAATAGCGATATCCATCTCTGGATGGGTCAGATCCACCAATTCATTTTCACCATACAGGTCAGCCAGCTAGGATAGCTTAACCTCGAAGCCGCTCACATCCCAGGAGGAGGGGTAATCCCCAATCAACTAAACCACCTCGTCCCGATCTGGTACGCAATGACCAACCATCGGTATGCCCCCTATCCTAATCCCTGTGATCATCGACCAGCCAACTAGGGTGATGGTCATCTCGGCCACAAACATATGAAAGGTCATGGTCTTTGGTCAAAAGCATTTTACTAGGGCCTTCACATAGGCCGAATCACCCCTCATGGCAGGGCATGAAAGAAAGTCCCTGAAGTCCGCCTAGGCTAAGAGGAACTTCACAACCTGAGGGAGGAAGACAGAGGCACTGGAGGTCAAACCAACCTCCGCGAAAAATAATCGAGGGAAAAGACTGCATCAAAATGAAGAAGTGTTAGATCCTAAAAACAAAGAAAGCTCGCACAAATAAAAGCAACAAAATTTACTTCTTACCCGACTGGCGATCCCAAAGATGGAAATGTTGGTGTATTGTTGATGGAGTAACGTACTGCGGGCTGCCTCACCCTGCATCTCATACCAAGGCCGGGAGGAACGCTGCACTTAAATTAGTTGCTCGCCCTGGCTACCATAAATCACTTTGGGTCCACTCTCATGGCCCTGCTCCTCTTCACTCGACATTCTGAGAAGGACACAAGTAACAAATATCAGGAAAATGTTAGTAAGGAGAAACCGGTTGCTACAAGTCAAAAGAAGGTAAGTATGCTCTGTTCATTTGTCATCAATCATAATCATCATCATTGCAACAAAAAAAATTAAAAAGGGGCAAGCCCAGAGCCCCCCCCCTACATTATATATATATATATATATATATATATATATATATATATATATATATAGAAAAAAAAGAAAAAGAACTCATTTCACACAATTTTACAAGTTTTTGGTTGAAATCCTCGATGCATATATGGACTACGGGTAGGGATGCTTTCACAAAAAAAAAGAGAAAAAAACCATCATTTTTTCCACAATTTTATAGCAAGACCCTAGCCACACGGGAAGGGAGGGCGATCAAGCATGTCAAAAGCCTTTCTTTTCCAACAAAAATAAAAAAATAAACAAAAAATATATATATAAGTTTTCCAAAAATCAGGCATGGATACAACAAGTCGCAGAAAATCATCTGGATCCAAAAAAAAAAATGAGAGAGGGCCCTAGTCACACCAACAAAATAGTCCAAGAAAATCTAATAAAAAAGGAGAAAAGGAGGAATAAGGCACGATGTAATCATCCTTTCACTCAAAATCAAGGCCAATGCACATAATTCAAACAAGCGGATCATAGACAATCACACTTACAAAGGAAATCATTCATTTATCATCTAAAACTACAAAAATCCTAACCACATTGAAAATAATTCAAGAAAAATCAAAGAAATAGGGTTAAAAGATGATTACTTTGAGGAAGAAATAAACCCTTGATCCGATGTGGAATGTGCGTTTGATCGGAAAGAGTGGACACCGGCGCAATGTCGGGGTTGAAATCAATTTAAGGAAACCCTAGGAGGAGGCCCTGGTCTG
Source organism: Chloranthus sessilifolius (assembly GCA_021018995.1). Taxonomy (NCBI): domain Eukaryota; kingdom Viridiplantae; phylum Streptophyta; class Magnoliopsida; order Chloranthales; family Chloranthaceae; genus Chloranthus; species Chloranthus sessilifolius. Next base: position 7,662,068 of record CM037592.1, read on the forward strand.
GTATAGAGAGGGGAGGGAAGAATTTTTTTTGAAAAATGCCCTTTTTTTCTCGGGCCCGACGGATTTAAAACCCCTGTCAGGCTTAGCGTGTATAATAGACACGCTCGGCCTGTTTTGGCCAGATTTGACCTAGCGTGTATAATATACATGCTAGGCTTGTTTTGACCAGATGTGGCCTAGTGTCTATAATATACATGCTAGGCTTGTTTTGGCCAGATTTGGCCTAGCGTGTATATTACACACGCTAGGCTTAATCCCCCTTAGGCTCGAGAAGGTGCACACGCCCCCAAAAAGTGCGTCAACTTCCATTTGATCTGCTCACCTAGCTGTGCCAAAATAATTTGTTCAGGGTCATTAAAGCATGTTCAAAATCTCGAACGAGCATAGAAAAAAAATAATATGTATATATATATACATATATACATATATACATATAAAGAAAAAATAAAAATAAACAAAAACATAAATACATAAAATAACAAAAAAAATATATACAAGTATATATATATATATGTGTGTGTGTGTGTGTGTGCGTGTGTGTGTGACTTTCAAAACACACTCCCAAAAAGCGTTGCAACATCTATTCGCTCCGCTCGGGTAGTCGTGTTAAATTAACTTTGGGATTGTTGGGCTCGCCCAAAGACCTCAAACCCTGCTTCACGCAGGGGCACTCGTGGCTGGTCAAATGGAGCAATCAATGTCTCGTATGATTGGGCACACATTGTAGATCTTCACGCTTTCGTCTCGCACCTGTCTTTTGGTATGGGTCAATCACCCTCTCGCTCACAAAGCTGTTTTATTCAAAATGAAACTTGAACATCAATTATCTTCAATCATCTCAAGAAGCAGATATTTTTCCCAGTATATTGGGTTTTCACAAGTCGCTCCATCTCAGTTATGCCCAGTAATGTCGCTAAGCGCTTGGGGATCGATAGCCTTGAGGAACGGACGTTTTTTTTGACATACAGGGCTTCCGTTTACTCACCATGTTACCCACCTGTTGTTTGAGGTTCGCTTTGAATACATAGGACCAGTCAGTGTTGCCTTGGGCCTCTTCGGATGTCTCTTGTCTTCGACATTCGATCATTAGTAATTGAATACCAAAGAGGAGCATCTGTAGACACCTAAATTTGGCCCAAGGCCCGATCGAAATATACTTCGAGAAAGGTGCACCTCGAGCTTCCAATAGCATCTCCCATACCCTTAGGAACCTTCCCAAACCCTTAAAAACTTGCCCAAACCCTTAGGAATTACCCCCAACCTCTCCGAACTAGTAGTTAACCTTCCCGGGGAATGGTTAGAGAGAAGTGTCCCAAGGCTTGTGGGGACCTCTACTAAAACTGAATCTTATACTACTGAAAAGTAGAGGTTCCAAACTTTCTAACAAGCCAAGAATCACCTCGATCCGAGTCATACATAGAAAGTTAGGGCAATCCAAAGTTTCGAGCCTAAAAAAACCTGCGTTTGATTGAACCTCTCGAAAACCTCTCAAGGAGGTGGGCATGCTTAGCGTGTTTAATACACACGCTCAACCATTTATGGAGAAATGTTGCCTAGCATGTATATTACACACGCTAATCCATTTTTTCACAGAAGTCTCTTAGCGTGTATAATACACACGCTAAGCATAGATGGGCTCCCTAGTAGGCTCTGGACTTCTCAGGCACTATACATATGCCTAGCATGTGTAATACACACGCCAGGCTTAGCTACAGTAAATTTTGGTTTTTGCCCAAAATTGACTTTTGGGGTTTGACTTGTTTACCATCCCAATGTTTAGAGTGGGTTTCATTAGGACTATTGCACCCTCATTTACCCTATTTGCAACCCCCACCCTATCATCTACCATTGAACCCCTTTCCCATATATCTAAGCTCCTAAAACCCTAGGAATCCTTAGATATTAGGATTACCTAATTGCTAATCCAATTTGCATTTAAGAACCCCTTAACTTACCCTTTCTCTATAAATAGAGAGGCAACCCCCTTGCAAATGGCTTGAAAATTTTCCAAAAGAGAAAATATTAAGAGAGTCCATTTCCCCCTTTTTGTGCACCAATCTCATACAAATTCCATAATTCCAAAACCTCCTTTAGACCCCACCGTCCATAAAAAAATCTCTTTGTTTAGATGAGAACTACCCTTAGCTCTCTCCTCCTACCTCTTAGCCACCAAACCCTAGAGGTTAGAACCCATATTTCAACACTCAAGCTATCGGAGGCTCACCGAGTGCACCTACACGAAGATCCACAGCTGTGCCACAAGGACCCGAGAGCCCCTGCTCTCCCCTCTCTCACTCTACGTCCTTTGCCTTTTCTCTATCCTTAAATTTGCACCGTTACGCCGCTGAAATCTCGGTGATTGCGGGGGGCATAAATAGGATTGAAGTGCCTTTGGGCAAGAGAAAGTTCTCCTTGTCATTTTTTAGTTTCTTTTTATTTGGCCATAAGTAGAGACCGCATTTGAGCGGGTTGATCGGGTGCTTAGCTCCTTCCCGATCGATAACTAAAGCCTCTACCCAAGAGACTTTGGCGTGAATCGGTAAATCAGAGTCATATTTGACACTTCGGTGCATTTGATATTGATTTGAGGTTTCCCGGGACACCAAAAGCTCCAGGCGGCGACTCTAGTTTTTTTATAAATGAACCCGTCGTCCCGACAGGTTCAATGAGAATCCACGGTTGCACAAAATTGTAATATTTATATTATAGTTTCAACACTATATAACCAGTGAGCTTTAGAGTCTAATTTTTCCTTTCTTTGGAGAGTGACTGTTATCTATTCAATTTAAAAAAATTGAGCATCTCTACTATTTTTATGAAAAATCTCATATTACTGAATTTAAAATCAAATAATTCTATGATTATGATGATTTGTTTTTCTAAACTATCAATTAGAAATATCAAAATAATAAGGCATTTATGCTAGCAAATCATGAAAATGATTTAAGACCATCTTTTTAAACCAGAGCTAAAAATCCAAAATCTCATAAACATTAACCCTTGAACCCATATTAGAAGCCTAAACTGAATTTCTTTGTATCGAAATCTAATCAACCCTTAACCACATGTATTGCCAAAAACTTTTTCTAACCTTTGTTATTTCTAAGAATTTAGAACAACAAGGAGTAGGGAGTGGAAAGAGTAAAATTAAAAACAGATAAGGGGAATGCTTAAAAAGGGTATAACTGAAGAAATTATTTTGAAGAATATGGGAAAAGAGATAAAATTTTGTGAAAGACAATTTAGAAAAAAAAATATGAAGAATCGTAAAAGATGATTCTAAATCAAGGTAAAAAGTTGAAAAGAAAAGAAAGCAAGAAATGAGATTTACAAATTGAAAAATAAAGAAAAAATGGGAAGAAGTTATCCAATTCCAGGATACTGAAAAAAATAAAGAAAGAAGAAAAGAAGAGCAGGAAAAAGAAGAGCTGAATTCTCAAAAATATTTTGAATCCTTTATCCTTTACTTTGAAACCTTCTGAAATCCAAAGTCCCATTACAAGTAAATGGAAAGACCTTTTTTATTTGTGATTTGCAAAAGCTTAAGCCTAGTAGAGATATGAATAATAGATAATATGGATTGCACATGGAATCATATGAATATAATAGATTATCTTTTCCATGAAGTTCATATTTTTTTTCAATTATCCTTTGAATAAATTCTTTTGAAAATATATTATACTGAGAGAACCCAAAATTTTAATATTTTTTGAGATCATGTCGAAAAGTGAGAGTTCGAATGAAAATATTTTCTAAATTTGTAGTTTAAAAAAATTTATGATGAATAAACTATTCACTGATATGCACACACTCCATGCTTTACATAATTAAAATTGTTAGAGTTTTGATCAAGGATAACTGTTAGGATGGAAAGTGATGGTTGACAGAATCATACTTTTGAAAAATTGTAACAACCATGTAATGATTAGATGATTAGTGTAAAATTAGATTAGATTTTTACTTTTTAGTAGTTTAAATTTTTGAAAAATATTTTAAAAAATTAAAAAATATTTAAAGTTTGTAGGTAACTTCACTGAAAACCTTTAGGAGACTATAACTCCTCCACTAGGGATCACCTAGTGGTTTAAAGGCTTGTTACATCTGCTAAATGCAATCGTGCTCCCTATGAAAGTGGCATTTAAATTCTTAGTTTAGGATATTTTATTTTTCCTTATTTGCTAGGGACTAGCAAAGCTTATGTTTGGAGGTGTGATCAGTCACATAATTTACTAATTTATCACCCTTAACTTAGTGATGCTAAACTCCAGTTTGCTACTAACAAGTTAACGATATGCAAATATTAAGAAAAATCAGTAAAAGAGAGTTAAAGTTCTAATCTTCATCGAAATGAACTCAAAAAGCAATAAGAAAGATGATTAAATGTGAAAGACAATTCGATGATGTTTGAAAGTCAAGAAATCATGCTTTACGATTTAACGAAGCCAAAGAAATAAGAAATCGTAATTTACGATTCTTCAGAAGATGTTCAGAGCAAAAGACAATACAAAAGAGAAAACGATCGATCGTAATATAGAATCGTCCAGAGAGAAAGCTATAACTAAAGAGAAATCATGATTTGTAATTTCACAAATAGAAGCTTCTCATTGTTGCTGATTGAGTGAAGACCTACACTGCCATGAACCAAAATAGAAGAACTCTTGAATTAGGAGTTTGGTAAATCACGGATCTGGGAAGATTGATGGAGATAAACTCCTTAAGATATCGGTTCTAAAATAAAGGAGAAATTCAGAAGCACATCAACCACTGAAAGCAAGGAAGATAAAATTATGAATTAGAGTTATATTTGAATACTTTTGTTTAAGTAGTGTCTTTTATTAGAATTAGATCACTGTAGATCGGCCCCTTATGATCTATAAATAAGAGGGCGCGACATAGGAATAATTTTATCGGAGAATTTCTCAGCATCAATTGACGACTGAGGTTGGGTTTTCTTCTGATCAAAGTAGTTTAGGTTTATTAAGTAAAATTTTCCAAAATTATCTAAGATCTTGTATGACAACCAAGGCTGAGAAAGCTGATAGATCAACCCTTTGGATGGTTCTACTTTTTCTTTCTAGTTTAGATTTATTTTTATGCACTTTTATTGCTTTGTAAACATCTCCAAATTTTAATTTGAATTGATGACTCAGGTTGAGGTTTTCAGATTAGTGTAATGGTATTTTATTGTCCATCTACAATTCTTCTAGATTTGATTGACTCCCTATGCAACCGTGGGATCTCGCGAGTCCGTTGCGACCCAAAGCTTTTAGTGTCCTGGGAAATTTAAATAAATACTGAAAGCACCGAAGTGTAAAAAATATGACTCTAATTCTAGTCTACGCCAAAGGCTCTTGGGTAGGGGCTTTAGTTATTGATCGGGAAGGTGTGAGGCACCCAATCAACCCGCTCGTAAGCGGTCTCTACTTATGATCAAATAAAAAGAAAAAAATAAAATATAAAATAGCACTCCCTATTGTCTAAAGGTACTTCGATCCTATTTACACCCCCCACAATCACCAAGATTTTGGTGGCGTAATGGCGCAAATTCATGGATAGAGGAAAAGCAAAGGTAGAGAGATGGAGGGGAGAGCTGGAGCTCATGGGCCCTTGTAGCACAGCTATGAACCTTCACATGGGTGCACTCGATGAGATTTTGATAGCTTGAGCGGTTGAAAAATAGGTTCTAACCTCTGAGACTTGATGGGTTAGAGGTAGGGGAAGAAAGCTAGGGGGTAGTTTTCACTTAAGCTAAGGAAATTTTGACGGAAGATGGGGTCTAAGGGAGGGTTTTGAATTCTTGAATTTGTATCGGTTTGGTGCACAAAAGGGGAGAAGGAAATCTCTAATCTTTCTCTCTTTGGAAAATTTTTTAAGCCATTAGTAAGGGGGGGAACTTCTCTATTTATAGAGAAAGGGTAGGTTAGGAGGGTACTTAAGAGCTAATGGGATTTAGCAATTAGGTAATCCTAAATCTAAGGTTTATTAGTTTTTCAAGGTTATGGATAGGTGGGAATGGGATTCAATCGTAGTTGATAGGGTGGGGTTTAAAATGGCCAGGGGGTTTCAAATAGGATTAATAGGGGAGCAATAGTCCTAAAGAAACCCACCCTAAACTTTGGGATGGTCAATCAGCCAAACCCAAAAAGTGAATTTCGGAAAAAATCTCAAAAATATTGTAGCTAAGCCTAACGTGTATATTATACACGCCAAGCTTATGTACAGTACTTTTGAGAAGTTTAGAGCCCATTCTAGAGCTCCAATCGAGAGTAAGAAGGTAATTCTGCCTAGTGTATGTATTAGACACACTAGGTAAAATTGGCCTAGCGTGTATGTTATACATGCTAGGCAAAATTCAGTCAAAAAATGGCCTAACGTGTATATGATTTTCAAATCATCATAATGTTTGATATATAACTCCGATTGATGTGATTCTTGGTTTGTTGGAAAGCTAGAGAACTCTACTTTTCAATGTTATAGGTCTCAACTATAGTAGAGGTGTGTGTAAATTTTGGCACTCCTCTTTCCAACCACTATTCCGGAGGGTTCAAAACTGGTTCGAGAAAGGGTTCTAATGGGTTTGGGAAGGCTAGGGTTGATTCCTAAGGGTTTGAGATGATTCTTAAGTGTTTTGGGATGATTCCTAAGGGCTTGAGAAATACTTTTGGAAGCTCGAGAGTGCGCCTCTCTTGAAGTGCAGGTTAATCGAACCTTGGGCCAAATTTGGGTGTCTATAAATGCCCCTCTTTGGTATCCGATCATTACTGATCGAATGCCAAAGAAAAAGAGACATCTGAAGAGGCCCAAGTGTTGATTGCTTTACCTTGTAATTATTATGATGATAAAAATAGTAAACTAAAAGAAAAATTACAGTAAAAGAGAATTTGGACACCAAGGTAAAACACAGGCCTGCAAGAATTCAAGGCTATTGCAGCAAGTTTTAAAAGGTAAGTACAGGTTTTTCCACAGGAAAATGTGTTAAAGAATATAGCAAATTTCTAGATCTGGAATAGATCTGGCACTCTAACCTATTCTAACTTAAATGAAAGCAAGAAAAAGAAAGGGGAGGTTTTTGGGGTTGTCACTTTAAACTAAACTACAAAAAATTATATCTAAATGTAACTGATCCAGGGATGAATAGAAAACAGATTTGGAGAAGAGTGGAAAGGTTTTGGGGAATTAAAATTAAATATGGGAAATAGCAACTTGGGATTTGATCTCACTGAAAATTGATTGGTTAAATAACAATGCAGGGGATGGATTTGCAGCTATCCTTCATCTGGCTACAAGCACAGATGTAGGGTAGAAAACTCCAATCTAAATCAGAGGGTTGAACTGATCTTAAGGCTATGATCTGTCTACTTCAATGGTCATAGATCATCGTAGGGATTTCCTTCAATCCTAAGGCTACAATTAGAACAGGAAAACCACAACGGATGTTGTGGATGCAAAGCCACAAGCTCAGGCATCCATAAGAGCATTAAGTCTGGGGAAATCTATTGGAAATCAAGAGATCTACAAGTTAAATGAATAGGTATTACCAAATATATAAATCCTATGAGAATCTAATGGAATCAAAAGATCTATAGATTTAAAATGATCATTAAAACTAACAATTCATTGATTCAAATACATCTTACAATAAATTGTCCTCAGATCTGCAGTCTCTGCATCACCCAATCCTCATACAAAGCTCTCAAGCCTCTCAATTTTATAGATCTACCTCACCCTAGCTGCTATAAGAGTTTAGCCAGCCATAGTTGGGTTAAAGAGAGAATGGAGGAGAGGAAAGAAGGCTGGAATTTTGGTGGGAAAGAGAATTCAAATTTTATCTCTGGACTTCTCTGGATCATTCTTCTGTTATGCTTGTCATCTATTTATACTCTTCCCTCGCTATTCTAAGATCTGTTTCAGCCAATCAGAACAAAAGGGAATAATCCTATTATTGGACTGCTGATGTGGCTGATTTCTCATCTAGAAGCTCCCATGAGTTGGTTAGAATTGGGTGAGCACACGCGAGGAAGTTAGAGAGTTCACATTCATGCTCATTTGTATTTCAAAAATACCCTCTAAGCAGCCTAATAGCCTCGAGACACGTGCAACAGGTCATTGAATTGATTTGCATTCTCAGCTGGCAAATAGGAGTTTAGAATTCGTGTCTCGAGAGGTTCAGAGAACCTCTCGAGAGGTTCTGACTTCAGTTTTCAATCTAGTCGATAGGTTGGTTTCAACTGCTCGACAACTCTTTATGCTTCCGCCATCCTCTTGATAGGTTCATGTAACCTCTCGATATCCAATATAGCTCTAGGTATGTCTTCGACAGGATCTCTCCCTCTGTTCAACAAGTTGGAAGTACTTCTCGATAGGATCTTCATGAAGATGTCCCTATAGGTTGACTGCACCTTTCCTCTGCTCGATAAGTTCAGGGAACCTCTCAACAGGTTGTAATTCAACTTCAGGTCCTCTCAATAGGATGTTTTATACTGATCGACAGGATGCTTTCTTCAGTTTCAACTCCTCGACAAGTTCGGGGAACCTCTCGAGGGCTTCATATATTGCATCAAATCTCTCGACAGCTTCACATGACCACTCGACAGGTTGTTGTTCCTTTCTTCCCCAGCCTATACATCACATGGGGTGTTGAATGTGAATTGTCTAACACTCAACACCCTTTTGAGAGGTTCAATTTTCATCAAATGCAGCTGCTACTTTGCTCCCATGTGTACATAGCTGGACACATGCCATTGTCATAGAATTCTGAGGCTCTTTGAATCTGCTTGATGATTGACTTGTTGGGCTATATGAGCAACTGTTGAAGTTGTTTTGTATTTTCTCATTGATGCAACTCTCCAACAGGTCTTTTCTTGGCACTTTTGGATGGATTTCTGTACTATGACTGTAATTTATTGCAAACTATAAAACACCCTCAAGACACATTATTAGTCAACTCACAGGTCCATCAAAGGTCAGGTTAGGAGGTGAAAAATGGTATTTTTCATTGGTTAACACACCCCGAAACCTAAACTTTGCTAGTCCCTAAGCAAAGGAAAATTTTTAAATAAATATTGAAAACAGAAAATGTCACTTTTGTAGGGAGCACAGATGCATTTAGAATATGCGTCAAGCCTTTTAAACCCCTAGGTTATCCCTAGTGGAGGAGTGAAGCCTCCTAGGGTTTTTAGTGAAGTTACCCACATACTTCATTATGAACATAGTTAAATCAAGTGCAACTAGTTACAAGTTAGATTCCAACAAATGCAGCTTCATTCCATACCTTGCTCATTTAAATTCTGAAGTTTCAAAGCAGTAAATATAAATAATTCAATACCTAAATCCTTTATCAAACTTATCACAACCAATCTAAAATCATCAAGAGAATAATATGTGCAAAACAGTATGTAATTTGCTATTAATTGGAGAAGTAGTTTTAAACAATGCCTAAATAAATCAAATTTCAGACCCAATGTTCTCACAGGCATACTCTCACAAATGATTTCAAAGGTGTTCAATTTTACTCAAGCTCAAGAGCAGTTATAGTCCTCAAATAGGATTGTAAGCATAAGCATAGGCTGTTGCTCTAATTTCTGAAATCCTCTAGTAATTTCACCATAGATTAAATAGTTCCTTATGTCCATATGACAGCTCAATCAAACTTCATATCAGTAAGGTCTTTTCATTGGGTTGCAATGCGGCTTATGGATGGGGTTGTAAAGAAAAAAAAAGGTATAAAGGATTCAAAATTGAGAAATCAGTAAGATAAGGAGGTGGTATACACACCTTCATTTCAGCACAACTTCATCTTTCTTAATATTTTTCAGATTTGAAGTGGCCATCTTCTCATCTTCTTTTTCAAAACTTCCAATGAAGTGACTTCTCTTTCTTTTTTTTCTCTTTTATTTTGTTTTTTCTATTTTTCTTTTTTGTATGCTTTTCTTTTGTATTTTTCTCATAATTTGTTTATGGGCTGGAATGTCACAGCTATATATCTGATACACAACTGCCTTCAAATGTTTTTTCTTCTCCTTCCACCAAATGTCAAACCATCTCTACCTTCTTCAACTCTTTCACCTTTACCTTCTGAAATCTCAGGATGAGGGTCAAGCTGCATTAGGTCACTGAGGTTTTGGGTTCAATTTCTCTAGTTTTTGTCAAAGAAAACATTATTTTTCAAAGCTCAAATTGTGTGTATCAAGGGCAATTCAAAGGGTATGGATTTTTTTAAGCTCAAACTGTCCAAGGGATGGCCTTACATCATATCTTTAATGTCATGAGTATTGTCACTTTGCTTCAATTTAGAGTGCCTAACTTCTAGTTAGAAGAATTGAATTCAAACAATCCTTAGAGAAGAATAAAAATGTCAAACACTCTTCAAATAAAATTTTACAAGCCCAAGTCTCACTGGGTATGGTCTTCCTTTGGATTCACAAGGCATGTTCTTACTTTTTCTCTCCTTAATGGTTCATTATATACTGATTATGACAAAAAATTCTTGATGATCTCCTTCATGGAAGTGCTAAATTTTCAAAAGATCCTAGCATTAAACAGTCGATCCTATATTTTAAATCTTCCTTTCTCAAAATCACTCAGTTGAAATTCTACTAAATTTATTTTGATCCTACTAACACCATTGCACTTGGCTTAACTACCTCATAATTTTTCAAAGTTACCCTGCTATACCCCCAAACCTATGAGGAACTGTGTCTTCACTATTTCAGAAATATAACAACTAGAAACAGCAGGGTACCAGCAAAATAAAACTACATAAAGTAAGATAAAAATGAACAGCAGAGATATAGATAATGGCACATAAAAGGAATAGTTCATTAAAATGAACTGTATACAAAATAGTTACAGAGATGACAAAATGCAAATAGAAAATTATATACAACCAAACTAGCTAGAACAACAGTAATACATAATCTAAACACACCACCTACTCTACACCTAATCAGACTCAGTGTCAAAACTTAAAACAAAAGGAGGGGTGGTCCAGGCATATTTTTCTTCAGAAGGATTCTTATCCTTCTTCACTGGCTCTGTACTGGAAGCATCAAGTGTGGATTTGATTGCAGCTGGCTTCTTCTTCTTCTTTGGCTTTGTGCCAGGCTCCTTGATGGAACTAGCAGTTGACTCAGCAGATTTTAGAGCTGGATAGAGGGATATGATCTCTACAAATTTGGAAAGCATGATGGATTTGTCTTTGTAGACCTTGTACAAGTTGAGGGAGTTGAGGACCATCTGCCATAATTTCCATTCCTCTTTCCTATGGGCCTCCAAAACAGGGTCAATTTCTACTTCATGGGCTTGTTGTAACAAAGCCATGACAGCATCCACTAAAATTCTGACATCCTCCCCAACATAGGGGTTGGTCTCTATGGCTTTGGTGAGGGATGGCAAAGGTGAAATGGTGTTGGATCCATATGGGACAATGTCCCAATGGTAAGGGTCATTCATGGAGGAAGGAGTGATGGTCAACTCAGACTATGGAAGTGATGGTGATGGTAAGATGAAGGAAAGTGCCAGCTCCTCCTCCTCAGCAACTGATTCAGGTGGGGTGGAAGGGTAGGTGAAGGGTAAAAATGAGAGGTTTGGTTCTATTAGGTCAGTATGGGTAAAAGGCAGGGGTGAATCTTCCTCCTTAAAATCTGTTTGAGTAGCAGCATTGGAGGTGACTACTACAAGAGACAGCTGAGGAGATGAAGGTGTGGTAGCAGCTATGGAAGTGACCACCATAGGGGAAGATGGAGGAGAAAGATGTGATGGTGATGGACTGGGTATAAGGGTAGGAGTAGTAAGAGGTTGGGTTGCTGAGGTAGATGGAATTAGGATGGATTGAATGGTATGCAGACAGGTGGTTATGAGAGATTGGTTTTCTATGTTGGTCTGAAGCTGGGCTAGGATGGATGTGAGAAGGGAAAGGATTTGGGCAAAGGAGTCAGGTAGGGAATGGGTAATGGGATGAGTGGAGGGAGAAGCATGAAGAATAGGCTAGAAAGGTGATGTGGAAGTATGAAGGAAAGGTTTAGGGTGTTGAGAATTTGGTAAAGGGGAGTATTCATGCCCAATATCATCCACAATGGAAACTATTAGGGATGAATACCCCTCAGTGGTGAAATGTTCAAGCTTTTGAGTATGGATAGGAGGACTGGAAGTAACAAGGTCAGTAGCAAAAGGTAGGGATGATGAAGTGGGTGAAAGGGAAGTAATTGGGTCAAATGGAAGTGGTGCTGCTGGTTCGGGGCTTAAAGGTTCTACAAATGGGATGGATGGGCTAGCTGGAGGGGTTGTGGATGTGGCTTGCTTGGTTTTTCTCTTGTAGATGGTTTTTATGGGTGGTGAAGGCAAGGCTAGTATTGGGTTGGTGGTAGGAGGAGCCAACACCATGATAGTGGTGGTGAGTGTAGAATGGATGGGTGTGGAACTGGAAGGTAAGGGGACAGATATGAATGGTATGGAGGTGGATGGGATGACACTAGCAGATTGACAACAAAAGATGTAACAACAGTACCAACAGAGGTCATAGGTAAAACAATACTACCAGCATTGGTAGGCAAAGTCACTGAGCTAGCTGCTAGAACAGTAGAGATCACAGGAGCAGATGTTGAGCTGGGCACCTGAGGTGCTTCTTTCTCTGTACTCTCAAGTTTCTTCTTTTTCTTCCCAATCAGAGTCATGCTAGTGGACCATGCTCTTCCTCCAAACTCCTTTGGACTCACCTTTTCAGTTCGCTCATCTTTCTTGAACACATATTTCCTTTGTTTCAGCAAAGCAGTTATGAGTCTGCCATAAGGCAGCCCTTTCACAATTTGTCTCTTCTTGATCTTGTCATGCATATCAACCATGGCATCAAATATCAGCTTAGGAGCACTAAAATTCTAGCCCTTGGAGAAGAAATAGAGGGCATCCACTATGGCGGTGTCTCTCTTGCTGATGCCCACTGACATATACATTATTCCTCAAAATTGTATCAATGGAAAGAAGGCTGGGGTCTAAATTTCTCCTCATCAAAGACTCCCCAGATCCAACTATGCCCTTAGTCAAATGTCTAGCCATGTTCCTAAATGACACAATGTCAGGGGCTCCCAAACTGCTGGCTGGATCATATAAAAATGGGACTCCTAATATCAAACCAATGTCTTTGTAATCCACTACTGGCTCCCAGTCATCAACCAACACTACATGTACAGGATCAGTTAACCCTGACATCTACTTTTCCCTGATGTTCTGATACCATAATTTGACCAATCTTGGGTATACCTTCTCTTGTAATGGAGTCAAAAGAGGTTTCAGGGATGCCTTTTCAAAGTATGCCAAGGTCTCCTTGCACTCCTCCACCTTAGTAAAATAAGGTAGGTCAAAGACTATCTCAAGAATCAGACCGAAAGAATCCACAAACTAATTAGGAGTTGTTAGGGCCATAGGTAACTCAGTCTCAGGCTCAGGGTTACGTCCAGGCATTTCCTCAGTGACATTCGCTTTCTTAGCTTTCTCGGCCTTCTTGGGTTTGCCCATAGCTAGCTTCCTCCTAGCAGGTGGGTCTGCCTTAGGCTGTGAGGCTATCCTACTAGACTTCCTAGTGGATTTTGGGGTGGATTGGGAAGGGGATTGGAGCAAATCAATCAAAGTGCCCTCAAATTGCCCAGGGTTGGCCATTGAAACACAAACCAAATTCACACAGGTCACTCTTCACAATCTTCTTCACTTAATTCCCACTTTTCACACCACAAATTCCCCACAAATGTAAAACACAGAAATGGGTGATTTAAAAAAACTCAGAGATGGTGAAGAAAAACTTACCCAAACCTAGGGTTTCTCGATAAATCCAGTACACAAAACTAAATCCACAAAAACCAAGTGCAAAATGTCAGCCTTGCAAAGCTGGTGCAATTGGAACTTGAGCAAAGTAATTGGAAGTGGAATCAGGGTGATGGAGGAGAAAGAAGAAGATGGAAACTCGTGCAGAGGAAGAACAGGAACTTAGCTCAAGGTGTCGAATGGATAGAATGAACCTGTCGATAGGTTTTGGTTTTAAATAAGCAAAATACGATTTTGACAAGTTGGAAAGAGGATTTTGATAAGTTGAATCAACCTCTCGATTAGTTAAAACCACTTGAACATGTAGGACTCTCAAACTGAAGGTTTCAAGAGGTTGATTCAACCTCTCGATAGGTACACTTGCTTCAGAAATTGGAATTCAAGAGGTGCATCCAACCTCTTGACAAGTTAATTTTTTTTAGTAATTAAGGTTCCGAGATGTTTCTCAACCTCTCGATAGGTACATGTCATTGTGGGATTACAGTGTGTTGTGTGCTTATTGTGTGGTGAGAACAAATTAAAAATCAAAGTAAAGTAAAAGATGAAAAGATCACAACTAAAATAACCCTAAGCCTGCATGATATAGGGCTATTATAGAAAGTTTTGATAAGTAAGAGGTTGTCCCACAGAGAAATTGATCTAGAACCCAAAATGGGCTATAATAATAGGCCTCCAGATCTGACAATTCTAAAGAAAGGGAGTTGGGTATCACAACTACACTAAATTATCTACTAAAAAGAAAAGAAATAAAGTGCAGTCCTATCCTAAGAAAGGGTTATGAAGAAGATGGTGAAGGTGTGTTAAAATAAAGATAAAAGGATGGGAAGTAAGCAATTTAGATTAAAGGTTCGTTTAGTTATGTAACTCAGATTTAGGGCTCTCTCTGTAGCAAGTCCTTGCTGAAGTGCTATCAATAACCTCAACAAGGTAGAAGAATCAAACTTAACCCATGTCATTTCGGGCGCTCTTAAGGTTATAGCCTGTCCATTCAAATAGCCATAGTCTATCCAATAGAGACTGTCAAATCCCATTGATCAAGCCAAAAAAGCTAACCTAATCCAAAGGATTGAGTTGATTAAACCTCATCCAATGAATCAAATCAGGCCATGAATACCATTGTAGACACTATATTTTCTAGTGCTACAAGCTCCCCAGATCTGCGTACAGATCTGGCTAGCATTCATAGGGGTATTAAACCTAGGAAGATCAGATGGCAATCAAGAGAACTGAAGGTTAAGCGAATGGGCAATTCCCAAATACATAAATCTGATTGAGAATCTAATGGAATCAAATGATCTGTAGATTTAAATAGACTCTAAATCAACACTCTTATTGCTTACAAATAGCTTGTAATAAAATATCCTCCCAGCTGCAATCACTATAGAGAAGCCAGATCTAACATCTGATAGCGGTCAAGTAAGACTGAGGAGAGCTTGTTCCTGCACAATCTCTCACTAGGCTACCAACCTAAGTACAGAGAAAAAGAATCCATCTAAGATCTGTGTCCAAGTTTGCCCTAGAGCTATAGTCTGTTCACTCTAATGGTCACAGGCTATCCACAGAGGCTCCCTTACCCACAAATGTTGAGATAGAACATGAGAACTGTTGTCTGCCACCATGGTCCCAAGGCTACAAGCTCAAGCTTCCATGGGCCTTTCAATAAGCTCAAATCCTAAATATATGCTATGGCCTGAACAGATCTCTGGACAAATAGGAAAATAATAGATTGAGTAAACATTCAAACATAAATTCCATTGATCTAATGTTATTAACAATGAAATCCCTCAAGGCAACAGCCTTGTGCACAATAGCTTAACACCAAATCCCAATGTTTAAATGACCTATTACAAAACTGAAATATAACTACACCTAAATGCTTACCAAAGATTTAGCCAGCAAGTGCTATGCTAAGAGAGAAGAAAAAATGGAAAAAGAGATGATTAAACCCTAACCCTAACCCTAACCTACTTGAGCTCTCGATCGACAGAAGTTGAAGGAAAGAGTGATTAACGATTTTCTAAGTTATAAGCATAGCTTATATACTTAGTCCCAATGCTGTTGCTGAGAAGAGAGTAAACCCTAATCTTTTCAAGCAGATGTGGCACCGTTACAACCCTTGGATGTCTTGGGATGCATGCATCAGAATCCGTGCTTCGGAGTGTGTGCCCTAGACCTGGGCAAATCCCTAAAAGGTTCTTGAGTTAAGATTGAGAAGTGGAGAGCCCAAGCTTCGTGAGGCTAGCTTCTGCATATCACTTCTGTCGTGTAGCTACAGAGTGTTCGTGGGGTAGAGTTAAGCTTTGAATATTACTGTCTCACATAGTAGAGCTTTGGATGATCGCGCAGCTGCTTCAGCTTTGAATGTACTCGTGCAGAAGAGCTTCAGGTGCTTAGCTTGCTAGCACAGAAGAGCTTCAGACACTTTATTCGTGAGGTATGCACGTAGATGAATTTGCATCTCGCTCGATTTAGGGTTAAACTTCTAGACACGTGAGAGCTGCACGCAAGCTGCACAAGAGAACTTCTGGGTGTCTCTCTCTTTCAGAGCTGCGCGAGAACTGTGCGAGGTTTCTGCTATTATTCGTGCCAATTAGTCTCGCGAGGTAGTGTGTGCTGCTGCATTAAGGCTTGATCCTCACAAGAACTTTACAAGCTGTATTTCTGAAGTCTTAGTGCGCGAGAGCTCTACGAGTTTCTTCACATGATGATTGCAGCTGAAGTGCGCGACTGCTGCGCGAGAGCTACTTTGTGATAACCCCTTCATTGAGCTACGCGACTTCTTCGTGAGCTCTATTATGCATGTCTTAGTCATGAGGAGCTTTGCAGTGACTTGAATAAATGAGAGGCAAAGACCTCACCTGTATGAGATAGGTCATTAGCTCCTCTGCTGCTATGCACATGCCTCTGTTACAACTTCCTCCACTCTCACCTATACTTTCTTCATCTGCTGGACTTCCTTGGTCTATTATGAGATGTAAAATAGTTACCATGGTGTGTACCACCATGGTGTTCCATCACTTTCTGGTTCAGCTGTCATCTTTTACATACATTATCTCTCTTCTTGGCACCAGAAGCATAGACTTTGTGTTAAGCTATACAATTTATTCCTAACTACAAAACAAGCTAAAAATGAGTTATTAGTCAGCTTCAAAGTTCAGCAAAGGCTAGGTTAAGAGGTGAAAAGTGAAACTTTTTAGTGATTAATATACCCCCAAACCTAATCTTTCCGAGTCCCTGAGCAAAGCAAAATTTAAACAACTACTCCAAGAATGTAGATGCCACTTTCGTAGGGAGCACTGATGCATTTAGCTTATGCATCAAGCCTTTTAAACCCCTGGGTGATCCCTAGTGGAGGAGTGAAGTCTCCTGAGGGTTTTCAATAAAGGTACCCACAAACTTCTCAATAAGATAGTACAGTGGTTAATCAGTTTGAAATAAATACAGTTCACTTCACCCTTGCTCTGTCAAAGTTAGAGGAGTTCTAAAGTAGTATATGCAGACAATTTAACACCTCAATCATGCATGCATGCTCATCACATTCAATCAGCCGACATCAAGAAAACAATATGTTTAAAATAGTGTTAAGCTTACTAGTACATCAAAATTCAGGTTCAAACAATGTCCCAATAATTTCAATCTCAGACCCAATGCTTACTAGGGTTGTCGCTCATAATTGAATTTAAGGGTGTAGCATTTTACATAAGCTCAAGAGCAGTTACATACCCGAAATGGGCTTGCAAGCATGAGCAAAGGCAGTTCTTCTAATTTCTAACATCATAAAGTACTTCTCACCATAGATTAGACATTCTCTCATTTTCACATGACAGTTCATTTGACTTTGGATCAACAAGGGCTTTTCATGGGTTGTAATGTGGCTTATTGGTATGGGTTGTAAAGAATAAAAGGAGTAAAAAGGGATTCAAAATTGAGAAATCAAACACAGGTAGGAGATGATTCATGACTTCACTTCTTCATTTCAGGATAACTTCATCTTCTTTTGAAATATCAGAGCGAAAGTGGCCAACTTCTTCTCTTCTTCTCAACATTTCCAATGAAATTCTTCTTTTGACTTCTCACTCTTTTCTTTTTTTTTCTTTATTTATTTATTTATTATTATTATTTTTTTGTATTTATATATTTTTTTTATGATGGTTGCCACATATCTGCAATTGCTACACTATTATTTACATATCTCCTCCTCTCTTCTTCTTTCACCAAATGTTAAACTTTGCTCACTTATCTTCAAAATCCTCTCCTTTATCTTCTGAATTCTCAGAGTGAGGGTAGGGCTGAATCAAGTTAAGAGATTCAGGTTCAAGTACTTTAGTGTTTGTTGAAGAAAAATGGGGCTTTAAGCTCAAAAAGTGCATGCACAAGGGTAGTTTCACAGGTTTGATCTTTTAGGTTCAAACTATCCAAATGAAGGCCTTGATCCTTTCCTTAGTCTCATGATTACTGTCAAACAACTTCAACTTGGGGTGTCTAACTTCTAGTGAAAATGGCTTGACTCAGTCAGTCTTTAGAATAGAAAAAATTTTCCACAGACACTCCTAAAAAAATTTTATAGGCTAAAAGCTCACTGGGTATGGTCTTCAATTGCACTCAAAGGGGTATGCTTTCACCTATTTCTCTCCTTACGGGTTCACTAACTACTAATTATAAAAAATTTCCCGATGTTCACCCCATAGAAGTATTGATTTTCAAATAATTTTAGTGTTAAGAAGGTCTGCACAGTGTTTAAATTTCCTCACTTTCAACATTGCTTAGGTGAAGTTCATTATATTTATTCCTCACTTAGTTAAGATTGCTGCACTTAGGTTAACTAGATCATTGAAAATCCCTGTCACACCTCTAAACCTATGAGGAGCAGTATCTTCACTGATTCAAAGATAAGAGGGCATGTGCAGCAGGGAACAAAAATAAAATAGACACAAATAGAGGAAGTAAAAGCAAGAAACAAAGCACACATAAACAACTCAAATAAACAAACTATCTATGAGCAGAAAGTAAAGCAAATAGAACATAACAAAAAGGGAATTTCATTAATGCAACAAAGTTTGTACAATGTATGGCAAAAGAACTATAGAAAAATAAAAGAAACTTGTTGCTTCAGGAAGAGGAACTTTAAGCAAGAAAAGAGGGGGATTACAGGGACTAAGGAGAAAGATGCTGAGCAGGTGGTGGATGGGGTGAAGAGGAAGGGGCAGATGGTTCTATCTTCTATTTCTTCTTCTTTCTCCGATTCTTTTTCTTTTCCTCCTTGGCCAAAATCCTCTGTACTTCCTCATACTCGTCCCATAGGAATTGTAACGGGTCAGGTTCTTTTGGTGGTGGTGGGTCCTCCCAAACTAGGTTGAATTTTATTGACAGCTCATTGTCATCAGCCATAGTTGTGGGTAGGGACGGACTGCTGGGGGTCAAAAGAGAATGAATGCGATGGAGATGAAGTGACCTGATATTTAAAATGCATGGGTGGTGGAATTTGCATTGGCACATTAAATTTTCTCCTCCTTCTAAGGTTAATTGCTATAATGATATTAAAGAAGGTTAGTTAGCAATAAATACGTTGGCTAGGAGAAATATAAAATGTCGTGAGATTTATTGTTGGGAAAGATCCCGCAGAGTGCATGTTGGCCTATTATTAGCAATGGGAGTTAAGGCGAAAAGATATGAAATGAAAAACTTGCAAAAATTTGCCAGGGTTTAAAGGGCAAAGCCGTGCGTCGCACAGATATTAACAAGTGCTAGCAGTGCACATTTCTCAAGAGGTACATTCATCCACGAGGAGTTACATCATGAAGAAAAATACTTCGTGGCTGGGCCTTGGTGTGTGAGTTGAATTTTTCTTTTTCAGGCAACTGCGCTGTCTAACTTCGCGAGACTTCAAAATGTAGAGCATTAAGTGCCTCGCGAGGTTAAATGCGTGGAGTCAGTCATTCACGCAGTTCCAAATTTCTGCCAAGATCGAGCCTTGCGGGGCTCAAACTGTCATCAGAGCTTCACGAGATTGAACTATATGTTTGTTAGCATCGCGAGAACCCATATTTAACCATTTTCTTAGTTCTGCACACTAGCCAATTCCTCTATGCACCTATCCATTGTGCATCCGCATCAACCCTTTCACATATATTCCATTTCATCATCACAATTATGTGCCTATTATCAACCACTATTTATCTCAATTGCAGAATTCTAAAGATAGTTTTTTCAGATCAAATTCATGCCATTTATCATGAGAGAACCTCAACCTTGTACAGCAAATTCAGATGGCAGACATGCTCATGTACTCAAAACAAAGTTGAACAAAATAAAATCAAACACACAAGCAAATCAACACCCTAAATGCAATAATGGAAAATTTTCTAAGCATTATAAAATAACAAAGCAGTTAACTCATATGGTACATATGTTACAAAGTTGTGGATCACTGAGCAGTGAGAGGTTCATGTAGGTGAATGGTTTGAAGGGGCTCCACTGAATTTTCTACACAAATTTTTAGCCTTTGCCCATTCACTTCCATGATATTCCCAAACATAGGATCCAAGATCTCCACATCACCAGATGGGGAGGCATGAATGACAGTGTAAGGTCCATCCCATTTGGATTTCAACTTTCCTGGAAAAAATCTTAGTCTGAAGTTGAAAAGCCAAACCTTAGTGCTAGCATTGAATTCCCTTATCATTAGCTTCTTATCAAAGAATGCCTTTGATTTCTCCTTGTATATTCGGGCATTTGAATAGGCTTCCAGCCTCAGCTCATCAAGCTCTGTCATCTGCAATTTCCTATGAGAACCAGCATAAGTTAGATCAAAATTTAGTGCTTTGATAGCCCAATTGGGTCTGTGCTCTAACTCCACTGGTAGGTGGCAGGCCTTGCCATAAACCAGCCTAAATGAGGACATGCAAATATTCTAGGTAGTCCTATAAGCCCACAAAACATCATTCAACTTTTGTGCCCAATCCTTCCTATCAGTCTTCACAGTCTTTTCCAATATATGCTTGATCTCTCTATTGGAAATTTCAACTTTCCCACTGGCTTGTGGGTGGTAGGGAGTTGCAATTTTATGGGTAAGAGAGTACTTTTTTAGGAGATTCTCAAAAGGTCTGTTACAGAAATGACTCCCCTCATCACTAATGATAGCTCTGGGGGTGCCAAATCTTGAGAAGATATCGTCCTTCAAAAAGTTAAGGACAACTGTGTGGTCATTGGTCCTTGTGGCAATGACTTCTACCCATTTGGACACATAGTCCACTGCCACAAGTATGAAGTTAAAACCCATAGATGGAGGAAAGGGACCCATAAAATTAATACCCCAGATGTCAAAAAGTTCTACCACAAGGATGGGTTGTAGTGGCCTAGAATTTTTCTTGGAAATGTCTCTCATCCTTTGACATCTCTCACATGCCTTGTAATGTATAAATGCATCTCTGAACAAAGAAGGCAAATAAAAATCACATTATAGCACTTTTGCTGCAGTCTTATTGCCACTGACGTGACCTCCACAAGCTTGCTCATGGCACATTGAAAGAATATTGTGGAACTCACTTTCAGGCACACATCTCCTAATAACCTGGTCTGCACAATGCTTATATAGGTATGGATCCTTCCATAGAAAATGCCTGACCTGAGAGAAAAATAGGTCTTTGTCCATCTTGGATCAGTGAGGGGGAATCCTACCAATAGCAAAAAATTGATAATGTGTGCAAACCAGGGCACACTAAACTGTACAACAAATAGCTGCTCATCAGGGAACAACTCATTAATAGGTGCTACTGTATATTCTTCTAAAATAATCCTAGAGAGGTGGTTAGCCACCACATTCTCAACTCCCTTTTTATCCTTGATCTCAAGATCAAACTCCTATAATAGGAGGATCCATCTGATCAACCTTGGCTTGGTATCCTTCTTAGCCAATATGTATTTCAAGGCTGAGTGATTAGTGAAAACAACAATTTTAAACCCAAGCAAGTAAGGTCTAAATTTGTCCACAATAAATACAACAGCTAACAACTCCTTCTCAGTAGTGGTGTAGTTAGCTATGCTTCAGCTAGTAATTTGCTGACATAATAGATCACTATAGGCAATTTATCTTTCCTCTGTCCTAAGACAACATCTATGGCAAAGTCTGATGCATCACACATTAGCTCAAAGGGGAGTGAGTAATTTGGGGCCTGGATTACAAGAGCAGTGGTGAGGCACTTTTTCAAGACCTCAAAGGCCTCAAGGCACTCAGCAGAGAAGTGAAATGGCACATCCTGACAAAGCAGGTAGCACAATGGCTTTAAAATTTTGCTGAAGTCCTTAATGAACCTCCTGTAGAATCCAACATGTCTTAAAAATAATCTGATTTGTTTGATAGTCCTGGGTGAGGGCAGGTGTGAAATCAAGTCCACTTTAGCCTTGTCAATCTCTATTCCTTTGTGAGAGACCACATGACCTAATACAATTCCTTGTGTCACCATAAAGTGACTCTTTTCTCAACTTAGGACCAAATTGGTCTCCTCACATCTTTATAAAACCAGCTCAAAGTGACTCAAACACTGCTAAAGCTGTCCCCATATACTGAGAAATCATCAATGAAGATTTCTAGGAACTTGTCAATCATATAAGAAAAGATTGCATATATGCACCTCTGAAAAGTGGCTGGGGCATTGCACAGTCCAAAAGGCATCCTCCTGTAAGCAAAGGTGCCAAAAGGACATGTGAAAATAATTTTCTCTTGATCTTGAGGATCCACAGGGATTTGGTTATACGCTGAGTATCCATCAAGAAAATAGTAAAATGCCTTCCCAGCCAGCTTATCTAGAATTTGGTCAATGAAAGGGAGGGGGAAGTGGTCTTTTCTTGTCTTGGAGTTGAGTTTTCTATCGTCAATGCAAACCGTCCAGCCAGTGGTCTCTCTGGCTAGCATCTACTCCCCAGAATTAATAGTGATAAGTGTATGCCTGACTTTTTAGGTACCACCTAGATAGGTGATACCCATTCTGAATCTGAAATGGGGTAAATTACCCCTACATCCAACAGTTTCACTATCTCCTTGAGGACCACCTCCTGCATGTGAGGATTAAGTTTCCTTTGCATTTTCCTTGAGGGTTTTGTACCCTCATCCAGGTGAATTCTTTGCATTCAAACTGAGGCATCAATGCCTCCAAGATCAGCTATTATCCACCCCATTATTTTTTTATGCTTCTTGAGAACACTCAATAATGCCTCCTCCTGCTCACTAGAGAGAGAGGGGGAGAGAATCACTTGAAGCTTGTTGTTCTGCCCCAAGAAGGCATATTATAATGTGGTTGGGAGCTGTTTCAGCTCCAGCTCAGGGAGACTTTCAATTGAAGGAAACAAAGGTGCCTTAGTGGTTTGAGGAAGGGGCAGCAATGTATGTTTCCAGTTGGAATGCTGCACTAGGCCCACAGAAGACTCTATTTTAGTGTTGTCTTTTGTCATGAAAACTTGGGCCTCCTTCTCAAACATACTCCAAATATTTGCCAGGTCATCAGCAACATTATCCCAATCCAACAGATTGGATAATTCTTCTTCCAGTAGGCCATCTAGTACATCTATTGTGAAGCAGTCCTCAATGTCCATCTAAGGATGCCCAGCAGTATGGTATATATTTAATTGGGCTTTCATATTCCCAAAGGTCACCTCCATCACCCTTGACCTGCATTGTATGCAAGCATTTGCAGTTGCCAAGAATGGCCTTCCAAGGATGACAAGAATTGGGGCTTTACTTTTGTAAGGGTCCATGTCCAAAATAAGGAAATCAGCAGGATAGTAGAACTTCTCCACCCATACCAAAACATCTTCCACCACACCTATAGGTCTCCTCTCAGACCTATCAGCCAGTTGAAGTACAACTGATGTGGATTTTAGCTCCCCCAAACCAAGTTTCTCATACACAGAATATGAAAGCAGGTTCACACTGGCCCCTAAGTCTAAGAGGGCTTTACCAATGGCATGGTTTCTAATTATGCAGGGATAGTAGGTACCCCAAGGTCTTGTAGTTTCTTAGGAGTGGCAATGGATAGAGCTGACCTAACATGCTCAATAGCAAAAACCTTTTTGGATAATTGCACCCTTGCTTTTCTCTTCTGTGTATAGAGGTCCTTCAGAAATCTAGCATAGGCAGGGACCTGTTTTATGGCATCAAGTAAGGGAAAATTGATCTTGACCTACTTGAAGGTCTCCATCATCTCCTCTATCTAAGCATTCCCCTTATCAAAAGGAGATGGGCCAGCTAGTGCATGAGGAAATGGCAGCAGTGGGACTGTTGGTGCCACAGCTGCATACCTAACCACATCATGGTCAAGTTTTTATTTTTTTATTTTTTCTTCATATATTGGTTACTGTTGGGGCTCAACATCAGCCCCTTTATTTTTCTCTTGCTGATCAGCAGCAGTGGTTGACTCCTTTGGCTCTTCACCAGTTTCATCTCTTCCAATATCATTTTCTATGACCTCCTCAATTGTCCTGCCCACTAAATTATCAACCACTCTGCCACTCCTCAGGGTAGTGATTGCATTAGCCTCCTCTGAGGTAGAGGATGCTTCTCCAATCATGTACTGCCCTTTGGGGTTGGCTAAGGGCTGACTAGGCATTTGTCCCTCTTCTCTTTTATTTAATGCCTTACAGATTTGACCCAACTGGTCCTCTATTTTCTTAATGTTTTGCCCATGAGAGTTCATAGTAAGCTCCCCAAATTCTATATGGATGCCAACATTTGCTCTTAAAAAGAAGAGGATTTGGGCTGTTGTGGGGGTAAGGCCAACTGGTTGGGCTGTGTGACAGGCAACTGAAAATTTTGTCTCGGTGGATATCCTTGGTTAAATTGGTGCTGAGGTCTATATGGAGCTGCCAATTGCTGCTACTGAGGTTGATGTTATATATCTTGTCTCCACCTCAAATTTGGGTGGTTCCTCCATGAGTACCCAACAGGTTGTTGCCCAAATGCTTGGGCAGCATTAGCATGCTCCATAACAAAATCAGGGAATTGGTTGGCTAATAGACAATCCTGTAGCAAATGTGTGGGAGATTGGCATATCAGACATGCCTCCTCCACTTGTGCAACCATCCTAGGCTGCATCACATTCATCAATTTGTCAAACTTTAAGCTCAAATTATCGACCTTCTTCTCCAACTCACTTTGCACCTTCACTTCATATTTTACACCTCTAGGGGTGGTGCACTCTTTCACCAACTTAGCAGGGGTCTGGCTGTCACTGCGAGACAGTGACTCCTACAACATGGAATTTTCTCCTATAATGTCAAACAATTCTCAAGCCTCATCAGCTATCTAGTAGAGGTAACTACTACCACATGAGGCATCCACCATATCCCTGCTCTTGGGATTAATTCCTTGGTAGAATACTTGCACTAGTTGACACATTGGAATTTGGTGGTGGGGGCATTGTTTTAACATCAGTTGAAATCTCTCCCAAGCTTCATAAAAATTCCCAGTAGAGGACTGAGTAAATGATAAAATACTTGTCCTCATCTGGCTGGTCTTATTCATGAGAAAAAATTTATCCAGGAATTGGCTCTGGAGGTCACTCCATATTTGGATGTTGTTGGCTGGGAGCTTAGAGTGCCAGGTGCTAGCTTTGTCCTTTAGGGAAAAAGGAAAAAGCCTCAGTTTGGTGGCCTCAGGACCCAAGCCAGCAATATGGAAAGTGGCGCAAAGTGTCAAAAATTGGTCAATGCACTTGTAAGGATCTTTCTTACTATGCCCATGGAAGTATGGTAGCATATTGATGGTGGAGGACTTGATTTCATAATTTCCTTCTACTGAAGGGAATTGTATGCAGAAGGGGGAAGTGTAATCCCCTGGTGCATTGTATTCCTTCAAGGTTCTTTGCCTCTCAGCCATATTAGCTTACTCAGTTTCAATAGTAGGGCTGTGTGTGGTGCTTCTTGGTCTAAGGATCCTTTCAACCTCAGGATTTGGAGGTTCCAACTCAGGGTTAAGGGACCTTCTCCCAAGCATACACCCACAAACTCAACAAGTAAGGAAATTGCTTACAACACTTCAAGAATTTCTAAACTAAAATAACAACTACACAAATTTACATTAAATTAATTACAGGGAATTCAACATTAAGGGACTAAGTTTCAGGGTAAAAGAAGTGCAAACAAAGCTAGCTAGACTCTAACTGCAGCTCTTACTTTTCCCTTCTGCTGTTGTCCAATTTTGTAAAATTCAAAAAGAATTAGTAGTAATTTTATTCTACTATGGCACAACTACAAAGAATTGTCAAAAATGAAATATAATATAACTCAAGTCTATTAAAAATATCAATTTCCCCGGTAGCGGCACTAAAAAGTTATTATCTTTCGGGATTATAGTGTGTTGTGTGTTTATTGTGTGGTGAGAACAAATTAAAAATCAAAGTAAAGTAAAAGATGGAAATAACACAACTAAAATAACCCTAAGCCTACAAGATATAGGGCTGTTGTAGCAAGTTTTGATAAGTATGAGTTTGTCCAATAGAGAAATTGATCTAGAACCCAAAATGGGCTATAAGAATGGGCCTCCAGATCTGGCTACAGATCTGACAATCGTAAAGAAAGGGAGTTGGGTGTCACAACTATACTAAATTATCTACTAAAAAGAAAAGAAATAAAGTGCAATCCTATCCTAAGAAAGGGTTATGAAGAAGATGGTGAAGGTGTGTTAAAATAAAGATAAAAGGATGGAGAGTAAGCAGTTTAGGTTAAAGGTTCATTCAGTTATGTAACTCAGATTTAGGGCTCTCTCTGCAGCAAGTCCTTGCTGAAGTGCTATCAATAACCTCAACAAGGTAGAAGAATCAAACTTAACCCATGCCATTTGGGGCGCTCTTAAGGCTATAATCTGTCCACTCAAATGGCCACAGTCTATCCAATAAAGTCTGTTAAATCCCATTGATCAAGCCAGAAAAGCTGACCTAATCCAAATGAGTGAGCTGATCAAACCTCATCCAATGAATCAAATTAGGCCATGAATACCATTGCAGACACTATGTTTACCAGTGCTACAAGCTCTCCAGATCTGTGTAAAGATCTGGCTGTCATTCATAGGGGTATTAAACCTAGGAAGATTAGATGACAATCAAGACATCTAAAGGTTAAACGAATAGGCAATTCCCAAATACACAAATCTGATAGAGAATCTAATGGAACCAAAAGATCTATAGATTTAAATAGACTTTAAATCAACACTCTTATTGCTTAAAAATAGCTTGCAATAAAATTTCCTCCCAGCTGCAATCACTATAGAGAAGCTAGATCTAACATCTAATAGTGGTCAAGTAAGACAGAGGGGAGCCTGTTCCTGCACAATCTCTCACTAGGCTATAAGCCCAAGTGCAGAGAAAAAGAATCCATCTCAGATCTGTGACAAAGTTTGCCCTAGGGCTATAGTCTGTCCACTCTAATGGTCACAAGCTATCTACAGAGGCTCCCTTATTCACAAATGCTGAGATAGGACATGAGAACTGTTGTCTGCCATCTGGTCCCAAGGCTACAAGCTCAAGCTTCCATGGGCCTTTCAATAAGCTCAAATCCTAAATGTATGTTATAGCCTAAATAGAACTACGGATAAATAGGAAAATAACAGATTGAGTAAGCATTTAAACATAAATTCCATTGATCTGATATTACTAACAATGAAATCCCTCAAGGCAGCAGCCTTGTGCACAAGAGCTCAACACCAAATTCCAATGTTTAAATGACCTATTACAAAACTTAAATAAAACTATACCTAAATGCTTACCAAAGATTTAGCTAGCAAGCATTGGGCTAAGAGAGAAGAAAAAATGAAGAAAGAGATGATCAAACCCTAATACTAACCCTAATTTGCTTGATCTCTCAGCCGATAAAGGTTGAAGGAAAGAGTGATTGATGATTTTCTAAGTTACAAATACAACTTATATACTTAGTCCCAATGATGTGGCTGAGAAGAGAGTAAACCCTATTCTTTTCAAGCAGATGTGGCACTGTTACAACCCTTAGATGTCTTAGGATGCGTGCATCAAAATCTGTGCTTCAGGGTGTGTGCCCTAGACCTGGGGAAATCCCAAAAAGGTCCTTGTGTTAAGATTGAGAAGTTGAGAGCCCAAGCTTCGTGAGGCTGGCTTCTGCATATAACTTCTGTCGTACACCTACAGAGTGTTCACGGAGTAGAGTTAGACTTTGAATATTGCTGTCTCGCGTAGTAGAACTTTGGATGATCGAGCAGCTACTTCAGCTTTGAATGCACTCATGCAGAAGAGCTTCAGGTGCTTGGCTTGCTCTCTCAGAAGAGCTTCAGACACTTCATTCGCGAGGTACTTGCACAGATGCCTTTGCATCTTGCTCGGTTCAGGGTTAAACTTCTAGACACGCAAGAGCTGTGCGAGAGAACTTCTGAGCATTTCTCTCTTCTAGAGTCGCGCGAGAACTGTGCGAGGTTTCTGCTATTGTTCACACCAATTAGTCTCACAAGGTAGTACACGCTGCTGCATTAAGGCTTGATGCTCGCTAGAACTTTGCAAGTTGTATTTCTGAAGGCTTAGTGTGCAAGAGCTCCACAAGTTTCTTCACTTGATGATTACAACTGAAGTGCGCAACTACTGCGCGAGAGCTGCTTTGTGATAACTCCTTCATTGAGCTACACAATTTCTTCACGAGCTCTATTATTCTGCATGTCTTAGCTGTGCGAGGGAGCTCTACCAGTGACTTGACCAGCGCGAGGCAGCAACTCAGCTGTGCGAGATAGGTCATTGGCTCCTCTGCTGCTATGGACATGCCTCTGTTGCAGCTTCCTCCACTCTCACCTATACTTGTTTCATCTACTAAACTTTCTTGGTCCATTATGACATGCAAAATAGTCACCATGGTGTGTACCACCATGGTGTTCCATCACTTTCTGGTTCAGCTGTCATATTTTGCTTGCATTCTCTCTTCTTGGCACCAGAAGCATAGACTTTATGTTAAGCTGCACAATTTATTTCCAACTATAAAACAAGCTAAAAAGGAGTTATTAGTTAGCTTCAAGGTTCAACAAAGGCTAGGTTAAGAGGTGAAAAGTGGTTCCTTTCAATGATTAATAGTACACAAATGTTGGTGCGCACTTTTTCTGGGTTCCTTTCGATCCCCAGTGAATCAGTGGCCCAATTCTGTCCTGAGCGGACTCTTGCAATGCGGTGATTTGAATGTTAAAAGTAAGGAGGTATTCTAGGAAGAATCTTAGTTTTTGCGATCGCCAGCTACAGATATTTAATGACGTTGCAAGATGTCAATGATCACGCTTTAGAGCGGGTGTGGGTTCTTTACTGAATCGTCGGCCTGCCAACGTTAGCAACATTGGCTCTTCTTGTACTTTAGATAGTTTAGTTTTTCTTTTCTTTCCTTATTATTGCTAGAATTCTAATTGTCTTAAATTATCTAATTCTACTATGAGTCTAACAGAGTTTAATATTTTATCCCTATTAAAAGTCTAATTAGTTCATTTTCCTAGTCTTACTAGAAGTCTAATTAATTTTAATCTCCTAGTCCGAGTGTGAGTTTACTTGGTTTAAGCATTCTAATCTTATTAGAAGGCTAATTAGTTTAGGAATCTAATTACTTTTGGGTGTCCTACTGTTGGGGTATTTTGAGTGCTTGCTACTAACTTTATTGAAGACAGTGATAAGAATGGGGTAAATGAAATATGAGTGAAAGGTAGAGTGATGATTACGGAGCAGCAAGCCTAAAATATGCCTAGTCCTCCAAGATACAGGGCTTGTTGTAGCAAGTTTTACTAAGAGTTTGTCTCACAGGAAAGTTGATCTTAAGCTCCAAGGGAGCCATCTTTAGTAGGCCTTCCAGATCTGGCTACAGATCTGGCAATCCTAGATGGAAGGGGATTTATGGTCACTATAATCTAAATTCTAAGGTATCCTAATGTCTAAACTACAGAAAGGGTTAAGAAAGAAGATGGAGTGAGAAAATAAATAAAAAAGGGTGAGAAGTATGTTATTAGGTACAGATCTTATGGGTCTTGTAACTCAGACTCAGATCTGTTGCTATAGAAATCCTGTCCAATGGTTACATTATCGCCAAAGAGGAGAAAGAATCCAACTCACCCTTGTACCATGATCCAATCCCTTAAGGCTATAACCTATCCACTTAAATGGTCACAGACTTTCCAATAGGGGAACCACAATCTAGAGATGGGTCAGAACAAGTTTATCATTGTAGGCACTACTTCATCCAGGCTACAAGCTCAAGAATCCATAGGAACCTCAACCTCTAAAGTTCTGTGTGTGGGGCTAGGCCTACAAAGTGCACGAGCCTGGACACACAGGATCAACAAGAGTTTGAGTGCTAGCTTTTAAGCATGGCTGATCACTGCTTCAGAAAGACTGCAGTGATTCAGTCACAAGTCTACAATCTCTACAACCAACTCAGATCAGAGATCTGATGGTGGATCTATTCACTATAGGGGAGTCTGTCACTGCACAATCTCCCACAAGGCTACAAGAACAAGTGCAGAGAAGAAGAATTTGTCTCAGTTCCATGACTTGGCCTCACCCTAGGGCTATAATCTGTCCACTTGAATGGTCACAGACTATCCACAGAGGTTATCCTCCTCACAAATGGCTAAGACAGAACAAGAACATTGCTGCCGCCACCATGTTCACAAGGCTACAAGCATAAGTTCTCATGGGGATTCAGATTTAGTGGGTCCTGTGGTGGGGGAAGGCCTGCAAAGTGCCTAACCTGGACACACAGGTCACTTAGATCTAAATAGTACCTTAGCAGCAATCCTCCATTGCTTATAAAACAACTTAGCAATAGAGGATCTCAAGGCAGCAGCCTTGTACAACACAACTCACAACAAAAATAGCATCCCATACATGCAACAGATCCTATTATAAAAACTCCATTAAAATCTATACCAGATAATCATACAAAAGGCATAGCCAGCAAGTGCTGGACTATGGAGAGAAAGAAAAAGGGAAAAGAAAACTCCTAAACCTTAACCTTAGCCTACTACAATTCTACAATTGGTTCTTGGAGAAGAAACACAGAAGTTTAGTCCCAAAAAAGGATCGACCCTCAAACCTAAGCTAGGCTTAGGCTTATATAGCAGTCGGCTTCCCCTCCAATTAGGGTTAGGAAAACCCTAATTTCTCAATGTAATTGCGGCCCATTCTTGTCCCTTGGATGCCTCGGGGCGTGTGCACGGAGATTGAAGCATTGGAGTGCATGCCCTAATTACTGGAGATTCCCGGATTGCCCTTACAGAAGTGGGGAGAAGTTTAGAATTCGATCCTCGCTGGGTAGAACGATTTCAGATATTTCTGCATGGTAGAATTGGCGTCGCGGGGTTGAATTGACTTAAAATTCATGCAGTCGCGGGATTGGCATTTTAGTCATCGCAGAATACAAATGGCTATCGCGAGATTGCTCTT
Source organism: Chloranthus sessilifolius (assembly GCA_021018995.1). Classification (NCBI taxonomy): domain Eukaryota; kingdom Viridiplantae; phylum Streptophyta; class Magnoliopsida; order Chloranthales; family Chloranthaceae; genus Chloranthus; species Chloranthus sessilifolius. Next base: position 7,693,297 of record CM037592.1, read on the forward strand.
TCAGCTTTGAATGGCACGGGGATTGCCCCCGCGGTTCGTCCCTTGGTGAATCTCGTGAGAGATCCTCGCGAAGAAGTAGTGTTCAAGAGTTTCTGGGTTGCGTGAGCATTTCTCTGAAGGTCTGTATCTCGCAGCCACTACGCGACAGGTGCGCGTAGGAATACCTGAAGCTCTCTCTTTTGAGTGAGTCGCACGAAGCTTAACAATTCTTCTTTTGAGCTGCACGAGACTGCACGAATGCTTTAGACTGAGCCTCGCGAAGCTTGCTTTTCAATTCTTTCTGGCACAAAACCACACGAGAACGGCGCACAAATTGCGCGACCAGTTGTTGTGCTTCCTCCAGAAGACCGCGACAACTGTGCGAAGGCATTATCTCTGGCTCAATTGAACCCTGCGACATTTGTGTGAGGCATTCCTCTTGATTTATTTTTACTTCAGCCAACTCTCTGTCTGGGTTCATCCTTCGTTCTGCTGAGGTAGTTCTGGGGCAACAGTGAGCTTCTTGGCATGGTTAGGGGTTTATTGGCAACTGCTGCTTATTACCTACAGAACATGCTTAAAATACTTTTATTAAATGATTAAGGGTCTAACAGAGATTAAGTTAAGGGGTGGAAAGTGGTACTTTTCAGGTCTTAACACCTACCTTTATTAGAATTCTACTGTGATTAGGTGTCCTAATGCTACTGTGATTTAGATTAATTTAGTGTTCTAATCTTATTAGAAAGTCTAATTAATTAAGTCTCCTAATCTTATTAGGAGTCTAATTAATTCTAATGCTCTAATCTTATTAGAAACCTAATTAATTTAATTTCCTAATCTTACTAGGAGTCTAATTAATATTAGTCTCCTAATTGTACTAGGAATGCAACTATATTAATTTTGGTAAAACTCTAATTAAATCAAGCATGTTAATTGTACTGAAATTCTAAGTGAAGCAAATATGCTAGTTTTACTAAAATTATAATTAAAGCAGATATACTAATTTTACCGTAATTCTAATTAAAGCAAGTATACTAATTGTACTAAAACTCTAATTGAAACAAAGGAACTAATTTTACTAGAATTATAATTAAAGCAACGAATTAATTGTACTGAAATTCTAATCCAAATAAAGGTACCAATTTTATTAAATCTAGTTAAAATAATGAATTAACTTCACTAAAATTCTAAAAAAAAGGTTTTGGGCCCGCCACGCTAAGGAGGATTAGCCTCGTTCCTGAGTACCCTACGTAAGCTCCCTTGGGCAAATCGGGTGGCTGAGATTACAGCAAATTGAATTTTGGATTATAAGATAGTATTTTTTAGATTTTTAAAGTTGATAATTTTGGGTTATGATTATGAATTAAATTATGAAACTAGAAATTATGAAAACTGAATTATAAATTGGGATTTTAGAAATCTTAAATTGAGGAATTAAAACTAGAATTTAAAGTCTAAGGACTGGATTCTGGATCGAAATCAGAAAATCAGACCGTATGATTAAGGACTAGTTCTAGAAACTAAGAACTAGAACCAGAGATTAATGATAGGGGTGGAGATTAAGATTTTAGAGAAAAATTAAGTTTTAAGGTTGGTGAATTAGGCTATCAGATTAAAGGCTGGTTCTAGAAACTGAGAACTAGAACCAGATATTAAAATTACGGTCTAAAAGGTTGCTATGGTCTAAGATTAAAAATTTAATATTAATAGTTAAAACTAAGAAAAAACCTAGAATTAAGAACTAAAACTATGGTCAGAAATTAAAGACTAGATTTGTACCTAAGGTCGGGGCTGCGGAGAGGAAGCTCGAAATTCGAAGCTCGGATGCGGAGGGCTTGAAGTTTGAATCCAGAAGTCATGGCTCTGTTTCTCTCTGTGTTCGCTTTCCAAATTTTCTAGTCTCCCTCAAAATTCCCAGCTTCCCCTTTGGGGCAAATTAAAAAAAGTCTTTTATAGGTTTTTTCCTAATTAAACGCCCTATTTTAGGCGTTTAATCGAATTACATGCCGATTGCAAGGTGCTTAATCGCTTTAGGTCGGTCACCGACTCAGTGAGTGACCGATTGACTGATTCAGCCAAGTTTCCTAGTTCTAACCACGTTAGGACTAATTGCGCGCCTGGTTTAGAGTGCACAATCCGATTAAGCATTCCATTTGAAGCGCTCAATCCTGAAATCGTGGGGGTCAAGGACTGTGACACTAGGTCGGGCATAGACCAATTGCGCACCGATGGTGGGGTGCTCAATCCGATCACACGCGCCATGTGGGACACGTAATTGAGTCTCGAGGTGGTCTGGGAAAGGAAGTCTGGTCTGAGAGGGGACTGATTGCACATTTATGGGTTTGCATGCAATCGAATTGCATGCATGGTTTTGGACACGTAATTCGGGGCTGTCTGAGTCCGGTCGGGTTTGAAATGCGAGACTATTATTTTAACATGTATTTCGACTATATACTATTATTTTAGTATATAGTTTTCCTACATCGGGATCTGAGTCATAGAGTTATTATTTCAGCCTGTGTTCAACCATGTACTATTGTTTCAGTGCATGGTTCCCAATTTAGGGTTAGGGGGTCTGAAATATCAGACTATTATTTTAGTCTGTATTTCAACTATATACTATTGTTTTAGTATATAGTCTCCGTACATTGGGATCCGAGCCATAAAGCTATTATTTTAGCCTGTGTTCAGCCATATACTATTATTTCAATACATGGTTCCCAACTTAGGGTTAAAGGGTCTGAGCCACAGAGCTATTATTTCAGCCTGTGTCCAACAATATACTATTATTTCAGTATATGGTCTCACATTAGGATTGTGAAACTTTCAGAGAAGGTAAGTCCTTTCTAAAAAGTCAAGGGAGCAGCCAAAGGTTGACCAAACAGATTTGTATATTTCGAGAGGGCAAAATGGGAGTGTCTACAATTGCCCCTCTTCAGCGCGCTGTTGCGAAGTAAGAAGGTGTTGAAGAAGTAGACACCCCTCATTCAAGGTGTCTTCTCGTTTCTCTTGGAAAATCACAAATGTGAACTGGGGATGCTGACATGACATGCTTGGCTTTTTTATCTATTAGTGCAAGCTAAAATAGAGTATTCGGGGGCCTAATAGTAGCTATTGAAAGGCGTATTTCATGCCGTGGATGCAAGTGATCTTGTCGCATATCACGACCCGCTGTCATAGACAGTTGATGAGGGAACCTAGCATATCCTAATCTACAGGTGTAAGAGGCATCCCGTCGCGTGGCGCGAGCTGCTGCGAGTGATAGTCAAATGGAAAGGAGACTCACCATATCCTAATTTGTGGGTGCAAGGAGCATCCCGCCGCATGTCGCGACCTGCTGTAAGGGGTAGTCAAATAGAGGGACATGATACAGTCGAGGTACTGGGGGGCGTCATACAAATGTCCATAAATAAGGTCCAGAGACTGATTAATAAAATCATGTAATGTCGAAGGCTTTTGCAAGTCATGTCAGACCGGGTGCGTCATTGCTCACACCAATGCATGTTAGGCATTCCTTTTCTAATAGGTATTTATAAGTTCTTAGGTTCAATATACTCATTGCTCGGCTTCCTAGGGGAATGGCCGGTCTTGGCTGGTAATTGAGGTGAATTTTGGTGGGTAAAGTCTCTTTGTTTATTATTATTTTTGGTTTTTTTGTAGCTTTTTTTTTTAAGTAAAAGATTTTTGGTTTTGGTTTTGGAAGCAAGGGGTTTTAAAATTTTGGGGATTTGACTTAAGATTAATTCGGTGGTAAATCTTTAGAAAATGTGACTTCCGAGACATCGGTGAGTAGATCCACCGGTATGGGTTATGTGAACCCAACCGTCTATGTGGTTGTTAAGATGACACTTGGCATGTAAGATACTTCGTCTAACCTTCTCGATGAATACTGATGATTTCTCTTATGGGAGGACTACAGTGATTCGCGAGTCGAGAGAGATGAGTTTTGAAATCATTTAACTTAATCATAGATAGCTATATATTTATTATATATATACATATATATATAGAAAAAATATCGAGAAAAGAGAAGAGGGTACTTACCTGGGGGTGATATTTACCTGAATTGCGTGTATGTGCAACCGTGGGATTTGTGACGATCCCGTCGCGGCGATGCTCTTGCTTGCAAAAAAATATAGAGTCGCCACCCAGAGCTTTCGGTGTCTTGGGAAACCTAGTTAATTTTTATGAGCACCGAAGTGCTAAAAATATGACTCTGATTTTGGTCCACACCAAAGTCTCTTGGGTAGGGGTTTCGGTTATCGATCGGGAAGGTGTTAGGCACTCGATCAACCCGCTTAAAGCGGTCTCTACTAATGGCCAAAAATAAAATAAAGTAAAAGAAAAGAAATTAGCTTCCTCTTGCCCAAAAGGGGTTAGAATCCTATTTGTGCCCCTCCATTCCTACCGAAAAGTCGGCGACATAACGACACAAATGGGAGGATGGAGGGAGCTAGAAAGAGATAGGAGAAGAAAGGGGAGAGCCGGAGCCCTCGGGCCCTTGTAGCACCGTAGGAGAGCCTGGCTTGCTTTGATGAGCTTTTGAAGGCCTTGTATGATATAAAATGGGGTTCTAACTCCTAAGGCTTGAAGCTAAGAGGTAGGGAAGGGAGGCTAGGGGATCACACACACCTAGGCTAAGGGTTTTGGATACAAGAACAAGATTGAAATGAGGTTGGGAGATTCTGGAATTTGGGTGAAAATGGCGGACAAAATGGAGGAAGAACTTCTCACTTTGAGCTCTTTCTCTCTTAAGCAAATTTCTTAACCCTTAAACCAAGTGGTGGGGGGCTCTGAGATGTGTGAGAAGGTCCTCCAATGGTGGATGATGGGGTGAGGCCTTAAGCCACTTAAGGGGTTGCAAATAGGTAGGGAATGGGTGCAACAGAACTAGCAAAACACAACCCAAAGGTCAAGGTGGTCAACAAGTCAAACCCCAGTCACAATTTTCGAAGCAAAATCCAGTGGTTACTATTCACCAGGCAAATGTACAGTAAAGCAGTGTTTAAATAGTACCTGGAAGTTAGCTCGCGAGGGTGGGGTCCACAATTAATACTGGCACAACTATTAGTTGCGCCAGGCTTAAATCTTAAGAGAAGTGGCTTGGCGCAACTAATAGTTGCGCCAGGCAAAATTATCACTGGCGCAACTTTTAGTTACGCCAGGCCATTTCTGGGGAGAAATAGCCTAGTGCAACTATTAGTTGCTCCAAATCCCTGGGGGGGCCCACTTGATTTTACTCTTATGCCCTCCGGGCTCGGTTTGTCGTATCTTTTGATGTATACCTCCGATTGGGGTGATTCTTAGACCGTTGGAAAGTTGACGACCTCTACTTTTCAATGGTATAAGAATTAATCATAGTAGATAGCCATAGTTGGTTCTGGTGCACCCCTCCTCAACCATTTGTTTGATATGGTTAGGTTTAGGTTCAGAACGGGTTCTAAGGGTCAGGATTGATTTCTAAAGGTTCGAGTCAGGTTCCTAAGAGATCTAGGGTGATTTCTAAAGGTTCCATACATGTCATCAAAAGCTTAGAATTGTACCACTCTCGAAAGGTGTTTCGATCGGACCTTGGGTCAAATTTGGGTGTCTACAGATGCCCCTCTTTGGTATCCGATCACTAATGATCGAATGCCAAAGAAGAAGAGACATCCGAAGAAGCCCAAGGCATTACTGACGGGTTTGCTACATTCAGAAGGAACTTTAAACATCAAATGAGTAACACGGTGAGAAGACAAAAGCCCTGGGACGCCAGGCTAAACATTCGTTTCTCGAGGTTATCGGTTCCCAAGCGCTTAGCGACATTATTGGGCATAACCGAGGTGGAATGAGTTGCGAACTCCCTATAGTTGGGAAAGATATTCTCTTCTTGGAATTATTTTAAAGGTATCTGATGTTTAAAATTCATTTTGAATGCAACAGCTTCGTGAGTAAAAAGGGGGGGATCGACTCACATTCAAAGATAGGCGCGAAGTAAGCATACACAAGGCTCCACAGTTTGCATTCAATCCTACGAGGCATTTGATGGCCCCATCTGACTGTTCGCGAGTGCCCCTACTGAAAGCGGGTTCGAGGTCTTTGGACGAACCCATCGACCCCAAAGTTTATTTAGCAAGACTGTTCGAGCGAAGTGAATAGATGTCACAACACTTTTTGGGAGTGCATGCCATTTCCAAAGCATGCCTTAGATTAACATGGCCTAGAGCATCCAGCTTTGATTACCTTGAACAGATCCGACCAAATATTGGGGTATCTCCATGAAGGGAATCCAATCCTAGTCTCTGGTGACAATGATCATAAACATCAATTAACTATGCATAATCATGCACCCATCAGGGGCAATAAGCAACAACAAAGGTGATGGAAGCCCCAACTCAGACCCACTCGGGTATAATTTACGGGGACAAACGACCATCATACGGATACCAAGATGCATGGCATACACTTTACAGGGATACCGCTGCCCATACAGGTTTAGGCCTGTAGAAAATAAAAAGGGAAATGAACCCTTCTGAATGCATGGTTGCACATAGTTTGATTGACACGTAATCTCATTCTCAACAGGTTGGTCTCAACCAACGATTGACCTTTTCCAATGGAGAATCTGAAGCTAAAGACACTAGAGTTCATATGAATCGAAAACTGAGTGCTCATCACAAAGATTTAACAGTGGCGTCAACCTGATCAAAACATTGACCGTTTAATCGAGATTGGCGTCGTTGCTCTTGCCATGAAGTAGGATCCAGAATCAAAGGCATGCCTTAGACTTAGGATGTTACTATAGCACAGTGGTGTTGCTGATAAAATATCGACATTTTACCACATCAGAACACGCATGTGCGTAGCTCTGTGGGGAAGCATAGATTTATTCTTTCTTTTTCAAAATGATTTTCTCTTTTTTTTTTTTAATAGACCAGACGTCAGTGGTGAGATGCTTCATCTGATTTGTCCATTGCTGAGAAGTTGCCAGCTTCGAGGCTTTGGACCATGTGATGTTCCTGCATATTCTCGAGAAAAGGTCTATCCTTTTGTTGTTTATACATATAAAGAAAATGCATCATAAATAACAGAAAGAACAGTAGATTTCTACCTACATTTTTTTATTTTCAAGATATTTTTTTGGATTTTTATTTTCGGAGATTTTTTTTGTTATTTTTCTTCATTTTTGAGATTGAAATATGAAGGCAGAAATATGAGTAGAAATATATGCACATTTTTTAGTATTTGGATTTTTCTTGATTTTTTGTTTTTGGCATTTTTATTTTATTTTATGCCTTGACAGTGAGATGGAGTAATAGGTCCCATTTTGAGCATAGTCGAACTCTTTCATGCAGTTGGACCTGAGTGAGTTTCAACAGTTTCACCAAGGCCAGAACGTTAATCCCTTTGGATTGAGTCAAACCTTTCTCCTTGCCTTGGGTCATACATTTGACGGTGTGGTTTCGCAAAGACAATTTTAGTCAGGACCTGATTCCAAATAACATGAGCGGCCCAGTTGGACAAGAGGGCACAGGAAGAGTAACAAAAGGGTTCCTCAAACATCAATCTTCTCAATCAGTCCAAACCTTTCTTTTTAAATTTTTTTCTCTTTTCTTTTTCTATTTATTTATCTCCCTTTTTTACCCATGGCGCCCTTTCGGGTTTTCACCACGTCCATGGGTTTAGCTCTCTTACCCCAAGCGTCCTTTCGGGTTTTCACCTAGTCCGCACAAACTCACTGTTTTTACTCGTAGCGCCCTTTTAGGTTTTCACCACGTCCATCTTGCTTTGAGCTTGTATTTTTATTTTATTTTCTCTTTTTTTTTCATTTCTTTTTTTTTCAAAAAAGTCACGACATAGACGTCGATTCTGTCATAGCAGATGGGGTTCTGGTGTCATCCCACAACTCAGCTTGTGTTGACTTAACAGATGCTATGACTGCTTGTGAACCTACAAAGAAGGCTTCCTTCAGGGTGTAGGTTGGTCGTGGGTTAGGTTAGGATTTGAAGGTATGCTAGGCTAAAAGGGTTTCCTTGATACGGCTTCAGTTTTCTCAACATACTTTCTTCCTCGGGGATCTTACTGTACATGCCACATGATTTTTATTCTTTTCATTTTATTTCAGGCAATCTCTTTTTGAGGTTTTGCTTTTTTTATTTTTTTTAGATTTTGATGGTAATTTCACTTCTCTTTTTTTTTGTATGTACATGCACACACATTTTTTTTGGGGAAAGGGGTTATTGAAAGAAAAAGGCCCAGGTTCAAATGGGGTAGCAAGAGATATCATCATTTTTGGGGATGCTTTTTGGCTATTGTGCTTGGAATGATGGCCTCTTTTGGGTGGTTCTTAAGTAGTCACGTATCTGTTTCACCAATACTTACCTTGACGTAATAGACTAATAGTAGAACCGTCGAACGTATCCAGTGTTGATGGGCTCAGGAAGATGATCTTCGGCCATGGTGGCGAGGCGGATGGCGTATCCCGGTAGCACCTCTCGAACGACATAAGGTCCTTCTTAGTTTGGCTTGAACTTTCCTCTCGAATCAGCGTGGAGGGATGGGAAGATCTTCTTCAGCACAGTGTCTCCTACCTACAGATCTCAACCATGGACACGTTTCTTGTAAGCACATGCTATTCGCCCCTGATAAACTTGAGTATGACACAAGGCTAGGAGCCTTTTCTCATCCAGTAAGTTTAGCTGATCGAAGAGTAATCTCTCTCTCTCTCTGCTTCGAGTAAGCCATATTCCATGAGGATTCAGAGCGAGGGTACTTTCACCTCTACCAGTAGGACGACCTCGATTCCATACACAAGGGAGAATTGTGTTGCCCCTGTAGCGGTATAGATTGACGTTCTATAGGCCCATAAGGCAAATGGCAGCATTTCGCTCCAATCTCGATAAGTGATGACCATTTTCTCTAGGATGTAGATGACCGTCTTGTTTGCAGCTTCCACGGCTCCATTAGTTTGAGGCCGCTAGGGGGATGAGCGATGGTGCTTGATTTTATATTGCTCGTAAAAGGCCCGGATGTGCTTATTTGCAAAGTTTGTGCTATTCTATGTGATGATATCTTTGGGTACTCTAAATCGGCACACAATATTACTCTTGAGGAACTTCTCGATGTGACTGGCCGTGATGTTGGCATATGATGTCGCTTCTACCCACTTGGTAAAGTATTTAATGGCGATGAGGATGAACCGATGTCCATTCGATGCTTTCGAATTAATCATTCTGACGACGTCTAGGCCCCAAGTAGCAAATGGCCAAGGAGTTGTCATGCAGTGAAGATCGATGGCAGGAGCATGTATCAGAGTGGAGTGTTCCTGACACTTATAGCATTTATGAACATGTTTGCAGCAATCTGATTCCATAGTGGTCTAAAAGTATCCTTGCCATAAAATTTTCTTAGCAAGCATGTGACCGCTGACATGGGCTCCGCATACTCCTTCATGGATCTCCTTCATGATATTGATCATTTCACTTTCAGTAAGACACCTGAGCAAGATGTTATTGTACGACCGCTTGCACAGGCAATCTCCACAAATGACGTAGCCTACCACTAGACATTGAATGGTTCATCGGTCTGTCTTGGATGTACCCTCAGGAAAAGTTAGGGTCTCGAGGAAATTCTTAATTTCAGAGAACCAAGGTGGCTCATCATCAGGCTTCATAGGTTCCTCAATCTGGAGCAGAAGGCCGGCTCATTCCTCTGCTTGTTCATGAACGGCTTCATCTCAGCACCATACGGGATTTCTATCATCGATGCCAATGTCGCTAGTGCATCAGCAAAGCGATTCCTTATCCGGGGCATATATGAGAATGTGACGTCTCGAAAGCAAGCTATTAGATCCTCGAGGTGCTCATGGTAAGGGATCAATTTCTCATCTTTCATCTTCCAGTCACCGTTTGTTTGGCATATGATCAATTACGAATCGCCGAATACTCGGAGGTGAGTTATATTCAGATCAAGAGCCGCTTGTAGGCCAGCGACATAAGCTTCATATTCAGCCATATTGTTCATGCAAGGGAAGTTAAGCTTGATAGAGACTGGTACATGGGATCCTTTTGGCAAAATCAGAATGGCACCAACTCATTGGCCCTTGGCGTTTGCGGCTCCGTCAAAGTGCATTACCCATGATTCCTCTGTTTCCTCAGTATCATCTTCCGTCATGAACAAGATATCTTCATCTGGAAACTCAGTTCTCAAAGGTTCATAATCTGGCAAAAGATTGTCGGCAAGATGATTGGCGAGTGCCTGCCCCTTAATCAACTTGAGTGATGTACGTGATGTCGAACTCAGACAATAATAATTGCCATCGTGCAGTTTACCCATTAAGAGTCAGCTTCTCGAATAGGTATTTTAATGGGTCCATGCGGGCTAAGAGTAGAACGGCCTGAGATAGCAAGTAATGGCGGAGCCTCTGAGTAGCCCATAAAAGAGCCAGGCATGCTTTCTCTAGATGAGAATAGCGCATTTCATAATCAGTAAATTTCTCGCTCAAATAGTAGATGGCCTGCTCTCTTCTTCCAGTCTTGTCATGCTAACCTAAGACGCATCCCATTGAGAACTCCGTCATGGAGAGATACATTAAGAGTGGTCTACCCGGCTCAGGTGGTACCAACACAAGTAGATTAAGGAGGTAGCTTTAGATTTTATCAAATGCTGCTTGGTAGTCGTCATTCCATGCAACGGGCGAGTTCTTCCTTAGTAGCTTGAAGATCGGCATGCCGATTGGAGTTAGTTGTGCAATGAACTGAATGGTATATTGTATTCTGCCCAAGAACCCTCTAACTTCCTTCTCGGTAGATGGTGGTGGCATCTCAGTGATAGCTTTGACTTTAATTGGGTCAACCTTGATCCCTCTCCTGCTGACGATGAACCCCAACAGCTTTCCGAACATTGCACCAAATGCGCACTTCTGTGGGTTCATACGTAGCCGATACTTTCTCAACCTCTCAAACAGCTTCTGAAGGTTTACCAAGTGATCACCTCGCTCCGATGACTTGGCTATCATATCTTCGACGTACACCTCAATCTCTCGGTGCATCATGTCATGGAATAGTGCAGTCATAGCTCTTCGGTATGTTGCACCGGCATTTTTCAGTCCAAATGGCATGACTCGGTAGCAAAAGGTTCCCTAAGGAGTAATGAATGCGGTCTTCTCCTGATCGGTCTCTGCCATCTTTATCTGGTTGTATCCTGAGAATCCATCCATAAATGAAAGCATCCCATGCTTAGCAGTGTTATTGACTAAGATATCGATATGTGGCAGTGGAAAATCATCCGTTGGGCTCACCTTATTCAAATTTTGAAAATCGATACACATGTGTACCTTTCTATCCTTCTTCGAAACAGGCACAATATTGGCTAGCCACTGTGGGTATTTGGATACCATGAGAAACCCTACATCATACTGCTTAATGATCTCATCCTTGACTTTCAACAACCACTCGGTTAAGAGATGTCTCAGCTTCTGCTTAACCGGCTTCATATCGGGGTAGAGAGGCAACTCATGCTCGACCAAATCGGTGTCCAGACCAGGTATGTCCTTGTATGACCAGGCAAAAATGTCTTAGTATGATCGAAGGAAGTTGATCATGCTTTTCCTTTCTTCAGGGAATAATGACGTTCTGATTTTGGTAATTCGAGGAATCTCCTCAGTCCCTAGAGTAATGTCCTCAGTTTCCTCGACAATGGGGGTAGGGCCATGCTCAAATTTGACAAACCGGTCAAGGAGCTCATTGGGGATATCCTCATCCAGACTCGTAACTCCTACCTCTTCCTATATTTCTACAGGGAAGGGGTCGATTTTACGTGGGATGGGTATTTCGATTAAGGCATCTTTTTGTGTGAATTTATCTGGAATCTTAAAAGACAATATTTTTGGGTTTTATATTTTTTCTATATTTTTGGGATTTTGTATTTTTTCAATGTTTTTGAGGTTTTGTATTTCTTCGGAGATGGACCCTTGGCAGCACGAGTCTATGTATATAGAAGGTATTGCCTGCCAAGGGCTTATCTCACTTTTTATAGGTTATTTTTTTTTAAAAACGGGTGCCAAATGTTAGGCCACTTCCCGCTTCCAGGGTTTGGGGTAAAGATACCCAATTGTGTACCTAAGGGGCCGCTCCTTTACCTATTGGGATGGAGGGTGCTGACTGATATGGCTCATTGGAGTCAGCTTCTATCATGTTGATCCCCATTTCGTCTGAGATGATGTCCCAAATGATAACTCAATTTTGTGGTGATTTACCACAGGAGGAGTTTGTTCAGGTACTGGCCGTCGTTCCTCGAAAAGGGACAATGCGGCCAAATCTATCTCCAAGCTAGGAAGGGAGATATGGGGATTGGTGAGATGTATTGGGGCTATGGATTTGTGTGGGGTTAAATGGGTTACCCCATTTCAGTTGATCTTTACGACCACTGCGCTGACGAAAGATTCCCTGATGTGCGGCCTAGGGCGAGGTTTCTCTTCTATATTGATTCCTCAAGCTCTTGCTGCTGCGGCAACCCTAGCGTTCTCTTTGGCCTCTTGGACCTCTTCCTCTGTGGGCTTGTATCCCAGCTCGAATCTGACATTCTACCCCTTAGCAACAACTGGCTCTCTTCTGTCATGTAATCTGGGCCCAAGCCCTCGGCCTTTCTGGTAGCCCCACTTTTAGAGCAATGCAACTACTGCTACCATACCGTCTACTGTTTTAGGCATGATGCCCTCTATGGGCTCCAGGAGTATTGTCGATACCTCATAATCAAAATTATGGAGGTCAACGCCCTCAGTAGTGTGCGACACATCCAACATATTGGGTTTTTCAATGCTATTAGCGACCTTTTCTTTCTCACTGTGCCCCTCACCACTGATCATGATGATCTTGTGTCCCGATGTAAACTTGAGTTTCTGGTGCAAGGTGGAAGGTATGGCTTCCACCTCGTGCAGCCACGGGCGCCCTAACAACAGATTGAATGAGGATTTAATATCCATTAGTTGAAACAAGATGGAAAAGATCATTGGCCCTATCAGCAGCTCAAGATCAACTTCTCCCATTATTTCTCTCCTGGTATTGTCAAACCCTCTAGCTCTGGTTCTGGTGGGTCTTAACATGCATGGATTGACCTCGATCTTGGTGGCAGTTCTTAACGGACATATGTTCAATGCAAACCCATTATCAATCAAAACCAAGGAAATGACCATATTTCCAGACCCAACGGTTATGTTCAAAGACTTTGAGTGACTACATCCTTCCTCAGGTAGATCAGCATCAGAAAGCGAGATGGCATTCAGAGCCATCACTTGCCTAATTATCTGCCCGACTTCATCTGGGCTAACTTGAAGTGATACATGTGCATTTTTTAATGCCCCCATTAATGCTTGAAAATGGAGTGGGGACGTCATTAATAGATCCCAAACGGTTATATGGGCAGGAATTCTTCTCAGTTGAGTCTCTAGTATATGTTCTCGACTCATTTTTTTGAAGGGGTTCACAGCACTGTCTTTCTTCCCCTCTGGTTGGGCTTGTGCTGCTATCAGTTCTTTTGGCTACTTCGATATCCTCCCTGACCTGGTAACAAAATCTACTGCCCCTTCTCTGCTACTGCTGTAGGCATTGACATCTGTTTGCTCGTAGCTTAGCGAGACTTGATGAGGATCATAGGGTGGTCTCGAGAGCTGGAAAGGTATGGCTACCGGTACGTGAGGCACTTGTATTGTGGGCTCAGGAGCTGTAGGCAACACCTGATTTATTTTGGTGGTAGTGGGTTGGGTGGACAAATTGGGCCAGATAGGGGTGGTGAAGCTTGAGGGTGGTGGAATTGGAGGGAAGGAGATAAAAGTAGGTCATTGATAGCTGGTGGGCACTGGCGGGAGATGGGGGGTCTGATGAGCCATTAGGTAATTGACCAGGGTGGTGGAGTTCGCAGGCAAAACATGGGGTGATGGGATGTGCGCAAGCAATTGATAATCGACGGGTGCAGGTGTGGGATTGGGGGCCTGATGGCTTATTAGGTAATTGATGGGGCAGTGGAGTTTGTCGGTAGTTGAACTGGGGGGAATGGGGTGGGCGCAGGCCATTGATAACTGGAGGGTGCGGGCGTAGGATTGGGTCCTGTTGGCTCATCGGCTAATTCCTGAGGGTTGTGGTGTATGGTTGGTATGCATTGATATGTACATAATTGACAGGTGTGGTGGATGGAAAGTATGCCCTGAGATCCAAGGGTTCAATTTGTGAGGTCAGGTTGGGGAAATATTCTGACAAATTTAGGGGTTCAATTACCCCTATGTTCCTCTCTTCCATGTTTCTTGACAATGGCACTACATAACTCTCTTGATCACTGATATAATCGGATGGGTCAAATTCAAACTCCTCCTCATCTTCTATCATTCCGACGGTGGGTCTGGGACCTACTCCTTTGGTAGGATGTGGGGGTAGTGGCACTTGGTGAATATTAGCATGCTGAGAAGGTGTAGGGGGAATAATTTTCTCGACGTCGATCAAATCTTGGATTGCGTGCTTCAATGGGAAGTAGTGATCAGTCGGGGGACCTGGACCCTGATGAATATTGCAGTGTGTATTCGAGTCATAGTTCTTTGGGATTAGATGGGGAGGAGGTTGTGATTGACGAATAGTGACTAATCCTTTTTCCACTAACAAAGGTAGAAGCACACTCAACGATTGCCCTAGGGGCGTGAAAACGCGGTCGTAGCGGGCTCTCCTCTGCTCTTGAGTCATTTGCATTCCTTGCCCATTCCCTATTCTCTGCATCTACACATGCCTAGCTGGTGCTAGCGAGGCAGCCTGAAATTGAAATGGGGTTGTATTGTTATTGGGCCTGGTATTGTCAATATTTTGGACATCGCCCCTTATTCTCTTATCGTTCCTTTGATCTGAAAACATCCTAACCCCACTGGGTCCACTTGGCATGTTTTACTTAGATGGCCCTCCTTGATGCCATCCTCACATCGGTTAGCATTTCTCACCAGATCAGCAAAGCTGGACTGCTGCTGGTACACCAAAAAGTTTGAGATCACTGGCAGAGTATTCTTTGAGATCATCTCAATCTACTCATCATCAGGTATTCTATTTTTGACCTGAGCTGCTAGGGCTCTCCAACGTCCCAAGTAGTCGCTGAAGGTCTCATTCTGGTTCTGTTTCAAGCGGGCCGAGTCTGACTTTCGCGGCTTAATGTCTATATTATAGACATATTGTTCTTGAAAGAGGTGTGTCAAGTCCCTCCACATTTTTATCATGGATGGTTCTAAAGATGTGAACCATCTTAAAGTCGGACCGGTCAGACTCTTCTGAAAGACTTTTATTAGTAGTCTTTCGTCCCCTCCGTATTGGCACATGTCCCCACAATAGGACTTCAGGTGCGCGATCGGATTGCCAGTGCCATTATATTTGTCAAAGGCAAGCATTTTAAATTTGGGGGCAGGGGGAGCTCAGTGAACAAGCATAAATCTGTGAAGTTCATGGCATGGATTTCAGCACCACCCATTTTCATCAGCTTCTTTTGTATTTTGTCCAACTGTTCTTTCAGCTGCTCTGATTCTTTCGATACAGGGACGACTTTCTCAGCCATTAGTTGGACTTCACTGTGGCCACCAAGGGGTGGGAAATTATGGGAGGAGGGTTAAGGTTGGTCAATGCCCCAGCGTAGGCACTGCTATTCCTAATCTCGTCCTCCTCATACTGCTGGTCGGCATAATGTGCAGTGAGGGCTGGATTCTCTTATTGTTGTTGCACGAGTTGGACGGGAATGACATGAGTGGGGGTTGGGTGAGGGAAGGTTTTTTGAGTTATGGGATTTTGGTTTTGAGGTGGGGCCTGAAGTGGCCATTCGGTATGGGAGAAAGTTTGGAGATGGCCTTGGGGTGTGGGGCCATGGGAAAATTGGGTTTGGAGTAGGGTTTGACCTGGGTGTGGAGGCTAGGTGAAATGTTGGGGGTATTGCGGAAGGTATGAGTGTGGGGTTTGGGCTTGGGCCACGAAGCCTTGGTCATGATAAGGTTGGGCCATGGGCCATTGGTGGATTTGGGACACGGACCCTTGGTAGGTATGGGCTGTGGGCCCTTGATAGGTTTGGGCTATGGGAACTTGGTGGGCCTGACCCAATGAGCCTTGATGGGTCTGGGTCATGGGCCCTCGATGGGTTTGTGCCATGAATCCTTGATGAGTCTGGCCCAATGGGCCCTGAGGGGTCTGGCCCAATGGGATCTGATGGGTCTGGGCCATGGGTAGTTTTGGGTGGTAGGGTATTGGGCCATGGAGCCCTGGGATATGTGGGAAAAGGGGGTTTGGGCCAATGGGCCTTGGGGCATGTGGGAGTTTGGAGATTGGGCCATTGGGCTTGGGGTGTATGGGTAGTGGGAGGTCGGGCCATGGGTCTTGGGGCATGTGGGTAATGGGGGTTTGGATGGTGTGGATTATGGGGGGTTGATGGGGGTAATGGGGGAGTGAGTCCTGGAGATTGGCTAGGGTATGGGATGGGTTCATGGGCATGGAGTGCGGAGGAGAGGTATTTTGAGAAGCCTTCCATGAGGAGTAGACTTGGAACATCCCCTCCATCCTGGCCATGGAGGGGAGATCGGATGTGGATGGTGGATTTAAGGGGTGATGAGACGTAGATGGGGGGGATGTTGAGGAAAAATTAGGTATGGCTCCGGTATGATCGGGCATGGCCATGGTAGGTAGTGGGATATGGGGTGGATGAGATGGGTCATTGGGAAAGGGGAAGGTATGGTGGATGTATGGGGATGATGAAAGGTTAGGTGTAGGTGTTTGGGAAAAATCAGGCATGGCCTCAGTAATAATGGGCATGACCCGGGTAGATGGGGGGATTTATGGGGGGTTGGATAGGGAGGATGTGGTGTATGTGAATGTGGGTGGATCGGGCCTATAGGGGGAAGATGGGAAATGGGGCATGGATGTAGATTGGGAGAATGGGTTTGGGTTTTGTATGGATGTAGAGGGGAAATGGCATGGATTTGGCATGGGTATAGTTTGGGCAAAAGATGGAGAATGGGGGGTTAGACTTTGGATATTTTAGGAGGTAGTGGTTGAAAAAATGGGGGTGTCAAACGGGCCGAAAGCAGCAAAGGGTGATTGGGCGGGGGGATGGTGGAAAAAACATCTTCCGAATGGGAGTGGGTTGGAGAATGTGGCGGGGATGAGTCAGGATAGGCGTAAGCCGGGTCCACTACCCATGACATGTCTCGGTATCGGGTTGGGTATGGGTGCCTTAGATAAGGCCCGAAAATCCTCCTCCTTCTTCCCCTATGGGACGGCGGAGGGCAAGATGATGTCGTTGTGCCAGCACCACAAACTATATTTTTTTGGTTTTTGATTTGCTTTTTATTTTTTTTTTGAGAAAAAGTTTTTGACAAACAAAGGTTCCGAGGCCTTAAAATTCCCTTCTCGGGTGGCACTCGTATCCTAATTCAAGTCTCGCGGCTATGATTCCGACATGATTCGGAAGAATCAAAGGAGAACCTTCGATCTATTGAAGGCACAAAAATCGAGGCAAACAACCCGATCTCCCGAAATGGGCTAAAAAGAAATTGCCCGCTTTTAATGTGTGAGGGCGTCATGGGTGTCGGAGATGGCGGGGCCCAAACAAGGCACTAAGCATACTGATCGGGGGACTCGGGAGGTGAAGAAGGCCACAGATTCGGGCTAGTGTTCTGTTAATAGACCTGGCGCAACTAATACATGCACCCAGGTTGCAGGGGCACTTTTTACATTGGCGTAACTATTAGTTGGGCCAAGGTAAAAAGTGGGATTTTAAAGCTAGCGCAACTAAATAGTTGCGCCAGTTATAAATTCTAGTTTTTTGCACTGGCACAACTAATACTTACGCCAGGTAAAAAATGCTGCTCCAGAACTGATGATAGCAGGCACTAACGCTCGAAATGAGTTTTTTTTTTGGCTTTTTGTGGAAGCTAGGCTTCTGAGAACTGAGCTATTTTTTGGTGATCGATTATCTCCTAACCGCACCTAACTGGTTTGAGTCTGGTATAACTCGCTAACGCGTTCCCCAAAGGTTTTAAGCTTTGGAATGAGAACCCACCCGATATACCTCCGGCGCGAGCGCCTTCTCAGATACTAGGTGGGCTGGAACTTTTCTGGATCATCACCACTAGGGGCTGCTGCCATACTAAGACCCGGGTGGTTGTGTGTTTCCTTTTAAAATCTACCCCATAAAAGCAAATTAATTAAGCTCCCTAACTTGGATCAATTTTAATTTTTTTTTCAAAGCTTTTCTCTTTTTTTAAAAAAGTTTTCTTTAGTTCAAAGACCAGGGGTGATGATCCCATGCCGCCACTATGGGCCAGCGTCCACTGTTGGGATATATTTGCACAAGTAGGCGCTTTAAATGATGGAAATTTAAAGAAATTGAAACACAATGCTCTAGTAGGCCCGTCGATCGGCTAAGGTACTAAAAATGACAGAAAAGTAAAGAAATTATAAGACTGTGTGCATGTAGGCCCGCCAATCGGCTAAGGCTCGTAAATGACAGAAAAGTAGGAGTGAGAAAAATAAAAAAAATAGTGAAAAAATAGAAAAATGGTTAGTGAAAAATAAAAAATAAAGGGCCAAATATCAAGGAGAAGCTCTACAAGCTATACCCAGCAGAGTCACCATCTGTGCAACCATTGGATTTGTGACGATCCTGTCGCGGCGATGCGCTCACTTGTAAAGAAATATAGAGTTGCAACCCGGAGCTTTCGGTGTCCCAGGAAACCTATTTCATTTTTATGAGCACCGAAGTGCTAAAAATATGACTCTGATTCCGGTCCACACCAAAGGCTCTTGGTAGAGGCTTCGATTATCGATCGGAAAAGTGTTAGGCACCCGATCAACCTGCTTAAAGCGGTCTCTGCTAATGGCCAAAAATAAAATAAAGTAAAAGAAAAAAAAATAGCTTCCTCTTGCCCAAAAGGGGTTAGAATCCTATTTGTGCCCCTCTATTCCTACCGAAAAGTAGGCGGCATAACGGCACAAATGGGAGGATGGAGGGAGCTAGAAAGAGATAGGAGAAAAAAGGGGAGAGCCGGAGCCCTCGGGCCCTTGTAGCACCAATGCCTGCTGCTGCTGCTGGGGTTGTTGAAAATTATTTTTCCTCCACCTCAAATTAGGGTGGTTTCTCCACTGATACGCAACAAGCTGTTGCCCATAGGATTGGATAGCATTGGTATGTTCCATGAAAAATTCAGGGTATTGTCCTGCTGATGGATAGTCCATAAATGAATGTGTAGGGGACTAGCATAATAGGCATGCCTCCTCTACTTGTGGAGCCATTTTGAGTTGCATCACATTCATCAATCTATCAAATTTCACGCTTAGACTATCGACCTTTCTCTCCAGGTCATTATGCACATTCACCTCATACATTCTTCTTCTAGGAGCTGATTTTTTTCCCATTTTAGCAGGAGTTTCAATGTCATTTTGGGATAGAGTCTCTTGCTGCATGGAATTCTCATTGATGGCATCAAAAAGCTCCCATACCTCATCAACTGTCTCGTGAAGGTAAGTACCTCCACATGAGGCATCCACCATACCCCTGCTCTTGGGATCAATTCCCTGGTAGAAGCACTGGACAAGCTACCACTTAGGAAGTTGATGGTGGGGGCACTGTTTTGGCAGTTCTTGGAACCTCTCCCATCCCTCATGAAAATTTTCAGTTGGAAGTTGAGCAAATGAAATTATACTCTTCCTCAACTGGGTAGTTTCAGGCATAGGAAAGAATTTAGCCAAAAATTGGCATTGGAGGTCATTCCAGGATTGTATGTTGTTTGTTGGGAGCATGGAGAGCTAAGTTTTAGCTTTATCCTTTAGTGAAAAAGGAAAAAAACTCATTTTGGTGGCTTCCTCTCCCAAGCTAGCAATATTGAAGGTGATGCATAGGGCTAGGAACTCATCTATATGCTTATATGGGTCTTCCTTACTTAGCCCATGAAAGGATGGCAACATTTTGATGGTAGAGGACTTAATTTCATAATTTCCTTCTACTACAGGAAATTGAATGTAGAAGAGGGATGTGTATGCCCCTGATGCATAGTATTCTTTCAGAGTTCTTTGTTGCTCACCCATCTCAGTTGGCTCAGTATTAAGTGCAGGGGTGGTGTTCCTAAGTCTAAGGACCCTTTCTACCTCAGGATTTAAAGGTTCTATTAGAGGTCTAAGGAGCCTTCTACCATGCATACACACACACACAAAAACATGTAATGGAGAACACTACAAATTTATCAACAAAATTTACAGCTAAGTAATACTACTGCAAATGAATTTCAACAGAAATAGAACTAAAGTAAAGGGAGAAAGAAATGCAAACTATCAGCAAAGCTCCAACTGCATTTACTAATTCCACCCTCTTGCTGCTGTTCGAGATCTGTAAAAACCAATATAAAATTAGTAGGACTTTTATTCAGAAATAGGCACTGCTACAAATAAATTTATAAACACAAATAAAAACACTCAAATCTACTAAATAGATCAAGATATCCCTGACAGCAGCGCCAAAAACTTGTTAGTAATTTTATGGCTGCTATTTATTTATTAGTGAGAAAACCAGTGGTGAAAATAATAAAGCAAAGCAAAAGATAGAGAGATGGAAAGGGGGTGAACACAGCAACTCAAAATACATAGTATTGCAAGATCCAGGGCTGTTGTAGCAAGTTTTGATAAGTAAGAGTTTGTCCCACAGGGAAACCTGATCTAGAACCACAAAGGGTTGTTTTAGTAGACCTCCAGATCTGACTACAAATCTGGCAGTCCTAACCTAAGTTAATGAAGGGAAGTGTTGGGTTGTCACAAAAATAAAATAAAAACATAAAAAATAGAGTACAGTCCTATACTATGAGAAAGGGTTTGAAGATGATGATGGTTTTGTAAAAATAAAATAGAAAATGTTGAGAAATAATAAAATAGGGCAAATGCAAGGTATATGAATCCAATCAAACCCAGAGTTGTGGGCTAGTCTTAGGGCTATGATCTATCCACTGAATGGTCATAGATCATCCCAGAGATATAGCTCAATCAAGGGATTGAGATCAGAACATTAAAGCTGATGCAACTGCTAGGGATGTCTAGCAACAAGCTCATGCAGCCCTAGGAGTAGACAGTCAATAAAAATCCTATTAAAAAGCTCAAGGAAATTACAGACTGTATAAATCAATAAAATTAGCTTGCATTGAATTCAAAGTACTTACAATGAAGCTCTCTCTCTCTCTCAGCTACAGCCAATACAGAGTCTACACCATTACAAGCTTATACAACTCTTATTACAACATCAAAGCAGTCCTATCTATTATAAAAGATCTCAACTAGCAAGTGCTGAGCTGAGGAGGGAAGAAAATAGAAAAAGGAATGACCTAACCCTACCCTAAACTGACCTAAGCAAATAGAGAACTCACAATCGAATTAGATTAAGAGTTAGATGCTTCATTCAGCTGAAAACTATAGCTTATATACAAAGTGTCTAGTGCCTAGGCCAATAGGAAAACATAAGAGGAAAAACCCTAGTTGTTACTGCTGTCGTGGCTCCTTTGTAGCCCTTAGATGCCTCGAGATGTGTGAAAATAGATTAGAGCCTCGGGATGTGTGCCCTAAAAATGGGGAAATTCCCATTATATCCCTGAGGTGGACTGAGAAAATAGGATCCTGAGCCTCGCGAGGCTGGATTACTGGATTTCTGCATATCACGTGGCTCTTCGCGCGAATGAAATGATGGCTGAAGGAGCTTTGTGAGATTCCAATTACAGTGAAGAGCATAGCTCTCATGGCTTTGTTTACTCCTCGCGAGGATATGCTTCAAGTAGTTCAAGTTGTGAGGGTCTAGCATGGAGGATTTTCTTTGTATATTTAATCTCGCGAGGACCCTTGTGAGGATGCTTTGGCCTCTTCGCGTGACTGGCTTTTACTCTAAAGTGCGCAAGATCTGTGCAAGGAATTTTCTAAAGCTGTGAGTACGTGAGAGCCACGCGACGTGAAATAAGTGTGAGAAGCCTGATTTGTAGATGAACTTAGCCAGAACTACGCGAGTACATTGCCTGATGCTTTAATCCTCGCGAGGTCTACGTGACTTAAACTTCTAAAGCTCCTCTTTACTGATCTGCATGAGATCCTTGCGAGGATCTTTGCGTTGCAGGTTCTAACCTTGCGAGAGCCTCGTGAGGTTGCTTCTGGATGGTTTAAACCTCACAAGAGCCTCACTTTGAACTGCGCGTGGCTGCCTTCTACTCTTTTGCTGCAGTGCACATGCTGCTACAGCAATCTTCTCTGCTCAGGTCTAACTTTCTCTCATCTGATGGGCTTCCTGGGCCCACTTAGGCAGCCACTATGGGCACCATGGTGTGTACCACCATGGTGTTTCTTCTGATCTTGTTCAGCTCCAAAGATTGGCTTTAAAACTCTCTTCTTTGGCCTCCAAAGCATGGACTGTTAGGCTCAGCTGCAGTTGTTATTATTAACTACAAACATACTAAAATACAATTATTAGATTGCTCCAAGGAGTAGTAAAGGCTAGGTTAAGAGGTGAAAAATGGTATTTTTTAGTGCTTAAAACTTCCCCGATCTCCAGAAGCTCAAGATCAATATGATCAGTAACACAAAGTATTGAGCTCAGCATAAAATATCTATGGTGCTTTGTAGGGAGGCACTAATTATTCTTCATGCCTTGAAACATTTAACTAATAAGCATGGATATAATAATTATTATTCGATTAACATAATAATGATCTTAAGATAGAAAATTTATGATTAAATAAAACCATCCTTGTGAAAGACAATCATGAAATAGATACTTATGAGAAATTATGTTCTTATTATTTCATATATTTTATTCAAGGCTTGAATCTTGTATATTTAATGAAACATCACACGAATAATTATTTTCTCTCAGCATGACATGTCTTGATATTCTTACATGACTTAAATTTAACTTAAAATATGCACATAATTAGGTGACAAAGCTATAATACTTTTATAACCGATGTGATCACGGCCATCGTCGCCCATGGATAATTTTCATGATTAGCTATAGCCCTTGCTAAGTGAGGTGGATCGTGCTCGATCCATTTCTTGTCATGTCATGATGGGATCCTTTAAATATCATGAATAATTTATGTATAGTATCACTTGCCTTCTTAGCGTATTAATAATAATAGTCTTTATTTTGTCTTGCCATAAATTCATGTCATGTCCTATCTTGTTATTCCATGTACATTTATTCATGCCTTGAAATTCTTTGGACTTATTAAATCCTTGACTATTTGTGTCTTGCATTTCTTACTTAATAATTATATGTGGAAAGTCATGATCTGATAGAGTTATCAATCATATCGAACTCGATGCTATTAAACCATCACGGAAAAATTATTAATGGCATCCCATACCACCATAGCTTTCACAACTCACGATGGACCCTAATACGGGTCCAATGTTATTCACTCTAATACCAAATCACGACGAAGACATATCTTTTCTTGTTATCATATTTTCTTAAATTTTTTATACATTCTTCAATAACCATATCATGTAATTTCTTAATCAATGAAACATAAGTATTAAGCATACACACCCACCCTTATATAAGTGTTAGACATTAAGTCCAATTTCGATCACTGTAATATAAATGTTAGGCATAAGCTATACAAAAGGAATAGTAGATTGGATCGACTATATCAAAATATATGTTTCAGGATTTAACTAACCGATCAATGACTCCAATTAAAAAAACTCTTAGTGCAATAAGAATAAAAGAAATATTAGTGACATGTTGAAACAGTCATAACCCCATCATCATAGGCAAATGAGGCCTACATGTGTATAAAATAATTCTGAAATAACAATGCAATCTGATCAAATTATATGACCTAATTAGTCAAAAATTTAAATTTTATAATTTATATAAGAACTAGACAAATTCAAACTTCAGATATGAAAATCACTAAGATCCGTGAAGGGCTAAGCATACTAAAATTTTCTTGATTCCTCACATATGGGTGTCTGATAAAGGTCAAATGTAAGTTCGCAGAACAGTTAAACAAAAATCAAATGCAAAAATATACTATGCAGATTTTAAAGTAGGTATCTTGGGGTCAATTTTTGATATGACTAGAGACTGATTTAACCTTAGATGTAAGAATAGTTTTGGTAGAAGGCATTACCATCTACATTAACTCTCCTGTGGTTCATCCATGGGAGGTTTATAAAAGTTTATACGGCGGAATGAAGTAAGGGAGAAATCTAAACTGGTTAGAGAGAAATTGGAGATGCTAAATCAAATTGTCCAAGGCATGGCCATCAAAATAACATATCATAAATATGAATTAACATACTTATCCTAGCACACATATAATAAATTATTTAAATAAATTATAAAGTGAAAAATGGTAATCAATGAAGGTATTTATTCATACTTGGTTAGGTAAATAAGTATGATAAACATAGGTCATGATGAATTAAAGAATAGTTTCTTATTCGTACACTACTAATTTGTCAAATGAATTAATAAAAACATAAATAATTAAATTCCCCTACCTCGGGTCCTAATGTCACACTGGATTGATGTAACTATTTCAATCATTTTATCGAATATTTTGAATTCTACACTGACGATCGATCTCTTTCATTTATGCACAATGGTAATCTCTGAAACCCGTGATTATTTTTCATTAATAACAGATATAAATGCTAGTCTTCTATTCAAATTGTTATGTAAAATACATTGTCAAAATGCCAATAGATTAGCTCTAATATTGTATTCCCAAAAGGGAAAATTGGAGAGAGAGAGAGAGCTAGGATGTTGTTAGAGAAACATCAATATACCTTTACCATCTGTGGCATAGAGAGGGGTGAAGAAGGGAAGATCTTGCATTCTCTTTATTTTAAGGATTTTATATTAACTAAGGACAATGAGAGAGGTTTTAGAAGGAGATCTCATATGAAGGAGAACGATGAGATTCTTTTACGCTCGCTAGAGAAATCATAGAGAGGGAAGAGAAGTGATCTCATGCTATAATTTTAGGAGGGTGTTGCTTAGAGATGGGTGACCAGTTGTGTAACATCTCAAAATATTTTGAACCCAAACGTGCTCGATTTGGTATACGTCTTCGTGAAGGCACGCAATCCCACCTTGAATTTTTAATGATTAATTTATAAAAATATAATTTGTGTGTAAAAGTAAGCCTAGGATCATATTTTTACCTTTGATAAGAAGCTCGTACACCGACTCACAGTGTGCTAGCTTGGTACCAAATAGGTTCCCAAAAGTTAAAGGATAAAGTCAAGTGAAATAAAATATCTAAGATATTTCATTTGCGTTTATTTGTAAGAGGGAGAGAGAGTGAGAGAGAGAGCTTTCACCTTCTCCCCAAACCTCTCTCGAAACCCAGCCGGAGATCCATTTGCAAGCTCCACCTTCGTCTTCACGAGAAAAGTGTCATCTTCTCCTTCGCATGAGCTTCGCTTTCTCGATGATTCTGATTGCGAGTTAGTTACGACCACTAGAGATCCTCTAGCTTCGACAATGATAGATCAAGGAAAGGGAGAGAGCATAACTTTGATCTAGCTCGAATCGGTCATCGTGAGTGAGGTGTGCATGAGTTAAAAGGTGAAGATCAGTTAGTGCTAGCATGGAGTTCCATTTTGATCTCGATCGACATGGAATGCTGCAAGATTTACTCTGAAACCCTCTTTGGCAACGATCATCGCAATTTGCGTAAATGATCTAAAAAGGTGAGCATCATAGTGTCATTGTGTGATATTATCTATTCCTAAGCTTAGATTAATAAGTGTGTGAAAATTGATGAAGATCATTTGAAATTTGGAAGAAAATGGATCAAGGAAGAAGAAGCTTGAGTGGGCTATTGAATCTGTCAAAACCAATCAATCGGTTTAAACTGATCAGGAGGATTGGATAGAATAGGAAGGTGCCATATTCTGGAGAAACCGATTGATCGAATTTCTCAGCCTTTAGAAACTGATCGATCGGTTTGCTCAATCTTTGACTACTTCAACTTTTCCTTAGAAAAACTTTGAGAAACTTTGAGTCATCATTGACACGTAGTGCACGATCTTGGTGTGATCTAGGTTAAGAGTGGGGGACATTGATAAGGACCTTCGTTTGCATCGAACCTACGGTAAGGAAAACTCAATATTTAATTCTCATTTTTGGTTTTGATCCATAGAATCCATGATATGATTAACATGAATCTGAACATAAATTTGACTATGAAGTAACCATAGAAATTGTATGTTTCATTGAATGCTCGAACTCTAAATGTGAATCATTGAAATTGAACATCGATTCCGAATCACCGTCTTGATGAATTTGAAATCTTTGAACTCCGAAATTAGTTATATGTTGTAACTTTTATTTAAACATCGTACATCAGTGTTGCATGCTGATTTAAGGTTATGTGAACAAAACCCCATATGGATTGTTGGTGGTTTATACCATCCACCATGGATTGGTACGGCAGTTTATACCGTACATTTGTAAGTGTTTCTGGAACACTTATGGTTAGTGAATTCCCATCGATAAATTGGCTGAAGAACGCTATACTGCATTGGAGTTACTTAAGTTACAATTTAAGTCACTAATGAATTAGGTATCATATGTATGATATGAGGAAAGAATGGAAAATCGAAGTCATATGGAATTTCCTAGTCCCAATTGAAAATCATTTTTGAAAGCAAAAGTTTTTTTAATCCTATTTGAACATGAAATGACATTTGAAAGTTCATCATTTGATTCAGTTTTGATATGATAAATGTTGTTGATTATAGTCATTGAACCTATGTTTCGAATTGATGAAATTGAGTTAGTATTGATCTTTCTCCTACTGAGCTTAGACTATTAGCTCAACCCGACATCTTATGTCATAGGTTTAAACTTGGATCGGGATCCTGAGCTAGAGGAGGTTCCTGATTACGTATCAGAGGCGAAAGAGGAGCTTCGAACTGGGGATAATTTTCCATAGTGTTGATAGTTTTGAACTCAGTACGGTATAGGAATTATTTTTGTGCACATATGTTTTGGAACCACTATTTAGGTGACGGTTGGCCATCACCGGTGGTAATTTTTGTTAGTTTTGGATTATGTCATGTATAGAACTGGAATCGAAATAGTGTCATATGATATTTGCTTTGCCTTCTGTATATGTACGTATGAATCATAAAGCATTGGACGATTCGGTTTTTTATTATGTTTCACGTACAGGAAGAATCAAATAATCACCTGACGACCCAACTTTTCCTAGAAATTTGTGTCGAAAAAGTCGGGCTATCACAGTTGGTATCAGAGCAATGCCTTTAGATTCAGATTCTGGAGGACCAAGGGTTTGATCTTGTCACATTCAATACTGATCAAAATTCTTTTTCGATTAATGACAAATCAGTATGGTCCCAGGCATCAGAGGTAGAGGTAGAGGTTGAGTTGGACCGGGGATGATCCGCATGAGAGACGTACCGAGTTCCAAGGGCCCATCAGGTGGTGCTAGAATTGGCACTGACCCTAATACCATTCCATTAGAGGATGGAAATAATGATGGGGGTTCTGACACCATCCCAATTGGTGGAGGAAGTAACGATGGACTGCATGGGCAATTGTTGGAGACAATGGTCAACACAATGGCCCAACTTGTAATGAGACGCCCACCTTCTGGATTCCATGAGTTTAGGAGAATGAATCCTCTAAGCTTTCAAGGTCAACCTGATCCACTTGAAGTAGAACATTGGTTAAATCAGATGGAGAAGCTCCATTTGTTGATTCCAAGCACCGAGGAAGAGAAAGTTGGTTGGGTTGCCTCCCAATTGACAGGAGCTGAAGATGCTTGGTGGAAATATGCATAGAGGATCAGATTACAAGAGATCCCTATTCCCCCATGGCCATGGGTGTAATTTGTTTATGAGTTTAACGAACAATACTTCCCCGATATAGTAAGGGATCAATGGGAAGTTAAGTTCGTGTCATTAGAACAGGGTCAGATGACCGTACGAGAGTATGAAGCCTAGTTCATGAGGCTTGACAAATTCGTACCTCTTCATGCCGCCACAGAACTTATGAAGATGAAGAAGTTCGAGCGTGGCTTGTAACCGGCCATCAAAGGAAGAATTTCCTTATTCAGAGTGAAGACTTATGCAGAAGTCATTGAATTGGCACTTATTGCTGAGCAGGACATAGAAGATATGTATCAGAGGAGAGAGATACATAATAAGAACAGAGTGAGTGGGACACAATTATATGCTTCCAAGCAATCGAGCAAGAAACAAAGGATGTTGATGCCAACACCCAGTCGACCTTCTCAGTCCACTTACTCAACACCAAGTAGGTCTACTCATTCTACTTATTCGAATCCAGCTGGGTCAGCACCTACAAGATAATTTTGCCCTTTCAATCCAGTTAGAACGGGGATGACGAGGGGGCAACCGGCTTCATGTGTCGCATCATCTGCACCCATGGAGAAGTGCACACGGTGTGGAAGGACGCACAAAGACGAAGAGTGCAGGTGGACGACGGGTGCTTGCTTTAAGTGTGGCAAGCAAGGGCATTTGATTCGGGATTGTTCCGAGTGGAAGAGAAGACCAATGATAGCAACGATGACTAAGAGACCTTGGGTAATGACTCAGAGGCTCTCACGACCTACTGTAGAGGGTAAGGCTTATGCTGTCTCGGCACGAGATGCCCAGGCAACAAATGATGTGATCCAAGGTATGATTACACCATTAGTGGTTAAATTATTACCTTATTCAGTTGATAAGTGTCTTTAAAGTATGTTTCTAGTTAGAAGACTTCATGAATGCTACAACACTGTCTTAGATGAACTTAGCTAAACTATGTTCGTGAAAACATAGGTACTTTACACATGCACCAGGAAAGTGATATATGTTATCACGAGGCACGAGTATTGATTGACCCTGGGTCTACTCACTCTTTTGTGATGTCTCAATTTGCTATGAAATTGAGCATCAAACCTGAACCAATGGACTTCATTTTGGCAGTGTCAGTTCCTACGGGAGGCTCAGTGAGTACCGACATGGTGTGTCGATCGGTCATTATTTTAATTAAAGATCAAGAGACCATGGCCAATTTATTCTTTTTAGATATGAAAGGATTCGATGTAATCCTCAGTATGAACTGGCTATCTGCTTATCACACGAGAATCGATTACCTTTGAAAGGTGGTTACCTTTCACCGACCAAAGGGAAAATCCTTTCGATTTTAAGACATTAAGTCTAGCATCGCCCCATTTATTTCTACTACACGAGCAGAGACAATGGATGCTATGGATACCTCACGTTCGTGAAGAACCTACCATGAATAGGAAATAAATGTCATTGATTTTCCCATTGCATCCGAATTCCTGGATGTATTTCCCGAGGATCTCCCTTGACTACCACTGGATCAGGAAATCGAGTTCGCAATTGACTTAGCTCCAGGCACCGAGCTGTTATCGAAGGCACCATACCATATGGCATCAACAGAACTGAAGGAACTTAAGGAGCAGATGCAAGAGTTGTTGGATAAAGGATTTATCAGGCCTAGTGTCCCTATGGGGAGCACTGATTCTGTTGGTCAAAAAGAAGGACGGTGCGATGCGACTTTGTATTGATTATCGTTAATTGAACAAGTTGACGATCAAGAACTGCTATCCACTTCCTCAAATCAACGACCTCTTCGATCAACTACATGGCACAAAATTCTTCTCAAAGATCAACTTGAGGTCTGGTTACCATCAATTGAAAATCAAATTTGAGGACATTTCAAAGATCTCTTTTCACATGAGGTATGGCCACTATGAGTTTCTAGTGATACCATTTGGTTTGCCAAAAGCACCAGCGTTGTTTATGGATCTGATGAGCATGGTGTTCAAACCACACCTCGACAAGTATGTGGTTGTCTTCGTAGATGACATTCTCATTTATTCGATGACGAGAGAGGAGCATGAACAACATTTATGCACCACTCTCCAAGCAGTTTGTGATCATCAGTTATATGTGAAACTAAGCAAGTGTGAGTTTTGGTTAGAGAAGGTCAGCTTCTTAGGACATATTGTCTTTGAGGCTTGCATGACCGTTGATGCAGCTAAGATCGAGGCAGTTGTAAAGTGGGAGCAGTCGAAGATGATGATGGAAGTTCGTAGCTTCCTTGGTCTGGCTGAGTACTATAGGAGATTCATCGAAGGTTTCTCTAAGATTTTGGGTTCGCTTACACAGCTCACGAGAAAGGATGTAAAATTTGTATGGACTGAAAAGTGTGAAAAGAAGAGTAAGCTAACCACCGCGCTAGTGCTTTCCATACCATCAGGCAGTGGAGGTTTTGTAGTATTCAGTGATGTGTCACACAGTGGATTAGGTTGTGTGCTTAATCAGAATGAGAGAGTCATTGCTTACGGCTCTCGATAGCTCAAGGACTATGAAAAGAATTATCCAACTCATGACCTTGAGTTGGCAGCAGTCATCATTGTCCTGAATATTTGGAGGCATACCCTTATGGGGAAAGATTTGACATATTTACAGATCACAAGAGCCTCAAATACCTTTTCACACAAAAATACTTGAACATGAGGCAGAGAAGATGGACGGAATTTCTCAAAGATTATGATTTCTCCTTCAAGTACCACCCCAAGAAGGCTAATGTCGTGACAGACGCATTACCCCAAAAGTCTTCTGCTCAGTTATCACACCTCATCGCAAGAGTGCACCGATAGCACTTACTCGAAGATATGGCCCTAAGTGACACACGGTTCGATGTTAAGGGTCTAAGAGCTTTAATGGCTACTATTGTTATTCGGTAGACGCTTTTCAAGAACATCCAAAATCTGCAGATGACTAATGAAGACCTTATAGCCATCAGACATGATGTGATTAACAAGAATCAACCAGATTTCTCCCTTACAGAGGATGAATCACTACTATTTTGAGGTCGAGTGTGCGTGCCAACCAACACTGAGCTTCAAGACACAATTCTAGAGGAAGCTCACAAGTAGATGTACGCCATCCACCCAGGGAGTACCAAGATGTACCAGGATCTGAAAAAGAGTTTTTGGTGGTGGGGTTTGAAGAATGATGTAGCAGACTATGTTTTAAAGTGCTTAGTGTGTCAACAAGTTAAGATCGATCATCGTAACCAGTCTAGTCTATTACAGCCATTGCTAATACTAGAGTGGAAATGGGAAGCCATATCAATGGACTTCATTATTGGTTTTCCAAAAATAGTGAAAGGGCATAATGCTATTTGGGTAGTCGTGGATCAATTAATCAAATCTGCACACTTCTTACCATGCAGTACGAGGTAATACAGCCAGTAAACTAGCAAAGTTGTACCTCAAGAAGATTGTCAGACTGCATGGTATACCTATCAGCATAATATCAGACAGAGACCCACTATATGCATCACAATTTGGCATCATTTTCATGAAGGAATGGGTTCTAAGTTAGATTTCAGCTCTACATTTCACCCTCAGATAAGCAAACTGAAAGGGTGAACCAGGTAATTGAAGGCATGCTATGGGCTTGTATGTTGGACTTTCAAGGATCATGAGATAAGCATTTACCCCTGATCGAGTTCGCATACAACAATAGTCATCAGACGAGTATTGAAATGGTACCATTTGAAGCTTTGTATGGTCGGAGATGTAAGTCTCCACTCAATTGAGAAGAAGTTAGTGAGAAACTCATTTTGGGTCCCGAGATCGTGGAAAGTATGATCGAGACAATTCAGTTAATTCGCGACAGGTTGCGAGTTGTGCAGAGTCACCAAAAGAGTTATGCCGATATCAAAAGAGTCAATGTTGAATTTCAAGTAGGGGACAATGTTTTTGTCAAGATTTCACCCACTAATGGAGTGATGTGTTTCAGAAAGCGTGAGAAGCTAAGCCAGCAATATGTTGGACCTTTAGAAATACTAGGTCGAGTTGGCGAAGTCACATATCGACTTGCCTTACCGTCACAACTATCAAGTATCCACAATGTATTCCAAGTGTTAATATTACAGAAATACGTGAATGACCCAACTCATGTCTTGGACTAGCAACCTATTGAGCATTAAGAAGATTTAACGATAGCCGAAGAATCGATACAAATTTTAGACTCTAAAGAGCAGACCTTACGAACCAAACATATCCTCTTAGTATTGGTGAAGTGGCGGAACCACTTTTTAAAAGAAGCCACTTGGGAACGCGAAGTAGAGATCCGTGATTAGTACCCACATCTATTTGAATGAAGCTCTTAAATTCTGTGAGTACTTGTAGGTTAAAGAATAAAGTAATACTTCAATAACAAATTAACATTCTAGGTATTCTCATTTTGTACAATTTCCTTCAATGTACGTGAGGGGTCATGTCGGTTTCATTTTAATTATTCCATGTTGTGTTTTCAGGTTCACTCTCAATCCAAATGAATGTGTGTTCCACTAAATGTTAGTTTCAAAAATATCATCAAATTGGGAAATCGGAATACCGAATGTAAATTTGATGTGATTGTAGGGGTATAAAGTATGTATGCTGAGTGTGGTGTACAGGTACAGAAGAGAAATTGTGACTCAAAGTCCTCAAAATAGGTGCGAAGAGTTTCATTCAAAATTTCAAGCTTGAAATTTTATGAGAAAACGAATCAATCAGATTTTCTCTTTGGACAAACTGATCGAGAGGTTTTGTCAGGCGGCTGAGTGTAAAGTAAAACTGATCGAGCAGTTTTGGAAACTGATCGAGCAGTTTTGACAGTATAAGAAGGTCCTGGGTTCTTTTCTCTCATTTGCATGACTCCACTTAGAAATTTTAGGGATTTTCTCCTCTTTTCCATGAGCACTCGCTACACCTCATTCAAGGTTCGCGAAAGCATCAATTTCTTTAGCGAAGAGCGGCTTCAAGTGCTCTAGAAAGGTAAACCCTACCTTTTCCTTGAGTTAATTCCTAGATTTTCAATTTCCTTCTTCAATTTTTAGTTTTAATGGCACCCAAAATGAAGGCCGCCATTAAGAACCCTACGCCAAAAATATCCTCATCAAAGGCCACTTCCTTAAGGAGGCACGCCAATATTGATCCCCCACCGCTGCCACCACTAGAACAACCAAATGAATGGTGGGGAGCGAAGGAGTTTGAGGTCGAATGGTCTTTAGACCAAGATCTCTTTGATGACCAAGAGACGACCGAATGGGCATTTGAATAAATTGAAAAAGTCGGGTTAGAACCTATGCTCCAACCCTTTCACGAGTATTTCTGCCTACGGAGGGTGAAACTATTTTACCAAAATATGTACCTTGGCGAGGACAAGGATACACTATACACAAAGATAGACAACAAGGTTTACGAATTTACCATTGATCACATCGCCGAGGCGATGGAATGCCCCTCGGCATTCACACAAGACATGGGTTTATTAGCGCCGACCTTGGACCAGTACCGTTTCATATCGTTATGGAGACGATGACTAATGGAGAAGATGGATCCGGACAATCTGTGATGAGAGCCCGATTACCAGAAAAAGTGGATGATGGACACTATCTTCAAATGTAATCTATACCCATTGAGATACAAACAAGAAAGAGTAGGAGTCATTCAGCAGGCTCTATTCTCGGCCTTTAAAGAAAAATGGTTTAATGCGCCGACAGTAGTGTTTGAGGGGATAACTTATGCCCACAAATGGATGTCGGAAGGGAGGAAGGCACCTCTGAGGACAATGCCCTACGCTCGCCTTATCACCGCATGATTGAGGAGGATCAGGCCGATCGAGACAATTATAAGATATCGTAGGATGAGCAATAGTTGATCGCTTATGTTAAGAGGTATAGGATGAAGGATTGGAGGAAAAGTTTCGAGAGATTGGAGAAAAATGTTCAGGATAGAGAAAATCAAGAGGCGGTTGAGTGCACCGAACAAGAACAGGAACAACCAGGGCTCACCGCAAAGCCTGATCAGGCTGCCCGACATCATATGCCCCCACCCAAGCAGCCACCTTCCCCACATGGTGATGTTGTCACCTTGGTGGAGTTCGCTCGATAGATGACTGCCACGAACCAGCGATTGGATTGGTGATTGGATTTTCACGAGGGCTTGTTGATGCACCTGATGCAACACATGTACCCTACCTCCTATGTTCCATA
Organism: Chloranthus sessilifolius; assembly: GCA_021018995.1. Lineage (NCBI taxonomy): Eukaryota > Viridiplantae > Streptophyta > Magnoliopsida > Chloranthales > Chloranthaceae > Chloranthus > Chloranthus sessilifolius. The sequence goes on from CM037592.1 coordinate 7,727,356, forward strand.
TGTCACTGAGGCACACGACTATACCACAGGTGCATCTACTTCTAGAGATGGAGGTGCCGCAAACTAGGGAGTTGGACCATCAAGCGGATAGATAGGTTAGTGAGGAGGATTGGGGATGGAAATTGGTTTAACCTATGAGCACTAGGAATATTTTGTTAGTTTTGAGAACTATTGGGTCATGGGGCCCCTGCTCTTACGCTTGTTTTGGTTTTTGACTATTGTCTTTATTTAGTTAATGGCTGTGGATGTTTAGTTGTGGATATGGATTTTAGTTTGATAGTATGTGGATAGGTTTTGATTAGTTGTAGATGTTTTAGTTAATTGTGGATAATTTTGTTGTTTACATGTTTCATGTGTAGATTTTAGATGTGGAAAATTGTTAGATGTGGATGAATTAGTTGGAGCTAACTCTCTCTGTAGTGGCTATTTTCATTAGTTGTGGATATCTTAAGGCGATGTTGTGCTAGAATGGTTTAGTTGTGGATATTCTCTTGGATTACTGCAGGTATGTATGTTCTGTTACAATAGATAACAGAGAGTATTTTTGGCAATGGATGTGCTTAGTCATTAATAATGGAGATAGTTACTCATATGGGTAGATATATTTCTAAATAGATGGGTGTGCTTTGCTGTACGTTTCAATATGGATAATTGATGCTCCCTGCAGATATTGGTATTTAGATGTGAATGTCTCACGATTAATCATAGACTTTGTCTAAATGCATGATGGGATGATTGGATGAATCTCGAATCTACTTATGAACATGCTGTGAACTATTCTATATAACCTAGTGTAGATTTGCTCTCGCTAGCGATGAATAAGTACGTGATTGTTCAACTTTTAAATGAACACTATTGATTTTAACTGCATGATGTGGATCTTCAGTTAAAGGATTGTATTCTCTTTCTATAGAGAATTTCGAACTCCTTATGTATCATATGTGTTTTCTTGCTACGCAGTGTAAGGATACGTTTCAGACAAAGGACACATACTGAATTTTCGAGGACGAAAATTTCTAAAGAAGGGGAGAATGTAACATCCCAAAAAATTTCGAACCCAAATGCACTCGACTTTGTGTACATGTTCGTCAAGGCACACAATCCCACCTTGAATTTTTAATGATTAATTTATAAAAATATAATTTGTGTAGAAAAGTAAGCCTAGGATCTTATTTTAACCTTTGATAAGAATCCCGTACATCGAATCACGGTGTGCTAGCTTGGTACCAAATAGGCTCCCAAAAGTTAAAGGATAAAGTCAAGTGAAGTGAAATATCTAAGATATTTAATTAGGGTTATTTGTAAGAGAGAGAGAGTGAGAGAGAGCTTTCACCTTCTCCCCAAACCTCTTGTGAAACCCCACTGGAGATCCATTCGCAAGCTGCACCTTCGTGTTTCATGAGAAAAGTGTCATCTTCTCCTTCACATGAGCTCAGCTTTCTCGTTGATTTCGATTGCGAGTTAGTTCCGACCGTTAGAGATCCTTTAGCTTTGACAATGATAGATTGAGGAAAGGGAGAGAGCATAACTTTGATCTAGCTCAAATCGGTCATCGTAAGTGAGGTGTGCATGAGTTAAAAGGTGAAGATCGGTCAGTGCTAGTATGGAGTTTCATTTTGATCTCGATCGACGTGAATATTGTAAGATTTATTCTGAAACCCTCTTTGGCAACGATCATCGCAAGCCGCTTAAATGATCTAGAAAGGTGAGCATCATAGTGCCATTGTGTGATATTATCTATTCCTAAGCTTAGATTAATGAGTGTGTGAAAATTGATGAAGATCATTTGAAATTTGGGGGAAAATAGATTAAGGAAGAAGTCCGAGTGGGCTACTGAATCTGTCAAAATCGATCGATCAGTTTAAATCGATCGGGCGGATTTGACAGAACAGGAAGGTGCCAAAATTTTGGAGAAACTGATTGATTGGATTTCTCTGCCTTTGAAAATCAATCGATCGTTTTAATTTATCTCTGACTGCTTCAATTTTTCTTTGGAAAAACTCTAAGAAACATTGAGCCATCTGATTTCGCCATCATTGGCACGTAGTGTACGATATTTGTGTGATCTTGGTTAAGAGCGGGGGACATTGATAAGGACCATAGCATTGTTAAGGACCTTCATTTCGCACTGAACCTAAGGTAGGGAAAACTCAATATTTAATTCTAGTTTTTGGTTTTGATCCATAGAATCCATGATATGATTAACATGAATTTGATTGTGAAATAACCATAGAAATTGTATGTTTCATCGAATGCTCAAACTCGGAATGTGAATCATTGAAATTGAACATTGATTCTGATTCACCGACTTGATGAATATGAAATCTTTGAACTCCGAAATTAGTTATCTGTTATAACTTTAATTTAAACATCGTACATCAGTTTTGCATGATGATTTAAGGTTATGTGAACAACACCCAATATGAACCGGTATGATGGTTTATAGCATCTACAGTGGGCCGGTATGGCGGTTTATACCGTACATTTGTAAGTGTTTCTAGAACACTAATGGTTAGGGGATTCCCATCGATAAATTGGCTCAACAACGCTATATCTCATTGGAGTTCCTTAAGTTACAATTTAAGTCATTAATGAATTAAGTATCATATGAAAGATATGAGGAAATAATAGAGAATCGAAGTCATATGAAATTTCCTAGTCCCGATTGAAATTTGCTTTTGAAAACTAAAGTTTTTTTAATTCTATTTGAACATGAAATGGCATTTGAAAGTTCATCATTTGATTCAGTTTTGATATGATAAATGTTGTTGATTATAGTCATTGAACCTATGTTTCGAGCTGATGAAATTGAGTTAGTATTGATCTTTTTCCTACTGAGCTTAGACTGTTGGCTCATCCTGATATCATATGTCACAGGTTTAGACTTGGAGAAGGATCCTGAGCTAGAGGAGGATCCTGATTACGTACTAGAGGCGGAAGAGGAGCTTCCACTTGAGGATTATTTTTCATAGTGTTGATAGTTTTGAACTCTGTACGGTATAGGAATTTTTTTTGTGCACATATGTTTTGGAACCAATGTTTAGGTGACGGTCGGCCATCATCGGTGGTGATTTTGTTAGTTTTGAATTATGTCATATATAGAACTGGAATCGAAATAGTGTCATATGATATTTGACTTGCCCTCTGTATAAGTACATATGAATAAGAAAGCATTGGACGATCTAATTTTTCCTAAGTTTCCAGTACCAAAAGAATCGGATTGTCACATGACAACCCGACTTTTCCTAGATATTTGTGTGGGAAAAATCGAGCTTTCATAGGTTGTTTGAGATACTTGGGCTCGAAGGAAAGGTTGTGTGCCATGTGAAGAGAGGGATGGAGCATGTGTGTCATGTGGGGTGTAAAATGGAGCATATGTGCCATGTGAAATGAGGGATGAAGTTGTCTGTGCCACATGGAGTCTAAGTGTGCAAGATTTCTATGAAGTTTTGAGATTTGGGATGAGTTGTGTGAATCATTACCCTCCATACAGAGTCACACTTAGACTTTACCGTACTTCATTGATGGGTGTGCCAGATTTAGCAAGTGCAAATAATAGAAATTTTCACAACAGAGATTTGTTGGAATTTCTTGTACGCAAAAATATTAGGAGTTCGTGGCATTTTTCTAGATTACATGTTGTATTTTGGTTCTAATTTTTAATTTATTATGAGAAAATGAGGGGTTAGTAATATTATTCTAAGTAGAGAGAGAGTATATGAGAGAAAAAGTCGGAAAGTTCTTACAATTTGTGAGCACAACAATTTTTCACAATCTTTTTTTCTCTCTATGAGTTCTCTTAGGGTGATAAGTATATATATTTAAGTAGGTTATATTGGTTCTAAAAGAGTTAATGTAATGGAAAAAATTTAAATGTTTCAATTTTGTGAAGGTTTGATGAGCACCTACCATTACACCAATACATGTCTCTTTGAATAATTTATTACAATTTTAAAAAAAAAAAAAAAATATATATATATATATATATATATATATATATATATATCAATAATATTATATTATATCTACTAATAAAGAATGTAGTAATATTTCTCAAACGTGTAATCTAATATGCCCATAATAAATAACAACATTGAGGACACGAAAGTCAAATAGTCATGATATATAACGGTCATTACATTTACTCTCCAAGTCATTATCACCACATCCCCTTAGGTTTTCCACAATGTCATAAGCATGAAAAATATGCTATTCCTTTTCTGAATCAAAATAAATTTCATTAGAATTCCTTGGACCATCTGTTAACAATTCATTCAATTACGTCATCGAAATGCGAAAAAGAAGAGTACGTGTGACATCCCAGGTTTTCCTTACCATAAAAACCCGTGCCGTCAGATCGCACACGAGATCTGAGCTACAGTGACGTTATGGTACCCAAAACTAACATCACTTCCTCACAAGATTGGTAAGTCTAATAGCGGAAGCAAAGTAAGCACAGCAGAAAAGTAAGTGCAAAGCTATAGCATAACAAAAGACAAAAATCAACTATAAGTCTAACTAGCCATATACAATCAATCTACACTATCCATAGTCCTCTAATCAAGACTACCCCATGAGCCAAAAAGAACGTAAAATATTTACAGTCCACCGATGAAGGCCGACCTTCATCTAAACAAGGGACCCAAAACATGAGTATTTAATTACAAAGTATATCCTTTACTATTTCTCTCTCTCTATCTATCTCTCTCTCTCTCTCCTCTCAAAATCTCCAAATGAAAATTCATAGATAGAGCTCTCCCACTCAAGGTAAAATGACGCTCTGGGCGATCTTCCTCCTCGTCCTCCACTAGAATGCTCTCAGGATCCATGAATTTCCTTGGCTCTTTTCTTGTTTGATATTGCAACAAGTATATAGCCTGGAGGAGCTTCATCCAAGCTTAATAGAGAAAATACATTGCTAAATACATTCTTCACATAATCAATCCAAGTTTCTTGAAGCATAAATAAAGATACAATTTAGAAGAACTCATGCTTGTCTATAATATATCAAATACAAGCTAAATTTTGCAGATATTATATCTTAAAAATCAAATCATGCACAAAATGCTTGATGTTAGAATGCTGCCAAAAGACTAAATTAAATGCATGTCTATGATGAACGATTTGACGGAAACAAGACATGAGCACACATACCAATGATAACTGGGATTTGAACAAATTACACATCGAAAATACAAGGCGTATCATATTACATGGTGTTAGTGTAGGTATCTCGTATTAGGGAACTGAGCAGTCCGTATTAGGAGCACAGGGTCGTGACCCTGAGGGCTCCACCCCTCTCATGGAGACTCCACTCCCCTTACAACTAGCACCCTCAGAGCACTTCACATGGTAATGCATCTCATATTAGAGAACTGAGCAGACCGTAATAGAAACACAGGGTTTGTACCCCAGGGACTCCACCCCTCTCATGGAGACTCCACTCCTCATTGCACATGTGCACACATAACACATGAATACATATTGAATGTACGTTAACACAGATTGAAGGTATGGACAATACAAAGTCAAGGCAGATATCACGAGGTCAAGATGCATGATCACGTGTCATGTAAAATATGTATGCGGAATTTAAGTCTTGTATGCAAGAAGTTCATATACTTGTACATATATTTAACTAAACAATTTGTTAAAATTACATCATTTGATTAAATAATTAAATGTGGATACAAAAAATAAACATCATTTGCTAAGAATGCCATTTATTAAATAATTGCATCATAAACTTGAACTCGAAAATCATATAGGTGGCAAGGGCAATTTCCCTACCTTAAGTCGCAACACGCACTTGTCGGTCCTACAAGCTCTTTCCAAGACACTTTTCCTCGGGTTTCCTCTCCTGATACATGAGGTCGTGCGTGTCTCTTAGTCACAAGGACTCATTACATAACCCTACGTATAACACTGGGCGTACACGTCGAGACCCGAGCAAAAAATACGTAAAGTCTCACAAACAAGCATTCATGCTTGACCAACCCTCAATGGCCCACATCACAATACACTCGAGTGTATTTGACCTGAGCAGAATAAGCTTGGAATTTCCACTTGAGCATAGGCTTCAGATGGCTTTACGCTCGAGCGTAATAGCTTAACTTTACATTCTACGCTCGAGCGGACTGGACCCGAAAGTTTTGGTCTAGAAAACATGCTCAAGTGTCAGCTTTAGATGGTGTCACATTCGAGCGGTTCTCATCATGCTCGAGCGTAAACCTATTTCAACTTTCCAATACACGCTAGAGCGTATTTGACCCGATCCAAATTGGCCTCATTTTTCTGCTTGAGCGTAGGCTTCAGATGACTTTACGCTCCAGCGGGTCTAGTTTACGCTCGAGCGTACACCACAGAACTATCATTCTTAACAGCTCGATGTCTCTACTCGAGCTAGCCCTTATGGCCTCTCAAGTAGGTCCAAAAGTGCACAATGCATGCCCTAACTCAACCATCATACACCTACAATATTTCTTTCCTAATACTTCCTTTAATGACTTTAATTTACACCTTGATTGCTCCCAATCTACTAGATTTAACATATACCATTTTCCCCCAATTGTATCACACGCAAAGGTTTCATCTATTGAACCAAAAATTCGACGGCCTTTGCGATTCTCCCAGGTTCGATTGATGAAATATGTGCATGCGGGTTCGATGATCATTCACTAATAATAAGAACCCTTTCTAAAAGACAATACATGCGCGATGTGGATTACCTTGGCTAGTTCACTCACGCACGATCACAAGCGTAAAGCCGACGTCAAAAATTACCGTCGTTGCGGCGCTGATTCGACGATCCGCTCGATACTCCCGTCTCTATCGATCAAACCGTAAGATGCGGGGTTCTGAAGGTAGAACTAGAGCTTTCTCTTTGCAGTAGAGAGGGTTGAAATGCGGTTTATTGACTAGGTTTTTCTCAAGAAACCCCAAGCAAGGAGAAGCTGATGGGTTCTTCCTCTTCCCTAGGTTTCTCCTTCAACAACTAGCCGACTTCACAGCAATGAAATGATTTTGCATGCTTACATGAAGAGGGGTATGTATAAGGGGCTGAGATTCTGCGTCTAGATCTAATACCCTACTAAAAGCATATAAGCCATCCGTTGGCTCATATCAATTGGGCCTAGGTACTTGATTCTACGTGGGTTTTGATCCTTCTAGTTCCTCATGGGTTTTAGCTGTCCACGGGTTTCAGATGAGTCAAGAGTGGCCCGGTCCACTAGCAATATTTCCATCAAGTGGCCCAAGATATTTTAGACTCCCAATAGTTCCAAGGTGGGTCTCGGTTCCAATGGTTCATGGGCTTGGGTTCAATTAGATCTAAACTACATAGTTCACACATGGGTCTGGGTTCAACTAGCTCTACATAAAAAAATCTACCTGTGAGCCCGCTGATTGGTCTAAGTGGCATAGGACCTGGGTTCGCATATGACTTGCTCACATTCGGGTCACTATGGGTCCAAGGTGGCAAGGGCCCATGGCGGTTCTTCCTATTCGAGGTCCAAATGGCTCATTGCCTGGACTTAATTCGTGCTCAAACACGGGGTGTCACATCCTCCCCTCCTTATAAAAATTTTCATCCTCGAAAATTTGAGGGAAGTAATCGGTAAGTGTAACATTTATCGAAGGTTATTGACAAGTGATGTTTAGTTTCCAAATATGATGGGGTTTGAAACATTGCAAAGGTATACAAAATTTGATGGTGAAGAATATTGAGGGTATCTAACTAGATATCCCCCTTAGTTTCTATTAACATCATGTATCTTGAATTATAGGAATTTAAGTAACAACATATGTTATTATAAATTAATACTCAATAATGGTACTCTAGCACATTTTATTTTAAGAGAGCAAGATGAATCAATATGGCAGGTAATGAAATTGAAAGCGTCGTTAAATCTTAATGTCACCAGAGGTTTCAGCTGGCTGTTTCTCGGGGTGTCGTGCTCCTACATCAGAGGGACCAACTTCCGTTGCGGCTTCCCTTTGAGCGAATTTCAAGGTATACTTAGACATAAATAGCCTCGCATGGGCTAAGAATGGTGTAGAGGCCATGGGATAGGCCTTCTCTAGCATACGTGTGAGGATTTCCTCATGGTAGTCAAGCCGCTGATGGAGAATGGTAGTTAAGCCGCTAATGGATAATGTAATTGTCCTAACGTAGAGTGGACAATTGAGCGTGGCTTTGAAGTTGGAGGTGCTGAAGAATTTCCATTTGCCGATTAAATTTGGAAAGTGTTAGGATGTCACCAGACTATCCTTGTAGTGGCTGGATCAGGGTCTGCTGACTGCCTTCGCCTCCAATTTCGGGTTGTGGTGGTGCTTGTGGGGTAGGCTACCGTTGGCGATATAGAAGTCGGTTCTTGGCGCTACTTCATAGGGTTTTGAGGGTTCGATTCCAATCCTTTAACGTCCACTGACGGACATTATCGGAGTGCTTCTCTTCATTTGGCAAGATTTAAAAGGTTTGTCACATTCGGTATCCTCATGGTTTTCTAGAATTCGGGAGATGAGGCGGGCATAGGGGATGTACGGTAAGGGCATTTTGGGAGTTGTGCTAAGCATGTGATCATGGGCATAGATAATGCCTCCAAAGATCAGATTTGGTGTGTTAAACCAACGGTCACCGTGTGTGAAATATATGGCTTGAAGTAGGGCCCTCGTCTTTCTTGGTCATGTTGAATGGGGCAAAGATGCTTCCTAAAAATATCATCTAAGGGCCACGTTCCGGGTGGCAGTTGTTCCCTACAGATGGCTCCGTTTACAATAAGGTTGTCATCGGCCATCGCAGTGGCCATGGTGACAAGGGGTAACTCCTTGAGATGTGGCTAGTACAGTCCTAAGCTTTGACGAAAATGTAGGGGAGCAATTGTAGCTTCGATGATGTTGCGGACGTCGAAGTAGAAAGTTTGGACATCAATTTTCGTTTTAAATTTATCGGCGTGGTCAGCGGTGCCGACTACCATGTTTTAGTAGAACAATCAAACCAGCCGGTGATAGTAGTGTGTGTGGAATGGTTGAAGTAAAAATTCCAATTTGGCTCAACAGATGTAGTTCATTGCCCAAGCGGTGGAGTCGTTATCGACAAAAAGGTCAAGACTAAACGACCATTCGGGTTCAAAGATCTTATTGGCCCACCATTGGGTAGGTTGTTCGAGTTCGGGCTCAAGGGCCATTGGCGGGATGCTCTTTAATCTTTTTGAAGTGGCTGACTTGGATGCAGAAGACTTTGAGGGTTTTGACACTGTGAGCTTCTTGGAGCCATGGCTAAGTACGAGGAATAGAAAAACTAAAGATTCAAATGAAAAAGGAGGGTTTTACAGAGCTTTACCATGGAAAGAGAGCATGCGTATGGGTCCTACGGTCGAAATCCAAAGAGATGCAACCGAGAAGCGATGAAATGATGTCGGCTGGGGTGGGTTAGGGCTTCGGCAAGAGAGGAGAGGAAGAAGACGAGCTGAGACGGGTTTAAATCGTCGCAGGATTGACCATTGGGACTTCCACCCCAATTTATAGGTCTGAAGGATACGCTCGAGCGGTGCCCGATGTACGCTCGAGTGTCATATAAGTGGACGCTCGAGCGTAATTCACACGCTCCAGTGGGTAGGGCACAAGTGGTGCAGCCTGAGTTGGGGCAATAGGAACTTCAGGTCACTCATCGAGAAGTTTATTCTACTTATATATAGTATCAGGTCATGGGGAAAATTTTAAGGTTTGTGTTTTCATTCACATTCACTTAACCATTGTGGTGCATTAGGAATTCAACACCACGAGTGGTGACACATGCGTCTCATTGCCTATGGCTTGTCGCACACTTATGAATCATGATCTATGGCCAGTAATTAACTATTAGAATATCATTTTTCCCCAATCCGACTTTTATGCTAGCACATAGATATATAAAATCCATGGTGACTATAAGTTATTGACTTTTACACGTTCACATATAAAAATTTAAACAAACCACATTAGCTCATGAAAACTCATGAAAGGTGACATATTTTCTTATACAAACAGGTTCGGATATTGATCCCGGATTTCCGCTTCACTCTCCCACATTGCTTCGGTAGGAGAGTGATTTCGCCATTGGACCAAAATCAGTGGAATTTTCTTGGTTCTTAATACTTGCTCCTTGCAGTCCAACACTTTAATTGGTTCCTCCACCAATGTGAGATCACCCTGAATTTCGATTGTTTGGTGATCCAAAATGTGTGTCTCATATTTCAAATATTTCCTAAGCATTGATACGTGAAAGACGGGATGGACGGCCGACAACTGCGGTGGTAAGGCAACACGGTAGGCCACCTCGTCGACCCGACCCAACACTTTAAAGGGTCCAATGAATCGAGGGCTGAGCTTCCCCCGCTTTCCAAACAGCATGATGCCCTTGGTCGGCAAGATCTTCACAAACACATGGTCTCCCACCTAAGAAGAAATATATCGGTTAGTCTTCTATGAGTCGTATAGGAATGCAATACAACAATTGTGCACGTGGTTTTACCTGAAAATCCTTAGTCGTTCTCTTAATATTTGCATAGCTCTTTTGACGGCTTTGAGCTACCCTCAGTCGTTCACGGATAAGACGGACGGTTTCATTTGTGCTCTCGATGAGTTGCGGGCCCAACAGCACACCATCGCCAATCTCTTCCCAGTTGACTGGTGACTTACATCGGCGGCCATATAATGCTTTAAAAGGTGCCAAGCTGATACTCAATTGGTAGTTGTTGTTATATATGAATTCGATTAAGGGCAAGTGCTTATCCCAAGATCCTTGAAAATCCAACATGCAGGCCTGGAGCATGTCTTCAATAATTTGGTTTACTCTTTCTGTTTGCCCGTTTGTTTGAGGGTGGAAGGCTGAGCTAACCGTTGCCAAAATTTTGATGTATAAAGGGGGTCTCAATCTAACACTATACTGGAAGGTATCCCATGCAATCGAACTATTTCTTTCAAATATAATTTGGCAAGTTTGTCAACTATATACCTTGTGCTATATGGCAAAAAGTGAGCCGATTTAGTTAGTCGGTCAATGATCACCCAGATTGCGTTGTAACTCTTTTGTGTCCTTGGCAGCCCAAGTATGAAATCCATTGAAATGTCTTTCCATTTCCACTCGGGAACGGGTACTGGCTAAAGTAGACTAGTGGGATGTCTATGGCCTGCTTTTATTTACTGACATATAAGGCAATTTGCTACAAATTCAGTGATATCACGCTTCATTCCTTTCCACCATAAATTTCTCTTTAAGTCATGGTACATTTTAGTGCTGCCTGGGTGAATAGCATAGGACGATCTATGGGCCTCCTCTAGTATCTCTTTCCTCAACTCCGCATTGGTTGAAACAAACAAGCGATTTTTGTACCATAGGGAACCGTCGTCCATGACCAAAAATTCTGATTTGTTTCCTGCCCGTATTTATTGTTTGATGGTGTCAAACTCCGGGTCTTTGTGTTGATTTTCTCTGATCCTATCAAAGAGGATCAACTTGATCTTGATGTTTGCTAAAAGTGACCAGGTCTTTCTCATCTCAAACTGAGTGTCAGCCATTGTTAGATTCTCGAGGAGTTTCCACCTATGCACTCTTGCCGCAAGGTGAGATAGTCATGCCGATGATTTTCGGCTAAGTACATCAGCCACAACGTTCGCTTTCCCCAGATAATATTGTATGGTACAGTCGTAATCTTTCATAAATTCTATCCACCTCCTCTGCCTCAAATTCTGGTCCTTTTGCGTGAATACATAGTTGAGGCTTTTGTGGTCGGTAAAAATTTCAAATGTCTCACCGTAGAGGTAGTGCCTCTAAATTTTCAAGACGAAGATCACTGTTGCGAGATCAAGGTTATGAGTGGGGTAGTTCTTCTCATGGTCTTTTAACTGCCTTGACCCAAAAGCTACCACTCTCTCATGTTGATTCAACACGCAGCCTAGTCCCATGTGAGATGCATTAGTAAATACCACAAATCCCCGGTGCCTGTCAGTATGATAAGCACTGGTGCAAAGGTCAATCGATTCTTGAGCTCTTGGAAGCTCTCCTCACACTTGTCGGTCCACTCAAATTTAGGATTTTTCCTAGTAAGTTGTGTGAGTGGTCCTAAAATCTTCGTGAATCCCTCTACAAATCTATGATAATAGCCGGCGGGTCTGGGGAAACTACTGATTTTGATGACAGTTTTGGGTCATTCCCATTTCACTATGGCTTCAATCTTAGAAGGGTTGACTGTTACACCTGCTTCTGAAACGATATGTCCTAGAAAGCTCACCTGCTTTAACCAAAACTCACATTTATTGGACTTGGCATATAACTGATGATATCGGAGTGTCTGCAGTGCCAATCACAGGTATTGTTCATGGTCTTCTTTCAACTTAGAATAAATGAGTATGTCGTCAACGAAAATAACCACGAACTGGTCCAAATGAGGCTTGAATACCCGATTCAAGAGGTCCATGAAGGATGCTGGTGTATTGGTTAGCCCAAATGGCATCAAGAGGAACTCGTAATGGCCATATCGTATGCGAAAGATTGTTTTGGGAATGTCCTTGGCTCATTCCTTCATTTGGTGATAACTGGACCGCAAGTCAATTTTTGAGAAGAATTTTGCTCCCTGAAACTGATCGAAGAGGTCATCTATCCTAGGGAGTGGATACCGGCTCTTTATGGTCATCTTGTTTAATTTTCGGTAGTCTATGCACAGTCGCAAGGATCCATCTTTCTTCCTGATGAATAACACTGGTGCTCCCCATGGAGACACACTTGGTTGAATGAATCCCTTGTCCAACAGCTCTCGCAACTGTTTCTTTAACTCTTTCAGCTCGGTCGGTGCCACTCGGTATGGGGCCTTGGATATTGGTTCCGTGCCGAGCGCTAAGTTGATTGTGAACTCGATCTCCCTTTCTGATGGCAAACCAGGCAACTCCTCTGGAAACACATTAGCAAATTCACAAGCAACAGGGACATTGGCTATTTCCACCTTCTCGTCCTTGTGTCCTTGATCAAAGGCAAGGTATCCCATACATCCCTTGTTAATCAACCGTTCGGCTCAAATTGCGGACACAAAGGGCACTACAATGGGTCTAATAATGGTGGCTTTAAATGGTTTTTCCTTTTTGAGATAAAGGGTGACTGATTTCTCTCGACAGTCAACTTTAGCTCTTAGCTTAGTCAGCCAATCCATGCTGAGGATGATGTCGAATTCTCGCATTTCGAGTAAGATGAAATCAGTCGTAGTCTCATGGTGTTCCATAGCGATAATTACCGATTGGCACACTGTGTATGAACTCGTGGAACTGCCCATTAGTGTAGTCACTGCCAATATAGAATCTAGCGGTTCTGGTGTGTACTCTATCTCTCTGGCCATAGCCGGCGTAATAAATGTGTTTGTAGACCCCGGGTCTATCAACACACGTGCTAGATGGTCGCATATATAGCAACTCTTACTGAGATGGACGTAACCTAGTTTCATGATATTTATAATGGCATCAATAGCATAAACCATTTGTTATAACACGAGGCATAGTGACTACAGAGAATTTCCTATCTATGCACCTTCTTCATCTAAAATACAAATAATTTAACCTAAAAACTCAAGGGAAATCATACCATGAATGATGTCTTTGTTGGTCTGGGTGTCATGTGCCGAGGCTACATATGCTCATCCTTGAATGGTGGGTCGAGTAAATCCCGTGTTTGGTGCAGTTCCCTTCATTTGTGGACAATCCCGAATGCGGTGTCCCAGTTGGCCGCATTTAAAACAACCTCAGGTGTTCTTTCAACACTCCTCCGTCTTATGCGGCTTTCTGTAGTTTGCACATGTTTATGATGGCGTGGAAGAAGCCACACGAGATGTCGTTGATGGTGTCCTTGTGAAATTTGAGGATGCCGGACCGGATGTAGAAAAAGGCCTCGGAGGCCTTGGAGGTAGAGGTGGAAAACTTGCTGGGTTAAAAGGCTTACTAGATGCCGCAGGGACAGATGGTGTTAGTGGGGGCATCAAGCATTTTGGCCTTTTGCTGGCTGGCTCATTACTAGATAGTTGGTACTGCGCCTTCCTGATCGATGCTTGTTCCTCCCTTGTTTGGTATAACTCTTCTACTTCCCGTTCCGTGATAAGCGCTAACCTTACCACTCTCTCATACGTGGTTAACTCGAATAGGGATATCCTGCCCTTGATGGCCTGCTTGAGACCATACTCAAACTTTTGCGCCTTCATTAATTCGATGGCAATAAGGGCCGATGCAAATCGGGATAAGCGGGTAAACTCAGTCTCATATTCTTGAACGCTCATTTTCCCTTGCACTAGATTTGCAAATTGGATCTCCATTCGGTGTCTCTCTGTGGTTGGGAAGTATTTCCGATAGAATATGTCAGTAAATTCGGCCCATATCCATGGTGTTCCTGGTGCCTTTGTTCTTTTTACAAAATTCCATCATGGGTTCGCTTCTCCTTATAGTTAGAACGAAGCACAACTGACTTTTTCTTCTGGCGTACAACGCACTCGTTGCAGTACCTTCTCCACTTGGTTTAGCCATTTCTCGGCCTCCATTGGGTCAGCTTGCCCATAAAAACTCAAAGGTCTTAACCTCTTGAACTTGGAAAACCAAGATGGATGGCGCCTTTCCGTAAGCAGCGTCACTGCAATTGCAACATTTTCTAGTAACTGCTGGTTGGTGCCAGCATTCCTCTCGACTTCAGAAGCATTCTCGAGATTGTTATCCACCTGAGAGGCATTGTTGTTGTTGCCAAGTGGATTGTTGTTCGGCTCTGTGATGATGCCTTGCTCACTATTCTCACCTCCGACATTGGCTAATCATGGTCTTCCTCTTCGTGGAGATATGTTGACCCGCGATGGTCACATTAACAAGACGTCAAGTTCACATTATTCAACTCCAGAACCCTAATCCTAAGATACTATAGACTCTAACACTATTGCTCCTATTATATCATATCTCTACAAGTAAAACTTTAGCCTCATGGGCATTCAGTTTTGTCTTTGGGTCCCCAAAGAACCTAAAGCTTGGGCTTTGATACCACCTGTGACAGCCCGGGTTTTCATTACCATAAAAACCCGCACCGTCGGATCTCACACGAGATCCGAGCTACAGTGACGTTATGGTACCCAAAACTAACATCACTTCCTCACAATATTGGTAAGTCTAATAGCGGAAGCAAAGTAAGCACAGCAGAAAAGTAAGTGCAAAGCTTTAGCATAACAAAAGACAAAAATTAGCTATAAGTCTAACTAGCTATATACAATCAGTCTAAACTATCCATAGTTCCCTAATCAGGACTACCCCATGAGCCAAAAAAAACGTAAAATATTTACAGTCCACCAATGAAGGCCGACCTTCATCTAAACAATGGACTCAAAACATGACTATTTAATTACAAAATATATCTTTTACCGTTTCTCTCTCTCTCTTCTCAAAATCTCCAAAAGAAATTCCACAGATAGAGCTCTTCCACTTTAGGGAAAATGACGCTCCGGGTGTTCTTCCTCCTCGTCCTCCGATGGATTATAATCCAGGTCGTTCACGTGCTCTGGATCCAATGGCTGCTCGGCCCCTGCAGCTATGATGTATAGTCGAGAGTGAGCTTCATCCAAGCTTAGTAGGGAAAATACATTGCTAAATACATTCTTAACATAACCAATCCATGTTTCTTGATGCATAAATAAAGATATAATTTAGAATAACTCATGCTTATCTATAACATTTCAAATACAAGCTAAATTTTGCAGATATTATATCTCAAAAATCAAATCATGCACAAAATGCTTGATGTTAGAATGTTGCCAAGAGACAAAATTAAATGCATGTCCATGGTGAACGATTTAATGGGAACGAGACATGAGCACATATACCGATGATAATTGGGATCTAAACAAATTATACATCGGAAATACAAGGTGTATCATATCACATGGTGTTAGTGTAAGTATCCTATATTTGGGAACTAAGTGTAGACACCCAAATTCGGCCCAAGGCCCGATCAATCTGTACTTCGAGAGAGATGTACCCCTGTGCTTCCGATGGCAGCCCCCTGAACCCTTAGGAACCTACCTGGACTAGTAGGAATCACCCTAAGACCTTTAGAGTCATTCCCTCAATCCTTAGAAGTCACCCCTACACCTTAGAATCCCTTCCCAGACCTAACTTAAACCCATCTGGCGGTTGATGGGAGGAGAGCTACAGAATTTCACACAGACTAGTAACATGGATGTGCCATATACCATTAGAAAGAGGACTTCTTCAGCTTTCCAACGAGCCAAAGATCACCCAATTTGGAGCTACGGTTCAAAAGTTATGGCCGTTTTAAGTTTCACATAAAATCATAGGACTTTTACTCAGGCGTAGATATTACATACACCCAGCCATTTTTGCCGGGCGTATATAATATATACGCCCAGTATAGGTGGGACCCACCACAGGTTTCATCTTCTCAAAACTCCCCTGATTTTGGTGAAAATTGCTGTTCGTAAACTGGGCGTATATAATATATACGCCCAGCTTAGCTACAGTAACTGTCATCAGTAGCTCGAATTTCCTCCATCTAGTTTGACCCTTTGACCATCCCCTTGGTTGAGGTGGGTGTCTTGAGATTGGTTGCACCCCCTTTGAGCTTAGTGGCAACCCTTAAGTCACCCATGGTCTCACCCCATCATCCGCCATTGAAACCAGTTTCCCAAAATCCTAGGACCTTGAAAACCCAAAAAACCTTAGATGGGGGATTACCTAATTGCTAAACCAATTAGCTCTTAAGTAAGCCCCTAACCCATCCCTTCTCTATAAATAGAGAGGCCTCCCTCTTCCTTAAGGGTTGGAAAAATTGGAGGTTAAGGATTTGGAGCTAAAGTGAGAGAAAATGCACACATTTTTCCAGAATTTCAGCATGCTTAGTTCATCCCTTTCAACCCATTTCCACCATTAGATCACTCCCTTTTGCTAAAGTCTGGCCTCTAGCTTCACTCTACACCCCCCACTTTATTGAATCCTAGCATTAGAACTCATTTTCATACTATTTAAGCCATCGGAAGCACGCCAAAGCGAAGATCTTCCACGGTGCAACAAGGGCCCGTGAGCTCCGGCTCACCCCTCTCTTCCTCTAAGGGTTGGAAAAATTGGAGGTTAAGGATTTGGAGCTTAAGAGAGAACCCTAGTGAGAGAAAATGCACACATTTTTTCAGAATTCCAGCATGCTTAGTTCATCCCTTTCAACCCATTTCCAACATTAGATCACTCCCTTTTGCTAAAGTCTAGCCTCTAGCTTCACTCTACACCCCCCACTTTATTGAATCCTAGCATTAGAACCCATTTTCACACCATTTAAGCCATCGGAAGCACGCCAAAGCGAAGATCTTCCACGGTGCAACAAGGGCCCGTGAGCTCCGGCTCACCCCTCTCTTCCTCTACCTTCTTGGTGTCTCCTCCGTCCAAGGATTCAAGCTGTTACGCCACCGAAATTCCAGTTTTGCTCAAAGCTTGATAGGACCGTATTGCCTTCGGGCAAGGGGAAACTCCGCCCTTTTTATTTTTATTTTTCGTCATAGATAGAGACTGCTACGTGCGGGTTGATCGGGTGCCTAAACCCTTCCCGATCGATAACCGAAGCCCCTACCCTAGAGCCTTTGGCACAGACCGGTAAATCAGAGTCATATTTAGCACTCCAGTGCTCAAAATATCGATTTGAAGGTTTTCCGGGTCACTAAAAGCTCCGGGTGGCGACTCCACCATTTTCATTTTTAAGGCGAGCGCATCGCCGCGACGGGTTCGAGAGGATCCACGGTCGCACACTAAGCTGTCCATATTAGGAGCATAGGGTCGTGACCCCGGGGACTCCACCCCTATCATGGAGACTCCACTCCCCTTACAACTAGCACCCTCATAGCACTTCACATGGCAATGCATCTCGTATTAGAGAACTAAGTAGACCGTAATAGGAACACAGGGTTTGTAACCCGAGGACTCCACCCCTCTCATGGAGACTCCACTCCTCATTGCACATGTGCACACAACACACAAATACACATTGAATGTACGTTAACACAGATCAAAGGTACGGACATTAGAAAGTCGAGGCAGATAGCACGAGGTCAAGATGCATGATCATGTGTCATGTAAAATATGTATGTGGAATTTAAGTCTTGTATGCAAGAAGTTCATATACCTGTACATATATTTAAATAAACCATTTGCTGAAATTACATCATTTGATTAAATATTTAAACGTGCATATAAAAAATAAACATCATTTGCTAAGAATGTCATTTATTAAATAATTGCATCATAAGCTTGAACTCGAAAATCATATAAGTGGCAAGGGAAATTTCCCTACCTTAAGTCGCATCACGCACTTGTCGGTCCTACAAGCTCTTTCCAAGACGCTTTTCCTTGGGTTTCCTCTCCTGATACATGAGGTTGGGCGTGTCTCTTAGTCACAAGGACTCATTACATGACCCCACATATAACACTGGGTGTACACATCGAGACCCGAGCATAAAATACATGAAGTCTCACAAACAAGCATTCACGCTCGAGCGGCCCTCAATGGCCCATAGCACAATACACTCGAGCATATTTGACCCGAGTGGAATAAGCTTGAAATTTCCGCTCGAGCATAGGCTTCAGATGACTTTACGCTCGAGCGTAATAGCTTAACTTCACACTCTACGCTCAAGCGTACTGGACCCGAAAGTTTTGGTCTAGAAAACATGCTCGAGCGTAAGCTTCAGATGGTGTCACGCTCGAGTAGTTCTCATCACACTCGAGCATAAACCTAGTTCAACTCTCTAATACACGCTCAAGCATATTTGACCCGAACCAAAATGGCCTAATTTTTTCGCTCGAGCGTAGGCTTCAGATGACTTTACGCTCGAACGGGTCTAGTTTACGCTCGAGCGTACACCACAGAACTGCCATTTTTAACAGCTTGATGTCTCTGCTCGAGCTAGCCCTTATGGCTTCTCAAGTAGGTCCAAAAGCACGCAATACATGCCCTAACTCAACCATCATACGCCTACGAAATTTCTTTCCTAATACTTCCTTTACTGACTTTAATTTACACCTTGCATGCTCCCAATCTATTAGATTTAACATATAACATTTTCCCCCAATTGTATCACACACAGAGGTTTCATCTATCGAACCCAAAATTCGACAGCCTTCGCGATTCTCCCGGGTTCGATTGATGAAATCTGTGCATGCGGGTTCAATGATCATTCACTAATAATAAGAACCCTTTTCTAAAACACATTACATGCGCGATGTGGATTACCTTTGCTAGTTCACTCGCACACGATCACACGCATAAAGCCAACGTAAAAAATTATCGCTATTATGGCGTTGATTCGACAATCCGCTCGATACTCCCATTTCTATCGATCAAACCGTAAGATGTCGGGTTCTGAAGGTAGAACTTGAGCTTTCTCTTTGCAGTAGAGAGGGTAGAAATGTGGTTTATTAACTAGGTTTTTCTCAAGAAACCCCAAGTAAGGAGAAGCTGATGGGTTCTTCCTCTTCCTTCGGTTTCTCCTTCAACAACCAGCCGACTTCACAACAATGCAATGATTTTGCATGCTTACGTGAAGAGGGGTATGTATAAGGGGCTGAGATTCAGTGTATAGCTCTAATACCCTACTAAAAGCATATAAGCCATCTGTTAGCTCATATCAATTGGGCCTAGGTACCTGATTCTAAGTGGGTTTTGATCCTTCCAGTTCCTCATGGATTTTAGCTGTCCACAGGTTTCAAATGAGTCAGGAGTGGCCCGGTCGACTAGCAATATTGCCATCAAGTGGCCCAAGAGATTTTAGACTCCCAATAGACCCAACGTGGGTCTCGGTTCCAATGGTTCATGGGCTTGGGTTCAATTAGATCTAGACTACATAGTTCACACATGGGTCTGGGTTCAACTAGCTCTATATAACAAAAACTACCTGTGAGCCCACTGATTGGTCTAAGTGGCATGTGACCTGGGTTCGCTTGTGACTCGCTCACAATCGTGTCACTACGGGTCTAAGGTGGCAAGAGCCCATGTGGGTTCTTCCTATTCGAGGTCCAAATGGCTCATGGCCCGGACTTAATTCGTTCACAAACACTGGGTGTCACAATATGAGTATTTGCATCCGAAGATTTAGTATGTGGTCATCGTTAAAACTGTTGATTGCCTTGAATTGGATGATGGAGATCCTTTTTTGTCACAATCTTCTATATAATAGATTTTGAGATCGTGACCCTCCAAACAGTCATATATTAATTCCATGTGGAACACATCCAAAAAAGTGGCTAGAAAACCCTTCCCATGGCAGTCACTTTTACGGATGTATGCCATGTGGATTCAACAGTTGACCTTTTGATAGGTGCATTACAAAAAAAAGGACTTTTGGAGACCAGTATTGGAGACAGCTTTTCGAAGCTGTCTCCAATAACCATTTATTAGAGACGATCATTTCAAAGGTCGTCTCGAATCCTTTTATTAGGGACGGCTGTAGTCGTCTCCAGATAAAATAATATATAGAGTTGTTCTACCTAAGGTTCACTTCATCAATAAGCAGGTGGAACCTTAAGAGACTATTTGAAAAATGGTCTCAAAAAGTCTGAGAGCCGGCTCCAAAAGATCTAACTTAAGTCGTTTTAGTTAAGTCGTTATACTTTTTGCGGCTGCAAATAACTTAACTCGGCCTCTCTTATAAATAGGCAATGCTAACCATTTTATTTCTGCAGCTCGTCGCGAGGTGAATCGCTCTGATCTCCGAGAAGAAAACCCCAGCGAAACCCTTTCTCTCCTTCGTTCTCCCAATTTTTCTGTCTAATCTCTTTGAAATGGTGAATCTCTAATCGATCTCCCAATTTTTCTGTCTGATCACTTTCTTCAATCTCCCAGTCTCTTAAATCTGCAATCAGATTCATCATCTCAGCCCAACTTCATTTTTGATCTGTCGATACCTTGGAGCCTTCGTTTGAGCTCCGACGTAGAGATTTCTTAATAGTTTGAAGCAAAGAGCTAGGGTTTGAGACGAATCCAGGACTGTAGATCTAACTTCCTTCCCCTATAATCCAAACAAGCTCTTTGAAATCTGTTTGATTTTTATCGTGAGTTTTGACGCAGAGAACTAAGGTTTGAGAGGAATCAGAGGTTTGGAGATCCAAGTTTGGCATTTGGATAGGGTTGGCAGATCGAAATCGAGATTTGGAGCCAAAAATCCTCAGCATGGAAGGTCGAATTCGAGATTTTTTTACTTTCTAGGTAATTTCCCTTTTACTTTGGCTTAAGTTTTGGTCAATCTAATTAGATCGTTCGTCTGATTTGGTAGGGATCTCAGGCCAACAGTTTGAATCGGATTTGATAGGGATCGTTCGTTTAATTGCTTAAATCTGAGCAGACAAAGTTCAGATCTAAGGTGTGAGTCAGACAAAGTTCAAATCTAAGGTGTGGTTCAATTTCGATTTTCATTCAAGCTGCATTTCGAATTTACTAATCTGATTTGAATTTTGATTTTGAATTTGTTTGCAATTTGTTTGGAATTAGTAGAACTTTTTTACATGGCAAAATACTCACTGATCTGATTTTTTCGTGTAAAAATTATTGATCTGTTTTGGTTTTTATTTTCATTTTTTTTTTCATTTCTAGGCATTTGTAAATGCAAAAATCAGAGCATCATATGTGGATGCTCTGTTTGAGTAGTTCAGATATTCTGATTATGACTAATTACCTGTATTTAGTCTATTTGCGTAGGAAAAACGTGCGAAATGTACTATAAATAGGATTAAAATACAACGAAAAATAGTTACATATGTTAAAAAAAAAAAAATGATGATTGAGATTTCTCCTCCATAGGTACCACTCTCAAATGTCTTGTAATCGTTCATAATTTTATTCGTTCTTGTTACTCCACTCATCTATCTGTGCAGATGTTGATGATGATTGAGATTTATCGTGTGATGCAATCTTGGTTGTTACTGCGTGCTTACTAATTCTAATTTCATAATCTATGTTGGAGAAGTTTGGTGGTTAATTGATGCATATTAGTTAATTATAGGTGCTTATACTAATTCTAATAGTCTTATGATTCTGTAAGATGCCACCAGTAGCTGCCAGTCTTGTGTTCCCTCTTGCTGTGCCATCTATAGTCAGCTTGAGATCTGTATGTGTGGAACACTACAAAAAATAAGACTATTAGCGGCAGTTTTTTATAGCCAAAAAGTGCCGCTATTAATAAAAACACTATTAAGACTATTAGCGGCAAGGGTATCAGAGGCAGTTTTTTTGTTAATAGCGGCAGTTAATAGTCTTTTTTTCTTTTGTAGTGGAAGGAAGCCATTTAATCATATAAATCTTAGGAACTTGAACATGGATCATATTCCCAAATGCCTTAGCCAGTCTTCTTCGTCTTTTGCCATCCTCAGCTTTGGCTTTAACATTCCATTCTGCTCTTGAATCCAGCACTTTCCATTCACTCAAGCAATTTCTCCTGCTTACTATTTCCCAAGCTGTTTCAGTATTGAACACACTTGAGCTCTTTGCTTGTCAGATGATTTTATATTCCTTAAGGGCCCTCAGGTTCTCTTGTTAAATTAGATTGCAACAATCACCCCCAGCCACCTCCATCCCTTTATCACGATCGCAACTTTCATGGGCCGAAAATTCAGATAAGACTTTATCATGAACTGATCTCACTGAGCAGAGAGCAAAGAAGGGACCCAAATCTGACCATCTCTCAAGTGAGTGTTTTAACCAATGGCTATTCTAGATGACTTTTACAAAGTTCTTACAGACAAACCTCCGTATGGTAGAATCACCAGCCAAAAGTAAAGCTAACTAAGGTTAGTTTGTATAGAGGTTTTTTTACCTTAAATTATTAGCCAAAAAACAGAGTTTCGGGTAATTGCTTTCCAGGCCAATTTTATCATCCCCTCCTAATATACCTTCACATTTAGGTTTAGAGATCTTGTCCAAATAGATCCAGTGAGTTTTGTTCAATCCTTCAACCAAACCCTAAAAAGAGTTAGAAACAAAACTTCCTCAATCTCTTAAGTGATTGTCTTTGGGAAAGGAAGAATCTGGAGCAGGTAGACCGGCATGCTTGGTGAGACATTTCAGAAGTGTTAGCTTTAATGATACCTAGCTCAAAAATTTTCCACCAACATTTGACAAATTTCTCTAGTAAGTCTATCACCAAATAGAGGGACTGAAGAAA
Source organism: Chloranthus sessilifolius (assembly GCA_021018995.1). Lineage (NCBI taxonomy): Eukaryota > Viridiplantae > Streptophyta > Magnoliopsida > Chloranthales > Chloranthaceae > Chloranthus > Chloranthus sessilifolius. Next base: position 7,750,554 of record CM037592.1, read on the forward strand.
TTTGTGGGAATAGTTAAAGCCTAAGCTGCTCTTATCGAAATGGCAATTTTGACCAGAAAGTGGACAAAAACCCTTATCTGACATAAAAACCTTCCTTGAGGTATGAAAGAATATATGGTCCGAAAGTCAATTTCGATAAGTGCAGATTCTTCTTATCCTAAAAGAGCCAACCACATAATGGATCCAATCAACTTCATGTTGGAATTCAATTGGGTTTCACATCCCACCAGCTACTTTGCAGTCCCTCTATTTGCAGACTTACTAGAGAAATTTGGTAGAAGTTGGTGCAATTTTGATTAGTTTATTTCTTAGAGAAATGACAAAAATTCGTATTTCTGATTCTTCAGTAGCAACTCCATCACTAGAGATCACATATCCTTAAAATAGGACATGGTAAGCCATCAAGCAGCACTTCTTCAAGTTGGCATAAAACTTTTCCTCTGTAAGTACACACATCTAGAATTTTTTGCTAGTGTAGATTGATATTAGCACTATAAACAAGTGTATAAGCAAAATACACCACAACGCATCAACCAACAAAGTGTTTTAGCACAAGATTCATGACCCTCATAAATGTGATTGGGGCGTTAGACAACCCAAAAGGAATCACCACTCATATAAGCCTTCACAAGTCTTAAAACAGGTATGCCATTCATCGCCAGTCCTTATGCAGATTTACTTTGACCAAGCAATGTTTCCCATAATTTTTTAAGCTTGGATAGGGGCTATCATCCGTGCAGTGCTGGAATTTCCAGCAAGGTGCATCATAATCAAACCACTCAGCGGGTAGTGTTAATTTTGAGCAGTTGATTAAGTTGCTGGTCGATTCGCTTATCTTCCCCGAATAAACTGTTTTTCGTTGAAAAAGAGCACACTGATGTGAATTCAAAATGGACCAAAAATCATGGAGGTTGAGGATGTCTTGGAATCTTTGATGCAACTCTCCAATTCATCACACCACAAGTTGCTCATTAGTCTCCACCATATGATTCTGGGCAACTAATCAATAGAATTCCCTAGTATACTTATTGATGGAGCTTCCTCATTACCTCGAATTTTGTGAACCTTGATATAACATTCATTTTCATGTAGTTGAATAGGCACTGCTCTAGCATATGAAGTAACAGCACAATGTTAAAATGGTCACTCATCAACCTTGAGTTAATAAAATGAGGGTAGTTTATCAGTTCCCCACAAGGCCACAAAGCGATGGGAACAACAGAATTAGGGTAGTTTTCTTGTTTTTTACTTGATTAGGGTGGGCTTGGAATATTCGAGTTGATTGACTAGTTGATCCTGGCTGATTGACTTCGACCCTCTGCACCACTAGGCTTGACTAAGCTCGCTTGGGCAAGTCTATCTAGTCGAGGTGAGGGATTCTTCCTCGCCTTTACTTCGACCCTCGCTTACTGTAGAATGGTGTTTCGATTTCTTCAAAGATTGGGCTCTTTGGTGCCTAGGCTGGGCTTAGGTGCCTAGATAAAATAATGTTTCATAATTTTTTTTTATTTTTTATTTTTGTTTTTTTCATAATTATATGCTTTCTGTTTGGTGGGGATATTCCCTTCCCAAGGAATGATATGCAGTCTAACAGAGAAGCAACTTCAATCTAATGGGATCCTTTAGCTCAGTTGCTAAGACACTTGCCCTCAAGCAACCTGAATATGACCTTACAAAATCAGTCAATGGTCCTAAGACAAAAATTTTGCTAGTTCTCGCCTAAATTCATATAACTGTATGGGTTCTTCTAGTGTTGTATCCTATATGTCATTGGACCTTTCACCCTCAGTTCTATTTTAATGTTTCAGACATCCATTTTCAACTTCATCTAATTTTCTTCCTATACCTCATGATCATTCTCTAGCTGTTTCAGAAGGTAACTAGATTTATCCAATTGGAATGATGCATGATTGTGACCTTTTTTCGGGTGAACGAGTGGGAAAATCGTGATTGAACCTTTGATATGAGGACTGAACTTGATAGGGAGTCTTAGCTGATGGACGGGAGGTTGCTGTGAAGAGGCAATTTGTTAACAACAGACATAGAGCCACTAATTTTCTCAATGAAGTCAACATGATCAGCAGCATTGAGCATAAAAACTTGGTCAGGTTGTTGGGTTGCAGTTGTGAAGGGCCGGAAAGCCTTCTCGTCTATGAACTCATTGCAAACAAGAGCCTTGACCGCTTCCTCTTTGGTATCTCTGAACCTACCATTATTACTACTACTAATACTACTATATTGAGCACTAATATCTCTTCTATTAGAAAAACCAAAAAGATTACAAAGTAAGTGAGACGCTTAGTGAGAATAAAAAGAAAAACAGAAAAACAAAACAAAGGAGAAAGGACCAAAAGACAGCAAAAGAAGCAGCTTGCACATCTTTTACTTCCGAGTCATGGCCATAATGGAAAGATTCTGCCCATTGTGAAAATACGTCGTTTCTTTGAAAAATTCGCATATAATATGCATTTTTTTGCTACTAATCACATGTAATATCCATATTTTTTAATACAACACATATTTTGTATAATACACATTTTTCGCATATTAAATGAGTTTTTCGCGCATTAAATGTTTGTTTCCCTTATTTTACCGTATTTAAAAATAAAAAGTGGTTTTAAAACTTTAATATTTTTTTTGAATATTATCTTGTTTTTCCCCGATTTTTCCGTTTTTCCTTCTTCTGTATTTTAACAGTATTTTTACCTTTCGATTTGTTCCCCTTTTTTCCTTTTTTTTCCCGACTTTCTCACTTGCAGTATTAAACCCGTACCCTTTATTGTGTCTCTTTGATTCAGCCAACAAGTGCTTGCAAAATCTAGGCATGCGTCTCATTTTTGATCTACTATGTTAAGTAGTATCAGTATACGCTGACACTAGTTAGCACCATATGACTTGGAACCACTAGTACTTACTACTACTACTGCTAGCTACTACTATATGGAACACAATTACTACTACCGAGTCAACTTGTATTGGCTGATACTCTTGGAGTCAAGCATATGACTTTTTAGAGTCATATGCTTCAGAAGCATCACTTGTCAAAGTTGATATACTTTTAAAAAAAATAAAAAATCAACCAATACGATATCGGTGATACCATATCTGTATCGGCCGATGCGTATCGGTCCAAGATGGACCGATACCCGATGCCGATACTGCATTTTACACCTTGACTACAACTATTACTAGCAACACTACTACCATATAACAACTAATACAATTATAACTATGAAATTATTGAATAAACTGGTTTGGCACCTAGTTTACTATAGCATGTGTGATTTTGGGCTCGAACTAAGTTTACTCAGCTTTCGACTATATCTTCTTTTACAACAGCTAGAATAATCCTCCACTAAATGTTTTTGACAGATCGGAACAGAGGGAAAGCATTGAACTGGGAACAACGATTCAAAATAATTGTTGGGACTGCTGAAGGTTTGGTATACCTTCATGAGAACTCTAACATCAGAATCATTCACCGAGATATCAAAGCCAGCAACATTCTTTTAGATTCAAAGCTCCGGGCCAAAATTGCGGATTTCGGATTAGCAAGATCTTTCCAAGAAGATAAAAGCCACATTAGCACTGCAATAGCGGGAACACTGTAAGTGTGGTGTGTGTGTCTGTGTGTGTGTGTGTGTGTGTGTGTCTCGGATCACATTTTAAAATGTCTTTCACACACAAAATCTGTCTGTTTGATGATAGGCTCATGATCTCAAGATCTACCGTGTTGAAGATTTTGACGAAAAATGATTTCTATAGGTTTTTTTCGAATGAGTCAATGATTTAAGCAATGAGAAACCTGGGTGGAAAAGGGAGAATTTTGACTTCAAAATAAAGGAATCGAACAGATATTAGAAAATATTTCAGCAGAGGTAAAGAACCTTTGCCTTTAGCCACCACTTATGTAGAATAAATGTCCAATCAGGAAAAATTAACCGTTGACATCATTGAAATTTGTAGAGTGAGAGAGAGAGCAACAGATGACAAGTTAGTCAATGGACATAATGTCCTATCTAAATGGTATATTGACCCACCAGAACAGATTATGTTCTTCTGATGCCCCTTGACAAAAAATCTAAAACATCAACTAGTGGACACCATTTCTTCTTATTGTCTTTTTAAAGTGCACCTCTCGCCTTCAATTTAAAGGGGGTTGTCGAGCACAAAAACACCAACTCCAATACAATTGAGCACTATGGTATTCGCCTGTGTGATCCCTATAATCGGTCCAGCAGGTTCTGTTTCTATTCCAGTGACGTGTTGATGTGGTCCCATGGTCTCATGGGGCCCTAGGGGTGAGACCCCCTGTAGGGGCTAAATACCTCGTTTAGGGGCAGTTTGGACCAAAAAAATAATTAGATTTGACTAATGGTGCTGCCCTAAGTGACAATAATCATAGGCAAGGCTATCTATTCCTTCAGACCAGGGAATTTTTTTGGGGCCCTCAAACTTGTTTCGGCCATGGGCTGATTCAATGGTAAGTGGATGGCCTTCCATCGAAATTATCTTGTATGTATAAGAGCTGCCATCAGATTTTAGTTTTTAGGTTTTGAAACTGTTACATACATGTTGCAGGTATGAGATATTGATCTATCAAATTTGTCCCGGAGTCATGGTGGAGATAGGTATTTTTCTTTGTAAAAGATGGCTGGAGTTGTTAGGATCACAAGAGCATCTTAGATCATCGTCATCATCATCCCCTTGCCCCATCTTAGACCAAGGTGTTCAGTCCTGAGGAGATCAGTGCTATGATTCTAACTAAGATGAAAGAGACAGCAGAAGCATTCCTTGGAAAGAAAATCAAGGATGTTGTTGTTACCGTCCCTGGTAAAAATGCATTCAATTTTACAGCTGATGTCATATTGGTTTATTTTTGTGATCTCTATTTCTTGCATTTATTAGTGATTTAATTTGAGCTAACTATTAATGAAACTGATTGGTGACTCGCTGGTGATCGGATCATCAGGCGAAGAAACCATGTCCCGGAGTCGTGGTGGAGATCGGTTCTACAATCCGCCTGCATTGAGGAAGCAACAATAGCTTCAGCAACTGCAGCAAGAACAACAACAGCAGCAGGAACAGCTTCGGACGAAGGAGAAAACTGCGGGGGTGTCATAGAGAATCCTTCCTGATGCGTCTGATCTGGTACACTGCTTATGCTCTTTCTCGCATCTTGAATTCTGATTTAGTTATCACATTTTATATAATATGAGTTGTCACATTTTATATATTGTGTAATTTTTTTTCACATTTAATATTAGTTGTTGTGACAAGTCATTGGTTTTATTGTTCCATAATCTATAGGGATTGCTTAATTCTGTGATAGTATGATTAATTACTTCTCTTCCTACATCTTTCTCTCTCTGTCTCCCTCTCTCTGAAGCACTGAAATTCAAATTGGAGAGAAGAAGATGGAGGTTTCTTCAGATCTAAAGAGCAGAACCCAGAAACCTGCAAAACAAAAGGGTGGTTTCAGGACCATGCCTTTTATCATAGGTGAGTGCACTTCTTCTGTTTTCCTTCATGCATATATAGCTTCAGGACCATGGAGGTTTCATCCGATACGTATCGGTTTTGGATGTCACCGATAAGGTACATTCAAGGTACCGTATCGGTGCCTCCCATACAAAATAGCAAAACACTGAACGATACATACCAATGTATCGTCCGGAGCTGATACGTTTCATCTAGTACATATCGGTTTTGGAGCTGATGATACGTACCGATTTTCCGAATTTTTGACCCATGCGTCTGAGTCCCAAAACCAAGAGTTTCTGCAATCCCGGAAACTCTTGGTTTTGCGACTCAGATGGCATTTTCTGTGGAGCATTTTCTCAGAGTATTGTAGATAAGGGCAAGGTAACTTTTTGAAATTTGGATTATATGGTGGTGTACACAGTACGGGTTGTATGTGTATCTTTTTGGGCTTTGTAATTAAACAAGAACTATAAATAGTCACTTCTGGGGCTATTTTGTTTGATGGTGTTAGTAATGTAAATATACATTTTATCTTAGTTTTGTAAATATTGACTTTTGACTAGGATCTGTGGTGCCTTGAGATTCGCGCTTTGAATATTGGGTATATATATATACACACACACACACACATTATTTCTGTAGGAAAAAAATCACTTTCTTTCTCTCTATTTAAATTTTGGTTTTTAAAACACATGGCACCTTTGGTTCTGTCTTCAACCCCAACTCAACTCTTTTGATGCTCCATGTGAACTAAAAATCACGTCTCTAGGTAGGCGACCACTGCACCAAGGGTGGCACGTAGATCAATCTCTTTCCATCCCACTAGCGAGATGCACAATTATTTTGAAGCATCTGGTGATGAATCAACCATATTTCCATTGGTTTGTGCACTCATAAAATATGTGTCTACTCATGCAACTCTTTTGAGGTTTTATGCAAACTAAAAAATCTGGCTAGCTTACCACCTTTCACTATGCAGTTTCTTCTGGAAACTAACAAGTGTGAACATTGGTAACTTTGCTTATTCGGTTCTTTTATTTCTTTTAAATACAACTCCTTGAATTTTATCTTTCTCCCTCTTCATCTTAATATAGTTTTTTATTTGGTTGGAGTGTTGGGCTTCTAGTAACTTCATACACCTTTGCTGAATACTTGGAATTGTCTAAGATATATTGCACTTGGCGCCACATGGCTTCTGCATCAACAAGTATGAGACTTTATTTGTCACAAAGTTGTAATAAATTATTCGCTATGCTTTATCACAAAATACAATTACAATGGACAAGCTAAACACACTAATTCCAATATTTGGTCAAATTATAGTTTCATTTAAGTTAGCGAACGACTCAAAAATAAATAAAAAATCCTTTTAAATACCAATTTAGTCAAAATGAATTTAAAACTTAAATGACGTTCCCATAGAATTGTGCATCCAAAATGGTCACTAGTTTTTAAGGAAAGAATCGGAAATGTCATCATGCACCGATCGTAGGTATTCCTGCTACCAACGGTCTGGAAGCAATTTGATTCTAGGAGCATAATTGTAGGTATTCCTGCTAACAAGGGTCTGGTATCCATCTCAGAAGTTAAAAATAACCGTTGGTGAAAGAGGGGCAGGATGGCAGTGCCAGAAATATGTACCTCTAGGTTCAAAAGATATACTAGATGAATTTGAAACCTTCTATAAAACATTTATTAAATAGCACAATCACAAAAAGAATATGATAAGAAGAGCATTGTTAAGAAATGACCACCAGCAGGTAAGTAAATTCAAACGAAAAGATTGCCTATTGATAGTAAATAACATAACAATGAATTTTAGCAGCTAATTACATTCCTCATTCAGTTAAATTAGCTCTCAATAGTATGGAATAAATAGAGAAGGAATAGTGTCACTAAACTACAAGTAAAATCTCAATCGACAAAAATCCAAGGAAGAAAGATGCAATTCGACATATCAATTGGTAGCAGTGATATTGCACTACCTAATGTGTACTACCCTTCCAAGTCGCTTTGAAAATTTCAGCTATTATTTAATGCATGGATTTATTCATTTGTTTCTTAAGCTACGGGTAGTTTTAAGTTCCAACATGTCCGTCTGTGCACTCATTCATATTTTGTTAGCGAGATCCAGATAATTCTATAAAGCTGAAAATCCATCATGTTTCTCCTTGTGTGAGCTTATAGTGTATGTTTTCCATATTTTCGGTTGCGAGCACAATGGAACCCATTGAAAGAAAATTAAGTCTAACCTCTGTTATTAGTGGAATCATATTTATTATGTTTTTTTTTTTCATCGTTCTGTTTTGTTTAATCATTTCTATGGTTTTGTTCGCTGCAGAACTGATGCTACTAGGCTTTATATGGCTCCTTCTCACAGCCACTTCAAGCTCGATTTCAAATATTTGTATTGAGTCAAAGTTCTATAATGGTAGCTTCTCTCCATGTAGCAGGTCTGAGGTTGAAGGTACTAAGGAAGTTGAAAATAAAGCACCCCAAGACCATAAGCTGTTAATGGAATCGGCTTTCTATCACTCATTTAGAAGGGTGTTGAGGAGTCTGGACCGAAATACCTGTAAAGAGGCATGTGATTAGAAATACTGAGATTTTTTATACATAAACTCTGATATTGGTTGCTGCTTTATCTCTTCTCTACGACAGATTAATTACCCATGTTATTCATAAATATTGGATAATATTTATGGATGCTTGATAGTGTTATTAGTCTTTTACAGAAAAATACTTGTTTTTTTCCTTACAGAGAAATAGTTCTCTCTAGTTACTTTCTTCTATGGAGCTGGTTTGAAGGATTTTCGCTTGGATTTTGTAAAGACCCGTATTTTGAACCCGAGTTAGACTGACCCTGTGTGTGTATTCGGCTCGGCAACCAACGTCACCATTTGTTTTGGATTTTTATCTAGATGTGATTGTGCGGACAGATTTTAATTTAGAGCCCATTTGGACCCTCGTGTGAAAGTTGTGCACCGACCTCGATGTAGCCGCTCAACACCAGACTTGAGTTTTAAAATTAGAAGTGTATAATACATAAGATGTGTGTGTGTGTTTTACTTTATGAGCAATCCTATTATAAGAAGGAATTGCATTCCCGTATTATACTAGGTTTTGTTAAGAGATGATAGTTACCCAACTGTGTGAAACTCCTTCTTCTCTCTTCTTCAATCATCGTAGGAGATCGGTTTAGAAAACCTCCTTCTCTAGAACCCTCTTTGTTGAAAGCACTTAAACCTTAGAAAGAACTTGAATCAACCTTGGATTCGTAGTTGGCTATTGGGAGAGGGTGAGATCATTGGAGGCGTGTTGGAGTTGTCTCTGTGAACTCGTGGGATCGATCGCGGCGCGAATCGTTGAGGAAACCCGTCGGTTTCGTTCCGCTCGAGCGAGGTATCATCAAACTCCGACATTGCCTTAGTATTTTAGTCATAACTTTTTATCCCGAACTCCGATTGAGACGATTCTTTTTGCGTTGGAAAGCTAATAGAAAAATCTATAACTTTCATGTTTTGACCAACTCATGGATCAATCATCTTGATGGACAAAAATATATGAGAATGTTACGTCAAATTGCTCGAGCGAGCTATTATCATCGCTCGAGCGAGGTATTGTCAAACTTCGACATTGCCTTGGTATTTTAGTCATAACTTTTTGTCCCGAACTCCGATTGAGACGTTTTGCGTTGGAAAGCTAATAGAAAAATCTATAACTTTTATGTTTTGACCAACTCATGGATCAATCGTCTTGATAGTCAAAAATATATGAGAATGTTACATCAAATTCTAGGATTGGCGCAACTTGCCTGTTTTGACTTATTTTTGAGGAAACGCTTAAATAGGTCTATATTATTAGTAATTAGAGTTTATCTTAATGCATGAACGTATATTGTGATGTAGATTGAGGGCGAGAGGCCATCAATAGGACCTTGCTTGACTTCGCATAACTCTGAGTTTTAGGTAGGAGAATCTCATCTTTACAGTATTTTATTTTAATTCGCATGGATATTTTAAATTAAAATCTTTAAACTTACATATGCCATTGATATCACATCTGTAAACTGAAATTGATATGAATGACTGAAAATCTAAATCTACCTGAATCCTGAAACCTGAATCTGCTTAAGCTCTGAAAATCTGAAATTAAGAACTTGAACTATGTATAAGAGACTTGCATCTGATTTATATTAGTATCTGCATTTATTTTATGATTGACCTGAACGACCCCTCAAAAATTTCTGAATAATTTTCTGGCACAAGTTTCCCTCATTGCGTAGGGGCTTGTTGCATCCTGAAAAATGGTTCATGAACGATGATGGTAGGTAGGGGTTCCCATCGGCTATATTCCTGCTCTCGAGATATAGTTTACTCGGGAGGTATTTTAAGTTGAGGATTAAGTCATGAATTACTGAACTTTGCATATAGAAGTTAGAGAAACTAAGACACTGAAACACGCATACATTCTTGAAACTGTTTTCACACATTTAGAAATAAATCTTACATATGATTTCTGCACCTAAATTCAGTTTATTATCTGCTTATATGTTTGACAAGCTATATTCCGATATTTGTTTTGAAACCATATTAGTTAAAGTAAAATGTCGTAGATGTCTTTCTTATACTAAGCTTTGTTGGTTAGCTCACTCCGACTATCGTCGTCCAGTTCAGAATCTTGGCGTGGCTATTGAATTGTGAGGCCGATCGACTCGTGCTGAGGAAGAACTTGAGGTTCCTCCTGAGGAGTTTTTCCCAGTATAGAACTTACTAATTTTCTTATTTGTGGTGAGAATTAGACTTGAATTTGTAGGCCCATTTTAGTTGGATACCATAGTTTTATATTTGACGTTGATTTCTGTTATGAGCCATGTTTCGATGATGGTCGGCCATCATCGGTGGTTCTTTACTTTTAATTGCTTCCGCATTTATTTTAGCTATGGATATTTATTACGCTTTACTCTGATATGTGCCCTATTTGTCTGGCTTATCGTTTATTCGATAGGTTGGCGAACCAGCCTTTCCTATACCTGAGGGATTGGAAAAGTCGGGTCGTCACAGATTTTGATCTGATGCATGGTTTTTAGATTCTCTAAGGACCCATGAGAACCAACCGTGACCCGGTACAGTTCACATCAGAGTCATGTCATTAGGTCCAGAATCACTAGTACTGTTTGTGATTGTCTTTACAATCAATGCTGACTGATGTTGTGGTGTTCACAATGACAGATCAGTATGGCCCCAAGATTTAGAGGCAGAGGCAGAGGTAGGACGGTGCCTTTAGAGGACATTCCTGAAGGTGTCGGTACATCAAGGGGAGTTGCCTTCGCATCCGGTTCTAATGCAGTCCCTATAGGAGCCGGAGTTGATAGAGGTCAGGGTGAAAGAATGGAACAAGTGTTGGAAAGTCTGGCCACCAACATTGCTCAGCAGACCGCATCTATGGCTCAGCAGACTGCTGCAATCGCCCAGCAAGCAGAGCTGATTTCTGCTGGACAACAACAACAATCATCAGGATTTGCCGAATTCAGGAGGATGAGACCTCCAAATTTTTCTGGACAGACCGACCCGATGGAAGCTGAAGGTTGGTTGGATGAGATGGAAAAGATCTTCGAGGTGCTTCAGTGCACCGATGTCGAGAAGGTTAGATGGGCAACCTTCAAACTGGATGGACAGGCTGGACCATGGTGGAAGTCCGTGGCTAGACACCGGGAGCAGGAGTTTCCCAATACTCCTTGGACATGGGCTGAGTTTATCGAAGCGTTCAACGATCAGTACTTTCCCAAGATCGTTAGGCATCAGATGGAAGTTCAGTTCATCGAGCTGAAGCAGGGGACAATGTCAGTGCGTGAGTATGGAGATGAGTTCACGCGACTTTCAAGGTTTGCACCTCAACATGTGGCCACCGATATGATGAAGGCCAGAAAATTTCAGCTGGGTCTTAGGCCGAGTATCTGAGGAGGCGTGGCTATGTGGGAAATGGAAACATATGGAGGATCTTGTCAAAGGCCCTCATAGCGGAGGAAGAAATTCAAAAGCGGTTTTGAGAAGCGATCGGCCGAACAAGACAGGGTTGTACAAGAGGCGATCAGTACTTATGAAAATAAGAGGGCCAAGTTTACAAAGCCGCCCGGTGAACCTTACTAACTCGCATTTTCTAGACCAACATTTTCTTCTCGACCACCCCTTATCGTAGATTGGCAAAGATCATCACCTTGCAATCCGACGACCGGGTTCTAATGCTAGTGGAGCTCAAAGGGCACAGTGATCCTCTCGCACCATCTTTTGTTTCCACTATGTGCCTAAGGTGGGAAACCACACAAGACCGAGGATTGTAGGAGGAACACCGAGCGTGTTTTCGTGTGGCTAATCATACACATGGTTAAGGATTGTCCTCGGAGGACAAGGAAGAACTAGTTCGCTTCTACTCAAAGATCGACCGACTCATCGCTCAAGGTCGAGCTTATGCCGTGATGGCTCAAGAAGTCAAACATCGAACGACGTGATCCAAGGTATTATTAAAAGTTGAGATGTCTTCTTATTTTATGTGTTATATATAATTGCTTGATATTTAATAAATTTTGTTAATAAGTTATGGATGAACACACATGCTTAGAAACTTTTAATTGAAATACTTGTCTAAACTAAGGTACCCTTTTTATGCATCGGGAGGCGATGTAAGCAAAACCGAAGCGAGTGTTGATAGACCACGGTCTACATTCTTTTGTTACTCCATTGTTCGAGAAGTTGGGAATCATTCCCAAGGCCCTTGATTTCATCTTGGCGTCAATTCCTACGGCAAATCGGTGAGCACCGATACCATGTGTCAATCTGATTGTGATGATCGAAGACCACGAGGCAAAGGGTGATTTGATCATTTTGAGCATGGAAGAGTTGACGTGATACTAGGGATGGATTGGTTATCTACTTACCATGCGGCGTAGATTGTCTTGAAAGATTGTAACATTCACTACAAGAGAAAATCTTTTCGATTTTGGGGAGTCAAATCTTGTGTGATACCATTTATCTCTGCCATTCGAGCAGACCATATGATGAGGAACGGGTGTTGTGGTTATCTGGCCTACTTACAAGATCATAAGGAGGAGAAGAAAAATATTGCAGATATTACGATTGCTTGCGAGTATTGAGATGTTTTCACGAAGACCTATCGGGATTACCACTGGGGAGATTGAGTTTGTAATTGAGTTAACGTAATCAACCGATCAAAAGCTCGTGTCGAATGGCGCCTGCAGAGTTGAAAGAGTGGAAGGAGCATCTGCAGGATCTGCTAGATAAGGGCTTTATTAGACCGAGTGTGGCACCCTGGGGAGCACCGGTTCTATTTGTAAAGAAGAAAGACGGGTCAATGCGGCTTTGCATCGATTACCGCTAGCTAAATAAGTTGACAATTAAGAACCATTATCGACTTCCAAGAAATGATGATCCGCTTCGATCCGCCATAAGGAGCAAGGTTCTTCTCGAAGATCGACTTGAGGTCAGGCTACCATCAGTTGAAAGTTAAGTCTGAAGACATTCAGAAGACAGCGTTCAGAACCCGATATGGGCACTACGAGTTCTTGGTCATGCCATTTGGGTTGACAAACGCACCCGCGTCATTTATGGACTTGATGAACCGGATATTCAAGTCACATTTGGACAAGTCTGTAGTAGTTTTTGTAGATGACATCCTCATCTATTCAAAGACGCGAGAAGAACATGAGCAACATCTGCGAGTGGCTCTACGCGTAAGTGTGAGTTTTGGCTTGAGCAGGTCAGTTTCCTAGGCCATGTTATCTCTGAGACCGGTATTACAGTTGACCCAGCAATGATTGAGTCAGTGATGAATTGGGAATAGCCAAAGACCGTTACGGAGGTTCGTAGTTTCCTCGGTTTGGCAGGATACTACAGAAGGTTTGTGGAGGGCTTCTCCAAGATATCAGGTCCTCTTACACAACTTACGAAGAAGAATACTAAATTTGATTGGACAGAGCAGTGTGAGCAAAGTTTTCAGGAACTCAAGAAACGATTGACTACTGCGCCAGTACTTGCTATACCATCAGGCTGTGTGCTTAACCAGAATGAGAGAGTCATTGCTTATGGGTCTAGACAGCTAAAAGACCATGAGAAGAATTACCCGACGCATGATCTTGAGTTGGCAGCAGTAATTTTTGCTTTGAAGATCTGGAGGCATTACCTTTATGGGGAGACCTTCGATATATTTACCGATCATAAGAGCCTCAAGTATCTCTTCTCACAAAAGGAGTTGAATATGAGACAACGTCGATGGATGGAGTTCTTGAAAGATTATGATTGTACCATCCAGTACCACCCCGGGAAAGCAAACGTAGTGGCAGATGAGTTAAGTTGGAAGTTCTCTGCTCAGTTATCACATCTCACCGCAAGGGTGCGAAGATGGCATCTATTGGAAGATATGGCTCTAAGTAGCATGAGATTTGACGTAAAAGGTTCAGGTGCATTAATGGCTACACTGGTGATTCGTTCCACCCTCTATGAGAACATTCGCAGACTTCAGATGACGGATGATGAACTTATGGCTATCGGGACGGATGTGATTGGGGGAAGCAAAATAGATTTTTCTATCAAAGATGATGACACTTTGTTGTTTAGAAACCGGGTATGCGTACCAACTAGTACTGAGCTTCGGGACACTATTTTGGAAGAGGCTCATAAGTCTATGTACGCTAATCACCCTGGCGGTACCAAGATGTACCAGGACTTAAAGAAAAGCTTCTGGTGGAGAGGTTTAAAGAAAGATGTCGCTGTGTATGTCTCGAGATGTCTTGTGTGTCAGCAAGTAAAGGTGGATCATCAAAATCCGGCAGGACTGTTGCAACCACTACCGATACCTGAGTGGAAATGGGAGGCCATTTCTATGGACTTTATTTTGGGATTGCCAAGAACATTAAGAAAATACAATGCCATCTGGGTCATTGTGGATCGATTGACTAAGTTTGCACACTTCCTTCCTTATAATACGTCGTATACCGCCAACAAGCTCGCAGAATTATACATCAAGGAGATAGTTAGGCTGCATGGTATACCGGTCAGTATCATATCCGATAGAGACTCGATGTACACATCTCAGTTTTGGCAACGATTTCAAGAAGGAATGGGCTCTAGGCTCGATTATAGTACAACATTCCATCCTCGTCCATAATGGGCGGTGAGAGGGTGAATCAGATTATAGAAGATATGTTACGTGCTTGCATGTTGGATTTTCAGGGGTCATGGGACCAACATTTATCGCTGATCGAGTTCGCCTACTATAACAATTACCAAGCTAGCATCGGCATGGCACCCTACGAAGCTTTGTATGGACGACGGTGCAGGTCTCCGCTTAATTGAGAAGAAGTGGGTGAGAAACTCATTTTAGGTCCCGAGATCGTGGAGAATACAACCGAGACAGTTCGGTTAATCTGTGAGAGACTACGCATTGCTCAAAGTCGTCAGAAGAGCTACGCTGATCTGAAAAGAAACCATGTTGAGTTTAAGGTGGGAGATAACGTATTTGTCAAAATCTCTCCTACAAAAGGCGTGATGCATTCTGGGAAGCGTGGGAAGCTGAGTCCGCACTATGTTGGACCTTTCGAGGTATTAGGCTGAGTCGGCGAGGTTGCCTATCGAGTAGCCTTGCCACCGCAGCTATCGGAAATGCACAACGTGTTTCATGTGTCCATGTTACGAAGATATGTTAAGGACCCGACACACGTATTGGACTACCACCCCATTGAGCTCCAAGAAGACCTATCCTTGGTTGAGGAACCGATATGAATCTTGGATCGTAAAGAACAAATCTTACGGACAAAGAGCATTCCCTTAGTACTCGTGAAGTGGCGGAACCATTCTTCAGAGGAAGCCACATGGGAGCGTGAAGCGGAGATTCGCGAGCAATTTCCACAACTTTTCGAGTGAAGGTATATTGTAAACTATAGTTATGTAAGAAAACCATACGTACCTTTAAATTCTTGAATTTGCTTCTTTAAAAAAAAAAAAAAAAAAAAGGAGAGAATTTCTTCAAAATCTTCAATGTTAAATTGGTTCATAACATCGATGCTTTATATATATATCTATAACGATCACACAATAAAATCTTAAATGTCATATTTATTCATTCTCAGTTAGAACCGTATGTCTGTTGGAACTCGTGTCATCAGTTAGAACATGTTACCAGGCACGTGATCATGCTTTTGAATAAGTGTTCGATTATGACATCCGAAATTTCTGCTCAAATAATTACCAAAAGGGTGAGGTAGGTGTGTGTGCTACGTTTGTGTCATGGTGAAGTATATTTCCAGGCACGTGACACTTGGGAAGGTATGCATCCATGTACGGATGCAATCCTCTATGGCAGTATGGGATGCCACACGCAGTACATCCAGGTTACTACGGATCCCGACCCTTGAAAGCGTGCTTAGTGAAGCCTACCGCATCGCGACCAAAGTTCTTTGACTTTAGACTGTTTCGATTTTGCTTTATACTGGTGTTAGGATAAGGACTTACCGCAGTTTGGTTTAGCTATCCGTACATTTTCGAGGACGAAAATTCCTAAGGAGGGTAGAATGTAAAGACCCGTATTTTTAACCCGAGTTAGACTGACCCTGTGTGTGTATTCGGCTCGGCAACCGACGTCACCATTTGTTTTGGATTTTTATCTAGATGTGATTGTGCGGACAGATTTTAATTTAGAGCCCATTTGGACCCTCGTGTGAAAGTTGTGCACCGACCTCGATGTAGCCGCTCAACACCGGACTTGAGTTTTAAAATTAGAAATGTATAATACATAAGATGTGTGTGTGTGTGTTTTACTTTGTGAGCAATCCTATTATAAGAAGGAATTGCATTCCTGTATTATACTAGGTTTTGTTAAGAGAGGATAGTTATCCAACCGTGTGAAACTCCTTCTTCTCTCTTCTTCAATCACCGTAGGAGATCGGTTTAGAAAACCTCCTTCTCTAGAACCCTCTTTGTTGAAAGCACTTAAACCTTAGAAAGAACTTGAATCAACCTTGGATTCGTAGTTGGCTATTGGGAGAGGTTGAGATCATTGGGGGCATGTTGGAGTTGTCTCTGTGAACTCGTGGGATCGATCGCGGCGCGAATCGTTGAGGAAACTCGTCGGTTTCGTTCCGCTCAAGCGAGGTATCACCGAACTCCGACATTGCCTTAGTATTTTAGTCATAACGTTTTATCCCGAACTCCGATTGAGACGATTCTTTTTACATTGGAAAGCTAATAGAAAACTCTACAACTTTCCTGTTTTGACCAACTCATAGATCAATCATCTTGATGGTCAAAAATATATGAGAATGTTACGTCAAATCGCTCGAGCGAGCTATTATCATCGCTCGAGCGAGGTATTGTCGAACTTCGACATTGCCTTGATATTTTAGTCATAACTTTTTGTCCCGAACTCCGATTGAGACGATTCATTTTACGTTGGAAAGCTAATAGAAAAATCTATAACTTTTATGTTTTAACCAATTCATGGATCAATCGTCTTGATAGTCAAAAATATATAAGAATGTTACATCAAATTCTAGGATTGGCGCAACTTGCCTGTTTTGACTTGTTTTTGAGGAAACGCTTAAATAGGTCTATATTATTAGTAATTAGAGTTTATCTTAATGCATGAACGTATATTGTGATGTAGATTGAGGGCGAGAGGCCATCAATAGGACCTTGCTTGACTTCGCATAACTCCGAGTTTTAGGTAGGAGAATCTCATATTTACAGTATTTTATTTTAATTCGCATGGATATTTTGAATTAAAATCTTTAAACTTACATATGCCATTGATATCACATCTGTAAACTAAAATTGATATGAATGACTGAAAATCTAAATCTACCTGAATCCTGAAACCTGAATCTGCTTAAGCTCTGAAAATCTGAAATCAAGAACCTGAACTATGTATAAGAGACTTGCATCTGATTTATATTAGTATCTGCATTTGTTTTATGATTGACCTGAACGACCCCTCAAAAATTTCTG
This sequence comes from Chloranthus sessilifolius, assembly GCA_021018995.1. Lineage (NCBI taxonomy): Eukaryota > Viridiplantae > Streptophyta > Magnoliopsida > Chloranthales > Chloranthaceae > Chloranthus > Chloranthus sessilifolius. The sequence continues at coordinate 7,768,052 of CM037592.1, forward strand.
AACAATTTTCTGGCACAAGTTTCCCTCATTGCGTAGGGACTTGTTGCATCCTGAAAAAGGGTTCATGAACGACGATGGTAGGTAGGGGTTCCCATCGGCTATATTCCTGCTCTCGAGATATAGTTTACTTGGGAGGTATTTTAAGTTGAGGATCAAGTCATGAATTACTGAACTTTGCATATAGAAGTTAGAGAAACTAAGACACTGAAACACTGCATCTGTTCTTGAAACTATTTTCACACATTTAGAAATAAATCTTACATATGATTTCTGCACCTAAATTCAGTTTATTATCTACTTATATGTTTGACAAGCTATATTCCGATATTTGTTTTGAAACCATATTAGTTAAAGTAAAATGCCGTAGATGTCTTTCTTCTACTGAGCTTTGTTGGTTAGCTCACTCGAGCTATCGTCCAGGTTAGAATACGTGGCTATTAGTGAGGCCATGATCCTGACTACGTGCTTGAGGTTCCTCCTGAGGAGTTTTTCCCAGTATAGAACTTACTGATTTTCTTATTTGTGGTGAGAGTTAGACTTGAATTTGTGGGCCCATTTTAGTTGGATACCATAGTTTTATATTTGACATTGATTTCTGTTATGAGCCATGTTTCGATGATGGTCGGCCATCATCGATGGTTCTTTACTTTTAATTGCTTCCGCATTTATTTTAGCTATGGATATTTATTACTCTTTACTCTGATATGTGCCCTGTTTGTCCGGCTTATCATTTATTCGATAGGTTGGCGAACCGGCCTTTCCTATACCTGAGGGATTGGAAAAGTCGGGTCGTCACGGATTTTGATCTGATGTGCAGGGTCATGAGCCATTTGTTTCATATGAAGGTTTGGAGCAGCTTCATCGATTCATCTTTTTCATGACAATAACACATGTATCTTTCAGCTGCTTAACAATGCTACTTGCAGTTGTAAAGGTTAGGAAGTCCTAAAGTTGTTCACTTAAACCTAGTTGATAGTGTTAGTTCAAGCCCATCCATAATGCTTAAAGACACAGCCTTTCTTCAAATCATAATTATTTGATTATGTTGTCACGGATTTGGTAGCATAGATGCCTACTAACATAAATTGTGTGCATTGTAAGTAGATCCATTCTTGGAGGAAATGGGAGGATGATGCTCATATGGATCATCATGATTCATTAACTGGTAAGCCTTTTGGTGGTGATGGAAGCATAGTGCTTTGCTTAAATAGAAATTTTCCCTCGTGTAGGTACGAGTTTATAAATTGATAATTACTTCAAGCTCATCCATTATGCTTAAAGATTCTACTTTAGATAAATCGTAAATGAGAATGTTGAATACCTTTAGGATATCCAATCTGTCATTATTTTATTATTATTTTCTTTCAGTGATTGACTATTATGTTTGGGTTCCTGTTCTCTTAACTTTTAAGGATGCTGAACATGGTGACGATGATCAAGATGAGGACAGGCCTCATGATGCAGACCCAGAGGGAAGGATTGAAAAATACACTGGAGTAAAAGTGAAGGCACGTTGCTACTTCTAGAAGCTTGCAGTTCCATTATAAATGAATATTGACAATTAATAGCCATGAGATTTTATAAAACATAGTTAGCTCCAAGTGGCATGCAATGCCTTATTTCTTGGTGTTTCTGCCTGTTCGATTTTACGAGTCACCTTTCATTTCTACATGGTGACTTTGATGCAACTTACTTGTCAAACTTTGTAAGCTCTTGAAATAGCTTCCTTTTTTTTCTTAAATCTAGAGGAAAAAGAAAAACTGGACATCTGGAGCTGCAATTATGGGTGATTTGGTTAATCAAGATCAGTAAATGATCATTTGTGGATTTTATATAATTTCCAAACTCTTGCAAAATTTGAATGCTCGGCTACTTTTACCAACGAAAATGAAAAAAGAACATAATTATGAGTATTTATCAGCTGATATCCACTAATATCCTTATCCCCACTGAGATATACCTATAGTTATGGTACAAAAAGGTGCTAGGCACAGTCTAGCAGTTTGTCCGTTTTAATATAACGACAAGGCCTTGTGGCAGATATCGTTGGCCAATATGAGATGAATCTGCATTGGTATGCAATAAACCATTTATTCGAGTTAATTATTTGAAATTCAAGCTCATACTCTGTATTCTCTTATGGTAGGTTTCTTTTACTGGCCAAGGTGAGCTCAGTCAATGAAGCAACTATCTGGGGGGCAGAAAATTGTTGTACCCTTGACGCTGATATTTGCAATACAACGGTGTGATCCTGCTCCATTCTATCTATTCGATGAGATCGATGCAGCATTAGATCCCCAATGCAGGACTGCCGTTGGAAGTTGATTGCATTTCATCTTATTCGCGTGATATCACCTAATAAGTGTAATTTTCATTTTTATACTTGCACTAGTTGGAGTATTTTATCGATACAACAGAGTAGTTCTATTTACTGCAAGTTAGTATCTTATTCGCTTATTTATACCATTTTGTTTTTGGCTTTTTTATGTCAATCAGTCATCTGGAAGAGTATACATTTTGAAGTTCAGTACTGATAATAGAAGGTTTTTCTTCTGGATGCAGGTTAGTAGGGTTGGTTTGCTTCTTTTTTTTTTCTTTCTGTTATAAATTTTTTAAGAAAGTGGTTCAAATCCGTGTATAAATTCTTTTGGCGTTGCTGAAATTTCTCATCCAAGTTGGTTTAAGAGCCAAACTCTGATGGTGATTCACAAATCTACAACTCAGTTAATTACTACATCAATCTGCCTTTGGGTATGAAAAATTTGTTTGCAGTTCACTTTGTGATGATTCAATGTTCCTCAGATGGTACTGCAGTTCTGCATGCTGTTTACGTGCCTCCTCCCAAACCGACAGTTTTCAACCCTCAAACAAGGGACGGGGAGCCTCTAGTCCAACAACAGGATATGGTACTAAAGTGTAGGAGTTTGTGTCGGAACCCGAAGGCCAAGAAGCTTTTATGGCGGAATCTGTGGGCATGGCTATTGTTTCAGAGTCTCAAGGGAAGGAAGCCGTCGTTGATGAATGATGTCAAGGGAGATGCTAATGTTATCCAAACTGCAAAAAATGTTCCTGTTTCCGCATTTGTTGTTATTTTGAGAAACAATAGCCAACCTGTATGCAACTTCTGTGTATACAGGTTGTATACAAGTTTTTTTGTAATTTGAAAATAAAAATGGTTCCAATTAATTAAAGGAGTTCAATCGAGAGAAGAATCTCTCAATTGTACATTCTTTCTGTTTTAATAGCTGGAGGTATCATTATATGATGTCTACACCATTATTTTGTTCTCGAAATATAAAAAATTGCTTTAAAAAAAGTATTAAAAAAACGCATTAAAAAAAATTGCATTAAAGCAATTGCATTAAAAAATAATAGTATTTAAAAAACAAATTTGCATAAAAATTATCGACGTAAATTAAAAAAAAAAAAAAAAATATATATATATATATATATATATATATATATATATATATATTTTTTTTTTTTAATTTCATAAAAAAATCACTGCCAAAAAATTTTTATAAAAAAACTACTGCCAAATATATTTAAAAAAAATATATATTTAAAGAAAAAAAAATGTTGGAGACAGCTAAAAGCCGTCTCCAATAAAAGGAGGTGACTTATTAGAGACGGCTTATGGAACTGGCTAGATGACTTATTAGAGACGTCTCTAACATATCTTTGGAGACGGTCATATGCCGTCTCCAATAACCTTGACTAATAGGGACGGCTTCCATTTGGTCTCTAAAGACAATGGAGACGGGACTATTTGAGACTACATGGAAGCCGTCTCCAATACTATTGGAGACGACTTAGACACCTTTGGAGACGGCCAAAAACCGTCTCCAATAAACACATTTTTTGTAGTGGTGGGCCAATCTATTGTGATGAAAAGCCCAACGTCTGATTTCTTTGGTTGGGATGAAAAACCCAATGTCTGATTCGAGGATGATAGGTGGGCCAATCTATTGTACGGAAGATTGGGATGAAAAACCCAACATCTGATTGGAGGAAGTCAACAGTTTTAACAGTTGAAATCCCAGGCTATGAAGATAGGATCTTAGGCTTCAATTACCGTTGGCCAATTATATTACGAAGAAGAATCACGCTTGATAAGGATAATTTTCTTGTAATTAATTGGATGATCCACTTTTGGTAGTAAATCCATGCATGCCTGGATAGAGATCGTTCTATATATGAATGGATTTATTACCAATAAGGAACGATAAAATTTTCCTGAAGGTTAGGATTCCTTTGCTGTAAGCAAAAGTGGATCCCATTTCCCATACGGGTACGTTTATTTTCAACCCAAGATTCTTGCATCTCAACCCAGGTTTCATGTGCCTATGTAAACCGTTGACTGCTACAAATCAAACGATCGAGATTTCTTTTCGTCCAAACAAATGGTCAGATTTTTATTACACGGGACACACATCCCGAAAAGTGATTCAAGAACATGTATGATGTGCGTCCTCACATTCACTTTTTGTCTGAGATTAGGATGAAAAATCATTCTCTATCATTTGATCCATAGATCTCACTCTCATAGGGGTTGTAAGTGGCTAAGGAAAAGGGTGTCTTTATTTATTTTTATTTTTTTCTTTATAAGGGTGTCTTTCTTCTCAACCTCGGGTTCCGTTCTTAATCTTCATTCATTTGTGTATAAATGAATGAAACAAATGGAGAAATCCCATAAAAGCAAAAATCTCCACCAAAAATTGCGCCTTCAATCTTTCAAGTGTATCTTCTTATTCTTACTAGTCCTTATTGCAAGAAAATATCTACTACTCTTCTGCTTACTTCTTTGTTCTTTTGCAGGAAAACATCTATCGTCCATGGCTTATGTAATATGTACATGTTTGAGGGCCCTGTTACTACTATTGGTAGTGGTTACTCTTGTATTAAGCCATGGGGTAGATGGAGAAAAGAGAAAAATTTCACGAAAAGAATATTTGGAGTTGAAGACGCACCTTAAGTTTCTGAACAGGCCGGCAGTGAAGAGTATTAAGGTGATCAAGTTTCTCTAAATTCCCAGTCACCATTTTGTAATCAAAATATATGGGTGGTTCTATGCATTACCATCAACATGAACATATATATATATTTTTTAACAAGAATATTATTTGTTATCTCTTTACAAATAATATTCATTAACATATCCAAGTACCGGGACATAGTTTTGGTGTCATGTGGACCAAGGTTATTTCGTCTAGATCATCTTATACAAAAAAAAATTCACTCTTATATCCACGATGATTTTTTGTGCCTTGAAATTCTGACCATTTCAATCAGTCAATATTTGACTTTTGCATCAAACAATTATTTTTATGATTTTTTTTTTTGTATAGAATTGATCTATACGATGCATCCAAGCTCCACATAAAACCTAAACAATGTTTTGTGTGCCACAGGGAGCTCCAAATGGATCATTGGAGTACGCTCACTGTATCAAATTGGGGTATGCAACCTAGTTCCTATATATATATAAATGGGGCCTGGGACTATACATCTGGATGCAAGGATCATTCCTGTGTGGTCATTGTTATACAGTGGATAATTTTTTATAGATAATTTTGCAGGCAGCTTATGTGGCATGACGTGATTGGCTGCACACATAGTGGGGCCCAAGCACTGTAGCCAGTCACATCGTACCACATAGGCTGCCTACAAAACTTTTTGTAGAAAATCGTCCACCCCTTTATAATTTTCCTTCCTGTGTCCACACTGGCTAGGCATCATGTGGCAGGCATCACAAGGATCTGGTTCCACGACAACTGAGATAATATCAATACAAGTGCGACACACAAAATTTGGGCACAGTCCGATACATATCTATCATTTAAAATGTGGTTAAAGAGGTCCAAATTCAATGCACCAATTTTGTGAGGCATTATGGTATCTTTAACCCATCAAATAAAGACCAAAAGAGTCCAATTTTTTCTTTTTGAAACCACATGACCCATGGTTGATCAACCCAAAACAGGTGTGGTTTTGGACTGATCATGCCACGTGGCTTGTGATTTGGTGTCTGGGTGTAGGGTTCTGTCCAAATGCAGTCCCTATTCTCTCTCTCTCCGATAGTCCACGTGGAACTTCACGTAGTACCCAAAACATTGTTTTGGTGCCATATGGAGTAAGTTTGATTTGTTTAAATCATCTCTAATGCTTTTTCAAAAACTCATCTCCACGACACCAAAATAATGTCGGAAGATTATTTTTTATAGAATTGATCCGAGCGATGCATTCGAGCTCTACATTGCACCATAACAATATTTTGGATGCCATGTGTTGCTCCACATAGATCATTCTTGAGGCTCCATTAGGGCCCATTAGAGCATGCAATCATTTTTATATCAAACCTTCATGCTAAGGACAATGAATATCCCCAATCCGTCATTCGCAGCGCTCTGATTCTCCACATTGATCCACTCGACTCCACAGAATAATTGAAGGATAGAAGAAATTTCCTTTTTGATTGATAAATATCAACGCTTACATTTTTTGTATGGAAAAGGTTCGACAACACTTTAGGGTTCTAAGTTTTGCATACGAATGTTCTTGAGCGAAAAGAACCTTTTTGGCAAAAAATAGTATCCCTAAAAAAATACTTACAACTGGTAAATTACTCACGATCGACATCTGGGTTACGGTCGATCATTGACTTTTAACAATAAGTTAACTTTTTTACTTTTATGATCCTAGGCTTGATATAGATTCGATTTTGACAAAAGATCTACACCATCAAGAACTTGCATATGGGAATGATTCATTGCCAAAATACAAAGACCTATTGGAGGGAGAGGTTAGGGATAGGAATTAAGGTTTGAAGATAAAAAAATATTAGCCCGACATCACCTTTATGATCATTATGATTTAACATAATGAATGTGTACAATTATGATAGAATATGAAAATTAAAAAACACCTTCCAAATGTGGTAACTTTAACCCATTTTAAGAATGACGTTGGTAGCCTTTTCGCATCTTCCACTATTGTTTTTTTTAGATTAAATCTTCCATTTTTATTTTTTGCAGAGGATGTTTTTTATCTTTTTCTATCTTATTCTTTTCTTTTCTTTATTGTTTATTCTTTTCTTTTCCAACTCCTTGTAAAATTTTCATTGTTTTAAATGTAAGAGAATGAAAATGAGATTGACGCCTTTCACGTTAATCTGACCTTGTAGCCCTTTTTTAGTGATGGCATTCACGCAAGTCATCTATGTAGCTTTTTTTTATGGAAAAAAAATATGTGACGACCCGGATTTTTCTAACCTAATTTTTTGAGATATGTTTTTTTTTCTTTTTATCTTAAAATTAAATAAAAAAAATCGGACCGCTAGATTGAAGAACACAATCTAATCACATAACACTTGATACATTCACACATATTGTGAAAATTGAAAGAAAATAGCAATATAATTTATGACAACTAAAATTTTTATTTCTATACAAAACGTGAATGAAAGGATTAAAATAAACTACCGGTGATGGCCGACCATCACCTAAACAGTTGTATATAAATATGTACAATGGCTGAATTTTTATAATGTATCAAACTCGAATCTCAGAAGTCACTTACCAAATTCAAGTAAGCATCTCCCTCCATTAGATAACTTGGATTCTCCTTAAGTCTAAGGTCCCAATTAAGAACTATACCTGTGACGTATAGTCAGGTGAGCTAACAGTCTAAGTTCAGTAGAGAAAAATCAATAACAGTTACATCTTATCATATCAATGCATAAGTCAAACCAAGGTACAAAGCAGATACAATAACATGGGAACAGAACATGGATTCAATGATAGACATAGAAACAATAGCAGAATAGAGATTCGATCCCCAAATTAAAAACGATTACAGAGCAAATATTCGATGACAGAACAAAAGCTCGAATTTTCTTACTCACTATTCACTAATTTAATCCTCAGATTTCACTATTCACTCATTCACTATGTGTTCACTTCATTCACATCATTCACTCACTATGTATTCACTTATGTATGTTATGAATGCATACGGATAACCGTCATACCGATCTACATATGCTTGCTATGCAATGCATACGGATAACCGCGGTACTGGTCCACTTATGTATGTCATGTATTATATACTGTGTACGGATAACTGCCGTACCGGTCCACATATGCAATGTCCTCTCAATGTCCATTCATTGTCTTGTCATTCAAAATACATTCTCAAAGTTCACATTCACTTTCGCATACGGAGTTCAAGGTTCATATTTAATCTAATGACTCAACACTAAGTCCATATCGTTTCCGAAGTTCAAAGTCCAATCATCCATACTCTAAAATTTCACTGCAACTAATAATTCACCTTTCAATATCTAATCAAATTCCAAACCCCTTCTTCAATTTGATCATATCAATTTCAAGTTCGAAGTTCAATCTCAAATTCAATGTTTTCAAGGATTCATATACAGTTAGATGACATCACCCAAAAATTCAGAGATTCGACTTCCAATTTCTATTCGATTTCAGACCGACTTCCAGTTTCTATTCAATTTTAGATAGAAGGTTCAATATTCCTTCGGATTCAAGCTTATAAGTGAGTTCAGTTAATTAGGTTCAGAGCTCGAAGATCATGTTTCAATGTTAAAATAGTTTGATGCAAATACACGAAAATTCAATATTCTGAGAATTCAATGCGAAGAAACGAAAGTTCAATAATTTGAGTGCAGTTCAAAAAGATATATAGGCGTTGAATTTTCCATACAAGATTCATATGTGATGTTTCAAAGAATACAAATACGAATCAAAACCTTTAAAGCATTTGCATACATCATGGCATCTATGGATTAAAGTCAAAAATGCAATTGGTAGTGAGTTTCCCCTACCGTAAGTTCAGAGCCGTTCAAAGCGAGCCAAAGGTCCTCACATACGGTCTCCCATTCTTGACCTAGATCACATCAAGATCGTACTACGTGTCAATAACGTCAAAAACTGATGGCTCAAAGTCTCCCAGAGTTTTTCTCAAGAAAAAACTGAAATAGCCAGAAACTGGGGAAATCGATCAATCGATTTCCAAATCGATCGTTCAATCAATTTTCCCTGCACTTTTATACATCTCTATTTTATATAAAAATCGATCGATCGATTCACTAATTGATCGTTCGATTTGAACTTCGAACGATCAATTTCCAAAATCGATTGTTCGATTCCTTCAAAAACCTGCACATCTGTGTTCAGTCAAAATCGATCGATTGATTCACAAATCGATTGTTCGATTTTCACAGATTTTGTATCCCTTTGCCCTTCTTCTTCCTTGGTTCAATTTCCCCCAAATTTTAATTAATAAACAGTAATCTTTTTACATGCACTCCTCAATCTAAGCCTAGAACATTTAATATAACATTAAAAATATTAATTTAATCTTCAAAAATAAGAGATTGCTCACCTTTTAAATCACGTGTTCGTCTCATAATTCGAGCGAAAACCGAGCGTCGGTTCTTTCACGCGAAGCGGTTTGAGAGCGCACCCTCTCGCGCTTGTGTCAGACTCGATCAAAGCTTAAGTTTCTCTCATCACGCGCGACAAAACCCTTACGAGATCCACTGACTTTGGGACTTCGAAATATCCAAATAAAAAGAGGGTTTGAAGGGACAAAACCTTTGTTTCTTCATGAATCTCCATCGCGCCAAAAATCAATGATTTCTCCTGGCACACAAACACTACAAAGCTAAATGCGTCGTAGATTAATGGTATAATTCGGCGTTCGGATGGTTCATGGTGGCGATTTCCTCAAGTTTTTCTCTCTTCCTCTTTAGAAACCCAAAACCCCCCAAAATTTGCAACCGGGTAATAGCTTCCTAAGGAAGCTTTGCTTTTTATCTTAAAAGGGGTTGTTTTCCCTATGAAACACATACACCCATTTGGGTGTTAAGCCTTATCCACTTGACTTGTTCCGGTGTGGAACTTATACACCTAAGTGAGGTGTTTCTTATTACACCTAAGATCTTTGGTTCAGTGTGGAGCTTGCACACCCAAATCACCGGTCACACAGAATTTGGCGTTAAGCCAATGCACCACCACGGTGGATGAGCTTTGGTCCAAAAGTCTTACACGATGCTCAAACGGACCTGAAATGATCCCGTTTGAAAAATCTGAAATGGTGACATGTTTCTTAACGGACCTGCACCAATCAGGACCTATGGGTTCGAAAATTTTCCATTATAAACTAACTCTAACGAAAAAATTTAAGGCTACAATGGCATAGCTCTTTGCTAGCCCCTACCACAACAGAATTCACTTGCTTTATTTGGTTCTCATTCTCTTTTCTAACTCTCTGCAAATAAGGATTTACCTAATCTTGCAGCAACCTTCCTGCTATCTACTGACTCCCTAACAGAGCAAATAAAATCTGTTCTGACAAGAAGTGAGTAGCAAGGAGGGTAGAATTGCTGAAGGTAAATCCTACTTCAAATATTGCTACACAATGAGTTATCAAGGAGAGTGGGTACCTGCTAAAGTAGGTAGCATGATGTTAGCAAAGAGGATGGGAACCTTGTGAAACAGGTGAACTCTTTTATAGTAGGGGCTAGCAAAGAGCTATGCCATACCAACCTAACACTACAAAAAAATAAATTATTACCAGCAGTTTTTTGCTCCAAAAAACTGTCGCTATGAACAAAAAATTATTAAAGACTATTAGCAGTAGTTTTTTGTTAATAGCAGCAGTTTTTGGCTGCCGCTAATAATCTTGCTTTTTGTAGTGTAAGTCTATGACTCAACACCACCACAAAACATTTCGTTTTTAGAAATATATCTGAAATATGGGATTTTAATAAAATCTATAAGTACTCACAATCACCACACAACAAAAATAAGTACGCAAGTCGTTTTTAACGTGGAAAACCCATCACAGGTAAAAACCACGGGATCTATCTCAGATCCAAGAAAAAATACACTATGAATTAAATATCTTACAGTGTCTCTTTGGAATGATATGCCCTAACACTCCAATCACCAACAATGACAGCCTCTCACCATCATACTATTCACAGTGAACATTTCCAACAACCGACGTCTCTCACGAAGGTTCACTTGTCTCTCACAAGTCTTACACTTTCAAACAAGAAATAGTAAAGACACACACACATTAATGAGATTTTTGAATGAATTCAATAGACGGTAAGTAATCTCAAAGACCAAATTTGGACCAAAAATATTTCAGAATGAGGATTTTCGGATCAGTTACAAAACTGTCCGAACTTCCGAAAATATATATGATTTCGGGTCACGGACGTCCGTGAATCACTCCTGATGCGCTTTGTGACAGCGTCCATGAGTGTACTAAGGACGACAGTGGGTCCATAATTAACAAAACACTTTGTCAACCATAATTACTTGGCAAGACTATTTTCCTAAGGAGCAATACTGATTTTTGGGTCATGATGATGACAAAAATTCTTACAATCTCCCCCTTTGTCACAATCATGACAAAAATCAGTTTACAAAGACTCAAAAAATAAAAATTACAATATATTTATTTTTCATCTAAGTCCTATACATCAATCTAGAATGCAAATGCTGAAATTACAACTCTATTTGCTCCCCTAACTATTTGCCAAGTAAAAAAAATTAACCTGAACACTATTTTAGAATTTGATCTTTCACTTGTTGCTCTTCACCTGTTGAATTGACCATAAAACTCATTAAAAGCACAGGTGTAATATAAATGCATCTCCCCCTTTTTGTCATAATGTGACAAAGGGTCCAATTAACCAAAATACTACAATCGCAAATATGGTATATCAAGTTAGTCATATCCTAAGATAACTTTGCATAATCATACTTAAGAAAGTAAAAAAAATTATACATGCTAAACAAGTATTTAAAAGTGCAATTACAAATTATAACTGATTTTTTGAGAAACACCAAAATAAATATAAACATCATGATCAGAAAACAAAAAAAATAAGATCACTCTGGCGGCGGAAATTGTGCTCCAGGAGGCGGGAAAACACTATTAAAGCGATTCATCACCGCTTCAAAACTGTCAATCATTGTCATTTGTAATGAAGAAATCTGCTCCTCATAAAAATTAAAACGAGTTTCGAATCGATCAGATAGGTTTTGAATATTTGAATTCATTTGTTGCATATCAGCATGAAACCTATCAAAGCGATGGTCATAGTAATGACCCTCTGGAGCTTGAAATGGAGGAACTGGTGGGGGTACTGGAGCTTGATGACCAATATCTTCTTGAGCAGGAATATCTTCTGCCTCATCCTCGTCAGACGTTTCATCTATAATTCCACATCGTCCAAATCTAGTCTAACCCTTTTCCCAAATTTTCTTAACTTACCTAATGGTGCCATGGCTCGAGAATTAGCCAGATTAGGTGGAAGAGTCATTTGAGACTCAACAATCTTACTAATGATTATAGGAAAATGAAGAGACATTTTAGAGGTATCATCCTTCATTCGACGAACGATAAATTCAAAAATAATTGAAGATACACGCAAAGGACGATTTTTGTCTAAGAGGAACATTAGATAAATAATGTCCCAACACACTTGATCTTTATTTCCTACTCTTGGTGTAAGAGTGGCAAAAAGAACGTGACGAAGCCACTGAAATTTCATCTTCAAGGAAGTATAGTGCAATGCAATTCCAGTGAGTTGAGACGGTTCATTGCACACATAGTCATACATGATGGAAGGACTAAACAGTGAATGAATTTGACTTTCATCCACAGGATAGCTATACCCATTATCAATTAAAGGGATGCCCAAGATTTCAGAGATAAGCAAAGGAGAAAAAGTAATTTGCTTACCAAAAATGTACGTCACTGCATAACACTCCATCCTGCTCTCTACGATCTTGGCGTTAAGGAGATTAGCATAAAAACACCGAACCACATCGTTGTATGCGGAGCTAGTTAGAGAAAGAAGTGATAGCCAACCCCGAGAAGCAAACATCTCAAACAAATCATGATCTCTAAGAAATTTGTCAATAACAACATGTTCGACTATTAGGTTTCGATTTGCAAATAGGCGTTGAAAGCGATCTTCATGGCTTTTAAAAGGAAATCGTTGAAGTTCATGCGAAGAAGAAGATGAAGAACCTTTAGATTTCTTAGAATTTTTCCTATTTAGATATATTTTATCTTACGTCGAACTGGGAAGCAAAGGTTTAAAAAAAAAATTTCAGAAGAAAATGAAGAAGATGGTTCGAAAATACCGTTTTTAAAAAAATTTGTACGGACGTCCGTGAGAAAACGCAGACGTCCAAATACTGAATCCGTGGGAAAGAAAGTTAACCGTTTTAAAAAGACGTTGGAATTTGAACCCTCGGACGTCCGTAGTGACATGCACGGACGTCCGTGGCTGATTTGACAGCTTGCGGTTGAATTAACTGCGAAAAGACCGTTCGATTTTGAGAAACGGTTCATCTTCCGGACATCCGTAGTGATTCACGGACGTCCGTGGAAAAGTGCCAGAAAGACTATAGAAGTACGGACGTCCGTAGTGATTCACGGACGTTCGGAAAAATTTGACAGTGAGATGTTGAAAGTACGGACATCCGTGAAGAAACCACAGACGTCCGTGACACTTAAGAATTTTTTTAAAGAAAAAAATCCGAAAAGAAAAAAAATTTTAAAGACAATTTTATATTGTACCTAATAAATTTTCATGTGAAAGAGTTAAAACATCCTAAAATGCATACGAAGGAATTAGAGTAGATCAAAATTCACTATTTTCAATACACCTTATAGGTATTACTTTAAGAATTATGATAGTTAATAAAGGAAGATTTTAAGAATCAAAGTCATTTGCAACAAAAAATAGTCCAAATTTATATTGAGACTCCTTTTAAGCTTTCCAAATTTTTTTAAAAAATAAAAAATTTCTTGATAGATGAAATGTCACTCACACCTTTTTCTTGATAAATGAAATGTCACTCACACCTTTTTAAGCTTTCTAAAAGACCCTTTTAATGAGCTTTAGAACATTGACTCCCAACTAGTTAGTTTAGGGCAATAGATTTGAAGAGATCCCAACGGTTTTACTTGCTCGAGTCAATTAGGCAACAAGGTAGAGTGAAAGATAATTTGAATATTCGATCTGAAACTTACTTGCTTTCTATTCAACTCATTTAACGAGGGTTAGGCCAATGACTCCTAATTCAATTGACTTAGGGAATTAAGTATAGAATACTCCATCGGGCTTATTAACTCGAGTTGAAAAGGCAAAATGTAAGAGAAATCAGAAGAATACAGAACATCATTTGAACATATAAGCCAATAATCAACATTATACTCAGAACATAAGCTTGTTGCAATGACTATTTAAAAAATTCCTTTATATACTAACAATATATAAAAAAAATTTACCTTGATGATACAAAATAAAAGCCAATTAAGAGTAACTCAAAATAATACAAATGCATTGTCATGGAATTTTATCACATGTTCACGTTTGAAACTTTAGAATGTATCATATAGAATTATGAAAAAAAATATGTGCAAATTAAAAAACAAAAAAAATATATATACAAGTAATGAAATAATGATTAATCGATGAAGCATAAACCAATGGATTTTCGAAGAAATTCAAATCGAACAAAATCCAACAATTTTATAAAAATATCTGCCAATTGTAATTGAGTGTCTATGTGCTCAAGGAGAATAATTTTATCTTCCACCAAATCACGTATGAAGTGGTGTCGAATATCAATGTGTTTAGTCCTAGACTGTTGTACAGGATTTTCAGAGATACAAATAGCACTAGTGTTATCACAAAACAAGGTCATTACACCTTGAGAAATCCCATAGTCAGATAACATTTGCTTCATCCATAAGAGTTGAGTACACCCATTTCCAGCAAAAATATATTCTACTTCAGTAGTGGATAAAGAAACCGAAGCTTGTTTCTTACTGAGCCAAGATACAAGACAATTACCAATATAAAAACAACCACCACTAGTGCTTTTACGATAATCAGAGTTACCGGCCCAATCAGAGTCGGAAAAACCAATGCTATGAGATGTGGTATCGAAAGGATACCAGAGACCTAACTCTAATGTTCCATTAACATAACGGATGATTCGTTTAAGAATAGTTAGATGAGACTCCTTAGGGGCTACCTGAAATCTAGCGCACATACCCACACTATAAGTAATATCTAGTCGACTAGTAGTAAGATAGAGAAGACTACCTATCATGCTTCTATAAAGTGTTTCTCCTACAGTTTTACCATTTACATCTTTTGTCAATTTTACGGATGTACTCATAAGAGTGCGAGCTGGTTTACTTGATTCCAAGCCAAATTTTTTAACAAGTTCTTTTGCATATTTGGATTGGGAAATGACAATGCCAGTGGAACATTGTTTAATTTGAAGACCTAAAAAACAGTTTAATTCACAAAATAAACTCATTTCAAATTCATTGCTCATTAGAGTTTGAAATTTATGTGCATTTAAGTCTACCGTGGATCTAAAAATAATATCATCAACGTAAATTTGAGCAACAGTTAAATTAGATGATTCTTCTTTCAAAAATAAAGTTTTATCCACACTACCACGTTTAAAATCGTTAGTGATTAGATATTTTGTGAGTCTATCATGCCAAGCACGAGGTGCTTGTTTCAAGCCATATAACGCCTTTTTAAGTCTAAAAACATCACGAGGATGATGTGGATCTTCAAATCCTTTGGGTTATTCCACATACACTTCCTCAGTCAAAAAACCATTTAAAAAGGTGCTCTTTACATCCATTTGGTATAATTTAAACTTTAAATGACATGCCATTGCTAAGATTATGCGAATGGACTCAAGTCTAGCCACAGGTGCAAATGTTTCATGAAAGTCAATACCTTCAACCTGAGTGTACCCTTGAGCCACCAATCTTGCTTTGTTTCTAATGATTTTACCTTCTTCATTTGTTTTATTTTTAAAAATCTATTTCGTACCAATGATTCTAACGTTTGGAGGTCTAGAAATAAGTTCCCACACATCATTCCTTTTAAATTGATTGAGCTCTTCTTGCATCGCAGTAACCCAATGCTCATCAAGAAGAGCTTCTTTAATATTTTTTGGTTCAAGATTTGATGTGTAACAAACATGACAAAGAAGGTTTGACAGATTTTTAAATTTTCTCCTAGTCAGTAGTTTAGTGGACATATCACCAATGATAGCAGTTGGTGGGTGACTTCTCATATCACGAGCATAGGAAGGCTTGTGTCGAGACTCATTTTCAGAGATATTGTTATGTGAAATTTCTACACTCATATCTTCAGCGATATTAGATGTCGTGTGTGTAGAATTTTCATTGTCAGAAGATAAATTAGTGTTATCAAGTCTAATTTTTTCATGATTAATAGGAATAATAAGAACTTCATCATCAATACCTCTATTTAAAACAGAAGAAGAATC
The DNA here is from genome assembly GCA_021018995.1 of Chloranthus sessilifolius. Taxonomy (NCBI): domain Eukaryota; kingdom Viridiplantae; phylum Streptophyta; class Magnoliopsida; order Chloranthales; family Chloranthaceae; genus Chloranthus; species Chloranthus sessilifolius. The sequence continues at coordinate 7,784,443 of CM037592.1, forward strand.
TGATTTTTGATCTTCTACAACAACATTAACTGATTCAATAACCGTAAGAGTTCTTAAATTAAAAACCCTATAAACTCTGCTGTTCAAAGAGTAACCAAGAAAAATTCCATTGTCAGTTTTAGCATCCAATTTACTAAGAGATTCACGATCTCTTAAAATGTGACAACCACTACTAAAAACGCGAAAATAACTAACTTGAGGTTTTTTATCATTCCATATTTCATATGGAGTCTTAGTAGTGTTCGGTCTAAGGTATACTCGATTGGATATGTAACATGCAGTACTAACAGCCTCAGCCCATAGATTTCTAGCCACATTATTAGCATTTAACATAACCCTAGCCATCGCTTGAAGAACCCTATTTTTCCTCTCAACCACACCATTTTGTTGAGATGTGTGTGGAGCAGAGAATTCATACTTTATTCCATTAGATGCACAATATTTAGCAAAAGATGAATTTTCAAATTCTTTACCATGATCACTATGAATTCGAACTATAGAAAGATTTTTTTCAATTTGAGTTCTCTTAGTAATGATAATAAATTCATCAAAAGCTTGAGATTTTTCTCTAAGAAAAGCAACCCAAGTATATCTAGAAAAATCATCAACCAATACAAGCACATATTTCTTACCTCCTAAACTACTCATTCTCATGGGACCTATAAGATCAAAATGTATTAATTCAAGAATCCTAGAAGAAGTAGGAACATTTACTTTCTTGTGAGGAACACGGGTCTGTTTACCCATTTGACAAGCACTACAAATAGATCCATCTGGTTTACTTAATTTAGGTAAACCTTTAACAAGTTGATCAGAGGCTAATTTGTAAAGATCATTTTTATTCATGTGGCCAAGCCTCTGATGCCAGATATTGATCTAATTTGTTTTAGTGATAAGACAATTATTTTTAAGAGGATCACTAAAAGTGTAACAGTTATCAGTAGATCTAATCCCTTCAAGAACAATTTTGCCATTAGAATCAACAACAGTGCACAAATTTTTTGAAAAATTAATATTCATCCCATCATCACATAAATGGCTAATACTAATGAGATTAGCCTTAAGTCCTTCGATATAAAGGACTTCTTTTAGTTTAGGGCATCCAGGTGCTTCAATTGTTCCTTTACCAGTAATTTTACAAGAACTTCCATTTTCGAAAGTCACATTTCCTTCCGAGCATGGACGAAGATGAGAGAAGAATGATTTCTCACCAGTCATATGCCTAGAACAGCCACTATCAAGGAACCACTTAGAAGATTCACTTGCTTTTAGTGAAATATGAGCAACCTAAGCAGTCAAATCAGTTTTTCGAATCCAAACACGTTTATATTTTAGATTTGATTTATTTTGAATCACATGTTTGTTGATATATTTATTTGAACTACTCAACAAGATGACTTTATTTTTCTTAAAAGTTTGGTAGTTAGGAACATAGTATTGAGACTATTCAAAGGCAAATGGGCAATACACATAAGTATGTCCTTCCCATCCACAAGTATAGTAGATTGGTACTCTCCTACTAAAAGATCTAGAATTGAAAGATTTAGAATTCGTAGGAAGTGATTTGGTTTCTTTAACAAATTTTGGAGCATGAATTACCTCAGATTTTGGATTATTATTTACTACATGATTATATCCAATACCTGATTTGTCTGTTGTTCTTTGACCAGAATTGAGTAATTTTTCCACTTTCTCATTTGTCTTGTAAATGTTTGAATATTTTTCAGAAATAGAACCAAGTTCCCTTTTTAAATTTTCATTTATTTCAATAACGGAATTTACTTTATTTTCTTGTTCTATAAATTTTGAAGTGAAACAATTTACATTCTCTTGAAGTTTGCTAATAATGTTTTTTAACTTAGTTACTTCTTTGATTAATTTAATTTTTTCTTTAGTTAGATGTATTGATTCTTGATAAAGTTCACTGTAGGCATTTGTCATATCCAATACATCACCATCAATTTCATTTACAGATGAGATTGAAACAATAGAGTCGGTTTCAATATGGGATGGTGTTTGAGAATTATTAGATTCAACAATAGAAGCAACAAAAGCTCTAAACCCATATGAACCAGATTCAGATTCATCAGAAGATGACTCATTTGATATATCAATCTCATGTGAAGCAGTCAAGACTTTGGATTTTCCCTTATTATTTTTCTTACTAGGACATTTATTAGCGTAATGCCCATAACTATGACACTTAAAGCATTGAGTAGTATCAGGAGAATCCTTTTTAGGTTTCTTCTCAAATGATTTAAATTTTTCAAAACTTTCAAATTTTGTAAAAGTTTGTTTCTTATTTTTATAGAATTTTTTGAATTTTTTAACAAATAAAGCAAGTTCATTTGATTGATCAGAATCACTGCTAGAATCAGACTCAACTTTAGATGATTTAAAAGCAACACTTTTAGTGACATGATTATCTTGAATTTCATATTCATAAGTTTGTAATGATCCGACAAGTTCATCTAAGTTTAGATTGTCAACATCTTTAGATTCAACAATAGCATTGACTTTTGATCTGAACCTTTTAGGTAGTGACCTTAGAATTTTTCGCATAATTTTAGTATTAGAAACAGGTTCTCGTAAATTAAATGAGTCATTTACAATATCATTTAAGCGAATATAGAAATCAGAAAATTTTTCATCCTCATCCATGCGAAGATTTTCAAACTGAGAAGTGAGCATTTGAGGTTTGGAAATCTTCACTTGAGGAGTCCCTTCATAAGTAGTTTCAAGAATTTTTCATGCATCTTTGGCTATGGTGCAAGTACTTATTCGACGAAACTCAGAAGCGGTAACTGCTTCAAATAAAGCATTAAGGGCCTTGAAATTATAACCAAGATTATCATAATCCTTATCCGTCCATAAAGATCTACGTTTGATAGTGGTATGTGGTATATTATCGACAACAGAGGTCGTAGTTGGTGGTGACCATCTGTCCTCAATAGAATACCAAATGTGAGGATCTAGTGAACTTAAAAATGCTCTCATCCTTGCCTTCCAGTAAGGATAATTAGAGTCATCAAACAGAGGGGGTCTAGTAGTAGACGCACCTTCTCTAGGAAGATCGTGATATCCCAAATTTGACATTAACACTTAATTTGTTAAAATTTACCAAGTGACCAGGCTTTGATACCAATTGAAATATGGGATTTTAATATAATCTATAAGTACTCACAATCACCACACAACAAAAATAAGTACGCAAGTTGTTTTTAACGTGGAAAACCCATCACAGGTAAAAACCACGGGATCTATCTCAGATCCAAGAAAAAATACACTATGAATTAAAAATCTTACAGTGTCTCTTTGGAATGATATGCCCTAACACTCCAATCACCAACAATGACAGCCTCTTACCATCATACTATTCACAGTGAACATTTCCAACAACCGATGTCTCTCACAAAGGTTCACTTGTCTCTCACAAGTCTTACACTCTCAAACAAGAAATAGTAAAGACACACACACATCAATGAGATTTTTGAATGAATTCAATAGACGATAAGTAATCTCAAAGACCAAATTTTGATCAAAAATATTTCAGAATGAGGATTTTCGGATCAATTACAAAACTGTCCGAACTTCCGAAAATATATATGATTTCGGGTCGTGGACGTCCGTGACAATGGACGTCCGTGAGTGTACTATGGACGACCGTGGGTCCATGATTAACAAAACACTTTGTCAACCATAATTACTTGGCAAGACTATTTTCCTAAGGAGCAATACTGATTTTTGGGTCATGATGATGACAAAAATTCTTACAATATCTAAATTGTAGAAAAACATATGTAACTCTTAGGAAAACAATGAATACTAAATTTATACACATAAGGCGTGAAAGAAAATTTTACCTAAACACATGACTGATAATACAATACATGAAAGCCTTGCATAAACACATGATCACATTATCATTTTACGCTTAATCTTGTGAGCCATGGTGTCAGACAACTATCTCTTTTGAAAGTCACAATTGAAATTTATGTGACCTATCCTTCTACAGTAGAAGTATGTCATAATTTTCTTGTCATTTGCTTTGGAGGTAGCACTAGCAGGTTTGACCTCACTAGGCTAAACTTGGAAATTATCAAAGCCAAGGCCACCTTTATCCTATCTTGACTTTCCACCACTAGGAAGCCTTTTCAACTTTTCTTCTCCATTGCAAAAATTTTGTGAATTTAGAGGCAGAAGAATTCAATTCACGTTTCAGTCTCTCATTTTTCAAGGATGCATGCCTTATAATTGTTGTGCTTCTCATTGTAATCAACCTCAACAAAAGTAATTCTGTCATGAAATATTGAGATTGCCTCTTCGAGACAACCTTTGAGGGAGGAGGGCTTCTTTTTCAGACTCCAAAAGATCATTTGCACTTTCCAGTGCAACAAGATCCTTGAATAATTTAATGTTTGCTTTGGTCAAATTCATGCTTTTATCATATAGTTGAGTAAAGGCTGCTCTGATATCATTGGCATCATATTCATCATCTGAAGTCACCACAAAAAAATAGATTATTAGCGGTTGTTTTTTGGAGCAAAAAACTGCCGCTATTAACAAAAAATTATTAAAGACTATTAGCGGCAGTTTTTTGTTAATAGTGGCAGTATTTGGCTGCCGCTAATAGTCTTGTTTTTTGTAGTGAGTTTGAACACCAGTAGGCTCAACGTCAGCCTCATCGAAATCATACACATTTATAATGAACGATTTGAAGCCAGTTTCACCACCATCAAAGTCCTCGAAGGCAACTTCATCAAGATCAAAATCATTCCAAGTGACAGCCATACCTCTGGAGCCCTTATCTCTTTTCTCCATTTAGACATTCTGAGGGATCATGGTCATATCCACGACATTTAAAGTAGTGCACACCATCAGGTATTTCTGAGGATTTTTATTTGCAGACTTTTCCTTGTCAGATTTTTTTCTTGAAATCTTTCTTTCCTTCTAGAATTTTGTTAATGTTTGACAAACATCACTAGTTCCTCAACATCATCAATATCAACTTTTCAGTTGCCATGACTTTTTGGTGATATGGAGGCAACTCCCTTGTCCTTTTGGAGATTCGAATCTCATGTTCGTAGATTAGAAAAGACCCAACCAACTCATCAATCATCATAGAGTCAATATCCTTGTTTCAAACAATGGCATTGATCTTAGATATGAATCGTTTATGTGACAACCCAGATTTTCCCAATATAATTTTCTGAGATACATTTTTGTTTTTCTTTAAACTTTAAACCAAATGGGAAAACCCCTACCACCAGATCACAGAACACAATCAAAATACAAAATACTTGGTACATCCACACAAAATACAGAAATTAAAGCAAAGATACATATGGCAGAGCTAAATTTTATTTCATTTCTATACATAACGCATGACTGAAAGAACTAAAATAAACTACCGATAATGGCCGACCATCACCTAAACAGTGGTATATAAATATGTCCAAAACTGAAACTCTATAATGTACTAAGCTCAAATCTCATAAATCACTATGCCAAATCCAATTGAGCTTCTCCCTCCAATAGGTAACTTGGATTCTCCTCAATCCAGGGTCCTGATCAAGAGCTACATCTGTGACGTATAGTCGGGATGAGCTAATAGTCTAAGCTCAGTATAGAAATATCAACAACAATTATATCTTATCATGCCAATGCATAGATTCAAACGCAGGTACATAGTAGATACAATAACATATGGAAAACATATGAAAACAGAACATGGATTTAATGATAGATTGAAAAGAAGAAACGATAACAGAACAGATAGTTGACTACAGAACAAAAGCTAGGATTTTCTTATTCACTATATACTATTCATTAATTTAATCCTCAAATTTCATTATTCACTCATTCTCTATATGTTCACTTCACTCACAATGTTCGCTTCACTCACTCTGTATTCACTTCAGTCACTGTGTTCACTTCGTTCACTATGCTCGTTATATTCACTATGTTCACTTATGTATGCTATACAATGCGTACGAATAACCGCCGTACCGATCCACTTATGTATGTCATGCAATGCATATGGATAATCGCCGTATCGATCCACTTATGTATGCTATGCACTATACACTATGTACAGATAACCACCGTATCAGTTTACTATGTATTAGTATTCCTATGTTAGGATTCACTGTTCAAGGGTTTCACACAACTACAATCAAATCAACAGACTCTAATTCACTTTCAGATTCAAGTCTTAAACTCTGACTATTAATTCGATAAGTTCCATCTTCCAAAGAGTTCATTTACGAGACAATGATTCCTAACTTCCAATTAATCAAATACTTTCTAAGTACGAATTCCATACTAAACGATGATTCAAAGTTAAATAAGTAAATTACAGGTGTCAATTCATACCAAAATCTAAAATCCCCATTTTAACTTCAGATGTTCAACACTCTTCAAAGAATTCAAGGTTTCAAACTTAAATCACAAATTCTAACACACTCAATTTATATCACGAGAGTCTATGAATCGGAAACAAAGACAGGTTATATCACGATATCTATGAATTAGAGTTAAAATATAATTGGCAGTGAGTTTTCCCCTACCTCATATTTAGAGTCGTTCAAAGAAATCTAAAGGTCCTCACATACAGTCTCTCATTCTTAACCTAAATCACATTAACATCGTACTACATGTCAATAGCGTCGAAAACCGATGGCGCAAAGTCTCTAAGATTTTTTTCCAAAGTAAAATTGAAATAGCCAGAAACAGGGAAAATTGATCGATCAATTTCTAAATCGATCATTCGATTTCTTCAAAAATCTGACACCTCCTAGTTCTATACAATCCAATCGATTGATTTTCAAATTGAACGATCAATTTCCAATTTGATCGATCGATTTTCCAAATCGATCGTTCGATTTTGACAGATTTTGTAGCCCTTCGGGCGTCTTCTTCTTGGATCCATTTTCCCCCAAATCCTCATTGATAAATACAAATTTTAATACACACTCCTTAATATAACATTAAAACACTAATTTAATCCTCAAAATAAGAGATTGCTCACCTTTTAAATCACGTGTTCGTCGCGTATTTCTAGCGGAAATCGAGCATCGATTCTTCCACGCGAAAACGGTTTTAGAGCCCAACCTCTCGCGCTCGTCTCAGACTCAATCAAAGCTTAAACTCTTCTCATAACATGCGACAAAACCCTTGCGAGATCCACCGACTTTGGGACTTTGAAATATCCAAATCAAAAGAGGGTTTGAAGGGATAAAACCTTAGTTTCTTCACGGATCTTTGTCACTTTGGAACTCAGCGACTTTTGGCGGCACACAAATCACCAAGAAGCAAATACCTCGAAGTTTAACAGAGTCGATCAGAGTTTTGGACCTCCACGGGTCGATTTCCTCAAGTTCCTCTCTCTTCCTCTCTCTCTCTAGAAACCTAAAAACCCTAAGGTTTGCAAACTGCTAATAGCTTCTAAAGGAAGCTTTGCTTTTTATATCTCAAATGGGGTTGGTTCCCTTACGAAATACATACACCCATTTAGATGTTAAGCCTTATCCACTTGGATTATTTCAGTGTGGAACTTATACACTTATGCAAGGTGTTTCTTATTATACCAAAAGATCTTTGGTTCAACGTGGAGCTTGTACACGCGAATCACTGGTCACATAGAATTCAGAGTTATGCCAATACACCACCACGATGTATGAGCTTTGGTTCAAAAGTCTTACACGAGGCTCAAATGGACCCCGAAATGATATCGTGTGATAGCTCGAGTTTCGATGCCTTGAAACCCGGGCCATCTATATGACCCTCAAGGTCGTGCCCCGTAAATTCCCGTGGAACACTCCGTGCATCCACACACAACGTAGAGCAAAGCGTACAAGTCATGATATAAAGAGAAATCACAAAAAGAGATCTCCACAACTATCATATAACCAACTACAAAAATAACTCAAAAGATGGTTTTAGTCCCATGCCAATTGCATGAGCAAAAGAACCGAACCGAACCATTGGTGACATCCAAAGGTCACCCTCCGATGGTTCACCAAAAGAATAAAACATCTAAACATTACATCATTTTTAAGTTTAAATGGCCAGACGTACCAAGCCTTACAAACAATATCAAAGTGGTGTAGTAGAGTCCACTAGAAGAAATCCTCCAGAGGAGTCTCATTCTCCTCAAGAGGCACGTAGTTAGAATCCAATCTATCCTAGTCCTCCGCTACTGAGTCCTCACTTGCACCTGTCACGTATAGTCGGAAGAGTGAGCTACATCATAGCTCAATAAGGAAAACGAATATAACATGCGTATTTTCAACATCAACATATCTTTCATGATATTGCACATTTCATATCTTACTGGAAAGAAACACATGATTTAAATATATTCTTAAATTGACGAAAATTGATAAAAGATGCACATTTCAGAATCGTGCTTATCATTATTCAAAAATACTTTTCTTAATTCACACTCTTAAAACATTCACTTAAATAATTTCTCCATCAGCTATAGTGTCGAGCCCCAATGGAATACCCACCATCGTCGTTCAATCGAACCTTTTTCACATAGATACAAGCCCTCGAGAATGAAGTGATTTGTCGGACGAAATATTATCGCACATGATAATCGAAGACCGGATATCCCGCCAGACCGGAGTACAAGTTGTACGGATATCCCGCCGTACCGGTCTCGGATATCCCGCCACGTCGGTCATGATTATACCGTCGTGTCGGTCGGGTATTCACATAAAACCTTAAACCAAAGTGTTAAAACTACATATAGTTATTCACCGTGAAATTAAGATAAACATAATAGTTTCAAAGTTCTTAAAGTTTACACTTACACATATGTTCACATCAACCTGATGTCACATTCACATACATATATCTGAGTTTCTTGTCAAGAGCACAAGCATACTTATGAAAATTTGCAACACACACACACATGATTTGTCTTAGTAATCACTCACACATGTCGAATTGTACGTATTCAAAAGCATGATAAATTCATACTAAAACGTATTCGTAAATCACATACACATCACATCACTACGCACATGTCTGCTGAAATCAAATACACATGTTAAATAGTTTTCCATACCTCACGCTAAGCCTTTAGGCTTTCATAGTTCAAGCTTGCTTCAAATCCACTCAAAGCTCGGGTCACACCTAACATACATAATTTCATGATCGGAACATTAGAATTGACGTAAAACAGGGAGATACACCATATCCCCAAAGCCCCCAACACCAAAACAAAAGACAATTTTAACTATCAGGAATCGACCAGTCGAATCCCAAATCGACCGATTAGTTTCCAAAATCGATTGGTCGAATTGAGAATTCGACCAGTCGGTTTCCCTCTGGAAACCAGACCTTCCTTTCACACCCAAACCGACCAGTCGATTCCCAAAACCGATCGGTTGGATCTCCAAAATCAACCGATCGGTTTTGGTTCGACCGGTCGATTCCCCAAAACTATAATTTTTAACCTTCCTGTTTTGCGGTAATTGACCAGTCGAATCTATTTCGACCGGTCGGTTTTCAAAATCGACCGATCGAATTGGAAATCGACCGATCATAACCGCTCTTTGGTTATACAATTCCACTCATAACGAAATTGACCGGTCAATTTCTAATTCGACCGATCGGTTCATGCCAGTTTTCACTCAGCTAGGGTTTGTTCATCACAATTCTATTTTATGTCAATTTTATCTTTTCCCCTCTAATTTTTTCACTCAACCACACATTTAGACCACATATTAATTCTACACACACTTCACAAAATTCACATAAGATCTTACCTTTTATTAAATTGATTTCTTCGATCTTGGCCTTCACACTCTAGCTAGGGTTTAGCAGCTTAGAGTTTCGGATCACACACGGTTATAGATCCTCGAATCCTGCACAACTTATGATCTTTCACTCATTCTCGCGCATTCAATTCTATTCTCCTCTCTCTCTCCCTTCTCATTTACTCTTCAATAACTCCTCACTCACCAACCTAGAATAAGAGAATTATTTTCTCTTAGGTTTTTCTTTCTTATAACAGTCCTAGTCTTAGGTGTTAAGCACCAACATCCACCCTGGTTTTGCCTAACCTGCATAAGACTTGCACATAGCTTTTCTCATACTTAACCTATGACCTACAGGGCTTATCAAACTTGTCACAGGATTAGGCACGTGATCGGATGGCACGCACCCCAAGGTCATTGTTTCAAAGGTCAAAATTTTTTCAGGACGTTACATTCTCCTCTCTTTAAAAAATTTTCGTCCCCAAAAATTGACTAAGGTTGGACAACGTATGAAGATCCCCCCACCCGTCGGCGGGAAGCATACCCCTGTAATCAGCACACCAAAGAAGAGCCAAAGTATCTAGCTTTAGAGAATCCAATCCTTTAACTTGGACTGAACAACTCCTAACTTAAACAAAAATAGCTAGCCATGGCTAGCCGACACTTAACTAGTCACAACACACACAAGACCTCACCTACTAATGCATGAGGTTAAACCGCTCTAGCTTAAGTACCTGCATGAAATACATTCATAATTCCATATGCAAAACTACAGTCATGACACACATTGTATAAACGAAGTCAAAGATATCTGCACACACCTCCAAAAAGTTATATACAGAACTATCAAGTGACAATCATGTAGCGATAGTTCCAAAATGACCACAAAATCTGTCAGACGTGGCAACCATGCCACAATAGTTTAGTCATCACCACCCCAACCTATGTTAGTTACAAAACACTTCAACAAAATAACCAAAAGAACATTTTAGCACAACAACCAACCAAAATCTCATAATGTAACCTCCCATCATGCCTCTGTATCCCCTGGTGGTGCGTCAGAAGGTTCCACCTTGCCTGTAGGCACCACACCTCCAAGATCATCTCTGGGAACACCGCCTGACGAAGACGCTCCAATGGAGTAGTATCACAGATGAAGTACAGCTGCACGAGTGTCCGCTAGGTGTGTCATGTAATCGTGGGGGTGTGTATATTGCATCCATTGCATAAAGACACACTCAGGATGGTTCATTCTATGATGTAGTAGCCGGTTGCTCTCCTCAACTTGAGTCATACGAGCGAGAATATCGTATAAAATTGCAAAATCCAACTGTGGTGGGGGAGGCATCTGATAGTGGGCTTGTTGTTGGACTGGAGGTTCAGGTACCAGGGGCACTAGCTGCTCTGGCTAGGGAACTTGTTCTCCTTATCCTTGCTCAGCCTCGGGTGGAGGAGGTGGTGCTTGCTCCACAGCTGGAGGTAGGACTTTCTTCAATTGGTTATAGGTTCGGTTCCAATCCGCAAAGGAATACGATTCGACATGATCATTCAATCTCAGTTCATCAGAAGAAACATTATATTCGCCCTTGTTTCCATACCCCTCAAACATAGAGAGATAAAACGAGCCTAGGGTATACACTCTTTCGGTTTCACTCCACCCTCAGTAACTTCCCATGTATATAATTTATACCTTCAAACACCATCTTGGGTGTGTTGAACCAACGACCCTTGAATGCCGCATACAAGGCTTGTTGCACCTCCCCTATCCTCTCAGTATTGTGTCGCTTAGGGTAGAGGTTACACTTGATTGTGGTGCCCAATATCCATAAATGGGGAGGTAAATCAATCCTCCGAATGGCCTTACCAGAACCGTGTCATCCCGGGGTCATCTCGTTCCTAATTTCTAAATAATCCACTTCCGCCGCCAAAGGGGGCAAAAGTTCAATGTCGTCCGAATACTCATCATAACACTCTAGGGCTTTGGATGCGTGATCCCATGTGAATCAATAATCGTGACCATCTACTTTAGTCTCAATAACTGAAGATGTACTAGTCGACTTGAGGTTTTGATAGAACAATCGCACCAACCTCGGATAATAATATTCATGTAACAGGGTCTAAGATATTGGTTAAACCGGCCTTCTCAATATAACCTCAAGCCCATATGGTATTTCCTTGTACATCCGGCTCCTCAAACAAGGCCCGGTCAATTCTATACTCGTCTTCAATCTTTTTGCTTGCCCACCACTCATTGGGCTGGTCTAAAGGTGGTGGTGGTGAAGGCTCACACGAAGACAATGCAGGCCGTGGGGCTGTGCGTGGTGCCGACATTTGTGATGTCGCAAGTGGTGGTGGTCCTGATACACTAGGGCATCAAATCGGTAACTTCCAAGCTGAAGGTTTCGAAGCTTGCCCCGTCTTGGGTGGCATGGTTAGTGTTTTTGCACAAAATGCAAACTTGGGATCCAAATGGAAGGTAAAACTCAAAAATCAAAGATTCAAAAACTAGGGTTTACCTTTTTAATTTCTTTGGACCCAAGCTTGTGGAAAATCGAAGCTAAATGAACTCCCAAACCCTTCTTCCTTTTCTCCTCCCAAAACCCTAGCAAAGCCCCAATAAAAACCCCCAACCTGAAAATATCGAATCAGAAAGAAAAAACCCAATTTAAACTTGTCTGAATAAAATCGACCAATCGTAGGTGCTGATCCCATGATCCTTGAAAACTGAGCATACATTGAGCATATCTTCTATTACTTGGTTCACCCATTCTGTTTGTCCGTCTGTTTATGGGTGGAATGCCGAATTGAATTCTAATCGCAAACCCATCCCTTCTTGAAACTTTTGCCAAAATTTTAAAGTGTAAAGAGGGCCACGATCCGAAACGATACTAACTGGAATGCCGTGCAGTCGAACAATCTCTTTCATATATAACTCTGCGAGTTTTTCGGCCGTATACGTAGTGTTGTATGGCAAAAAGTGGGCTGACTTGGTCAGTCTATCGACAATTACCCAAATGACATTGTGTCACTTTGCAGTCCGGGGTAAGCCCACTATGAAGTCTATTGAAATTGACTCCCACTTCCACTCTGGAATAGGTAGAGGTTGCAACAATCCTGCAGGATATCTATGATCTACTTTCACCTGTTGACATACCAAGCACTTAGAAACATACTCGGCTACATCCTGTTTCAACCCTCTCCACCAGTAGTTCTTTCTCATATCCTGATACATCTTCGTACTACTAGGGTATATAACATACATCAACTTATGAGCTTTGTCTATGATGGTATGCCACAGATCGGCATCAACTGGTATGCAAAGACGTCCTCTGAACAATAAGGAACCATCTTCCCTCACTGAGAAGTCAGGTCTAGTGCCGTCAATCACACCTTGTCTGATTTTCAGTAACTCTGGGTCTTTCATAAACTCCTGATTGTGCTCAAAGATCATCGATCTAACTGTAATGTTGGCCAAAAAGGCTCCTGAAGCTCGCACCTCGATCTTTGTGTCATATAACGAAAGATCCTCTAGCAATTTCCATCTATGAAATCTTGTGACAAGGCTAGATAATAAAACTGAATTCTTTCTACTCATGGCATCTGCTATCACATTAGCCTTGCCCGGGTGGTACTGAATGGAGTAATCGCAGTCCTTGAAAAATTCCACCCATCTACGGTCCCTCATATTAAGTTTTTTCTACGTAAACAAATAGCTGAGGCTTTTATGATTTGTAAATATCTTGAAGGCCTCACCGTATAAGTAGTGCCTCCATATCTTTATTGTGAATATGAATACTGCAAGCTCTAAATTGTGGGTTAGATAATTCTTCTCGTGATCTTTCAGCTGTCTTGACCCATGAGCAATCACCTTCTTATTCTAGTTGAGCACACATCCTAATCCACTGTGTGAAGCATCACTGTAAATAGCATATCCTCCACTACCTGAAGGAATAGCTAATATCGGGGCTGAAGTCAATCGCTTCTTGAGTTCTTGAAAACTCCTTTCGCATTCTTTAGTCCATTTAAACCTCACATCCTTCTTGGTAAGCCTCGTGAGTGGTCCAGAGAGCTTCAAAATTCCCTCTACAAACTGCCTATAATACCCAGCCAAGCCAAGGAAGCTTCGAATCTCTGTTACAATTTTCGATTGCTCCCATCCCACTACGGCTTCGATCTTCACTGGATCCACTGTAACTTCATCCTTTGAAACTACATGTCCTAAGAAAGTGACCTTCCCAAGCCAAAACTCGTACTTATCGAGCTTTGCATACAGCTGGTGGTCACGCAAAATCTATAGAATAATCCTCAAATATTCTTCATGCTCTTTCTTGGTCTTAGAGTAGATGAGAATGTCAGTTACGAAATCTACTACACACGTATCAAGGTGTCTTTTAAACACCTGGTTCATTAAATCCATAAATGGCGTCGGGGCATTTGTCAATCCAAACGGCATCATCAAAAACTCATAGTGTCCATATCTCGTTATGAATGCCGTCTTTGATATATCCTCCGTCTTAATTCTCAACTGATGATATCCTAATCTCAAATCATTCTTGGAGAAGAATCTAGCACCTTGTAACTAATCGAATTGATCATCAACCCTCGATAAAGGGTATCGATTCTTAATAGTCACCTTGTTCAACTGACAGTAGTCGATATACAATCTCATCGATCCGTCCTTCTTCTTCACAAATAAGACCGGTGCTCTCCAAGGAGATACACTAGGTCTTGCAAACCCTTTATCTAGGAGTTCTTATAATTTCTCTTTCAGTTCCTTCAACTCAGTAGGAGCCATTCGATAAGGCGCTTTAGACACAGACTTCGTACCCAGTGCTAAGTCAATGGCGAACTCCCCTTCTCGTTCCGGTGGTAAACCTTGCAACTTATCTGGAAAAACATCCTCCAATTCACATGCAACCAAAATCTTTGCTATGACGTTCTTCTCTTCCTTGTCTTCCTTTAGAAATGCTAGGTATCCATGACAACCTTTCTTTATTAAACATTTAGCTCTGACTGCGGAGATCAGCAGTACAATGGTCGATCGCATTCCAAGAAATTGAAATGATCTCCTAGTATTTGGCCTGAAGGTAACCATCTTTCTCCGACAATCAACGCCAGCATGGTGCTTGGATAACCAATCCATGCCAAGGATTACGTCAAATCCTTGCATGTCAAACAGGATTAACTCTGCCACTAATTCATGAACATCATAATCCCTTACGAAGACAATGACTAACCGACAGACCATATCAGTGCTACCTGAATTCCCCATCGGAACTAACACTACCAAAATAAAGTCCAAGGCCTCGGGAATGACCTTCACTTTCTTCACGAACCGCGGAGTAATAAATGAGTGGGTAAACCCTAGGTCTATCAACACTCTCACTTTATAACTCAAGTCACTTCCCTTCCCATACATTTCTAAAGTACCTATATAGCACATGCCTCTTAGCAATCTACTCGTGCATCAAGTCAAAACATATGAAAAATTAGATTAAACAATTTCCTATATAGATACACCTTCTCTATCTAAAATTTAAAAATTCAAATCAATGAATCAATTATTTTAAATAAAATTTCACCTTGTAAAATGTCATTACTATTATGAGCATCTTCGGTGGTCACTGCATAAGCTTGCCCTTGAACAATCGGCTTCTTTACTTGCATTTGTCTGGTCACAGGAGCAGAAGTCGTCCTCCCTTGCTGACTCATGGGAGCTGAAGTTGTCCCTTCTTTTTGCAACTTTGGGCAATCTCTTATTATGTGCCCCATTTTCTGACACTTGAAGCACCCTCCCGTGCCTCGCCTATAGTCCGACGTCTTGTGAGACTTGCCACACTGGGCGTAAGTCTCAACCGGTGTAGAAGATGCCGCCGTAGAGAAACCCTGGGTAACTGATGCTCCAGTGGTGGTCGCAGGGTTCTCAGAGCTAATCGGCCTCACCGTAATAGGCATTGGTGGTCTAGTGAAATTCCTCTGCACTGGCCTAGGGAAACTACTCATAGTAGGTGCTACGAATCTCGACTTTTTATTCACCGGCTCGTAGTTGCTTCCATTTACTTGTTGTTGTCTTCTACGGTACATCTCCTCTACATCTTCCTCTATAACGAGGGCCTTGCTCATGACTGCCCCGTAAGTTTTCAATTCAAAGGCAGTCACTTTTCCCCTGATATTCGGCCTTTGGCCGCATTGAAACTTCCTGGCCTTCATTAAATTTGTGGCCACAAACTCAGCAGCAAAGCGTGACAGTCACATGAACTCCACCCCATATTCTCTAACTGTCATCTTCCCTTGCACCAGTTGAAGGAATTGAACCTCCATTTGATTCCGCACTACTTTAGGAAAGTATTGCTTGCTAAACTCCTCTACAAACTCATCCCAGGTCCATAAAACACCTAGAGTCCCTTGTTTCCTGATCCTTGAAACTAATTTCCACCACGAACTCGCCTCGCCGTCCAACATGAAAGACGCCCATCAGACTCTCTCATCCTTAGTGCACATAAGCACACTGAATATTTTTTCCATCTCATTAAGCCAATTTTCCGCTTCTATTGGCTCGGCTTGCCCTGAAAAAGTTGGAGGACACATCCTCCGAAACTCTGTAAAAACTAAGGGCATCGGTGGTGGTGGTGTAGGAGTATGCACTTGTTGTTGATGGTTGGCGTTAGTGACCATCAACGCCCTTTGCAGGGCTGCTTGTTGGGCCATAGTGGCTGCCATGGCCTCCAACATTTGCATCATTCTCCGTCTCTCTTCTCTTTCCTCGTTCCTTTCTGGGTTCCCTTCTGCATTTCTTTCCATGTTCCTCATTTCTAGACCACTTGTCTTCGAAATCACGGAGTTTCTCAACTCCGAACTACTTATCTCCGAAATGACCCTATCTCTTAACAGAGTCCGATTTGTACCGGTGGGAATCTCATCTAGACTTCTTAAATTTCTTCTATGGCCGCTTCTTGGTCGGCCCCTTCCCCTAGTAGGCATTGACGCTCTGCAATATGAAACCAAAGTTTCATTAGCAGAAGATCCCTATATTCTGACGAAATCAAAACTTGTAAGAAAACTCTAAAGAAAATGCTTTGATACCAACTCTGACAGCCTGGGTTTTGATGCCCAGAAACCTGCACCGTCGACACGATCCTCAAGGTCGTGCCCAATAAATTCCTGTGGAACACTCGGTACATCTACACACAATGCAGAGCAAAGCGTACAAGTCATGATATAAAGAGAGATCACAAAAAGAGATCTCCACAACTATCATATAACCAACTACAAAAATAACCCAATAGACGGTTCTAGTCCCATGCCAATTGCATGAGCAAAAGAACCGAACCGAACCATCGATGACATCCAAAGGTCACCCTTCCATGGTTCGCCAAAAGAATATAACATCTAAATATTACATCACTTTCAAGTTTAAGTGGCCGGATGTACCAAGCCTTATAAAACAATATCAAAGTGGCGCAGTAGAGTCTACTAGAAGAAATCCTCCAGAGGAGGCTCGTTCTCCTCAAGAGGCACGTAGTCAGAATCCAATCTATCCTGGTCCTCTGCTATTGAGTCCTCACTTGCACCTAACGTATAGTCAGAAGAGTGAGCTGCATCATAGCTCAATAAGGAAAATGAATATAATATGCATATTTTCAACATCAACATATCTTTCATGATATTGCACATTTCATATCTTACTGGAAAGAAACACATGATTTAAATGCATTTTTAAATTGACAAAAACTGATAAAAGATGCACATTTCAGAATCACGTTTATCATTATTCAAAAATACTTTTCTTAATTCACACTCGTAAAACATTCACTTAAATAATTGAACCCTTTTCAGCTATAGTGTCGAGCCCTAATGGAATACCTACCATCGTCGTTCAATTGAACCCTTTTCACATAGATACAAGCCCTCGGGAATGGAGTGACTTATCGGATGAAATATTATCGCACATGGTAATCGAAGACCGAATATCCCGCCGGACCAGAGCACAAGTTCTACGGATATCCCACCGTATCAGTCGCGGCTATCCTGCTGTGTCGGTCACGGTTATACCGCCGTGTCAGTCGGGTATTCACATAAAACCTTAAACTAAAGTGCTAAAACTACATATAGTTATTCACCATAAAATTTTGATGAACATAATAGTTTCAAAGTTCTTGAAGTTTACACCTACACATATGTTCACATCAACCAGATGTCACATTCACATACATATATCTGAGTTTCTTGTAGAGAGCACAAGCATACTTATCAAAATTTGCAACATACACACACATGATTTGTCTTAGTGATCACTCACACATGTCGAATCGTACGTATTCAAAAGCATGGTAAATTCATACTAAAATGTATTCGTAAATCACATACACATCACAGCACTACGCACATGTCTGCTGAAATCATATACACATGTTAAATAGTTTTCCTTACCTCACGGTAAGCCTTTAGACTTTCATAGTTCAAGCTTGCTTCACATCCACTCAAAGCTCGGGTCACACCTAACATACACAATATTATGATTGGAACGTCAGAATTGACGTAAAACAGGGAGATACACCATATCCCCAAAGTCCCCAAAACCAAAACAGAAGACAGTTTTAACTGTCAGGATTTAACCGGTCAAATCCCAAATCGACCGGTCAGTTTCCCTCAAGAAACCAGACCCTCCTTTCACACCCAAGAAACCAGACCCTCCCAAATCGACCAGTCGGTTTCCCTCAAGAAACTAGACCCTCCCTCAAGAAACCAGACCCTTCTTTCACACCCAAACCAGCCAATCGATTCCCAAAACCAACCAGTTGGATCTCCAAAATCGACTGGTCGGTTTTGGTTCAACCGGTCGAGTCCCCATAACTATAATATTTAACCTTCATGTTTCGTGGAAATTGACTGTTCGAATCTATTTCGATCGGTCAATTTTCAAAATCGACCGGTCAAATTGGAAATCGACCAGTCCCGCTCTTTGGTTCTACAATTCCACTCATAATGAAATCGACTGGTCGATTTCCAATTCGACCGGTCGATTCACGCCAGTTTTCACCCAGCTATGGTTGGTTTATCACAATTCTATTTTCTATCAATTTTCTCTTTTCCCCTCTAATTTTCTTCATTGAACCACACTTTTAGACCACCCATTTACTCTACACACACTTCACAAAATTCACATAAGATCTTACCTTTTATTAAATCGATTTCTTCGATCTTAGCCTTCACACTCTAGCTAGGGCTTAGCAGGATGGAGTTTCGGATCACACACGGTTACAGATCCTCGAATCCTGCACAACTTACGATCTTTCACTCATTCTCGCACATTCAATTTTATTCTCCTCTCTCTCTTCTCATTTACTCTTCAATAACTCCTCACTCACCAACCTAGAATAAGGGAATTATTTTCTCTTAGGTTTTTCTTTCTTATAACAGTCCTAGTCTTAGGTGTTAAACACCAACATCCACTTGGGTTATGCCTAACCTACATAAGACTTGCACGTAGCTTTTCTCACACTCAACCCATGACCTACAGGGCTTATCAAACTTGTCATAGGGTCAGGCACGTGATTTGACGACACACACCACGAGGACACTGTTTCAAAGGTCGAAATTTTTTCAAGACGTTACGTATCATTTGAAAATTTTGAAACGGTGACGTGTTTCTTAACAGAACTAGGCCTAATCAGGACCTATGGGTTCAAATTTTTTTTGGGATGTTATAATTTAGGAAACAAAGATTCTCAATTTGTGTAGTAAGTGATCGTTAAATAATGTAAACTATGCAAGTGCACAAGTTATTGAAACTAGGACAAGTACTGAGGGCATCGTACCAGAGGAACTATCTATTTATCTAAATTAAAGCCTCGATTAGAGAAAACAATACAAACATATTTAGATAGAAAATAGAGAAAATAGTCTAGGATCCGTCTTGATGGCAGATTCATAATTAACTCGTAATTTTATTCCTACTCTAATTTGAATTCGAGATACTAACCTTCCCTTCGCTACAAGCTATAGCTAAGTAAAATAGTTAGATCTTATTCATAGCCATGAATTAGTCGGGAAGATATAATCCATCTAATCTCTAGCTATCTAATCCGTAACCCTATCAAACTAGGTCTTAGGGATTAGTCGAAGGGTTAAGTTCCTCTCATCGAAGATTTGATGAAGGCTCTCATCCTAGCCTTCCAATAGGGAGAGTTACTTCCATCCAATAGTGGCAGACGTGTGATTGAGACACCTTCACATGGTAAATGAAGATTAATAGGGAATGTCATGGAATCCATTCAATTCGTGAGAATAGAAAACTAGTGACCCGCTTTAGTATCAAATACTCCTTTAAATCTAGATTATCCTCACAATAAACTAGAATAAAAAAATATTGAAAAATAAGGCAACTACCTACAAATATAAAGAAAAACAAACTACAAGAACACCAAGTTTTACTTTTCAGGGACACATCCCTGAGACCTAGTTCAGGCAAAAGGAATCTACTACGGAATCACAAGAAGACTTCTAGAAGTACCAAATGATAGGTAGACATATATGTTGACATCTCGGTGATAGCAGTCCTAGGAAACAATCAAGCCAACATCAAGGAATCTCACAGCGATCAGATTCTCCGCCTTACAATCGTTTAAGATGCATCGACGATGCACTCGACTCCACAGGCAAAAAATGAGAATTATAGAAGGATAAAGGAAAATTCCTTTTCCATTGATAATGATTAAATCATAGAATTTCTATGTCGAAAAGGTTCAAAACACTTTAGGGATTCTAGGTTTTGCATGGGAAAGTTTTTGAGTAAAAACATCTTTTTGAGAAGAAAACCTAGAACCCCAAACCATCACTGTAAAGGGTGTTTAACATAAAGATTCCAATACTGGTAAAGAACTCACGATGGACCGTCATCTTGGTCATGGTCGACCATTGACTTTTTATGAAAAGTTTGACTTTTTTATTTTTGTGATTATGTGATTGATGTAGATCCGATTTTGACATATGACAAATCAATTTTAATCTACTTGATGAGATCAGCATAACGGGGAAGTTATTTGGACAGTTTGAGATCACCAAAAACTAATTGAAGCTTCTCAAAGATATAGACCATTATGAGCAATCTGTTACCAGTATTACTTGCTCAATATGCAATTTATTTTGATAATAGTATCCAGTAATTTAATGGTTATCCAATTGCTCAATATGCATAAAAGGTAGGACTTGACTCTCCTTATAGTCAATTAAACACGAAAACACGAAACTGCTGTTTAAATTATCTTACTGATAAAATTCCACCGGCCTAACTCAACCTCACAAAATCGATTAGTAAGGTGAGGAGTGCCCAGATTAAATATAGCCCAGAACCTTCAAGCCCGCAGGCAATGTGGGGCTATTGTGATAAAAATCCAATGGACCTAACTCAACAACACAAAAATGGCTTGTAAGGTGAGGAGTACCCAAATTATGTATAACCCATGACTTCCTAGCCCACAGACAATGTGGGACTATTCTCACACTTACACCATTAATGATTTGAGATGTTTGGTGATCCATATTATCAAAGTGATTGATACATTAAAGGGAAATATGTCCAAAAATCTTACTCATTGGGAGATTGTTACTCTATGATCTCTACACTGCGATACCATACCAGCCATTGCTTTTTTTTTTTAATCGCTGATATAAAAGCTCTCCAAACGGATGGTTGCCTGAGCCATGTTTCAATGATTCATTTGAACAGTTTAAATTTTTCATAGATGTGCGCCACGTGGCCTAATAGTACACCACACTTTATTGGTCTAACCAAAAGCCTAAAAACAATGGTTAAAGATCATTTATACTTCATTTTAGTGTTTAAATGTCAGTTAAGGGCCATAAGAAGTAATGCAACTTTGAATACTTTGAGAACTTGCTATCTTGTCAAATAATTTTAGTTTTGCTTACGGCTTTGGAAGATTAATTTACACTTGTCTTTCGTTTAGACAGAAGATGGGGAGATATTTGACTGTGTTGATATCAACAAACAACCTGCTTTCGATCATCCTTTGTTGAAGAATCACACAGTCCAGGTTTAGTATTATCTCGCCATGCACAGTCTCTGCCATATAATATTTTTTTAATCTCTATACTTGAAGATATATGGTTTGCTATTATTTTAGCGACCACAATGCATCATAGGAATCAAAGAGAATATTGTAATATAGAACTATATCTATTATATATGATGTTTTAAATAGATTTGTGTTACTGCCACACCACTTTAATTTATGTTACACCCACTTCAATTAATCAAAGTAAAAAAAATTTACTACTTTGAATCATATGATAGAAGATCTTTCTTCATCCCAATCATTCACTATAGATCTTGAGATCATGAGCTTACAATCAATAAGTCGGACGCTGATTCCACATGGCACACAACTCAAAAAGTGAGTTAGATCATGGCGTTCCATCAAACATGGTTGGTATTCACCTTTGTGATATGTGCAAAATGGAATCAATATCTGACCATCTGATGGTAGGCCATGATCTCATCATCTATTTTGTGGAAGATTAGGAAGAAGGGTCGTAGTTGGTGTCAAAGATTGGCATGAAACACAATCTCTATCATTTGAACCATCTGGTTCAACACATTCAAAGCTTATCACCTGATGCAATGGTTGACTTTGTTGATTCTTGTAAAGAGATTGGAGTTCGCGCCAATCTTTGGAAACGGAGACCATTACATCATTACAGTACAAAAAATAAGACTTTTAGCGGCAGCCATTAACTATCATTATTAACAAAAAACTGCCACTAATACTTTTGCCGCTAATAGTCTTAATAGTTTTTTGGTTAATAGCGGCAGGTTTTTTGCTGCAAAAAACTGCCGCTAATGGTCTTATTTTTTGTTGTCACCTTCAAATTTGACCGCTTAGATGATTTTCCATGTGGCACAAGTCGCAAAATGGCCAAGTCTTTCTTTTTAACTTTGTAGCTTCCATTAGCCCTGAGAATTGAGGATTTTCAGTGAAGGGTACCGGTATTTACTACCGATGATTGTACATAGCCAAGAGTTTTTGTGGTTAAAACCCTTGATTGCCTTGATGAGATCATTTTTTGTCCCAATCTTCTGCCCAATAGATATTGAAATGATGGCTCATCTATGGAAGGTTAGATGTTGATTCCATGTGGGACACATTCCAAAAGAGACCTTGATCATGGGTGTACTATGAGAATAGTTCTCGAGTCACTTTTAGGGATGTGTTCCACGTGAAATCAACATGTGATGATTTTTCATCCCAATCTTCCAATCACTTTTGGGGATGTGTTCCATGTGGAATCAATATCTTATTGTCAGATTGGTGAGATCACAAGATCTATTGTCTAGAAGATTGGGATGAAAA
Source organism: Chloranthus sessilifolius (assembly GCA_021018995.1). Lineage (NCBI taxonomy): Eukaryota > Viridiplantae > Streptophyta > Magnoliopsida > Chloranthales > Chloranthaceae > Chloranthus > Chloranthus sessilifolius. The sequence goes on from CM037592.1 coordinate 7,807,586, forward strand.
ATGATCTCGATTGCTTGATTCAACGCAGCCAATGATTTCATCAATGGAAACCAAGCTACGAATGTGAAATCTTCGGCTTTAAGTATGGGTACCTATTACCAATTAAACAAAAGGGTTTAAACAGCCACAAGCATGAAAACTCATATATTTCTCAAAGTTCCCATTACTATTTGAGCTTCCCATATGTTATGTCTATATGGGCTGAACTTACAACCATAGTTAAGTAAACAGTAAGCAAACCCAAACTTCATCACTAAATTTAAGTCCCTACAAAACCTCAATATATTTTATGCTTAAAAGTCAAAGCATAAGATTGATGAAATAATCATCATAACTCTTATAATTGGAATATGATTTGAAATGTAGCCTTTACATTATGAAAAGGTACGTACTTATATTTACAAACCATGAATCTTCCTTCTCAGTCCAGATTTCCCGTGTTTAAACTGTTGGCTCTTGAATCACATGATAGAGATCATTTTTTGCCCCTATTGTCCACATAATGGAAAGTGAGATCATGGGCCTCACATTGGACAATCAGATTTTGATTCTCGAGGCACACATCTCGAAATGAAAACATGATCATCAGCATCATCAAACTTAGTTCTTGGATCACTTTTCGAAACACTTGCCACGTGGAATAAAAATTTGACCATAAACTGGTAAGCCCATGTTTGCAAGATCCGTGGCAATGAAGATTGGAGTGAAAAAAATCTCAATCTGATTCACAACAATCAAAGCAATGGTTTAAGCACGTGTAACCTAGTTGAGAAGGAAGAATCTTTGGTTGAAAATAAAGGCACCCTATAATGAAATTAGAAGGAAATGTCCAATCTTAATTCCCTTATGCATAATCTTCTCTTTATGAGATTTTTTTAAATAAATCACAAAATGATGTTTGAAACTTAACATTTGTTATGCAGATGAGACCCAGTTCCAATCCGAAAATAGTGTCAAATAGAGTAGTTTCAGATAAAGAACTTGACATACATCTCAAGGAGGGGGGCTGTCCTCAAGGATTTGTTCCCATTCGAAGGACTCGTTTGAGGGACTTATTAAGAGCTACTACTCTCCAACATTTTGGGAAAAAATATCCTTACAACCTCAAATCCAACGGTATAGTTCATAATGTAAGTGCTCTCTTTAAATTTCATATTTGTTCTGAAATTTTTTTATTTTTCAGTTTGGATAAGACGTTAAGCATAGAGTTTTGAAACAAAATTATATATAAAAGAAACAACTTGTTTAAAAAATAGTTAAAGAAAAAAAGTATGTACTTATAAACTCATGAAAAATATAATACAATCTTAGGGTTTCCCTAGTGAATAAAAGTATGTACTTATAAACTCACGAAAAATTTAATACAATTATAGGTTTCCTAATGAATAAAAGTATGTAGCGCCTAGGGCTTTGATCATTCACATAAAATACATGCTTTGATACCCTATACAAACCTTATTAGTTCAAACTAAGGTAGTAATGTCATCTCCTGAGTGATTCTTAAGTCTAAACAGGTAGAGGCTCATTAATGAGAAATCTGTGCAAACAACACTCAGAACAACCCTTGGAAAGCACCATACAATCTCATAAGGAGTTGAATAAAACTCAGAGCACGCGATGAATCCTAAAGACCAAGATTCAAGAGAAACAAGGTCACAATCAATCGTGACCATTGACGATTACAAAAGAGTAACAAAAGTAGAACTCCAGAGAGGAAAGTCTAATCAATCGTGAAGTACGATTCCAAAGAAAGAGAATCATGATTGATCGTGACCAAAAGAAAGGTTTCCCGAGAAGAATACCTCTACAATCGTGAACTGTAATTTTAGAGGGCAAAAGTCACGATGGCTAAGAGATGAATGTTGGTACACGTTTTTTCTGGGGTCCCTTTCAGGTCCCCGGAATAAGTGGCCCAATTTGGTCTGAGTGGACTCTGGCCAGCTGCAGATATTTATCGATGCTTTAACACGTCATTGATCACGCTTGGATATGATGCGAGGCTTGCAGGTTGAACTCCTTTACTAAACATTGGCTTGCCAACTTTAGCAGCTGTGGGTTGCCTAAGATCTAACTAGTTTGGTCTTCTAATTCTATCGAGAGGCTAATTAACCTAGTCTCCTAATCCTACTAGGAGTCCAATTAACCTAGTCTCCTAATCCTACTAGAAGTTTAATTAAAGAAATAGAGTTGTGGCCCGTTATGCTTAGGAGGATCGGCCCCATTCCCAGGTACCCTCCGTAAGATCCCTTGAGCAAATCGGGTGGCTAATGGTTAATTTATAAATATTGGGGTTTAAAGACTGAATTTGAATTAGAATTGAGAATTAGAAATCAAAAACTGAGATCGAGATTTAAGAATTTAGAATTAGAATGAAGAATTCGAACTAGCATTGAGAACTAGAAAAAAAATTAAAGACTAGAAAGAAATATAAGAACTAGAAAGAAAATTAAGAACTAGAACTAAGACTAGAACCTAAGAATTAAGAACTATAACTAAAAACTAAAAGGAGATTACCTGACACTGAGCACTTCTTCCTCATTTCAGGGTCGCAGAGAGAAAAGACTCTAGCTTAGGAAAGGCCTGAGCTCGAGGGACGAGAGATTGCTATTAAAATTGGTGTGTTGATGTGGGGTGTAGGGAGGTCTATATATAGGTAACAGGATAATTCCGCACATGGGAGGCTGAGCTCAATGGAATTTCGCGTAGTGGCATATGTGCTTAATTCACTTCGAGTCGGCCTCTGAACCAAGAGTTCTAATCCTAGTACGCCTGGGAAACCAATTCCGCGCAGTGGCATATGCGCTTGATCGAGAGTTCAGGCGGTCTTGGGAACTATAAGCCGGGTTCGATTGGGAATCAATTTCGTGCATCCAGGGATGTATGGAATTGAATTCCCCGCTCCTTTATAAGCGCGAGATTTCGGGTCTCGGGGCGGCTTAGGAAGTAGAGTCCCAGTCTACCTTTGGGTTGATTCCACGTGTGGGGTCATATGGAATCGATTCCACGCTTGTGTCTACGTGCAATCGAGGGAGTCCGACGGTGGATGGAAGTCTATGCCCAGTCAAAGTGGGACTGATTACACGATGAGGTCCTGCGTGTAATCTACTTCCACCCATAGGGTCATGCGCGTCATTTGAGTCCTAAGGCGGTCCGCGAGAAGATTGAACCTAGTCCAAGTGGGACCAATTACACGCGTAGTTTCACTCGCGTAATCCAATTTCACATGTCTGTATATGCGTGGAATTCAATATCTTCCTGGGTATGGACTGGGTCTGAGTTCTTGGGTTATTGTTTAAGCCCATATCTCGACCATATACTACTGTTTTAGTATGTGATCCCCGTATTTAGGCTTTTAAGGTCTTCGAAGAAGGTCAATTTTTTTCAGAGATTGTGGGCAAGGTCAGAGGTTGTCCGAACAAGCATGTGTACTCCGAGAGGGATAAACTAGAGTGTCTACAAAGAAGTTTCATGATTACAGAACATACGAGCTATGATTGCACATAATAATAGTCACAATTGATCGTGACAACAAATGAAGGCTCTAGAGAAGGATTCTGCAATCGTAGACCACGATCCCAAGAAAAGAAGAGTCACGATTGATCGTGAAGATATGAGAATGAAAATGAATAATCACGAGTCGAACCTATTTTATGCAATCGAAGGCCATGATTGCAAGGATCGATGAGTAAGTTAAGTCAAGATTGAAGTCACGATTGTGTAAGGAGATGCCAAACTCAAGAATATTTGAGGAATACATGTATTTTTTGATGTTTCAGTTTAAGTAGAATTATAATTTTATTAGAATTTACAATCTGATTTTTAGGATATTAAATTAGAATGTAAGTAGGACTCTTATGAATTTATAAATAAGAGGTTTTGAGGAGATATACAGAGATTCATAGATAGAGATCCGTAAACAATAGATAGATAGCAATAGAGATAGCTTAATTTTCATTATAATTTATGTAAATTATTTTCACTTAATAGAAGCCATTCTAGAGATGCACAATAGAGCCTTCCAAAGTCTAAGAACCAATTATATCAAAGAAAAGTATGAATAGTTATGTGTTTCTTATTCTTTTGAAATCAGATTGTATTTGGTTAATAAATATGAGTTTTTAAACTTGTCTATGACTTTTAAAAGGATTCCAGGATTTCTATAATTCAAAATTCTATGTTGTCATAGTTTTCATAGGTTTTTAGAACTACGGGACTTTCATCAATCGACTATGTTGCCATTGCTACCTTAGTTTCATTAATGTGATTATTGCAAGAGAAGTTTTTGTTCTCGTTATCTTAAACTAATCTTATCTTCTTCTTATATTGTCGTTGTCGCCTTAAGATAATTACAGTGTTCAAAAGATTTATCTCAGGGAACCTAGAATTATTTTCCTAATCAGTCTTTTACCGTTTTACTTTTTAGCATTAGCTATAATTAACTCTAAGAATCAAATTTGTTTACTTTATGCAATTTAGTTTTAAAAATCAATACGAACACTACAAAAAATAAGACTATTAACGGCAATTTTTTTAACAAAAAATTGATGCTATTAGTCCTGTCACTACCAAGAACTGCCGCTATTAGTCCTGTCGCTATCAAACCTGCGTTAACAGCAACTGCCGCTAAAAAACCTTATTTTTGTAGTGCAACTTGTTTTTTAAGACTTATTGGCATATTCTTTTTAAAAGATTTCCCTATAAATCGATATCCTTACATGTGCTACAGTTCCCTTACACACTTGCGAGGTGATAATTTTGTCATGAAAAATTGGTATCAGGCATCTACTATATTTTCAAGTACAAATTACCCCAATAGTTGTCGAAAGCAAAAAATGTCTCGATTCTGAAAATGATATAACATCCCTGTCAGCCCTCGTACCCCGACACAATCAAAACGTATTTAAGTGCAAGAAACCTCCAAAGTTATAATTGAAGTAAGACGAATAAGCAACAGTTATCCACCTAACACTAATCATTAAGAAGTACCCTGACATCATCTAACACTTATAACGACCCAAATATTTTACACAAAAATTCATGCCATTAACATTCGTGTCATAGGCATGCGATGGTTTAATCCAAACATGATGGTAAATTATTTGAGAAATTACGAGTCATTTTTTTTTAAAGAGATACCTGTATATAAATCATGTGCTAATAAAAGGTAATGCTGTTGATATTAATTTTCAACTAAGCTTAAATCAACTGACTATAAAAATTTAAACCCATTAAAGAAATCATTCATATAAAACCTCAAATATTTTAAATCAATCATGTACCTATTGTCCTGTGGCCCAGGTGCCACCCATCAAAATATAAAGTGAAATAACATGATAAAAGTATCATCTGTTTATCGTCCCAAAATAAAATGAAATTAATGTAATTAACCTACGAATAAAAATCTCTCAGGTAATCTTCCTCTTCCGATGATAGATAATAAGGGTCCTCCTCTTCGGGTACCTTATTCTCTGAGAAAACAATGATAGGAGAATCTGCGATACAAAAGTGTTGAGGTGAGCATAAATTTTCACGATACTTAGTGGGGAGGAGTTAATTACCTACTATGATTGAAACCATTTAATTAACTAGCATGCACAAAATTTTTTCAATTAATGTGACGATAACTTAGAGATAGGAATATCATAAGGCAAGATAGAGCTAGCAAATTTAAGATTATAAGATAGAGATTTTCAAAGATTATATATCCAAAATTCTACACATAATTTATTTATTATAAAATTTGAGTGCTTTCATATTTCGTGAAACATATTCATGAGAAGTAGACTAGTCCCAGTGACACATGTCTTGCAGTTCTTGCATGACTTAAATACTAACTTAAAGTAATTTTCGCACATATTAGATGTCAAAGCTAAAGTAATGTATATATCGATGGAGATCCGTCCATCATCGCCTATGGATAATTTTCATAATTAGCCATAACCCCTACTCATCGAGGTGGCTCATGTTTAATCTGAGTCTTAACTTGACATTCTGGGATCCTATTAAAATAAAAAATCATACATGCAGAACAATCACTTGTCTTCTTAGCATATATATAATTATAATCCTTAACTTGCCTTGTCGTAAATTCATGTCGTGTCTATTTTTATTCATGTCTTAAATGACCTTTAAACTTACGACTCTTTCTCCTATTTCATGACGTATGCGTTATCTTTGATAATCATGTGGATAGACATAGTACAATAGGAATCAATCAGATCTTAATAACATGCTAGAACATTCGTAATCACAAAAATGCGACTTACCTATGTATAAAATAATTCTGCAATTATGATACAATTGGATCAAATTATGACATAATTTGTCAAAAAATTAACTTTTATAATTTATGTTAGAACTGGAGAATTCTAACCGTTAAATGTGAAGATCATGAAAAGTTGAGATGGGTGAACATACTGACATTTTCGTGGTTCTACTCATGAAGGTGTTTGATCAAAGGTCAAAAACGAATTCACATAACACTTGATCAGGAATACACATTGTAGATATTAAAGTAGGCGTTTAGGGTCAATTTTCGAGGTGATTGGAGACTGATTTACTCTCAAATGTTGGAATAGTTTTGTTAGAGGGAATTGCCCTCTACATCACCACATTGACAGTATATCCATTGGAGGTCTACAAAATTTTTTACAGTTACGTGAAGTTAGAGGAAAATCCAAATTAGTTAGAAACGAAATTTCAGCATCTACCTCTGATTTTCATGCTAGATCAAATTTCCAAGGATATAGCCATCAACATAAATATGAACCACTACCAAAAATAAGATTATTAGGAGCAATTTTTTTTACAAAAAACTGCTACTATTAGTCCTGTCGCTATAAAAAACTGCCACTATTAGTCTTGCCGCTACTAAAAATTGCCTTAACAACAAATACCGCTAAAACACCTTGTTTTTGTAGTGAACTAACATGAATATCCTAGTATCCATATAATTAATTATTTATATAAATTATAAAGTGAAGATTAGCAATCAATAAAGATCCTTATTTAAACATAACTAATTAAATAAATAGGTCGAACTAAGGAATGATAAATTTACGGCACAAATTCTTGTTGGAACACTACTAATTAGTCAAATGAGTCAAAATAAAACTCACTAATTAAATTCCCCTACCTTGATCCTAATGTCACAAGAAGGTTGGATTTGGTTGCCAAGGAGAAGCGAACACGAAGCCAACCTCGTAATGGCTACCATGCTATTTAGTTGATGCCGCAAATTGCCAGCATCGTTTCTTCATGGAGATGATTGCATTAAGGTTGTGGCTGCGCGGCTCAAGTAGGTTCACTAAAGGATGAGAGAGAGAGATCTGTGGCTATGCATGTCGACAGAGACACAGGAGGCGGTTTTGGGCTGCAACGTTTGTTATGGGTGGAGCTGGTTGCTTGGGTATCCGACCACGTGTGTTGTGAATATTTAAAGGGAAAGATAGGGTCACGGCAAAGATATATGAAGGAAGAGGAAGAGGCGTGGCCTCTTACCATTTTCGGCAGAGTCTCCAATTGTGACTCATTCTAATCAGGCAAGAGTTGCTATGTTGGGGCTCTTACCTAAGCTAGGATGAGAGATCATAAGAGATGTGAAGGCGTTGATTATGGGCCAGCTGCTATGTGGGGACGCAAGATGGGGTAAGTTTTAGGGCCAAGAATACTAAGATGAGAGAGAGAGAGAGTTGCCATAGGCAACAAAGCTTGGGTTTTGGTTCCCAGATTTGGTACCCGAATCCTAATTCAATTTTCATTTCTTTTTGTTTTTAGAGAGCGAGAAGGCTCTCTTGTAACTCGCTAACACATATAGACGTGTGTGAATCTAGCACTACACACTACACATACCGTACTGTGCAACTATGAGCTTTGCGGGCCCGTCGCGATGATGCACTCACAAGAAAAAATAGAGTTACTGCCCGGAGCTTTTGGTGTCCCGGGATACCCAAAATCAATATTGTGTGCATTGAAGTGCTAGATTGGACTCCAATTCACCGGTCTGCGCCAAAGCCTCTTGATAAGGACTTCGGTCATCAATCGAGGTGCTAGGCACCCGATTAGGCCACTCTTAAGTGGTCTCTACTATGGCCAAGTTTAAAATAAAGAAAAAGACAAACAACACTTCCCATTGCCAGAAGGCGCTCTATCCTATTTGATCCCTCCGCAATTACCGAAATTTTGGCGGTGTAACGACTCAAATTCTAGGATATAGGAAAGGTAAAAGAAGGTAGAGGAATAGAGGGGAGAGCCAGAGCTCTCAGGCCCATATAGCACCGCCGTTGGATCTTTGCTTTGATGCTAACTCTGGTGAGCTACCGAAGGTAAATGGGTTAAAGATGGGTTTAGCTTGCTATGGCTTGGAAGTTGAAAGGTATGAGGGATGAACTGAGATTTCCTAACTCACTAAGGCTGGGAAATGGTATGGATGGAAGTATGGAAGTATGGGATGACCTTGGGTTTCAAGATTTAAAAGAAAATTTTATTCTTTCTCTCTGTCCTAGAAATTTTTCTCACTATGTATCTCTCAGAAATTTTTTCTCTTCGGGGGATTTTTTTCTAGGTCCGAAAATTTTTTTCCTCTAAAAGTGAAGGGTGGGGGCCTCTATTTATAAAGTTGGGGGTGATTAGTGAGTGAGTAACTCTCTAATTGGTTTAGAAATTAGGTGATGGTCCATATAAGGTTTTCTAGGACATGGAAAAATGGGAAAATGGGTTTTAGTGGCTGATGATGAGGATAGCCACGATGATGACTTTGAATTCTGAATCCTTTTACGGTTGCTCCTTATTACGATTTTTCATTCTGATTCCTATTTATGTTCCCTCCTGAATAAGATTTTGCATTCTAAAACCTGTTTACGTTTACTCCTGATTACAATTTTGCATTCTGAATCCTGTTTATGTTCCCTCCTGATTACGATCTTGCATTCTAAACCCTGTTTATAATCCTATTTACGATTTTGCATTCTGAATCCTATTTTCAATTGTAATTATGATTTTGCATTCTGAACCCTGTTTACAATCATATTTACAATTGTATTGAATTCCTGCATTTTTACGTATTTTCATTTCGCCATAACTTTTGATGTATAAATCGGAACTAGGCGATTCTTGGCTCGTGGGAAATCTGAGAACCTCTACTTTCCAATGATATAAGCCTCCGCTTGTGAAGATGTCTATGTAAATTATGGAATTCCTCTTTCTATCTGCTATTTTGGCTAGTTCAAAACGGGTTCTATGTGTAACGGCCCGGATTTCCTTACCACAAAACCCGTGCCGCCAGATCGTAAAACATGATTTGAAACACATCATTAATTGGTATCAAAGTGTTTGCTTCGCTTTAAGATAGCTCGATCTTTCCCGAGTTGGTAATTGGAAAGGTCGAGCCATCCATTGTTGGTAAACTTACGAGGTGCGGAAGCAAAGAGCACTAATATGAAAAACAGAGTTACATGGAAGGATGTATGGCATCATAAATCACAAAAAGATTCCCATCATTCCATCTTAACAACCATTAAGCCATACAATCTATCGATGAAGGCCAACCTTCACCTAAACAGTGGACAAAATTGTACATAAGTTTAAACAGTATACCGTACTGAATATTCAAATAACAAGTAATCCGCACACAGTGGATATCCAATAAAACAAGCTAAGGAAAGAACTCATCAGGTAGTTCTTTCTCTTCCGTGGGATTGTAGTCCGGGTTCTCCTCTTGATCTGAATCCCTTTCGAGGTCTGTACCTGCAGCTACGACGTATAGTCAGGGAATGAGCTACAATCCAAGCTCAGTAGGGAGAAAATAGTGCTAAATTATATCTTATCATTCTTATTCATGGTCATGACGCATAAGAAAAACAGGTCAAATTCATATCTTAACAGAATACATCGGACTTCAAAATAAGGAACAAAAGTATGCTAATAAAATGTAACACATCATTTATGCAGATATCATACTTAAAACAATGCTCATGAGTACCATGTATACTGAGTCAAGCAATCGAAGTAAGATTTCGAACATAGCAACAGAACAAAACATGAGTACATATAGCAAGGAATTCGAAGTTTCACAATGGAATGCCAAGGCCCTAAGCTACATTAACAGGGTCGCTTGTGCCGAAATGCCCATCCCCTGAGTATGTTAACAGGGTCACTGGAGCCGAAAGGTCAAGCCCCTGAGCTACGTCAATAGGGTCACTTAAACCGAAATGCCCTGCCCCTAAGTTATGTTAACAGGGTCATTGTACCTAAACGACAAACCCTTGAGCTAAGTTAACATAATCGCTTCTACTGAGACGCCAAGCCCTTGAGCTAAGTTAATAGGGTCGCTAGTGTTGAAACAAGATGGATAAACAAGATGGTTAGCAGAAAAACATCAAAACACACACACTAAACATGTAGTAATAAACAATGATCGCAATCAAGCAGTTGGGACTTATCAATTCGAATGCAATAATACATCAAGACATAGAGTACAAAAATCATGCAAGTCATGTGCGTGAATCGAATCAAAAACATTTAAAGCATATTATTCAAAGCATTTCAAGATGGAATATGTAACATTTCTAAAATTTATATGGTATTTAAATAGATGCATCATTGGCACAAATTCAAGAAGGCGTATAATTGGGCAACGTGTTCTTCCATACTTTAAAGTCGGAATCATGCGCGCAAAATGGCACGAACCGACGCGAAATACTCCTTAATGGTTCCTCGTATTCCCCCTAGATCACATAGTGTATACATAGTAAGTGTCAATGTAACAGCCCGAATTTCTGCACCCAGAAATCGGTGCCATTAGGATCATACTCTGGATGATCCCCGGGATAAATCATAAGTGTCCGCTTGTAAAGCGGAAGCCAAGCAGACACCACCCAGCAGTGGTAGATCGAGTCAGTCATTTATCAACACATTTAATCATAAAGAATTAAAATTATAAAACAATAAATTCTATATTAAACAAAGAAAATGCATTCTCAAAAAGGAACCAAGAAGAACCATTGGTGATGGACATCCATCACCCAAACAATGGTTCCCGATAGTGGTTTCGAATAGAATGCATAAATAATACAGTAAATAATCCTACTAAAATGTACACAAAAGTGGCCACCAGGCACACAATAATTCAAAACACTAGTACCCGGGCTAAGGTAGAACTAAATCACTTTGAATATACATCTCCTCGTCTTGACCTCGGCCTGGGTCGGGTAGTCTGGATCACTCTCTGTGCCAAGAGCTACAGCCTCAGAACCTAAAATTCATTTAGAACACAGGGTGAGCTACATCCTAGCTCAATAGAAGAATTTCCAACTAAACGAATTGAATATGCAAATCATGCTATCTCATAATGTAAAATCAAATCAGAACGATAATCATGATTTAATCAAATTAAAAGCTGAGATTTTATGCAAGAATCAGATGTTATGCAAATATATTATCAGAGAGCTTAAATTGTATATATTTAACTTAAGAAACTCCCGTGACTATATAGCACGGAGTAAACAGGAATATCCGATAGGAAACCCCAACCAATCGTCGTTCACATGAACAATTTTGAAAGTGCAATAATGCTTCATCTATGGAGTGCAATTGCGCCGAGGATTACAAGCAGGTGCACAAGTGTGTCAGGCATCGGATATACCGTCGGGTCGGTGGGGATCATCTGGTTTAAATCATCAAATCACATACATATATACCTCACAGATCAGATAGCAGGAATCAGAAGCAGATTTCAGGATACGAATCAGGAAACAGAAATCAAAGATAGCAGGAATTTATGATATGCATACATGCTTGTTAAAAACAGAAATCAGGGCACAGATATAAAATAAACATGAAATCATACTCAAAAGCAGTTTAGGTTGGTTTTTCCCTACCTAAGGTCACTTTATCTTCTAAGCAAATCTAAAGCCTTTTCAATGTGTCAGGGTTTGATCCTAGACCATAAACATAGCGCTTTAAGTGTTAGAGATGTCAGAAAGTTAACCGGCACAATGTTCGGTGGTGTTTAATCCACAAAACCAAAACAGAACCAAAACAGGGGTGATTGATCGATCACCACCCTTTTTGCTCTCTTTCTATAACAAGCCAATTGATCGATCAATACACCTTGTTGATCGATCACCTATCATAATTGATCGATCAATACACTCATTGATCGATCAATAACCTCTCTTCTACTCACTTTTAACACAGCTCAAATTGATCGATCACCACTTCGGTTGATCGATCAATGCTTCCTGTTGATCGATCAATGCCCTCATTGATCGATCACCAATCCTTTTTCAAAAATTCCCACCTTCTGTTTTTATTAACTTTTATACAGATTGATCGATCAATGCCCTCATTGATCGATCAATACCCTACAGTGATCGATCAATACCTCTGTTGATCGATCACCAAATGTCATTGATCGATCACTCTCTTGTTGATCGATCAATGCCCTCATTGATCAATCAATGCCCAAATTGATCGATCAATGCCCTTCGGGCATTGAACTTCCAGCATTTTGGGGTCTCTGTTCCCCCATTCTGTCCTATACAGATTGATCGATCAATGGTCTTCATTGATCGATCACCACTTATCATTGATCGATCACTCTCTTGTTGATCGATCAATAATGACAGAAACTCTGTCATTAATGGAGTTCATCTCCAACCCTATTTTAATCTACTTTTCATTAATGGTTCTCATCAACCATTAACACCACATCTATGCACCTACTTGGGAATCTCATTTGCCCCTATTTAAACACACAAACTCACCTTTATTCGGGCCCTTACGGGGATTCGGCAAATCGATTCGAATGAGGGTTTCGGATCTAGCTTTCGGAGTTTATCGCTTCTACTGGATAAGTCGATGCCCAGTTCCCTTTCAATCCTCAAGACCGTACACACTCTTAAACTAGTGTGGAGTGTCCTAGTTCATCTCTCCATCCTCTATCTCGGACAATGTAGGACCCCCGGGTACCGCTAACCTCGTTTTCTCAAAGAACACCCTCACAGACTAACCTAGCTACAAATCTCTCAGCTTCTAAAGCAAGGGGAAGAAGGAGAAAAAGAAGAAGAACTCCCTCTAGGTCTCCCTTCCTTCTCTTATAAGCTAATAAACAGATATTTCTGTTTTTCCCCCTAGTTATGTTCCGGTGTGGAGCACGAACACGGTCGCTACGACGCAACGTGCTACTTTGACCCTTTACACAACTCAGACTTAAACCAAAATACACATGTGAACTCATCTAACCATGGTGTAACCTTATCTCAACTAATATTAATTCTTAAAATTTAAATCGGTCTCGATTTCCATGCCGGGCACGTAGATCGAAATAGTTAGGTTCGTGTTCTAGATTTCAGGGTTGTTACATTATCCCCCCCTTAGGAATTTTCGTCCTCGAAAATGTCTAATAGGTGCGGTTAAGGAACAGAGGGTTCTAAGACTAACAGACCGAGATAATTCAGAGGATGCAGTCTACGTACGATGCAGAGGAATTTAAACATGCTAAATAGAATGTATATAATAAGCAGAATAATGTAAATGCGGATATATAAGTAGTATAAAAATATTATAGAGTAGTATAGATATACCTGTGGGAGCGTCGGATGGACCGGCCTTGTCAGGTGTAGGTCTGCTGGGACGAGGTGGTGGTGAGCTGTAGTCGCGCAGGTCCACCACGTGCTGACGAGCGTGGGCGATCATCGGCGTGGACGTCGTGGCATATAGGTGTTGCATGACCAGCTCATGCATCCCCTCGTGGTAATCCAGACGACGATGCATCTGCCGCTGGAATGCCTCCATACCATCCAGCCTCTCATGGATACGTCGGTTGCCCTCCACCAGCTCCCGAAGCATCACAGTAACGTCGTCGGAGGAAGGTGGTGGGGGATGGGCTGTGGGTTGACGAGTCGGTCGGTGGGGTGTAGTGGGGGTCGGTCGGGTAGACACCTCAGATGGAGGTGGTGGATCACGTGGGGCCTCCCCCTCTCCTGATGTAGGCTCGGCAGGGACCGAACCCTCAGTGACAGTAGGTGGAACGGGCTCGGCTGCGCCCTCATCCTCCTCTAGAAGCCATCTCACGAGTAGGTTGTAACTCTTGGTCCAATCTTTCAGTTGAAAGACCTTGGTGTTGTCGACCAAGCGTGGCTCGTGAGGAGCCAAAGTGTAGGCCTCGCGTAGAGCGGCATACTGCTCTACTAGTTTGGTGATGAGGCGGGCATAGGGGATCTGTTTCTTAACCCCGGACTTCACTTTCTCAGACATAAGGTCATTGGCATTGATGATGCCCTCAATGACCAAATCTGCCATAGAGAACCAACGGTTCTCATAGGCCGAGAATAGTGCCTGTTGCACTACTCCAGTCCGTGAGGACTTGTGTAAAAAAGGGTTTAGTGCACACTTGATATACGTATCAAGCATCGACAATCGATCGGGTAGTTGGGCCCTAGATATGGATTGGCCCCTCCCGTGTTGGCCTTGGGTCATCTTAGTGACCACATCGGCATAGGAGACCTCCTTGATGTACGGGGCATCAAGGCCACATGTCTCAATATAAGCGGACGGGCATTGAAGTGCCGTCGCGACATGGAAATGATTGAATTTGTACTCAAGACCATCGATGGTCGTGACAAGCCGATGGCGACTATCACCCCATCGTAGGTTCTAAAAGAAAAGCCTCACGAGGCGTGGGCAATAATGGTCGTGGAAGGGTTCAAGCAAGGGTTTTAACCCGAGCTTTTGGATATACCCCTTGGCCCAAGCCATCTCGGGTCGGTCCTCGTAGAGTGAGGAAGCAAAAACGTATTCGGGTAGAAAAGTCTTGGAAGCCCACCACGTTTTGGGGATTTCACGCTCGATGGGGAGCGGAACGGGTGCGGGAATGGTCGGAACAGTGGTCAAAACTGGTGCCATGGGTGGCACGGTCGGTGAAGGAACGGGAATGGTGGGCGATGCAGTATGCCCTAGACGGGCGGTACCTTACGCGAAGCGTTCTTCGTGCGAGGTCCCATGATTGAAATTTTACCAAAAATGCGAAAATAGTAATCTAATGAATGGAAACAAGAGTTTTACCGAGCGAATGGAGTAAAGTCCACTCGAATTAAGCCGGAGAACGGACGAAAATGGCCGGAGAAGAGTGGGGAAGACGGTTGAACGGTTGGAATTCCAAAACCCTTGATCGATCACTACGGGAGCTTTGTGTAAATGACCGTTCAAAACCCCAATCCTTAACTTAAACCCCAGGATTGATCGATCACTGCTTTTGTTGATCGATCAATGAAGCATCTTTAAGCCCTAAATCGATGCATTGATCGATCACCAACCTTTGTTGATCGATCACTGATGCTCTTATTGATCGATCACTACTAATGTTGATCGATCACTGCTTTCCTTCCAATGCAAAATTGATCGATCACTAACCTATGTTGATCGATCACTTGAACCTCTATTGATCGATCAATACTGCTATTGATCGATCACCAGCCTTTCTTTTGAGTGAAACCCTTCACTGTCATTGATCGATCACCTCCTTCTGTTGATCGATCACTCATGAAATTGATTGATCAATGCCCCCTATTGATCGATCAATGACATCTGTGAGACTACATTGTAACAGTCAGCTTTTCCAACAGTGAATCGTCCGAATTTCGAAACTAAGGATACGTGCACATCATACAGAGTACCCCTATAAGAAGATTCATCGAGTAAATGATGCATGCTCACGCACAACGACCTAATAATGTGATGAACCTTTAAGCGAAAATGATTAAGAATTTACCTCTCTCATTGGGTAAATAAACGTGGGTATTGTTCGCGGATTTCGGTTGCGCGTTCCCAAGTAGCTTCAGCGTCCGAATGATTTCTCCACTTGACTAGTACCAGTGGAATCAACTTAGTCTGCAGAACTTGATCACGACTATCTAAAATAGCAATCGGTTCTTCAATCACCGTCATATCCTCCAGAAGCTCTATTGGTTGGTAATCCAAGACGTGAGTCGGATCGCGTACGTAATGGCGTAGCATGGACACGTGAAAGACGTTATGCATGCTTGCCAACTGTGGTGGCAAGGCAATCCGATAAGCGACTTCTCCAACCCGTCCAAGTACCTCAAATGGTCCGATGTATCGAGGACTCAACTTTCCGCGTTTTCCAAAGCGCATGACGCCCTTGGTTGGCGAAATCTTCACAAACACCTTGTCTCCAACCTGAAAACAAGTGTTAATTCTCTATTGATTTAATTTTAACCATGGGCATACGTATCGTCTGACGTATTTGGTTATACCTGAAACTCCACTTGCGTCCGATGAAGATCCGTATAGCTCTTTTGACGGCTTTGGGCCATCCTCAATCTTTCGCGAATCACCCTAACCGTCTCAGTGGTACTGTCCACGATCTCTGGTCCTAAGACAAGCTTTTCGCCGACTTCTTCCCAATTCAGTGGAGATCTGCATCGACGTCCATATAAGGCTTCATAAGGCGCCATCCCAATACTTGACTGATAACTGTTATTGTAAGCGAATTCGATCAGAGGTAAGTGTTGATCCCATAAACCATGAAAGTCCAACATACACGCACGCAACATATCCTCTATGATCTGGTTCACTCTCTCAGTCTGCCCATCTGTCTGAGGATGAAATGCTGAGCTGAATTCCAATTTAGTACCCATGCCTTCCTGGAATCGTCGCCAGAACTGCGATGTATACAGCGGATCTCTATCACACACGATGCTGACCGGTATGCCATGTAATCGAACTATTTCTTTCGTGTACAGCTCAGCTAGCTTATTTGCTGTAAATGTAGTCCGATATGGTAGAAAATGTATAGATTTCGTCAGTCTGTCGACAATAACCCAAATGGCATTATTCTTTCTCAATGTGCTCGGCAATCCTAGTATAAAGTCCATAGAAATGGCCTCCCATTTCCACTCTGGCACTGGTAATGGTTGCAATAAACCCGCTGGATTTCGATGGTCCACTTTCACCTGCTGACAGACCAAACACCTAGAAACATAATCCGCCACATCCTTCTTTAATCCTCTCCACCAAAAACTTCGCTTGAGATCTTGGTACATCTTGGTACTCCCAGGATGTATAGCATATGTAGACTTATGCGCCTCCTCTAAAATTGTGTCTTTTAGGTCCTTTATATCCGGTATGCATATTCGATCTCGAAATAGCAAAGTGCCATCATCCTTGATGGTAAAATCAGGTCTGATCCCGTTGATCACATCCCTTCTAATTGCCATAAGCTCATCGTCAATCATCTGGAGCTTACGTACATTGTCAAACAATGT
This sequence comes from Chloranthus sessilifolius, assembly GCA_021018995.1. Classification (NCBI taxonomy): domain Eukaryota; kingdom Viridiplantae; phylum Streptophyta; class Magnoliopsida; order Chloranthales; family Chloranthaceae; genus Chloranthus; species Chloranthus sessilifolius. The sequence continues at coordinate 7,824,871 of CM037592.1, forward strand.
GGGGCGTATCACGATGGTAGCCATCAGTGTCCCTGAACCTCTAACATCAATCAGTGTATCACATAAGGCCAGGTCCTCAAGTAGATGCCACCTTTGTACTCGGGTGATAAGATGTGCCAACTGAGCTGACGACTTTCTGCTCAAAGCATCTGCCACAACATTGGCCTTTCCAGGGTGATACTGGATGGAACAATCGTAGTCTTTCAAGAACTCCATCCATCTACGTTGTCGCATATTCAAATCCTTTTGAGTAAACAAATATTTAAGGCTTTTGTGGTCGGTGTAGATATCGAACGTTTCGCCATATAAGTAGTGCCTCCAAATCTTCAAAGCAAAGTCACCGCCGCCAATTCCAGATCATGAGTCGGGTAGTTTCTCTCATGTTCCTTAAGTTTTCTAAAGCCATATGCGATAACCTTCTTATGCTGGTTGAGAACACAACCCAAACCACTATACGATGCATCGCTATATATAGCCAAGCCTCCCCTACCAGAAGGTATAGCTAGCACTGGTGCTGTAGTCAGACGCATCTTCAATTCCTGAAAACTCTTCTCGCATTGTTCAGTCCAATCAAATTTATCATTTTTCTTAGTGAGCTGAGTAAGCGGACTTGATAGCTTAGAGAAACCCTCTACGAATCGCCTGTAGTATCCTGCCAAACCAAGGAAACTACGGACCTTTGTCACTGTCTTAGGTTGTTCCCAGTTCACGACAGCTTCGATCTTGGTCGGGTCTACAGTTATACCCTTGGCGGAGACAATATGGCCCAGGAAACTCACTTGGTTCAACCAAAACTCACACTTATTGAGCTTTGCGTATAATTTGTGTTCTCTGAGGATCTGCAAGACTACATGTAGATGCTCTTCATGTTCCTCCTTCGTCTTAGAATAGGCAAGGATGTCGTCCACAAAAACAACCACTGACTTGTCCAAGTGTGATTTAAATACACGATTCATCAGGTCCATAAACGATGGGGGTGCATTCGTCAATCCAAACGGCATAACTAAGAATTCATAGTGCCCATATCTGGTTCTGAACGTCGTCTTCTCCACATCTTCGGCCTTGACTCGTAATTGATGGTAACCCGATCTCAAGTCTATCTTCGTAAAGAACCTCGCTCCTTGCAGTTGATCAAACAGATCATGATCCTAGGAAGCGGGTAACGATTCTTAATCGTCAACTTATTCAACTGCCGATAGTCAATGCATAGACGCATCGAACCATCCTTCTTTCTGACAAACAATACTGGTGCTCCCCAAGGGGACACACTCGGTCGAATAAACCCTTTGTCAAGCAATTCTTGTAGTTGCTCTTTCAACTCTTGCAATTCTGTTGGAGCCATCCGATACGGAGCTTTAGATACTGGTTCAGTGCCTGGAACCAAATTGATTGCAAACTCGATCTCCCGAACTGGCGGTAGTCCTGGCAATTCCTCAAGGAATACATCGGAATACTCGCATGCAACGTGAATATCGGATATCACATTTGTCTTCTCCCGTTGTTCTTGTAGAAAGGCTATATATCCACTGCATCCACTCTTCATCATCCTCTCCGCCCGAATAGCGGATATCAACGGAGCTACCTTAGACTTCACTCCGAAGAATCTAAAGGATCGCTCCTTTGGAGGGCGGAAAACTACCATCTTCCGAAGACAATCCACACTTGCGTGGTAAGCAGATAGCCAGTCCATTCCCAAAATGATGTCAAATCCATTCATATCTAACAGAATCAAATCTTCCCGTGTCTCATGATCATCTACTGCCACTACCACTGATTTACACACAGTGAGTGCATTCACTGCACTACCCGTGGGAATTGACACTGTCAGGATAAAATCTAGTTTTTTGGAGTGGCACTCAATTCCTTTGTAAATTGAGGCGTCGAAGAATGCGTGAGCCCGGGTCTATCGTGGCTCCTATGGAAGCAAATGTCGCAACTCCTATACGCCAAATCACCTATATACCAATTTCAACATTACTTTAACGTTTTAGATGTGTAGGTTTATGTGTATTATTATAATCAAATCAATCAACTAAATTCAATATTTTCAATCTTTCCAATTCATCATGTTAAACAACACATCTCTTGAATTCTAATCATACCTTGAATGACGTCATTTGATGTCAGGGCATCGGTTGCGGTAACGGCATAAGCTCGGCCGTGAACCATTGGTCGAGCTGATCTTTGGGTAGATACCGATCCTGACCGCTCTTTGCTCTCCTCAGGGCAATTCCTAACCAAGTGACCAATCTTGCCACACCTGAAGCATGCCCCTGTCTCTCTCCTGCAGTCCTCTGTCTTGTGTGGTTTCCCACACTTTGCACATATCGCGGCCGAAGTGAAGGACGAGACTCTTGAAGGTCCCTCGAAGTTCGAGGCCCCGCTACCGTAAGATCCAAATTGGTAAATGATCTGGAAGATGTAGGCGCTGCTGCTCTCTGATATGAACTCGGACCTAAAGAAACCCCCGGTTGAGAGTGCGTAGGGTATCTCGGAGGTCTGAAAAATCTAACCCTCTTGTTCTGCTCTATATCCTGAGATTGCCCTTGGAATGGTCTCTCTCTCTCGCCTGCTTGTCCCTCCAAGAGAATTGTTTCTGGTTCTCCTCTTCAGCTATAAGAGCCTTGGCCATGACTCCCTCATAAGTCTCCATTTCCCACATGGCGACGTCTTTCTGCAAATTTTGTCTCAGGCCAAGTTGGAATTTCCTTGCCCTCATCAACTCCGTGGCTACATGTTGAGGTACAAACCTAGCCAACCTATCAAACTCCGCTCCATAGTCCCTTACTGACATGGTGCCTGGCTTCAACTCTATGAATTTCACTTCCCATTGATGCCTCACAATTTTCAGGAAGTATTTGTGATAAAACACCTCCGTAAACTCCTCCCATGTCCAAGGAGTGTGAGGAAACTCTCTCTGTCTATTTTGTGACACCGACTTCCACCAAGGTCCGGCGTCACCATCCAGTTTGAAAGTGGCCCAACGCACTTTCTCCACGTCACTACATTGTAATACTTCAAAGAGCTTCTCCATCTCTTCTATCCACCCTTCTACCTCAATGGGATCCGTTTGACCTGAGAAGCTAGGAGGTCTCATTCTCCTAAACTCCGTATATCCACCAAGCTGATGGGGTGGTCTAGCTGCCTGTTGAGCTAAAACAGCTGTCTGCTGAGCGACGTTGGTAGCTAATGCTTCCAACACCTGCTCCATCCTTTCTTCATTTCTCCTTCTACCTCCTCTTGGTCCCAATGGAACCGCATTTGCATGTGAGAGGAACTCCAAGCCCCTCGACGTGCCTATGACCTCGGGTACATCCCTCAGAGGAATCTCTCTCTGACCTGTTCTACCTCTGCTGTGCCCTCCTCTGAACTTAGGGCCCATACTGGTCTGTCATTGTAAAAACAACAACATTGATCAGTACATAGATTGTGAAAACAATCCAACCTAAACCCGTAGTTCAACCTAACGTCTAGGCTCTGATACCAACTGTAACAGCCCGAATTTCTGCACCAAAAAATCCGTGCCATTAGGATCATACTCTGGATGATCCCCGGGACAAATCATAAGTGTCTGCTTGTAAAGCGGAAGCCAAGCAGACACCACCCAGCAGTGGTAGATCGAGTCAGTCATTTATCAACACATTTAATCATAAAGAACAATAATTATAAAACAATAAATTCTATATTAAACAAAGAAAATGCATTCTCAAAAAGGAACCAAGAAGAACCATTGGTGATGGACATCCATCACCCAAACAATGGTTCCCGATAGTGGTTCCGAATAGAATGCGTAAATAATACAGTAAATAATCCTACTAAAATGTACACAAAAGTGGCCACCAGGCACACAATAATTCAAAAGAACCAAAATACAGTACACCAGACACTAGTACCCAGGCTAAGGGTAGAATTAAATCGCGAATGTCTCCTCGTCTTGACCTCGGCCTCACTGGGTCGTGGTAGTCAGATCACTCTCTGTGCCAGGAGCTACAGCCTCAGAACCTAAAATTGATTTAGAACATAGGGTGAGCTACATCCTAGCTCAATAGAAGAATTTCCAACTAAACGAATTGAATACGCAAATCATGCTATCTCATAACAGAAATCAAATCAGGAACGTATAATCATGACGAATCAAATTAAAAGCTGAGATTTTATGCAAGAATCAGATGTTATGCAAATATATTATCAGAGAGCTTAAATTGTGTATATTTAACTTAAGAAACTCTCGTGACTATATAGCACGGAGTAAACAGGAATGTCCGATAGGAAACCCCAACCAATCGTCGTTCACATGGACAATTTTGAAAGTACAACAATGCCTCATCTATGGAGTGCAATTGCGCCGAGGATTACAAGCAGGTGCACAAGTGTGCCAGGCATCGGATATACCGCCGGGTCGGTGGGGATCATCTGGTTTAAATCATCAAATCACATACATATATACCTCACAGATCAGATAGCAGAATCGAGCGATTTAGGATACGAATCGTGAAAGCAATCAAAGATAGCAGGAATTTATGATATGCATACATGCTTGTTAAAAACAGAAATCAGGGCACAGATATAAAATAAACATGAAATCATACTTAAAAGCAGTTTAGGTTAGTTTTCCCCTACCTAAGGTCACTTTATCTTCTAAGCAAATCCAAAGCCTTTTCAATGTGTCAGGGTTTGATCCTAGACCATAAACATAGCACTTTAAGTGTTAGAGATGTCAGAAAGTTAACCGGCACAATGTCCGGTGGTGTTTAATCCACAAAACCAAAACAGAACCAAAACAGGGGTGATTGATCGATCACCACTCTTATTGATCGATCAATACTCCTTGTTGATCGATCAATACCTCTCATTGATCGATCACCACCCTTTTTGCTCTCTTTCTGCAACAAGCCAATTGATCGATCAATACACCTTGTTGATCGATCACCTATCATAATTGATCGATCAATACACTCATTGATCGATCAATAACCTCTCTTCTACTCACTTTTAACACAGCTCAAATTGATCGATCACCACTTGGGTTGATCGATCAATGCTTCCTATTAATCGATCAATGCCCTCATTGATCGATCACCAATCCTTTTTCAAAAATTCCCACCTTCTGTTTTCATTAACTTTTATACAGATTGATCGATCAATGCCCTCATTGATCGATCAATACCCTACAGTGATCAATCAATACCTCTGTTGATCGATCACAAAATGTCATTGATCGATCACTCTCTTGTTGATCGATCAATGCCCTCATTGATCGATCAATGCCCAAATTGATCGATCAATGCCCTTCGGGCATTGAACTTCCAGTATTTTGGGGTCTCTGTTCTCCCATTCTGTCCTATACAGATTGATCGATCAATGGTCTTCATTGATCGATCACCACTTGTCATTGATCGATCACTCTCTTGTTGATCGATCAGTAATGACAGAAACTCTGTCATTAATGGAGTTCATCTCCAACCCTATTTTAATCTACTTTTCATTAATGGTTCTCATCAACCATTAACACCACATCTATGCACCTACTTGGGCATCTCATTTGCCCCTATTTAAACACACAAACTCACCTTTGTTCGGGCCCTTACGGGGTTTCGGCAAATCGATTCGAATGAGGGTTTCGGATCTAGCTTTCGGAGTTTATCGTCGCTACGGCTCGGATAAGTCGATGCCCAGTTCCCTTTCAATCCTCAAGACCGTACACACTCTTAAACTAGTGTGGAGTGTCCTAGTTCATCTCTTCATCCTCTATCTCGGACAATGTAGGACCCCCGGGTACCGCTAACCCCGTTTTCTCAAAGAACACCCTCACAGACTAACCTAGCTACAAATCTCTCAGCTTCTAAAGCAAGGAGATGAAGGAGAAAAAGAAGAAGAACTCCCTCTAGGTCTCCCTTCCTTCTCTTATGAGCTAATAAACAGATATTTCTGTTTTTCCCCCTAGTTATGTTCCGGTGTGGAGCACGAACACGGTCACTACGACGCAACGTGCTACTTTGACCCTTTACACAACTCAGACTTAAACAAAAATACACATGTGAACTCATCTAACCATGGTGTAACCTTATCTCAACTAATATTAATTCTTGAAATTTAAATCGGTCTCGATTTTCGTGTCGGGCATGTAGATCGAAACAGTTAGGTTCGTGTTCTAGATTTTAGGGTTGTTACAGTCAACGACTCGTACGTGGAATAAAACAAAATATTCAAAGCTCGGAAAAGGCAAAACAAAGGCTTACAGAAATAGGGTACCTCGCTGCGGCGAGCTATAGGGTCTCCCCAACTAGGTGTACCGACAGTCAGGTGCCACATGGGGTTGTCGAAGTGAGCCTGACCAGAGTTGAAATGGCCTGGGTTACTCGTTGTGGGGAGGCCTTCAGAACATTTCTCGTCGCGGCCGCAAATAGTTCGGGCAGTGTGGATTTTGCTTGAAAATCCCACATAGCACTTGCCGCAGTGAGTGCTTCAGAATTCATCTCGCCGCGGCGAGGCCTTCAGCACATTTCTCGTTGCGGTGAGTTTGGGCATTGTGGATTTTGCTTGAAAATCCCACTTAGCACTCGCCGCAGCGAGTGCTTCAGAACTCATCTCGCCGGGGTGAGGTTGGGGATCGCCGCGACGACCCTGATGAACTCGCCTGCCTTGTGGTCCATTCTTCTAGCTTCGTAAACTCTACTTCTCTTTGTATAATTTCCTCCTACACATGTAATTGAACTAAATTCCATATTCTAAATGTAGTTCAGGACTGCTAACCTAATCTGGTTGTGCATACAATGTTTCAGAACATCGGAACTCGAAGAACTCGGCTAAGAAACCTCTTCACGCGTCAGTTCTTCGGAAACCCATTTGCATGTCATTCTAAATTCGACCAGATTGACCCTAATCTCATGAAATTGAGGCTTATGAGGAGTTAGGGCATTTACCTTCGCGAATTCTTCGCATGCGAAGTCTCCAGTCCTCGTTGAAGGAATTTTCATTGTTTTCGTGTTCTTGATTGCTTAATTACTCGATTGAAGAATTTTGAAGGCCAACCAGCACTGCGAGGGTCGACACGTTGGAGATTCTTCTTCTTTGATTGAATTTGCACGAGATTGGGTGACTCGAATGACTAGGGTTCCTTGAGACGGGGTCGATGGAGATGAGAGGAGTTCTCTCTCTTTTCTTCAACTAGTCACAGCTAAAACGCATGAGTAGTATGCGTGGGATGGCTTTTTGGGAACAAGCTGTTTCCTTGGAATGCGAGAGCCTTCTTCTAGAAGGAGCCTTGAACAAAGTTCTTGGTTTGGTTGATGCTTCTTGAAAGTGCCTTGAGGGCCTCATTGGCTGTCGACCTGACCTGCACATACTTTAAAACATATTAAATACAAAAGGAAAGGGGTAAAAAACCCCTAACAAAATTTTCTTCTTTTTGGGTTATATGCATTTTTTGTTGTTTTTGTTTCTTTTCTTTTTTCAAAGTGTAAAAACTAAAAGGGTAGTGCCACACATATTGTCTTTTTGAGATGTGGTGCAAGCGAAGTACAAAAAATGAAATGAAAAAGGGAAAACTTTTGGGTATACGCATTTTTCTTTTCTCTAATTTCTTGTTTGATGCCTTAACGTGGGAGGAAGTAACAGGTCCCATTTTGAGAATAGCCAAACATGTTCATGTGGTTGTGCTTGAGTGAGGTCCAAAATTTTACTAAGGTTGAAAATTCCTTTCCTTTGGATTGAATTAACCTTTTCTCCTTACCTCGGGTCTCACGTTTGACGATGCAGTCGGAAGATACAGCTGATCAGGAACTGATTGAACTAACATAAGCAGCTCATTTCAAGACAAGATAATCAGAAGATGTAACCGATTCTCTTTTTGTCTTTTTCTCTCATTTCTTTTAACCCGCACACGGCACTAGCTGTGTGGGCCTTTAAACACCGTTAGATCAGCGGTTTCAATGGGTACGGTGGTTGGTTTGACATACAGTGATCAGCTTTAAAAACTCAAAACGTCGGTCGCTCTCATTACATGGGCACGTATTTGGGTCTTTCATCCAAAGGCCCAAAATTGTTTAAACGTCCACCTAAAGATCCCGCAAATAAGTTTATGGGGTCACATTCGTGAGATCAGACTGGCTAAAGTAATCATCTCAGTGTTAAGGGCAACCATGTCAAAAGTCTCTAGTGTGCCCTGATACACCATCAAGTTTTTAAATCCCATTTCGAAGTAGTGACTAATTTGCCTAGGTTATAAGGCGCAGGCTGTTTTCGATTAGCGAGCACGCGTAACACCCAAAAATGCCATTGCTGCTCTCTTATCGTAGATGCCTAGTTGGAGATAAATTACAATTCGTGTATATATATATATATGTATCATTTGGTGTCCCAAGCTTGCACTTGGACTAATCCTTATGCATGGGTGACTCACCCCCACCATGCCACCAGTATTGCACAATTTATGCACCGTACATGGCACCCGTTTATATCAAAGAAGAGTAGTTGCGTCAAACATACCCAAGTTGTCAACCATTGCGACAACTCCTTGGTGGCTATTTCTTATATTAGTGTTAAAATTTATATTCCATCTTGTCAGATCTTTAGAATCATTATAACACCATATTTGTTTCAAATCATTGACCCTATTTTTATCTTGAAAAGTTTCTTAAAATCTCTCTCGGTTAAACCTTTAAAATTGAGCTTCCACGAAATTCAAGAGCGATCTAATACAATCTTGAGTTGAAAGTCTCACTCCCACTTCATTAAAAGAGGTTTCAATGTATTTTTTTAAAGTTCAAGGAGACTATTGTGTAGGGTTACAGAATTTGACATCTTTTAATACTTCTAATTTAATTGATGAAATCATTCAAAAAAGGGCATTACCCACTGCTGGTTCCGTGTCGACGGGATGCTGGGAGGGTTGCAGGGGATAAAGACCTACCTCTCACCATTTATCCACTAATTGGCTGATATTTATGAAGCGTTTTCGTTTTTGGTAGCTTAATCTTTTTAAGCAAAACGTTGCTAATCTAATTGATGAGATCATTAAATAAGTAACAAAATTTTCATGTCATCCAGCATGCTGTAATGAAGGGTGAAGGCCAGAAATTCTATGGAACCCAAGTAACTATGAACGTTTGGGGTCCTCAAGTTGCACTTGAAAATCAATTTAGCCTTTCCCAGTTATGGCTTCAAAATGGCAGAGCTGAAAAATTGAATACCATAGAAGCAGGATGGATTGTAAGTCTCTTTTTTCTTATTGATGAAACTATAAAAATCCATTTTTTCATGGCGTTCATCAATTTTCACTTGGACATATATTTATTTTTGGAAACCATTATTTGCATCCTGCCACAATGTAATCTCACTCAGGAATTTCTATTGCCCATTTTGAATTAGATGATGGAGATCAATTTTCTTCTCAATCTTCCACCAAATAGATCATGGCCGTACCATCATACGGTTGGTTTTTTATTTGACGTGGCACATATCATGCTCAAATGTGATTTTAGTACTTTTTGGATGTATGCCTATGAAATTGAAAATTGACCATCTGATGGTACTTCCATTATCTCAAGATCTGTTCTTTCGAATATTGGTACGACATACAATCTTCACCAATAGATTTAAAGTAGTCAATGGAGAGATTAGCTTTTTCGGCTGGGTGAGATTACGTTTTGTCGGCGTTCAAATAAGTGTGTCCTTTATATTTTTCTTGCTCGAAACTAAATTGACAATTCTTCAGGTATACCCACTGAAATACGGGGACAACAAGACTCATCTATTCACTTATTGGACAGTAAGCTTTGCTCCCTCTAATTTGCTTTGATTAACTAATTAATTATTTTTTTCCTAAACATCTAATTTATTTTGTATGTTATTTAGGCAGATGGTTATCACAACACTGGTTGCTACGATCTTGTGTGCTCAGGTTTCGTGCAAGTAAGCCATGATTTCCCTGTTGGAAAGATAATTCTAGAACCACTTTCCATATATTCTGGAGCTCAATATGTGTTAACGTTTAGTGTCTTGAAGGTAAATTCTCAATTTCTTCTTTCATTTCCAAATTACAGTTAATATATTTCTATATCCAAAATTGTGCATGCATATTTTATATATACACTACAAAAAATAAGACTATTAGCAGCAGTTTTTTTAACAAAAAATTGTTGCTATTAGTCCTGTCGCTATCAAAAACTGAAGCAGTTAGTCATGCCACAATCAAAAAATGCCTTAATAGCAAGTGCCGTTGAAACCCTTTATTTTTGTAGTGATAAGGGAATGGAAACGTAACCCTCTTTTTTGTAAGGTTACCATCATCTCGGGACAATAATACCCTTATTAAAAGATATTTTTGTAAAAGTACAGGGGACATTTTTGTAGAATGAAACTAAATAACAAATGAGGTGTTTTAACTTACTAAGGTCACTTCATTTATTGCAACTCCATACACCTTATTTGTTGCAAACAACTCATTTATTATTTAGTTCAATTTTATTTAAATAGACCTCATAAATTTATGAAAATGCCATTTTATAAGAATATTATTATTCAGGGATGGTGCTAACCTCATAATGAACATTAGGTTAGGAGCCCCCATATGAGCGAAAAGAGACCAAGCCCAAGGCAGGAAATCAATGCAGTTGTATTGTGATTCGTCAATTATATCAACTGGACACAAATCACCCATAGAATGTCACTTGAACCATAAAATTAGAATGAATGTATGACTATTTAAGTCAAAATTTGGAAATATGAATTACATGTCCTTGGAGAATATGTGGCCCTCATTATTACTTTCATTCACATATTCTCACCCATTTCCAACCTTACAAATATAGCATTAAACATTTTAGGCAAGTGTGGTGGGCCTCAATATTGATAACACTGTGCCTTCAAGGTAAATTTCTGCTTTTTCTTCTTCCATTTCCATGTTATAGGAAACACATTTTGATATCCAAAATGGTACTGTATACTTTATATATATATATATATATATATATATATATATATATATATATATATATATATGAAAAGGGGTTGGTATCTATGAGTAAGGTATCAAAAATCGGGCGATACCGATACGTATCTGTAGACACCTTAATTTTGTCTTCTCGGAGTATACAAATCTGTTCGGTCAACTTTTGATCTCGGCCACAATCTCCTGATATGGACTGACCTTCTACGAAGACCTTAAAACCCTAAACACAGGTACCATACACTGAAACAATAGTATATGGTTGAGATGTGGATTTAAACAATGGCTCACAGCCTCGAACTCGATCCGACCTGGGAAGATCCTGAATTCCATGCACTCACAATGGCGCATAATTCGATTGCACGTGTATTTGTATGTACGCAATTGGTCCCACTTGGACCAAGTTCGCTCATCCCGCGGACCGCCTTAGGACCTGAATTGCGCTAATGACACTATGGGTTTAATTCAATTATGCGCAGCGATAGCTACGTGGAATTAGTCCCACTTGGACTAGGCACATGCTTCCGTGGACCGCCTGATGTTCCTGATTCCACACATACCCCGATGCTAGGAATCGATTCCACATGTGGGACCACACGCGGAATCAGTCCAAAGTCGGACTAGGACTCTAATTCACAAAGCCGCCAGAACTCCCCAATCTCGCGCAGAAATCCTTGCGCGGAATTGAATTCCATGCATAACTCTATGCACGTAATTAGTTCCAAAGTACACTAGAACTATGACACCCGCTTAGCCGGTCACTCCCTAGTCAGTGACCGACTCAAAGTGAATTAAGCGTATTATACTATGCACGGAATTCAATTAAGTGTCTGTGGTCATGCGCAAAATTCACCTATTGCGCACATGGCCCCACGCGCGGGATTAACCCATTACCTATAAAAAGACCCCCTCACCTCACCAATTTCATAATAATTTCGATAACAATCTCCTCTCTTTCGAGCTCAGGCCTCCTCTCCTAGGAAGTTCGAGTTTCTCTCTACGGCACTGGAAGGAGGAAGAAGCGCTCAGCTTCAGGTTGTCTCTTTCTAGTTTTTAGTTCTTAATTCTCTCTAGTTCTAATTTTAGCTCTAGGTCTTAAGTTCCTAATTTCAGGTTCTAGTTTTTTGCCCTAAGTTTTTTCAGTGTAGTTTTTGTTTCCAATATTGCCCTTAGTCTAGTTTTAGATTCCTAGGAAACCATTGCTATATTCTTAGTCTAGCGCTAATTGAGTCTCCTCAATACTTCTTAATTGTTAATCCCATCACTTTTAGGTTTGGCCTACCTTAAAATGTCAAATGAAGTCGGATTGATGTGAAATTTCTCGGATTTGAAAGCTTATCGAAGTAGTTTTTCAACAAGCCTAAAAACACACAATTCCGATAAGTATTAAAGAAGTTATGATCAGTTTTCGGAAGCTGCACAGAAAGTGACGAATTTCAAAACTCCTAGTTGAATTAGGATTAGTCTCTTTATTAATTTATTTTAAAAAGTAGGATTTGTTTCTTTCATTAGGAATAAGATTAACTTCCTTATTGCTTTCGAACTTTATTTTGTTATTTTAGAAAAATTAGAAATTAGAGTAATACTAGGATTAAGAATTAGAATATTTCTTTTGTTTAAATCAGGAATTACAGTTACACTAGGATTTCTAGTTTTATGAATTATAAAAGCCTATAAATAGACCCCTACCCCCAGTCATTCAAAACATCAATTATCATTTTCAAGCTTCTCCCTTCTAGAGATTTCGAAGTCTTCTCTGCGGCATCAAGGAGAGAAGTATGGAGGAAGAAGCGCCCGACCATTAGGTGATCTTTTGTTAGTTCTTGTTCTACTTCTTAATTCTTAGTTCTAGTTCTAATTCTTAGTTCTAGTTCTAGTTTTTAATTTTCTCAGCTCTAGATCTTAGTTCTCACTTTCAAGTTCTAGTTCTTGTTCCTGATTCTAGTTCATAGTCCTGAAATTCTAGTTCTAATTCTTAACCTTTAATTTTTTAATTTCGATATTTAAATCCTTAGTTTATAATTTAAATTCAGTTTAATACTTATAAAAATTACCTTAGCCAATCGATTTGTTCAAGGGAGTATACGGAGGGTATTCGGGAATGGGGCCGATCCCCCTTAGCATAACGACCGATAATCCCCCCTTTTTAATTAGAATAGCATCACAAGACGAAACTAATTAGAATTAGAGTAGTAATAGGAAACTAATTAGAAGTAGAGTAGTAGTAGGAAACTAATTAGAACTAAAGTAATAGTAAAAAACCAATTAGAGTCAGAGTAGCACTAGGAAACTAATTAAAATGAAAGTAGCAGTAGAAAACTGAATCGATTGAAGTTAGAGTAGTACTAGGAGACCTACACGTAGTTCAATTCAGAGTAGGATTAGCATACAAAATCAATTAGATTTAAAGAAGGATTAGGAAGTTAGATTAGACAAAACGTAGGCTACTTTTAGCTGCTGGAGTCAACCGACCGATGTTTAGTGGAGTAAACCCGCATCTCCTCGCACGTGATCAGTGACGAGTTGCAGCGTCGCTAACTATCTGTAGCTAGTGATCACATCATTCGGGTACTATCCATTTAATATTTGCCTATTTAATTTCGATAATTTAATATTTCATAGTTTATTATTCCACCGCCCTAGCCAGAGTCCACAGGACCGAATTGGGCCCCTTCTTTCGGGGACCAAAAGGAACCCAGCAAAAGCACGTACCAATAGTATCGGTAATACGTATCTGTTTCTCGGCAATAAATTTTTGCATTTAGTTTGTGTTAGAAAAAACAGAGAACAGAAATCCGAAAATGATGAAAAGGGCAAGAGAATTGGACTCGAGGCACGTAATCGTTGTCTTTAAAACACTATTCGCTCCCTACTCGAGAAAATCTTCGAGTTTGCAAAAGGGTTCCAGCGAGACGTTTCCAGGATACAACGAGCCCAATCTCTTGGATGCGATCCGTTACTTTGCAACAGTAGAGGATCGCCCCAGAAAACTCAATCCGATGGAGTACCACCAAAAGAAGATAGCAAGAGGAATTCTCAAGTTTTATGCAAGGATTCCGATGGATTTCAGAATGTTTCAATCTGTGTCCTAAGGCCTCCTTATATAAAAATTTTAATATGACTGTTGGACCAACAGTCATATTTTGGACGGCTCAGATCTTTCAAAGATCTCAACCGCTACATCCAACGGCTACATGAAAAGTTGTAACTTTTTGAATTCAAATTCGAACGGTTATACACCTTTATAAGCGGTTATAAAACGGTTGGGTCCAACGGTCAACGTTTGACCAATCCGTTTGGCCCAATAGACCGAATTGACCCGTTAGGCCCGACCCAACCCACGAATAATCTGACCGTTGGATCTGCCTGGTCAAAAATTCAAACCTCTCCTTGCGACGATGCGAAGTGCAAAGTGCGTGCGCGCCTAAAGCGCCAATCGCCTCGCCAATGTCCACGCGCAGCGCTGCAGCATGTCTTGTGCTCTTCTCTTATTATTGTTAAACAATAATAGAAGGTGAAAGGTTCTATATATAGCCTAGGCACTTTTAATTTTTACCAATGTGGGACTATCCATTTGCATATAAAACTTGAGAATAACTATTGCCTAAAAACCCAACCCAAAACTAAGAAATCAAATAAAGTTTTATTTTCTTTAAATTATTAAAATATTTATTATATTAATAATAAATATAACAATCCCCCACAAATTTCAAATAAAATAAAGACACTGGTACCGAAAATATGTGCATACCATGAAAGGTACCTTTTGGGTTTGAATCTTCACTTAGTGTAAACTTATCAAAGTCTTATCAGGGTGCACAGAGACATAATCTTGAACTGAGGACCCTATATGACATGACCGGATAAATAACACACATATATTTTTCTTAAGATCGAGTTTTCTATAAAGCTAGCACTATTATGGCCTTGTGCTTATACCCTGGTTTCATAAATGTTTTTTTGAGAAAAACCATAATCTCATAAGAAGCGGCCGCACCTCCACATTCACATAGGTAAGTCTGTCGAATATGTTTCTGTAACCAAACACATTAACATAAAATGTTACAGACTTATTATGAGTATGTACTCATCCTTCTCTTTGTCATTACAGATTCCAAGCACTTGACACCTGTCTTGGGATGGACATTTTAGCTAAATTAAAGTGCTTCTAATCATCACTCTCATGTCGTACTCTTCCATTGAACTTAAGAATTTGGTGAACAAATATTAAGTTGGATTTTTGACATAGGTGATCAACTATATGGTTTTAGTCCTATCCCGATAGATGTTTTCTTTACCAATTCTCTAGAGAGTCCTTTGGTAAATGGATCAGACAAATTATTATTGGTCCGAATTAAGTCTATCCCGATTACGCCATCCGTGAGTAATTCTCTAACATAATGTCGTAGACCAATATGTCTATTCTTACCATTATAAACTTTATTGTAGGCTTTTTGCTCGTAGCCTCACTATCACAATTTATTGTAATAGGTGGCATAGGCTTTGGCCACAAAGGAATTTCCAAGAGTAAATTTGAAGCCATTCGCCTCTTTGCCACATGCCGTTAAGGCAATAAACTTCAATTCCATTGTGGAATGAGTAATACATGTTTGCTTTTAGATCCCCATGAGATCGCGGCACCACCGAGAGTGAATACCCATCCACTGTAGCCTTGGATTCATCTGAATCAATTCCAACTTGCATCCGTATCCTTCTAAAACATTAGGAAAACCAGAATAATGCAATCCATAATGTACACTTCCTTTTAAATATCTAAATACACGAGATATAGCATTCCAATGATCATGACATGGATTACATGTATACCTACTTAATTTTCAAACTGCATATGCCAAGTCAGGCCTAGTACAGTGCATTGCATACATCAAACTACCGATTACTCTAGCATATTCTAACTGATTTACAGATCTACCTTTATTATAAACAAGTTTGATGCTAGGATCATATGGTGTAGATGCAGGTTTACCATCTAAATGATTATATTTATTGAGAATTTTCTCTATGTAATGAGGCTGGGTTAAAGTAAGCTCATTGTCGTTTCTTACTATTTTGATTCCTAAGATGACATCAGCATTACCCATATCTTTCATATCAAAATTAGAAGAGAGAAAAGATTTAGTATCCATTATACTATCTAAATCAGTGCCAAATATAAGCATATCATCTACATATAAACATATGATAACTCCCTTATTTACAGAAAATATACTATAAACACATTTATCAGATTCATTAATTTTGAAACCGTTAGAAACAATAACACTTTCAAATTTTTTATGTCATTGTTTAGGAGCTTGTTTTAAACCATAAAGAGATTTAATTAATTTACAAACTTTATGCTCCTGTCATTACAAAACCTTGAGTTGCTCCATATAAACTTCTTCTTCTAATTCACCATTTAAGAATGCAGTTTTTACATCCATTTGATGAATTTGTAAATGATAAATAGAAGCAAGTGCTATTAAGATCCTAATAGTTGAAATTCTGGCTACTGGTGCATAAGTATCAAAAAAGTCAATACCTTCCTTTTGTCTAAATCCTTTTGCCACCAATCGGGCCTTAAACTCTATAGTTCCATCAGCTTTAAGTTTTCGTTTGAAAATCCATTTACAACCTATAGGTTTAGATCCTACAGGAAGATCAACTAGTTTCCATGTTTTATTACCCATTATAGATTCTATTTCATCATTTATTGCTTCCTTCTAAAAGCGCATGTGTTGCGATTTTATAGCCTCATTAAATGTTAATGGATCATTTTCAATATGAAAAGAAAACATGGTTTCCTTTACTTGTTCGATCTTGTTCCTCTACTACAAACATATAAAATCCGAACCAAAAGTTTTTTCTTTTCGCACTCTTTTGCTTTTTACGAGATCCGTGTTTTCTATATTTTCAGAATTTATAATTAATTTTTCTTTATCAGAATTTTCATTAATTCTAGGAATAGAAGAAAAATAATGTTCATAAAATTCAGCATCTCTAGATTCAATTATACTATTTTGATCAATTACACCCTTAGATTCAGTTACCAAAAATCTGTAGGCTTTACTGGTTAATGAGTATCCAATAAATACGCATTCAATGGCCCTATTACCTAATTTGGGTCTTTTAAGATCTGGTAATCTAACCAGAGTTCGACACCCCCACACTTTGAGATATTTAAGATTTGGTTTCCTTTTCTTCCATAACTCATAGGGAGTTATACTAGAACTCTTTTGTGGCACTCTATTTAAAAGATGGCAAGCAGTGAGAAGTGCTTCACCCCATAAATTTAAATTTAAACCAGAGTTTAAAAGCATAGCATTTACCATTTCTATAAAAGTTCAATTGTTTCTTTCTGCTGTACCATTCTGTTGAGGAGTGTAACGTGCAGTCGTAAAATGTACGACCCCCACATTTTCACAAAATTCACTAAAATCATTGGAAGTGTATTCTCCTCCTCTATCAGATTTTAAAGTTTTAATTTTAAAATTTAACTGATTTTCAACTTCTTCTTTATAAGCTTTAAATTTTCCTAAAGCTTCATCTTTATGTTTTAACAAATAAACATAAGTATATTTTGAATAGTCATCAATAAATGTTATAAAATATCTTTTTCCTCTAGTTAAAATACTATTTAAATCACAAATATCAGAATGAATGAGTTCTAAAATATGAGATTTTCTTTCTACTTTATTGAAAGGTTTTCTAGTGATTTTAGTTTGAACGCAAATTCTACATTTATCATGAATATTTTTCTCGCATCTAGGAATTAATCCTAATTTTATCATAGAATTTAAACGATTAGCATTCACATGCCCTAATCTATCATGCCATAATGAAAGAGAATCAACAATATAAACGGAAGAAGACATTTCATTGATTACATTCAATTTGAACATCCCATTACAGACATATCCTTTCCCTACAAATACACCACCCTTAGTGATTACAACTTTATCCGATTCAAAGGCTAAATTGACACCATGGTTATTGAGTAAACGGTGAGATCGATTCTTACTGAATCTCGAGGAACATCTGATACATCGGTCAAAGTAAGGGTCTTATCAGAGGTCAATTTAAGATTGATTTTCCCTTAACCCTTGACCTTTGCAGTTGAAGCGTTCCCCATAAAGAGCTCTTGTCCGTTTATGTCCTCCGCATAGTTGGCAAAGAAAGATCGGCAGTTACAAACATGCCTAGTGGCACCAGAATCGATCCACCAGTCTTTTTCGCTTCCAACCATGTTGATTTCGGAAATCATGGCTACAAACTTTTCTTCGGTCACATTCGCTTGAGATTCTTTCTCCCTTTTCAGAAGTTTGCAATCCTTTTTGAAGTGACCGGATTTACCACAGTGATAACAACTGCCGTGACTATATAGCACGGAGTAAACAGGAATGTTCGATAGGAAACCCCAACCAATCATCGTTCACATGAACAATTTTGAAAGTGCAACAATGCCTCATCTATGGAGTGCAATTGTGTCGAGGATTGAAAGCAGGTGCACAAGTGTGCTAGGCATTGGATATACTGTCGGGTCGGTGGGGATCATCTGATTTAAATCATCAAATTACATACATATATACCTCACAGATCAGATGGCAGAAATTAGAAGCAAGTTTCAGAATACGAATCAGGAAACAGAAATCAAAATAGCAGGAATCATGATATGCATACATACTTGGTAAAAACAGAAATCAGGGCAGCATAGATATGAAATAAACATGGAATCATACTCAAAAACAGTTTAAGTTGATTTTCTCCTACCTAAGGTCAATTTATCTTTTAAGCAAATCCAAAGCCTTTTCAATGTGTCAGGGTTTGATCCTAGACCATAAACATAGTACTTTAAATGTTAGGGATATCAGAAAGTTAACCGGCACAATGTCCGATGGTGTTTAACCCATAAAACCAAAACACAAAAAAATAGGGGTGATTGATCGATCACCACTCTTATTGATCGATCAATACCCCTTGTTGATCGATCAATAACCCCATTGATCGATCAACCCCCTCTCAGCTCTCTTTTTGTAACAAAGTCAATTGATCAATCAATACACCTTATTGATCGATCACCTATCATCATTGATCGATCAATACACTCATTGATCGATCAACAACCTCTCTTCTATTCACTCTTAACACAGTTTAAATTGATCGATCACCACTTTGGTTGATCGATCAATGCCTCCTGTTGATCGATCAATGTCCTCGTTGATCGATCACTAACCCATTTTCAAAAATTCCCACCTTCTGTTCACATTAACTATTTATACAGATTGATAAATCAATACCTATATTGATCGATCAACACCCTACAGTGATCGATCAATACCTTTGTTGATCGATCACCAACTGTCATTGATCGATCACTCTCTTGTTGATAGATCAATACCCAGGATTGATCGATCAATGCCCTTCGGGCATTGAACTTCCAGAATTTAGGGCTTCTGTTCCCTTTCTGTTTTATACAGATTGATCGATCAATGGTCTTCATTGATCGATCACCACTTGTCATTGATCGATCAATAATGACAGAGACTCTGTGATTAATGGAGTTCATCTCCAACCCTATTTTAACCCATTTTTCATTAATGACTCTCAACAACCATTAACACAACATCAATGCATATACCTGGGCTTCTCCTTTACCCCTATTTAAACACACAGACTCACCTTTGTTTGGGCCCTCTCGGGGTTTCGACAATTCGGTCCGGATGAGGGTTTCCGATCTAGCTCTCGGAGTTTATCAGCTATCCGAGTCCGACGAGCAACCTTTTAGCTCCGGTTCAGCATGTAGAGACTTCACACACACACAAACCATACCTAAGCTTATTCCATTGATTTCTACATACCCTAGCTTAGGAAACTCACCATCTCAATCTTGCTAACCCGGTTTTCTCCAAAAACCCTCTTGAAAACCCACCTAGCTACAGATTCTTTGGCTGCTACAGTAACTAGGGCAAGGGGAAGAAGAAAAAAGAAGAAGGGGATCTCTCTCTAAGTCTCCCTTCCTTCTCCTATAAGCTAAGAAAACAGATATTTCTGTCCTTCCCCCCCTAGTTTGTGTTCCGGTGTGGAGCACAAACACAGTCGCTACTGCGCAATGTGTCACATTAACCCTTTACACAACTCAGACTTGAACGAAAACGCACGTATGAACTCATCTAATCATAGTGCAACCTTATCTTAACTAATACCCATTCTAAAATTTTAAGTTAGCCTCGATTTCTGTGTCGGGCACGTAGATCGAAATAGTCAGGTTCGTGTTCTAAATTTTTAGGGTTGTTACATTATCCCCCCCTTAGGAATTTTCGTTCTCGAAAATGTCTTATAGGTGCGGTTAAGGAACAAGTGGTTCTAAGACTAACAAAGGGAATGTAAAATCAGACAGCCGAGATATCATGCAGTAAGAATTAGGTCTATAGACAGAATTCATATGCGAAGCAGATCAGTTTGGATATAGACAGATAAGTAACATAGAAATAACGTAGAGTAGCATAGTAATACCTGTGGGGACATCGGATGGACCGGCCTCGTCAGGTGTAGGTCTGCTGGGATGAGGTGGCTGTGTGCGGTAGTCGCACGGGTCCACAACGTGCTGACGTGCGTGGGCGATCATCGGCGTGGACGTCGTGGCATAGAGATGCTGCATGACCAGCTCATGCATACCCTCATGGTAATCCAGACGACGATGCATCTGTCGGTGGAATGCCTCCATGCCATCTAGCCTCTCATGGATACGGCGGTTGTCCTCCACCAACTCCCGAAGCATCGCGGCGACGTCGTCGGAGGAAGATGGTGGGGGATGGGCTGTGGTGTGACGAATCGGTTGGTGGGGTGTAGCGGTGGTCGGTCGGGCAGACACCTCAAATGGAGGTGGTGGGTCACGTGGGGCCTCCCCCTCTCCAGATGCAGGCTCGACAGGGATCGAACCCTCAGCGACAGTAGGCGGAATGGGCTCGGCAGTGCCCTCCTCCTCCTCAGGAAGTCGTCGCACTAACAGGTTATAACTCTTGGTCCAGTCTTTCAGTTGAAAGACCTTGGTGTTGTCGACCAAGCGTGGCTCGTGAGGAGCCAAGGTGTACGCCTCGCGTAGAGCGGCATACTGCTCTACTAGCTTGGTGATGAGGCGGGCATAGGGGATTTGCTTCTTGACCCCCGACTTGACCTTTTCAGACATAAGGTCATTGGCATTTATTATGCCCTCAATGACCAAATCCGCCATAGAGAACCAACGGTTCTCATAGGCGAACGATGCACTGTTACTTTTTCTCGATTCGCGAGGACTTGTGCAAAAAGGGGTTTAGTGCACACTTGATATACGTATCAAGCATCCACAATCGATTGGGTAATTGGGCCCTAGATATGGATTGGCCCCTCCCGTGTTGGCCTTGGGTCATCTTAGAGACCACATCGGCGTACGAGACCTCCTTGATATACGGGGCATCAAGGCCACATGTCTCGATATAAGCGGACGGGCATTGAAGTGCCGCCGCGACATGGAAATGATTGAACTTGTACTCAAAACCATCGATGGTCGTGACAAGCCGATGGCGACTATCACCCCATCATAGGTTTTGGAAGAAAAGCCTCACGAGGCGTGGGCAATAATGGTCGTGGGATGGTTCAAGCAAGGGTTTTAGCCCGAGCTTTTGGATATAACCCTTGGCCCAAGCCATTTCGGGTCGGTCCTCGTAGAGCGAGGAAGCAAAAACGTATTCGGATAAGAAGGTTTTGGAAGCCCACCACGATTTGGGGATTTCACGCTCGACGGGGAGCGGAACGGGGGTCGGAATGGGTGGTACAAGGGTCGAAACCGGTGCCATGGGTGGCACGGGTGGCGGGGGAACGAAAACGGAGGGCAGTACCGGTGTACGAGCCCGAGACGTGGGTACCTTGCACGAAGCGTTCTTCGTGCGAGGTCCCATGGTCGAATACTTGCAAAAAAAATTGAAAACGAGACTTGAAGGAACGCAAACGAGAATCTTATCGGATGAATGGAGCGATGTCCACTCGAATCAAGCCGGAGAACGGACGGAAATGGTCGGAGAAGAGTGGGGAAGATGGTTGAACGGTCGGAACCCAAAACCCTTGATCGATCACTATGGGAGCTTCGTGCAAATGACCGTTCGAAATCCCCAATCCTTAACTTTAACCCCAGGATTGATCGATCAATGCTTTTGTTGATTGATCAATGCAGCATCTTTAAGCCCTAAATCGATGCATTGATCGATCACCATCCTCTGTTGATCGATCACTAACACCCTTATTGATCGATCACTACCTATGTTGATCGATCAATGATTACTTTCCAATGCAAATTTGATCGATCACTAACCCTTGTTGATCGATCACCTGAACCACTATTGATCGATCAATGCTCCTATTGATCGATCACCAGCCTAACATTTGAATAAAATCCTTCACTTGTTATTGATCAATCACCCCTCTTTGTTGATCGGTCACTCACGAAATTGATCGATCAATACCTGTGTTGATCGATCAATGCTGCCTGTGAGACTATATATGTTAACACAGTCAGCACTTTCTACAGCGAACAGTCCGTACCTCGAAATTAATGATACCTGTATATCATATCGATAATCCATAGAAGGAGATTTCTCGAGTAAATGATGCGTGCTCACACACAACGACCTCACTATGGTGAAGAATCTTTAAACGAATTTTTTTAATAATTTACCTTTCTTCTCAGGTAAACAGTTGTGGATATTGTTCACGGATTTCGCTTTCAGTAGCTCCAAGTAACTTGACTAGTACCAGTGGAATCAACTTAGTTCGCAAGACTTGAACACGTCGATCCAAAATAGCAATCGGTTCTTCGATCACCGTCATATCCTCCTGAAGCTCTATTGGTTGGAAATCCAAGATGTGAGTCGGATCGCATACGTAATGGCGTAGCATGGACACGTGAAAAACGTTATGCATGCTTGCCAACTGTGGTGGCAAGGCAATCCGATAAGCTACTTCACCAACCCGTCCGAGTACCTCAAATGGTCCAATGTATCGAGGACTCAGCTTTCCGCGTTTCCCAAAACGCATGACACCCTTGGTTGGCGAAATCTTCACAAACACCTTGTCTCCCACCTGAAAACAAGTGTTAATTCTCTAGTAATTTAATTTAACCATGGACATACATTTCGTCTAACGTATTTGGTTATACCTGAAACTCCACTTGCGTTCGATGAAGATCCATATAGCTCTTTTGACGGCTTTGGGCCATCCTCAGTCTTTCGGGAATCACCCTAACCGTCTCGGTGGTACTGTCCACAATTTCTGGTCCTAAGACAAGCTTCTCGCCGACTTCTTCCCAATTCAGTGGAGATCTGCATCGACGTCCATATAAGGCTTCATAAGGCGCCATCCCAATACTTGACTGATAACTGTTATTGTAAGCAAACTCGATCAGAGGCAAGTGTTGATCCCATAAACCATGAAAGTCCAACATACATGCACGCAACATATCCTCTATGATCTGGTTCACTCTCTCAGTCTGCCCATCTTTCTGAGGATGAAACACTGAGCTAAACTCTAATTTAGTACCCATGCCTTCTTAGAATCGTCGTCAAAACTGCGACGTATATAACGAATCTCTATCACACACGATGCTGACCAGTATGCCATGTAATCGAACTATTTCCTTCATGTACAGCTCGGCCAGCTTATTGGCTGTGAATGTAGTCCGATACGGTAGAAAATGTGCAGATTTTGTCAGTCGATCAACAATAACCCAAATGGCATTGTTCTTTCTCAATGTGCTCGGTAATCCTAAAATAAAGTCCATAGAAATGGCTTCCCATTTCCACTCTGGCACTGGCAATGGTTGCAACAAACCCGCTGGATTCCGATGGTCCACTTTCACCTGCTGGCAGACCAAACACCGAGAAACATAATCCGCCACATCCTTCTTTAATCCTCTCCACCAAAAACTTCGCTTGAGATCTTGGTACATCTTGGTACTCCCAGGATGCATAGTATATGTGGACTTATGCGCTTCCTCCAAAATTGTGTCCTTTAGGTCCTTTGTATCCGGTATGCACATCCGATCTCGGAATAGCAAAGTGCCATCATCCTTGATGGTAAAATCAGGTCTGATCCCGTTGATCACATATCTTCTAATTGCCATAAGCTCACCGTCAATCATCTGAAGCTTACGTACATTGTCAAATAATGTGGGCCGTATCACAATGGTAGCCATCAGTGTCCCTGAACCTCTGACATCAATCAGTGTATCACATAAGGCCAGGTCCTCAAGTAGATGCCACCTTTGTACTCTGGTGACAAGATGTGTCAACTGAGCTGAAGACTTTCTGCTCAAAGCATCTGCCACAACATTGGCCTTCCCAGGGTGATACTGGATGGAACAATCGTAGTCTTTCAAGAACTCCATCCATCTGCGCTGTCGCATATTCAAATCCTTCTGGGTAAATAAATATTTAAGGCTTTTGTGGTCGGTGTAGATGTCGAACTTTTCGCCGTATAAGTAGTGCCTCCAAATCTTCAAAGCAAAGATCACCGCCGTTAACTCCAAATCATGAGTTGGGTAGTTTCTCTCATGTTCCTTAAGTTGTCTAGAGCCATATGCGATAACCTTCTTATGTTGGTTGAGGACACAACCCAAACCACTATACGATGCGTCACTATAGATAGCCAAGCCTCCTCTGCCAGAAGGTATAGCTAGCACTGGTGTTGTAGTTAGACGCGTCTTCAATTCCTGGAAACTTTTCTCGCATTGCTCGTTCCAATCAAACTTAGCATTCTTCTTAGTGAGCTGAGTAAGCGGACTTGATAGCTTAGAGAATCCTTCTACAAATCGCCTGTAGTATCCTGCCAAACCAAGGAAACTACGGACCTCTGTCACTGTCTTAGGCTGTTCCCAGTTCACGACAGCTTCGATCTTTGTCGGATCTATGGTTATACCCTTAGCGGAGATAATATGGCCCAGGAAACTCACTTGGTTCAACCAAAACTAACACTTACTGAGTTTTGCGTATAATTTGTGTTCTTTGAGGGTCCTCAAGACTATATGTAGATGCTCTTCATGTTCCTCCTTTGTCTTGGAATAGACTAGGATGTCGTCTACAAAAACAACCACTGACTTGTCCAAGTGTGGTTTAAACACACGATTCATCAGGTCCATAAACGATGCGGGTGCATTCATCAATCCAAACGACATAACTAAGAATTCATAGTGCCCATATCTGGTTCTAAACGCCGTCTTCTCCACATCTTCAGCCTTGACTCATAATTTATGGTAACCTGATCTCAAGTAGATCTTCATAAAGAACCTCGCTCCTTGCAATTGATCAAACAGATCATCGATCCTAGGAAGCGGGTAACGATTCTTAATCGTCAACTTATTCAACTGCCGATAGTCAATGCATAGACGCATCGAACCATCTTTCTTTCTAACAAACAATACTGGTGCTCCCCAAGGGGACACACTCGGTCGAATAAACCCTTTGTCAAGTAGTTCTTGTAGTTGCTCCTTCAACTCTTGCAATTCTGCTGAAGCCATCCGATACGGAGCTTTAGATACTGGTTCAGTGCCTGGAACCAAATTGATTGCAAACTCAATCTCCCGAACTGGTGGTAGTCCTGGCAATTCCTCAGGGAATACATCGGGATACTCGCATGCAACATGAATATCGGATATCACATTTATCTCTTCTCGTTGTTCTTGTAGAAAGGCTATATATCCACTGCATCCACTCTTCATCATCTTCTCCGCCCGAATAGCAGATATCAATGGAGCTACCTTAGACTTCACTCCGAAGAATCTAAAGGATCTCTCCTTTGAAGGGCAGAAAACTACCATCTTCCGAAGACAATCCACACTTGCGTGGTAAGCAGATAGCCAGTCCATTCCCAAAATGATGTCAAATCCCTTCATATCCAACAGAATCAAATCTGCCCGTGTCTCGTGATCATCTACTGCCACTACCACTGATTTACACACAGTGAGTGCATTCACTGCACTACTCGTGGGAATTGACACTGTCAAAATAAAATCTAGTTGTTCTGGAGTGGCACTCAATTCCTTCGTAAATTGAGGCCGTACGAAAGAATGAGTAGAGCCTGGGTCTATCAGGGCTCGTGCCCTATGGAAGCAAATGTCGCAACTCCTATACAGTTTCAGCTCACCTATACACCAATTTCAACATTACTTTAAACGTTTTAGATGTGTAGGCTTATGCGCACTATTATAATCAAAATTAATCAAATAAATTCTATATTTTTAAATTTTCTAGTTCATCATTTTAAACAACACCATATTTCTTGAATTCTAATCATACCTTGAATGACATCATTCGATGTCAGAGCATCGGTCACGGTGACGGCATAAGCTCGATCGTGAACCACTGGTTGAGATGATCTTTGTGTAGATACCGATCCTGACCGCTCCTTGCTCTCCTCAGGGCAGTTCCTAACCAAGTGGCCCATCTTGCCACACCTGAAGCATGCCCCTGTCTCTCTCTTGCAGTCCTCTGTCTTGTGTGGTTTCTCACACTTTGCACATATCGCGGCCGGAGTGAAGGATGAGACTCTTGAAGGTCCCTGAGTCACTGAGGCCCCGCTACCAAGATGTGGTCAAATGATCTCGAAGATGTAGCGCCATTGCCTTCTCTGATATGAACTCGGACCTGAAGAAATCGCCGGTCGAGAGTGCGTAGGGTATCTCGGAGGTCTGGAAAATCTAGCCCTCTTGTTCTGCTCTGTATCCTGAGATTGCCTGTGGAATGGTCTCTCTCTCTCGCCTGCTTGTCCCTCCAAGAGAATTGTTTCTGGTTCTCCTCCTCAGCTATGAGAGCCTTGGCCATGACTCCGTCATAAGTCTCCATTTCCCACATGGCGACGTCTTTCTGCAAATTTTGTCTCAGGCCAAGTTGGAATTTCCTTGCTCTCATCAACTCCGTGGCTACATGCTGGGGTGCAAACCTAGCCAATCTATCAAACTCCGCTCCATAGTCCCTTACCGACATGGCACCTTGCTTCAACTCTATAAATTTCACTTCTCACTGATGCCTCACAATTTTTGGAAAGTATTTGTGATACAACACCTCTGTAAACTCCTCCCATGTCCAAGGAGTGTGAGGAAACTCCCTCTGTCTATTTTGTGACACCGACTTCCACCAAGGTCCAGCGTCACCATCCAACTTGAAAGTGGCCCAACGCACTTTCTCCACATCACTATACTGTAATACTTCAAAGAGCTTTTCCATCTCTTCTATCCACCCTTCTGCCTCTATGGGATCCGTTTGACCCGAGAAGTTAGGAGGTCTCATTCTCCTAAACTCCGCAAATCCACTAGGCTGGTGGGGTGGTCTAGTTGCCTGTTGAGCCAAGGCAGCTGTCTGTTGAGCGACGTTGGTAGCTAATGCTTCCAACACCTGCTCCATCCTTTCTTCATTTCTTCTTCTACCTCCTCTTGGTCTCACTGGAACCGCATTTTCATGTGAGAGGAATTCCAAACCCCTCGACGTGCCTACGACCTCGGGCACATCCCTCAGAGGAATCTCTCTCCGACCTGTTCTACCTCCGCTGTGCCCACCTCTGAATTTAGGGCCCATACTGGTCTGTCATTGTGAAAACAACAACATTGATCAGTACATAGATTGTGAAAACAATCCAACCTGAACCCGTAGTTCAACCTAACATTTAGGCTCTGATGCCAACTGTGACAGCCCGGATTTCTGCACTCAGAAATCCGTGCCATTAGGATCATACTCTGAATGATCCCCGGGACAAATCATAAGTGTCTGCATGTATAGCGGAAGCCAAGCAGATACTATCCAGCAGTGGTAGATCGAGTCGGTCATCTATGAGTGCATTTAATCATAAAGAACAATAATGATAAAATAATTAATTCTATATAAACCAAAAGAATACACATTCTCAAAAAGGAACTAAGAAGAACCATTGGTGATGGACATCCATCACCCAAACAATGGTTCCCGATAGTGGTTCCGAATAGAATGCATAATAACACAATAAATAATTTTACTAAAAATATATACAAAAGTGGCCACTAGGCACACAATAATCCAAAAGATCAAAATACAGGACATCAGACTCAAGTACCCAGGCTACGGATAGAACTCGTCCGCCTGGATGTCTGTCTCCTCGTCCTCAGCCTCAGCCTCTGGGTCAGGCTGGTAGTCAGGTAGCTCTGCATGCGGGAGCTACAGCCTCAGAACCTAAAATTGATTTAGAAAGCAGGGTGAGCTACATCATAACTCAATAGAAGAATTTCAACTAAACGAATTGAATATACAGATCATGCTATCTCATAACAGAATTTAAATCAGGAACATATAATCATGATGAATTAACTAAGAGTTGAGGTTTTATGTAAGAAATCAGATGTTATGCAAGTATATTATCAAAGAACTTAAATTGTGTGTATTTAACTTAAGAAACTCCCGTGACTATATAACACGGAGTAAACAGGAATGTCCGATAGGAAACCCCAACCAATCGTCGTTCACATGAACAATTTTGAAAGTGCAATAATGCCTCATCTATGGAGTGCAATTGTGCCGAGGATTGAAAGCAGGTGCACAAGTGTGCTAGGCATTGGATATACTGCCGGGTCGGTGGGGATCATCAGATTTAAATCATCAAATTACATACATATATACCTCATAGATCAAATGGCAGAAATTAGAAGCAAGTTTCAGAATATGAATAAGGAAACAGAAATCAAAATAGCAGGAATCATGATATGCATACATGCTTGGTAAAAACAGAAATCAGGGCATAGATATGAAATAAACATAGAATCATACTCAAAAATAGTTTAAGTTGATTTTCTCCTACCTCAGGTCAATTTATCTTCTAAACAAATCCAAAGCCTTTTCAATGTGTCAAGGTTTGATCCTAGACCATAAACATAGTACTTTAAGTGTTAGGGATATCAGAAAGTTAACCGGCACAATGTCCGATGGTGTTTAACCCATAAAACCAAAACACAACAAAACAGGGGTGATTGATCGATCACCACTCTTATTGATCGATCAATACCCCTTGTTGATCGATCAATAACCCCATTGATCGATCAACCCCCTCTCAGCTCTCTTTTTGTAACAAAGTCAATTGATCGATCAATACACCTTATTTATCGATCACCTATCATCATTGATCGATCAACAACCTCTCTTCTATTCACTCTTAACACAGTTTAAATTGATCGATCACCACTTTGGTTGATCGATCAATGCCTCCTGTTGATCGATCACTAACCCATTTTTAAAAATTCCCACTTTCTGTTCACATTAACTATTTATACAGATTGATCGATCAATACCTGTGTTGATTGATCAACACCCTATAGTGATCGATCAATACCTTTGTTGATCGATCACCAACTGTCATTGATCGATCACTCTCTTATTGATCAATCAATGCCCAGGATTGATCGATCAATGCCCTTCGGGCATTAAACTTCCAGAATTTAGGGCTTCTGTTCCCTTTCTGTTTTTTACAGATTGATCGATCAATGGTCTTCATTGATCGATCACCACTTGTCATTGATCGATCAATAATGATAGAAACTCTTTCATTAATGGAGTTCATCTCCAACCCTATTTTAACCCATTTTTCATTAATGGTTCTCAACAACCATTAACACAACATCAATGCACATACCTGGGCTTCTCCTTTACCCCTATTTAAACACACAGACTCACCTTTGTTTGGGCCCTCTCGGGGTTTCGGCAATTCGGTCCGGATGAGGGTTTCGGATCTAGCTCTCGGAATTTATCACCTATCCGAGTCCGACGAGCAACCTTTTAGCTCCGGTTCAGCATGTAGAGACTTCACACACACACAAACCATACCTAAGCTTATTCCATTGATTTCTACATACCCTAGCTTAGGAAACTCACCATCTCAATCTTGCTAACCCGGTTTTCTCCAAAAACCCTCTTGAAAACCCACCTAGCTATAGATTCTTTGGCTGCTAGAGTAACTAGGGCAAGGGGAAGAAGAAAATGGAAGAAGGGGATCTCTCTCTAAGTCTCCCTTCCTTCTCCTATAAGCTAAGAAAATAGATATTTTTGTCCTTCCCCCCCCCCTAGTTTGTGTTCCGGTGTGGAGCACAAACACAGTCGCTACTGTGCAATGTGTCACATTGACCCTTTACACAACTCAGACTTGAACGAAAATGCACGTGTGAGCTCATCTAATCACAGTTCAACCTTATCTTAACTAATACCCATTCTAAAATTTTAAGTCAGCCTCGATTTCCGTGTCGGGCACGTAGATCGAAACAGTCAGGTTCGTGTTCTAAATTTTCAGGGTTGTTACAAAACTCATATTTCAAAATCTCATTTTCAAAAGCAAATTTGGATTTCACATTCAACGTCGGATTTGGATTTCTAAATTCAGACTCATAGTTCAAACTTTCAAATCTCAAAGATCCTAAGTTTCAATATCAAATACTAGTTCAAATTCAAATAAAACTTATCACACTTCATTCAATCATATTAAAACAGCTATGAATTCAAGTCAAAAATATAATTGTGTGTCGAATTTTTCCCACCTAAGTTCCGAAGTTGTACACTTGCAAATGTACCGATCCAAAGCCCTTATTGACCGCTTCGATCCTAAATATACAACACATTACATTCATACAATATGTGTCAATAACTAATGAATCTCACATGTCGATGTTTCCTTAAGTTTTCCTCAAAATCGATGCGAAATGGACAAGTTCATACTAACCTCCGATCATGTAGAACTTGTCCCAATTTTCTCCTCAATTTTAACCTTTAAAATATTTGATTCATAAATTTGTTAATTCACCAAAGTTTCAAAGCTCGTTGTCCTCTTTCCAATGCCTCAAGAATCGCGTCAATCCGAATTCAGAGTAAAACGTTATGGCCAAAATACCGAAGTTATTTCGGCACTTTAGTCAAAATCGAATGATTGATTTTTCCAAGGTAAAAAAATCTGATCGATCGATTTCTCCAAAAATTTTACACTTCTTTGTTCTGTAAAATCCGATCGATTAGTTCCAAAATCGATCAATCAATTTTGACAGACTCAGAACCCTTTGGATTTTCTTTCTTTCTTAATCTGAATCGCCTAAAACTCATCCACACGCATCCCAATCATTCATACATCAGCTCTAAACAATATTCACACTAGTAAAGCATGAATCTTACTTACGCAACGTCCACAATGATCGATAATAAGAGAAATCAGTGATTGCGCCTCTCGCACTTCCAACCGTTCAAAACCCCCTTTTCCAATCTGATCGAAACGAAACGAAGCCAAACCTTCTCAACGTGCACAATCAAACAAAGGCCCTCTTGAGGAGAGCAGGGAAACCTTGATGGAATCAAAGGAAGCTAGAGCTTCAAAAATAACAAAAGAGAGTATTGGGAAAAATATAGTTCTCCTACTCTCACAAATCGCAATCCCGCCAAAGTCTAATGCTCTCCTTGTGGTAACCAATCGAAGAAGACGAATTTAGAGGACGATCTCGCGGTTGGGCCATGAGAGGGTGAAGAGAAGTGAAGCTCTCTCATCTCTCTTCTCTCTCAACTGGGTTTTGAAAAACAAATGGGATTTCTTGGGACTTGTTTCTCTTTAAACCTATAAGTTGGATTCAGTGTTTAGCCGGCACACAAAGAATGGTGTACGAGCTCTTAGCAAGATGTCCAAAAACACCATTTAACACATGAACCTTTTGCACAAAAGTGTATTTCTTCAATTAAATATTTTCAAATTAACTACTTGTACTGTATGCCTTGCTGAACGTGTACACATAGTCGGCATATTGTACACATAGTCGGCGTATTCGGGTTCGAAATTTTTAGGGATGTTACAATCTGTGTAACTGATATTACACGTAGCAACAAAAGCGTACAAGATCATAGCTCATACTATTTTTTGTATAATTGTAGTGCAAACAAGTGGCTAAAAACTATTGCTTGCTATTCATAAATAAATAAATAAAAAGGCTACTAAGTAACCTATCTATAAAAAAATATGGCAATAAAGAGCACCCAAAACAAGCAAAATGCAAAGATAAGATTTTCGTTGTTTGGCAATTTGCCCATGTCCATGGGCGATTCTCAGTCCTTTCTCTAATATGTGAAAACTAGGGTTACAATTCTCTCATATCTTACCTCTCTCAATGCAGAATTCGAGTTTCCTTCAATATAACTCTAATCTATAATTAGAGTTTATATCTAGTATAAAGTGTACCACACAGTTGTGGCTGGGTGTACAGTCCAACCTGTTGATCAGTATCGCCAACAGAATTCAAGGCACAATCTCAACACTATCAAATGTACTTTTACAGACAATATGGGACAATGCATAAGATGAGACCCTAGCCTGCTATTAGACGTGCCCAATGGAATTTGCTTGCATTTATTTTTTTATAGGATATGCTTGCATTTCTAAATTCTAATATAATTTTATTCAATATACAATTACTTTGCGTAGGATTTGAAAGGAGGAAATTGGTGGTTAAAAGTTGGAGATGATAAAAATCTTATAGGTTATTGGCCAAAGGACATTTTCAATTCTCTTGCTAACAATGCAGCCGGAATTGATTGGGGCGGTGAGGTTATCTATGCCGAAAAGGATGCACATTTAAAACCACCAATGGGCAGTGGTCATTCCCCTCATGAAGGCTATACAAAGGCTTGCTATATAGAGAATATTAAGTATGTCGACGAGTTCGATCAAATTAAAGACTTCACAAATCATGGTAACATATTTGCAGACGAATGTTATGATTTCGTTGATCGCGGCAACATGGGTGGTAATATTGGGAGACTCATTTATTTTGGGGGGCCTGATTGTTAGGCCGTGTCTGATAGCCTATATTTGAATAACAAGTTAGCTTTGGTCTTACATGTCAGGCCGCTCTTACGCGGCTTACATATATGTAAGAAGTCAATTTGTTTTACAGGGTTGCTTGAATGCATGGGCTTCTTTGAAGGTGTAAGGTGACGGTAAGGAGAAGTGATTGCCCAAGGTACTCCTTACTTATGATTGATGAGGGTAAGATAAAAAGAAGTTGTTTAGTTGTTTTGGTTATATGTCAACTCTTATGGCAGAATGCTATCAATTGTTGATTTCTGGAGTTTTGAATACTATTATAATGGTTAATAAAAATAATTAAAGTTTTTCGAGTGATAAATATAGATCAACATATTTAGTATTCTGGTACATATAGACCTCTCTCTCTCTCTCTCTCACTATTTTTGGATTCCACGGGAAGAGGTCGTAGGGTTGCTCATCGCTCTACAAAAGTTACGTTTGGGATAGCACTTTCAGAGCAAAGATTAGCTCTGGCTCTAGTGGAAAATTGCTCTCATGTTTAGTAGCATAGTTCCTTGCCCAATTTGCTCTGACTGGAAACTCTTTTAAGTGACAAAATTGCTCTCCGCCAGACAGAGAGCAGGCAGAGAGTTGCTTCTGCTTTCATAAGTGCTAACCGAAACACAACCGAAAAACTAACATAAAAATTTATTACAGCCACAATCTAATATACATTGCTCTTTTTTGTCAAACTTTTTTTTTTTTTTGATAATTTCTCTTTTGTCAACCCTTAAGATGAAATGAAAATCAAATGGAGCAACAGTGGTTGTTTTGGAGTCTCCACTCCAACACCAAATTGTTGCAACATAATCAGGAATTTTGTTTGTCTCCCTCCAAATGTCATAACTATTAAATTAGTTTGAGCAAACATGTTTTCTCACATCTCCAAATATGACTATAAATATTCCAATACACACCTCTCACCACCAAAAACTAGGAGCCAAATTTAGTTTTGAATTGTATCTTCCTCTCACAAAAGGGGGCTATTACTTGCACTTGAAAAGTTGGCTCTTGCACCGAATTTAAAAGAAAGACTTGCATGTTTGGCTACCTCATGTGAAAACACCATCAAAATCGTTTGATTTGAAGGCTATAAAAAGATATGAAGTGCAAAAGATTAACACTAAAAATAATCTTCATCATGTAAGTATATGTAGTCTAAAGCTATAGACCATATGCGAAATATTGTGTCTTGCTCGAATGTTACGCATTAGAGATTAATAGATCATAAACTTGAAATCAAAGAGCCCAAATTGTATTTTCACATGCTAAAATACCAACTCTTGCTTTAAATTTGGGGCAAGGCCAAACTTTCCTAGTGCAAGTAATGACTCCCTTAATAAAATCTTCACTATTATAATGAGAGAATGAGAATGTCACACTTAGGGTCTTAATGGTCTGGGCCGGGTTTGGGTCAGACTTTAAATGGGCTGATTATAATCAATCCTCTTGGATGAAGCTCATATCCCGCCCTCTTATTAGCTTGGCTGGGCCGGGCCAGCCCATTTATGAATCCATCCTACTTACCTTAGCGCATACTTGACCAAAGGCAGGCTGGGTCCGGCCCAGCCTCAGGCCATCCTGGCCATTTTTATATAAGAGAAGTGATTTGATTGATTTGTGCCGGATTAATTAGGGCCAGGCATCAACAGGCTGATTTTCAATCATGCTCTTGAAATAGCCTATGTCTGGCCCTGCTTACTAATTGGACCGGGCCGGGAAAGCCCGCTTACATATAGGGCTTACCTACCCTAGCCCATACCTGGCACATTGTGAGCCGGGTTAGCCCAGATCGAGATCAAGCCTTATCCGATGAAACCCCTAGTCACACGCACTCTTACTAAATTTCTAACAAATTACTGAAATGGCTGTTTGTCTCACTCACTATTAGGTGTTAAAGCTGAACCTAAAACCAAAAGTAAATGTGTCAAATCTATTCTTTTACTTCTCAAATCTCTAGGTATCTAACTGCCTCACGTCTTCTCCCTCTCACACTAACCCATTAACTAATGGTAACGTGTAAAGTGAATCTTATTGTAATATTTATAGTAGCAGAATCTATGCGAATCAATCCAATAATAAAGTAATAACGGTCAATTTACTAAATTGGTTACTTACCATGTCTACTCTGAACGTGAAACAGGGGAGCTAAAACTTACAACGGAGATTTGTATAATCGCACACAGCATTTTGAAAATTATGCCACGAGCAATACCTTCTAAGTCATCTGATTTGAAGGCATAAAGCGAACTAATCCAACACCGTCAACCATTGAAACTCATTCTAGGCTTTCACTATATTTAATCAAATGGTAGATATAACACCTACTCCCTTAGATTAAGTTTGGTCAAGAATTGACCAAGAATATGACCACACAAATCCCTGGTCAAAGATTTTACCGAGAGCTATGGTGTGTGAAACCAAACTTTGTAGAATTTTGTGTGGCACCCACACTTTGTAAAACTTAGTGTCGCACCCACACTTTGCAAAATTATTGTGGCACCCACATCAATTAGGGGTACCCACCCAATTTCGTGGCACCCACACTAAACCCAAATTGGAATGTGGGACCTAATGGGCACCGACATTGTAATAACCCTGATATTTTTGGCCTATTTTTCGTTTACCTCAATAAGCTTGTCCAGAAATTATTGAGGGATTTTTGAATTTTTAGTAAGCTAAGGCTATGATAAGACTAGTGGCAAAAAGGATTTTGTCGGAAGATGTGTGCAAGTTATGTAAGCGATGACTTACACGATAGGGATTGGTGTATGTGTTCAACATGGGATATTTTTGCAATTAAGTGGATAAATTACAAAACTATAAAATCTAGATATTTGTTTGTTGAGTTTTAGGTTATAAGAGAGATTAAAGGAGAAGTGTAACTTCTCTCTCTCGTTAGAAATTTTAAGCCTTTGAGTATTGCCTCATTTTACTCCAAGATCTTGAGAGCTTGAGAGTTCCACTCCCCATCTCAACCGTTGATTTGAATCGTATTAGAAATCTGATTGGTTCGAACCATTTAAAGAGAAGAGAGAGGTGGAGAGTGAGAAGTTCTATGTGATCTTGTTATTGCTGAGGCAGCGGCCACCCCTTTATGATGGACTGATTTGAAGATCTAAACCGTTGAACTTTAGAGATTGGTTCCGGTGCGTGTTTTGGTGCAACGGAAGCAACGGTTTAAACTACAAGAGGTAGGCCTTTAAACCTCCTTCTGTCTTATGAATTCAATTTCTGTTTTGAATATGTATATGGTGTTTAATTTAAATAAGAAGGCTGTGGTTGGGAAAAAAAGAAAAGAGTCCGGACATGAAATTTTTGACAGCTACAGAACTAGCAAAATTCTAGGGTCGATTTTCAAATTGAGGGTCGAATTTGGAATTCGACTATCGATTTGAAATTCGACAGTCGAAATCTGTTTAGCCTGATGCAATTTTTGAAAATCAAGGGTCGATTTCCAATTCGAGGGTCGAATTTGAAAATCGACCATCGAATTGAAAATCGAGGGTCGATTTTATGAATTTCATGCTTGATGAGATTTTTGGAATTCAAGGGTTGAAATTGAATTCGACCATCGAATTTCAAATTCGACCCACGAATTTGAATTCGAAGGTCGAATTCTGCCCTGTTTCAGATCCTTAAATTTTTGTCGGATATTTTCTCGGCAAGCTTTTGGGTTTGACTTTTGGTCTTATATTAACACTGAGGGTGTTAATCTTTGTAGGTTTTGAATATTGGGAGTCCTTTGTGAGGACTGCTTATGCTTGTTTTGAAACTTCCTTGTTGAGGTAGGGGAACCCTATATATCATTTGCATTGAATTATAAGTATAAACTGTTTTTCACTGTTTCATTTAAGAAGCATAAATTTTGGAATTCTGTTGCACACAGTATGAATAAAACTCTGAATATATGACACAAATATGAAAATTGAAAACTTTGTTATGACTACGAACTTCGTAATTTGAACCTCAGAACCTCAGTAAATTTTTGAATCAGAACTTTGAATCAGAACTTCGAAAAATATTAGTAATCAGTTATGAATAATAAGTTTTGATATATGTTAGCATTTGCATTCGATTTGAGGTACATACGAACGATGCCCTAGATTATACCAACTGTGTTGACAGTATTACTTTGGTGCAAGTTTCCCTCATAGCGTAGGGGCTTGTTGCACTTCAGAAAATGGGTTCATGAACGACGATGGTCAGTAGGGTTTCCCATCGGTCACGTAGTCCGCTCTCATGCTATAGGAAATTTGGGAGATAAAATTAAGTTATAAATTTAAGACAAAGAAGCATGCTAATTCAAAAGATTTTCGAACACATCAGATTTATGTTATCAGTTTTGACTCAAGATTAGAATTGGAGATTTAGTTTGCAAAGCATCATTTGATAACCATATTTGATCCGATTTCTGTCTTTTGAAAACCTTACTTATAATGAAATGTAAATAGATTTGTTTCCTCTATTGGGCTTTGTTGTTAGCTCACCCTTGACTATACGTCACAGGTGCTGAGACTGACCTAGGGTCAGAGGATCTGGAGGACTCTGATGACATTCCCGAGGAGGAATTAGACATACCAGCTGAGGAGTTTTACCCTTAATCCTAGATCCCTTATTTTTTGGTACTTTTGTTAGAATATTATTTTGAATATTGGGCCCTAGGCCATTATTTTGGTTCTTTTGATATCACTCAAGGAACCATTATTGTAAACCACTATTTTAGGTGTTGGATTGGCCATCACTGGTGGTTCTTCTTGGTTCCTCATAGTGATATATATTTTTGTTATAAAAAGCTTTTATTTTTAGATTATTATATGCTTTGCCTCTGTCTTTAGATCATTGTTATGTTCCCGGCTTTTGTTTGACATGGCTTATTGAGAAATCAATAAGTTGATGAACCGGCCTTTCTTATACCTTAGGGATTGGAAAAGTCGGGTTGTCACAGTTGGTATCAGAGCAAGGCTCTAGGTTCAGAGTCTTAGGACTAAGGGATTTCATTGTTTTAACAATCAATACTGATCTATTGTTATTATTTTTCAACAATGATAGATCAGCATGCCTCCACGGTTTAGAGGCAGAGGCCGAGGTATAGAGGGACCTCGTACGGCTCGCATTGAAGAGATAGATGAGGGCATAGGCACCTCATATGGCAGAGGGAGAGCCGCATCTGGCCCTAATGCAGATCCTTTGGGAGCTGCTAGACCTGAAGGGGGAAATGTTGACCAGGTGTTGGCAGCCTTGGCCAACAATATGGCTCAACAGACTGCTGCCATAGACCGGCAGATCGAGATGCTGGCAGCCAGACATCAGCCAGGAGGATTCGCCGAGTTCAGGAGGATGAGACCTCCTACATTCTCAGGGCAGACGGATCCGATGGAGGCCAAGGCATGACTTGATGAGATCGAGAAGATTTTTGAGGTGTTGCAGTGTACAGATGTTGAGAAAGTACGCTGGGCATCCTTCAAACTTTTGGGCGAGGCCAGCCCATGGTGGAAGTCTGTTTCAAGGATGAGAGAGCAGGACTACCCCAATACTCCATGGACTTGGGCGGAGTT
This sequence comes from Chloranthus sessilifolius, assembly GCA_021018995.1. Lineage (NCBI taxonomy): Eukaryota > Viridiplantae > Streptophyta > Magnoliopsida > Chloranthales > Chloranthaceae > Chloranthus > Chloranthus sessilifolius. The sequence goes on from CM037592.1 coordinate 7,863,244, forward strand.
CATGGAGACGCTCAACGATCAGTACTTTTCGAAGATTGTATGTAACCAGTGGGAAGTCCAATTTATTGAGCTGAAGCAGAATGAGATGTCCGTGCGCTAGTATGGCGCAGAGTTTGATAGACTTTCCCGATTTGCACCCTTACACGCGGCCACTGAGCTAATGAGGGCTCAGAAATTTCAGAGAGGGTTGAGGCCGAATATTCAGGAGAGGGTGTCAATGTGGGAGATGGAGACGTATGCTGGGGTCATGTCAAAGGCTCTCATTAGAGAGGAAGACATTCAAAAGCAGTATCTGAGGTGAGAGTAGGGAAATAAAAATCGGTTTGGTCAGGGACAGCAGAGTGCTTCAGAGCAGGTGAACAAAAAGCTGAGGTTCTCCAAACCTCCTCCCTACCCTAGTCAGCCATCGTATTTCAGACCGGCTGTTGCTTCAGGACCAGTGTCGTCTTCCTATCAGAGACCGCAGAGTTCGTCATCAGGGCGACCTTTCCGAGCCGGGAGCACTACTGCGAGTGGAGCTTCTGTGGCTCAAGGTTCAGCACGGGGATCAGCTATTACTCTTGTTTCTACCCCATTGTGTGCAAGATGTGGAAAACCACATAAGACGAAGGATTACCGACAGAACACTGGAGGATGCTTCAAGTGTGGACAGATTGGTCATATGATCAAGGATTGTCTTGCTATTGAAAAAGGATGGACTACGTCAGTCTCTACGTAGAAGTCGACGCGACCTACAGTTCAAGGTCGAGCTTATGCGGTGACAGCCCAGGATGCCCAAACGTCGAATGAGGTATTCCAAGGTATCATTAAAGTTGAGATGTCAATTCTGCATTGATTCTATTATTTAATGTTTAAATTCAAGTCAATTATGTTAAACCACATTGGAATCATTGCATATAATTAACAAACTTTTTAACTAAAGGTACCCTTATGATGAGTCGTCGAAGCGACCTAAATAAAATTGAAGCATGAGTACTTATAGACCCTGGGTCTACACACTCGTTTATTACTCCTTCCTTCTCGGAGAAGCTGGGTATCATTCCCGAACCCCTTGCTTTCATTTTGGACGTAAAGATTCCTACGGGAAGTTCAGTATGCCTTGTCTGACATGGCGGCGATCATCGTGATGATTGATGAGCACGAGACAGTGACCGACATGATTACGTTGAGCATGGAAGGGTTCGACATCATTCTCGAAATGGATTGGTTGGCAGCTTATCATGCGAGCGTGGACTGTCTATGGAAGATCGTGACCTTCCGATCGCCAAAGCAAAAATTCTTCCGATTCTGTGGAGTTAAATCCAAGGTTGCGCCATTGGTTTCAGCCATTAAGGCCGAGCGCATGATGAAGAATGGTTGCAGTGGGTATCTGGCCTACTTGTAAGATTCTACAGAGAAGAAGAATGACTTGGCTTTTAGCAAGGTGGTCTGCGAGTATCCTGATGTCTTTCTAGAGGACTTACCTGGATTACCACCTGATCGAGAGATTGAGTTCGCAATTGAGCTAGCGCCGGGTACAGAATCGCTATCCAAAGCTCCATATCGGATGACGCCTGCTAAGTTGAAAGAACTCAAGGAACAGCTTCAGGAGCTGTTAGACAAAGGCTTTATTCAACCGAGTATTTCTCCTTGGGGTGCACCGGTTCTTTTTGTGAAAAAGAAGGATGGATCGATGCGTCTATGTATCGATTATAGGCAGCTCAACAAGATGAGACGATTAAGAACCATTATCCTCTTCCGTGGATAGATGACTTATTCGACCAATTGCAAGGTGCAAAGTTCTTTTCGAAGATTGATCTTAGGTCAGGCTATCACCAGCTCAAGATCAAGGCGGAAGATATATCCAAGACAACATTTTGGATGCGTTATGGCCACTATGAGTTTTTAGTGATGCCGTTTGGATTGACGAATGCGCCTGCATCTTTCATGGATCTAATGAACAGAGTGTTCAAACCACATCTTAATAAATCTGTGATGGTTTTTGTAGATGACATCCTCATCTATTCGAAAACCAAAGAGGAGCATGTGCAGCATCTAAAGATGGCTCTTCAAACACTCAGGGACCATCAGTTGTATGCCAAACTCAGTAAGTGTGAGTTTTGGCTTGATCAGGTCAGTTTCTTGGGCCACGTAGTCTCTGAAGCGGGTATCTCAATGGATCCTACAAAGATAGATTCGGTGGTGACCTGGGAACAGCCTACGACAGTTACAGAGGTCTGTAGTTTCCTTAGTTTGGCAGGGTACTATCGGATATTTGTTGAGGGTTTCTCGAAGATATCGGGTCCACTTACACAACTCACGAGAAAGAATGCAAAGTTTGATTAGACAAAGCAGTGTGAGCAGAGCTTTGAGGAGCTGAAGCGTCGATTGACTACAGCACCAATACTTGCTATACCTTCCGACAGTGGAGGTTTCGCAGTGTACAGTGATGCTTCTTATGGCAGGTTAGGCTATGTGCTTAATCAACACGAGCGGGTCATTGCGTATGGTTCTAGGTAGCTGAAGGACCATGAAAGAAACTATCCGACGCATGACTTAGAGTTAGCAGCAGTTATATTCGCCTTGAAGATCTGGAGACATTATCTCTACGGTGAGATATTCGATATATTCACTGATCACAAGAGTCTCAAGTACTTATTCACTCAAAAGGACTTGAATATGAGGCAGCGACGATGGATGGAGTTCTTGAAGGACTACGATCGCTCGATTCAGTATCATCCGGGAAAGGCGAATGTCGTTGCTGATGCTCTTAGTAGGAGGTCTTCAACACAGTTGTCACATCTTGTTAGCCGGATTCAGAGATGGAAGCTTTTGGAGGATATGGCTTTAGGCAGCTCACGGTTCGATGTCAAAGGCTCGGGAACATTGATGGCTACACTGATATCACGCCCTACGCTCTTCAAGAATATCAAGAAGCTTCAGATGATAGATGATGAGCTGATGGCGATCAGACGAGATGTCGAGAATGGCAGCAGAAGGATTTCTCCATACGAGCAGATGGGACCTTGTTGTTTCACGACCATGAATGCGTACCGTCGAGTACTGAGCTTCGGGACACCATTCTGGAAGAGGCTCACAAATCCATGTATGCCATACATCCTAGTACCACCAAGATGTATCAGGACTTGATGAAGAGTTTCTGGTGGCGAGGTTTAAAACGCAACATCGCTGAGTACGTATCACGGTGCTTGGTTTGTCAACAGGTTAAGGTTGATCATCAGAATCCTGCAGGCCTATTGCAGCCTTTACCTGTGCCTGAGTGGAAGTGGGAAGCTATTTCCATGGATTTCATACTCGGATTGTCGAAAACACTGAGGAAGAATAATGCCATTTGGGTCATTGTCGATCGGCTAACCAAGTCTGCTCATTTCCTGCTATACAATACCACGTATACAGCCAGTAGACTTGTAGAGTTATACCTGAAGGAGATTGTTAGATTGCATGGGATACTGGCTAGTATTGTGTCAGACAGAGACCCATTGTTTACTTCACACTTTTGGCAGTGATTTCAGGAGGGAATGGGTTCTCGTCTTGACTTTAGTACGGCGTTTCACCCACAGACGGATGGCCAGACTGAACGAGTGAACCAGATCATTGAGGACATGCTGAGAGCTTGCATGTTGGATTTTCACGGGTCATGGGACTAACACTTACCTCTGATCGAGTTCGCCTTCAACAATAGCTTTCAGGCTAGTATCGGTATGGCTCCATTCGAGGCTTTATATGGACGACGGTGCAGATCGCCATTGAACTGGGAAGAAGTGGGGTGAGAAGCTCATTATTGGCCCTGAGATAGTCGAGTGCATGACCGAGACGGTTCGGTTGATTCACGAGCGACTACAAGTAGCTCAGAGTCGTCAGAATAGCTACGCCGATCTCAAGCGGAGACACGTGGATTTTGAGGTAGTTTAACTGCACTAATGTGTATTCATCACTTAGTACATATTCCATGTGAAATTTGGCACTAATACTTGATTTTTCAGGTCGGTGAGAATGTTTTCGTTCGGATTTTGCCTACAAAAGGCGTTATGCGATTTGGGAAACGAGGGAAACTGAGTCCTCGATATGTTGGGCCTTTTGAGATATTAGGCCGAGTCGGAGAGGTTGCATATCGCGTGGCGCTACCGCCGCAATTGTCAAGCATGCACAACGTCTTCCATGTGTCGATGCTGCGTCGATACATCCGTGACCCGACTCATGTAGTTGATTACCAACCCATTGAGCTTCAGGGTGGTTTGACGGGACCCGGTTCAGATCTTGGACCGCAAGGAGCAGATCCTACGCACTAAGAGGATTCCTTTGGTTCTCGTCCGATGGCCGAATCATACACCGGAGGAAGCCACCTGGGAGCGAGAGACTGAGCTCCGAGACCAGTTTCCGAGCTTGGTCGATACACTTTAAGAAATTTTGTTTTGATTGTATCATACTTTGTATTTTGAATACTTGTTATATAAAAAAAGGTCTATCTTTTGTTTTGCGAATAACTTTGGCGATCCATTAATTATCTGTTAAATTTTGTGATTATTTCACAGTACCTACCTTCTGGAAACAACCCGTAGAATTTTGGGACTTTAACCGAAACCAGGGAGGTTACTCACTCATAGACATGTGAATTAATTCGGGTAAATTTATAGTCTTTTCTTTAGAAATTTTTGCACGCTAAATTCGACTGTGACACTGTTGTCCTAGTCAAATATAGTGATCTGAGTGAATGTGGGCTCTAAGGAAGTCCATTTGAACCCAAGCAATGGTCTAAAATTTTAATTTTTTGAATTTTCAAGGACAAACAGACCTCGAGAAATTCGAGTGTCGACAATGGAAATCGAGGGTCAAATTACTTTGCACAGTACCCAGGCAGTTTAAGCCCAAATTCAAGCCTGAGAAATTTTTGCAGAAATCGAGGGTTGATTTCAAAATCGAGGGTCGATTCTAAATTCGACCCATGAATTTGAAATCGAAGGTCGATTTTCTCGATTTAAGTGGGGGTTCTGTTTTATTTTGGCTTTTCGTGTTTACACATCTGAGGGAGAGGGCTTAGGGTTTGCGGGGGTTTTGACAATTTTAGAGTTGTTCTTCCTATTTTTGGCCGAAATCAGAAGGGAAATCCACTACAAATTGCCAGGGACTTGGATTTCAACCATTTGGAACCAGATTTGGGGCTCCTCTCAAGGTAAACCCTCACAAATATAGTTCATTTTGGGATTTTTCTTCCTGTTTTTGCTGTTAGTTTTTTGTTGCTTCCATGGGACCTAAGAAGCAAGCTCCTACACGCAACCCTACCTCCAAGAGGCCGGCTTCGAAAGCTGGTTCCTCAAGCCGCCAACCCCACTCAGCTCCACAGGCCGAACAGCCTACTCAGTCGGCTCCACCAACCACTCAGCCAACTCCACCTGTGTCCCCTCCCATCAACGAATAGCCCACCGAATTTTGGGGAATTAAGGGCTTCTCCACTGAGTACATTTTTCACCCTGAGTTGTTTGATCAGCAAACAACCACTCAGTGGGCGGGAGAATACCTCGAAAAAGCCCGAATGACTTCGCTTTGCACTGTATTTAGCGACCACTTTCACCCTCGTTTAGTGCGTCTGTTTTACCAACATATGTGCCGCGAGGATGGTAAAAAGATTTATACATCAATTGACAGACGGGATTACACTTTTGACCTAGATGACATGGCTGTGGCACTGCGTTGCTCGCTGAAACACTCTACAACAATGGGATTGGGTCCTCCTTTCCCCAAGCCAGTCCCCTTTCATGAGGAGATTACCCAAATGACGCAGGGTCATCATGGGTCGGGTAAGTCTATTGTCCACACGCACATGCCCGATTCTATGTGGCTGTTGGACAAAATTTTCAAGACCACCCTATACCCATTTGGTCACAAGTCGGAACATGCTGGCCCCCTCCAACAGATTTTATTTGCCGCCTACAAGGAGCGTTGGTTTAGCGCTCCTGAAATACTTTTAAAAGGAATTATTAAAGCCCGCGAGAAAATGGGGAAGCAGGTAAAGAAACCGAAAAAGGGCATTCCCTATGCTCGTTTGATTTCTGTGATGATCGAGAATTACCAAGTAGGCCCCGCATATGATATCCCCCCTACCGAACCAAAATCTACTGATGGTCTTAAAATGTATAACCTTGTCAACTGGGGTCAGACCTATGGTAGACTTGTGAAGACTCCCAAGGAAGCAGTCGTTCCTGATGCAGCCGCCGGCGATGAGGATGAGGACCCTACCCATGTTGCCCCTGACACCGCTGCTGCTGCATCCACTCAGCCCCCACAGAGCGACATCCTTACGCTCTCAGAGTTTACACGCCAGATGACTGCGATGAGCCACCAGATCCAAGAGCTCACACAGCATACCAGCTCTATGCGTCAGGAGTTAGACATTCATGGCGAGGCTCTCACCTACTTGATGCAGCACGCGTTCCCCGCCGACTATGCTACCTATATGGCCGACATTCATGCCTCCGTTCATCGCCCTTCGACATTGGGCGCTGGTTCTAGCATGCCTACTGAGGCCGGCGAGGATGGTTCGGGTGACGACGCTAATGGTGGGGACGACGGTCACGATCCGGCTGGCCCATCTGTTGCGGGAGACTTTTAGTGTTACTTTAGGGGAGGTGTTTTATATTGTGGATATTATGGGGCATGTATTTATTTTTACTGCATAGATTATTTAGGACCTGGTGGTCCTACTTTTTGCTCTCTTTTATATTCATTGTTTTGGCATTTTGCTCAGATACTTTGTGTTGGTTCATCTTATCGGTATTTGTGGCCCTGTACTCTTTCGTATTATATGTGGATATGTTTAGTCTTGTTTTGCACTATCTATGTGGGTATTGGATTTTATTCTGTGGCCATGTACTCTCCTGCGTACATACTATTTTGTTTTACTATCTATGTGGGTTTTGATATCTATGAGGATTCTGCTATCTATGTGGATTCTGCTATCTCTATGGATTTTGCTATCTATATGATTTTGTCTTTCATATTCTGATGCTATGATGGCATCATGTTTTTCTTTGGTGTTTTCATGCGTCACTGTGCATCGGTCTCCCGGCACGTGACACTTGGGGTGTAGGCATCCATGTACGGATGCAATCCACTATGGCCCTTCGGGTGCCACATGCAATACATCCACGTTACTACGGATCCCATTCCTTGACTTGCGTGCCCTGCGAGAACGGCGCACGGTGACCATGTTTTCCTTTTCGTTTCATTGTATGGTGTATGTTGCCTTACAATTTCGAGGATTAAAATTCTTGAGGGGAGAATGTAATATCCCTAATATTTTTAGCCTATTTTTCATTTACCTTGGTAAGCATGTCCAGAAATTATTGAGGGATTTTTGGATTTTTGGTAAGCTAAGGCTATGATAAGACTAGTGGAAAAAAGGATTTTGTCGGAAGATGTGTGCAAGTCATGTAAGCGATGACTTATACGATAGGGATTGGTGTATGTGTTCAACATGGGATATTTTTGCAATTAAGTGGATAAGTTACAAAACTATAAAATCTAGATATTTGTTTGTTGAGTTTTAGGTTATAAGAGAGATTAAAGGAGAAGTGTAACTTCTCTCTCTCATTAGAAATTTTAAACCTTTGAGCATTGCCTCATTTTAATCCAAGATCATGAGAGCTTAAGAGTTCCTCTCCCCATCTCAACCGTTGATTTGAATCGTATTAGAAATCTTATTGGTTCGAACCATTTAAAGAGAAGAGAGAGGTGGAGAGTGAGAAGTTCTATGTGATCTTGTTATTGCTGAGGCAGTGGCCACCCCTTTATGATGGACTGATTTGAAGATCTAAACCGTTGAACTTTGGAGATTGGTTCCGGTGCGTGTTTTGGTGCAACGGAAGCAACGGTTTAAACTACAAGGGGTAGGCCTTTAAACCTCCTTCTGTCTTATGAATTCAATTTCTATTTAGAATATGTATATGGTGTTTATTTTAAATAAGAAGGCTGTGGTTGGGAAAGAAAGAAAAGAGTCCGGACATGGAATTTTTGACAGCCACAGAACTAGCCAAATTCGAGGGTCGATTTTCAAATCGAGGGTCGAATTTGGAATTCGACCATCGATTTGAAATTCGACAGTCGAAATCTGTCTTTTTAAGCCTGATGCAATTTTTGAAAATCTAGGGTCGATTTCCAATTCGAGGGTGGAATTTGGAAATCGACCATCGAATTAAAAATCGAGGGTTGATTTTCTGAATTTCATGCCTGATGAGATTTTTAGAATTCGAGGGTTGAAATTGAATTCGACCATCGAATTTCAAATTCGACCCACGAATTTGAATTTGAGAGTCGAATTCTGCCTTGTTTCAGATCCTTAAATTTTTGTCGGATATTTTCTCGGCAAGCTTTTGGGTTTGACTTTTGGTCTTATATTAAAAGTGAGGGTATTAATCTTTGTAGGTTTTGAATATTGGGAGTCCTTTATAAGGACTGCTTATGCTTGTTTTGAATCTTCCTTGTTGAGGTAGGGGAACCCTATATATCATTTGCATTCAATTATAAGTATAAACTGTTTTTTATTGTTTCATTTAAGAAGCAAAAATTTTGGAATTCTGTTGCACACAGCATGAATAAAACTCTGAATATATGACACAAATCTGAAAATTGAAAACTTTGTTATGACTAAGAACTTCGTAATTTGAACCTCAGAACCTCAGTAAATTTTTGAATCAGAACTTCAAAAAATATTAGTAATCAGTTATGAATAATAAGCTTTGATATATGTTAGCATTTGCATTCGATTTGAGATACATACGAACGATACCCTAGATTCTACCAACCGTGTTGACGGTATTACTTTGGCGTAAGTTTCCCTCATAGCGTAGGGGCTTGTTGCACTTCAGAAAATGGGTTCATAAACGACGATGGTCAGTAGGGTTTCCCATCGGTCACGTAGTCTGCTCTCATGCTATAGGAAATTTGAGAGATAAAATTAAGTTATAAATTTAAGACAAGAAGCATGCTAATTCAGAAGATTTTCGAACACATCAGATTTATGTTATCAGTTTTGACTCAGGATTAGAATTGGAGATTTAGTTTGCAAAGCATCATTTGAAAACCATATTTGATCCGATTTTTGTCTTTTGAAAACCTTACTTATAATGAAATGCAAATAGATCTGTTTCCTCTATTGGACTTTGTTGTTAGCTCACCCTCGACTATACGTCACAGGTGCTGAGACTGACCTAGGGTCAGAGGATCTGGAGGACTCTGATTACATTCTCGAGGAGGAATTGGACACACCAGCTGAGGAGTTTTTCCCTTGATCCTAGATCCCTTATTTTTTGGTACTTTTGTTAGAATATTATTTTGAATATTGGGCCTTAGGCCATTATTTTTGTTCTTTTGATATCACTCGAGGAACCATTATTGTGAATCACTATTTTAGGTATTGGATTAGGCATCGCCGGAGGTTCTTCTTGGTTCCTCACAGTGATATATATTTTTGTTATAGAAAGCTTTTGTTTTTGGATTATTATATGCTTTGCCTCTGTCTTTAGATCATTGTTATGTTACCGGCTTTTGTTTGACACGGCTTATTGAGAAATCAATAAGTTGATGAACCGACCTTTCCTATACCTTAGGAATTGGAAAAGTCGGGTCGTCACAGACATTCACCCAAATTGAGAATGGCACCCATGAGGTAACCACACCACCTTGTGCTCCATTTGGTCAAATTTTGACCCTTTGATTTGCTTAAACAAGGGATAGTCAACCTCTTTAACTAGAAACAATAGTGTGAGATTACCAAACACCGAACGAATGGTATATGTAATATCCCTGATATTTTGACATACTTTTCGTTTACCTCGGTAAGCGTGTCAGAAAATATTGTGGAATAATTTTGGTTTTTGGTGAACTAGGGCTATGATAAGACTAATGGTCAGAGGAATTAGCCTAGAGAGGTGTGCAAGTCATGTACACAATAACATACACAATAAAGATGTGTTAGTGGTTAGCAAGGAATAAATTCTAAATTAAGTAGATAAGTTACAATTGTAAATATCTAGATATTGGTGGTTGTTTAACTTGGTGATAAGAGAGAGTGCAAGAGAAGCTTTGTTTTTCTCTCTCGTTGGAAAAGCCCTAAGGAAATAAATCATTCAAGGTCCCATTTGATTTCCAGATCTAGGAAGAAAGAGAGCTCCTCTTTCTATCTTGACTATTGAGTGCATTAGTGATGATCTTTGGATCAGTTTAAGCTATAAAAGGAAAGGTAGAGGAGAAGACATCTCGTGCCTACAAATCATACTTAAAGAAGAAGGGTTGCAATGAACAAAGCTGATGCCATTGAACCCCTGGTTTAGAAACTAATTTCGAAGCACAAATCGGTACGAAGGGATCTACCGTTAAAGATAAAAAGAGGTATGTATTGAAACCTCTGTATGAAAATCTGTGGATGTTTTTCTTTGAATTAAAAATATATATGTGCAATAAAGAAGAGGGTTGGCTGTGAAAAAGATCGGAAAAAGATCCGGGCATGTCAAATTGCACGACACGAATACAGAAATTATCGATTTCAAAATCGTATCGAATTAAATCGACAGTCGATTTGGAAAATCATTGTCAATTAAATTAGGCTGATCGATTTGGAAATTCGATGGTCGAGATTTGGATTCGACCATCGAATTTCAAATCGACTCATCGAATTAAATCGATGGTCGAATTACATCTGATTTTTGGGTTTCAAAATTTGTTGGATTTTTTCTTCTTGCAAGCTTAGGGTTGATTTTGAGCTTTATATTAACACTAAGGGTGTTAATATATGTAGATTTTACTGTTGGAAGTCCTTGGAAGGACCGCTTTTGCATGCTTTTGAAACACGCTTGGTTAAGGTAGGGAATCCAAACTATTATTTGCATAAATTATAAGCATAAATATAAATCAGGTTATTTTTTTTTAAGCATGAAATATAGGAAATTCATCACACACGGTGAAATTAAAACTTTGAACATATGATATAATCCGAAAATTGCAAACCTTGTCATAAATAAGAATCATTGGAAATCAGAACTTCAGTTAAATTTGAATCAGAACCTCAGTTAACTTTTGAATCAGAACCTCAGTTAACTTTTGAATCAGAACCTCAGTTAACTTCGAATCAGAACTTTGAAAATCAGTATATGATATGAATAATAAGCTTGGATATGTGTTAGCATTTGCATTTGATTTTTGGTTCATAAGTACGATGCCCTAGATTCTACCAACCGTGTTGACGGTAAAACTTTGGCACAAGTTTCCCTCATAGCGCAGGGGCTTGTTGCATTTTCGAAATGGGTTCATGAACGACGATGGTCAGTAGGGTCTTCCCATCGGTCACTTAGTCCGCTCTCATGCTATAGGAAATTTGAGAGATAAAATTAAGTTATAAATTTAAGACAAGAAGCATGCTAAATCAGAACATTTTGAACACTTTGAACTTACTATCAGTTTTGACTCAGGATTAGAACTGGAGATTTGAAATTGAAAGCATCTTTTGAAAAATCATATTTGATCCGATTCCGTCTTTTGAAAACTAGTACTTATAATAAACTGCAAATAGATCTGGCTTCTTCTATTGAGCTTGGCTGTTAGCTCACCCTCGACTATACGTCACACGGTCTTTGAGGCGACATTGGGTCGGAGGATGGGAGGACTCGATTATATTCGAAGGAGGATTTGGATATACCGTAGGAGGTTCTTCCTTGATCTTTGGATCCTTGTATTTTTTGGTATTTTATCTGGATATTATTTTGGAATATTGAGCCCTAGGCTATTATTTTGCCCTTTTGATATCACTAGAGGAACCATTATCGTGAACCTCTATTTTAGGTGATTGGATTGGCCATCACCGGTGGTTCCTTTTGGTTCCTCACAGTGATATATTCTTTTGCTATCTGTAGTCTTTTGTTTCTTTTGGATTATGTTATGATGCCTCTGTTCTTTAGACCTTTGTTTACGTTGCCGGCTTCTGTTTGTTACGGCTTATTGAGAAATCAATAAGTTGATGAACCGGCCTTTCCTATACCTTAGGGATTGGAAAAGTCGTGTCGTCACAGTTGGTATCAAAGCAAGGCTCTAGGTTCAAAGTCTTAGGACTAGGGGTTAGATTCATTCGAACAATTATTACTGATCAATTGTTGTTGTTGTTAACAATGACAGATCAGCATGCCTCCACGGTTTAGAGGCAGAGGCCGAGGTATAGAGGGACCTCGTACAGCTCGCATTGATGGGATAGGTGAGGGCGTAGGCACCTCTTATGGTAGAGGGCGAGTTGCTTCTGGCCCTAATGCAGAGCCTTTGGGAGCTGCGAGGCAGGATAGAGGGAATGTAGACGAGGTATTGGCAGCCTTGGCTACTAACATGGCCAATGATGCAGACCATTGATAGATGCAGAGATCTTTGGCGGCGGACATCAGCCAGGAGGATTCGCAGAGTTTAGGAGGATGAGACCTCCTACATTCTCAGGGCAGACGGATCCTATGGAAGCCGAGGCGTGGCTTGATGAGATCGAGAAGATATTTGAAGTGTTGCAGTGTACAGATGTTGAGAAATCAAACTTTTGGGTGAGGCCACCGTGGTGGAAGTCTGTTTCCAGGATGAGAGAGCAGGACTACCCCAACACTCCATGGACTTGGGCAGAGTTTGTGGAGACGTTCAACGATCAGTACTTTCCGAGGATCGTGCGTAATCAGTGGGAGGTCCAATTTATTGAATTGAAACAGAATGAGATGTCGGTCTTGTAGTATGGCATGAATTTGATAGACTTTCGATTTGCACCTACATGTGGCCCTTTGGTGATGAGAGCTTAGAAATTTGAGAGAGGTTTGAGGCCTAACATTCGAGAGAGGGTGTCGATGTGGGAAATGGAGGCGATATCTTTGGCGTGATGTCCAAGGCCCTCATTGCGAGGAAGATATTCAAAACAAGACTTGAGGCGAGAGCGAGGTAATAAAATAGGTTTGGCAGGGAGACGTGAGTGCTTGAGCGGTGAACAAAAAGCGAGGTTCTCTAAACCTCCTCCCTACCCTAGTCGGCCATCATATTCTAGAGGCATTTTGCTTGAGGACGATGGCGTCTTCCTATCGGAGACCTCGAGTACGTCACAGACGACCTTTCGAGCCGGAGCACTCTGCAGTGGAGCTTACTGGCTCGAGGTTCGACGAAGGATCATTTGTTACTCCTGTTTCTACCCCATTATTATGCAAGATGTGGGAAACCACATAGACGGAGGATTGCGACACAGGAGGATGCTTGTGTGGGGTTGGTCACATGATCAAGGATTGTCCTGTTGTTGAGAGAAGGGCCATTCGGCAGTCTCTCTGAGTCGACCAGACCTACGTTCAAGGTCGGGCTTATCACGGTGGAGCGTCGAATGACGTCATTCAAGGTATCATTAAAGTTGAGATGTCATTTATGCATTGATTCAATTATTATTGTTTAAAATTTGAATTCAAGTCATTTATGTTAAAACACATAGGAATCATTGCATATAATTAACAAACTTTTTAACTAAAGGTACACTTATGATGAGTAGTCAAGACAACGTGGATAAAATTGAAGCACGAGTACTTATAGACCCTGGGTCTCACACTCGTTATTACTCCTTCCTTCTCGTAGAAGTTAGTATTACTCCCAACCCCTTGCTTTCATTCTAGATGTCAAGATTCCTACGGGAGTTCGTGTGCATCGATACAAAGATGTCGGGCTACCATCGTGATGATTGATGAGCACCTAGACGCGTTGACCCACATGATTACGTTGAGCATGGAAGGGTTCGACGCCATTCCTTTTGGAATGGATTGTTGGCGCTATCACGCCGAAGCGTGACTCGCTCGAAGATAGTGACCTTCCTAATCGCCAAAGCGAAAATCCTTCCGATTTTGTGGAGTCAAATCCAAGGTTGCGCCGTTGGTTTCAGCCATTAAAGCTGAGCGTATGATGAAGAATGGTTGCAGTGGGTATCTGGCCTATTTGCAAGATTCTACCGAGAAGAAGAACGACTTGGCTCTTATCAAGGTGGTCTGCGATTATCCTGATGTCTTTCCAGAGGACTTACCTGGATTACCACCTGACCGAGAGATTGAGTTCGCGATTGAGCTAGCGCCGTACTGTAATCTATCTAAAGCTCCATATCGATGGCGCTCACGAGTTGAAAGAGCTCAAGGAACAGCCTTCAGAGTCATAGACAAAGGCTTTATACGATCCGAAAGTGTCTCTCCTTGGGGTGCACCGTTCTATTTGTGAAAAGAAGGATGGATCGATGCGCTCGTGTATCGATTATAGGCACCAACAAGATGACGATTAAGAATCGCTATCCTCTTCCGGATAGACGATTTGTTTGATCAATTGCTAGGTGCCAGATTCTTTTCAAAGATTGATCTGAGGTCAGGCTATCACCAGCTCAAGATCAAGGCAGAAGATATATCCAAGATGCTCCGGACGCTGCTATGGCCACTATGAGTTTCTAGTGATGCCATTTGGATTGACAAATATCTTTCATGGACCTCGATGAATGTGGTGTTCAAACCACATCTTGATAAATTTGTGGTAGTTTTCAGAGATGATATCCTCATCTATTCGAAACCAGAGAGGAGCATGTGCAAGATCTCAAGATAGCTCTTCAAACACTCGTGGACCATCATTGTATGCCAAACTCAAGAAGTGTGAGTTTTGGCTTGAGCAGCCGATTTCTTGGGACACGAGTCTCCAAGGTGTATCTCAAAGGATCCTACAAAGATAGATTCTGTGGTGACATGGGAACAACCTCATTCTGAGGTAAGTTTCCTTGGTTTGGCGGTACTATCGGCGATTTGTCGAGGGTTTCTCAAGATATCAGTCCACTTACAAATTTCACAAGAAAGAATGCAAAGGTGAGTAGAGCTTTCAGAGTTAAAGCGCCGCTGACTACAAAGACCAAGATCGCTATACCTTCAGCAAAGGGAGGTTTTGCGATATAGTGATGCTTCCTATGGCGGATTAGGCTGTGTGCTTAATCAACACGAGCGGGTCATTGCATATGGTTCTAGGCAGTTGAAGGACCATGAAAGAAACTATCCGACGCATGACTTAGAGCTAGCAGCAGTTATATTCGCCTTGAAGATCTGGCGACATTACCTCTACGGTGAAGTTTTTGATATATTCACCGATCACAAGAGTCTCAAGTACCTCTTCACTCAAAAGGACTTGAATATGCGGCAGCGACGATGGATGGAGTTCTTGAAGGACTACGATTGCTCGATTCAATACCATCCGGGAAAAGCAAATGTCGTTGCTGATGCACTTAGTAGGAGGTCTTCAGCACAGTTGTCACATCTTGTTAGCCGGATTCAGAGATGGAAGCTTTTGGAGGATATGGCTTTGGACAGCTCAAGGTTCGATGTAAAAGGCTCGGGGGCATTGATGGCTACGCTTGTATTACGTCCTACGCTCTTCGAGAACATTCGCAAGCTTCAGATGACCGATGATGAGCTCATGGCAATCAGACGAGATGTCGAGAATGGTAGTAAGAAAGATTTCTCTATACGAGCAGATGGAACCTTATTATTTCTGAGGGTATGCATCGGTCAATACCGAGCCGGACACCATTCTGGAAGAGGCTCACAAATCCATGTATGCCATACATCCTGGTAGCACCAAGATGTATCAGGATTTGATGAAGAGTTTCTGGTGGCGAGGTTTAAAACACGACGTCGCTGAGTACGTATCGCGGTGCTTGGTTTGTCAACAGGTTAAGGTTGATCATCAAAATCCTGCAGGTCTATTACAGCCTTTACCTGTGCCTCAGTGGAAATGGGAAGCCATTTCGATGGATTTTATACTCGGGTTGCCGAAGACACTGAGGAAGAACAATGCCATCTGGGTCATTGTAGATCGACTAACCAAGTCTGCTCATTTCTTGCCATATAATACCACGTATACAGCCAGTAGACTTGCAGAGTTATACCTGAAGGAGGTTGTTAGACTGCATGGAATACCGGCTAGTATTGTGTCTGATCGAGACCCGTTGTTTACTTCACATTTTTGGCAGAGATTTCAGGAGGGCATGGGGTCTCGTCTTGATTTTAGTTCGGCGTTTCACCCACAGACGGATGGCCAGACCGAGCGCGTGAACCAGATCATTGAGGACATGTTGAGAGCCTGTATGCTGGATTTTCACGGGTCATGGGACCAACACTTGCCTCTGATAGAGTTCACCTACAATAATAGCTTTCAGTCTAGCATTGGTATGGCTCCGTTCGAAGCTTTATATGGACGGCAGTGTCGATCACCGTTGAATTGGGAAGAAGTGGGTGAGAAGCTCATTATTGGACCTGAGATAGTTGAACGCACTACCGAGACAGTTCGGTTTATACGCGAGCGACTACGAGTAGCTCAGAGTCGTCAGAAGAGCTACGCCGATCTCAAACGGAGACATGTGGACTTTCAGGTAGAATTATCATGTCAAGAGTATATTTTCTTGGTACAAATTCCATGTGAAATTAGTAATACTACTCGATTTTTCAGGTCGGCGAGAATGTTTTCGTTCGGATTTCGCCTACCAAGGGCGTTATCTCGGTTGAAACGAGAAGCGAGTCCTCGGTACGTTGGGCCTTTTGAGATACTAGGCCGAGTCGGAGAGGTTGCATATCGTGTGGCGTTACCGCCGCAATTATCTAACATGCACAATGTATTTCATGTGTCGATGTTGCGTCGATACATCCGTGACCCGACTCACGTACTTGATTACCAACCCATCGAGCTTCAGGATGGTTTGAAGGTGATCGAAGACCCTATTCACATTTTGGATCGCAAGGAGCAGATCCTACGTACTAAAAGCATTCCTTTGGTTCTCGTGCAATGGCGGAATCATACACCAGAGGAAGCCACTTGGGAACGGGAAGCTGAGATCCGAGACCAGTTTCCAAGCCTCTTTGTTTAAATTTTGAGATTTTATGTGTTGACAGTATGATACTTGAAATTTTATGAAATTGTTGATTATATATATATAGTTTGTCGAGAATTTTGACGGTCCAATAAACAGTAAGTGTACTTCTATTTTCATAAGCAAATTGGCCTTGATACTGCTCTCTTGATCGATATTGGTGATTGAAATAAACAAGAGCTTAAGCAAGGTCCAAATAGACCCAATGAAAAGTTAGGAATTTCAAAAATTTTGATAATTTTGAAGGCCCGAATGTGTTAAACTACGATTGACAAAGATCAATTTAAATGATCAAATTTTGACAAATATTGTTATCATGATCCAATGATTAAACCATTATTTTGTCCACATTTTTTACGCAACTTAACTACATAATCTTTGTGGAAACCTCGATAATTTTAAGAGCATTTCTTTCAAATTAAAAATGTGAATTAATTATTATAAATTTTACCTATTTTATAATTTCTGCGCCTTTAACAATTGCGATAATTATGGTGTGGATGAAAAAGAGCTCAATAATGGTCAAATTAGACCAAATGGTAAGGTCTAAATTCCAAAATTTTGGAAGTTTTTAAACAATTTTTGTTGCCAGGAAAGTCGACTGTCGATTTTACAAATCGACCATCGAAAATTTTATAGGCTATCAGCAGTTTAAAGCCCTAAAACAGGACCGAAAGTTGCCTGAGAAAATCGATAGTCGATTTTCAAATCGACCATCGAATTGCAAAATCGACCATCGATTTGAAATTCGATGGTCGAATTTCTCGACTTAAAGTGAGGGATGAAACCCTCTGTTGCCATTTCGGGTTTCAAAATTTTTGGAGGTTTTGAGCTAGGGTTTGGAGCGATTGGCGATTTGGGACTTCTCAGCGTATTTTGGGCTGCAAATCCAAGGGAGAGTGCCCCACATTGTCAAGGGGATTCGAAATTTTTCCTTTCAAACCCGATTTTGGGCTTTTCATAAGGTAAATCCCTCCCTCATCTCAAGATTTCTTGGATTTTTGCATCTGTTTTGAGGGTTTTTCTTGCATTTCTGTTGTTTTTTTTTCAATGGGCCCTAAGAAACAAACACCCATTCGAAACCCTACCTCCAAACGACCAGCCACTCGCGCTGCGTCCACCTCTCGATCCAAACAGCCTGTGCAAAACCCAAATTCGGCTCCACAGCCCACTGTCCCCCTTTTGCCCGAACAACCACGAGATTTTTGGAGCATTAAAGGCTTCGCCACCGATTATGTCTTCCACCCAGAGTTGTTTGATCAACAAACGACCACACAATGGGCGGGAGAATATTTGGAAAAAGCCAAATTGACCTCACTGTGTACATCCTTTAGCTTAATTTTATCCGCGACTCGTGCGCTTATTTTATCAGCACATGAGCCGCGAAGACGGTAAAAGGATTTATACGGAAATTGATGGTCGGGATTACACATTTGACCTTGAAGATATGGCTGTGGCATTGCGTGCTCCGTTAAATCACTCCCAGACTGTGGGTTTAGGTCCCCCTTTCCCAAAACCGGTCCGTTTTGAGGACGTGACTACACAAATGACGCAAGGCCGTCATGGATCCGGTAAATCCATAGTCACAGTCCAGATGCCTGAGACCATGTGGATTTTAGATAAAATTTTGAAGACCACCTTATATCCTTTTGGTCATCAATCGGAGCGCACCGGCCCCCTACAACAAATTTTATTTGCGGCCTATAAAGAACGATAGTTCAGTGCACCGGACATTCTTTTTAAGGGGATCATTAAAGCCAGAGAAAAGATGGGAGAACATAGAAAGAAACCTATGAAAAATATGCCCTATGCACGTGTGATTTCCGTCATGATTGAGAATTACCGAGCGGGCCCTGCTTATGACCTTCTTCCTACCGAGCCCAAATCCACCGCCGGTCGGAAACTATACACCCTGGTCAATTGGGGTCAAACGTATAGCCGATTGGTAAAGGCTCCTAAGGATGCAGCGGCACCTGAGACAGATAGCGACGACGATGAGGACCCTACTCGTTCTGCCCCTGATACTACTACCCCTGCACCTACTCAGCCCCCGCCGAGTGATATCCTTACACTCTCCGAGTTTACCAGACAGATGACCGCCATGAGCCACCAGATTCAGGAGCTCACCCACCATGCCAGCTCTATGTGTCAGGAGTTAGATGTCCACGGTGGCGCTCTCTCTTACCTCATGCAGCATGCATTTCCCGATGACTACACCACGTATATGGCCGATATCCGAGCTTCAGTATATCGCCCTTCGACATCGGGCGCTGATACTAGTATTCCTCCTTCGGCCACTACTGATGCGGGTGATGATGCTGCTGTTGACGGTGATGGTGTTTCGGATCGGGCGGGTCCATCTACAGTTGGGGATTCTTAGTATGCTTGGGAGCGGGGTTACTGATTTATTTTTGTCACTATCGGTCTGTACTTATTATACAGCTTGGATTATTAGGACCTGGTGGTCCTTCTTTTATTTTTACACTACGGATTATTAGGACCTGGTGGTCCTTCTTTTGTTATCCTTTCTTTTTCTGTCTTTGCGTGGTTTTAGATACCTTGTTTAGCCTTGTTTGTATATATGGATCATTCAGCATGAGTTTGCTTTTGCTTATATTTTGGTAAATGTTTCTTTTAGATACTTGTGTGGGTTTGCTTCTGTCACTCTGATTCTACATGTTGGTTTTGATAAATTTTGATCTCTTTATGACTTCATGCGTCACTGTGCATCGGTCTCCCGGCACGTGACACTTGGGGTGTGGGCATCCATGTACGGATGCAATCCACTATGGCCTTCGATGCCACATGCAGTACATCCATGTTACTACGGATCCCATCCCTTGGCTTGCGTGCCCTGTGGGATCGAACCACGGTGGCCCATGTGCCCTATTTTGCATCCAATTTTTGCGGACGAAAATTCCTAAGGAGGGGTGAATGTAATATCCCTGATATTTTGACATACTTTTCGTTTACCTCGGTAAGCGTGTCAGAAAATATTGTGGAATAATTTTGGTTTTTGATGAACTAGGGCTATGATAAGACTAATGGTCAGAGGAATTAGCCTAGAGAGGTGTGCAAGTCATGTACACAATAACATACACAATAAAGATGTGTTAGTGGTTAGCAAGGAATAAATTCTAAATTAAGTAGATAAGTTACAATTGTAAATATCTAGATATTGGTGGTTGTTTAACTTGGTGATAAGAGAGAGTGCAAGAGAAGCTTTGTTTTTCTCTCTCGTTGGAAAAGCCCTAAGGAAATAAATCATTCAAGGTCCCATTTGATTTCCAGATCTAGGAAGAAAGAGAGCTCCTCTTTCTATCTTGACTATTGAGTGCATTAGTGATGATCTTTGGATCAGTTTAAGCTATAAAAAGGGAAAGGTAGAGGAGAAGACATCTCTGTGCCTACAAATCTGTGCCAAAGAAGAAGGGTTGCAATGAACAAAGCTGATGCCATTGAACCCCTGGTTTAGAAACTAATTTCGAAGCACAAATCGGTACGAAGGGATCTACCGTTAAAGATAAAAAGAGGTATGTATTGAAACCTCTGTATGAAAATCTGTGGATGTTTTTCTTTGAATTAAAAATATATATGTGCAATAAAGAAGAGGGTTGGCTGTGAAAAAGATCAGAAAAAGATCCGGGCATGTCAAATTGCACAGCCACAGAACACAGGAAATTCGACTGTCGATTTCAAAATCGACTGTCGAAATTGGAATTCGACAGTCGATTTGAAAATCGACTGTCGAATTGCTGATTTTAGGCCTGATGCAGGATTTGGAAATTCGATGGTCGATTTTGGATTCGACCATCGAATTTCAAATTCGACCATCGAATTGGAAATCGATGGTCGAATTCTGTCCTGATTTTTGGGTTTCGAAAATTTGTTGGATTTTTACCTTGCAAGCTTCCGGGTTGATTTTTGAGCTTTATATTAACACTAAGGGTGTTAATATATGTAGGTTTTGTCTGTTGGAAGTCCTTGGAGAGGACCGCTTTTGCATGCTTTTGAAACTGCTTGGTTAAGGTAGGGGAATCCAAACTATTATTTGCATAAATTATAAGCATAAACAGTCATAAATCAGGTTATTTTTTTTTAAGCATGAAATATAGGAAATTCATCACACACGGTGAAATTAAAACTTTGAACATATGATATAATCCGAAAATTGCAAACCTTGTCATAAATAAGAATCATTGGAAATCAGAACTTCAGTTAAATTTGAATCAGAACCTCAGTTAACTTTTGAATCAGAACCTCAGTTAACTTTTGAATCAGAACCTCAGTTAACTTCGAATCAGAACTTTGAAAATCAGTATATGATATGAATAATAAGCTTGGATATGTGTTAGCATTTGCATTTGATTTTTGGTTCATAAATCGATGCCCTAGATTCTACTAACCGTGTTGACAAAACTTTGGCACAAGTTTCCCTCATAGCGAGGGCTTGTTGCATTTTCTAAATGGGTTCATGAACCATTTATGGTCGAGGGTCTTCCCATCGCCACTTAGTCCGCTCATGCTATAGGAAATTTGAGAGATAAAATTAAGTTATAAATTTAAGACAAGAAGCATGCTAAATCGTAACATTTTGAACACTTTGAACTTACTATCCTTTTGACTCGTGATTAGAATCGAGATTTGAAATTGAAAGCATCTTTTGAAAAATCATATTTGATCCGATTCGCTTTTGAAAACTAGTACTTATAATAAACGCAAATAGATCTCCGCTTCTTCTATTGAGCTTGGCGTTAGCTCACCTCGACTATACGTCACAGACCGACATTGGGTCAGAGGATCCGGAGGACTCCGATTATATTCCAGAGGAGGATTTGGATATACCAGCGGAGGAGTTCTTCCCTTGATCTTTGGATCCTTGTATTTTTTGGTATTTTATCTGGATATTATTTTGGAATATTGAGCCCTAGGCTATTATTTTGCCCTTTTGATATCACTAGAGGAACCATTATCGTGAACCTCTATTTTAGGTGATTGGATTGGCCATCACCGGTGGTTCCTTTTGGTTCCTCACAGTGATATATTCTTTTGCTATCTGTAGTCTTTTGTTTCTTTTGGATTATGTTATGATGCCTCTGTTCTTTAGACCTTTGTTTACGTTGCCGGCTTCTGTTTGTTACGGCTTATTGAGAAATCAATAAGTTGATGAACCGGCCTTTCCTATACCTTAGGGATTGGAAAAGTCGGGTCGTCACAGTATATGTGCGAGACATGAAGTAATGGATAGGCTTGTAAATAGGTAAAACTAAAGGAGAAGCCAGTGAGTTGTCATCTGTCAAAGAGGGAATTTCAGAACAAGAATGTAGACACCCAAATTTGGCCCAAGACTCGATTGACCAGTACTTCGAGAAAGGTGTACTCTTGAGCTTCTGAAAACACCCCTCGACCTCGAACCCTTAAAACTTTTAGAATCATTCCCAAACCCTTAACCAATCAACCCTAACCTTCCCAGACCCATTAGAACCCTTCCCGGACTAGTTTCGAGCCAAACGAAGTAGTGGATGAAAAGAGGAGCAAATTTTTTTTCATGGATATCTGCTGTAGATGAGACCTATACTATCGGAAAGAGGATGTTCTCGACTTTCCAACGAGCCAAGAATCGCCTGAATCGGAGTTGAACATTAAAAGTTAAGGCAATTTGAAAAATATAAAAAAATTACACTTGCGTATATATTATATACGCAAGGCCAATTTTGGACAAAAATTGGCCTAGCATATACAATATATACGCAAGGAAAATTTGGCCTTTTTCTTCAGATTTGAACTCCATAACGGGCTCTGGACGTCTCAGGACACATTGTTCCTAAGCCTAGCGTATATTTTATATACGCAAGGCTTATGAACAATGGTTTTTTAGAAAATAGCTGATTTCGAAATTGGGGTTTGACTTGTAGACCATCCCAGTCATTAAAGTTTGTTTCTTTAGGACTATTTTACCCCTCTCAACCTTAATTTTCACTCTTTTGCCGTCCAACCCATCACCCTATCTTTTACCATTAAACTCAAGTTCCCTCTTCTCCAATCCTTTAAAATCCTAGAAAATCTTAGATTAGGGATTATATAATTGCTAAAGTCATTAGCCCTTAAGTACCCATCTAATCGTCCCATTCTCTGTAAATAGAGACCCCCCTCTACTTATAGAGAAAAGTTTAAGGCTTGAAAATTTTTCAAAAGAGAGAAAAGTTCAAAGAGCTCCCTCTTCCTTCTTGAAGCTTTAACCCATAAAAATTCCAGACTATATTTTTGCCTTTTATATCCCATATTTCATCATCAATCTCTTAGCTTTAGTAAGAGAGAGCCCTTAGCTCACCTCTCTCATCACCCATCTTCCAAGGCATAGTAAATAGATCCATCTCTAACCCTTTGTGTTATCGGAAGTCCATCAGAATAGGCACTCACGTGAAGGTCTACAACGGTCCTACAAGGATCCGAGATCTCTGTCTCTCCCCTCTATTCCTCTACCTTCTTTGCTTTCCCTCTATCCTAGAATTTATGTCGTTATGTTGTCGAAATTTCGGTGATTGCAGAGGGCAAATAAGATCAGAGTGCCTTCTGGCAAGGGGGAGTGCTGTTCAAATTTTTACTTTTTCTTTTACTTTGGCCATAGTAGAGACCACTTATGAGAGGGAGTGCCTAGCACCTTCCCGATTGGTAACTGAAGCCCCTACTCAAGAGCCTTTTGCTTAGACTAGTGAATCAGAGTCATAATTTTCCACTTTGATGCTTATAATATCGATTTGGGTATCTAGGGACACCAAAAGCTCTGGGTGGTGACACTAGTTTTCTTACGAGCGCATCGTCACGATGGACTCGCGAGAGCCCTCGGTTGCACAAATGACGACTCTGTTGGGGATAGCTGATCAGTCATATAATTTATCATTTTATTACCCTTAATTGAGTGATGTTTGATCCTAGTTTGCTATTAACAAGTTAAAGATGTGCAGGTATTAAGAAAAATCAGCAAAATAGAGTCAAAGTATTAATCTTCATCAAATAGAACTCAAAAAGCAGTAAAAATAACGATAGAACGTGAAAGACGATTCACTATATGCTTTAAAGTTAGAGAATCATAAAAGGCGATTGAACGTAGATGAAGAAGACACAAAAAGCAGAAAATCATAATTTACAATTCTCCAGAAGAAATGTTCAAAGCGAGACGAAGGAGAAAAGCGATCAATCGTAAATGAAATCGTAAATGAAGAATCGTCCACAGAGAATGCTATGTGAAAGAGAGAAATAGTGATCTATGATTTTACAAAATGAAGCTTCTCATTGCTGACGAAGACATGAAGATTTATACCACCATGAACTAAAATTGAAGAATTATTGAATTAAAAGTATGGTGAATCACAGATTTGAGAAGATTGATGAAGATAGAATCCTAAAGATCTCGATTGCTGAAAATAAAGAGAACAATCCCGAAGAACATCAACTATCCAAAGCAAGGAAGATAGGATTAAAAATTAGAGTTATAGTAGGAATCTTTTTGCTTTTAGTAGTTTCTTTTATTAGAAATAGATCTTTGTAAACTGACCCTTATAATCTATAAATAAGAGGCTCGACATAGGAATATTATTATCGAAGGAATTCTCATCATCAACTGACAACTGAGGTTGGGTTTTCTTCTGATCATTAGTTTAGAGTAGTTTAGATATCCAAGGTTCCTCGATCACAATTGATGACTGGGATTGAGAGCTGGAAGATTAGTGTAGATATTCGTAGTTTCTCATAAGCAATTGTCGCCAGCAGTTGATGGGTGAAAGATATACTTTTATTGCTTTTTAGTTTAGATTTATTTTATGCAATTTACTGCTTTGTAAACATTTTCAAATTTTGATTTAAATTGACGACTCAAGTTGAGATTTTTAGATTAGTGTAACAGTTTTATTTTTCCATCTTTGAAGGATTCTAGTTTTTGATTGACACCCAAATTCTAGAAGATTGAGATATAGTGTAACGGTATTTTAAAATTTGTAAATATCCGATAGTTAAGATTGTGATTGACGACCACAATCTAAAGATGGAGGATGTGACAGCCCGGATTTCGGCACCCCAAAACCCGTGCCATCAGCACGATCATCTTGACCGTGCCCCTTTACTATGCACGGAACACTGGTATATCAAGCATAAAGTGAAATAAGAACAACTTGCGGAATTTAGATCTACATAGAAATACTTTTCAAAAGACAGTTCTACCCTCATGCCTCTGCATGAAGGGAGAACCGATCCGAACCATCGATGATAACTATCATCATGGATGGTTCGCCCCAAAAGAATATTCTGATATCATATATATATATATATACATTGTTTATCCAACTAAACCCAGGCTTGACATACCAAGCCGTACAATCCCCTCTCAAAATCCTCAAAGTCGCACAACGGAGTCCTCTAGAAGAAGTCCTCCGGAGGTGGCTCTAACTCCTCGCCGGCCGCAAGGTCCGACGATCATCTCCTCAAGCCTCGGCATTGCTAGTAATGGACTGACGATAGTCTATAGGGTGAGCTACATCCTAGCTCAATAGGGAACAAACATCACGAACATATAAGTTATAACTCACATATATTCTATGATATGCCATGCATGATGTATCTATGCATTGTTGATAAAACATTTAAAAAGCATTCGCTTTATCTTGTTGATTTCTTATGTTTTATTTACTCATGAATAATGCCGAAAAGGCCTAAAGCAAACCTTAAACTTTCAACTTAAGTAATCCCCGAGCAATATAGCATCGAGCCCCGATGCGCTACCCTTCACCGTCATCTATATAGACAGTTTTAATGCATTCCCCGGGAATACCATATAGTACCCAAGCCCCTTTCCCCTGGGGATTGGTGGCCGGGTTTCACATGACATCAACACCCCTGGCGTGTGCTTACTATGTACGGATAAGCCTCCGTGACCGCCTACGGTTTCGCCAGACGTCACGGATATCCTGCCGTGTCAGTCGTGGATATCCCGCCACGCCGGTGCGGTAACCTAAGGCACCTCAAATAACAAAAATATCGGTGCCTTACATATAGTTATTCACCGTGTAAGTGTGCTATCTTATATCAGCTAGGCCCTATCAAACATGATTCAATCTGTGGATACATCCCTGGGATGTATCCATTAACTTGCATCACACCTGATGCTCTTATCTCTTTACTTCTTCATCCCCTGGGGATGGCTCATTCGTTTACTCTTATGAATGTCACGCACGCACACCTTTCACATTTCTTTAAGCAATAAAAATAATTGAATTGAAATTTATATCACTACATACATGCTCTTGTAAAATAAAGTACATGTTCAGGGTGTTCCCTACCTCAAGTCTTTACTTGTTCAATGCATCAAGGTCCCACGTGGCTCCTTGTGCACTAGCTCACACGTACCACCTATGGTACCACATAACAGGTGAAACACATCACAAAGGATGCAATAAAGAAGGTATAAGATCCTCCAAGAATCTTAAAGTCAAACCTAAAAGTTAACAAAATTTATCCCAGTCGATTAATCGAAATCCCAAATCGATTAATCGAACCTGGTTCGATTAATCGATTTCCAAAATTGATTAATCGAAGGTCAATATCGATTAATCGAAGTACTTTCGATTAATCGAAATTCTCCTTTAGTAAACTCACGCTCGAATCAATGAGTTTCGATTAATCGAATCCAGTTTCGATTAATCGAAAATCTTCTTTTCGCAAAGAACACTTACTATTCGAACAGTTTGGGTTTCCATTCGATTAATCGAATTGATTAATCGAATTCTTCTTTTAAAGTACACTTCATCGCTCAAGTTGAATTTCACAAGTCGATTAATCGATCCCAAATCGATTAATCGAAAACTAAAATCGATTAATCGAAATCCCATTTCGATTAGTCGATTTTTCCTTAAATCATTTCCTCCAACCTTTGGGGTCCACTGGAGGTTCCCAGTCGATCAATCGATTTTCAAATCGATTAATCGAAATCCAAATTCGATTAATCGAAATCCAATTCGATTAATCGAAATCGTGTCTTCTGACCTTTCAACTTCCTGGCCAATTTCGATTAATCGAAACCCAATTTCGATTAATCGAAATTGTCAGATTCAGCCCTTTTCGAGCTGTTCTTCCCAATCTTTTCCCATACTTTTTCCTCTATTTTTCTAAGCCATTATCCTATGATTTAACCCACATTTAACCACAACTTAACCCCTATGATCTATGCATCTTATTTACAAAAATTTACCTTGGATAGATCTCAAGTTGATTTCTATCAATAGTTGGAAGGCTAGGGTTTCTAGCTTTGGCTCTAACGAATCCCTTGCGTCGAATCCGGCCTCTTTAATGCTTGACTCCTTCTTCCAAACAGTTGCAATAACTCCTCTCTTACTTCTCTCTCTCTCTCTCTTCTTTACTCTCCTTCAACAACCCAAAAACATACATTTAGGGTTATTAAACCCTTTTATATCTCTCCTAGTTTGTGTGTTAAGCACATGCACCTCAATAGGTGTATGTGACTTTAGATTTTCAACACACATCACATTGTTACACAACCCATCACATCACATTCACTCATCACACTCTACGCTAACTATCGAACTCCTAGTTGGTCAAACCTCAGACCAATCGGGCACGGATCCCGAGGTCATAGTTTAACGTGATTTTTCGGGCTATTACATCCTCCCCACCTTGGGAATTTTCGTCCTCGAAAATCACCCAAGGTTTATCTCTCTCTAAGTCTCTCTCTCTCCCCACACTCTCAGGTGAGGTAGTCTAATTTAGTCAGACGTACTCAAGTAAACTTGTATCAACAAAACCAAAAAGAGCAAGTGCACACACAATAAAAAGAACTGAATTTTTTTATTAATAAGGGAGAATTTTTACAAGGCGCCACATGAGTTGGCGTACAAGATACACATCTATACATAACAGGATTGATACAAAAAAAATATAAATAAAACTCAAGCAGGCCCCTCGCTAGGCTGGTCCGGCAAAGTGTTGGTGGGTCCGCAGGAGCTGGCTCCGCTGCAAGGCTCTGGTCGGGTGGAGTAGATGCGGATGTGGAAGGAGCCGTCTGTAGTGGGATGGAAGACTGGTCCTCGATGGAAGGCGGTGCGTCCCGTCACTCCTCCTCCGGGCAGGTAGCGGCGGAAGTAGATGGATAAATGTGGCGGAGGGTGGAACATTAGGTAGTCCATCCTCCTGCTTCATCCTCTCATTGTTGGCTTCCATGCAGCCAACACGCCCTCGATGGTAGGACCGGATGAGGGGGCACGCCATGTAGGATGAAGTGGGTGTCGCGGGCGCGGAGTGGGCTGGTGGTGTCGGTGGGAGGGAACCTTCCATGGATGGCTCTCATGGATGGTGTGCCTCACCCATGGTGTGTGGTCCCGCCGAGGTGGTGGGGGTGGTGGGTGCACGCTGGCCGCCATCGCTGCAGCTGGAGCGGGACCCGGAGCTGGTAGGGTCCGCTTCAACAGGTTGTAGCTACGGGTCCATGAAGACTTTGTGAATGTCTTCACGCGATCCGTAGCCCTCACCTCATGAGGTGAAATAGTATAGGAGGGATCGTTGGAGTAGCACTCCAACATGCTTGAGATGAGCCGAGCATACGGCATCTTCTCCTTGGGCCGCATGTTGCCCTTCATCAACTTTCCTTTGATGTATTTCATCCCCTCTAGGATGACCATCGTGGCGTCGAACCACCGGCCACAGAAGGCCGCGTAAAGTGCATGTTGCACTTTGTCCACGCGCTCTGTGTCGTGGCGCATCGGGTAAAGGTTACACTTGATTATGGAATCAAGCATCCACATGTATGGTGGAAGGTCAACCCTCTTGATGGAGGAGCCCGACCCCTTTTTGCCATTTGTCATGCGGGTCATGACTTCCTCAAATCGAGGTTCCTCCTCAAAGGGTGGGAAAAGGGTAGTTTCGGGGGTGAACTCGAGATAGCACTCGAGCACCTCGTGTATGTGACGTCGAGTGATCGTGTACTGACGACCCTCGATCTTGGTCAAGATACAGTCATCGGTAGGGCCATCTACGAGCCCTTGGTAGAATAATCGAACCAACCTAGGGTAGTAGGAACCCCGGAGTGGTTTGAGTAGGTTGCCGAGTCCGGCACTAGTGAGGTAGTTTCGAGCCCATTGGGTCTCGCCCGGTAAATCGGGATTTGTGAATAGGGTAGGGTCGATGGTGTATTCGACCTCAAAGGTCTTGGCTGCCCACCACTCGTTTGGTTGTTCGACGTTGGTGGGTGGTGGTGGCATGGGGGTGGATTCGCGGGAAGACTCGCGCGTAGACGCGCTCGTCGAACCGGAGGTGGTCTCCGATTCCGACGGTGATGGAGTCCTCACCGGCGATGGGGTAGGTGGTGGTGGTGCGGCGTTCTTACGCCTAACCGGCAACTTAGAGGTTGCCTTCTTTGAAGATAGTCGGGTTTTGGGCGGCATTTTCACTAATTTAGGGTTTATCTAATTGAAATGGAAGAGAAAAATATAAATCTAGGGTTTTACCGTGGAGTTTCGATCCAAAAATAGGCGATCTTGGTCCGGAATCGTCGAAGAACTTCAAAACCCTAGCACGGATGGATGGCCGGAGAAGAAGGAGAAAAGGCGCTCGAAAACTCAAAGGGCTAATGATTCGAATGGGGAAGAAAATCCCTAATTTTAGATATATAGGCTCCGGCTCGATTAATCGAAATTTTGTTTCGATTAATCGAAATTTAAAACTAGGTTAAGCCGCGTAAAATCGATTAATCGATTTCCCAAATCGATTAATCGAAAGTCAAATTCGATTAATCGAAAATATTTCGATTAATCGAAATCGTGTTTGTGTAAAATTTTAAATTTTTTGAGCTCACTGGCGCTTGCCAGTCGATTAATCGAAATCTATTTCGATTAATCGAAATCTCAAAATCGATTAATCGAACTTAGTTTCGATTAATCGAAATCGTGCTAAAACTTCAAAAAAATTTTCAAAATTTCTTAAATATTCGATTAATCGAAAATCAATTTCGATTAATCGAAATTTCCTTCTATGCATCTTCTAACTCAATTTTTTTCATTTCCAGTCACTGGCACATGCCAGTCGACTAATCGAACAAGATCGATTAATCGAAATTCCAAATCGATTAATCGATTTGAAATTCGATTAATCGATTTTTGCCCAATTTCTGTAGAATTTCAATCTCTTTGTTTCTTTTCTTATTTTTGACAATTCATGACAGATTGGATCAAAATTTCCATTGAATTACAAGTATAGTGGAGATTTCACAACACGTTTGTGGTTTACATTGCGTTCTCACGTCGTTGGAAACAAGGCTGGGTATTGTTCTTTCACATCGGCCTCTCGTTCCCAAGTAGCCTCTTCTTTAGGATGATTGTTCCATCGAACAAGCACTAAGGGAATTACTTTAGTGCGCAGTACTTGTTCTTTCCGATCCAAGATCTCCACTGGTTCCTCTATCATGCTCATGTCCTCACACATCTCTATAGGTTGCCTTCCTAACACCTGAGACGGATCATTCACGTACTTTCTGAGCATTGATATGTGGAAAACATTATGTACTCGATCGAATAGCGGAGGTAAACCAATGCGATAGGCAACTTCACCTACTCGTCCCAAAATTTCAAATGGTCCAACATAACGTGGACTTAACTTCCCTCTCTTGCCAAATCTCATTACACCTTTCATAGGTGACACCTTCACAAACACGTGCTCGCCCACTTTGTAGTCAACACTAGTCCGCTTTATATCGGCGTAACTTTTCTGTCTACTTTGTGCTGTCTTCAACCTTTCTCTGATAGTTCGAACGACGGTAGCATTATCTTCAAGTAGCTTTGGTCCTAATACAAATTTCTCACCTGTTTCCTCCCAATTGAGAGGTGACTTGCATCGTCGTCCATACAGAGCTTCATATGGTGCCATGCCAACTTTCGTTGTTATATGCGAACTCGAGCATCGGTAGATACTCATCCCAAAGATCCTTGCATATCAAGCATGCACGCTCTGAGCATGTCTTCTATCACTTGGTTCACTCGCTCTGTCTGTCCATCAGTTTGAGGATGGAAAGCTGAACTAAAGTCTAGTCGTGTTCCCATTCCTTCTTGAAATTTCTTCCAAAACTTGGACGTATATAGTGGATCACGATCTGAAACTATGCTGCTTGGAATACCATGTAATCTTACAATTTCTTTCATGTATAGGTCTGCCAATCTTCCTGCTGTATATGTGGTATTGTACGGCAAAAAGTGCGCTGATTTGGTCAATCGGTCTACGACGACCCAAATGGCATTATGTCTCTTGGCAGTACGAGGTAATCCAACAATGAAATCCATTGAGATCGATTCCCACTTCCATTCTGGTATTGGTAAAGGTTGCAATAATCCAGCAGGATGTCTATGATCAACCTTCACTTGTTGACAAGTCAAACACCGTGACACGTACTCGGCCACGTCTTGTTTCAGTCCTCTCCACCAGTAGTTCTTTTTCAAATCTTGGTACATTTTGGTGCTACCAGGGTGGATAGCATAATTTGACTTATGAGCTTCATCAAGAATAGTTCGTCTTAGATCGACATTGTCCGGAATGCATAGACGGCCTTTAAACAACAACGAACCATCTTCTTTTACTGAGAAGTCCGAACTAATGCCTTCACTCACGTCTTGACGAATCTTTGCTAATGCTGGATCTTTCATCTGTAGCTCGTGGATATGCTCAAATATCACTGGCTTTACTGATATATTAGCCAAAAAGGATCCAGTATCCTTTGACTCAATGCTCGCATCATAGCATGCCAGGTCTTCCAATAGTTTCCATCGGTGCATACCCAAAATCAATGAAGCTAACTGAGTTGGACCCTTTCGACTCAATGCATCGGCTACTACATTCGCCTTGCCAGGATGGTATTGTATGGAGCAATCATAATCCTTGAGGAATTCCATCCATCTGCGCTGTCTCATATTGAGCTCTTTCTGTGTAAACAGATATCGGAGGCTCTTATGATCGGTGAAAATTTCAAAAGTCTCACCATACAAGTAATGTCTCCAAATCTTCAAATAAAAAAATGATCGCCGGTTCCAAGTCATGAGTCGGGTAATTTTTCTCGTGTTCTTTCAGTTGTCTTGATCCGTAAGCTATCACCTTCTTGTGTTGGTTGAGCACACAACCAAGGCCATTGTATGACGTGTCACAGACGGTATGTATCCTCCTTCAAGGAATCGCTAATCGGAGAAGTGAGTCTCGTTTGAGTTCTTGAAAACTCTTCTCGCATGCCTCACTCCACTCAAACCTTGAATCTTTTCGTGTCGACTTTGTGAGAGGTCCCGATATTCGAAAACCCTCGATTTAAACGCGTCGATAATAGCTGCTAAGCCCGAAAACTTGGACATCCATCGCCTTTGGTTGCTCCCATTTAACTCGCTTCTATCTTTCTTTGGATCTACCGTGACACCATGCTTTGAGACGACATGTCCCAAAAGCTAACTTCTTCTAACCAAAACTCACACTTCTTTGAGTTTGGCGCATACAATTGGTGTTCACGAAGGCGTCAGAGAGCAATCCTCAAATGTTCTTCGTGTTCCGTCTTGGATTTGGAGTATATCAAGATATCATCAACAAATACTACAACGCAGAGTCCAAGTGTGGTTTAAACACTGGTTCATCGATCCATAAACGACGGAGCATTCGTTAATCCAAACGGCATCACAAGGAATTCATAGTGTCCATACCGTGTCCGGAAAGCTGTCTTCTGAATGTCCTCTGCCTTGACTCGCAACTGATGATACCCAGATCTCAGGTCTATCTTGGAAAAATACTTTGCTCCTTGCAGTTGGTCGAATAGATCGTCTATTCTAGGCAAAGGGTATCGGTTCTTCACAGTAAGTTTGTTCAATTGTCGATAGTCAATGCATAGCCTCATTGACCCATCTTTCTTCTTGACAAACAAGACCGGTGCTCCCCATGGAGATACACTTGGTCTAACAAACCCCTTGTCCATCAGCTCTTGTAGTTGTTCCTTCAACTCCTTTAACTCAGCGGGAGCCATTCTATAAGGTGCTTTCGAAATAGGCTCCGTTCCTGGTGCTAAGTCAATGGCGAATTCTACTTCTCTTTCTGGAGGTAATCCAGGCAATTCTTCTGGAAACACGTCAGCGAAGTCTCGCACAACTGCTATCTCAAAAATGACGTTCTTTTCTTCCTTGTCCTCCTTTAAGAACGCTAAGTATCCACTGCAACCCTTTCTGATCATCTTTTCGGCCCTTACTGCTGAGATCAGTGGCACAGATGACGACCTCACTCCTTGAAACCGAAATGATCTTCTTGTGTTGGGTCTGAAAATAACTACCTTGTTCTTGCAATCGACGGTTGCACAATGTTGCGCCAACCAGTCCATGCCAAGGATCACATCAAACCCTTGCATGTCTAATAAAGACGACTTTGCTTCTAGTTCATGCACTTCCAAGTCTCGAACTGCTACGATGATGGATTTGCAAGCTAACTCCGTGTCTACTAACTCTCCAGTCGGAATAGACACAGATAGGACGAAATCCAACGTCTCTGGAACAATCTTCATCTTCTTAGCAAAACGTGGAGTGACGAATGAGTGGGTAGACCCGGGGTCTATCAACACTCGAGCGTCATATCCACTGAAACATCCTTTTTCATATATACTTAGAGTACCTATAGTATACATACACACATACAATAATTTACACATCAATTTACACCCTTAATATACGTACAGCCTTTGGTATTGAGAAAAGAATCTATATATAATTTCTAATGCATGCTACTTCTCCATTTAAAGTGTTAACGAAAAGAAAGTTTTCTTTAATTCTTAAAAAGAATCTCACCTTGGATGACGTCATGTACGTTCCCTGCTTCCTGAGCAGTGACTGCATAAGCTCTCCCCTGAACGATCGGTTTCCTTGCTTGAATTGGTCGTGGTGCTGCAACTGAAACCGTCTTTCTTTTATCTGGCTCGGGGCAATCCTTGATCAAGTGGCCCACCTTGCCACATCGGAAGCAGCCCCTTGCTCCCAATCTACAGTCCACTGTCCTATGAGGCTTGCCACACTTTGCGCAAGTCTCCCGAGGTGCGGAAGAAATAGTACGAGAACCCTGTGTAACAGTGGCGCCAGTAGACATGGCAGGGCTCTCATAGCGAATAGGTCTCCCCGACGCAAGTAATGGAAACCTCTGTTGGTGTTGTTGTTGCTGCTGTTGCGCCGGTCTTCCGAAACCCCCTTGGAACTGTGGTCTCTGATTCTGGCCCATGAACCTTGGCTTTTTGTTCACCGGTTCATAGTGCCCCGTTCTTCCTTGTTCGTTTCCTCCTCTCTGTTGCTCCCTCTGTCTATATCTATTATTGTTCTCCTCCTCTACAACTAACGCCTTGCTCATGACCTCTTCATAGGTCCGCAGCTGAAATGGAGCTACGCCTCCTCTAACCTCAGGCTTCAAACCTTGCTGAAACCTCTTGGACTTCATCCAGCAAAACGGGCAAGTCGTAGAAACTCTACCCCGTATTCTCTCACCGTCATTCTCCCTTGCACTAACTGCAAAAATTGTATCTCTAATTGGTTCCTCACCACTTCCGGGAAATATTGTTTGTTGAACTCCTCAACAAACTCCTCCCAAGTCCATGGCAGCTCTGGGGTCTCCTGAGCCCGAGTCCGTATCACAGACTTCCACCAAGGCCCAGCCTCCCCATCTAACATGTAAGCTGCCCATCTTACACTCTCGTCTTCCGTGCAAGTTAGCACGCTAAAGACTTTCTCCATTTCCATCAACCAATTCTCAGCGGCCATCGTGTCTGCCTGCCCTGAAAATGAAGGAGGTCTCATCCTCCTAAACTTTGTAAATGATGAGGGCACAGGCAACGCAGATCCTACAGGTGGTGTAGGTGGCTGCTGTTCTCTAGACGCATGAGCTGCAATGGATGCGGCTTGTTGTGCCATGGCAGCTGCCATAGTCTCCATAGTGTGCATCATCCTTTGTCGCTCCTCTCTATCCTCTTGTCTTTCTCTCAATCTCTCTTGTTCTCTTAGATCTCGATCCTGATGATCTCGATCCTCTTCCTCATGCTGTCTGCTACTACTGCCCCCTGGGGCCTCGTTACCTCCTAAAGGCACTCTATTGGTAGGAGAGATGTAACCATCTCCACTACGCAAACTCCTTTGATGGCCTCCCCTTGGTCGGCCTCTCCCTCTAGCTGACATTTGCGGCTGCATTTGAAACTAAAGTTTCGTTAGCAGAAGCCCCTATGATCTGACGGAAGAACCCTAGTCAGAATTGCTAAAAGAAAATAGCTCTGATACCAACTGTGACAGCCCAGATTTCGGCACCCCAAAACCCGTGCCATCAGCACGATCATCTTGACCGTGCCCCTTTACTATGCACGGAACACTGGTATATCAAGCATAAAGTGAAATAAGAACAACTTGCGGAATTTAGATCTACATAGAAATACTTTTCAAAAGACAGTTCTACCCTCATGCCTCTGCATGAAGGGAGAACCGATCCGAACCATCGATGATAACTATCATCATGGATGGTTCGCCCCAAAAGAATATTCTGATATCATATATATATATATACATTGTTTATCCAACTAAACCCAGGCTTGACATACCAAGCCGTACAATCCCCTCTCAAAATCCTCAAAGTCGCACAACGGAGTCCTCTAGAAGAAGTCCTCCGGAGGTGGCTCTAACTCCTCGCCGGCCGCAAGGTCCGACTCGCCGGGATCAGCGTCTCCTGAAGCCTCGGCAGCTGCTAGTAATGGACCTGCGACGTATAGTCTATAGGGTGAGCTACATCCTAGCTCAATAGGGAACAAACACTGCTGAACATATAAGTTATAACTCACATATATTCTATGATATGCCATGCATGATGTATCTATGCAGTTGTTGATAAAACATTTAAAAGCATTCGTTTTACTGTTGATTTCTTATGTTTTTATTTACTCATGAATAATGCTGAAAAGGCCTAAAGCAAAACTTAAACTTTCAACTTAAGTAATCCCCGAGCAATATAGCATCGAGCCCCGATGAGCTACCCTTCATCGTCATCTATATAGACAGTTTTAATGTATTCCCTGGGAATACCATATAGTACCCAAGCCCCTTTCCCCTGGGGATTGGTGGCGGGGTTTCACATCTCATCAACACCCCTGGGGTGTGCTTACTATGTACGGATAAGCCTCCGCACTGGCCTACGGTTTCGCCGCCGTATCGGTCACGGATATCCTGCCGTGTCAGTCGTGGATATCCCGCCACGTCGGTGGGGTAACCTAAGGAACCTCAAATAACAAAAATATCGGTGCCTTACATATAGTTATTCACCGTGTAAGTGTGCTATCTTATATCAGCTAGGCCCTATCAAACATGATTCAATCTGTGGATACATCCCTGGGATGTATCCATTAACTTGCATCACACCTGATGCTCTTATCTCTTTACTTCTTCATCCCCTGGGGATGGCTCATTCGTTTACTCTTATGAATGTCACGCACGCACACCTTTCACATTTCTTTAAGCAATAAAAATAATTGAATTGAAATTTATATCACTACATACATGCTCTTGTAAAATAAAGTACATGTTCAGGGTGTTCCCTACCTCAAGTCTTTACTTGTTCAATGCATCAAGGTCCCACGTGGCTCCTTGTGCACTAGCTCACACGTACCACCTATGGTACCACATAACAGGTGAAACACATCACAAAGGATGCAATAAAGAAGGTATAAGATCCTCCAAGAATCTTAAAGTCAAACCTAAAAGTTAACAAAATTTATCCCAGTCGATTAATCGAAATCCCAAATCGATTAATCGAACCTGGTTTGATTAATCGATTTCCAAAATCGATTAATCGAAGGTCAATATCGATTAATCGAAGTACTTTCGATTAATCGAAATTCTCCTTTTCGCAAAGTAAACTCACCTTCATCGAGTTTCCGTTCGATTAATCGAATCCAGTTTCGATTAATCGAAATCTTCTTTTCGCAAAGAACACTTACTATTCGAACAGTTTGGGTTTCCATTCGATTAATCGAATTCAGTTTCGATTAATCGAATTCTTCTGTTCGCAAAGTACACTTACTGTTCGAACAGTTGAATTTCACAAGTCGATTAATCGATCCCAAATCGATTAATCGAAAACTAAAATCGATTAATCGAAATCCCATTTCGATTAGTCGATTTTTCCTTAAATCATTTCCTCCAACCTTTGGGGTCCACTGGAGGTTCCCAGTCGATCAATCGATTTTCAAATCGATTAATCGAAATCCAAATTCGATTAATCGAAATCCAATTCGATTAATCGAAATCGTGTCTTCTGACCTTTCAACTTCCTGGCCAATTTCGATTAATCGAAACCCAATTTCGATTAATCGAAATTGTCAGATTCACCCTTTCGCAGTTCTTCCCAATCTTTTCCCATACTTTTCCTCTATTTTTCTAAGCCATTATCCTATGATTTAACCCACATTTAACCACAACTTAACCCCTATGATCTATGCATCTTATTTACAAAAATTTACCTTGGATAGATCTCAAGTTGATTTCTATCAATAGTTGGAAGGCTAGGGTTTCTAGCTTTGGCTCTAACGAATCCCTTGCGTCGAATCCGGCCTCTTTAATGCTTGACTCCTTCTTCCAAACAGTTGCAATAACTCCTCTCTTACTTCTCTCTCTCTCTCTCTTCTTTACTCTCCTTCAACAACCCAAAAACATACATTTAGGGTTATTAAACCCTTTTATATCTCTCCTAGTTTGTGTGTTAAGCACATGCACCTCAATAGGTGTATGTGACTTTAGATTTTCAACACACATCACATTGTTATACAACCCATCACATCACATTCACTCATCACACTCTACGCTAACTATCGAACTCCTAGTTGGTCAAACCTCAGACCAATCGGGCACGGATCCCGAGGTCATAGTTTAACGTGATTTTTCGGGCTATTACAGAGGATTTCGATTTACTTTCTGAAAATTAGTTTAAAAACTCATTCTTTTATTCATATTGCTCAAGTAATTTAGAACCTTAAAGATAAATATAAATTATCTTTAAAAAGGCTAATTACAAGATAATCACTTTATTCATAGGAACGATCCTATAGTAGCTCTACAATTTCTATTGTACGCTTGTAATAGGTTAAGACTTAATTAGATTGACAAATCCATCAAGAACAAGTTTTTTGCACCGTTGCCGGGGAAAGCGATTTTATTTTATATTAGTTTTTTTTTATGAAAATAAATATTTATCTTTCTCTTTTTATATTTATTTACCTTTTTAATTTTCTTGATCACTTTTTAAGCTTTTGCAGGTTTATTCGGAGCCAACGAATCAAGGTTTCAACTTCCCCTGAATAGAGAAGATAGAGGCTCATATTTGTTTCTCCCTGCTTTCTAAATAAAAACCAAATAAAGCTAAAAACACAAGAATATAAAAAAAAATTAGTATATGTATCACACTCGATCTCGAAGTTTAGATTTCTTCGAGTGTGATCCAAAAATCGAAAGGACTCTCTTGCGTATATTAGCATCAAACCGATCTTCTGTAAGAGAATCCTTCACCATGACTGACAACCATTCAATTCAAGCATATTTTAGCCCAGTTGCTTTAACTGAGCCCTCTTGTATAGTCATACTAGAGGTAGCAGCAGGTCAAAATTATGAAATCAAGCTCAATACACTTCAATCTTTTCCTGCCTTTCATGGGCTTGATCGAGAAGATCCCTATCAACATCTGAAGGACTTCATGGAACTTTGCACAATGTTACAATTATCGATAGCTAACAATGAGGCTGTCAAATTATGGTTGTTCCCCTTCTCTCTCAAGGATAGGGCAAAGGCATGATTAATTCCCTTGCCCTCCAGATGTATTACCATCTAGGATGGATTGCAGTCGAAATTCTTGAAGAGTACTTCCCAATTTGTAAGACCAACCAAATTCTCCAAGTAATTCAGGACTTTAGGCAATGGCCTAGAGAATTATTTCATGAGAGTTGGGAACGGATGAAAGATCCGTTGAGGAAATGCCCTCATCACGATGTGCCAAATTGGTCGATAGCGTAAAGTTTCTGCCAAGGGTTCACTGAGACTAACCAGTCAACACCGTAAGTGGAGGAGCCTTCATGGCTCAAAATGGCCAGCAGTCCTAGAACGTATTCGAGAAACTGGCCGACAACTCAAAGCAAAAGATAGGCTCTGTTAAAATCTGATCCAGATGCCACTTGCCACACCCAACTCGCAAGGGGTGGACTTTACGATCTCAGTAAAGATAAAGTAAAGGAGGATGACATGAGTGCAAATATTTTGGCTCTTGAACAAAAAGTAGCAACATTAATGACTGCCAAACCTAGCAGTCTGGAGAGACCCTTGGAAAATTATTCTAATTGTCAGACTCAAACTTATACTGAAAACCTTGCTGCGCTATCATATAAAGAGGTGGTGGAAAATGAACAAGTAATGACTTTACAGAGGGTAGGAACACATATAATCCTGTGTGGAGGAACCACCCTGGATTTAACTATAGTTCCATATGAGGAGCACAACTCTCCCCAATGATTGCACAACCCCGATTTCCCCAGACCCAAGTTTCCACCAGAGACCTCAACTGCCTGCTACGCAGCCCCATTATGAACCACCGGGCAATGCACCTGATGCCACAGTTGTTCAAATCCTTCAAGATTTGCAATAATAGTTGCATCAGCATTAAAAAGAGTTACATCAGCTTCCTCAATTCTCTCAAGTGCTCCATTCACACACTCAGTCTATTACGAAACAAGAGAGCCAGATCGGTCAGCTAGCTTCACAAATGGCAAAGAGAGAGTGGCCAGATGCCGACGCAGCCAATTGATAATCCTAGAGGACAAGCGTTCTTGGGAGAAACATTTGCTCCCCATAATCCAAATTGAAAATCTCATGGATCATCGAGCTACCGACGCATCCATTGCACCTATTGTAAATTATGTAAAACTATTTCATTTCTTTTACATATTAGGCATTACATTACGGGCCAAATTGTTAAAAAATTATGGATCGTAAGATAATTCCTATTGTATACTTCTGCGAACAATCATATGGATTTATGATTGACCGTAAGCTTATCAGTTGAAACGTAGCGATTACGATTTTACTGATACGAGAGTTCATATTCCCAAAAGCTGAAAAGTTAGAATCGACTAATGATTCTAAGATAAAATACGAGTGATGACCGGTTCAACAGGTCGTCACTGAGATAGGGCCTACATAATCGAGAGAGGATACGCCTGGCCCATTTTCGAACTCTCCATTTCTGCTTCTGTTTTTCCCTCTCCTTTTCAAAAATCTCTCGAGACCCAACCTTTTTTACAACTCAACCCAACCATTTTACTTTCCTTTACACCCCTTGCTTCATCTATTTTATTTCAAAAACCCTGCGTACATTCTATTTCATATCAAGAAACTAGGGTTCTAATTTATCAAGAGGTAAGGTAAAGATTTTAACGATTGAATGGTAGGGTTTTTGTAAGAAATTTTGTATATAAATGAAATCCTTGATTAATTAAATGCATTTTCATTACCTCTTTCAGGAAAGGAGTTGTAACATGATGGATTCAACAGGCAAGCGACAGTGGGAGGCAGAAGAACAAGAAGGTAATAGAATGCAATTCAGGACTTTAGGCAATTGCCTGGAGAATTATTTCATGAGAGTTGGGAACGGGTGAACGATCCATTGAGGAAATGCCATCATCACGATGTGCCAAATTGGTCGATAGCGTAAAGTTTCTGCTAAGGGTTCACTGAGACTAACCAGTCGACAATCGACGCCGTAAGTGGAGGAGCCTTCATGGCTCAAAATGGCCAACAGTCCTGAAACTTATTCGAGAAACTGGTCGACAACTCAAAACACAAAATAGGCTCTGTTAAAATCTGATCCAGATGCCACTCGCCACACCCAACTCGCGAGGGGTGGACTTTACGATCTCAGGAAAGATAAAGTAAAGAAGGAGGATGACATGAGTGCAAATATTTTGGCTCTTGAACAAAAAATAGCAACATTAATGACTGCCAAACCTAGCACTCTGGAGTGACCCTTGGAAAATTATTCTAATTGCCAGACTCAAACTTATACTAAAAACCCAGCTGCGCTATCATATCAAGAGGTGGTGGAAAATGAACAAGTAATGACTTTACAGAGGGTAGACTATGGGAACACATATAATCCCGCGTGGAGGAACCACCCTAGATTTAATTATAGTTCCACAGGAGGAGCACAACTAGCCCCAACGGTTGCGCAACCCCGATTTCCCTAGACCCAAGTTTTCCATCAGAGTCCTCAACTGCCTGCTATGCAGTCCCATTTTGGACTATCGGGAAATGCACCTGACGCCACAGTTGTTCAAATCCTCTGAGATTTGCAATAACAGTCGTATCAGCATTAAAAAGAGTTACATTAGCTTGCTCAATTCTCTCAAGTGCTCCATTCACACACTTAGTCCATTACGAAACAAGAGAGTCAGATAGGTTAGCTAGCTTCGCAAGTGGCAAAGAGAGAGTGGCCAGTTGCCGACACAGCCAGTTAATAATCCTAGAGGACAAGCGTTCTTGGGAGAAACATTTGCTCCCCATAATCCAAATTGAAAACCTTATGGATTGTCAAGCTACCGATTCATCCATTGCACCTATTATAAATTATGTAAAACTATTTCATTTATTTTACATATTAGGCATTACATTACGGGTCAAATCGTTAAAAAATGATGGATCGTAAGAGAATTCCTATTGTATACTTCTGCGAACAATCATATGAATTTATGATTAATCGTAAGCTTATCAGTTGAAACGTAGCGATTACGATTTTACTAATACGAGAGCTCATGTTCCCAAAAGTTGAAAAGTTAGAAT
Source organism: Chloranthus sessilifolius (assembly GCA_021018995.1). Lineage (NCBI taxonomy): Eukaryota > Viridiplantae > Streptophyta > Magnoliopsida > Chloranthales > Chloranthaceae > Chloranthus > Chloranthus sessilifolius. Next base: position 7,905,064 of record CM037592.1, read on the forward strand.
CGACTAACGATTCTAGGATAAAATACGAGTGATGACCAGTTCAACTAGGTCATCACTGAGATAGGGCCTACATAATCGAGAGAGGATACGTCAGCCCCATTTTCAAACTCTCCATTTCTGCTTATGTTTTTCCCTCTCCTTTTCAAAAATCTCTCAAGACCCAACCATTTTTACAACTCAACTCAACCGTTTTACTTTCCTTTACACCCCTTGCTTCGTCTGTTTTATTTCGAAAACCCTACGTACATTCTATTTCATTTCAAGAAACTAGGGTTCTAATTTATCAAGAGGTAAGGTAAAGATTTTAACGATTGAATGGTAGGGTTTCTGCAAGAAATTTTGTATATAAATGAAATCCATGATTAATTAAATGCATTTTCATTACCTCTTGCAGGAAAGGAGTTGTAACATGATGGATTCAATAGGCAAGCGACAGTGGGAGGCAGAAGAAGGTAATAGCTCAGACAACTCTCTAATTATTAACCGTCTTACCCGGTTTGCTGCCATTAAAGCCAAATCAAAAGCAGCAGGCCCACCCAAAAAGAAGTTAAAATCATCCAGACTGATTATTAAGGAGGCAATCAATGAAGAAGAAATAGAAACCAACTCTGTGTCTACCCCTAAAAATAGCAATCAGTTAGATAAAGGCAAAAAGTCAGCATCTTCTATCAAGACATTAGACCAATTCTTGGCATCCATGAAACATCATCAAGTGCGAGCCGAAGTCATGATAGATGCTGAGTTTTTGGAGAAATTTGAGATTAATGGAGAGCCATCAAATATTTTAGGGATGCCAGGCTGTAGTATTTCTTAGAACCGAGAGTCACACCAATCTATCCGAGAGTGGTGAGGCTGTTCTATAAAAATTTGACTAACTGTAGCAAGGGCCGGATCCCAGACCTCTCCACCCGTATTGGTGGGTTACCGATCCAAATAATAAGGGAGATGATTGCTAGGGTAATGCACACACCAGTGCAAATACCTGACAGAAGCCCACATGTTAAGGATGCCACCCAATACCCTTCCGGAGTTCGTTCAAATGGCAATCGATTTACTAGGAAGACCTCCTCGAGATAGATCATTTTTCCTTTGCAAGGACTTGGAGTCACCGAGTTTATCCCTTCACTTCCTTGATCTTTTAATTCATAAGACCATCCATCCCACCGGTCATGGTACACAAAGTTGATCACTTTTATAAGGACATTATACTTAATGGCTAATCGTTACTGGTTTGATGTCCCTTCCTACCTTTTAGAAGTAATGGATACTGTAAGGGAGAAATTGAATAAAGAAAAATACAAATTAACAAGTTAAGTCTGCCTTTTGGAGGCTTAATTACCAATTTGTTGTTGAATGTGGGGTACAACATTGATCCCAAGGAGAACGCTTTGCGAAATTCCTCTCACTGCACGCACAAAAAGTACCTCCGCTAAACCAAGAGTCACATAGATCCCTGAGACCCAGATAGAACCAGCTGTGCTAATACTTGAAGCACAAAGGGGAGCACTTCCAACAGAAAGAATGAATACTTCTGCTCCACCTAATGAGAGATCATAGATTAGCATTTAAATTCCCACGAGGCAATTTGAATGGGAGCCGCCAGTTGTTCCAGAACCAGTTGCAGATCAAGCTAGTCTATATGACTCAGCTCTAGACTCACCAACAGGGCCTGCTTTGCCCGCTTCAACTGAGGCAAACACACTTCCAATTGTTCCTAATGCAGAACCTATGAATCTAATGATTGCAACTGTAGTAGAAATTTCTCCATCCGTAGAATAGTTTGTTGAAATGGCTACTTCTAGCCATGTTCTTGCACCTATTGAGTCGATTGCTCCCCCTACAGTTTCATGCACTACAGAGCAAACTCCAACATTTCAAACTGCAAGACCTGAATTTGAAGCCCCAAGGGTGGGTTTCATTGAATTGTTGAACCAAGAGATGTCTCCTCCAGTCACCAGTACAATAGATCCAACAACCTTTGGAGAATAGAATGACATGGAGAGGAGATTGCGAGAAGTAGAGTAATGGCAGACTATGAATGCACCAAATTTAATGCCATTGCAGGAGTTGTTAGAAGAATGATGGAAGAATTCACCAGGTTGAAAGGCAGAGTTCTCGAATCAATGCCTACTGCATAAGAACGCCAAGAGTTAGTAGAAAATCTACGGAGAAGAGCTGTACAAGAGCACCAGGCACGCTGGACAGCAGAAACCACTATGAAAGTTCACGAAGCCACTGGCACACTTCAAGCACAAATTGTGTAGTTGCAATAAGAAAACAACTTGTTGTGAAACAATCGGCATGCATGGGAAGGTGAGAAAAAGAAGTATGAAGAGCACATAGCCAATTTGATGGAACTGTTTTGCAAATTCATTCAAGATCCAGTTGCACACGAAAGTCCCAGAGAAAAAACTCATCAAGAGTACTAGCAAAAGCTCAATAAACAACTAAATGAAAAGAACCATCAACTAACAATAGCAGCAGGGAAGATACAAAAACTTCAAGACGATAAAAATTCCCTAATTCAAAATTGTACTGAACAAAAGGAGAACAATGACTCCATTACGAAGAAATGCTGGGTCACAGTAACCAAATTACGAGCTGAAGCTGAAAAACTACATAATGAAGTAAGGGCAAAATCTGTTGTTATTGTCAAACTCTGCACTGATCTGAAAGAAAAAGGGAAAACTATAGAGGAGTTGAACGCATAAATTGAAGGCACTGATGTCTGCTACAAGGAGGTTGAACCTGAAGGACAACAAGAACCACTTCCAGATAGAGAATCTGACAGCTCTACAGAAGTGCTGCTCGAATATGAAGAGGAAGATACAAGCATTCTTTCTTCCCCAAAATACATTCCAGTACCAGCCATTGTACCATATCCCTCTTCGCCAAGTGTGTAAAACTTGTCAAAACATCATCAACCTCACCAGGTAAAAATTTTTTATATCCTCTATTTTTGCACAATGAGGACATTGTCCTATTTAAATTTAGGGGGGGGGGGAGGAATTTTTTAACATCTTTTACAGAAAAATTTTAAAATAAAAAAATTGTTTCTGTTTTTAATAGTTTTCAGTTTAGAATTTGTTTTTGTTAGATAATCATCCTATATGGATAATGATAGAAAAATTTATGAATCCTGAAAATTTCACGATCAATTGTAATAGAAGTTCAATAATCAGAAAATAGAACCGTTACAATTCATATTTAACTCTTCAAGAACATTGTTCAGATGAATATTTAAAACAATAAGTTAATTTCAACTGCAATATTTAGATTATAGTTTCAAAAATATATAACTAGTGAGTTCTTGAGCCATAATTCCTCTACTATTCAGAGAGAAACTATTATCTATTAAATTCAAAAATTCCTTTGAACTTCTCTACTATTGTGAAAAATCTCATATTGCTGAATTTTGAATCAAATGTTCTATGATTATGTTGGTCCGATTTTTTTTGTAGAACTATCTATTTGTAATATCAAAATAATAAGACATTTATGCTAGTAAATTATGAAAATGATTAAAGGTCATCATTTTTTTTAATTAGTCAAAGGCAAAAAGCCAAAATCCTAGGGAATATTTTATCCTTTGAACTCATATTGAATTTTCTTTGTACCAAAATCTTATATACCATTAACCATATGTCATCTCCAAAGCTTTCATCCTTTAACTCTTACAATTTCTTAGAGTTTAAAAGGCAAAAGAAGGGAGAAAGAGGGAGTGAAAGGAGTAAAAGAAAATAGATAAGGGATCAGCCGAAGAAGGGTACAATTGAAAAGAAGAAGAAAAGAAAAAAAAAAAAATATATATATATATATATATATATATATATATATATATATGGGAAAAGAATTCAAAATTGTAAAATACGATTCTATCAAAAAGAGAAGCAAAATGCTTCTAAATTGAAGAAAAAAAAAAGAAATGGGATTTACAAAAAGAAAAGAAAATGAGAAGAAGTCATCCAACTTTTTAGAGACCTACTGATGGTAGAAAAGAGAAGAAGAAGAAAACATAGGAGAAAGAAGAACAAAATTCACAGAAATCTTTGAATTCCTTTCTACCTTTCTTTGAAACCTTTTAACCTAAAGCCCCATTACAAGCCGAAGGAAAGACCTTTTGATTTACGATTTATAAAAGTATAACTCTAGTAGAGATATGAATAACAGATACTATGGATTATACAGGGAATCGTATGAATAAAATTGATTATCTTTCAATGAGATTCATTTTTTCCAATTATCCTTTAACTAATTCCTCAAGACATATCATAATGAGGGAATCCACAAATTTTAATATCTTTTTGAGAGTATGCCACTAGTGAGAGTTTAGATGAAAATTTTTTCCAAATTTGTATTTTAGAAAAATTTATGAAAAATAAACTGTTCACTGGTATACACACAATCTACGCTTTACAGAATTGAAATTGTGGGGTTCTGAGTAAGGATATTTGCTATGATTGAAATTAAGTATGAAAGATTTGTAAATTTTGAAAATTATAATAACTATATGAGGATTAAGCTAACTTAGTACTATACATAATTAGTTTAGAATTTTTAACCTTTTGTTTTGCTTTTGTCTTCAAAAATTGAAAAATCCAAAAATATTTTGAAGTTTATAGGTAACTGCACTGAAAACCTTCAAGAGACAACAACTCCTCCACTAGGGACCACCTAGGGGTTTAATCGCTTGTTGCATCTGCTAAATACAATCGTGCTCTATACAAAAGTGGCATTTAAATTTTAGAATTATATTTTCTTCCTTGTTTTCTAGGGACTAGTAAAACTTAAGTTTGAGGGTGTGATCAGTCACATAATTTATCATTTTATTTTCCTTAACTGAGTGACATTTGACCCTAATTTGCTATTAATAAGTTAAAGATGTGCAGATATTAAGAAAAATCGGTAAAATAGAGTCAAAGTATTAATCTTCATTAAAGTGAACTCAAAAAGCAGTAAGAATGACGATAAAGCGTGAAAGATGATTCGTTACATGCTTTAAAGTTAGAGAATCGTAAAAGGCGATTGAACGTAGCTGAAGAAGAGATAAAAAGTAGAAAATCATAATTTACGATTCTCCAGAAGAAATGTTCAAAGCGATACAAAGGAGAAAAGCGATCGATCATAAATGAAGAATCGTCCACAGAAAAAGCTATGTGAAAGAGAGAAATCGTGATCTATAATTTTACAAAATGAAGTTTCTCATTATTGTTGAAGATGTGAAGATTTACACCACCATGAACTAAAATAGAAGAATTCTTGAATTAAAAGTATGGTGAATCACGGATCTAAGAAGATTGATGAAGATAGACTCCTAATGATTTCGGTTGAAAATAAAAAGAACAATCCAGAACCACATCAACTATCTAAAGCAAGGAAGATAGGATTAGAAATTAGAATTATAGTAGAAATCTTTTTATTTTTAGTAGTTTCTTTTATTAGAATAAGATCTTTGTAAACCAACCCTTATTATCTATAAATAAGAGGCCTGTCATAGGAATAATATCATTGAAGGAATTCTCATCATCATTAACAACTGAGGTTGGGTTTTCTTCTGATCTTTAGTTTAGAGTAGTTTAGATATCTAAGGTTCATTGGTCATAATTGACGACTAGGATTGAGAGCTGTAAGATTAGTGCAGATATCCAAAGTTTCCCATAAGCAATTAACGCCTGCAGCTGAGGGGTAAAAGATATACTTTTATTGCTTTATAGTTTAGATTTATTTTATACAATTTACTGCTTTGTAAATATTTTCAAATTTTGATTTGAATTGACGATTCAGGTTGAGATTTGCAGATTAGTGTAACGGTTTTATTTTTCTATCTTTGATTTTTTAGAGTTTGATTGACGCTCAAATTTATGGTAGATTGAAGATTATTATAAATATATGTTGAAGGATTCTAGTTTCTGATTGACACCCAAATTCTTGAAGATTGAGATATAGTCTAAAGGTATTTTAAAATTTATAAACATCCGATAGCTGAAGATTATTGTGACAACCCGAATTTTCTTACCTAAAATCCACACCGTCAGATCGAGCATGATCTGAATTACAGTGATACTATGATCTCGAAATGCGATCACCACCCCACAACAACTCGATCTTTCCACTTAAGTGAAACAGAAGGATCGAGCCGTTCATTAAGGTAAAATAGAAACTTATATCTTATACAAAGCACTGTATAATAAATAAAAATCACTAGTAATGGCCAACCATCACCTAAACAGTAGTGTACAAAAGTCTACACAAGAGATGTACCTCCCAAAAATCTAATTCTACCAACCTACAAGAAGGTTGGACTACCAACTCCAAATCTCAAAATCCAAGACAAATCCACCAATCAATGGTAAAGGAGTCGCCACAAGCTTCAGATCTCACTAGAGACCTACATCTTTACCTGTGACGTATAGTCGAGGAGTGAGCTTCATCCTAACTCAATAGGGAATAAGATTTGTGAAATTGCTCATTTAACATATTCAATTTCATGAATTCTTGATGCAATTAAATATAAAAGTAATCCTTTATATGAATAAAATAAATAAATAAATAAAGTTCATGGCTTTTACTATATTATCAAAGCATATCTTTTCATGTATGCAAGTAAACGTGCTCAAAATCATGTACGTTAGATAGACAGAAAATATAATGTGCTTGGAGACATGTCAATCAAACAAATTTCAAAACGTATGGTGAGAGTTCTTACAAAAACAAGCCCCTGAGCTATGTTAATAAGGTCACTTAAGTAAGGAATACAAGCCCTTAAGCTACGTTAACAAGGCCACTTGGGACAAGAGTTCAAGCCCATGAGCTTCGTTAACAAGGTCGCTTGAAATGAAATGTCAAACCCCTGAGCTAAGTTAACAGGGTCACTTGCACTGAAACCATCAAGCCCCTAAGCTACGTGTTGGAAAAATTGAAATGTTGATCCGAAATAATACATGGAACCGGTTAAAGGAACGGGAAATATTGCTATCTTTAAACTAATATTTGCCTCCACAACTTCGACAAAGTGTCCACCAACAGGTTACCGGCAAACTGGTTCCAGGATACTACGAACCGACTGTGTATTCTTGTGAAGGATTTGGCAAATCCGATTACGCTATCCGAACACCAAATATTGCAAGAACGCTCTGATCAAGACCTTTCAAGACATAACAAGAGAGAAGAAATATGACTCTTTTTGTGGTATGTAAACCAATGATTTTAAATTCCTTAAATAGAAATCTAGTGATGTGTTAATGCACATTTTTCCTATGAAAAGGTGAAACCCTCATCCCTTCGGAAAAGACACACCACTTTGGAATGACCCTTCATTTTGAAAAGACACCACTTTTGAAAGACCCTTCATTTTGAAAAGACATATCACTTTGAAAAGACACCTCAATTGAAAAGACACATCACTTTGAAAAGACACCTCAATTAAAAAGACACACCACTTGGGAAAAGACAAGTATAGTAAACTTTTAAATATCTAACAATCCCCCACTATTTAAAAGTTTAAATATCTAACAATCCCCCACTATTTAAAATTTTAAAATCAGAGCAAAGCCAAAAATATATGCATAAATGAAAATATCTTACAGACTTGAATTTTCACTTTAGTGAAAATAACTCAAAGTTTACCAAGATTTTTAATGCAACTAAGTCTTGAACTAACAATCTTATATGACAAACTGGAACTATTCCACAAATATATTTCATATATTTAGTGTTCAATAAATTGGTTAGTACATTTAGGTCATATGCTAGTACCCTGATTTTCATAAGTGTTTATGAGATAAAGTCATATCTCATGGAAAGCGGCTCCACCCTCACACTTATATAGGTAGACCTATAAGAGATGTCCTTGTAACTTTAATATCTCAACACATTGTGCTATAGCGTCTATTAAGAGCAATGCTCAACCTCCCCTTATCCATTACAAGCAAAACACTACCCTTTCTGAGATGTTTATAAGAATTTAATTCTCATCAATGTAGTGCCCCTTTATCCGTCACGGATTTACGACTTGTTCTTTCCTTTGAACCTAAACATTAACCAAACAAATATTAGGTAGAGTTCCCATCGTAAGTGACTGTTTGGGTAAATGACTTTAAACCCATTCAGATTCTACTTTTAGGCTAATACTTTCTATAATTGCTCATAATTATAATTATCAACACATATAGTGTTTCTTCAAACATTTTTTGCCTGAAATCACATATCATTTGTTTTCTTGTTCATTGACAAGGAAATAAGTTCCATAGAGAACTTAAAAGTTTTGACTCAATCTTTATTGGTACGTCTACCAAAGGACCCTTAAGTCACTTCATTTCTCTAGCTATTTTGATATAACCAACAAACTCAATGAGATTAATAGTTGCTCCTTAATATCTCTTGTAAGATCATGATTCCCTTTCTTAAAGGAAAATCATCTTTAAATGAGTTAAATCTCCAAATCTAAATCTATTATCTTTCCTAAGATAATTCAATCAAAATCATTTGACCATCTCCAAATGATCCTAGCAATCTTTTCATGAAAACTCGATGTGGCGAGAATTTTATGGTCAAATCATTGATAATAATTTCAAGTTATGTCTACTCAATCAAGGGCACTCAATGATCATATGATCGAGCGTAATTAACTAATCGATCAATCATGAAAACAAGGATGACCTTAGAGTCAAGCCTGTTATGAGACTACTGAATCAACCATTTGATCATGCATAAACAGTTGCTAACGAACAATGGCGATATGATCAAAGTCGCACAAACAAACACATAAGTGACAAATTCTACCCTTCTTGACAAGGACATTAAAAAAAAATCTCACAAGAAATAACGTAAAAATAAAAATGATCAATAAATCATAGTCATTCAATCTTAGCCTTCAAACCAATTTGATTATATTTCTTATTATGTGGGCTCTTAATTGCAACTTTTGGTCGTGGCCACTCATCACCAACCAATGATGATTGCTAGACCATCGTGGCATGATCATGAGCACTTTGGCAAAGGCTTTTGGTTGATGGTGAGCAAAAAACATGATCACACATCAATTTAAAAAAAGTCACACTTAGGTTTAGTGTCACTCTTCATTCACAAGTGACCCATAATAAAAAATAATTGCCTAAGTAAATAAAAGTCTTCACTTTAAATGATTGGTTGAAGCACCTTAGTAGTGCTTTTCTCACACCCATTAAAATGCCCCACATTCTAATATGAGGGTGTCAATGGGTGCATTCAACCAGCCAGTCAGTGCCATTAAATTCACTCATAAAAAAAATGAAATAAAATTAATTAATATACCTCTTAAGCATGTTGTTACCCAAAGAAACACCTCTCCACGCCTTCGTAATCGGGTTATAAATAAAGAGTTGGGTAGTGTTTCCATGTGCCATCGGATCCGAAACCTTTAAATATTGTTTTAAAATTATTGGGAAAATTAAAATATTGATCCGAAATAATACATGGAACCAGTTCGAGGCACGAGAAATGTAATATCCCTGATATTTTGGCCTATTTTTCGTTTATCTCGGTCAGCGTGTCTAAAAATTATTGAGGGAATTTTCTAGATTTTTGATAAGCTAAGGCTATGATAAGAATATGGCCAAAGGACTTAGTCTTGAGAGGTGTGCAAGTCATGAAATCGATGACTTACACGATAGGGTAGGTGTATGTGTTCAACATGGGACACTTTTGCAAATTAAGTGGATAAGATGGCAAATATAAAATCAAGATATTTGTATTTGTTTGGTTTTTTGGTTATAAGAGAGATTGAAAGAGAAGTTTAACTTCTCTCTCTCGTTGGAAATTATAAACCTCTAAAGCCTTGCATCTTCTTAAATCCAAGATCTTGAGAGCTTGAGAGTTCCTCTCCCCATCTCGACTGTTGATTAGAATTGTATTAGAAATTTGATTGGTTCGAACCATTTAAAAAGAAGAGAGATGTGGAGAGTGAGAAGTTCTATGTGATCTTGTTATTGCTGAGGCAGTGGCCACCTCTTTATCAACATGGACTGATTTGAAGTTCTAAACCGTTAAGCTTTGGAGATTGGTTCCGATGCGTGATTTGGTGCAATGGAAGCAACGGTTTAAGCTACAAGAGGTAGGCCTTTAAACCTCCTTCTATCTTATGAATTCAATTTCTGTTTAGAATAAGTTTATGGTATTTATTTTAAGGCTGTGGTTGGGAAAGAAAGAAAAGAGTCCGAATATGAAAATTTTGAATTTTTGACAGCCACAGAACTAGTCAAATTTCGAGGGTCGATTTCAAAATCGAGGTCGAAATATGTTTTTTAAAGGCCTGATGCAAATTTTGAAAATCGAGGGTCGGTTTCCAATTCGAGGGTGGAATTTGGAAATCGACCATCGAATTGAAAATCGAGGGTCGATTTTCTGTTTTTTAAAACCTGATGAAGTTTTGAAATTCGAGGGTCGAAATTGAATTCGACCATCGAATTTCAAATTCAACCCACGAATTTGAATTCGAGGGTCAAATTCTGCCCTGTTTCAGATCCTTAAATTATTGTCGGATTTTTTCTCGACAAGCTTTTGGGTGTGACTTTTGGTCTTATATTAACACTGAGAGTGTTAATCTTTGTAGGTTTTGAATATTGGGAGTCCTTTGTGAGGACTGCTCATGCTTGTTTTTGAATCTTCCTTGTTGAGGTAGGGGAACCCTACACTTCATTTGCATTCTGTTATAAGTATAAACTATTTTTGATTGTGTCAATAAGAAGCATAAATTTTGAAATATTTGCACACAGCATGAATAAAACTCAGAACATATGACACAAATCTGAAATTTGAAAACTTAGTTATGACTAAAAACTTTGTAATTCGAACCTCAGAACCTCAGTTAATTTTTAAATCAGAACTTTCAATTAGAACTTCAAAAAATCAGTATTATGTTATGAATAATAAACCTTGATATATGTTAGCATTGGCATTTGATTTGAGGTACATACGAACGATGCCCTAGATTCTACCAATCGTGTTGACGGTATTTATTTGGCGCAAGTTTCTCTTATAGCGTAGGGGCTTGTTGCACTTCAGAAAATGGGTTCATGAACGATGATGGTCAGTAGAGTTTCCCATCGGTCACGTAGTCCGCTCTCATGCTATAGGAAATTTGGGAGATAAAATTAAGTTATAAATTTAAGACAAGAAGCATGCTAATTCAGAAGATTTTGAACACATTAGATGAATATTCTAGTTTTGACTCATGATTAGAACTGGAGATTTAGTTTGCAAAGCATCATTTGAAAACCATATTTGATCCGATTTCTGTCTTTGAAAAATCTTTACTTATAATGAAATACAAATAGATCTATTTCCTCTATTGGGCTTTGTTGTTAGCTTACCCTCGACTATACGTCACAGGTGCTGAGACTGACCTTAGGTCAGAGGATCTGGAGGACTCCGATTACATTTCTGAGGAGGAATTGGATATACCTGCTGAGGAGTTTTTCCCTTGATTCTTGATCCCTTCTTTTTGATACTTTTGTTAGAATATTCTTTGAATATTGGGCCCTAGGCAGTTGTTTTGTTCTTTTGATATCACTCGAGGAACCATTATTGTGAACCACTATTTTAGATATTGGATTGGACATCACCGATGGTTCTTCTTGGTTCCTCATAGTGATATATATTTTGTTATTGAAAGCTTTTGTTTTTGGATTATTCTATGCTTTGTCTCTGTCTTTAGATCATTGCTATATTGTCGGCTTCTGTTTGTTACGGCTTATTGAGAGATCAATAAGTTGATGAACCGGCTTTTCTTATACCTTAGGGATTGGAAAAGTCAGGTCGTCCCAAGAAATATCGCTGTCTTTAAACCAATATTTGCCCCCACCACTTCGACAAAGTGGTCACCAACAGGTTACTGGCAAACTGGTTCCAGGATACAGCGAACCGGCTGTGCATTCTTGTGAAGGATTTGGCGAATCCGATTACGTTATCCGAACACCAAATATTGCAAGTCGCTCTGATCAAGACTTTTAAAGACATAACAAGAGAGAAGAAATAAGACTCTTTTTTTGGTATATAAAACAATGATTTTAGATTTCTTAAATAGCAATCAAGTGGTGTGTTAATGTACATTTTTTCTATGAAAAGGTGAAACACTCATCCCTTCGGAAAAGACACATCACTTTAGAATGACCCTTTATTTTGAAAAGACACACCACTTTGGAAAGACCCTTCATTTTAAAAAGACACATCACTTTGAAAAGTCACCTCAATTGAAAAGACACACCTCTTGGGAAAAGACAAGTATAATAAACTTTTAAATATCTAACACTACGTTAATAGAGTTGCTTGATCAGAGACACGACAAACGTACTAGGGTCGAACACATGAGCAAAATGGAGAACAGTGAAGCAAATCGAAGTATAAAAGCGACATACTAAGGAATCAAATCAAATGAACCATTCATGCAACAAAATGTCATTTAATAAAACAGTAAAACAAAACATGCAATTAATAAAACAGTAAAACAAAACATGCAAATTCACATTTGAAATTTCGAAGAATATAGCTAGATTTATATACATTAATCTCGACAATTTAAACATATATACCATGCACATCAATAGCAAGAATTCAAGGAAAAACAAGGAATCTTGCATGAGGTTATTCCCTACCTTAATCATTGTTTAATACCCGCTAAAACATGTGTCCGCAAATTCCTCGCTCCACCTAAGTCAAAATCGACTCATAAGTTCCTATGCATGATCAGGCCATCAAAATCCAACTGGGTCATTTTCTAAAGTATCTGATCGGGATCTAACTAGATCTGACGAAGGAAGAATTCGTTCGGTTGCCGTTACTAATTTCAAGTGGCACCCAAGGTTGTTCCTATGCATGATCAGGCCATCAAAATCCAACTGGGTCATTTTCTAAAGTATCCGATTGGGATCTAACTAGATCTGGCGAAGGAAGAATTCATTCGGTTGCCGTTACTAATTTCAAGCGGCACCCAAGGTTGTTCCTTCCAGTGGCACTTGAAGTGGCACTTTCAAAAGAGAGTTAAAGTCGTTACATTTAAAAGGCACCTAAAGTCGCCCGAGCAAGGAGTTAAAGTCGCCCGGCGGCTTCACTGCAAAACCCCAAAACGTCACTTAAAGTCGCCGGGGCGATGTCTGCCCGAAACTTTTTGCTTGCAAAGATGTCCGGACGATGTCCGCCAGGACAATCCTTGAAATCTTAGCATGCGGCCTCAATTACCACTACTTAGTAATAACACTTGGATTCTCAAACCTGACGTATGCGCTAAGAGGGCTTCCTTTATTAGATTTCCTAGCATGCGAAGGTATACGTCACGCCGGCGACGGAACAACGCCGTCGGAATGCTGATTCCACGATCCACTCAAGTACTCTTGTCTTGATCGAACATACCATAGAGCGTATGGTTCTAAAGATAGTAGAGAAGGATATCGCTTTGAGGCGGAAGGGTTTCGGATGAAAGGGTCAGATTTTAGTAGAACCCAAGCAAGGAGAAGGGCAATGGCTCTCTCTTCCTCTCCCGGTTCTCCTTCACACTTAGCTGGCTCTTCACAATGCAAAATGATTTGTATGGTGACGTGAAAGAGTGTTTAAATAAGAAGCTTGGATTGGGTGTGTGTCACACATACACGCACAACATGTATAAAGGCCATCCCTTTGTCCCTATTAGAATGGGCCTAAGTACTCAGTTTCAAGTGGGCCCTGAATCAACTCCTAGTCTAGACGGGTCTAGGCTGCAAGTGGGTTCTCAACGGGTCTTATATAAGTGGCCAATTACTAACACATGTTCTCAAGGTGGCCCCAACAGAGATTTAAATTCCCACAATTTAGACCCAAGATAGGTCTGGTTCCCAACGCGGTCTGTGGGTTTAGGTCCCAATGGGTCTCAATCCAAATGGTACCCATATGGGTTTCAAGTGTAATATTCTCCTATGGGTCTCAAGGGGTCATTGTCTGAACGACATTTTTTTTTTTTTCTATTCAAGGTCTCGTGATTTGCAACCCACCTATCCAAATTTCACCCGTGTGACATTACGTGTGACATTACACGGTGTCACATCCTCCCCTTTTTATAAGAATTTTCGTCCTCGAAAATTAGAGGAAGTAATCCGGGAAAACAATTAATTTGTTAACTCCTGCTAAGATTTAAAGGATGCTATTGATCCTACAAAGTTTTAAAGGATGCTATTGGACCTTTTACTAGGAATTTGATTACTAGTGTGTCGAAGGTTCCGAAGGTTTCACTGTCCATTATATTGTGAACCAAAGACAAATAGTGTATTGAAAAGTATGCCTATCAGTGGTTTCTACCTACAGCAGATGATTAACAGAAAGATCACATCCATGAAACAATTATACGTTCTTATTAGATCATTGCAAAGGTGTACAAAACTCAACATTTAGGAAAAATTCATGCTATTACTAATATCTATTTTCTTTGAACTTCTACCATCAGCACAAGATTTCCAGTGATGGAAAATGTGAATTGCAAGGATGTAATAGAGTTACCTGGCGTTAACTAGCATTTTACTAACAGATTTGCATGATAGGATTAGTAAAATAATTAGTGTAACGGACAGTGCAAATAAGCGTGCTATTGAATTTTAGGCTCACCTGGCAGATCTGCGGCCTGCTCCTCGCTATGCCTCGGTCCAGAGGTCAAAGGACCAGCACCCGACGTGGGGGCTCTCCAAGTAAAGCTCGAGGTGTAGACTGAGGTGTGCATTCCCAGGTAAGACAGGTGGGTCAGGGACCGCGTCTCAGACATCAAACGTTTGACCAAGGTCAAACCGGTCTAAATAATCATATCATCGTCGAAGGTCAATAATTCTACGTTAGCCAAAAAATCATAAGTGTTACATCCCTCCCCCCCTAAAGAATTTTCGTCCTCGAAAATTGACGTGAGGTACGGTTGCTTGGTAGGTCTGAACCAAATCGATGACATTCTCCTCAAGAGTCCATGATACAACATTTTTGAAAATAGGGTCATTACTTACGGGGGAGGGGTCTAATGCACGAGATGTTCGACATTAAGGTCAATATGTCAAATGGACAGGGTAGGTCAGATTGGTATGTTCGTGGTTAGACAGCTATGAAATTTGATTATCCTCCTACAAGTAGCCGCAGTGTTCTTATGTCTTTTATGTGTCCTGTCATTAGATAAGCATTCGACAAATTGTCTATGCTCACTTATCTCTCACTAACCATAACCTAATTCAGAATCCAATATAGTGAAAATAACCAAGGTGTGTCATTTTCGGCCACAACATTTAAATCTTTCATCGAAGTGCCATCATCTGATTACCTTAACCATTAATCCGAAGGGAGTTTATCCCTAGAACAATTCTGGATCATTGCCTACCCATCTTATCCATTAACCCCAAGAGAGTGTTTAAACCATTGATTACTTAATTCGGCCGCTGCTCTAAGTATCTCCAAAAGTTAACTACTAACAACAAAAATTTGATTTGCCAGGGTCACGGCTACCATTCATCAAAATAGAATTCAGAAGGTTAGATTATGATGGACAATGGCCTGATGGAGATTTGCGTAAAAGCCCCCTGATATATGCGGGAACTCGCATACGTTCATGGAGTCTCACCACTGTAACTCAAGCATAGCGCTCTAGCTGGGAAACTAATTAAGGAACTTGTTTGAATTCAAAGTACTCATAATCGACTTGCATCCAATGGATATTTCCGGATGCGTTCGATGGCCGATCTGAGCTGAAATATGTGTTGCCGAGATTTGCAAATCGCTTCCAGAAAGACGCGGCAGCCTCATGACACAAGTGTAAGGGGAAGGTTTACCGTAAACGAAAGTAAGGTTACCGGTGCAATTGTATGTGAAGACAGTTATGAGATTACTTCGGTATGATTTGATCACAATCGTGTGTATGTGGAAACTAGGACTGGTGTTCGTTTTCTCCCAAGTTTTCAGTGTTTTCTTTCTTGTGATTCATTGACCCTAAATGCAAGATATCAATATTCAACTTGGTAGTAATGTAGATTTGTTAGAACTGTTTTCCCTTCAATATTTGATAGTTCTAGTGATTATTCTTCTGAAATTTGTAAATTTCCTGTCAGTAGGGTATTATCCTGCTCTTCAAACCTTTAAGTTCAATTTCTCGTAGTCTCTCGAATAGTTTACTCGAAATTTACTACTCCCTCTAACCATCAATAATTCGTCTAAGCATCGATAACTGTCACGACCCGAAATTCTACCCCATCCCGAGGGCCTAGAATTCCGAGTTATGACTCGCACATATCCCGGATATGCTAAGCGGACATACACCTAATCAGAGTTCTCGCGCAATAATGGTTCCACGAAATCCGTGAAAGCCAACACATAAAGGTGAAAATAAAAACAGTCATAAATAATGAATAAATGTGATAGAATCAACAAATCTACCAATAAAACATAATTCGAAGTTGGAGACAAATCTGATAAAGGAAATCATAAAATTATGATAATAATAGGGATCCAATCTACTACCAAGTCTGTAGCGATCAATATCCAGCACTCGGATCGAAATCAGCACCGTAGCCCTCCTGGTACTCAAAACTCGCGGGATCAATGAAATCAGCGTCAGCCGGATCTGGATGACCGACGTCTACTCCACTAGCGTAATCACCTGCAATTGTTAGATTATCGTGGGATGAGTTTACTCAGTCACGTAAACTCAGTGGGATACACCACCAATCAATCCCATACTACTCAGGTGCATTGTGGGTGCATCTTGTGAGTGATAAATATAATATGTCAAAGCAGATAGCAAAAGAATGAAAAAATCACATGCATATTGTAATGCTCATATCATAAATGCAAGACTATGATCTAGACACTCGTATCCTAACGTACCTTACCATATCTCATAACATATCCTACCATGTCTTATTATTATTCTCGCACATAAATGCATGCATCATGAGCGTAACTAACATACTCGTAAAATCCTAAACGACCTGTGCCAGAGTCGCTGCTCAAGCTACCATGGGAGGGTCAACATAGTATCATGCCACCATATCATAACGCCCTCGTGTCATACTCATACTCTACCATCCAGCCAATGGGGAGACATAATGGCCAAACTCACTCATGACACACTCATACTCATAATCTCTCCTAGAGATCCGTCTTGGCTGAAAGACGTTGTTGCCCTTACGGTGGCTACGCAAGGAATGGCACGTACAGAGACTTAAGTTCTTTATCTTTTGCTGGCCTACACAGCGATGTCTTATTATCGTACTCGTATCATAGCTTATCTTATCTCATACTCATATCTTATCACACTCTTATACTTAATCCTAGGACAAACTATAGTGGGGCAACTTTCCTAATTCACGCTTCCCAAGAAAAAGGTTCCGTAGTAACATGGATGTACTTCGTGTGACAGCCCATACTATCATAGAGGCGTTGCATCCGTACATGGACGCTAATATTCCGAGTTTCACGTGATCGTAGAAGAAACTTCACCACAGGCAAAGCCTATGGTCGAACCTCATAACTTAACTCATAACTCATACTATCATATTTGAACTCGGGGTGATCGGATCGCCGTATATGCCACCGTATACGAGGTTACACTGAATTCACAGTCACCCGACTCGTCATGGGTCCCATTCCATCATGAGTTGTAAGGCATGTGAATACGGTGTATTTCTCGCTTCGATGTCATCTCAGCGAATCACCACGCCCAAGCATAGGCATGATCTCATACACTCTCGTACTCATGATCTAACATATCCTAACTCATATAAATTGATTAAATTACAAATACAAAAGTATCACACATATAGAATAATTTACACTTAGATTTTGGTTATATTTATATTTATATTTATTTACATACCACACCAATGTAATTATAGAATAGGGTTATAAGTATGATTTCGATAATCGTAAAGGTCAGAGTTCGGTTTTATAAAGACATCGAAGTTCTAACACTTTATGTTATCGAAGTGGTCGCGTTGAAGCGATAAAAGCGAGACTTTTATATATTATTATTTATCATTATTAAATGCCTAAATTAAATATTATTATTTTTAAAGTTAAGTACATCACGACCATCGATCGCAAAGTGCAAGTGCACTAAATTTTTTTTGGTCGTGTAAAAGTGAAATTTTTGTGTGAAATTTTTGTGTGAATTAGGTCGTCTATTCGGATGAGAATCGATCGATTGAAAAAATGAAACCGATAGATCAGATTTAATAAGGTGTAAGTTGTCGTTTGGCTCATGATTGATTGGTCGATTTTAATAGGTCAATCCATCGATAAAAAAAAAACTAATTGGGCTCTGACATGGGATACTACTACTCATATATCTTATAAGATAATTTTATAATATTAAAATAAGGTAGTAACCAAGTACATTTATTTTATATGATAATAAAATATAAGTATATAATATTTATTAATTTTATATTACTATCTAAAATCACTTTCTCTTTAAATATATTATAATATATTGTAAAAGATATTTTAATTAATTTAATACCATCCTATGAAATGAAATCAGATGGGCTGATCTAAATCAGATGGGCCAAAGTCCAACATCGAATGGGTCAAAGTCCAACATCAGATGGGTCATGATCCACGTCAGATGGGTCACGGTCCAACATCAGATGGGTCACGATCCACGTCAGATGGGTCAAGATCCAACATCAGATGGGTCAAAGTCCGACATCAGATGGGTGACGGACCAACACTAGATGGGTCGCAGTCCAACATCAGATGGGTCACGGTCCAACATCAGATGGGTCACGATCCACATCAGATGGGTCAAGATCCAACATCAAATGGGTCAAGGTCCGACATCAGATGGGTCATGGACCAACACCAGATCGGTCGCAGTCCAACATCAGATGGGTCACTGTCCAACATAAGATGGGTCACAGACCTCCAACATCAGAATCCCACGTGGCAACCTAAGTATGAAGTTGTCTAACGCTTAAGTTACTTATTTAGTGCTAACTCATCCTCTCTATCGACCATATATATATTACCTCCCATGGGAGAAAATTCAAACTCCATCGTTGGGCATTATAAGGTGATCCCGTGGTAGGCTCTCTAGTTTTAGAGTCAATACTCAATTGAGACCTCATGATATTAATAATAATATTACTTATTAAAATTTGATCACGCCTACATGATTTATATCGTTTGAAAATTATAGCCTTGGGAAATAATTATATATGTATATATTTTTTTGTTTTGATAAGTAACCGCAAGATTTATTGTTGCCTGCTAATATAAATGTAGTCACTTCTTAATTTTTATTGTATAGAGTCTTATGTTAAAATAATCTATGTAATATCTCTTTCCTTAAAACAAGGTCTTAGATACTACATGGGACCTTTTGTAAATGCTGGACTTGGAAATATGTTTAAAATAGGTCATGGGTCTATATATAAATGCTTAGTTTCTAGAAAATATAAAATATTATAAAAATTTTAAGGAAATTATAGGTTTAAATCATGGTTGCGTAGATTTTTAGTTTGAACTCAGATTCACGATTTTATAATGTTCATAAAATGTCTTTTACTAGAGGGATGATGGAATAGAGTATTAATCATTTGTGTTATTTTTAATTGTTAAAATAACAAAGTATAAAAAAAATAATAACATTAACAATTAGAAAAATAATTATGACTAAATTACAAGCAATCACATCTAGGGCAAAATCAATAAAATTAGATTATAAGCAATCACATTTAGGGCAAAATAAATAGGACTAGATTATAAGCAATCACATCTAGGGCAACATCAATAAGATTAGATTATAAGCAATCACATTTAGGGCAAAATAAATAGGACTATATTATAAGCAATCATATTTATGCTAACCACTTTACTCATTTTAAAATAATATTATAAAGAGTAAAATAAAGTTTATTTTATTTAGTCCGTCGATACGCGATCGAACGTATCCTACGTGACAGGATCTGAGAAGAATGAGATGGATGGATGGGTACCCATCTCTTGAAGTGTGACCGATAGATCGACGACGATTAGGGCGATAGAGATCGGCGTCCACACGATGATCCGTCCATGATTACGCCGCCTTCTTCCACCACGATTTGACGGCAGAAAAACACCACGGTGTTCTTTGTGGAAGAATACACAAGAAATTTAAAAGAGATTTGGGTGTTTTTAAAGAAGGGTGGCCAGAGAAGAAGATGGAGTGATGGCTAGGGTTTTTAAAAAGAATTCTTATAATAATGATTTAGGGTTCTCCGTAACTTTCTTATTTATAATATATGGGCATTAATTCAGTGCTAAACGGTCGCACCAAATAAGGGTGTATAGGCTTTTACTTCAAAGTTTAAAATAAAGGTTCAAAACTCACGTAGCAAGGTTTGATCCTTAGACCTCTTATCTGTATCCAAAGCCTTTCAACCACTAGGCTACAACACAACTTGTGTCAAATAAAGACAATTTTAAATATAATACCTCTTTAAAATCAAAATGTGTATTTTCTCAACTAGGGTAGGTTCCGGTGTAGAGCACTAACACCATGCAAGGTATAAAACACAATCTAACACCAATAAAAGAAAGTTCAAAAATTCGGGTTGTTACAATAACCCTTAAAATTTCGTTGCAATAATTTGCCATTGTTGCTTCTTGTTTCCCTTGAAGCTTTTGCAATAGAAGGTAGAAAATCGTATACCTCAAAATCGGAAATCGTCTCAACTAAGTTGTTCATATAGACACCATCTTTGCGTTTTTGAATAAACTCGACTCTATCGTGTAAGTGCTTTCCATTAGATGATAATCCATAGATAAACTGCATTTGTGTGCAGTGTCTATCAAGGTACCTAGTTTGTATCGACAAAATAGCTACCTAAGTACATGTGAAAAGTACCAAAACTTCATGTATGTGAACTAATTAGGAGTGCATATGGCGATATTGCGATATTCTTAAAATGTGAAAATGAAAATAAACTCCAAGGATGTTTATCAACTGGTAATAAGTAACATTCGATAACCAGTAATGAAATTATACCTTGGATGTCTCCGTTTGATGTGTCGGCATCCTGTGCTTAGATGGTATGATTACAACCCTGAATGGTAGGTTGAGAAGGCTCCTGAGTCGCTGTAGACATCATCTTTTCCATTTTCACTTCGGGACAATCTTTTACCCGATGTCCTAACATGCCACACTTGAAGCATGCCTACACTCCTTCGTCTTATGCGGCTTCCCACACTTTACGCACAATGCTATCAGAATGAATGAAGAGGCGCATGAAGTTTGTGGAACTCCAGATGCTCCCATTATAGTAGGGTTCGAGGGACGAATGAAGAGGTGAGTGAAGGTGTAGATATAGTCGGTTTCGGATAGACACCTTGAGTAGGTTGTTGAGACGCGGGTGTTGTCTTCTTTGTTTTCGCCGTAGGACAATCTTTTATCAGATGTCGTAATCTGCCACATCTGAAACACTCACCTGTAGCCCACCTACATTTCTCCGTCTTGTGCTGCATTCCACATCGTGAGCATGACTCAATGAGTGCGGACAAAGAAGTGCGTGACTCAGATGTCTTCTCCTTGGCATGCGCGGTCCTAGATTTTTTGCGAGGTGCCATATTGATCTGTCAAATGAAACAAAGGTTCCAATTAATAGTTATTGTGATCATCATGACCCCATGTCTTGACAAAATCTATCATCCTAACTTGGATCCTAAAGGCATACTTCGATCACAACTGATCAAGTATTTCAGTCAAACGTGGTCGCAAAGATCCAGAACCTATGCTCTAAACTTAACCTACTGCTATAACTTTGATTCCCTAGAAGACCTAAAGCCTAGGCTATGATACCACCTGTGACAGCCCAGATTTCCTTACCTAAAATCTTCGCCACCTAAAATCTTCGCCGTCAAATCGAGCATGATCTGAATTACAGTGATACTATGATATCGAAATGCGATCACCACTTCACAACAGCTCGATCTTTTCACATAAATGAATTGGAAGGATCGAGCCGTTCATTAAGGTAAAATAGAAACTTCTATCTAATATAAAACACTGTCTAATAAATAAAAATCACCGGTGATGGCCGACATCATCTAAACAGTGGTGTACAAAAGTCTACACAAGAGAGGAACCTCCCAAAAATCTAATTCTACCAACCTACAAGAAGCTTGGACTACCAAGTCCAAATCTCAAAATCCAAGACAAATCCACCGATCAATGGTAAAGGAGACGACACAAGCTCCGGATCTCACTCGAGACCTACACCTTGTTGCTGCGCGATTTTTCTGGGTTCCTTCCGGTCCCCGTTGAATCAGTGGCCCAATTTTGTCCAAGTGGACTCTGGCAATGCGGTGTTTGGAATGTTGGAAATAAAAAAAAAAGGGGTATTCTAAGAAGATTCCTAGTATGTTGCGACCGCCAGCTACAGATATTTAACGACGCTGCAACACGTCAGTGATCATGCTTTAAAGCAGGGTAGGCTACTTCTTTACTGAATCGCCCGCCTGCGAATATTAGCAGCTATGGCTCTTCTTTATAGTTTAGATAATTTAGTTTTCCTTTCTTTCCTTATTATTGTGACAATTCTACTTGGCTTAAATTCCCTAGTTCTACTGTGAGTCTAACTGTGTGAATTTATTATAGTGACCTAATCTAATATTCTAATGTCCTATTAGGAGTCTAATTAGTTTAGTATTTTTAATCCTATTGAAAGTCTAATTAATTAAGTCTCCTAATCCTACTAGGAGTCTAATTGGTTAAGTCTCCTAATCCTATTAGGAGTCTAGTTAATTTTAATATTTTTAATCATGTTGAAAGTTTAATTAATTTAGCTTCCTAACGCTACTAAAAGTCTAATAAATTAGTCTCTTAATCGTACTAGGAATGCAAATATCTCAATTCTAACGGAACTCTAATTAAATCAGGCATACTAATTATACTGAAATTCTAAGTAAAGCGGATATATTAGTTCTACTGCAATTCTAACTAAAGCAAGTATGCTAATTTGACTGAAATTATAATTAAAGCAAATATACTAGTTCTACTGAAATTCTAATTGAAATAGAGGGCTAATTCTACTAAAACTCCTATTAGAGCAAATAAATTGATTATATTAAAAAAATCTAATTAAAATAAAGGAACTAATTTTATTAGAATTATGATCAGAGCAATAAATTGATTATACTAAAATTTTAATTAATATAAAGGAACTAATTTTACTAGAATTTTGATCAAAGCAATAAATTAATTATACTAAAATTCTAGGAAAATAACGAAACTGATTTTACTAATTCTAGTTAAAGCGAGGAATTAACTTTATTAAAATTCTAAAAAAAGGAGGTTTTGGGCCCACTATGCTGAGGATTGGCCTCGTTCTGACTACCCTCCATAAGCTCCCTTGGGCAAATCGGGTGGCTGAGGTTAAAAAAAATTGGATTTTTAGATTATAATATTATTTTTTTGATTTTTAGAGTCGATTTTGGATTATAATTATGGATCTAAATTAAGAATTGGGATTTTAGAAATATTGAATTAAGGAATTAAAACTAGAATTTGAAATCTAAGGACTAAATTCGGGTCTAAAATAAAAAAAATCAGACCTTATGATTAAGGACTGATTCAATAAACTAAGAACTAGAACCAGAGATTAATGATAGGACTGGAAATTAATATTTCAGAACAAAATTAAAGTCTAGGTTGGTGATTAGGCCGTCAGATTAAGGACTGGCTCTAGAATCTGAGGAGTAGAACCAGGGATTGAAATTACAGTCTAAAAAGGGTGCTACGGTCTAAGACTAAAAATTTAATACTAATAATTAAGAAAACCTAAATTTAAGAACTAAAATTAAAAGGGTTAAAACTAAAAACTAGATTTTTACCTAAGGCCGGGGCTGTGGAGAGGAATCTCAAAAATTCGAAGCATGAATCTCGAAATCATGGCTCTGTTTCTCTATGTGTTCGTTCTCAGAATTCTCCAGTCTCGAAATCCCAATCTTCTTAAAAAAATTCCGTCCTCTCCAACCTCTCTGGGTCGAATTAAAAAAAAATCTTTTATATTTTTTCCAATTAAACGCCCTATTTCAGGTGTTTAACTGGATTGCCGGCCGGTTGCCCGGTGCTTACTCACTTTGAGTCGTTCACAGACTCAGTGAGCGACTGGTTGACTGGCTCAGTCGAGTTTCCTAGTTATAATCATGTTAAGACTAATTATGCGCCTGGTGTGGGGTGCGCAATCCGATTAAGTACTTCGTTTTAAGCGCTTAATATAAGAATCTTAGGGGACAAGGACTGTGGGGCTAGGTCGGGCATAAGCTAATTGCGTGCTAGTGGTGGGGAGCTCAATCCGATCATGCGTTTCATGTGGGGAACGTAATCAAGTCTCGAGGTGGTCTGGGAAAAGGAAGTCTGGTCTAAATGGAGAGTGATTGTACGTTCGTGGTTTACCATGCAATTGAATTACGTGCATGGTTTTAGGCGCGTAATTCGGGGTTATTTGGGTCTAGGTCTGGCCTGAAATGCAGGACTATTGTTTCAGCCTGTATTTCAACTGCATACTATTGTTTCAGTATATAGTCTCCCTACGTCGGGATATGAGCCACAGAGCTATTATTTCAGCCTGTGTTCAACCATGTACTATTTTTCAGTGCATGGTTCCCAATTTAGGGTTAGGGGGTCTAAAATGTCAGACTATTGTTTCAGTTTTCATCTTGAGTATATACTATTGTTTCAGTATATAGTCTCCCTACGTCGGGATCTGAGCCACAAAACTATTGTTTTAGCCTATGTTTAGCCATGTACTATTGTTTCAGTACATGGTCCCTACATTAGGGTCATGGGGCTTGAGCCATAGAGTTATTGTTTTAGCCTGGGTTCAGCCATATACTATTATTTTAGTCTATGGTCCCACATTAGGGTTGTGAAACTTCCAGAGAAGGTGAGTCCTTTTTGAAAAGTCACGGGCAAGGTCAAAGGTTGATCGAATAGATTTGTATATTCCGAGAGGGCAAAATGGAGGTATCTACAGATGCCACTCTTTGGCTCGCTCTTTCGAAGTAAGAACGCGACGAAGAAGTAGACACCCCTCATTCGAGGTGCCTTCTCGTTTCTCTTGGGAATTCACAAATGTGAACTGGGGATGCTGACATGATATATTTGACTTTCTTATCTATCAACGCAAGCTAAAATGGAGCATTCGGGGACCCATTGATAGTTGTTGAAATGTGTGTTCCATGCTGTGGATGCCTAGGGGCGATCCCGTCAAGTATCGCGACCCGCTGTCATAGACAGTCGATGGGGGAAGTCAGCGTATCCTATTTCGTGGGTGCAAGGGGCATCCTGTCGCGTGGCGCGACCTGCTGCGAGTGGCAGTCAAATGGAAAGGAGAATCACCATATCCTAATTTGTGGGTGCAAGGGCCATCCCGCCGCATGTCGCGGCTTGCTGTAAGAGGCAGTCAAACAGAGGGATATGACGCAGTCGAGGTACCAAAGAGCGTCATACAAATATCCATAAATAAGTTCCAAAGACTGATAATAAGGTACAATATCATGCAATGTCGAAGGCTTTCACAAGTCATGTCAGACCGGGTGCATCATTGGTCACACCAATGCACGTCAGGTGTTCCTTTTCTAATAGGTATTTATAAGTTCTTAGATTAAATATACTCTTTTTTCGGTTTCCCAAGGGAATGGCCGGTTTGGGCTGGTAATTGAGGTGAATTTTGGTAGGTACAGGCTCTGTATTTAATTTTATTTGATTTCTTTTATTATTTTTTTGTTTATTTTGAAAGTAAAAGATTTTTGGTTTTGGAAGTCGAAAGGTTTTTTTTTTTGTTTAAAATTTTGGAATTTTTATCTTAAGATCAATTCGGTGGTAAATCTTCCAAAAAGGTGGCTTCCAAGGTGTTGCTGAGCTGATCCATCGGTATGGAATTTGGGGACCCGACCGTTTATGTGGTTGTCAAGACGACACTTGGCATGTCAGATACTCCGTCTAACCTTCTCAATGTAGGTTCTATGGACTCAGAGTACCGGGATTATATTTTCAAGATCGCCTCTCGGACCTATGATCTTGGGACAATGGTGATCGGCCCTCCCAAAGCTTAAAGATAGGGAGTAGGGGTGTGTGTGCATTTTTTTATCCATTGTGTGTGCACATTGTATATACAGGGGGTATGCTCTTAGTGACAGATGTAAAAAGAAAAGAAATTATATATATATATATATATATATATATATATATATATATATATATATATATATATATATGAAGATTTTTGGTTTAGATGTACCTGATTGGCTCATTTTCTTTTGATTACCTCTTGTATTTGCCTTTTACCTTTTTTTTTAGCGCCATCAGCCGTCATCAGGACTTGGATGCTTCTTGAGCTGGCCTGGTGATGGTTGAAAGTTTCTTTGTATTTGCATATGTCAAGGTAACACTATCAATAGTTTTTGTTCTCCCCCTTGCTAGTTGTCAAGGGGGGCGTGTGTCTCAGACCGGAACCTAGTAGTAAAAGTGGATATGTACTTTTTTTTTTCCTCTTTTTTTTTCTTTTCTTTTTTTCTTTTCTTTTTTTCTTTTCTTTTTTTTTTTTCTTTTTTTATTATTTATTTTTAAAGTGAAAATAATACAACAGGGAAAGAAAATAACTAAAAATAAAAATAAAAATGTCCCAGTGCAGGAGCGTGGTAGGATTAGTAGTATAGTATCTTTGGTAGCATTCTCCGGATGATAACTTTGTTATTTTGCATCCTCTTTGTGGACGAGTCGGCGCTTCTAAGGTGATTCTCCTTCTGATAAAAAAAAATACCCCAGTGTGTAGATGCAATGGAGCTTTTCTAGATTTTAGATAAGCACTTTGGGTCTATAAGAAGTCCTGGGTATTTGGTGAGTTAGTTTTAAGGAAAAGTTCATCAGTACTGTCATCAAACTAGGGGAGGTCATTTTGAATATGCCAGTTGTATATCGGGGTCTATGCTTGGGTGACGGACATCCTATCCCGTGGTTATCAGGGAGAAATATAGTAGGTATAGTAGGTGATTGCATTAGTCATCATTCATCAATTTTTGGTTTCATTCCTAGGAGTATCCTATAAGGCCTCTGATTTATCATTCGAAAAAAATAAAATAGAAGAGGGGTGTAAGGATCAGTGATGTGGGGAATAGTTTGTATCTAATGCATTGCAAAAGGGATGAGTAACAATCTTCTTCTCAGAGGGATACGGGGTGTCATGATCAAGCTCTTCGTCATGTTTTGAAACCATCAAAATCTCATATTTGATGGTTAGCAGGAGTTTGTCCTCCTCCTGCCACCTTATGACAATATCTAATAGTATGGGGACATCAGGGAGGCCCTCACAGGTTACTTATACACTTCTAGTAAAGTTACCAGAGATGTCCTCACGACCTGCTTTTGCTTCCCTAAGCTCATTGACTTGTTCATTCATCGTAATGCTCTCACTCGATTTTTGATATATGTATTTTTGAAAGTATCCTTCTAGTACAAGAATAATGAGCCTTGATTGAACCTGACATCTTCATTTTTTTGCTCCAACGTCTCCTCTAATGGCGGGGAAGGGAAATGAGGATTGAGTATTACATATACTTTTGAAAGAGATTAGGTATGTCACTAGTCCTTTAATCAGATTGTCCAAATAAGAAAGTGGACGATAAATTGGAGGTCTTAAGGATATTCTGAGAATTAATAATGTACGACCAATGAATGGGTTGTGACAACTACGGGGGTGATAAAATATAAGTATTTAACCATGGGATATGATGATCACAGGGCTAAGGGTAGTATTTTCTAAGGTACATGGCGTTCCAAGGGCTAGGGAGTTCTTCCCCGTCTTAGTTCACCAGCTTGTATGCATTCCAGGGTATGCTGCTGTTATAACATAATGGCCTTCCCAGTTCGATTTCAATTTTCCTTTTGGATGGGCGTGCTTGGAAGGCATGATTTTCTTTAAGAGTAATTCTCCAATATTAAAAGTTCATTCGAGGACTTTCTTATCATAAGCCCTGGCCACTCTCCTCTGATATACCTAAGCTTGATCAGCTATCCTTAGACATGTCTCATCAAGTTGCTCTAGCTGCGTGAATAGGGCAATTCTCCTCTCGTCTAAGAATAGCTCACCATCGAGTTGAATACATAAGGATCGTACTTGTATCTCATATGGTAGGACTACCGCCATCCTGTAGGTAAGGAGGTAGTGAGTTTGGCCACTGGCCGTACGAATAGAGGTCCTATAGGCCTAGAGTGCTTCTGGTAGTCGTTCAGGCCAGTCGGATCCATTGCTCGTCTCTATTGTGTATTTCAGAATTCGAATTAGAGTTTTATTTGTAGCTTCTACTTGTCCATTTCCTGGAGGGTAGAATGGTGATGAGTGGCATAAATCGATGCCGAACTTCTTGCATAACTTCTTCGTCATCTCTATAATGAATTACGGTTTGTTGTCGGTGATAAATATCTTGAGTACTCCAAACCTGGTGATGATATTTCGAACGATAAACCACATGAGTGTCAAAGCGATGATTCTGACGTAGGATTCAGCTTCTACCCATTTGGTGTAGTATTCGATTGTCGTAAGTCTGAACACGTGCTTATGAGTGTTCTAAACTGTGTCTGTAAAAGGTTCAATGACATTGAAGGCCCACATAAAAAATGGCCATGGCGAGGTCATAGTGTTTAATGCAACTGATGGAGCTTTGATAAGTGCAACGTGTTCTTGGAATTATTTATAGAATTGGACATGGAGGTGACAATCTCTTATCATTGTCGGCCAGAAGTAGCCCTGTCGTATGTTTGATCGACAAGTTTCTGTCTACCGGCGTGGGGGCCACAGGCGGTAGCTTGTGCTTCTCAGATGATGTACTGTAATAGCCCAAAAAATCACGCTAAGCTATGACCTTGGGATCTGTGCCCGATCGGTCATAGGTTTGACCAAATAGAAGTTCAATAGTTAGCATAGAGGGTAATGAGCGGATGTGATGTGATAGGTTGCGTAGCTATGTGGGGTGTGTTGTGAATCTGAAGTCACATACACCTATTGAGGTGCATGTGCTCAACACACAAGCTAGGGGGGGATAAAAGGGTTTAATAAACCTAAAATCAATAGCTTGGTTGTTGAGAGAGAAGTAAAGAAGAGAGAGAGAGGAGTAAAGAGAGTGATAAAGCAAGGAGTCATTGTGGGTGATTGGAAGGGGGATTCAAGTATTAAAGAGGTCGATTTTGCTCAAGGAATCCGCTAGAAGCAAAGCTGGAACCCTAGCCTTCCAACCACTTGATTTGAAATCAATTTGAGATTGATTCAAGGTAAACTTTTTTGAATGAAATGCATAGATTGTAGAGGTTAGATTGTAGTTGAAAATGGTGTAAATCATAGGTAAATGGTTTAGAAAAGTAGAGGAAAAAGTGTGGAAAAAAGATTGAGAAGAACAGCCAAAAGGGGGCTCAATCTGACAATTTCGATTAATCAAAATTGGGTTTCGATTAATCGAAATTGGCCAAGAAGTTGAAAAGTCAGTGGACCCCGATTTCGAT
This sequence comes from Chloranthus sessilifolius, assembly GCA_021018995.1. Taxonomy (NCBI): domain Eukaryota; kingdom Viridiplantae; phylum Streptophyta; class Magnoliopsida; order Chloranthales; family Chloranthaceae; genus Chloranthus; species Chloranthus sessilifolius. The sequence goes on from CM037592.1 coordinate 7,934,567, forward strand.
TAATCGAATTGGAGTTCGATTAATCAACTTTGGATTTCGATTAATCGATTTGAGTATCGATTAATCGACTGGGAACCTCCAGTGGACCCCAGGGGGCTGGAGGAAATGACTTGGGGAAAATCGACTAATCGAAATGGGATTTCGATTAATCGATTTCAATTTTCGATTAATCGATTTGGGATCGATTAATCGATTTTAGAAACTCGATTACTCGAATTGAGAATCGACTTGGCTGAACAGAGATTTTCGATTAATCGAATTAGGATTCGATTAATCGAATGAAAATCTTGATTAATCGATTTGAGAATCGATTAATCGATATCGACTTTTGATTAATCGATTTTGGAAATCGATTAATCGAATCAGATTCGATTAATCGATTTTGGAGTTCGATTAATCGACTGAGATAAATAATGTTAACTTTTGAGTTTGACTTTAAGACTCTTGGAGGGTCTTGGACCTTCTTTATTGCATCCTTTGTGATGTGTTTCACCTGTTATGTGGTACCATAGGTGGTACGTGTGAACTAATGCACAAGGAGCCACGTGGGACCTTGATGCGTTGAGCAAACGAAGACTTGAGGTAGGGAACACCTTGAACATGTACTTTATTTTACAAGAGCATGTATGTAGTGATATAGAATTCAATTCAAATGTTTTATTGCTTAAGAATTTGTGAAAAGTGTGTGGGTGTGTGTGTGACATCCATAAGAGTAAGTATAATGAGCCATCCCCAGGGGATGATGAAGTGAAGATATAAGAGCATCAGGTGAGATGCAAGTAAATGGATACATCCCAGGGATGTATCCAAGATTGAATCATGTTTGATAGGGCCTAACTGATATAAGATAGCACACTTACACGGTGAATAATTATATGTAAGGCACCGATATTTTTGTTATTTGAGATTTGATAGGTTACCCCACCGACGTGGCGGGATATCCACGACTGACACGGCAGGATATTCGTGACCGATACGGCGGCGAAACCGTAGGCCAGTGCGGAGGCTTATCCGTACATAGTAAGCACACCCCAGGGGTGTTGATTTGAGACAAGTGAAACCCCGCCACCAATCCCCACGGGAAAGGGGCTTGGGTACTATATATTGTATTCCCAGGGAATACGTCAAAAGTGTCTATATAGATGACGATGAAGGGTATCTCATTGGGGCTCGATGCTATATTGCTAGGGGATTACTTAAGTTGAAAGTTTAAGTTTTGCTTTAGGCCTTTTCAGCATCATTCATGAATAAATGAAAACATAAGTGATTAACAGTAAAATGAAATGCTTTTTAACTGTTTTCATCAATAACTGCATAGACACATCATGCATGGCATATCATGGAATATATGTGAGTAATAATTTATATGTTCAACTATGTTTGTTCCCTATTGAGCTAGGATGTAGCTCACCCTATAGACTATACGTCGCAGGTCCACTACTAGCAGCGGCCGAGGCTTCAGGAGACGCTGACCCCGGTGAGTCGGACCTTGCGGCCGGCGAAGAGTTGGAGCCACCTCCTGAGGACTTCTTCTAGAGGACTCCGTTGTGCCACTTTGAGGGCTTTTTGAGAGAGTTTTGTACGGCTTGGTATGTCAAGCCTTGATTTTGTTTAAACCATGTATTTATGGAGTTGGGATTATTCTTTTGGGACGAACCATCCGTGATGATTGCTATCATCGATGGTTCGGATCGGTTCTCCATTCATGCAGAGGCATGAGGGTAGAACTGTCTTTTGTAGAACTGCTTTGATATAAATTTAAATTCCGCAATTTAGTTTATTAATCTATTTAATGCTTGATATACCAATGTTCCGTGCATAGCTAAGGGGCACGGTCAAGATGATCGTGCTGATGGCACGGGTTTCAGGGTGTCAAAATCCGGGCTATCACAGTTGGTATCAAAGCTATTTTCTTTTAGCAATTTTGATAATTGTTCTTTCGTCAGAACATAGGGGCTTTTGCTAACGAAACTTTAGTTTCAAATGTAGCCGCAAATGTCATCTAGAGGAAGAGGCCGACCAAGGGGAGGCCAACAGAGGAGTCTACGTAGTGGAGATGATTACATCTCTCCTACTAATAGAGTGACTTTAGGAGGTACTGAGGCCCTAGGGGGCAGTAGTAGTAGACAACATGATGAAGAGGATCGAGATCGTCAGGATCAAGATCTAAGAGAACAAGAAAGAGTGAGAGAAAGACAAGAAGATAGAGAGGAGCGACAAAGGATGATGCACACTATGGAGACTATGGCAGCTGCCATGGCACAACAACCCGCATCCTTTGCAGCTCATGCGTCAAGAGAACAGCAGCCACCTACACCACCTGTAGGACCTGTGCTGCCTGTGCCCTCATCTTTTACAGAGTTTAGGAGGATGAGACCTCCTTCATTTTCTGGGCAGGCGGACACAATGGCCATTGAGAACTGGCTGATGGAGATGGAGAAAGTCTTTAGCGTGCTGACATGCACGGAAGATGAGAGTGTGAGATGGGCTGCTTATATGTTGGATGGGGAGGCTTGGCCTTGGTGGAAGTCTGTGATACGGACTCGAGCTCAGGAGACCCCAGAGTTGCCTTGGACTTGGGAGGAGTTTGTTGAGGAGTTCAACAAACAATATTTTTCGGATGTGGTGAGGAACCAGCTTGAGATACAATTTTTACAATTAGTGCAAGGGAGAATGACAGTGAGAGAATATGGGGTGGAGTTTCTACGACTTGCCCGTTTTGCTCCGGATTACGTCGCTACTGAAGTGATGAAGTCCAAGAGGTTTCAGCAAGGTTTGAAGCCTGAAGTTAGGGGAGGCGTAGCTCCATTTCAATTGAGGACCTATGAAGAGGTCATGAGTAAGGCATTGGTTGTGGAAGAAGAAAATACAAATAGATATAGACAGAGAGAGCAGCAGAGAGGAGGAAATGAACAAGGAAGGACGGGGGCCTACGAACCGGTGAACAAAAAGCCGAGGTTCGTAGCCCAAAATCAGAGACCACAGTTCCAAGGGGGTTTCGGAAGACCGGCGCAACAACAACAACAACACAAATAGAGGTTTCCATTACTTGCGTCGGGGAGACCTTTTCGTTATGAGAGCCCTGCCATGTCTACTGGCGCCACTGTCACACAGGGTTCTCGTACTGTTTCTTCCGCACCTCGGGAGACTTGCGCAAAGTGTGGCAAGCCTCATAGGACGATGGATTGTAGATTGGGAACTAGGGGTTGTTTCCGATGTGGCAAGGTGGGCCACTTGATCAAGGATTGCCCCGAGACGGATAAGAGAAAGACGGTTTCAGTTGCAGCACCACGACTAATTCAAGCAAGGAAGCCGATCGTTCAGGGGAGAGCCTATGCAGTCACTGCTCAGGAAGCAGGGAACGTGCATGACGTCATCCAAGGTGAGACTCGTTAAAAATTAAAGAAAATTTTCATTTCATTAAAATTTTGGATAGAGAAGGAGCATGCATTAGATATTGTATAGATTTTTTTTTATATATACAAAAGCTGTATGTAAATTAAGGGTGTAAATTGATGTGAAAATTATTGTATGTATGTATGTATACTATAGGTACTTTAAATATATATGAAAAAGGATGCTTCGGTGGATATGACGCTCGAGTGTTGATAGACCCAGGGTCTACCCACTCATTTGTCACTCCACGTTTCGCCAAGAAGATGAAGATTGTTCCAAAGGCGTTGGATTTCGTCCTATCTGTGTCTATTCTGACTGGAGAGTTAGTAGACACGGAGCTAGCTTGTAAATCCATCATTGTAGCAGTTCGAGACTTAGAGGTGCATGAATTGGAAGCAAAGTTGATACTATTAGACATGCAGGGGTTTGATGTGATCCTTGGCATGGACTGGTTGGCGCAGCATTGTGCAACCATCGATTGCAAGAACAAGGTAGTCATTTTCAGACCCAACACAAGAAGATCATTTCGGTTTCAAGGAGTGAGGTCGTCATCTGTGCCACTAATCTCAGCAGTAAGGGCCGAGAAAATAATCAGAAAAGGTTGCAGTGGATACTTAGCTTTCTTAAAGGAGGACAAGGAAGAAAAGAACGTTATTTCTGAGATAGCAGTTGTGCGATACTTCGCCGACGTGTTTCCAGAAGAATTGCCTGGATTACCTCCAGAAAGAGAAGTAGAATTCGCCATTGACTTAGCACCAAGAATGGAGCCTATTTCGAAAGCACCTTATAGAATGGCTCCTATTGAGTTAAAGGAATTGAAGGAACAACTACAAGAACTTATGGACAAGGGGTTTGTTAGACCGAGCGTGTCTCCATGGGGAGCACCGGTCTTTTTTGTCAAGAAAAAGGATGGGTCAATGCGGCTATGCATTGACTATCGACAATTGAACAAACTCACTGTGAAGAACCGCTACCCTTTGCCTAGAATTGACGATCTATTCGACCAGCTGCAAGGAGCAAGGTATTTTTCCAAGATCGACCTGAGATCTGGGTATCATCAGTTAAGAGTCAAGGCTGAAGACATTCAGAAGACAGCTTTCCAGACGCGGTATGGACACTATGAATTCCTCGTGATGTCGTTTGGATTGACGAATGCTCCGGCGTCGTTTATGGATCTGATGAACCGAGTGTTTAAACCACACTTGGACTCCTGCGTCGTAGTGTTTGTTGACGATATTTTGATATACTCCAAATCCAAGACAGAACACGAAGAACATTTGAGGATTGCTCTACAAACGCTACGTGAACACCAATTGTACGCCAAACTCAACAAGTGTGAGTTTTGGTTGGAAGAGGTTAGCTTTTTGGGACATGTCGTCTCAAAGCATGGTGTCACTGTAGATCCAGCAAAGATAGAAGCAGTGGTTAAATGGGAGCAACCAAAGATAGTGACCGATGTCCGAAGTTTTCTGGGCTTAGCAGGCTATTATCGACGGTTCGTCGAGGGGTTTTCAAAGATATCGGGACCTCTCACAAAGCTGACACGAAAAGATTCAAGGTTTGAGTGGAGTGAGGCATGCGAGAAGAGTTTTCAAGAACTCAAAACGAGACGCACTTGGCTCCGGATGTTAGCGATTCCTTGAGGATGGAGGATCGCCCGTGTCTGATGACGCGTCATACAATGGCCTTGGTTGTGTGCTCAACCAACACAAGAAGGTGATAGCTTACGGATCAAGGCAATTTGAAGAACACGAGAAAAATTACCCGACTCATGACTTGGAACTAGCGGCGGTCATTTTCTTATTTGAAGATTTAGAGACATTACTTGTATGGTGAGACTTTTGAAATTTTCACCGATCATAAGAGCCTCCGATACCTGTTTACACAGAAAGAGCTCAACATGAGACAGCGCAGGTGGATGGAATTCCTCAAGGATTACGATTGCTCCATATAATACCATCCAGGCAAGGTGAATGTAGTAGCTGATGCATTGAGTTGAAAAGGTTCAGCTCAGTTAGCTTCTTTGATTTTGGGTATGCACCGATGGAAATTATTGGAAGACCTGGCATCCTACGATGCAAACATTGAGTCAAAGGACACCAGATCCTTTTTGGCTAACATATCAGTAAAGCCAGTGATATTTGAGCATATCCACGATCTACAGATGAAAGATCTGGCATTAACAAAGATTCATCAAGACGTGAGTGAAGGCATTAGGTCGAACTTCTCAGTAAAAGAAGATGGTTCGTTGTTGTTTAAAGGCCGTCTCTGCATTCCGGACAATGCCGATCTAAGACGAACGATTCTTGATGAGGCCCATAAGTCAAATTATGCTATCCACCCTGGTAGCACCAAAATGTATCAAGATTTGAAAAAGAACTACTGGTGGAGAGGATTGAAGCAAGACGTGGCCGAATACGTATCACGGTGTTTGATTTGTCAGCAGGTGAAGGTTGATCACAGACATCCTGCTGGACTATTGCAACCTTTACCAATCCCAGAATGGAAGTGGGAATCGATCTCAATGGACTTCATTATTGGATTACCCCGTATGGCCAAGAGACATAATGCCATTTGGGCCGTCGTAGATCGATTGACCAAATCAGCGCACTTTTTGCCGTACAATACTACATATACGGCAGGAAGACTGGCAGACTTATACATGAAGGAGATTGTAAGATTACATGGGATTCCAAGCAGCATAATTTCAGATCGTGATCCACTATATACGTCCAAGTTTTGGAAGAAATTTCAAGAAGGAATGGGAACACGACTAGATTTTAGTTCAGCTTTCCATCCTCAAACTGATGGGCAGACAGAGCGAGTGAACCAAGTGATAGAAGACATGCTCAGAGCATGCATGCTTGATATGCATGGATATTGGGATGAGTATCTACCGATGCTCGAATTTGCATACAACAACAGTTTTCAAATGAGCATTGGCATGGCACCGTATGAAGCTCTGTATGGACGACGATGTAAATCACCCCTCAATTGGGAGGAAACAGGTGAGAAATTTGTGTTAGGACCAAAACTACTTGAAGATAACGCCACCGTTGTTCGAATTATCAGAGAAAGGTCAAGTCGACAGTAGAGACAGAAAAGTTACGCCGATATGAAGCTGACTAGTGTCGACTATAAAGTGGGTGAGCACGTGTTTGTGAAAGTGTCACCTATGAAAGGTGTAATGAGATTTGGTAAGAGAGGGAAGTTAAGTCCACGTTATGTTGGACCATTCAAAATTTTGGGACGCGTAGGTGAAGTTGCGTATCGCATTGGTTTACCACCACTGTTTGATCGCGTGCATAACGTTTTCCACATATCGATGCTCAGGAAGTACGTGAATGATCCGTCTCATGTATTGGGAAAGCAACCTATAGAGATGTGTGAGGACATGAGCATGACAGAGGAACCAGTGGAAATCTTGGATCGAAAGGAACAAGTACTGCGCACTAAAGTGATTCCCTTAGTGCTTGTTCGGTGGAATAATCATCCAAAAGAAGAGGCTACTTGGGAACGAGAGGCCGATGTGAAAGAACAATATCCAGCCTTGTTTCCAACGACGTGAGAATTCACTGTAAACCACAAACATGTTTGTGAAATCTCCACGATACTTGTAATTCAACGGAAGTTGTGATCAAAGTATGATATAACGAACAGATTTATATATGCATGATCAAGTGTATGCAATTCTATGGATCTACGAACCACTTGATGTCATAAATTGTCAAAAATAATCAAAGAACCAAAGAACTTGAAAAAAAAAAAAATCTGCAGAAATTGGGCAAAATTGATTAATCGATTTGGAATTTTGATTAATCGACTTTGTTCGATTAGTCGACTGGCATGTGCCAGTGACTGGAAATTGAAATGAGAGTTAGAATATACATGGAATGAAATTTCGATTGATCGAGTTATAATTTCGATTAATCGATTTGGGATCGATTAATCGATTTTGGGAATTCAATTAATCGAATTGGAAATTCGATTAATCGAACTGCAAGTTCGATTAATCGAACAAACTGGGAATGTTAGAAGAATTGGGAGTAAATAAATGAAATTTCGATTAATCGAAGCAGTGTCGATTAATCGATTTTGGATTTCGATTAATCGAACTGGATTTCGATTAATCGAATTATTAAAGGGACTTGGAAGAAATTGAAGTCAGACAGACGATTTCGATTAATCGAAGTTAATTTCGATTAATCGATTTTGGAATTTTGATTAATCAAAATAGATTTCGATTAATCGAATACTTAAGGAATTCTGGAAATTTAGAAGTTACTGCACGATTTCGATTAATCGAAGTGAAATTCGATTAATCGATTTTGGAATTTCGATTAATCAAAATGGATTTTGATTAATCGACTGGCTCGCGCCAGTGAGCTCAAAAAACTTAAATTTTTAAACGGATACGATTTTGATTAATCAAAATGTTTTCGATTAATCGAATTTAACTTTCGATTGATCGATTTGGGAAATCGATTAATCGATTTTGCGCGGCTTAACCTAGTTTTGAATCTCGATTAATCGATTCTGAATTTCGATTAATCGAGCCGAGGCCTATATATAAAAATTTGGGGATTTCATTCCCCATTCGAAATCATTTGGCTTGGGATATTTTTGGCGCTTCATCTCCTCCTTCTTCTCCGACCATCCGGCGCTCTAGGGTTGGGATTTTTCATCGATTCGCTTCCACATTCGCATCCAAAACCCACGGTAAAACCCTAACTTCGCTTTTTCCTTTGATTTGAACTAGCTAAACCCTATTTTTCCCTCAAAATGCCGCCCAAAACCTGGTTGTCTTCGAAGAAGGCAACCTCTAAGTTGCCGGTTAGGCGTAAGAACGCCGCGCCACCACCACCTACCCCATCGCCGGTGAGGACTCCATCACCGTCGGCATCGGAGACCACCTCCGGTTCGACGAGCGCATCCTCGCGCGAGTCTTCTCGCGAATCGACCCCAATGCCCCCACCACCCACTAACGTGGTGCAACCAAACGAATGGTGGGCGGCCAAGACCTTTGAGGTCGAGTACATTATCGACCCTACCCTATTCACCGATCCCGATGTGCCGGGTGAGACCCAATGGGCTCGGAACTACCTCAATAATGCCGGTCTCGGCAACCTTCTCAAACCAATCCGGGGTTCTTACTACCCTAGATTGGTGAGACTATTTTACCAGGGGCTTGTGGACGGCCCAACCGACGATGTGATCAAGACCACTATCGAGGGTCGAGACTACACGATCACACGTCGCCACATACACGAGGTGCTCGAGTGCTACCTCGATTTCACCCCCGAGACTACCCTATTTCCACCCTTTGAGGAGGAGCCTCGCTTCGAGGAGGTCATGACCCGCATGACCAATGGCAAGAAGGGGTCAGGATCCTCCATCAAGAGGGTTGACCTTCCCCACTATATGTGGATGCTTGACTCCGTGGTCAAGTGCAACCTCTACCCTATGCGCCACGATACTGAGCGCGTGGAGAAAGTGAAGCAGGCACTTTACTCGGCCTTCTGTGACCGGTGGTTTGACGCCACCCTGCTCATCCTTGAGGGGATGAGATACATAAAGGGCAAGCTGATGAAGGGCAATCTACGGCCCAAGGAGAAGATGCCCTATGCTCGCCTTGTATCGAGCATGTTGGAGTGCTACTCCGACGACCCGTCCTACACCGTCTCTCCTCACGAGGTGAGAGCTAAGGACTGCGTGAAGGCATTCTCTAGGTCTTCATGGGCCCGTAGCTATAACCTACTAAAGCGGACCCTACCGGCTCTGGGTCCCGCTCCGGTAGCCCCAGCAGCAGCAGTAGCACCGCCACCACCCCCACCACCTCAGCAGGACCCACCCGTGGGTGGGGCGCACCCTGTCCTCGCTGAGCCATCCGTGGAGAGGTCTCCCTCTCACACCGCAGCCTCACCGACGCCACTCCGCCAATCGCGCCGCTACACACCCACCTCATCATACCGTGGCCGCCATCCATCCGGTCCTACCATCGAGGACGTGTTGGCTCGCATGGAGGCCAACAACGAGCGGATGAATTGGAGGATGGACTTCTTGATGTTCCACACCCTCCGCTACATCTACCCGACGGACTACCACTGCTATCTCGCTCAGGAGGAGGAGTGGACTGCAGGACAGACCGCCTTCCACAGAGGTCCCGTTTTCCATCCCACCACCGCCACTACTGACCCGACTCCTTCCACATCTACATCCACACCACAAACAGCAGAGGCAGCTCCACACCACCTGCTACCTCCGCCTACTCGGCACCGGTCTCCACCACCGCTACCAATTTTTATATTTTGATTGTATACCTGTAGATTTCTTTTGTACGCCAACTTATTTGGCATTGTAAAAATTTTCAATTATAAATATAAATCAAAATTTTTGTATAAATTGTTCCAATTCGTCAACTTTAAATTCTATGTCGGTATTGTAACTATCTGAATGCGTCTGAATCTACTCGACCACCTCACCTGCGAGTGTGGGGGGGGAGAGAGACCCCGACCGACGCACTTTGGGTTATTTTCGAGGACGAAAATTCCCAAGGTGGGGAGGATGTAATAGCCCAGAAAATCATGCTAAGCTATGTCCTCGGGATCTGTGCCCGATCGGTCATAGGTTTGACCAAATAGAAGTTCAATAGTTAGCATAGAGGGTAATGAGCGGATGTGATGTGATAGGTTGCGTAGCTATGTGGGGTGTGTTGTGAATCTGAAGTCACATACACCTATTGAGGTGCATGTGCTCAACACACAAGCTAGGGGGGATAAAAGGGTTTAATAACCCTAAAATCAATAGCTTGGTTGTTGAGAGAGAAGTAAAGAAGAGAGAGAGAGGAGTAAAGAGAGTGATAAAGCAAGGAGTCATTGTGGGTGATTGGAAGGGGGATTCAAGTATTAAAGAGGCCGATTCTGCGCAAGGAATCCGCTAGAAGCAAAGCTGGAACCCTAGCCTTCCAACCACTTGATTTGAAATCAATTTGAGATTGATTCAAGGTAAACTTTTTTGAATGAAATGCATAGATTGTAGAGGTTAGATTGTAGTTGAAAATGGTGTAAATCATAGGTAAATGGTTTAGAAAAGTAGAGGAAAAAGTGTGGAAAAAAGATTGAGAAGAACAGCCAAAAGGGGGCTGAATCTGACAATTTTAATTAATCGAAATTGGGTTTCGATTAATCGAAATTGGCCAAGAAGTTGAAAAGTCAGTGGACCCCGATTTCAATTAATCGAATTGGAGTTCGATTAATCGACTTTGGATTTCGATTAATCGATTTGAGTATCGATTAATCGATCGAACCTCCAAAGGACCCTGGAGGAAATGACTTGGGGAAAATCGACTAATCGAAATGGGATTTCGATTAATCGATTTCAATTTTTGATTAATCGATTTGGGATCGATTAATCAATTTTAGGAACTCGATTACTCGAATTGAGAATCGACTTGGCTGAACAGAGATTTTCGATTAATCGAATTAGGATTCGATTAATCGAATGAAAATCTCGATTAATCGATTTGAGAATCAATTAATCGATATTGACTTTCGATTAATCGATTTTGGAAATCGATTAATCGAATCAGATTCGATTAATCAATTTTGGAGTTCGATTAATCGACTGAGATAAATAATGTTAACTTTTGAGTTTGACTTTAAGACTCTTGGAGGGTCTTGGACCTTCTTTATTGCATCCTTTGTGATGTGTTTCACCTGTTATGTGGTACCATAGGTGGTACGTGTGAACTAATGCACAAGGAGCCACGTGGGACCTTGATGTGTTGAGCAAACGAAGACTTGAGGTAGGGAACACCTTGAACATGTACTTTATTTTACAAGAGCATGTATGTAGTGATATAGAATTCAATTCAAATGTTTTATTGCTTAAGAATTTGTGAAAAGTGTGTGGGTGTGTGTGTGACATCCATAAGAGTAAGTATAATGAGCCATCCCCAGGGGATGATGAAGTGAAGATATAAGAGCATCAGGTGTGATGCAAGTAAATGGATACATCCCAGGGATGTATCCAAGATTGAATCATGTTTGATAGGGCCTAACTGATATAAGATAGCACACTTACACGGTGAATAATTATATGTAAGGCACCGATATTTTTGTTATTTGAGGTTTGATAGGTTACCCCACCGACGTGGCGGGATATCCACGACTGACACGGCAGGATATCCGTGACCGATACGGCGGCTAAACCGTAGGCCAGTACGGAGGCTTATCCGTACATAGTAAGCACACCCCAGGGGTGTTGATTTGAGACAAGTGAAACCCCGCCACCAATCCCCAGGGGAAAGGGGCTTGGGTACTATATATTGTATTCCCAGGGAATACGTCAAAAGTGTCTATATAGATGACGATGAAGGGTATCTCATCGGGGCTCGATGCTATATTGCTCGGGGATTACTTAAGTTGAAAGTTTAAGTTTTGCTTTAGGCCTTTTCAGCATCATTCATGAATAAATGAAAACATAAGTGATTAACAGTAAAATGAAATGCTTTTTAACTATTTTCATCAATAACTGCATAGATACATCATGCATGGCATATCATGGAATATATGTGAGTAATAATTTATATGTTCAACTGTGTTTGTTCCCTATTGAGCTAGGATGTAGCTCACCCTATGGACTATATGTCGCAGGTCCACTACTAGCAGCGGCCGAGGCTTCAGGAGACGCTGACCCCGGTGAGTCGGACCTTGCGGCCGACGAAGAGTTAGAGCCACCTCTTGAGGACTTCTTCTAGAGGACTCCGTTGTGCTACTTTGAGGGCTTTTTGAGAGTGTTTTGTACGGCTTGGTATGCCAAGCCTTGAATTTGTTTAAACCATATATATATGGAGTTGGGATTATTCTTTTGGGACGAACCATCCGTGATGATTGCTATCATCGATGGTTCGGATCGGTTCTCCATTCACGCAGAGGCATGAGGGTAGAACTGTCTTTTGGAGAACTGCTTTGATATAAATTTAAATTCTGCAATTTAGTTTATTATTCTATTTGATGCTTGATATACCAATGTTCCGTGCATAGCTAAGGGGCACGGTCAAGATGATCGTGCTGATGGCACGGGTTTCGGGGTGTTGAAATCCGGGCTGTCACATGTACTGTCCTTCGGCGGTTATGACGCATCGTAGCAATACTCCTTTGGTGAAGGCTTCTTTATATAGTATTTTATCAGGTATGTAAAATTGGGCACATTGGTTCCTTGTAATCTTCCATTCAATCTTCATGGCATATGGAGGGACGTGTTGATGCTTCAAGAAGTTCTAGATGTCGAAGTCCCATGGTTGCCCGTCATTAGTTGGTGATTTTTCAAATCTGAATATAGCGACTTCAGTTTTGGCCTTGACATGATTTTTCAGAGTAATTGCTTCATTTGGTCCTGTGCTTATGGGGAGGATCGATAATTCTCTCTTGATGGTCAATGCTATCTCGTGGGCGGGTACTGTCAGCTTTTCGATAAAGAAGATCTTTGTACTTTGTTCGATGGATATTTGGATGACCGAGGCTAACGAGACAAAGGAGTCCACAAGCTAATTTTCTAATCTAGGGATGTGTGTAAAAGAGATTCTTTCAAATTTCTTTACCAAATATTAAGCGGTTTCTAGATATGCCATTAGTCTCCTTTCTTTGGTTGTCCATTCTCCTATAACTTGCAAAATTATGAGCTTAGAATCACCGATGGTTTTCAATTATTTGACGCCTAATTGTAGTGTTGCTCGTAGTCTAACAATGAAAGCTTCATATTCTATGACATTATTAGTGGTAGAGAAATCTAGTTGAAAAGTCTTAGGCACTGTCAGCTTTTCGATAAAGGTCTTTGTACTTTGTTTGATGGATATTTGGATGACCGAGGCTAACGAGACAAAGGAGTCCACGAGCTTATTTTCTAATCTAGGGATGTGTGTAAAAGAGATTCTTTCAAATTTTTTTATCAAATATTGAGCGATTTCTAGATATGCCATTAGTCTCCTTTCTTGGGTTGTCCATTCTCCTATAACTTGCAAAATTATGAGCTTGGAATCACCGATGGTTTTCAATTGTTTGACGCCTAATTGTAGTGTTGCTCGTAGTCTAACTATGAAAGCTTCGTATTCTATGATATTATTAGTGGCAGAGAAATCTCGTTGAAAAGTCTTAGGTATGACAACTCCTTTTGGGCTTAGGAGGACTATCTTGATGCCTTTTCCTTTGTGATTTAGAGCACCATCAAAATAAAAGATCCATGACGTTCTATCGGGCTCTTCGTTATGAATTGTGAGTAGGTCTTCATTAGGGAAATCCGCGTGTATGGGCTCATTGCTTGGGAGTGAGAGATCTTCAAGGTAATCAATGATTTCTTGTCCTTTGATCGACTTCTGTATGACGTAAGTGATATCGAATTCATGCAATAGCATATGCTAGCGAGCAATCTTTCTTGATGTTGCGGGCTTTTCGATTACGTACTTCAGAGGGTCCATTCGGGCTAGTACTAGTATCTTATGTGCTCCAAAGTAATACTATAATTCTGTTGAGACCCGCACCAATGTGAGGCAGGTCTTCTCTATTGAAGTGTATTTTCGTTTGTACTCGACTATCGTTCTACTAAGGTAGTAGATAGCCTTCACCTTTTACTGTCTTCTTCATATTGTCCTAGAATTACTCTAATTACTTTATCATTTGCTAAGAGGTAGAGAATTAGAGGTCTTCTGAGAACATATGGCGATAGTATTGGCGGGTTAAAGAGGTACTTCTTGATATTGTCGAAGGCTTGATGACACTGGTCATCCTATTGTACTTAGTTCCTCCTTTAAGTAGTCTGTAGAAAGGATCACATCTGTCTGAATGCTAGGAGATGAATCTCCTGATGAATTATAATCTTTCTATCAGGCCTCGTAATTCTTTGATATTACTGAGATGTGGCATCTCAAGGATAGCTCTGACTTTTGCAGGGTCGACTTCGATTCCTCGCCTGCTGACTATGAAACCGAGTAATTTTTTGGAGGTGACTCCAAGACACATTCCTTTGGATTCATTTTTAACTGATATTTCTTAGCTCTTTGTAGTACCTGTCGGAGTGCTTCAACATGCCTTACTCGCGTTTGGGACTTCACTAATATGTCATTGATGTAGACTTCTACACATTTATACATCATGTCATAAAAAATAGCCATCATGGGGCGTTGATACGTGGCTCTTGCATTCTTGAGCCCAAAAGGTATGACGACATCGCAGTAAGTTCCCCATGGTGTGGTGAAATAAGTTTTCTTTTGATCAGACTCTGCTAATTTGATCTGATTATACCTAGAGAAACCGTCCATAAAGGATAATATATCATGTCCAACGGTGTTGTCGACTAGAGTGTCAATGTGTGGAAGTTGGAAGTCACCTTTTGGGCATGCCTGGTTAAGGTTTCGAAAGTCAATGTAAACCCGTACTCTGCTGTCTTTCTTAGCGACAAGCACTATATTGGCGACTCATTTGGGGTAGAGGACGACTCGGATGAATTTGGCCTTATGTAACTTGTCAACTTCCTCTTTAACTTGAAGCGCCGTTTGTGGGTGCATCCTTCGGAGTTTCTGCTTAACGGGCTTCACATCGGGTTCTAAGACAAGGCGATGTTCTACTAAACTCAAGTCTAAACCAGGCATATCTTCATAGGACCATGCAAAGGAGTCAAGGGGTTCTTATAGGACTTGTACATTTGTTGACGTTCCTTGGAGTTGAGCGTTGCGCTAATTAGTAGCTTCTTGGGCTTCTCTTCAATGCCAAAGTTGATTTCTTTATAGGTTCTGCGGCAGCTTGGATTTGCTCATCGAAATACTTGATAACCCATTGGAAGTCCTGCACTTCCTCGGTGATTGGTGTTTCTTCTTCATCTTTGATAAGCTCATATACTGCAAAATTGCTACACTGGGGATTTGATTTTGCGAAAGATAACCCTTCACTGGTATAATTTATGACTGAGAGATCTTTGGTAAGGTGAAGGTCAAGGCTATTGATCCTTTTCTTAAAGTCGCGAAGTATCTCATCTAGTATGATCACCGGCTTGTTGTTTAGCCTAGATGCCTTGCGTCTTTGTGCAAGAGTGGGGACAGTAATCTTAGGAGAAAAGTCTCCTTGTTGGTCACAAACATGATTCAAAATGAAGGGTTCCCTTTCTTTTATGGAGTTTTCTGATTTTTTTGGATTTTATATTTTTGGATTTTTAGGGTTTTATGCTTTTTCTATTTTTTATTTTATTTTTGATAATAGATATGGTATAGGGTTGGTTGCATCAAGAGGCATCGGGAGAGGTGCCTCCTCTAACTGAGGGTGCGAGATGGCTGTCGGAGTCGTTCGGGCAATTCTTCGAGAAATATGAACTTGTTTCGAATTTGGCCTTTTTTTTTGAGTCCTCATCTGATGAGCTCTTTTGAATAAGTGATGTGAGTTACTGTGGCACTAACGCTCGGATTTTCTCTATCAAATTGATTGCCTCATCTTCGAAGTGGCTCTGGAGATCGTAATCGATCGAACGATCAGCCTCTAAGTTATAATATAGTTGCTCTTCCTATCAAGGGTGACCTCCTAAGGGATCCTCAGGGGTAGAGAGTTCTTTCCCTTACACTTGATAGTATATTAGGATAAGCACGCACGCTCGGCATTGAGGCTGGTAATGGTGAGAAATGCAGGGAGATCCCCAAGGACATTCAAATCCTTCTAAGTTAGAGTCGAGGTTGGTATCGAACTCATCTTCTTGATCTGACAATGCTTAAAGTCCTTGGTTAGCCTACTCTGCTAACTCGAATGCAGGGAGGTCTATCCAGTAGTCCTCGTCATCACTCAGGGGAGGTTGCCACTTTTCCTCGAGAGATTTTCAGAATATTTGGAGTTGTGGCGCGTTTGGTGATGGAGGAGTGTCTAGTTCAAGTTTCTCTTCAAACTCTATGAGGGCGATGTGGGTGTTTCCCCCTGGGTCAACCAAATGACTATTGGGATTTTCTTCTTCTCGTGCAGCTAGCCCAGTTGGTCGGTCATTACTTGCTTCTATCGTTACGAGGTTGGAGTCATTCGATCCTACTATTGCGGAATGTCGGACCCAGCTAACGAAATGTTCTAATATGCTGGTCCATGCCCTACAACGGGGTTGGTATGGGTGAGCGATACAAGGGGAGTCCCACGGGCATTCCCATCCTTCAAGGCCAAGGCCGAGGCGAATGCTATGCAAGCTAAGATCTTCTTGTGGGGTGTCATCTTCTTCGCATGTTGAGTGTAAGTGTTCTTCACCACCTTGCAAGGCTGCTATATAAAAATCTTCATCATTGGTGGATTGCCAATCTCCTATTTGCGGCTCGAGTCCTGGAGGTTCTTCCTTTCTCTCCTCTATAAACTCCTTAGTGTAAAACAAGGGTTTGACTCCTTCGAGTGGTTTATCAATATCGTTATTCAGATTTGTTAAATCATTGAATGCTTTAGCCATTCTTGGGACTTAGTGAAGGACACTTCCTTCTGCCTTGATACATCTGCTTTCTCAGTGGCCCCGTAGACGAAGTGGTCATATAGAGAGCATTTTGGTGAGGTAGGGAGCAAGTCGGTTTGTCGATCGTCTGATTGGTAACCTAACCCTATGTGTTTGCGTGTTTTCCTCGGATCTACAGGTCTTACATGACCTTGCTTCTTTTTATCGAGTTCGGTGTGGGGGATGTACCCAATCTGATACATAAGGTCCCAACCTTTTGTCACGGTTGGGTTGATGTCGTAAAGTTTGGCAAGGACTGGGCCAACCTTTCTTCTCATTAATTTTTGTTGACGCATTGGGGAAGAACTAGGAGGGGTAGGGGGATGGACTTCTACAACGGTTGCCTCATCAGGAATTTGGGTCTTCTGAATGTGACCCGTGTTCAACACCGAATCATGGGTTGTCAGAATACTTGCCGCGTAATTAGTGTCCATCCCTTGGAGGGGTGCATCAGCATATACGGACAATGGCATCCTCGTATGAGAGTTTGACGCATGTCGTACTGCTCACCTTGCAATTATTAAATGGCTAAAATAGGAGATTAACTACACAAATTATAGAGATGAGGGATCAAGGCAAGCAACCAGTCCTGCAAGAATCAGGGCTGTTGCAGTAAGTTTTAATAGTTAAGTAGGGGTTTGTCCACAGGGAAATGTGATTAAACTATGTTAAATCTCTAGATCTATAGCAGATCTGACACTCTATCCTAATTTTAACTAGAATTAAAACAAGAAAGAGGAGAGGTCTTTAAGGTTTTGTCACTTACTACAAACTACAAATATCAAATGCAAATGATCCAGATTTGATTAAACACAGAGTTAAAGGAATATGGAGAAAAGATTAAAATCAAGGGATGGAGAATAGCAGCTAGGGATTTTTGGTCTGTACTGAAATTGTTTGGTTCAAAAGCAGTGCAGGGAGCTAGTTTACAGCAATCCTTCATCTAGCTACAAGCTCATATGCAAGGTATAAGGATCCATTCTCAATCAGAGAGTTGAAGCAATCCTAAGGCTATGATCTATCCACTTGAATGGTCACAAATCATCCTAAAGATTGTTCCAATTCAAGGATCTTAATTGGAACATCCAAACCATTACAGATGCTGTGGATGCAAGGCTACAAGCTCAGGCATCCAAAGGGATATTAGATCTAGGGAAATCAAATGACAATCAAAAGATCTATGAATCTAAATTAGCTTTCCATTCAACAATCACTGAATCAATACAACTTATAGTCAATTTTTCTCAGATCTACAATCTGTGCAACACCTAATCCTCCTACAAAGCTTTGAACCTCCCAATTTACAGCTCTCAACCTCACCTAACTACCAAAGAGGGTTAGCCAACGATAATTGGCTAAGAGGAGAATGGGGGGAAGAAGGAAGAGAGAGAGAGAACTTTCGGAGGGAAAATGGAGTTCGAATTTGGCTCTGATTCTCCCAATTCTGGATGATAGCTCTATAATTTCTTCAAGCTTTTATACTCTTCTCTCTGTCTTCAGATCTGTTTCAGCCAATCAGAGCTCAAAAGAATAATTCTGTTATTCCCAGCTACTGATGTGGCTGATTTCTCTTCTAGAAGCTCTTTCTCCATTAGCCTAAAATAGGTAGATACACGTGAGGTAGTTAGGGGTCACTGAAAGCATAGGCGTGTGGCAGCTGCTGTGAAAGGAACTGAGAAGTTCCTAGTACGAGTGTCGAGAGGTTCTGGGAAGCTCTCGACAGGTTGGACTGACAAGTCAACAGGTTCATGAGTTTTTCCAGCATTTACTTCGACGGGATGGATTGGCTCTTGATAGGTTTGGAGCTTTCTCGCTAGGATTTGAGTACATCTAGACTGGATTGGAGTACGTCTCGATAGGTTGATGTGAACTGGTCGACAATATTGGAGTACATCTTCACCTTCTGTCCAGTTTTTCATTCATCCTCTCAATAGGTTATAGTCCTGTCGACTAGTTATACGGTCTTTGCTTGAGTGCTCAACAGGTTGGCCCAATCCTCGTGAGAATGAGCATAGCTTCACGCAAGCTGTCGATAGGTTGACTGGCGTTGTTCGACAGGTTCAATTAAACCTCACGATAAGTATCTGAAACCTCTCGACTTCTTCTACACCTCCAGGTATCCTCTCGACAGGATCCCCAATTGTACCTCCAACCTCTCGATAGGTACTGGAACCTTGTGAGACCTTCATGTTTCCAACTCCATTCCTCTCGATAGGTTGGCTATTGCTTATAGAACCTCTTGACAAGTACTGGGAAGCTCTCAACAACATTTTTTACTGTGCCTCCAACTTCTCGACAACTTTACTCTAAGCATCCAAACCTGTCGATCGGATAGTTTATCCTCTCGATGGGTTGTGTCCTTTGTTTCCATAGCTGGCATACAATCCTGTGTTGATGTTTTTCATTTGCTCAACACTCAACAACCTCTTGGCGGGTTTAATCTTCATTCCTTGAAGCTGCACTTGGTTCCAAGCATACCCAGTTGGGATTAAGACATTCTCATGAATTTCTAAGGCTCTGTGGGCTGCTTGGCTGGCCGAGCACATGTTGAGATGCATGAGCAGCTTCTTTGACTATTTTAGGTGGATGTCTGCACTAAGATTGCAATTTATTGCTTATCTATAAAATACATTATTAGTCAACTCAAAGGTTCATCAAAGGTCAGGTTAGAAGGTGAAAAATGATATTTTTCACTACTTAACACACCCCCAAACCTAAGCTTTGCTAGTCCCTGAGCAAAGGAAAAAGTAAAAACAATTATTAAAATGAAAATGCCACTTTTGTAGGGAGCGCAAATGCATTTAGCATATGCATCAAGCCTTTTAAACCCCTAAGTGATCCTTAGTGGAGGAGTAAAGTCTCCTGAGGGTTTTGGTGAAGTTATCCACAAACTTCTCCAATGAATCAGTTAAT
Source organism: Chloranthus sessilifolius (assembly GCA_021018995.1). Taxonomy (NCBI): domain Eukaryota; kingdom Viridiplantae; phylum Streptophyta; class Magnoliopsida; order Chloranthales; family Chloranthaceae; genus Chloranthus; species Chloranthus sessilifolius. The sequence goes on from CM037592.1 coordinate 7,954,370, forward strand.
ATCAATGCAACATGCTAAAACAGAGTTCAAGTAAAATAAAATTTATTCCACACTTTACTCATTCCATCTTTAGAGGACTCTCAGCAGGAAAATATCAGTTTAAAACTGAAATTCTGCTATAATTCCTTCACAATCACTCTGTTCATGTCAAGGCATTGTGCCTAAAAGTTAATGCAATGCTCACCATCAAATTAAGAATTCTGTTTTGATAATGCCCCCAACAAACTTAATTTCAGACCCAAGTCTTACCAGAGCTGTCACTCACACAAAAATAGAAGGGTGCATCATTTCACACAGCTCAAGAGCAGTTACATCTCTCAAATAGGACTGCAAGCATGAGCATAGGCCTGCTCTAATTCTTGAAATCTTCTAGCTCTTTTCACCATAGATCATACAAATTCTGATCTCCACATGACAGCTCAATCAATTTTTAGATCAGTAGGGTCTTTTTATTGGGTTGTAATATGGCTTATGGGTGAAGTTTATAAAAATAAAAAAAAGGGTAAGGAAGGATTCAAAATTTGAGAAATCAGTAAAGGTAAGAAGGTGGTCATGACAATACGTTCTTCATTTCAGTACAAGCTTCACTTTCTTTGAATTTCCAGATTTGAAGTGATCTATTTCTAATCTTCTTTTGAATGTATCCAAATAAGTGAATTTCCTTTCTTATTCTTTTTATTTTGCTTTTCTGTTTTTCTTTTCTTTTCTTTTTGTATGCTTTTTTTTTATATTTTTTTTGTCATTTTTTTTTCTTTTTATTGGGCTGGAATGCCACAACTGCCACCAAATGTGCTTTCTTCTCTTTCAACCAAACATAAAACCTTGCTCCTCTAACCTCACTTCTCCTTCTATTTCCTGATTTCTCATACTGAGGGTGAATTGAAACAAGTCAAAGGATTTTGGGTTCAAAATTTTTTATTTTTATCAAAGAAAAGCTTTGATTTTTAAGGCTCAAATGATGCATACAAGGGCAGTTCAAAGGTGAAAAATTTTAAGCTCAAAATATCCAAGGGATGGCCTTACTTCATGTCCTCAATGTCATGAATGCTGTCATGCTGTTTTAACTTGGATTTGCCTAACTTCTAGTGAGAAAAACTAGATCCAATTAGTCCTTAGAGCAGAAAAAATTACCAAGACACTCTTCAAATGAAATTTCTCAGGCCTAAATCTCACTGGGTATGGCCTTCCATCAAATTCCTGGGTATACCTTCACAATATTCTTTCATTTCAGGTTTACTAACATTAATTTTTTGACAATGCTTGATGTTCACTTTATGAAAAATGGTAGAACTGCAACACATTTCAGTCTTAAAAAGTTTTTAATTCCCTCTTTTTCAAAAATCAGGTGGGAAATCGCTTTATTTTCTCAATTTTTATTATTGCTGCACTACTATTAACTATCCATTGGCATACCCTACCACACTCCCAAACCTATGAGGAGCAGTGTCCTTACTGATTTAAAAAGAGAGTGCATGTGCAACAAGTTATATCACATCAAATAAGACACAAGATAAAGTAAGTAAAAAGAATTAAACAAGGCACACACAATCAACTAAAACAAACTAGCAGATATAAAGACAGAAGGAAAACCCAACAACTCATAACAACGAGAAATGTCATGTATACACAAAAATTTATACAATGGAAGGGAGAATAACTACAAAAATTATACAAAAACATCCTAACTAAAGACATGTGCAAGTTTAATCATTTGAATCCTCTACTACATCAGGTGGTTCTTGAATTCCTTTGCCCTTTTCTTTCTTTGAAGCAGTAGCAGACTGTCACCTTTTGGAAGTAGTATATCTTGGCCTGGAGGTGCTTTTGTTCTTGGGAGTGGCTTTGGCTTTGAAGTAGGTTCCTGGATTTTGATTCCAGGAGTGACTTTGCTAAGCTCCTTGGGTATAGGGGTTGTTTCCTTGTGAGGTACCTCAGGGTTTAATTATTTGGAAACAGCTTCTGCTAACTCCCGATCAATATTTTCAGTTAAGGTTTTCTGTAATGCCGTAATAGTCACTCCATAGTCATTAGCTTTGTCCTCTGCTACTCTCAAGTATGTTTGCAATTTCTTGATAACATCCTTCATCTCCTCAGCCCTATTCAATTCTTGATTACATTGGATCATTATCTCCCTCCAACCCTGCTTGATTCTCTTCTTCTCTAACTTGTGGGCTAGTCGCACATATTTGAGTTTATCAAGGAGGTGCTGCCTCACTGATGTTCTGAGGTCAACCATTCCTTTAACCACATCCTTCTTGATGTAAGCATTATTCTTATGGCTGGAAGGAGGGTGTAGCATGGAGGTTGAGGGTTGACAGAGGTTGATAATATGGGCTGCTCAACACTGAAGGATAGGCTAGCCAACAAGGGAGAGGGGATGGATGATGGCATGAGAGGGGTGGAGGTGGAGGGTATGGGATGGGGGGCTTCAAGGGCATGTTCAGGGTCCGTTTGAGTGGAGGCATTGATAAAGGTAGGAGGAGGGATATCTGAGATAGGTCTAGTGGGTGTAGGGTTAGTTGGTTGTCAGGATGGTTGGATTAAAAGGGACAAAGTGGATTGGATGGCTTGGAGACTAGTATGTATGGAGGCCTGATATTGATGGATAGCAGGTTGGCCTCAATTGATGATTGAGTTTGGGTATCGACCATCACTTGGGCTTGAAGGGAGAGTAATAGGTTGAAGATTTGGGGTATGAAATCAGGGGTGATGGGTGGAATTGGTTGAAATAGGGAAGTGGCTGCATGAGTGAAAGTGGTGGGTTGTGGTGATGGAGGGTACGGGAAAATTGATGTGGCTGTGGTGAATCTGGAGGAGGGGTGTAATGAGGAGGGGGAGGGTGAACTCATAGTTGATGTCCCCTATGATAGAGGACATCATGGCTGAGTAACCCTCTTCTGAAAAAGGGTTTTGGTCATGGGTAAGTGAGGAAGGGATGGAGTCTGTGGTAAGAGGAACTAGCAGAGGTGTGGAGGTGGTAATGGTTGAAGGGGTTGCTGAGTTGCTAGGGGGGATGGAAACTGGAATGGAAGGTAAGGAAGGTGAGATGGAAGGTATGACAAAGGGGGGGATGGTGAGGCTAGCATAAGAGGAGCTGACCATAGGAAAAATCAGATCGATGGAGGGGATGACTGTGGGTGCAAAGGACATAGGTGGAGGCTCCAAGCTAGGAGCAGCAGAGGGGAGCAGAGGCTCAGAGGTAGCTAAAGTAGAGGTGCCATGTGCAGCAGTAGAGCTGATTGCTTGTGGAGCTTCTATCTTATGGACCTCACTTGATTTGGTCTTACTCTTCCCAATTAGGGTCCTACTGGGAGACCAAGCCCTCTTCCCAAATGCTTTTGGAGTCACCTTCACCACTGACTCATCATTCCTAAAAGAAAATTTTCCTCTCTTAAGCAAGGCAGTGATGAGCCTGCTGTAAGGTAGGCTAGGGAAGGCATGCACTTTCTGAATTTTTTCATTAACATCCACCATTGCATTAAATACCAGCTGGGCAGCATTCATAAACTGACCATTGGAGAAAAAATACAGGGCATCCACTATGGGGGATCTCCTTTCTTGTTGATGTCCACTGATATATTTGTTTTTCCTCAATATTGAGTCAATGAACATCATGCTGGGGTGTAGATCTCTCCTCATTATTGACTCTCCAAACCTCACAATGCCTTGAGTGAGGTGCCTGGCCATTGCTTTGAAATGCACATTTTCAGGTTCTGGCAGACCATAGGATACATCAAAAATAGAAGGAACTCCAAGAACCAACCCTATATCACTGTAATTCACAACAATGTCTTGGTGATCAATTACAATCTCCAGACAAGGATCAGTTGAACCTAGCCTGGTCTTCTTCTTGAGGTTCTGATACCACAGCTTGACCAGCCTAGGGTAGGATTTTTCACTTAATGGGGTCAGCATGGGTGTCAAGCCTTCTGTCACCAAATAATTCAAAGTATCCTTACACTCCTCTTAGAAAAGTAGGGGGTGTCAACAATTGTCTCTGAACAATGGTAGGCTCAGGCACAATGGTAGATAGGGTCACAGGGACTTCAGATTCCTCCTCAGGGTTAGGCACAATGGTAGATAGGCTCAGACACAATGGTAGATAGGGTCCACAAATTCATTGGGAGTAGATAGGGTCACAGGGACTTCAGATTCCTCCTCAGGGTTAGGCTCAGGCACAATGGTAGGCTCAAGCATGGGTTCTGTCTCAGGGGCTTCCTCAACAATTTCTTCACTAATTTGGGCCTTCTTGGATTCTTAGTTTTCTTGGGATTGACAGATTTCTCAACTTGATCCACGGCCAGCTTTCTTTTTGCAGGTGGGGTTTCCTTGGGCTATTTGGTGAGCCTACTGGATTTCCTAGCGACTTTTGTGGCGGATTTGGAGGAGGCTTTGAAAAGGGAAGCGACCTCTTGATCAGCCATTGGACAAGCAATTCCCTTAAGATTAGCTCTCCACAACCACAACAGACTTTTTAGCTCAATGAAAATGACCACGAACAGTTGGAGTTAAACTACTGGAAAATCACAGAGTCGAGCTGGAAGAAAACTTACCCACATAAACCTAGGGTTTCATATGTTGATGTGCAAAACACCAAATTGGCGAAGACTAGGTGCAAAATGTATCCCTTGAGGAATGATAGCAATTTGAACACTGGCAGAGTGATTGGAGTAGACACCAGGGAGGTAGGGGCAGAAGAAAGAAAAAGTGGAAATCGGCAGAGAGAAGATGAAACTCAAAGACAAGCTGTCGAATGGTTAGAATGAGTTGTCGATAGGTTTAAAAATATGAAAAATGAGCTTCAATGGGATCAGGGTAAAGGTGTCGACAGGTTGCATCAACCTGTCGAAGAGTGAAAAGTAGTTGAACCTCTCGAGAGGTTCACTCAATCCTGTCGATGGGTTCAAGGCTTCAGAAATAATCAATTTGAGAGGTTCACAGAACCTCTCGACAGGTACTCTGAACTCAACATTTAAACCTCTTGACAAGTTCAAAAATCCTGTCGAAAACCATATGTGCACCCACCTTCCGAACCTGTCGACAAGTTCACAGATCCTATCGATAGTCGCATTTATAACTTCAGAACCTGTCGACAATTTACTCAAGCTTCTCGACAGGTTTTAAAATCTGTCGAAATGCATAGAGGGAACCTTCAGAACCTGTCGAAATGTTCTCCACTCCTCTCGACAGGTTGTATCTCAATTCAAACATAGTTTTATCAGTTGAAAATCCATTCTGCCCACAGATTTATCAATTCCCAACTCAATTCAAACAGTTTATGCTTCTAACCAACTTATAAGGATTCATGATTTGTACATGCACACATTAAGCAAGATTGACAACCATATTTACAATGCCAAATAGTAATCAACAGAAATAAAAACAGCAATACACACTGACAAAAATAGTAGCTATGATACATAGTATACATTGTTGACAATCAATCACACTTGGGAGGTTCTTGAAGGTGAATGGTCACCACAGGCTCGACGACATTTTCAACAAAGAGCTTGAGCCTTTGACCATTAACTTTAATGATCCTACCATCTTTTGAATCTTTGATTTCAACAGCTCCAGATGGGGATACATGCTCGACCATGTAAGGTCCCTCCATCTAGATCTCAACTTACCTAGGAAAAATTTCAATTTAGAGTTGAATAACCATACCTTACTACCAGTTGTGAACTCTTTCCTCAGTAAATGCTTGTCATAGACGGCTTTGGTTCTCTCTTTGTAGATCCGAGCATTGGAGTATGCTTCCAATCTTAGCTCTACTAGCTCTGACAGCAAGAGCCTCCTGTGCATGACAGTAGAAGTTAAATCAATATTCAATGCTTTAACAGCCCAATAGGCTCTGTGTTCTAACTCTATTGACAAGTGACAAGCCTTGCCATACACCAATCTAATAGGGGACATGCCAATTGGGATCTTCTAAGCAGTCCTACAAGCCCACAGTGCATCATTCAGCCTCATAGCCCAGTCCTTCCTATCTGCCCTAACTGTCTTCTCTAGGATGTGCTTTATCTCCCTATTTGGGATTTCAACCTGCCCCCTAGTCTGGGGGTGGTAGGGAGTTGCAATCCTATGTTTGGCAAAATATTTCTTGAGCAAGCTCTTGAAATTTCTATTACATAAATGGTTGCCCCCATCACTGATGATTGCTATAGGGGTGCCAAATCTTGAGAATATATTCTCTTTGATAAATTTTAAGACAACCTTATAGTCATTTGTCCTTGTGGCAATAGCTTCCACCCATTTGGACACATAGTCCATTGCCACAAGGATAAAACTATAACCATATGAAGAAGAAAAATGGCCCATAAAATCTATTTCCTAGATATCAAAAAGTTCAACCACTAGTATAGGCTATAAAGGCATGAAGTTTCTTTTGGAGATACTTCCCATCTTTTGGCATCTTTCATAAGCTTTACAGTGATGCCATGCATCCTTGCAGAGAGTGGGCCAATAAAATTCACTTCGGAGCACCTTGGCAGCAGTCTTGTTACCACTTAAATGGCCTCCACAAGCCTGTTCATGACAGATGGTTAGTATGCTATGGAAATCCCCATCAGGGGCACATCTCCTCACCACTTAGTCTGTACAATGCTTAAACAGGTAAGGATCCTCCCACATGTAATGTCTGATCTATGAAAAGAACATCTCCTTGTCCATTTTATTTCAATGTGGGGGAGTCCTACCTACAGCCAAGTAGTTCACAATGTTTGCAAACCAAGGTGTAGAGGTGCTGATAGTAAGCAACTGTTCATCGGGGAAGGAATCATTAATAGGCAGCCTATTAAACTCCTCACTAGGATCCTAGATAAGTGGTCTACAATCACATTTTTAACCTCTTTTTTGTCCTTAATCTCAAGATCAAACTCCTGTAATAGGAGAATCCATTTGATTAATCTTGATTTTGCATCCTTTTTTGACAAAAGGTACTTCAGGGCCGAGTGGTCTGTGAACACCACTATCCTAGATCCCAAAATATAAGACCTGAATTTATGTAAAGCAAAGACATTTGCCAACAATTCCTTCTCAGTTATGGTGTAATTTAATTAAGCATCAATCATGATTTTCCTTACAAAGCAATCACACAAGGAGCCTTATCCTTCCTTTGTCCCAAGACTGCACCAATAGCAAAATCTAATGCATCACACATCAGTTCGAATGGCAAAGAAAAATTATGTGCTTTAATGATAGGCGCAAAGGTTAAACAACCTTTCAAAAGCTCAAAGGAATAGAGACATTCATCATCAAACTCAAAGGGAGCATCTTGGCAGAACAGGTGAAAAAGTGGTTTTGTGATCTTGCTAAAATCTTCGATGAATCTCCTATAGAACCCAGCATGCCCCAAGAAAGATCTAACTTATTTCATAATTTTTGGTAGGGGTAAGTGTGTAATCAGATCAATTTTAGCCTTGTCTATCTCAATCCTCTGTGGGAAACCACATGGCTAAGGACAATGCCTTGATTGACCATCAAATGACTCTTTTCTCAACTCAAAATCAAGTTAGTTTCCTCACATCTCTGTAATACAAGACTGAGATGGTGTAGACATTGGCTAAAACTATCCCCAAAGATAGAGAAATCATCCATGAATATCTCTAAAAATTGATCAATCATGTCAGAAAATATAGCATACATGCATCTTTGGAAAGTTGCAGGGGCATTGCATAGTCCAAATGGCATCCTTCTATAGGCAAAGGTGCAAAATGGACAAGTGAAAGTTGTCTTTTCCTGGTCTTGTGGGTAAACAGGGATTTGGTTACACCCTGAATATCCATCAAGAAAATAATAGAAAGCCTTACCTGCCAACTTATCCAAATTTTGGTCAATGAAGGGCAAAGGGAAATAGTCTTGTCTGGTTTTCAAATTGAGCTTCCGATCGTCTATACACACCCTCCAACCTATGGTTTCCCTTGTTGGAACAAGCTCACTAGAATCAATTTTAATCACAGTAATTTCAGATTTCTTAGGGACCACCTAAGTAGGTGCCACCCATTCGGAATCTGAAGTTGGGTAGATGACTCCAGCATCTAGCAATTTGATCACTTCTTTCATTACCACTTCTTGCATGTGGGGGTTCAATTTTTTTTGCATTCTCTAGAGGATTTGGAACCCTCTTGCATGCACAAAGCAGGGTTGATGCCCCTAAGGTCAGCAATAGTCTAGCCTATTGCTCTCTTATGCTTCTTTAGAACACATAACAGTTCTTCTTCTTGCTCATTAGTGAGAGAGGAAGAAATGATCACTGAAAACTTCTTGCTTGCATCCAAAAAAATATATTTCAAGGTCATAGGTAGCTATTTCAACTCTACATTTGGTGGACATATGAGGGAAGGTAATAGAGGTGCCTTTGAAGAGGTAATATGGCAGGCTTCAATGGAGGCAACCTTGTTACTGGCCCCATATTAGAATTTAAGGCTTTCACCTCTTGAACCATGGGTGTGGGGGCCTTCTCTTCCACAATCTCACTCCAATTTTCAAAAACATCACTAAAATCATCATAATGCAACAGCTTGGGCAAAGTCTCTTCCACAAGCTCATCCAAAACATCAATTAAAAGGCAATCCTCACTATCCAAGTGAGGCTGATTGGCAACATCATACACATTCAATTTCACTTTCATGTTGCCAAAATACACCTCCATTACTCCTAATCTGCACTAAATACAAGCATTGGCAGTGGCTAAGAAAGGCTTGCCCAAAATCACAGGAATAGAGGTAGTGCACTTGCTTGGCTCCACGTCAAGCACTAGAAAATCTACTGGGTAGAAAAACTTATCAACCCCAACTAATATATCCTCTATCATTCCCCACATGTGTGGGTGATCGATTTTAAATGTAACCCTTGCAAGTGCATAAGATCTATTGTAGTATGGCAAGAACAAGGGTATCGAACTCACAGGGAAATCTGAAATTTTAATTAATTCTTTCAGGGATTTAAAAACATCCCCAAGGAAGTACCAAGGGGCAGATTCAATTTACCAAAAATTTATCACTTTTTCCTAAATGGAGAAAAATAAATTAATCTAAACAACTAATTACCGATGAATCTAAGAACAATATTTAAATAAGATTAAAAAATATGCTACCCCAGATTTGTACCCCCCTTTCATTAAAGCATCATTCACACCATCATTCATTCATAAAAATGATTTGAAATAAAGTATGATCATCAATCCGGCATACCCTATCTAAAAACAATGACTCAGCCTATCATTGCGGTATGAGTCATGTAAGAAGCATAGCGTATCTCGTGATGTGTAGACCAAAATAATAAAAACATTAGACTATGGTATTAATCATAAATATGGGTACTTATCTGGGGATCGCATCTTCCCCGATCTACTGATTTAGCCGCTCATCTTTGGTGTATGATCTCCTTGTTCATTCAAAGCCATTCCTCTTTTTATTTCTTCCCAAAAGATATTTGTTTACAATGCTCTCTCCTAAATACAATCTATGCTTTAAAAGAAAACAATGCAAATCCTAGGTACAATCTACCCTGATCAAAACCCTAGAAGAAAGAGAGAAGAAGACCTTAAAAAGATGAAAAGAAGTTCCCCAAAGAAAAAAATCTCAAAAGATCTCAACATCCAGTCCAAACACCGAGCCCCCTATTCAAAGCTTTAGCTTCCTTTTTATAATGGCCGAGCACACCTAAACCTAATTGCCTCAATCGATTGAGCCAGAAGTCTCAATCGATTGAATTTGAGTTCGAATTTCTTTAGGGCACTTCTGCCTTATGTGTCAATCGATTGATTTTCATGTCTCAATCGATTGATTTTCAAGGCTGAAGTTTTATTTCATCTGTCAATTGATTGACAATGATTCCTCAATCGATTGACTCTTCAATGTAAAGTCTCCTTTCTTGATGGATATTGATTCTCTTCTCGGATCTCAATGCTTCTTTGGACTTTTTTGTCCATAGCTCTTGCATATCCTTTAATTTCCTTCTTTTAGGCTTTTGAACGATCTAATGGTCGAAAACACCTGTAAACATCAAAACCTCACAACAACCATCAGATGCTTTCATCGAACAACTAAATGTAGGATTTAAGGTGTGAAATATAGTCATATTTCAGCACCGATCACACTCCCAAACCTACACTTTTCTTGTCCTCGAGCAAAGAGAATATATAACGCAAATAAAACTAACTTCCTAAAAATTTAAATGCTCATACTCTATGCATTAAGTTAAAATTTAAATGCTCATACTCTATGCATTAAGTTGCAAAGAGAATATATAGTCATATAGTCCACTATTTTTCAATGCTCATACTCTATGCATTAATGTTATGCAATCATCACGGCTCAAATTCTTTTGCCTGAGAAGAAGCTTAAACTAGGCATCTTTTGATCACATGTCTTGACTCAATCCTTATCATGGATATACACTCAGAATGAAATCGCTCCCGATGAATGGATTTTATGTTTCACGCACATGTGAGATGGAGTTACAATGCAATTTAGAGAACTCTCACAATTTATACGAAAGACGGTGTATCAAAGAGTTTTAACCGAGATCTCATTAAGAAAGATATTTGTATTTTAAACATGGATATATCAAGCACCATAGACAATGTGTAATTACTCTCCACAAGGCATTTACCACTCATGATTGGATCAAAAAGGTCTTTTCTAAGGTTGTAATGGGGCTCGGGTAAAGGTAAAAGAAAGAAAGGGAATTTGGATTCAAATTTTCTGAGAAATTGGAAAAGAAACAAACTTCTATTTTCTCTATCTCTCTCTTTTTTTTTTTTTTTTTTTTAATTTGCTTTTCCTGTGTTTTCCTTTTCTTAAAACACCTCATATTTTTCACTATTTTTTCAAATTTTCTTTCTCTTTTTCTTTTTCTCCCCCCTTTTCTTTTATATTTTTGTCATACACCCTTAGTAAACACCACAACTCAGTATCTCTCCACGTACTTTCTTTTCACTCATTTTCATCCATCATTCCTAATTTCTGAGAAATAAGAAGGGTAAAGCTGAATTTTCAGAAATGGTAGAGGGTTAACGGTTAATGTGGCTTATCGAAGAATGTATAAAGGTAAATTTTCCAATAGGCTCAAAGGGGTACTAGAATGATACATTTATGAGGTGGGTCATTTTAAGCAAAAACGAGCCAAAGATGGCCTTAGATCCTTTCCTTTCATTATGGTAAAATATGCCTATCTGCTTTGAGTTAATACACATTGATGTCTAGTGTAATGGTATACCACACGTACAATAAACAAATCAAAGAAAAGTAAATGAGATGTTAATAATTGAAGCAGGAATTCAAAGATACTCCGAATTTATTTCCACACTCATCAAGAATGAAGGTAAGGTTTTAAAACTCACTGGGTTGAAGCCTTTCTTGTGATTTAAAAATTTCAAGTCATACACTTTATTCTCAAACTTGGAATTGGAGCCACGTGGTGGTGTACAAGTTTTCAGGCATAGATTATGAATATCGCTATTTTAATTTTGAACTTTATGAGAATTCATTAAAACAAATGTGGTGTGATAACAAACTTTTAAAGAAATTCAGGTCATTCACAATTTAAGGAAAAAAAAAATCGAATTTCATTAGCCTTCCTGTCATCAGTCAATCGATTGACAATGATTCCTCAATCGATTGACTATTGACAATTCCCAAAAAATTTTTTTGGGGTTGGCAGTCAATCGATTGAGACCCCAACCTCAATCGATTGACTGACAAGGTCCGAAAATCAGTCTTTCTTTTCTCTTTTTTTATTTTTTATTTTTTTTATAGTAATTTACCAAATTAACCCCCCCCCAAACCTGAATTGTCTAATGTCCTCATTGGTGCGGATGTTGAAAATAGGAGGGAAGACCCCCCCAAACCTGTTTAATGCACTCGAGGGCCAAAAAGAACTAGATCAAGTGAAAGAAAAGGTAAACACAAAGAACAACACAAATATTTACCTAAACAAATATATATATATATATAAAAACTCTGACAAATAATGCAAAATTAAAATTCTACCCTAGAATTAATCAAAATCAAACCTAAACTAACACGTTAAAAGTAAATATAACTGAAAGACTCTGAAAACTAGACCCTAAAACAGAAAACCCTAATCCTCTAGTCTTCCATGGTAGAACCGTCTTCCCTCGGTTTTGGAAACGCGTAGCACCACATCGCCGCAGTGATTCCCACTTCGCCAATAGGTGGTATTGATGTACGGGGTGGTGATAAAGGTGGCGGTGGAGGTGCTGTTAAGAGAGGCAGAAAGGGGGCGGGAGCGACCTCGGTGGAGTGCATGAAAATAGAGCAGACTTCAAGAGGAAATTCATCATCAAGATTGATGACAGCATGATTGGACAAGTCGATTGGCGGTGGCGGAGCATGATAACGTGCACGTTTGGTTGCGGGCTCCGTCATCTTTTTTACTGCGGCTCTGGTGCTATACCGAATGGACGACATAGCTGAGAGTTGGGAAAGGAAAACTGATTTTAACTCAAAGGACTACCCTACGGGTTCCTTAAATAACTAAAAGTTTCCTCAAATAAAGGCTCAAAAAGACTCACTAGAACTCTAACAGAGTCGAGCGGCGGACTAGTTGGTGCACTAGAATAGTCAATCGATTGACAGTTTAGTGTCAATCGATTGACAAAAGTTGGCAAGCATAGTGGTGCACTGGTCAAAGGTGACTTTTCCGATTCAGGGTGGAAAGTTCAAGTAGCTGATTAATTTGACCGAGATATGCGAAAGCAATCGATTGACATTCCCTTGTCAATCGATTGACACAAGATACCAATTATAGCTAAAAAAAAATGTCTATTTTTAGAATTTGCCTGTTTCGGATGCAACAATCAATCGATTGAGAATATATTCTCAATTGATTGACTGTGAGGAGTTGAGTTGCATGAGCTGCTAATAGAAAAGTGTGCAATCGATTGAGAGAGAAGCCTCAATCGATTGACTGATGCACTTGTGCACCAAACCGAGAAGTACCATAACAATTAACACAAAAAAGAAAAGCTAATTCCATTGATTTGCCCGATTGATTACACCATCGAGCCCGACACCCCTAACGGATTTAAATGAAAAACAAAAATTAACAACACCATAAACAACGAAAAAAAACAAAGCACTAAACACTAAATAGTAAACGTAAAAAGAACGACACAAAAACAAACTAAACATTAACATCATCATCATCATCATCATCATATTCAGGGTCCCTCTCCTCGTTCATCGCCGCTCGCGCTCCTACGATAAACTCGTCGGCACACCCAGGGAACGATTCCCGGGCCATCCACATGAGGAGAGAAGTTTGAAACCTTGACCGTCGATCAACACCACCAATCCTTGCATTTAGCCCATCCATCCGCGCCTCAAGGAAAGTAACAGCTACCTCGGCATCAAAATCAGGGACCTCTTCGGGACGAGGTCGTCTTACACTGCCACGTTGGCGTTGTGTGGGGTTAGGATGGGGAGGAGGAGGTACATCGTCAACTGCAATCGGGGGTGGCTTCACACGAAGGATTGCTTTCATGCTCTTATCCCACACATTGACACCATACTGGTAAAATTGCATGTCGCCTAACTCCTCATCATCATAGATGGGGCAGCCGAGGTGATCCAAAAGGTGCATCACATAATGTGGGAAATGGAGGAGAATTGCTGCACGCTTAGCGGGTATAGTGGTGGTGGCTATATCACTGTGGCAACAATACATCTCCTCGAGCATCAGACCTGGCGCATCGAACCAAGTGTTTGTATGCGCAGCGTAAAGTGTAATCACCCTATTCTTGGTCCTCTCACTTTTCGTGCCATGCGGTAGGAGGTTGTTTGCCATGACAATATCCTAAAAGAGAATGTCCATCGAAAGAATAGCTCGTCTAGTGGCCTGACCGGTACCGCGGTGCCCTCCACACATATCATTGATCATGTCATCCTGACTGCGATCAATCACGGGATTAATGTGGTGGTTCACAGATCGAACCACATAAAAATTGAAGGCACGCGCGAGATCAGTGGAATGCAGATTATATTGCCGGTTGTCGATCTCAATGGTAATGTAGGGCATTCCTGTGGGCGATAGTGTTTCAGGTACTCATACCATTTTCTGATAAAACAGACAGATCAGGCGTGGAGAGACATCGATGGGTGGCGGGGCAAGCAACATTTCCAATCGCAAGGACTCAATGAATTCAATCGAGCGGGCGCATTCCGCAATGCGACGGTACTTGACCAGATCGTAGAAATTTTCCATTTGGAACTGGCGATCGAAATAGTGCTCATTGGGGATGCGCATCGGATCGTTGGCGGGACGCGGTTGACGGAAGAGTGGTGGGCCAGGCGCTGCCATTCGATCGCGTACGAGGAGAATATAGATGATTGGCTTGAAATGGAGTAGATTGAAGTCGGATGAGGGCTCCATGGGTTGGGGCTGCCACTTATATAAATTGAACCTCAATCGATTGAGAATGAATTCTCAATCGATTGAGAATGGTTGGGATGCCCACGTTGCGAAGCCGGAGCGACATCTGGCAGATGTGGAGGAGACGTGGCTCATCACAATTCCTCAATAAATTTCAATCGATTGAGATTGATGGGTCTATCGATTGAGAAAACCTGTTTTCGAAGAGGTGCACCGGTTAGGTGCCCTCGGAAATGAGAGCTTTAATTATCCCATTAATTCAATCGATTGAGATACCATCCTCAATCGATTGAGCCAAATGTGCTCAAAAAGTTAGCTGCCCCGACAAGATGTGTCGGTTGGCGCTTCAAATCCCAAGGACTGCACAAAATTTTATATGGTGTCAATCGATTGACACATACCTCTCAATCGATTGACACAAGAAGAGGAAAATGATGATGATGTAGGAAATTCTCAATCGATTGACAGGTACATGTCAATCGATTGATAAACAAGGGTCACTGTTCATAGTCAATCGATTAAAAAATACAAAATATGAACAAAAACAAAAATAAAGACAAAAATAAAGATGAAACGGAAAATAAAACAAACTGGGTTGCCTCCCAGGAAGCGCTGAGTTTAATTGTCGCCAGCTTGACCTTTTCATTGATCAATCATTTGGTTCACTGAGGTGCATCGCCTCAATCTTAAACTGGGTGATTGGCTCAAACATTGGTTTGAGACGTTACCCATTGACTTTGAATACTCGATTGTCCTTGAGACTACGGATCTCAATTGCACCATGCATATTAATGGAAACAACCTGATACGGGCCATCCCATCTAGATTTCAGTTTTCCAGGGTGAAGCTTTTGTCCAGGAATTAACAAAAACCTTTTGCCCAATGTGAAACTCTTTTCGAGAAATTGACTCATCATGAAGCTGCTTGTATATTTCTTTGTACATTTTCGAATTTTCATACGCATCGTAGCGTAGTTCGTCCAGTTCACTCAACTGTAGCCATCGATTTGATCCTGCAGCTTGCATGTCGAAATTGAATCTTTTGATGGCCCAAAATGCCTTATGCTCTAATTCAACAGGAAGATGACATGCTTTCCCGTAGACAATTCTGAATGGAGACATTCCAATTGGTGTCTTGAAGGCGGTGTGATAGGCCCACAGAGCATCAGAGAGCCTGTTTGACCAGTCTCTTCTATCCGATCGTATCGTCTTTTCTAAAATTCGTTTAATCTCTCGGTTCGACACTTCCACCTGACCACTAGTTTGCGGGTGATACGGCGTTGCAACCTTGTGGGTAATAAGGTAGTAAAATGGCGGTTGTAGAAGTGCGAACCGCCATCACTAATGATCGCTCGTGGAAACCCGAATCTATTAAAGACATTTTCCTTCAGAAATTTGACCACCACTTTGTGGTCATTTGAACGGGTTGCCACAGCTTCAATCCATTTGGAAACGTAGTCAACAGCTACGAGAATGTATGAATACCCAAAAGATGGGGGAAAAGGACCCATGAAGCCAATCCCCCAAACATCAAAAATTTCAACAATCAAAATTGGGTTAAGGGGCATCATATTTTGTTTTGAAATATTTCCAAGCTGCTGACATCTTTGGCATTCTTTGCAAAATTGAGCAGCGTCACGAAAGATGGAGGGCCAGTGGAATCCGCTTTGAAGAATTTTCTGTGCAGTCTTCTGTCCTCCAAAATGGCCTCCACAAGCTCCAGCATGGAAGAAATCGAGAACGCTTAGTTGCTCTTCTGCTGGTACACATCTCCTGATGATTTGATCTAAACAGATCTTGAACAAATGTGGTTCATCCCAAAAATAGTATTTGATCTGGGAGAAAGAGAGGTTCTTATCATTCTTTCCCCATTCAGTAGGGATTTTTCTAGTGATCAAATAATTCACGATATTGGCAAACGAAGGAACTTTCGTAGCGGTCGCGTCAATTGCCATTAATTTCTCATCCGGAAAAGTGTCCCGGATAGGTTCAGGTGTAACCGATTCTTCAAGCAAAATGCGAGACAAGTGATCAGCCACAACATTCTCGACTCCCTTTTTATCCTTGATTTCAAAATTAAACTCTTGAAGTAGCAGAATCCAGCGGATCAATCTTGGTTTGGCATCCTTCTTTGCCAACAAATATTTCAATGCAAAGTGGTCTGAAAAGACCACTATTTTTTATCCAAGCAGATAAGAATGAAATTTATCCAGAGCATACACCACAACTAATAGTTCTTTCTCAGTGGTGGTGTAGTTAAGCTGTGCATCGATCAACGTCTTACTGGCATAATAAATTACGTGAGGTAATTTGTTCACCCTTTGCCCTAAAACAGCTTCGATAGCGTAATCAGATGCATCACACATGAGTTCGAATGAGAAAGAATAATCCAGTGGTTGGATTATTGGTGCATTTGATAAGAGTTCACGCAGCTTCAGAAATGATTTCATGCAATGCTCATCAAATTCAAAAGGTACATCTTTACCAAGCAAGGTACATAAAGGTTTAGCCACCTTGCTGAAATCCTTAATGAATCGCCTATAAAATCCAGCATGCCCCAAAAATGATCGAATTTGTCGAACACTCTTTGGTGGGGGAAAATTGGCAATTAGGTCGAGTTTGGCCTTATCCACTTCAATTCCTTTCTTGGAAACAATATGCCCCAGCACAATTCCTTGTTGAACCATGAAATGGCTCTTCTCCCAGCTAAGAATAAGTTTAGAATCCACACAATGTTGTAAAACTTGTGCGAGGTGATTTAAACAAGAACCAAACGTTTTCCCAAAAACCGAGAAGTCGTCCATGAACACCTCGATGAACTTGTCAATCATATCCAAAAATATGGCCAACATACATCATTGGAAAGTAGCAGGTGCATTACATAAGCCGAACGGCATCCTTCGATATGCAAAAGTACCGTAAGGGCATGTGAATGTCATTTTCTCTTGATCAGGTGGAAAAACGGGCACTTGATTGTATCCTGAATAACCATCAAGAAAGCAATAAAACTCTTGCCCTGCTAACTTCTCGAGGATTTGATCGATGAATGAAAGGGGAAAATGATCCTTTCTGGTAGCTGTGTTCAATTTTCTATAATCAATGCAGACACGCCACCGAGTAGTTTCACGAGTAGGCAACAATTCTCCTTTCGCAATTTCTTTCACAGTGATTCCGGACTTTTTCGAGAGAATTTGGACTGGACTAACCCATTCACTATCAGAAATCAGATAGATGATTCCAGCATCGAGTAATTTAATGATTTCCTTTAAAACGATTTCTTGCATGTTCGGATTAAGTCGCCTTTGCGGTTCTCTCGATGGTTTACTCTCATCTTCCAGATGTATTTTGTGCATACATACTGATGGGTCAATCCCTTTTAAATCAGCTAGGGTCCATCCGATAGCCTTCTTGTGATCTTGAAGCACTTTCAACAGGTCATGCTCTTGTTCTTCAGACAACGTGGATGAAATTATCGCCGAAAACGTTTCTCGTGGCCCCAGAAAAGCGTATTTGAGCGATTCAGGCAACTGTTTCAATTCCACAGTTGGTGGCTCCTCAATTGATGGAGTCGGTTCAACTTTTACTTAAATGGGTAACGGTTCTATCTTAGTCACAACTTCACATAAGTTATCATCTGGACATGATAAACTCAACCTCGTCTCTTCTGACTGCTTCCTTTCAGATCCTTTTTCTTCATAGATGGCCAACAAAGTGGTTTCAAATTCTTCTTTGGTGAGCATTGATGGTAATGCTTCATCCACCACTTCGTCCATCTGATCGATGTAAAAATATTCGACCTCATCCTCGGTAGGAAAATGGTTCATCGCATGAAATATGTTCAATCTGACCTTCATGTTCCCAAAAGAAATGTCCATGACTCCCGTTCGATAATTAATGCAAGCGTTGGCAGTGGCGAGAAACGGACGTCCAAGGATGATGGGGACTTGATTAATTGATTTAATAGGTGGTTCCATGTCTAAAACAACAAAGTCCACTGGAAAGACAAACTTGTCTATTCCAACCAAAACATCCTCGATAATTCCCCTAGGTCTTCTTTCTGACCTATCGGCCAGTTGGAGTGTGACCGTCGTGGGTTGCAATTCACCCAATCCGAGTTTCTCGTATATTGAGTATGGGATTAGATTCACACTTGCTCCCAAATCCAATAGCGCTTTTCCAATTGGTTGCCCACCAATGACACATGGAACAGTTGGAACTCCAGGGTCTTTCAGTTTCTGTGGGGTTTCCAATTGTAATATTGAACTGCCTTTATTAGTCAGGAACACTTTCTTGGAAATATAATTACGCGCCTTTCGCTTACAAGTGCATAAATCTTTGAAAAATTTTGCATACTCAGGCACTTGTTTGATTGTTTCAAGCAATGGAAGATTTATCTTTACTTGCTTGAATGTTTCAAAAATTTCTTCCAGTTTTGCTGGTCCCTTTCCCATTCTAGATGGAGGAGTTAGGCATTGAGGGAATGGTGCCCTTGGGACATAAGGTGCAGGTTCCATTTTTTATTCTTGTTCATGTCCTAGTTGGACAGTTGAGGGAGACTCATCCTCGATTACTTTTTCTTTTCCCTTCTCTCTTCTTTACTCTTTCTCTTTCTCTTTTCTTTTCTCTTTTCTTTTCTCTTTCTCTGTTCTTTTCTCTGATTTATTTTCTTTCTCTTTTGCTGCTTCTCTTGCTTCCTCTTTTTCCTGATTAGATTCCATAGGCATTTCCACTTGATTATCAACTTCTCTTCCACTTCTCAGCACCATAACAGCTTTCAACTATTGACTATTCGATGGTCTTGCATCAGGTGGTGCTTGACCTCGAGGATTGTTGATGGGTTGGCTAGGGAGCCTACCTTCCTCTCGTTGACTCAGCTGATTTGTCAGTTGACTGAATTGATCTATCATCATCTGTTGGAAAGCTTGCATGCTTCGCATCACCTTTTCCTCCAAATCAGAAGCTCTAGAAACGGTAACCTGAGGTTGATTAAAATTTTGATTTTTTCGGTAATCAGAATTCGGATGGTAATAAGGAGGGTTATGCTGGAAATTAGAATTCTGCTGTTGGCTCTGTACTGCTGGTTTACCTGACCAGTTTGGTTCGAACCACCCCATCCTAAGTTGGGGTGATTTTTCCATTCCGGGTTATAGGTATTGGAGTATATGTTTCTACCCTGCCATTGATAAGATTGAGTCAGATTCACCTGCTCTTGAGGAGTAGGTTCATCAGGGAATAATGACAAGGCAGTGGGGCACTCATTAGCCATGTGACCTGAGTGGTCACAAATTGAACACACAGTGGGGGTGACAGGAGCTTTAGCTTGCTTGGTCGCAGCTAACAACATATTCATTTGCTTGGACAACATATCAACCTTTGTTGATAGATCAGAGGTATTATTTTTGACATTATACAATCCATCTCTTGTCAACACATGAGATTTAGATGCCAAATCCAAGTTAGTTCACCCCAGTGTTTCACTTTGTATCAAAGTTTGGTATAACTTCTCAAACAATGCCCACAATTCATCAGCTTCTTTTGTGGCACATGATCCACCACACGATGCATCAACCATGCGTCTCTTCGTGAATCACCCATTATAAAACTTTGGACCTGTTGCCACCTTGGAACTTGATGATTTGGACAACTCTTAATCAATTCCTTGAAACGTTCCCAACATTCATGGAATGTTTCAGTAGGTTGTTGGGAAAAGAATTGAATCTTCTGACACAACTCAATGGCTTTGGTCATGGGAAAATATTTTTTAAGAAACTGACGGTGTAACTTTGCCCAACTCTGAATAGATTGCGGTTCTAAGGAATAAAACCACGTTTTTGCCTTGTCCCTTAAAGAGAAAGGAAAGAGTCGGAGTTTAGCTATCTCATCAGTGATATTGTGGACTCTGAACATTTTGCATACCCCAGTGAATTCATTTAGATGAACGTGCGGATTTTCATTTGCTAACCCATGGAAAATTGGTAGCATTTGGATCATCGCTGATTTGAATTCATAGTGGTTTCCTGGAATGGGATCATGCATTATACATTCCTGATCCTCGTAAAAACCAGGATCATTATAATATTCGAGTGTTTTAGGGCCCTCATTGTAATTGTTATTCCCATCATTTTCATTATTTCCATTATTGCCATTATTGATATTCTGGTTGTTCCCATTCATTTCTTGCCTTTGATCAGCCATGGTATCAGTATGATGATACTGATTCCCTTGAATTCTACGATTCTCTCTACAAGATCGTTCGATCTCAAGATTAAATGGTAGCAGATGTGGGTGATGAGAACGAGTAAAGCTCATACACCACGCTCACAAACAGGGATTGAAGAATCCAAAACAAATCCACAAAATAGGCTCAATCGATTGCAGCAAAGGTCTCAATCGATTGACAGAAGCACACTTAAAATTTCATAGAAATGACTTTATCAGTCAATCGATTGAAAAACTGTTCTCAATCGATTGAGGTTCAAAGGTCAAAGCAAGTTAACACAGGAATTTCAGACGAAATGGCAAACACAGAATTTTTGTCAATCGATTGACAGAGGAATGTCAATCGATTGAAAGAAAAGCAAAGATCACAACAGAGAATATTTCAGTCTCAATCGATTGAACCTGAAGCTTCAATCGATTGAGTTCTAATATGAACAATGGCCAAAATAAGAAGAAAAGAAAAGCAAAACAAGATAAATTAATTTAAATTTTTTTTTTTTTTTTTTTAAAAATTCGAATTTCAAAAATTAAAATTAAAATTTCAAGATTAAAATTAGAAATTAAAATTTTAAATCTAATGGCAATCCTAAGAATCTTATCTAAAAGAGAAAAATAAGGGAAAGAATAAAAGATTCCTAAATTTCCTAAGGAAGGTATCCTAAATATATAAACTTCCTAAAAAAAAAATTAATAACTAATTTTAGAAAATCCTAGAATATCTAAAAGAGGAAAATAAGGAAAAGAATCCTACTAAAATAAGAAGTCCTAAAAACCTAATCTTCCTAAAAGAGTCCTACAAAAACTTACCTAAGAGAGAAAAATAAGGGAAAGAAGATTTTGCAAATCAAAAATCTAAATATTAGTTTTTTTTTAAATTCAAAAATCAAAATTCACAGAAGAAAATCAAAATTTAATTTAGAAATTAAATTTCAAAAATTCTAATTGCAAAAATTTAAGTTCGAAAATAAAAAAATCAACCTTTGAGCACCAAACTTCAGATTTCAAATCCACAAACTTCCAAATTTTCAGAATTAAAGATTTTTTTTTTTTTTTTTTTTTTAAATATTTTTTTAGTGTCAATCTATTGACAAGTTAGTGTCAATCGATTGACACAGAAGTGCTAATAAAAACACAAGACACAGTCAATCGATTGACAAGAAGGTTTCAATCGATTGTCTGTCAAGTAGTTTCTCTACCACAGAATAGAGTCAATCGATTGAGGAAGAATTCTCAATCGATTGACTGCTAAAAACAAAAAATATCCCTAATCCGAATTAATCAAAATTTCGCCGAAATTCCCCGGCAGCGGCGCCAAAAACTTGATCGATTTTAAATGTAACCCTTGCAAGTGCACAAGATCTATTACAGTATGGCAAGAACAAGGGTGTCGAACCCACAGGGAAATCTGAATTTTTAATTAATTCTTTCAGGTATTTAAAAACATCCCCAAGGAAGTACCAAGGGGCAGATTCAATTTACCAAAAATTTATCACTTTTTCCGAAATGCAGAAAAATAAATTAATCTAAACAACTAATTACCGATGAATCTAAGAACAATATTTAAATAAGATCAAGAAATATGCTATCCCAGATTTGTAACCCCCTTTCATTAAAGCATCATTCACACCATCATTCATTCATAAAAATGATTTGAAATAAAGTATGATCATCAATCCGGCATATCCTATTTAAAAACAATGACTCAACCTATCATTGCGGTATGAGTCATGTAAGAAGCATATCGTATCTCGTGATGTGTAGATCAAAATAATAAAAACATTAGACTATGGTATTAATCATAAATATGGGTACTTATCTGGGGATCGCATCTTCCCCGATCTACTGATTTAGCCGCTCATCTTTGGTGTATGATCTCCTTATTCATTCAAAGCCATTCCTCTTTTTATTTCTTCCCAAAAGATATTTGTTTACAATGCTCTCTCCTAAATACAATCTATGCTTTAAAAGAAAACAATGCAAATCCTAGGTACAATCTACCCTGATCAAAACCCTAGAAGAAAGAGAGAAGAAGACCTTAAAAAGATGAAAAGAAGTTCCCCAAAGAAAAAAATCTCAAAAGATCTCAACACCCACTCCAAACACCGAGCCCCCTATTCAAAGCTTTAGCTTCCTTTTTATAATGGCCGAGCACACCTAAACCTAATTGCCTTAATCGATTGAGCCAGAAGTCTCAATCGATTGAATTTGAGTTCGAATTTCTTTAGGGCACTTCTGCTTTATGTGTCAATCGATTAATTTTCATGTCTCAATCGATTGATTTTCAGGGCTGAAGTTTTATTTCATCTGTCAATCGATTGATAATGATTCCTCAATCGATTGACTCTTCAATGTAAAGTCTCCTTTCTTGATGGATATTGATTCTCTTCTCGGATCTCAATGCTTCTTTGAACCTTTTTGTCCATGGCTCTTGCATAGCCTTTAATTTCTTTCTTTTAGGCTTTTGAACGATCTAATGGTCGGAAACACCTGTAAACATCAAAACCTCACAACAACCATCAGATGCTTTCATCGAACAGCTAAATGTAGGATTTAAGGTGTGAAATATAGTCATATTTCAGCACCGATCAGTGGGCTTCTATTCTCCCAAGCCTAACTTCGCATACACTGAATATGGAAGTAGGTTTACACTAGCTCCCAGATCTAACAAAGCCTTCTCAATGGTATGATCCCCAATGATGCAAGGGATTGTGGGAACTCCAGGGTCTTGAAGATTGGTTGGGGTTGTAATGGCCAATACTTGATTCCTTTTTTTCACACAAAAGACCTTCTTGGATAGATGTATCCTAGATTGTCTTTTGTGAGTGCACAAATATTTTAAAATTTTTGCATAGGCTGGAACTTGCCTGATAGCATCAAGTAAAGACAAGTTGATCTTTACTTGTTTGAATGTTTCCATCACCTTCTTCACTTTAGCATTTCCCTTATCAAAAGGAGAAGGTGTTATCAATGCATTGGAAAATGGCAAATGGGGGATTGATCTCCCATTTTCTACCTTAGCAAGCTCATCAACTTTTTCTTTATTTTTGTTTTCAGTTTTTTCTTGGGGTATATCGACACCCCCCTTACATTTTATATGCTACTCCTGTTGCATATCATCATGGGTTGATCCTTCAGTTCCTGCACTTTAATTAACAGGCTTAACACCAACTTGGTTATCAACCAACCTTCCACTCCTCAAGGTGGTAACAGATTTTGCTTCTTCATGGGAAGAAGTCTCACCCACTATGTACTGCCCCTTTGGATTGTTCATGGGTTGACTAGGCAGTCTCCCCTCCTCTCTCTTAGTCAAAGTATTAGATAGCCGACCAAGGTGGTCCTCTATCTTCTTCATACTTAGGCCATGGTATGAGGGTAACATCTGTATGATGGAAGATTTGATCTCATAGTTCCCTTGGACAGCAGGGAATTGAATGCAGAAGGGAGAATTGTAAACCCCTGGGGCATTGAATTGCTTTAATGTCCTAGGTTGCTCACCCATTGCAGAACTATCACAATCAACTACAGGTGTGTGTATGGGATGCTTAGGTCTAAGAAGTCTCTCAACTTCAAGATTTAAGGGAGCAATCTCAGGACTAAGAGATCTCCTACCAAGCATAGACACAGCAGAAACACAATACAACACAAACAAAATATAGCACAGATTCAGCAAAATAAATTCAAAAACACACAACTACTACAAATCTAGAAATGTAAACAGAGTTAAGAAATGCAAACTTAAGCAACAATTGCTCCTCCAATTAGCACAATGCTCCTTTCAACACAATAATTCTAGATCTGCAACCACAAAATTAAACTATAAAAACTATAGTGGCAATTAGTCAAGCATAAGATAGGTAATAAAAAATGAGAAAAACTTAGATCTACCACTCTTAAAAACACAAATCCCCAATAGCGGCGTCAAAAACTTATTGTACTGCTCACCTTATAATTATTAAATGGCTAAAACAACAGATTAACTGCACAAATTACAGAGATGAGGGATCAAGGCAAGCAGTCAGTCCTATAAAAACTAGGGCTATTGCAGTAAGTTTTAATAGGTAAGTAGGGATTTGTCCACAAGGAAATGTGATAAAACTATGGTAAATCTCCAGATCTATAGCAGATCTGGCACTCTATCCTAATTTAAACTAGAATTAAAATAGGAAAGAGGAGAGGTCTTTAAGGTTTTGTCACTTACTACAAACTATAAATATCAAATGCGAATGATCCAGATTTGATTAAACACAGAGTTAAAGGAATATGGAGAAAAGATTAAAATCAAGGGATGGAGAATAGCAGCTAGGGATTTTTGGTCTTTACTGAAAATTGTTTGGTTCAAAAGCAGTGCAGGGAGCTGGTTTCTAGCAATCCTTCATCTGACGACAATCTCAGATGTAAGGTATAAGGATCCATTCTCAATCATAGAGTTGAAGCAATCCTAAGGCTATGATCAGTCCACTCGAATGGTCACAGATCATCTCAGAGATTGTTCCAATTCAGGGATCTTAATTGGAATATCTAAACCATTACAGATGCTGTGGATGCAAGGCTACAAGTTCAATCATCCACAGGGATATTAGATCTAGGGAAATCAAATGGCAATTAAAAGATCTATGGATAAAAACTACCTTTTCATTTAATAATCATTGAATCAATACAACTTACAATCAATTATTCTCAGATCTACAATCTGTGCAACACCTAATCCTTCGACAAAGCTTTGTACCTCTCAATTTATAGCTCTCAACCTCACCCTAACTACCAAAGAGGGTTAGCCAATGATAATTGGCAAAGAGGAGAATGGGGGGAAGAAGGAAGAGAGAGAGAGAATTTCTGGAGGGAAAGTAGAGATCGGATTTGGATATGGTTCTCCCAATTTTGGATGATAGCTCTAAAATTTCTTCAAGATTTTATACTCTTCTCCCTGTCTTCAGATTCATTTCAGCCAATCAGAGCTCAAAAGAATAATTATGTTATTCCCAGCTACTGATGTGGCTGATTTCTCTTCTAAAAGCTCTTTCCCTATTGGCCCAAAATAGGTAGATACAAGTGAGGTAGTTAGGGTTTCCATTTGTGCCCAGTTGCATATCAAAAATACTCCCAAGGGTCACTGATGTGGTTTGAAAGGTGTGCACAAAGCATAGGCGTGTGGGAGCTGCTGTAAACACTCGGTCATAGCGGGCTCTCCTCTGTTTAGGAGTCATATGCATTCCTTGCCCATTCCCTGCTCCCTGCATCTGCTCAGTTCTGATTGGCGCTGGTTGTGCTGCTTGAAATTGGATCGGGGTTATACTATTATTGGGCCTGGTATTGGCAATGTTCTGAACATCGACCCCTATTCTCTTCTCATTCCTTTATTCTGAAAACATTCTCCACTTGATACATTTTTGTTCAGGCGACCCTCCCTGATGGTATCCTCACAGCCATTGGCGTTCCTCACCAGATCAGTAAAGCTGAACTACTGCTGGTACACCAAAAATTCTGAGATCACTGGCAGAGTATTTTTAGAGATCATTTCGATCTGTTCATCGTCAGGTATTCTGTTTCTGACCTGAGCTGCTAGTGCTCTCCATCGCCTCAAATAGTCGCTGAAGGTCTCATTCGAGTTCTGCCTCAAACGGGCCAAGTCGGACTTACGCGGTTCAATGTCTATATTATAGACATATTGTTCCTGAAACAGGTGCGTGAAGTCTTTCCATATTTTCATCATAGACGGTTTCAAAGATGTGAACCACCTTAGGGCCGGACCAGTCAGACATTTTTGAAAGACCTTTATTAGCAGTCTTTCGTCCCCTCCATGTTAGCGCATGTCCCCACAGTAGGACTTCAGGTGTGCAATAGGATTGTCGATGCCGTTGTACTGTCAAAAGTTGGCATCTTAAATTTGGGAGGCAAGGGGACCTCAACAAATAGACACAAGTCGGTGTAGTTCGTGGCGTGGATTTCAACACCACCCATTTTCATCAATTGCTTGGATATTGATGAAAATGGGTGGTGTTAAATGTTCTTTTAGCTGCTATGACTCCTTGGATATGGGGACATTTTTATCCAACTGTTCTTTTAGCTGCTATGACTCCTTGGATATGGGGGCCACTTTCTTGGTAGTTGGTCAGACTTCACTTTGGTCTATCAGGGGGTGGTAAATGATAGGAAGAAGGTTAAGGCTGGTCAATGCCCTAGCATAGACTCCACTGTTCCTAATCTCGTCCTCTTCATACTGTTGGTCGACATAGTGTGCAGTGAGGGTAGGATTCTCTTGCTAGTGTTGCATGGACTGGGGGGAATGGCATGAGTAGGGATTGGGTGAGTCCATTGGGGATGGGGGAAGGTTTGTTGGGTGATGGGATGATCGGAAGTTAGACTTTGAAGTGGGGCTTGATGAGGCCATTGGGCATGGGGGAGGGTTTGAAGCTGACTTTGGGATGTAGGGATATGGGTAAATTGGGGTGATATAAGGCATGGGTTTGATCGGGGTATGAGGGTTGTGAACGGGTAAAATTTTAGAGAAATTGTGAAGGATATGGGTGTGAGGTTCCAAGGTTTTGTTGGGCTTGGGTTTGGGCTATGAAGCCTTGGGACAGTTGGGCTACAAAGCCTTGGTCATGGTAAGTTTGGGCCATGGGCCCTTGTTGGGTCTGGCCCATTGGGCCTTGGTGAGTCTAAGCCATGGGCCCTTATTAGGTCTGGCCCATTGGGCCTTAATGGGTCTGGGACATGGGGCCTTGGTGGGCTGGCCCATTGGGCCTTGATGGGTTTGGTCCATGAGCCCTTGGTGGGTCTAGCCCATTGGGCCTTAGTGGGCCTAGTCTATTGGGCCTTGGTGGGTCTAGGCCATTGGGCTTTGATGGGTCTAGCTTATTAGACCTTGATGGGTCTGAACCATGGGCCCTTGATGGGTTTGACACATTGGGCCTTGATGGGTCTGGGCCATGGGCCCTTGTTGGGTTTGGCCAATTGGGCCTTGATGGTTCTAGGCCATGGGCCCTTGTTAGGTCTGGCCCATTGGGCCTTGGGATATGGGGCCTTGGGACATGTAGGGAATGGGGGTTTGGGCCATTGGGCCTTGAGGCATGTGGGTAATGGGAGATTGAATGGTGTGGGTGATGGGGGGTTGATGGGAGTCATAGGGGAGTGAGACATGGAGGCTTGATAGGGTATGGGATGGATCCATAGGTGTGTAGTATGAATGAGAGGGGATATGTTGGGAGGCCTTCCACCTATTGTAGGCTTGGACCATTTCTTCCATTTTGGCCATGGAAGGGAGACTAGATGGAGATGGGCTATTTGAGGCTTGGAGGGGCATGGATGGGGTGGATGTGGAGGGTAAATTGGGCATGATCTCGATAAAATCGGGCTTGACCCGAGTAGGAGATGGGATATGGGGTAGATTGGAGGAATGAGGTGGGGCATTGGAAAAGGGAGATGGATTGGGAATGTATGAGGATGATGAAGGGTAACGTGTGACTGTTTGGGAAAAATCGGGCATGAGCCCGATAAAAATAGGCATGACCCGGGTAGATGGGGGGATTTGTGGGGGGGTGGATAGGGTGGAGGTGACATATGTGAATGAGGGCAGATCGAGCCTATATGGGGAAGATGGAAAATGGGGCATGGATGTGGATGCGGAAAGTTGGGTGGATGAGAGATAGGCTATGTTGGATGGGTTTTGAATGGGTGTGGAAGGGAGGTGAGATGGGTTGGAGAGGGCCATGGATGGGGGTATGGCTTGAGAAAATGATGGGGAATGGGAAGTCAGATTTTAGATATTTTGGGTAATGGTGGAAGGGAAAATAAGGGCATCGAACAGGCCGGTTATGGTGAGGTTTGAATGGGTGAGGGGGGTGGAATTAAAGGCCTCCTCAGTATGGGAATGAGTTGGAGAATGTGGCGGGGATGAGTCAGGATCGGCATAAGCCGGGTCCAGGGTCCACGGTCCATGACATTTCTTGGTATAGGGTTGGGTACGGGTGCATCAGATGGGGCCCATAAAGCTTCCTCCTTTCCCTATGGGATGACGGAGGGTACGATGATGCCGTTGTGCCGGCACCAATCAAGACTCTATTTATAATTTTTTATTTTAGACTTTTTTTTTTTAATTTTTTTGTTTCTCTTTATGAGTGAAAACAATGGTTCCAAAGCCTTTAATGTTCCCTTCTTAGGTGGCTTTCGTGCCCTAAATAGGACCTGCGGCAATAATTTCGAAGCACTTCGGGAGAATCAAAGGAAGACCTTTTATCTATTGAAGGCACGGAATCAATGCAAACAACCCGATCCCCCGAAACGAGTCAAAAAGAAGTCACCTTCTTTTGACCGGCGAGAGCGTATTGGATGTTGGAGATGGCGGGGCCAAAACAAAAGCCCTAAAGGCACTAATTAGGAGACTCGAGATGTGAGAAAAGCTTCAGATTCGGGTTGTTGTTGCTTGAAACCAACCTAGCGCAACTAATACATGCGGCAGAGTAAAACTGGGCTTCCAGAATTCTTGACAGCAACCACTTCAACCCTAAATGAGTCTATAAACTTGTTTTTTTGGGAAGCTAGGCTTCCGAAGACTGACTGTTTTTAGTAGATCAATTCTCTCCTCACCGAACCTAAGGGATGTGAGTCCAGTATAACTCGCTAGCGCACTCCCT
This sequence comes from Chloranthus sessilifolius, assembly GCA_021018995.1. NCBI lineage: Eukaryota > Viridiplantae > Streptophyta > Magnoliopsida > Chloranthales > Chloranthaceae > Chloranthus > Chloranthus sessilifolius. The sequence continues at coordinate 7,983,621 of CM037592.1, forward strand.
AAAGGGTTTTAAGCTTGTAGGAATAGGTGACCCACCCGATATACCTCCGGCGCAAGCGCCTTCTCAGATACTAGGTGGGCTGGGACTTTTCTGGATCATCACCACTAGGGGCTGCTGCCATACTAAGACCCGGGTGGTTGTATGTGTGCCTAATATCCCAAACCTTTAAAAAATCTACCCTGTAAAAAAATAAATTGATTAAGTCCCCTTTCTTGGTTCAATTTAATTTTTTTTTTTTTAAATTTTATGGAAGTTTTCTTAAGTCCCAAAATCGGGGGTGATGATCTCGAGCCGCCACTATGGTCTGGTGTCCACTGTTAGGATATGATTGCACAAGTAGGCCCGCCAATCAGCTAAGGCACTTAAAATGATAAAAAAGTAAATAAAATTAAAGACTATGTGTAATTAGGCCCGCCGATCGGCTAAGGCTCGTAAATGACGTAAAATTAGGGGTAAGTAAAATGATATAATCAGAGAGGTGAGTAAAAATTAAATTAAAAAAAATAATAAATTTTCAGTAAAATAAAAAATAAAGAGGCCAGGTTCAAGGGGAAGCTCTACTAGTAAATCCCCAGCAGAGTCGCCATTTGTGCAACCGTGAGATTTTTTGACGATCCCGTCAGGACGATGTGCTCGCTAAATAAATATTTAGAGTCGTCACCCGGAACTTTTGGTGTCTTAAGAAACCTAGATCAATTTTATAAGCACCAAAGTGCCACAAATATGACTTTGAATCCGGTCTATGCCAAAGGCTCTTGGGTAGGGGCTTCGGTTATCGATCGGGAAGGCATTAGACACCCAATCAACCCTCTCGTAAGCGGTCTCTACTATGGCCGGGTCTATGTGGGGTTGGTTTATATAATATATATATATATATATATATATATAATTATATAAATAAAAAAAGAAGCAAAATGGGCGACACCTCTCCTTGCTCAAAGGCACACTGATCCTATTGATCCCTTCTCGCTTGTCAAAATTTGGGCAGCATAATGGCTCAATTCTAGGATAGAGGAAAAGTAAAGAAGGGAGAGGAATAGAGGGGAGAGTCGGAGCTCTCGGGCCCTTGTAGCACCGATGTGGACCTTCATATTGATGTGTCTTGGATGAGCTTTCGATAGCAAATGGGTTGAAGGATGGGTTTGAATCTCTAAGGCTTGGTAGCTAAGAGGTAAGAGAAGAAGGCTAGGGGCTAGTTCTAGCTAGATCTCAAGGATTTATGGTGAAAAATGAGGTCTAAAGGATGAATTAGGGTGCTAGAATTTTAGTGGACAAATGCTAAAAGGGGAAGAGAGGAATAGCTAAAGCATTCTCTATTTATAGAAAGGGGGGGTGCCTCTCTATTTATAGAAAAAGAGAGGTTTAGGGGGTACTTAAAAAGCTAATTAGGGTTAGCAATTAGGTAATGGGCAATCTAAGATTTTTGAGGTTTTCTAGAGCTTCGAGAAGAGGGATTTGGGTTTAATGGTAGATGATAGGGTGGTGACTTGAATGGCAAAAGGGAGATAACCTAAGCTAATAGGGTCACTAGAGTCCTAAAGAAACACACCCCAGGCTTTGGGATGGTCCACAAGTCAAACCCTCATTATCAATTTTGGTCATTTTTTGAAGGAAAACTAGGCCCAAACTGTCAGAAGTTGAACACTCGCAGGGACCTAGCCCGCTTTTGTAATTTCTTGCATAAATCGGTGATCTTTATTTTACCATATCTTTTGATGTATAACTCTGATTGAGGAAATTTTTAGCTTATTCGAAAGTTGGGAAAATCCTCTTTCTAATAGTATATAACTCAGCATCAGAAGAGATTTGTATAAATTTTGGCATTGCTCTCTTTAACCACTGCTCAGGAGGGTTCGAAACTAGCTCTATGGGTCCGATTTTATAATTTCTTACACAAATCTGTGATCTTAATTTCACCATAACTTTTGATGTACAACTTCAAATTAGGCAATTCTTATTTTGTTGGAAAGATAAGAAGTTCTACTTTCCAATGGTATATGCCTTAGGTTGGGCAACTATCTATCAAAACTTTAGCACTCCTCTTTCTAACCGTTGTTCAGGGGGAATCAAATCGTGCCTGGGAAGGGTTCTATTAGGTCTGGGAAGGCTATGATTGATTTTTAAGGATTTGGGATAATTCCTAAGGGTTTTGGGATGATTCTTAAGGGGTTAGAAAATTCTTTCGAAAGCTCGAGGGTACACCTTTCTCGAAGTATATGTCGATTGGGCCTTGGGTCAAATTTGGGTGTTTATAGCTGGCTACTACAAACGGTTTGTAGAAGGATTTTATAAAATCTTAGGTCTTCTTACACAACTTACAAGGAAGAATGTGAAGTTTGAATGAACCGAGTCATATGAAAAAAATTTCCAAGAACTTAAGAGAAGGCTAACCTTTACACCAGTGCTTGCAATTCCAACCGACATCGGAGGGTTTGTTGTATTCAGTGATGCATCACATAGCAGGTTAGACAGTGTGCTTAACCAGAACCAGAAAGTTATTGCATATGACTCGAGACAGCTCAAGGATCATGAAAATAATTACCCTATACATGACCTTGAACTTAGAATAGTGATTTTTACACTAAAGATATGGAGACATTACTTGTATGGGGAAACCTTTGTGATATTCACAGATCATAAGAGCCTCAAGTACCTGTTGACTCATAAAGATTTGAATATGAGGCAGTAAAGATGGATCAAATTTCTCAAGGATTACGACTACTCCATTTTATATCACCTTGCCAAGGTGAATGTTGTAGCAGATGCTTTGAGTCTGAAGAGTTTGGCTCAGTTATCAAGTCTTATTATGGGAATCCATAGATGGAAATTATTAGAAGATATTTCATTGTGTGACATGAAAATTGAGGTACAGGATTTAGGAGCCCTAGTGGCAAACATCGTGATCCAATCGATGATCTATGATGGCATCTACGAGCTTCAGATGAAAGATGCAGAACTTGTGAAGATCATACAAGGTGTGACTGACGGTACCAGACCAGATTTCTCCATCAAGGGGGATGGATCTTTGTTATTCAGAGGGCGCCTTTGTGTACCGACAAATGCCGATCTATGACATAACATTCTAGACGAGGCACACAAGTCAAAGTATGTTATTCATTCGGGTGGTACCAAGATCTAAGGAAAAGTTTGTGGTGGAGAGGATTGAAAAAGGATGCCCTCAAGTATGTTTCAAAGTGTTTAGTTTTTCAGCAGGTGAAAGTGAATCACTGACATCCATCAGATTTATTATAACCTCTACCGATACCAGAATGGAAATGAGAGTCCATTTTTATGGATTTTATTTTGGGATTACTAAGGACAGCAAAATGACACAATACCATATGGGTAGTTGTAGGCAGATTGGCCAAGTCAACCCATTTCATACCTTACAATGCCAAGTATACAGCGAGTAGGCTTGCCGAGATGTATTTGAAGGAGATCATTCGATTTCATGGTATTCTAGTGAGTATTATTTCGGATCGTGATCCGTTGTATATATCACATTTTGGGTAGAAATTCCAAGGGGGAATGGATTCAAGCTTAGATTTCAGCTCAGCTTTCCACCCATAAACGGATTGACAAACCGAAAGGGTAAACCAAATTATTAAAGATATGCTCCAAGCATGCATGCTTGATTTTCGAGGATCATGGGATCAACATTTACCCTTAATCGAGTCTATGTATAATAACAGTTACCAGGCAAGCATTGGTATGGCTCCCTATGAAGCGCTATAAGGTGTAGATCTCCGCTCAATTGAAAAGAAACGAGAGAGAAATTTGTTTTGGGTCCTGAAATTCTTATAAATGCTACTGAAGTTGTACTTTGGATTCGAGAGAGGTTGAAAATTAGACAGACTAGATAGGAGAGTTACGCCGATCTAAAATGGACGAGTGTAGATTTTCAGGTTGGAGACCATGTGTTCCTGAAGATTTCATTTATAAAAGGTGTAATGCATTTCAGAAAGCGTGGAAAACTTAGCCCACATTACATTAGACCATTCGTTGTTTTAGGTCGAGTTGGTGAAACTGCGTACCGGATTGCGCTACCTTTGCAATTTGCAAGGGTACACAACGTATTTCATGTATCCATATTGAGGAAGTACATGAAGGACCCAACTCACATTATTAATGAGCAACCAATCGAACACTATGAGGATCTGACAGTTAGAGAAGACCCAGTACAAATTCTCGACAAGAAAAAACAAGTGTTGCTTACCAAACGTATTCCATTGGTACTGGTGAAATGGAAAAATCATGCATCAAAAGAAGCTATATGGGAACGCGAGTCAGATATATGCGACTCGTATCCGTAGCTCTTTCAATAAACTTTGATTTAATGAACACTGTAACATTTAAATGAAGAACTTGAAAGCATCGCATTAATTGAAATTACATGCTAAATTAAAGGATGTGGTTGTTCTATAATGGTTATTGTAGTGTTGAGAATTCCAGGCGTGAAGTCCGTGTCATGATAAGAGGAATCAGAGCATAAAGCAACAAAAATCTGAAGAAATTTTGGAACTCGCTAGCGCGAGATTTAAGTCGCTCGCACAACTGCTTCAAAGGGACACGTGAGAAAACTTGACACCATAGTTGCTCGTGCGACTGTTCAGACGCTAGCTTACTAGAATGTTGCTTGCACGACATGGAAAGTCACTCGCGTGACTATCGGGTTATATGTGACCTGCGGGTCTTTTCCCTTCAAAATTTTTGGGTAGGAAGTAAATTTGAAACCTAGGTTTTTTTTTTCCTAACCTTACAACCTACCTTTTCCCTCCAATTTAACTTCGGATTCTCTCTAAAATCTCTTCGGAGCAGCTAACTCTTCATTGTCAAGGGTTTCTCCGAGATCTTCTTCCACAAAAAGGGGTAAGATTTACCATTTTAGTTTGATTTTCTTCATTATTTTCTAGTAAATCATTAGAATGGGACCGAAGAAAGTTTCGATGTCTAAACCCTCGTCATCCAAATGACCTAAAGTGGATCTTCCACTGATTGTGAGGGAACAACCCACTAAATGGTGGGATTCTAAGAAGTTCTAGACCGAATGGTTAATCAACGATAGTGTGGTCGAGGGTCACGAGATCACAAATTGGAACCTCAAATATCTCAACGTCGCCGACTTGATATCGCTATTAGAGCCATTTCATACCCATTACTGCCCTAGGCTTGTATGCCTATTTTATCAACAATTGAAGACTGGCGATCAGACGACCGAGATTGATGGTCACGAACTTCAATTTGATCTGGGAGATATTGCGATTGTAATGGGATGCCCATCGTGTTATGTGGAGGATGAACTATTACAAACCCCAAACCCCGCGAAAATACCTTTCTATGAGATTATGGCCGATATGACTAAAGGGAAGACTAGGTCCGAGTTATCAGTAAAGAGAGTTCAGTTGCCCGCCTATATGTGGCCACTTGATGTAATTCTCTAGAAGAATTTGTTTCCAATGGGACATGAGCAGCAGAGAAGGGATGTGCTTCTCCAAGCCTTGTATTCGGCCTATCAGGAGAAGTGGTTCTCTACCCCTACTGTGGTGGTAGAGGATATGGTGTATGCAGAGAACAATGTGAGACAGGGTGCACAGAAGCTAACCGTAAAACGTCTACCCTATGCTCGATTGATCACATATATGATCTAGTAAAATGTGAATGAAGAGGGAGAGATGTTTCTAAAGTCGCCAACTGAACCCCAACTTATCGGTAACATCCATATCTATAAGTATGATGACTTGAAGATTAGCCTCACCAGTATGAATGTGAGCATGAAGTGCCGCCAAACAGAAGACCTTATACAGCAGCAACAACAACAACAGCAACAACCACCCCAACAGCCCCATGTGGAGCCAGATCAAGCAGCTTAATATATGATGCCACCGCACCAAGCACAAGGCCAACCATCGATTCACCCATACGGTGGTGTGGCCTTCACATCAGAGCTCTTTTGATGGATGGATTTGCAAGACATTGTGCTCTAACAAATCCAACAACAGAATATCACTAGCATGCATATCATATTTAAAGGTATGACCTTCTTTGGGATCCTGGATGGTTACAGCCCCGTGAGGGAATACTTAGGGTCCTTCCAAACGACTTCATAATTTTCCTAAGAATAGCTTTAACCTCAAATTAAATAGCTAATTCAGAGAATATGTTTATCATGGAATGCCTTTGTTTTGGCCTTATAAATTCGAGCATTCTCATAGGCATCATTACGTATCTCCTCTAACTCATTAAGTTCGAGTTTTCGTTGCTCACCAGATGTAGGCAACTAAAAATTTAATGCTTTAATGGCCCACAGTGATCTATATTCCAATTCCACGGGTAGGTGGCAAGCTCTCCCATAAACCAACCAGTAGGGGGCATGCTAATGGGTGTTTTATAGGCCGTTCGATATGCCCCTAAGGCATCATGTAATCTCAGGGACCAATCTTTCCTATCAAGGCAAACAACTCTTTCAGGTATATTCTTTAATTTTGATTGGAAACCTCCACTTGCCCACTAGCCTGCGGATGATAGGGGGTTGCACTTTTATGAGTAAAAAAATAATTCTTGAGCAGATTGTCAAAGTATTTATTACAAAAATAGATTCCCCCATCACTAATGATGCTTCATGGAGTTCCAAATTGAGAGAAAACATTCTCCCTTATAAAAGACATTACCACCTTATGATCATTAGTCTTTATAGCTGCTGCTTCCACCGATTATACAAATCCAAATGAAGGTAAGAAAGATCCCATGAAATCTATGCCTCATACATAAAAGGGCTCTACGACCAAAATCAGTTGGAGAGGCATCATGTTCCTTCGATAAATAGTACCTACCCTTTGACATCGGTCACAAGCCAAAAGAAAGTTCTGGGCATCTTTAATTAAAGAAGGCCAATAAAATCCTGATTACAACACCTTGGTAGTCATTTTCTTCCTACCAAAGTGACCCCCACAAGCATTAGTGTGACAAAATTACAGAATATAGTGGGTGTCACTATCTAGGACGCACTTTTGGATTATTTGGTCTAGGCATATCTTAAACAAATAAGGATCCTCCCATATATAATATTTCATGTGTGAAAAGAATACATACTTGTCCTCTTTAGACCAGATTGGGGGGATCTTACCTGTAGCTAAATAATTTACAATAATGACGTACCATGGTGTTGGTACGCACTTTTTTCTGGGTTTCTTTCGGTCTACGGAATAAGTGGCCCAATTCTGTCCCAAGCGGACTCTGCCAATGGCAATGATGGAGTAATAAATTAGGAAATATTAAATGCTAAAATTAAATAGGCAAATTCTAAATAAAAAATACTTGAGAAGATGCGATTGCCAACTGCAGATATTTATCAACGCTGCAACACGTCACTGATCACGCTTTAAGGGGAGCAGGGGCTTGTAGGTTGAACTCCTTTACTGAATCATCCGCCGACGAACATCAACAGCTATGTCTTTTCTTATAATTTAGATAGTTTAATTTTGCTTTTATTTCCCGTTATTGTTATAGTTCTGATCAGCTTAGACTTCCCAATTCTGTTGTGAGTTTGGTTATATGGGAATTTATTATAGTTTATTTAATTTAGTATTCTAATTCTATCAAGAGTCTAATTAATTTTAGTTTCCTTACACTACTAGAATTCGGGTTAATATAGTATCCTAATACAACTAAAAGTTCAATTAACATCAGTCTCCTAATTGTACTAGGAATGTAGGTGTATTAATCTTAATGGAACTTTAATTAAACCAAGCATGCTAGTTATACTGAAATTCTAAGGAAAGCATGTATACTAGTTCTACCGAAATTCTAATTAAAGCAAGTATAACAATCCTACCAGAATTCTAATTGAAATAGAAGACTGATTTTACTAAAACTCTAATTAAAGCAAATATACTAATTTTTATTAAAATTCTAATTAAAGCAAATAAACTAATTTTACTAAAATTCGGACTAAAGCAATGAATTAACTATACTAAATTATAATTAAAATAATGAATTAATCATACTAAATTCTAATTAAAATAAAAGGACTAATTTGACTAGAATTATGATCAAAGTAATGAATTAATTATACTAAGATTCTAATTAAAATAAGAGGACTGATTAATGATAAGGTGAGGAATTAACTATGCTAGAATTATCTAATTAAAATAAAGAGACTAATTTTATTGGAGTTCTAATCGAAGCAATTAGTCTAAGGATTTAATTAAAATAAAGCAAGTAAATTAACTATACTAAAATTCTAAGGAGAAATCATGAAACTGATACTATAATCCTAATTAAAGTAACTAAATAATTATAAAAAAAAGAGTTTTGAGCCCGCTATGCTAAGGAGTATTGGCCTCATTCCCGAGTACCCTCCGTAAGCTCCCTTGGGAAAATCAGGTGGCTGAGATTAAAGATGAATTCGATTCAGGATTATAAAATAGTATTTTTGAATTTTTCAGAGTCGATTTTGGAATGATAATTATAAATTAAATTGAGAAATTAAAATTATAGAAACTAAAATTAAAATTTAGGATTTGTAGAAATATTAAACTAAGAAATTAAAATTAAAATTAAAATTTTTAGGATTGAATTCGGGTCTGAAATCAAAAAATCTAACCGTATGATTAAAGATTGGTTCTATAATCCAAAGACTAGAACCAAAAATTTATGATAGGACTAAAAATTGAGATTTTAGAACAGAATTAAAGCCTAGGGTCGGTAAATTAGACCGTAAGATTAAGGACTAGTTCTAAATTCAGAGAACTAGAACCATATATAAAAAATTACTGTCTAAAAAAAAGGGTGCCATCGTCTCGGACTAAAAATTAAAACTAAGAGAAATATCCTAAGCCTAAAACTAAATTTTTTACCTAGGACCAGGGCTACGGAGAGAAACCTCAGAAATTTTGAAGTTTGAATCTCAGAATCATGGTCATGATTCTCTGTGTTCGTTCTCAGAGTTCTCGGGTTTCAGAATCCCAAAAAAGTCCATTCTCTCTCGAAAATTGTCTAGCCTCCTTGGGCGTATTAAGAAAGAAAATCTTTTATAGGGTTTTCTTCAATTGAATGCCCTATTTCAGGTCTTTAATCGAATTGTGCACCGATTTCCTCGTGCTTAGTCGCTTTGAGTCAGTCACTGACTTAGTGAGTGGCCGACTGACTTGTTCAGCGAGTTTTCTAGTCCTAATAGCATTAGAACTAATTGCACGCCCATTTTGGGGTGCGTAATCTAATTAAGCGCTACTCTCGAAGCGTTTAATCGAGGAAACTTGGGGATCAAGGATGGTAAGACTAGGCCGAGTGTAGGCCAATTGTGCACTGGTGGTGTGGCGTTCAATCTGATCGCAATGATAAACGCGTGATCGAGTCTCTAGTTGGTCTGGGAGAAGGAAATTTGGTCTGAGAAGGGACTGATTGCGCGCTTGTGATTCGGCATGCAATTGAATTGAGCATTTGGTTTTAGGCACTTAATTAAGGATTGTCCGAGTCCCGGTCAGTCTTGAAATGCTAGGCTATTATTTCAGCCTGCATTTCAACTATATACTATTATTTTAGTATATAGTCTCCCTACATTGGGATCTGAGTCACAGAGCTATTATTTCAGCTTGTGTTTAGTCATGTACTATTATTTCAGTACATGATTCCCATGTCGGGGGTATAGGGTCTGAGCCACAGAACTATTGTTTCAGCCTGTCTTCAGCCATATATTATTGTTTCAGCATATGGTCCCATATCAGGGTTAGAGGGTCTGAAATGTAAGACTATTGTTTCAGTCTGTATTCTGACTACATGCTATTATTTCAGTATATAATCTCCCTACATTGGGATCTGAGCCACAGAGCTATTATTTTAGCTTGTGTACAACCATGTACTATTATTTCATTGCATGATTCCCACGTCAGGAGTATGGGGCCTAAGCCACAGAACTATTGTTTTAGCCTATATCCAGCCATATATTATTGTTTCAGCATATGGTCTCATATCAGGGTTAGAGGGTCTGAAATGCAAGACTATTGTTTCAGTCTATATTTCGACTATATACTATTATTTTAGTATATAGTCTCCCTACGTTGGGATATGAGCCACAGAGCTATTATTTCAGCCTGTGTTCAGCCATGTACTATTGTTTCAATGCATGATGCTCATGTCGGGGGTATGGGGCCTGAGCCACATAACTATTGTTTCAGCCTGTATCTAGCCATATATTATTGTTTCAGTATATGGTCCCATATCAAGGTTATGATGTCAAAGGTTGACCGAACAAATTTGTATATTCCGAGAGGACAAAATAAGGGTGTCTACAGATGCCCCTCTTTGGCGTGCTCTTGCTAAGTAAGAACACGTCGAAGAAGTAGACACACCTCATTCGAGGTGTCTTCTCGTTTCTCTTGGGAAATCAAAAATATGAACTGGTGATGCTGACATGACAGGCTTGGCTTTCTTATTTATCACCATAAGCTAAAATGGACCATTTGAAGGGCAAATGGTAGCTGTCGAAGGGCGCGGGTTAATAGAGAGATTTTACGCAATCAAGGTATCGGGGCGTCAATCAAATGTGTAAAATATGGTCCAGGGACCGATAATAATAAAATGAAGCATCATGCAATATCGAAGGCTTGTGCAAGTCATGTCAGATTGGGCGCATCATTGCTCACACCACTTGGTGCGCCCTTTTTCTGGGTTCCTCTCGGTCCCCGTTGAATCAGTGGCTCCATTTTTGTCCAAGTGGACTCTAGTGATGTAGTGTTTGGAATATTAGAAATAAAGGGTTTTCTAGGAAGGTTCCTAGTTTTTGTGATCACCAGCTATAAATATTTAACGACGCTGTAATATGTCAATGATCACGCTTTAGAGCGGGTATGGGCTACTTCTTTACTGAATTGTTCGCCTGCGAAGGTCAGCAGCTATGCCTTCTTATAATTTAGATAGTTTAATTTTTCTTTTATTTCCCGTGATTGTTATAGTTCTGATTAGTTTATACTTCCCAATTCTGTTGTGAGTTTAGTTATGTAGAAATTTATTACAGTTTAATTAATTTAGTATTTTAATTCTATTAGGAGTCTAATTAATTTTACTTTCCTAACACTACTAGAATTCTAATTAATATAGTGTCCTAATATTACTAAAAGTCCAATTAACATCGATCTCCTAATTGTACTAGGAATGCACATGAATTAACTTTAATAAAGTTTTAATTAAATCAAGCATGCTAATTATACTGAAATTCTAAGTAAAGCAAGTATGCTAGTTGTATCAAAATTCTAATTGAAATAAAAGACTGATTTTACTAAAACTCTAATTAAAGTAAATATACTAATTTTATTAAAATTCTAATTAAAACAAAGAAACTAATTTTGCTAAAATTCTGATTAAAGTAATGAATTAACTATATTAAATTCTGATTAAAATAAAGGAACAAATTTGACAAGAATTATGATTAAAACAATAAATTAATCATTCTAAGATTCTAATTTAAATAAAAGGACTGATTAATGATACTGAGGTCTAATAAAGCGGGGAATTAACTATGCTAGAATTATCTAATTAAAACAAAGGAACTAATTTTGTCGGAGTTCTGATCGAAGCAATTACTCTAAGGATTTAATTGAAATAAAGCATGTAAATTGACTATACTAAAATTCTAAGAAGAAATTATAGAACTGATATTATAACCCTAATTAAAGTAACTAAATAATTCTTTAAAAAAGGGGGTTTGGGCTCGCTATGTTAAGGAGGACTGGCCTCGTTCCCGAGTACCCTCTGTAAGCTCCCTTGGGCAAATCGGGTGGTTGAGATTGAAGATAAATTAAATTCAGGATTATAAAAATAGTATTTTTGGATTTTTCAGAGTCTATTTCGGAGTAATAATTATGAATTAAATTATGAACTAGAATTATAGAAACTAAAATTAATATTTAAGATTTTTAAAAAAATTAAACTAAGAAATTTAAATTTCTCGGACTGAATTTGGGTCCGAAATCAGAAAATCAGACTGTATGATTAAAGACTAGTTTTAGAATCTAAGGACTAGAACCATAAATTAATGATAGGATTGGAAATTGAGATTTTAGAACAGAATTAAAGCCTAGGGTTGGTAAATTAGACCGTCGGATTCAGGACTGGCTTTAGAAACAGAGGACAGAACCAGATATAAAAAATTTGCAGTCTAAAAAAGGGTGCTACGATCTCAGACTAAAAATTAAAACCTATAATTAAAACTAAGAGAAAGATCCTAAGTCTAAGCCTAAAATTTTTTTACCTAGGACCGGGGCTGCGAAGAGAAAACTCGAAGGTTTTGCACTTGAATTTCAAAATCATGGTTATGATTGTTCTATGTTCGTTCTTGGAGTTCTCTAGTTTCAGAATCCCAAAAAAAGTCCTTTCTCTCTCAAAAATTATCCAGCCTCTTTGTGTTCTGTTCGGTTGAAATTAAAAAAAAACTTTTATAGGTTTTTCTGCAATTAAGCACCCTGTTTCAAGCATTTAATCGAATTACGTGCTGATTTCTCGGTGCTTAATCGTTTTGAGTCAATCACCAACTCAATGAGCGACCGGCTGACCTGCTCAGCGAGTTTCCTAGTCCTAATAGTGTTAGAACTAATTGCGTGCCCATTTTAGGGTGGGTAATCTAATTAAGCGCCACTCTCGAAGCATTTAATCAAGAAAACTTAGGGGTCAAGGATGGTAAGACTAGGTCGAGGGTAGGCCAATTGCGCGTCGATGGTGTGGCGCTCAATCCGATCGCGCATCTCATATAAAGTGCGTGATCGAGTCTCGAGATGGTCCAGGGAAAGGAAGTCTGGTTTGAGAAGGGACTGATTGTGTGCTTGTGATTTGGCATGTAATCGAATTGAGCGCTTGGTTTTAAGCGCTTAATTTGAGGTTGTTCAGGTCCGAGTCGGGCTTGAAATGCTAGACTATTATTTCAGCTTGTATTTCGACTATATACTATTATTTCAATATATAGTCTCTCTATATTAGTATATGAGCCACAAAGCTATTATGTCACCTTTGTTCGGCCATATACTATTGTTTCAGTGCATGGTTCCCATGTCAGAGTTATGGGGCCTGAGCCACAGAACTATTGTTTCAGCCTGTGTCTAGCCATATACTATTGTTTCAGCATATGGCCCCAATATGAGGGCAAAAGGGTCTGAAATGTAAGACTATTATTTCAACCTGCATTCTGACTTTATACTATTATTTCAGTATATAGTCTCCCTACGTCGGGATCTGAGCCACAGAGCTATTGTTTCAGCCTGTATTCAGCCATGTACTATTATGTCAGTGCATGGTTCCCACGTCGGGGGTATGGGGCCTGAGCCACAGAACTAATGTTTCAGCCTGTGTTCAACCCTATACTATTGTTTCAGCATATGATCTCATATCAGGGTTATGAGGTCAAAGGTTGACCAAACAAATTTGTATATTCTGAGAGGGCAAAATGAGGGTGTCTACAGATGCCCCTCTTCGGTGTGCTCTTACAAAATAAGAACTCGTCAAAGAAGTAGACAACCCTCATTCGAGGTGTCTTCTCATTTCTCTTAGGAATTCCACAAATGTGAATTGGTGATGCTGACATGACATGCTTGGCTTTCTTATCTATCAGTAAAAGTTAAAATAGAGCATTCGAAGGGCAAATGGTAGCTATCGAAAGGCACATTTCGGGTGTGTGGATGCATGACGCATCCCACCGCATGGCGCTGGCTAACAGAGGAATTTTACGCAATCGAGGTACCGGGGCGTCAATCAAATATCCAAAATAAGGTCTAGGGACCGATAATAATAAAATAAAGTATCAAATAATATCGAAGGCTTTTGCAAATCAGGTCAGACCAGGTGCGTCATTGCTCACACCAATGCGCATCAGGCATTCCTTTTTCTAATAGATATTTATAAGTTCTTAGATTAAATATACTCAACATTCAGTTTCCCTGGGAATGGCTGGTTTGGGTGAGATTAGTTGGGGGTCTTGTGAGGTGTGCTCAATTGAATTTTGCGTAGTGGCGCGTGCGCTTGATTCATCTGGAGTCAGCCTCTTAGTTGGGAATTCTAGTCCTAATGTGTTTGAACAAACAATTCTGCATAATGGCGTATGCGCTTGGTCTAATTCTGGGCAATGTGATATGTGCTTGATTATGAGTTCAAGAGTCGGCCTTTAAATTGGGAATTCTAATGTTAATGTGTCTGAACAAATGATTTTGTGCAGTGGCGTGTGCGCTTGATCCAATTCTGCGCAATGGGATATGCTCTTGATTGCGAGTTCAGGGGTCTTAGGAGTTAAAGGTCAGGTTTAAGTGTAATTTATTGTGCGCGGGTGATGGGGCGCTTGATCAATTTTTAGTATTTAAAGAAATGTGAGTTGGGTCTATTTATCTTGTTTCTTTATTCTTCTTTTCTTCTCTCTCTTTTTTTTTTATTTTTTTTGTTAGTAAGGGGATTTTGAAAATTCGGGAGTTTTAAAATTTTGAAATTTTAGGGATTTTAACTTAAGATCAATTCGATGGTAAAATAACGGAAAACATGGCTTCCGAGACGTCGCTGAGCAGATCCACCAGTACGGGATTTGTGGACCCGACCGTTATTATGGTTATCAAGACGATACTTGGCATGCCGGATGCTTCGTTTAACCTTCTCGACGAGTACTGATGATTGTCTCTTATGAGATGACTACATTGATTCACGAGTCGAGAGAGACGGGTTTTGAAAACATTTGACTTAATCATAGCTAACTATATATTTATGAGGAATATCAAGAAATAAAAAGGCGGGTACTACTTACCTGGGGGTGGTACTTACCTAGATGGCATGTTGCTTGTATGGTTCGCGATGGAACTTTGGGTTGTTGGGGGCTGTACCGTGATGGGACTTTCGAGATTTCTTCTTTTCTTTGGATGTGTGCTGGGTGAATCCTAGTGGGATGTGGGGATCAATTCGCGAGAGAGAGCTATTTGCCTTAGCGATGGGACACGCTCAAGCTTTCCCTTTTTTCATCATACGGCGGGGCATGTGCTGTCTGAGCTTTTTTTTATTTTCAGGTAGTGATGTTTATGATGGAATGTCGACTAAGCATAGTTAGCGGCGGCGTGCTCGCATTCTCGAGAGATTTGCTTTCGGCTTCTCGCGATGGGACATGAGGGTATGGTTAATTTATTATGATGGAACTAGATATTGAGGTGATATCGCATGTGTACATGTTATCGCGATGGGGATGGGTGGTGCCAATGCTTCCTTCTCGTGTAAGGGTATGCGATGGGATGGGTAAGTAGGTCTTTCTTTTTTGTCGGAACAACTTGTGAGGCTACGCAATGGGACATAAGGATTTTTGTCAAGATGGGATACAGAGGTGTGAGGGTGTAGATTTTATCCAAAGTCAGGTATTGCGCGCCTATTTTGGGTCGCTCAATATGATTGTGCGCCTATTTTCGAGCATGCGATCTTGAGCTTGAGGGGCTATTTACGTGCGGTAAGTGTGCATGCAATTGTGTTATGTGCTACAACCATAGCACGTGAATCATGGCATCACCAGGTCAGTGTACAAGTGACCTTTTAGGTCGCGCAGTGGCAGTGTGTTGTTTGATAAGTTTGTGCAATTCATAGAGTGCATGCGATCGAAGCATTGCACGATTGGTGCAGGCGATGGCTTATTTGCGCTCTTTGGTTAGGGCGCGTGTTTTGGATTGAGCGCATTGTGTGATGCGCGTGATCGAGTTAAACGCACATGTTCTAGCGCGTGACTGAGTCCGTACTTTATATAAGCAAGAGAGTCTTCATTTGCTTCTCATTCTCTGGTTTAGTCTTGGGTTTTGACCTTTCTGAGTGTTTTATGTTTTAAGATTCACATTTTAGTGATATTGAGCAATCTAACTGTCCGATTGGGATGTCATTTCTTTTCATATTTGTTATTTCATGTGATCTTCGTCTTAAGGTGACGCTCAAGGACAATATTATTCTGGGAGTTGGCGGTATTGGGAATGAGGGTGTTTGTCATCATATCGGTCCATTTTAGGGAGCGATAAAGGCAGCGTTGAGGAGGCGATGGTAGAGGAGGTGAAGATAGTGGAAGAGAATGAGTAAAAAGTGGAGGGATGTGTTTCCCAACCAATCCTCCCTAAAGTCTCCGATTGGATGCTCTGAGCGGAATCAACTCCTCGCTTCATCTCCGTTTTGAACCCAGTCTTCGTTTTGGGTCTAAGGTTAAAGTTTTAGGTTTTCGTTCGGGGTTGTAAATTCAGCAGGTATGCCTCCGGTGATGCTTATAAAACTTTTGAGTTATAAATAAAGTGGCATTTTTGCTTTATCATGCTTGTTTATTCATTTAAACTTATTAGCGAATTAGTTGGATTTATCTTATTTGTTTGACTTATTTTAGGATTTAGTTCAACTTGGGGTTCAGTTCATTTTTATGGGGTTTGTTTAGAGAGTTTTTTTTTTGTTCCGATGGGTTTGGTTGGCGCATTTTTCTTGGCGAGGTCCCGAACAATTTAGGGTTTCATTCATTTTTTTTTAGAGTGTTTTTAAGGTATTTATCCTAGTCTTTTGTTTGACTTGAGGTGACACT
Source organism: Chloranthus sessilifolius (assembly GCA_021018995.1). Taxonomy (NCBI): domain Eukaryota; kingdom Viridiplantae; phylum Streptophyta; class Magnoliopsida; order Chloranthales; family Chloranthaceae; genus Chloranthus; species Chloranthus sessilifolius. The sequence goes on from CM037592.1 coordinate 8,000,167, forward strand.
TGTTAAAAGGTGTGAGTTTTCAAAAGTTTTGGATGGGTGTTATGTGTTCAAATCTTATCGACTTGTTTACTTTGCTTTGGGATTTGTGTTTCCTTGAAGGGGTAAGTGTTGTGTGATTATTACTTCATCTGAGTTTGTCATGGATTGTGGTCTTTCAGAGGGTATGTGTTTGGTTTGGATTTAATTAGATTCGAAAGGTTTAAAGGTGTGACACTTGTCATTTGGTAATTTAGGAGGTATAGTTTATAAATGTGAGCTAAAAGTTTTGGGTTCTTGTTGTTTGTAATTTTATTCCAAGTTTGGGATTAAAAGGTTTAGGGCATTTTTGTTTTGGGCATTTTCTTGTTCATTAATATCTTTTCTTCCTTTCTTCTTTGTATCCCGGGTGTTGGACCCGAAGAGTTGTATTTATTGAGTGGATTATTGAGAATGGATGGAATTGGGAATGTAAGGTAGCAGTCGAATTGCTGCCATGCTAAGGGAAGAGGGAAAGATGGGATTTTGGTTCCCGAATAAATCAAGATTTGGGCATTGCCTGAACGTGCGAATTTTAAGTTCTTTGTTTTAAGTTGTATATTCAGAGGGTATGATCTTGGTGTATTTTGTAATTATTTTATTTATTTATGAAGTGATTATGTTTTTTATTTCATTTGTGGTAATCTTTATTTAGCAAATTTTGGTTTAGTTTATTTTGATAGCTTGCTCCGACTTGTTTTGGGCGTGATGCATATTTATTTAAATTTGGTCTGCTCTTATTTATTTATTTTGATCTAGGGTGTGCTAGGGGGCGGTTTTCGGTTTAGCTTAGTTTAGTTTTAGTGTATTGACAATGGGGGCAATTTTTTTATAGTTTGGTATTAGTTGGAGCAATTTTTTTTGTTTTTTTTTTGTTTTGGTTAGAGCATATGTAAATCGTGTCTGGGCATTTTTTTTTAGTTTACTTTGGTCTCAGTCTAGAGTATTTTCTTTTAGTTATCGGGGTGCATATGTTCGGAATGTTTTGGATCGGGCTTAAGAAGGACGTGGTTTAGGCTAATAATTAGTATTGAAAATCTCCTAATTTAGGCCTGTGAACGTGCTGTCCTGGGCAATTTATGTGTTTATGAGGAATTGCGCGCTTCACTCTGAGTGCATAAATTAATTGTGCGCCAGAGGGTGTACGCCCATTCAGAGCGTCAGAATGTCATTAAGCGTTAGTTTTCGATCGTTTGACCAAGTTAAACGCATGGTACCAGGGGTGTGATTAGGGCGGTGGCTGGTCACTGTACGGGTGACCATTGGCATTCGGGCGCCATTGTGTGGACGCTTGAAGTGATAACGCGTTTATTAGGCTGCGCGCAACCAGATGGTCAGGTTGGTTTGAGCAGGCGACGATTAGGTTACGTGTTCAAGACTGGTCGTGTGATCCGAATTAAGCGCGGTGAGAGTGGTGCATGATAAGTTTGAGCACCAAATTTTAAGCGCGCGATTTTGGCGTGTCTCATAAATAGTTCCAAACTTTTTGTTTTTGTCACGCGAGCCATTTTAGTCTTCGGTTCTTTGTTTCCTTATTTCTTTATGCTCTAATTTTCGTCTTTTCGAGATATTTTGATATCCGGCCATCCATTTTAGGCGCCGGTTTCTTTGTTCTCTTCAATTATTTGAGCTCTTCGTTCTAGAATGGAGGCTGAGGGTATTGGTGGGCGCGATCTTACTATTTCTGAGTTAGAGAGGATGTTAGGGGTAGAGATAGGTGAGACTTCTGAGGCTCGGATCGACATTGTCGGGGAGGTGGATGTTGGGGAGGTGGTTAGAGAGGAGGCTCGACGGCTCCTGGTGAGTTAATTTATGGTTTTTTTTTTGTATTATGTGGACTCGATCTTCTGGTCATTCTGACATGGTTGTGGTGTCTCTTCTAATTTTATTTTGGACAGTCTGCGAGGGAGGGTGAGGTTGCTCGTCAGGCGGTGATGGTTGAGTTATTACGCGGTCAGCAGCAGGCCGACCGAGTGGTGGAGGCCAGCTTACGATATGAGATTGATCGATTGGTAGGTGTCCTTATAAATATAATTTAGTAATGTTAGCATTGTGATCTTGCCAACTTATGTGTTTATTGTTATTCGCAGAGAGCCGAGCTTGCTGCTGGAGGTCCCGTTTCAACATTTGATCCATCTTCACTTGCTTCTTCTAGTCAGGAGGATCCAGCGATGGCTCAGCTTCGGGCCGAGCTAGATCATTGGGTAGGTTTCATTCAATCCTTTATCTTGTTTGTGTTATTGCATTAGTTTGTTGGGTGTCATTGTTTTGCTTTCTTAATAGTTTACTAACATTACATTGTACTTCAGCATCGAGTTGTCGAGGTTCTTCAGGCGAGGGAGGCGACTACTGCCTCTCTATGCCCAGAGAGTCAGGTATAGTTTCTTTGATGTGACATAATTCTATTTAGGTTATTTCATCTTTATTTTATTCTGACATGTCTTGTGTAAGTTTGTTTAGTTCTTTGTGCAGGCTGTTCGGGACTCTACTCCCGAGGCTCCCCCTTAGGAGTCTGTTCTTATCCCTACTCAAGTATGTTTTAGTTATTGTGTTCGTAGTTTATTTGTCATTATAGTATTTTTTTGATGTATTTGTTTGTTCTTATTGAAGCTGCCTGCGTTCGTTGTTCCTTCTATGCGTCCTGCTAATCTAGTGACGACTGAGATGGTTGGGTGACTCCTGGTGGAGAGGCTGGATCTTGTATAATCCTTTCCTTTTCAAAGTTTCTTATTTTGTTCATGTATATATTAGTTTTCTTTTGACTCGGTGTGGTTATGCAGGTTCGTCAGCTTGAGGAGGCGTGCCTAAAGGCGACGCGAGCACGTTTCAATCCTGAGGCGAGACAGATCCTCTGAGAGATGCAGAGTCGTGAGGACCTAGTCATTAAGATGATGGTGACACAGAGGACTCAAACCGAGGTGTTAGAGGCAGCTCGTCGGATGATGCTGGCCGAGATGCAGGTGTCCATAGATCGATTGCAGTATCGTCAGACGAGGGGTGAGCGAGGGGTGTGTAGGTTGGTTAGTCAGCTTGATGGCTCGGAGTCGTGGGCTATGGGTTCCTCGGCTGGGCAGCCTCGTCACACATCACATGATCGCGTCAGGGATGATGCTCGTAGGGATTCGACCGTTCATGATATTCTTGCTAGGTATCCTCCTCGTTCTCGATCGAGGCGGTCTGTTAGCCAGAAGAGTGAGGGGGGTTCTGTGGTGGGGCCTCATCGTCTAGAGGTTCTGAGGACTCTAGGTGTTGGGATTGTGTTTTCAGAGGACCAATCTATGGACCTCCGAGCCGATGATACTGGGGAAAGCGGTGCTCGATCGTCCCTGCGATTGTATAGGGAGTAGGGATGTGTGTGTGTTTATTTTGTATTCATGGCATGTGTGTGTTGTATATATAGGGGTGATGCCCCCGATTATAAGTGTAAAAAGAAATGAAAAGATTTTGACATATATAGAGAGATTTTTGACTTAGATGTACCTGATTGGCTCCTTTTCTTTTAGTTATCTCTTGCGCCTACTTTTACTTTTTAGTTGCTTTAGCACCATCGACAATCATTGGGACTTGGATGCTTCCTGAGCTGGCCCGGTGATGGTTGAAGGTTGCTTTGTATCTGCACATGTGAGAATATTGCTATTAGTAGTTTTTGTTCTCCCCCTTGCTAGTTGTCAAGGAGGGGGGGTAAGTGTCTCAGACCGGAGTCCGATAGCAAAAGATAGATATGTGCTCATTTTTTTGTTTATTTTATTATTATTATTTTTTAAAAGTAATGCAATGCAACAGGGAAAGCAAATAGCTAAGATAGAAACAATAACAAAATAATAAAAATAAAAATGCCCTAGTGTAGGAGCATGGTAGGATTGGCAGTATGGTATCTTCGGTAGTACTTTTCGAATGGTAACTTCGTCGTTCCTCATCTTCTCTGTAGACAAGTTGGCACTTCTGATACAATTCTTCTTCTAATTAAAAAAAATGCCCCAGCATTAAGATGCAATGGAGCTTTTCTGGGTTTCGAGATGAGCACTTTGGGTCTATAAGCAGTCTTGGGTATTTGGTGAGTTAGTTTTGAAGAAAAGTTGATCGGTACTGTCATCGAATCAGGGAGGTCTCTTTGAATATTTAGTTGTATACGAGGGTCTATCCTAGGGTGGTGGTCATCCTATCTCATGGTTATTAGGGAGAGGTATGGTAGGTATAGTATGTGATTGCATCAGTCACCATTCATCAGTTTGCAGTTTCATTTCTAGGAATATCTTGCTAGGTCTTTGATTTATCATCCGAAGTAACAAATAGAAGAGGGAGGTAAGGCTCAGTGATGTGGGAAATAGTTTGTATCTAATGCTTCCCCAAAGGGATGAGTAACAATCTTTTTCTCAAGGGAATACAGGGTGCTATGATCGAGCTCTTCGTCATGTTTTGGTACCATCAAGATCTCACATTCTATAATTAGCAGGAGTTTGTCCTCCTCGCGCAGCCTTACGATGACATCTAATAGTATGGAGACATCAGGGATGCCCTCATAGCTTGCTTATACACTTCTAGTAATGTTACGAGGGATGTCCTCATGGTCTGCTTATGCTTCCCTGAGCTCATTGACTTGTTCGTTCGTCGTAATGCTCTCACTCAAAATTTTTTATATATGTATTCTTGAAAGCATCCTGCTAGCGTAAGAATAATGAGTTTTGATTGAACCTAACATCTTCATTTTTTTTTGCTCTAACGTCTCCTCCAATGGTAGGGGAAGTAAAATGAGGATCGGGTGTTACTTATGCTTTTGAAAGAGGTCAGATAGGTCACTAGTCCTTTAATTAGACTGCCCGAGTGAAAAAAAGTGGGCGATAAATCAGAGGTCTTAAGGATGTTCTAACAATTAAAAGCGTACATCCAATGAATGGATCGTGACGACTACGGGGGTGATAAGTATAAGTATTTAACCATGAGATGTGACAATCACAGGGCTATGGGTAATATTTTCTAAGGTACATGGCGTTCCAAGGGCTAGGTAGTTCTTCCTCGTCTCGGTTTGCCAATTTGTAGTCATTTCCAGGGTATGCGGTTGTTATGACATAAGGGCCTTTCTTGTTCAGTTTCAGTTTTCCTTTCACATGGGCGTGCTTGGAAGGCATGATATGCTTCAAGACTAATTCTGCAATATTAAAGGTTCATTCGAGGACTTTCTTATAGTAAGCCCTGGCCACTCTCCTTTGATATATCTAAGCATGATCAGCTGCCCTTAGATGTGTTTCATCGAGCTGTTCTAGCTGTGTAACTAGGGCAATTCTCCTCTCTTCTAAGGATAGCTCATCATCGAGTTTAATCTGTAAGGATGGTACTTGTATCTCATATGGTAGGACTGACTCCATCTCATAGGTAAGGAGGTAGAAAATTTGGCCAGTGGTCGTACGAATAGAGGTCCTATAGGCCCAGAATGCTTCTAGTGGTCATTCAGGCCAGTCGGATCCATTGCTCATTTCTACTATGCATTTTAGGATTCGAGTCAGCATTTTGTTCGTAGCTTCTGCCTGTCCATTGCCTTGAGGGTATAATGGTGATGAGTGGCATAGATTGATGTCGTACTTCTTGCATAACTTCTTTGTCTTTTCCGCAATGAATTATTGTCCGTTATCAGTGACAAATATCCTGAGTACTCCAAACCTGGTGATGATATTTCGAATGATAAACTTTATGAGTGTTGAAGCGGTGATTCTGAAATAGGATTCAACTTCTACCCATTGGTATAATATTTGATCGTTGTAAGTATGAACGTGTGTTTGCGAGTGTTCCCAACGGTGTTTGTGAATGGTTCGATGACATAAAAGGCCCACATCGAAAATGGCCATGGCGAGGTTATAGTATTCAATGAAACTGATGGAGCTTTGACGAGTGTGATATGCACTTGGCATTGCATACAGGATTGGACGTAGAGGTGGCAATCTCTGATCATTGTCGGCCAGAAGTAGCCTTATCGTGTAACTAGATCGGTGAGTCTCTGTCTACCAGAGTGGGCGTCGTAGGCACTGGCGTGTGCTTCTCGAATGATGTATTATCCTTCGACAGTCATGAAGTATCATAGTAGTACTCCTTTAGTGAAGGCCTCTTTGTATAATGTTTCACCGAGTATACAGAATTCGGCGCTTCGGTTCCTTATGGTCTTCCGTTTCATCTTCGTGGCATATGGAGGGACGTGTTGATATTTTAAGAAGTTCTAGATGTTGAAATACCACGATTGTCCATCGTCGGTCGGTGATTTTTCAAATCTGAATAGCAACTTTGATTTCTATCTTGACGTGCTTTCTCGGAGTGATTGCTTCTTTCGGTCCTGTACTTATGGGGAGGACGGGTAATTCTCTCTTGACAGTCCATGCTACCTCGCGGGCGGGTGCTATTAATTTTTCGATGAAGAAGGTCTTGATATTTTGCCCGATGGGTATTTGGATGACCGAGGCTAGCGTGACTAAGGAATCTGCGAGCTCATTTTCTAATCTAGAGATGTGCTTGAAAGAGATTCTTTCAAATATCTTTACTAAATATTGAGCAATTTCTAGGTATGCCGTTAGTCTCCTTTCCTTAGTTTTCCATTCTCCTATGACTTGTGAAAATATTAGTTTGGAATCACAGACGGTTTTTAATTGTTTAACACCTAATTATAGTGTTGCTCGTAGTCCAGCTATAAAAGCTTCATATTCTGCAACATTATTAGTGACAGGGAAATCTACCTGAAAAGCCTTAGGTATGACGACTCCTTCTGGGCTGAGGAGGACTATCCTGATGCCTTTTCCTTTGTGATTTAGAGTGTCGTCAAAATAAAGGATCCATGAGGTCTTAACGGGTTTTTCATTTTGAATGGTAAGTAGGCCCTCATCGAGGAAATCCGCATGCACAGGCACGTCACTTGGCTGTAGGAGATCTGTGAGGTAATCGGTGAGTGCTTGCCCTTTGATCAATTTCTACGTGACGTAAGTGATATCAAATTTTTGCAAGAGCATATGCTAGCGAGCGATCTTTCTTGATGTTGCGAGCTTTTCGAATATGTACTTCAGAGGATCCATTCGGGCTAGTACTATTATTTTATGTTCTCCAAAGTAGTGTCATAATTTGGTAGAGGCCCACACCAATGTGAGGCAAGTCTTCTCTATTAAAGTGTATTTTTCTTCTTATTCGACCATCGTGCTACTGAGGTAGTAGATAGCCTTCTCTCTCTTACCTTCTTCTTCATATTGTCCCAGAATTACTCTCATTGCTTTGTCGTTTACTGAGAGGTATAGAATTAAGGGTCATCCAGAGACTGGTGGTGATAGTATTAGCGGGTTAAGGAGGTACTTCTTGATGTTGTCGAAAGCTTGCTGACACTGATCATCCCATTTATACTTAGTTCCTCCTTTAAGTAGTCTATAGAAAGGATCGCATCTGTCCGAATGCTAGGAGATAAATCTTCTAATGAATTACAATCTTCCTATCAGGCCTTGTAATTCTTTGATATTACTGGGAGGCAGCATCTCGAGATGACATTGACTTTTGCAGGCTCAACTTCAATCCCTCGCTTGCTAACTATGAAACCAAGTAATTTTCTGGAAGTGACCTCGAAGACGTATTTCTTTGGGTTTATTTTTAACTGATATTTCTTAGCTCTTTATAACACCAGTCAGAGCACTTCAATATGTCCTACTCACATTTGGGACTTCACTAATATGTCATCGACGTAGACTTTTACACACTTATGCATTATATCATGAAAGATAGCCATCATGGTACATTGATAAGTGACTCCTACATTCTTGAGCCCAAAAGGCATAACGACGTAACAGTATGTTCCCCATGGTGTGGTGAAGGAAGTCTTCTCTTGGTCGGACTCTTCTAACTTGATCTGATTATATCCAGAGAAACTGTCCATGAAGGATAACATCTCATGTCCAGCAGTGTTATCGACTAGAGTGTCAATGTGTGGAAGTGGGAAGTCATCTTTTGGGCATGCCTGGTTGAGGTTTCGTAAGTCGATACAAATCCGTACTCTGTCGCATTTCTTGGGGAAAGGTTCTATGTTGGCAACCCACTTAGGGTAAAGAACCACTCGGATAAATGTAGCTTTGCATAACTTATCGACTTCCTCTTTAACTTGGAGGGCGGTTTGTGGGTGCATCCCACGGAGCTTCTGCTTAATAGGCTTTGCATCGGGTTCTAAGACGAGGAGATGCTCTATTAAACTTAGGTCTAAATCGGGCATGTCCTCGTAGGACCATGCAAAGGAATTGAGGTGTTCTTACAGGACTTGTTCATTTTGTTGGCGTTCCTTAGAGTTGAGCGTTGCGCTAATCAGTAGCTTCTTGGGTTTTTCTTCAGTGCCAAAGTTAAGTTCATCTGTGGGTTCCGTAGTAGCTTGGGTTGGCTCATCAAAACACTTGATAACCCATTGGAAGTCCTATACCTCCTCGACAATTGGTATTCTTTCTTCATCCTCGGTATGTTCATATACTGTAAAATTGTTGCACTAGGGATCTGAGTTTGCGAAAAGTAACACTTCATCGGCACAATCTATGACTGAGATCTTTGGTAAAGTGAAGGTCAAGACTACTGATTCTTCTCTCCAAGTCACGAAGTATCTCGTCCGGTAAGATCACTGGCTTGTTATTTAGCTGGGATGCTCTACGTCCTCGTGTAGGGAATGGGATAGAAACCTTAGGAGAAAAGTCTCCTTGGTGGCCACAAATTTGGTTTGGGATGAAGAGTTCCCTTTCTTTCTGGGTTTTTTTGATTTTTTTGGATTTTATATTTCTAAATTTTTTGGGTTTTTTATTTTTTCTATTTTTTTTATTTTTGATAATAAATATGGTACAGGGTCAGTCGCCTCAAGGGGCACCGAGAGAATTGCTTCCTCTAGTTGAGGGAGCGAGACGACTGTTGGAGCCGTTCGGGCGATTCTTCAGGAAATATGGACTTGTGAATTTGGCAATTTTTTTTTTAGAATCCTCATCTAATGAGATCTTTTGAATGAGTAACGCTGGTGACAGTGGCACTAACGCTTGGATTTCTTCTGCCACAGTGGTCGCCTCTTCTTCGAAGAAGCTCTGAAGATCGTTGTCAATTGAACTATCATCCTCTTGGTTGTAATAATGTTGTTCTTCCCACCACGGGGATCTCCCAAAGGATTTTGAGGGGTAGCTAGTTCTTTTCCTTGATCTTTATGATATGTTAGGATGAACGCGCATACTCGACAGTGAGGTTGACAATGGTGAAGAACTCAGGGAGATTCTCAAAGACATTCCCATCCTTCTCTGTTAGAGTCAATGATGGTATCGAATTCATCTTCTTGATCTAATAGTGCTTGAAGTCCTAGATTGGCCGCTCCACTAACTCGACTGTCGGGAGGTCTATCCAGTAGTCCTCGTCATCACTCGGGGGAGGTTGCCACTCTTCCTCTAGAGATTTCCAAAATATTTAGAGTTACGGCGAATCTGGGGATGTAGAAGTGTCTAGTTTAAGTTCCTCTTCAAATTCTATGAGAGTGGTGTGGGTGCTTCAAGAGGATGGGTAAGCGATTCAAGTTCCTCTTGAATCATTTACCCATACCAACCCCTACAGTGGGGTTGGTATGGGTAAGCGATTCAAGAGGAGTCCCAAGGGCATTCCCATCCCTCAAGGCCAAGGCCGAGGCGGATGCTATACGAGTTAGTATTTCCTTATAGAGCGTCATCTTTTTCTCATGTTAAGCATAAGTTCTCTTCACTATCTTGCAAGGCTGCTATGTGAAAATCTTCATCGTCAGTGGATTCCCAAACTTCTACTAGTGGGTCAAATTTTGGAGGTTTTCCTCTCCTCACTTCTGTAAATTCCCCAATGTCGAACATGGGCTTGACTCTTTTGAGCGATTTATCAATATCATCATTTAAGTCGGTTAAATCATTAAACCTTTAGTCATTTACTCAATTTCCACTTCTTGGGATCTAGTGAAGGACACTTCCTTATGCTTTGGCACATCTACTTTCTTAGTGGTCTCATAGGCGAAGTGGTCATATAAAGACCATTTTAGTGAGGTAGGGGACAAGTCGGCTTGCGGGCCGTCCGATTGGTAACCTAACCCTATGTGCTTACGTATTTGCATTGGGAGAATGGGTCCTGCACGACCTTGCTTATTTTTACTGAGTCCGGAGTGGGGAATGTATCTAAGTTGGTACATAAAGTCCCACCCTTTTGTCGTGGTAGGGTTAATGGCATAGAGTTTGGTGAGGTCTGGGTTAACCTCTCTTCTCATTAATTTTTGTCGACGCGTTGGGGGAAAACTAGGAGGGGTAGGGGGATGGACTTCCGCAATGGTTGTCTCATCAGGGATTCGAGTCTTTTGAATATGACCCGTGTTCAACACGTAATCATGAGCAATTGGTATGCTCACCACATAATCAGTATCCATATCCTGGAGGGGTGCATTAGCATATATATGGATGATGGAGTCCTTGTATAGGAATTTGACGAATCGATGGAATGTGGATGCAATGGCCTTCATTGACTCTAGCCATTTTCTTCCTAAAATAAGATTATACGTACTAGCGGAATCAGAAACATGGAAGGTAACGTCTTTCGTTAGAGGTTCGAGGTGAACTTGTAGCTTGATAGTTCCTTTGACAAAGCGACGCGACCCATCATAAGCTATGTGTGACAGTGCGGTGGCCTGACATCCTGCTCTGTGTGTTCGAGCATTTTTAACGTGGTGAGAGGGCAGATGCTAAGTCCTACTCTCGTGTCAACTAGTGTGTGTGGTACGAAGAATCCTCTAGTTATGACCGTAAGATATATGAGGGCCGCACTCCTGCAGAGTGACTCTTTAGGCATATCTGTGCCTGTAAAAGTGAGCACTGGAGGTTGCACCATGACCGAGGTAATTTGATGGAGCTCATCTAGGATCATATCCTCATCTACTTGCGTGTCTTCAAGTGTCCTTATCAATAATAGGTGATGGTCAGACAATTTCTTGATGGGTTCTAGTATAGATATCTTGGCCAAAATCTTCTGGAGATGCCGCAGAAGGTTGTATTCTTACCCTAGCTCGATCACAGTTTCTTTGCCTGACTAATGGGCCTTAGGTGCGGATGGTTGGAATGTTGAGGTGCAGAAATTGGTGGAGGGATGATGTGAGGTGGGGGAGGCAAGTTAACTTCTCTTTCTCTCACATTCCCCTATGTTGGTTGTGCGTTCATGAAATCCTTATTTTGAGGGAAAGGCGGAGGTGGATAATTGGTTCCTGATTTGAGAATCGAGCAAGTCGATTGTTGATCGAACCCGGTGTGGCTTGAGACAGATGTATTTGTAAAATGGGTGGAAATTCAAGGTTAGAACGCTTACCTGAATGGTGCCGCTGAAAGGTGGGAGGTACTGTGTGTAATCTTCCTCTTCTAGGAAAGCAGAGACCAGCATCTTGCATGGATCAGGATGTTCTTCTGGCTCGCTTTCTTCTAGATTCAACGAGCACTCGGTCGTTATTTCGTTGTCTTGGCTTAGACTTTTTTGGGTGACACTCTCTACTCATACAAAAATTTGTGCTATAGTTTGGAGAATGTGATCTCTATACTCAGGTTCAGAAACTGATAAAGGGAGTGGTAATGGCATTGGTTTGAGATTTGGAGGGGTTGAAGGCTCTGGTGGCTGACTACGGAGGAATGGTCTCCTGGGCTTAAAGGAATGGACTCGTATCTGAGTAAATGTTGGATAAGGAGATGGATTCGACGGGGCGATACGAGTGATCAGGGCTGAGGGATGTAGGGGTGAAGGAGATCTCGCTGGTGTGGCGAAAGTAGCAGAGGGTTGAATGCGAGTGATTAAGGTGGAAGGTTGGAAAGGAAATCGACCGAAGATTTCTACGGTGGTGACCTGAGCCGGTGTTGCTTGTTTGTGGTTGGGCATGGGGTTAATAATGATCCCTAAATTTTGATTCATTGGAAGAGCCCACTTTTGATGTGACTATGGATAGAGTAAGGTCTCCGCCTTTAATGTGTCACGCTAGTCGGGATGCCCGAGAGTGGAGAGCAGTGAAGTCGGGGCAATCACTTATGATAAGTGTTTTTTTTAACGGTTCTCTAGTGCTATCAATGATAATGTCTACCGAATCCTTCTCTTTCATTGAAGTGCCGGTCCTAGAAGTGAGTTTTCTCCATCTGGCGACGAAGTCGGTAAATTATTCATCAGGTCCTTGCTTGGTTGCCATTTGATCGCTGAGACTGACAGTCTCTTGGATCAAGTGTTTGTATTGATCTAGGAATTGGCCTTCTAATTCATCGAAGATTTCTATCTTATAAAGCGGGAGTCCCGTAAACCAATCTAAAGCTTCTCCTTCTAATGAGCGTTGAAAATAGTAAATGAGAAGTCTTTGATTATCACGTATGGGTCGACAATCCTTAAAAAAGAGGGCCAAGTGATGATTCAATTTTTCCGTGCATTATATTTGGAAAATTTCAGTGGCTTAAATCCTATTGGCAAATTAAACTCGATGTCCTGGCAAAATTTGTCGAATTCGAATGAGTGACTGGGGCGCTCTCTCTTGGCCATGTACTCGTCAAGCATTTTAGGGAGGTCTTCGATTTTAATGATGTTGTCTTTTAGAGCAACCCATGAGCAAACCTTCTCTAAAGAGTCATTGTTGAAGAATGTGTGGGCAGATTGTCTGAATGGTGTGGCGCGGGCTGACACCGTGCTCCGGGTAGGAGGTGGCTTCTCTTGTCACTCTTGTTCTTCTGAAAATTTTTATGACCTAATATTTTCGTATGCAGCGGCCAACCCTCGAAGCAATTCTTTAGAGTCATCATCTCCTCTTTATATTCTTTGAATACTGAGTTCTACGATTTGTTCAGTAGTAAGATTTTGTCCGATGCCACCATCTCTCCCATTATGATTATTCCCGGTGTGTGGGGTAGAGAAGGGATTCTCTTGTTCACCAGCCATATTAATCTCAGGTTGCCGTCGGCTGGAATTGTAAAGGGGTTCTTCTCCGTACATGGGGTTGTCATGATATCCCCACAATGGTGGGTCTCCTAAACTCACTCTTCGTATACCAGACATGTCGAGTCTTTGACGAAGACTCATATATATATATATATATATATATATATATATATATATAATGGAATCTAAATGACACGATGGAAAGAAAAAAAATGGAGACAAGATGAAAACTGGCTATCTAGAAAAAAAAGAGTTTGCAAAAGTGTCCCATTGCGATTGCCAGTCTGTTGGTGCCCACTTTTTCTGGGTTCCTCTCGGTCCCCGTTGAATCAGTGGCTCCAATTCTGTCCAAGTGGGCTCCAGCGATGCAGCATTTGGAATGTTAGAAATAAAGGGTTTTCTAGGAAGGTTCCTAATTTTTACGATCGTCAGCTGCAGATATCGAACGACACTGCAACATGTCAATGATCACACTTTAGAGCGGGTATGGGCTACTTCTTTACTGAATCGTCCACCTGCGAATGTCAGCAGCTATGTCTTCTTATAATTTAGACAGTTTAATTTTTATTTTATTTCTCGTGATTGTTATAGTTCTGACCAGTTTAGACTTTCCAATTCTGTTGTGAGTTTAGTTATGTGGAAATTTATTATAGTTTATTTAATTTAGTATTCTAATTCTATCAGAAGTTTAATTAATTTTAGTTTCTTAGCACTACTAGAATTCTAATAAATATAGTGTCCTAATACTACTAAAAGTCCAATTAACATCGGTCTTCTAATTGTACTAGGAATGCACATGTATTATTCTTAATAAAACTTTAATTAAATCAAGCATGCTAATTATACTGAAATTCTAAGTAAAGCAAGTATGCTAGTTGTATCGAAATACTAATTGAAATATAAGACTGATTTTACTAAAACTCTAATTAAAGCAAATATACTAAGTTTATTAAAATTATAATTAAAATAAATAAACTAATTTTGCTAAAATTCTGATTAAAGCAATGAATTAACTATACTAAATTCTGATTAAAATAAAGGTACTGATTTGACTAGAATTATGATTAAACCAATAAATTAATCATACTAAGATTCTGATTGAAACAAAAGGATTGAATAATGATACTGAGGTCTAATAAAGTGGGAAATTAACTATGCTAGAATTATCTAATTAAAATAAAGGAACTAATTTTATCGGAGTTCTGATCAAAGCAGTTACTCTAAGGATTTAATTGAAATAAAGCATGTAAATTGATTATACTAAAATTCTAAGAAGAAATTATGGAACTTATATTATAACCCTAATTAAAGTAACTAAATAATTATTAAAAAAATGGGGTTTGGGCCCACTATGCTAAGGATGATTGGCCTCATTCCCGAGTACCCTCTGTAAGCTCCCTTGGGCAAATCGGGTGGCTGAGATTGAAGATAAATTAGATTGAGGATTATAAAAATAGTATTTTTGGATTGTTTCATTTATTTTGGAGTAATAATTATGAATTAAATTATGAACTAGAATTATAGAAACTAAAATTAATATTTAGGATTTTTAGAAAAATTAAACTAAGAAATTAAAATTAAAAATAAAATTTCTAGGACTGAATTCGAGTTCGAAATCAGAAAATCAGACCGTATGATTAAAGATTGGTTCTAAAATCCAAGGACTAGAACCAGAAATTAATGATAGGACTGGAAATTGAGATTTTAGAAAGGAATTAAAGCCTAGGGTCAATAAATTAGACCATCGGATTAAGGACTGGCTTTAGAAACAGAGGACCAAAACCAAATATAAAAAATTTACGGTCTAAAAAAGGGTGCTATGGTCTCAGACTGGAAATAAAAACCTATAATTAAAACTAAGAGAAAGGTCCTATGTCTAAAACTAAATTTTTTTTACCTAGGACTTGGGCTGCGAAGAGAAACCTTGAAGATTCTGCACTTGAATTTCATAATCATGGTTATGGTTGTTCTATGTATTCTTTCTTGGAGTTCTCTGGTTTCAAAATCTCAAAAAAAGTTCATTCTCTCTCGAAAATTGTCCAGCCTCTTTGTGTTCTGTTCAGTCGAAATTAAAAAAAACTTTTATACGCTTTTCTTCAATTAAGTGCCCTGTTTTAGGCATTTAATTGAATTACGCACTAATTTTTCGGTGCTTAATCGCTTTGAGTAGGTCACCGACTCAGTGAGTGACCGGCTAACTTGCTCAGTGAATTTCCTAGTCCTAATAGTGTTAGAACTAATTGCATGTCCATTTTGGGGTGCGTAATCTAATTAAGCGCCACTCTCGAAGCGTTTAATCAAGGAAACTTAGGAGTCAAGGACGGTAAGACTAGGTCGGGCATAGGCCAATTGCACGCTGGTGGTGTGGCGTTGAATCCGATCGCGCATCTATTTGAAGCGCGTGATCGAGTCTCGAGATGGTCTAGGGAAAGGAAGTCTGGTCTGAGAAGGGACTGATTCGGGGTTGGTTTTAGGCGCTTAATTCGGGGTTGTCTGGGTCTAGGTCAGGCTTGAAATGCCAGGCTATTGTTTCAACTTGTATTTCGATTATATACTATTGTTTTAGTATATAGTCTCCCTACATTGGGATCTGAGCCACAGAGCTATTGTTTCAGCCTGTGTTCGGACGTGTACTATTGCTTGAGTGCATGGTTCCCACGTCGGGGGTATGGGGTCTGAGCCACAGAACTATTATTTCAGCCTGTGTCTAGCCATATACTATTGTTTTAGCATATGGTCCCAATATGAGGGCAAAAGGGTCTGAAATGTAAGTTTATTATTTTAGCTTGCATTCCGACTATATACTATTATTTCAGTATATAGTCTCCCTACATTGAGATCTGAGCCACAGAGCTATTGTTTTAGCCTGTGTTCAGCCATGTACTATCATTTCAATGCATGGTTCCCACGTCGAGGGTATGGGACCTGAGCTATAGAACTATTGTTTCAGCCTGTGTTCAGCCATATACTATTATTTCAGCATATGATCCCATATCAGGGTTATGAGGTCAAAGGTTGAATGAACAAATTTGTATATTCCGAGTGGAAAAATTGAGAGTGTCTACGATACCAATGCGTGTCAGGCGTTCATTTTCTAATAGGTGTTTATAAATTCTTAGATTAAATATACTCAATGTTTAGTTTCCCAGGGGAATGGCCGGTTTGGGCTGGTAATTGAGGTGGGGGTCTTGTGAGGTGTGCTCAATTGAATTCTGTGTAGTGGCGCGTACGCTTGATTCATCTAGAGTCATCCTCTAAGTTCAGAATTCTATTCCTAATGTGTCTGAATAAACAATTTTGCGCAGTGGAGTGTGTGCTTGATCCAATTCTACATAGTGGGGTATGTGCTTGATTGCAAGTTCAGGGGGTCTTAGGAGTTGAAGGTCGGGGCTAAGTGTAATTTACTGCACGCGAGAAATAGAGCGCTTGATCAGGTTTTGTGTTATTTAAAGGAAAGTGAATCGGGCCTATTTATCTTGTTGCTTTGTTCTTCTTTTCTTCTCTTTTTTTAGCTTTTTTTTTAACTAAGGGGATTTTGAAGATTCGAAAAATTTAAAATTTAAAATTTTAGGGATTTTAACTTAAGATCAATTCGGTGGTAAAACGACGAGAAATGTGATTCCGAGATGTCGCTGAGCAGATCCACCAGTACGAGATTTGTGGTCCCGACCGTTGGTGTGGTTGTCAAGATGACACTTGGCATGCCGGATACTCTGTCTAAGCTTCTCGACGAACACTGATGATTATCTCTTATGGGAGGACTACAGTAATTTGCGAGTCGAGGGAGATGGGTTTTAAATATGTTTTGACTTAATTATAGCTAACTATAATTTTACAAGGAATATCGAGAAAATAAAAATAATAAAAAAAAAGTGGGTAGTACTTACCTAGGGGTGATACTTTCTTGGATTGTGCGTAGCTTGTACAGTTTGATAGCGCCATAGTATCGCGATGGGACTTTGGAGATTTCGTCTCTTCAGGTCTGTTGTGGCAGGGCTTGGCGGTTGTGGTGTGATGTCTTGAGAGAAATGATGTCGCGATGGGACCTGGGGATTCTCCCTTTCTTTGGCTGCGTGCTGGGTGAGTCCTTATGGGACGTGGGGATCAATTCGGGAGAGAGAGCTCTTTGCCTAGTGATGGGACATGATCAAGCTTTCCCTCTTTTCATCATACAGCGTGGCATGTGTTGTCTAAGCTCTTTTTGTTTTCAGGTAGGGATATTCGCGATGAGATGAAGACTGAGCATAGTTAGCGGTGGCGTGCTCGCGTTCTCGAGAGATTTACTTTTGGCTTCTCATGATGGGACATGAGGGTATCATTAATTTATTATGATGGGGCTGGATATTGAGGTGATATCGCATGTGTACACATTATGGCTATGGGGATGGGTGTTGTCGATGCTTCCTTCTCATGCAAGGGTATGCGATGGGACGGGTGAGTAGGTCTTTCTTTTCTGTCAGAACAACTTGTGAGGCTATGCGATGGGACTGAAGAATTTTGATCAAGATGGGATACAAAGGTGTGAGGGTGTAGATTTCATCCAAAGTCAGGTATTGCGCGCCTGTCTTAGGTTGCTTAATACGATTGCGCACTTATTTTCGGGCATGCGATCTCAGGCTTGAGGGGTCGTTTACGCGCATGTAAGTGTGCGTGTAATTGTATTCTGTGTTATAACCGTGGCCCGTGATCGAGACGTCACCAGGTCAGTGTACGGGTGACCTTTCAGGTCATGCGGCAGCAGTGGGTCGTTTGATAAATTTGTGCGGTTCATGGAGTGCGTGCGATCAAAGCATCGCATGGTTGGCGCAGGCGATGGCTTATTTGTGCACTTTGGTTAGGGAGCGCATTTTGTATCGTGCGCATCGTGTGTGATGCATGATTTCGTTAAACTCGAGACTAGAGTAGGGATTTGCGCCCTTCACTTCGAGCACATAAATTACTTGCACACCAGAGGGTGGACGCACGTTCCGAGTGTCAGAATGTCATTAAGCACCAGTTAGCGATCGTTTGATGGAATTAAACACATGGTATCGGTCGTGTGATTAGGGCGGTGGCTGGTTACTGTACGGGTGACCATTGACATTCACACACCACTGTTTGGAAGCTTGAAGCGATTACTCGCTTACTAGGCTGCGCGCAACCAGATGGTCAGGTTGGTTTGAGCTGGCGACGATTAGGTTACGCGCTCAAGACCGGTCGAGTGATCCGAATTAAGTGCGATTAGAGTGGTGCGTGATTGGTTTGAGCCCCGGAATTTAAGCACGCAATTTTGGTGTGTCTTATAAATAGTTCAAAACTTTTCATTTTTGTCGCGCAATCCGTGTTAGTCTTTGATTCTCTGTTTCCTTACTTCTTTGTGCTCTAATTTTCATGTTTTCGTGATATTTTGCTATCCGACCATTCATTTTGAGTGCCATTTCTTTCGTTCTCTTCAATTTTTTAAGCTCTTCGTTCTAGGATGGAGGGTGAGGGTATTGGTGGGCGCGATCTTACTATTTTTGAGTTGGATAGGATATTAGGGGTAGAGGTGAATGTTGGGGAGGTGGTTAGAGAGGAGGTCTTGGAGGTTGACCAGTTGGGGGGCAGGGAGGAGGTGCTTGAGATTGAGCAGGGGGCACTTAGGATGAGGGTGAGATACCAAAGGGTGAGAGAGCTGAGGAGCACCAGGGTGAGGGTCATCGAGATCATAGACACTTCTCGCTGGAGGATTTCTTCGCTGGAGGCCAGGTAAGCACCCTTGAGCAAGAGTTCTTTCATTTTCTTAGTCATTTAGGTTATGACATAGGCTTATTAGGCTCTGAAAACTCTTTTAATTTATGTCGAACATTCATTGATCCTCGGTTGTGCGTTCACTCATGCATCATGACGGCATCTAGAGATAGGTCATGTTTTTATTCGGTTGCCCTTATCACATTTTGTGTTTGTTGTAAATTGTTATTGTATTTGGGGCATATTTGACTTACTTTTAGTTCTAAATTCATTTGTTTTTCGCCATGGGTATGTGCTAGTCTTATTGTTATTGTTTGTGTTTCGTTCGATAGGAGCCCCCGCAACTGGCTATTAGCTCGACATGGGCTAAGTCTCATACTTTGTACTGTGCCTGGCCATAGTTTCAGCGGGCGCGGCTGGTATCTTTCGATTTCAGGCCGATCCTAGCGCTAGAGCCCTTTCAAGTCGATCGTGGCCTGATCGCAGCCATCTTGGAGAGGTGGAGGGAGGAGCATCAGGCGCTTCTCTTTCCAGTTGGTATGATGTTACCGGCTCTAGAGGACTGGGTCCGTATTATCGGTCTTCATTTCGAGGGTGGGCCGATCACAGGGTATTTTTTGATCGGGGCCAGGTGTAGTTCGAGTCACTTAATTTTTTGATACATTTGGGAGTGGCTTCGTCCCTCCGAGGCGCCATTCAAAGGTGAAGGTGTCTTATGAGGCACGTTGTTGTGTGATATTGGCAGGCCGGGAGCCCGTGGTGGAGCTGGGGTTGGCTGCGGATAGGGTGCTTTGAGCATTCTTGATGAACTTTCTTACTGTGGTACTCTTCTCTTCTTCGACTCAGGGATGCGTCACCGGGTTATTTTTGATGGTTCTCGGGGACTTGGATCGAGTCCCCACCTATGCATGGGGTGCGGCCGCATTGGTGCATCTCTATGAGCAGCTTTACCATTGGGGACAGGGCGTCGCGACGAACGAAGGTTTCCTTTCCTCTAGGTGAGGTTTAGTTAATTAATGTCATAGTTTCTCTATTTTTTTAGTCTTTTGATAAGATCATCCGCTTAGTGTTTCTTCTATTTTGTTTTCTAGTTTTGGGCATATGATCACTTTTCTTTTCTTTGTCCGGGGTTCCGTTGGAGGTGAGGTTCACGTTTCTGCGAATGCATGTGTGGAGGGAGGCGTTGAGGGGTCACCGTTGGTTTTCGGATCTTCAGACCGCGCATGATCTCTTTGAGGATATGCACGGGGCAGGTATAGATCTTCATGTGTATGTTTTGCTTCATTTCATTTCGGTCTTTTAGGATCTGAGTTTTCATCGAGGGGTCGGCTTGTTTGTTTGGTTGTAGGTGATTTGGAGGCCCTATGCGGATGAGGAGGATACGGGCGTGCCAATGATTCAATATGGCCAACCCTTCTTTCCTGTGGACATATGGGTCCATTATTTTGATAGGGTGGAGAGGATCCACACATCTCGAGTGGTCCGATAGCTGGGGCTCGCTTAGGGAGTCCCTCCAAAGATTTGCCACCGAGTGGCAAAGAGGATGACTGGCCCTCCTGGCCAGAACTTTGCGGAGCAGATGGTGCTTCAGATAGCAGAATTTAGAGATGGGGGGACCAGGGTTACAAGGGCACGTGACGAAGCGGATGCCCGAGAGTATGTGCGGTGGATTAGTGCGTTGGGTGGCGGGCGTCTCTTCACGCGTCCCTTCCATGGGAGGCTCTTTCGCTCTTTCATGATCGGTGGGTCAGAGTCGGCAACGACTTTGAGGGAGAGCTTGGCTGCATTGGTGTAGGGCCATCTCACTATGAGCGTGCGAGGGGCATTAGACACCCTCCATAGGGCGATGGAGCCAATGGGGTGTGCTCCTAGTCCGGATGAGGAGATGATGCACTCCTGAGCCTCCTCGGTTGCTTAGGCTAGGGTGGCAGGGGATGAGTTAGGGGCTCGGCTAGTGGAGACTCGATGGCTCATGGTGAGTCAATCTATGGGTTTTTGGTATTATGTAGAATCAGTCTTCTAGTTGTTTTGACATGGCTGTGGTGTCTCTTTTTATTTTATTTTGGGCAGTCTGCGAGGGATGGTGAGGTTGCTCGTCAGGCAGCGATGATTGAGTTATTATGTGGTCAACAGCAGGTCGACCGAGAGGTGGAGGCCAGCTTACGATCTGAGATTGATCGATTGATAGGTGCCCTATAAACATAATTTAGCATTGTTAGCATTGTGAGCTTGCCAACTGACGTGTTTATTATTATTTGTAGAGAGCCGAGCTCACTGTCGGAGGTCCTGTTCTGGCATTTGATCCATCTTCAATTGCTTCCTCTAGTCGAGAGGATCCAACGATGGCTCAGCTTCGGGTCGAGCTAGATCATTGGGTAAGTTCCATTCAATCTTTTATCTTGTTTGTGTCATTGCATTAGTTTGTTGGGTGTCATTGTTTTACTTTCTTAATTGTTTACTAACATTACGTTGTACTTCAACGTCGGGTCCCCAAGGATCTTCAGACGAGGGAGGTGGCTGCTGCCTCTCTATGCCCGAAGAGTCAAGTAAAGTTTCTGGTGTGGTGTAATTCTGTTTAGGTTATTTCATCTTTATTTTATTCTGACATGTCTTGTGTTGATTTGTTTGGTTCTTTGTGCAGGCTGTTACGAACTCTGCTCCTGAGGCTCCCCCTCAGGAGTCTGTTCATATCCCTACTCAGGCATGTTTTAGTTATGGTGTTCATGGTTTATTTATCATTATAGTATTTTTCTGATATATTTGTTTGGTCTTGTTATAGCTGCCTACATTCGCTATTCCTTCCGTGCCTCCAGCTGATCTAGTGACGGCTGAGACGGTTGGCCGACTCTTGGAGGAGAGGCTGGATCTAGTACGGTTCTTTCTTTTCAAAGCTTTTTCTATATTCATATATATTTGTTTTCTTTGACTTGGTCTGGTTACGCAGGTTCCTTAGCTTGAGGATTGGCATCTAGAGGCGGTGTAAGTGCGCACCACTCCCGAGGCTAGATGGATTCTTGGGGAGACGTAGAGTCGCGAGGACTTGCTTGTTGAGATGATGGTGGCGCAGAGGACTTAGACTGAGGTGTTAGAAGTGGCTCGCTGGATGATGCGGGCGAAGATGCAGGCATCCTTAGATCGGTTGCAGTATCATCTGATGACGAGTGAGCTAGGGGTGCATAGGTTGGTTAGTCAGCTTGATGGCTCGGAGTGGAGGGCTACGGGTTCCTCGACTGGGCAGTCTCGTCACACGTCATATGATCACATCAGGCATGATGCTCGTAGGGATTTAGCCGTTCATGATATTCTTGCGGGGTATCCTCCTCGTTCTCAATTGAGGCGGTCTGTTAGCCAGACGAGTGAGGGGGCTTTTGTAGCGAGGCCTCATCGTTTAGAGGTTTCGAGGACTCCAAGTGTTGGGATTGTTTTTTCAGAGGACTAGTATGTGGACCATCGAGTTGATGATACTGGGGACAGCAGTGATCGGCCATCTCGACGGTAGGGAGTAGGGGTGTGTGTTTATTTTGCATCCATAGCATGTGTGTGTTATATATATAGGGGGAATGCCCCCGGTGATAAGTGTAAGAAGGAATGAAAATATTTTGACATATATAGAGAGAGATTCTTAGTTTAGATGTATCTAATTGGCTCCTTTTCTATTAGTTACCTCTTGCGTCTACTTTTATATTTTAGTTGCTTTAGTGCCATCGACCGTCATTGGGACTTGGATGCTATCTGAGCTGGCCCGGTAATGGTTGAAGGTTGCCTTATATCTGCACATGTGAGAGTAATATTGTTAGTAGTTTTTGTTCTCCCCCTTATTAGTTGTCAAAGGGGTAAGTGTCTCAGACCAGAGTCTGGTAGCAAAAGATGGATATGTGCTTTTTTTTTTTTGAAATGACAATAATGTAACAGGAAAAGCAAATAACTAAGATAGAAATAATAATAAAACAATAAAAATAAAAATGCTCCAGCATAGGAGCGCGGTAGGATTGGCAGTATGGTATCTTCGATAGCATTTTCTAGATGGTAACTTCGCTGTCCCTCATCTTCTTTGTAGACAAGCCGACACTTGTGATATGATTCTTCTTCTAATCCAAAAAAAATATGCCCCAGCGTCAAGATGCAATGGTGCTTTTCTAGGTTTCGAGATGAGTACTTTGGGTCTATAAGCAGTCATGGGTATTTGGTGAGTTAGTTTTGAAGAAAAGTTGATCGGTATTATCATCGAATCAGGAGGTCTCTTTGATTAGGTCAGTTGTATACAGGGGTCTATCCTAGGGTGGTGGTCATCGTATCCCGTGGTTATTAGGGAGAGGTATGGTAGGTATAGTAGGTGATTGCATCAGTCATCATTCATCAGTTTTCAGTTTCATTTCTAGGAATATCTTGTAAGGCCTTTGATTTATTATCCGAAATAAAAATAGAAGAGGGGGATAAGGCTCAATGATTTAAGGAATAGTTTGTATATAATGCTTCCCAAAAGGGATGAGTAATAATCTTTTTCTCAGGGGAATACAGGGTGCCATGATCAAACTCTTCGTCATGTTTTGGTACCATCAAAATCTCGCATTCTATGGTTAGCAGGAGTTTGTCTTCCTCCCGCCACCTTACGACGACATCTAGTAGTCTAGGGACATCAGGGGTGCCCTCACAGCTTGCTTATACACTTCTAGTAACATTACCAGGTATGTCCTCATGGTCTGCTTATGCTTCCCTGAGCTCATTGACTTGTTCATTCGTCATAATGCTCTCACTCAAAATTTTCGATGTACGTATTTTTGAAAGCATCCTGCTAGTGTAAGAATAACAAGTTTTGATTAAACCTAATATCTTCATTTTTTTTGCTCTAATATCTCTTTCAATGGCGGGGGAAGGAAAATGAGGATCGGGTGTTACTTATGCTTTTGAAAGAGGTTAGATATGTGTCTAGTCCTTTAATCAGATTACTCGAGCGGGAAAAGGTGAGCGATAAATCAGAGGTATTAAGGATATTATGAGAATTGAAGGTGTACGACCAATGAATGGGTCATGACGACTACAGGGGTGATAAGTATAAGTATTTAACCACAGAATGTGACGATCACAGGGCTAAGGGTAATATTTTCTAAGGTATATGGCGTTTCGAGGGCTAGAGAGTTCTTCCCCATCTTGGTTCGCCAGTTTGTAGGCATTTTCAGGGTATGCAGCTGTTATA
Source organism: Chloranthus sessilifolius (assembly GCA_021018995.1). Lineage (NCBI taxonomy): Eukaryota > Viridiplantae > Streptophyta > Magnoliopsida > Chloranthales > Chloranthaceae > Chloranthus > Chloranthus sessilifolius. The sequence goes on from CM037592.1 coordinate 8,024,009, forward strand.
ACATAAGGGCCTTCCCAGCCCAGTTTCAATTTTTCTTTCGGATGGACGTGCTTGGAAGGCATGATTTTCTTCAAGACTAATTCCCTAATATTAAAGGTTCGTTCAAGGACTTTCTTATCATAAGCCCTGACCACTCTCCTCTGATATACCTGAGTGTGATCAGCTGCCCTTAGACGTGTTTCATTGAGCTGCTCTAGCTGCGTGAGTAGGGCAATTCTCCTCTCATCTAAGGATAGCTCATCATCGAGTTGAATCCGTAAGGATGGTACTTGTATCTCATATGGTAGGATTGCATCCATCCCGTAGGTAAGGAGGTAGGGAGTTTGGCCAGTGGTCGCACGAATAGAGGTCCTATAGGCCCAGAGTACTTCTGGTAGTCGTTCAGGTCAGTCGGCTCCATTGCTTATTTCTACTATGCATTTTAGGGTTCGAATCAACATTTTATTTGTAGCTTCTGCCTGTCCATTGCCTTGAGGGTAGAACGGTGATGAGTGGCTTAGATCAATGCCGTACTTCTTGCATAAATTCTTCGTCTTCTTCGCGATGAGCTGTGGTCCATTATCAGTGACAAACTTCTTGGGTACTCCAAACCTAGTGATGATATTGCGAACGTTGAACTTTACGAGTGTTGAAGCTGTGATTCTGACATAGGATTCAGCTTCTGCCCATTTGGTGTAATATTTGGTCACTGTAAGTATGAATGCGTGCTTGTGAGTATAAATGCGCATCCCTAGATTAGAAAATGAGGTCACAGATTCTCTCTTAACAGTGTATGCTATCTCGTGAGTGGGTACTGTCAGCTTTTCGATGAAGAAGGTCTTAGTATTTTATCCGATGGGTATTTGGATGATCAAGGCTAGCGTGGCTAAGGAATCTGCGAGCTCATTTTCTAATCTAGGGTTGGATGTGAAAGAGATTCTTTCAAATTTCTTTTCCAAATATTGAGCGATTTCTTGGTATGTTATTAGTCTCCTTTCCTTAGGATTCCATTCTCATATGACTTGTGAAATTACAAATTTAGAATCACCGATGGTTTTTAACTGTTTAACGCCTAATTGTAGCATTGCTCGTAGTCCAGCTATAAAAGCTTCGTATTTTGTGACATTGTTAGTGATAGGAAAATCTAGTTGAAAAGCCATAGGTATGACAACACCTTCTAGGCCTAGGAGGACTATCTCGATGCCTTTTCCTTTATGATTTAGAGCGCCGTCAAAATAAAGGATCCATGAGGTCTTGTCGAGCTCTTCGTTATGAATCGTGAGTAGATCCTCATCGGGGAAATCCCCATGCATGGGCTCATCACTCGACAGTGGGAGATCAGCGAGAGCTTACCATTTGATCGATTTCTTTGTGACGTAAGTGATATCAAATTCTTGCAGGAGCATATGCCAGCGAGCGATCTTTCCTGACATTGTGGGCTTTCCGAATACGTACTTTAGAGGATCCATTCGGGTTAGTACTAGTAATTTATGTGCTCCAAAGTAGTGTAGTAATTTGTAGAAGCCCACAACAATGTGAGGCAAGTGTTCTCCATTGAAGTTTATTTTTGTTCGTATTCGACCATCGTCCTACTGAGGTAGTAGATAGCTATGCAACCGTGGGATTCATGACGATCCCGTCGCGGCGATGCGCTCGCTTGCAAAAAGAATATAGGGAGTCACTACCCAGAGCTTTTGGTGTCCCGGGATACCTAAATAATATTTATGAGCACAGAAGTGCTAAAAATATGACTCTGAATCCGGTCCACACCAAAGACTCTTTGGTAGGGTCTTCGATTATCAATCTAGAAGGTGTTAGGCACCCGATCAACCCGCTTAATGTGGTCTCTACTAATGGCCAAAATAAAAATAAAGTAAAAGAAAAGAAAATGGGTTTCTCTTGCCCAAAAGGGCTTAGAATCCTATTTGTGCCCCTCCGTTCCTACCAAAAATTTGGCGGCGTAATGGCACAAATGGGAAGATGAGAAGAGCCAAAGGAGATAGGAGAAGAAAGGGGAGAGCTGGAGCCCTCGGGCCCTTGTAGCACTGTAGGAGAGCCTTGCATGGCTTGCTTTTGATGAGCTTTTGAAGGCTTGAATGGTGGAAAGAGGGGTTCTAACCACTAAGGCTTACTAGCTAAGAGGTAGAGAAGGGAGGCAAATGGATAGCACACACCTAACCTAGAGGCTTTTTAGGAAAGGTAAGGCATGGAATGAGATTTTGGAATTCTGGAATTTGTATGGGAAGTGTGCACCAAAGGGAGAAAGATCTTCTCACTTTAAGCTCTTTCTCTCTTAGGCCAAAATTTTCAACCCTTAAACAGAGGGGTGGGGGGCTCTATTTATAGGAAAAGGGTGGGTTAGGAGGCTACTTAAGAGCTAAATGGGTTTAGCAATTAGGTAATCTCACATCTAAAGATTCCTAGGGTTTATGGAGCATTGAGATGTGTGGAAGGATCCTCCAATGGTGGATGATGGGGTGAGGCCTTAAGCCACTTAAGGGGTTACAAATAGGTAGTGAATGGGTGCAACAGAACTAGCAAAACATACCCCAACGGTCAAAGTGGTCAACAAGTCAAACCCTAATCATAATTTTTGGGGCAAAATCCTAGGGTTACTGTTCATATGACTGGCGCAACTAATAGTTGTGCCAGGAAAATGTACAGTAAAACAGTTTTAAATAGTGCCTGGAAGTTGGTTCGCGAGGGTGGGGTCCACAGTTAATACTGGCGCAACTATTAGTTATGCCAGGCTTAAATCCTGGGAGATGTGGCCTGGCACAACTAATAGTTGCGCCAGGCAAAATTATCACTGGCGCAACTATTAGTTGCGGCAAATCCCTAAGGGGGCCTCCTGGTTTTACTCTTATGCCCTCCGGGCTTGGTTCGTCGTATCTTTTGATGTATACCTTTGATTGGGGCAATTCTTAGATCGTTGGAAAGCTGAAAACTGCTACTTTTCAATGGTATGAGATTCGATCATATTAGAGGACTGTAGTTAGTTTCGGTGTACCCCTCCTCAGCCATTTGCTTGATAAGGTTAGGTTTAGGTTCAGAACGGGTTCTAAAGGTCGGGATTGATTTCAAAAGGTTTGGGTCAGGTTCCTAATGGATCTAGGGTGATTCCTAAGGGTTTGGAAAGGTTCCTAAGGGTTCTAAGGGGGTGTTCGAAAGGTTCCATATATGTTATCAAAAGCTCAGAATTGCACCTCTCTCGAAAGGTGTTTCGATCGGGCCTTAGGTGTCTACAGATGCCCCTCTTCGATATCCAATCACTAATGATTGAATGCCAAAGAAAAAGAGACATCCGAAGAGGCCCAAGGCATTACTGACAGGTCCATTGCATTCAGAACAAACTTTAAATATCAAATGAGTAGCACAGTGAGAAAACGAAAGCCCTGGAGGCCAGGCTAAACATTCGTTTCTCGAGGTAATCGGTTCCCAAGTGCTTAGCGACATTACTGGGCGTAACCGAGGTGGAATGAGTTGCGAACTCCCTATAGTCGGGAAAGACATTCGCTTCTCGGGATGATTTTGAAGGTATTTAATGTTTAAAATTAATTTTGAATGCAACAACTTCGTGAGTAAGAGGGGTGATCGACCCACATTCAATGATAGGCGCGAGGTAAACATATGCAAGGCTCCAAAGTTTGCGTCCAATCCTATGAGGCATTTGACGGCCCCATCGGACTATTCGTGTGATGACCCGACTTTTCCAATCCCTAAGGTATAGGAAAGGCCGGTTCATCAACTTATTGATTTCTCAATAAGCCGTAACAAACAGAAGCTGGCAACATAAACAAAGGTCTAAAGATAGAGGCAACATTGTTAATCCAAAAACAAAAGCTTCATATAACAAAATTAGATATATCACTGTGAGGAACCAAAAAGAACCACCGGTGATGGCCAATCCGATCACCTAAAATAGAGGTTCACCATAATGGTTCCTCAAGTGATATCAAAAGAACAAAATTAATAGCCTAAGGCTCAACATTACAAAAATAATATCCAGACAAAATACCAAAAATACAGAATCTAAGATCACGGAAAGAACTCCTCAGCTGGTATGTCCAAATCCTCCTCTGGAATATAATCGGAGTCCTCCGGATCCTCTGACCCAAGGTCAGTCTCAGCACCTGTGACGTATAGTCGAGGGTGAGCTAACAGCCAAGCTCAATAGAGGAAGACAGATCTATTTACATTTCTTTATAAGTAAAGGTTTTCAAAAGACGGAATCGGATCAAATATGGTTTTTCAATGATGCTTTTCAAATTAAATCTCCAGTTCTAATCCTGAGTCAAAACTGATAATATAATTTAAAGTGTTTAAAATGTTCTGATTTAGCATGCTTCTTGTCTTAAATTTATAACTTAATTTTATCTCCCAAATTTCCTATAGCATGAGAGCGGACTACGTGACCAATGGGAAGACCCTACTGACCATCGTCGTTCATGAACCCATTTCGAAAATGCAACAAGCCCCTACGCTATGAGGGAAACTTGCGCCAAAGTTTTACCGTCAACACGGTTGGTAGAATCTAGGGCATCGTACTTATGAACCCTAAATCAAAAGAAATTGCTAACACATATCAAAGCTTATTATTCATATCATATACTGATTTTTCAAGTTCTGATTCGAAGTTCTGATTCAAAATTTAACTGAGGTTCTGATTCAAAATTTAGCTGAGGTTCTGATTCAAAATTTAGCTGAGGTTCTGATTTCCAAAGATTCTTATTTATGACAAGGTTTACAAATTTTCGGATTGTGTCATATGTTCAAAGTTTTAATTATACTGTGTGCAACGGAATTTCCAAATTTTATGCTTCTAAAAGAAATTGTCTATAACAGTTTATGCTTATAAATTTATGCAAATAATAATTAGGATTCCCCTACCTTAACCAAGAAGTTTCAAAGGCATGAACAAGCAGTCCTCTCCAAGGACTCCCAATTGTCAAAACCTACATATATTAACACTCTTTGTGTTAATATAGAACCTACAAATCAACCCAAAAGCTCACAAAATAAAAATCCAACCAAACCTTTAAAAGCCAAAAGCTGGACAGAATTTGACCATCGAATTCAAATTCGTTGGTCGAATTTTAGAACCCTATTTTTAGGCTTAAAATCTCATTTCGACAGTCGATTTCCAATTTCGACAGTCGATTTTCAAATGGACAGTCGAATTCTTCAGGCTCTGTGGCTGTTAACTCAACAGGCCCGGATTCTTTTTTCCTTAATTTCTACACAGCCATTAGATCTCCTCTAACCTACACCATATTATTCTAAGCAAAACAAAAAAATTCAAAGGACGCAAAACAAAAATTCAAAGGACACAAGAAGGTTTTTAACAGCCTACCTCTTGTAGTTTAATTCATTGCTTTCTTTGAACCGAAACCGATTCACGTCCGGAATAAATCTCCAAGCTCAAGGGTTTTAGATCTTAAAATCTGTCCATCAAAAAGGGGGGTGGCTACAGCCGCATCACTCAACAAGATCACACAGATTTTCACACTCTCCACATCACTCTTCTCTTTCAATAATTCAAACTGATCAAAATTCAGGCACTAATCTAATCAATGGTTGAGATGGAGAGTGGAACTCTAAAACTTCCAAGATCCGGGATCCAATGAGGCAAATCCTTAAAGGTTTGATTTCCAACGTGAGGGAGAAGTTAACTTCTCTTGCACTCTCTCTCTTATAACTAAAAGCTAAACTTAAAATATCTAGATTTTTTTTAAATGTAACTTATCCACTTAAGTTTAAACCTATCCGGTGTTAAACACAAATACCAACCTTATTGTGTAAGTCATCGCTTTCATGACTTACACACATCTATTGACAATACCATTTTACCATCATTCTCATCAAGTACAAAGCTAACCGAAAGTCCAACAAAATCGTAAAATTTTCTGGACACACTTATCGAGGTAAATGAAATTAGGTCAAAATATCAGGGATATTACATTCACCCCTCCTTAGGAATTTTCGTCCGCGAAAATTGAACGTAACACACACCAGACAACAAAAGAATAGAAAACATGGGGCACCGTATTTTGATCCCACAGGGCATGCAAGCCAAGGGATGGGATCCATAGTAACATGGATGTACTGCATGTGGCATGAAAAGGCCATAGTGGATTGCATCCGTATATGGATGCCCACACCCCAAGTGTCACGTGCCGGGAGACCGATGCACAGTGACGCATGAAAGCCATCATGATAACAAAAATCCACCAAAGAAATAGAAAGGACAAAAGTGACATAAAGAGCAAACCCACACAAGTATCTAAATGAATCATATACCAAAATAACAGCAAAATCAACTCACACGGAGATCGAAAATGCATATAGAGAAAATCAGAACAAGTATCGAACTGAACCATATACAAACAAAAATAACATAGCATCTGAAGCAAAGTAAAGACAGAAAGATAAAAGATAACAAAAGAAGGACCACCAGGTCCTAAATAATCTAGGCTGTATAATAAATACAGACCCATAACAACCACAAAGAAACCAAGACCCCCTCCCCCAAGCATGCTAACAATCCTCGGCAGTAGATGGACCCGCCTGATCCGAAGCATCATCGCCCTCAGCAACATCATCATCACCCGTATCTGCTCTGGCCGCAGGAGGCATGCTAGTACCAGCACTCGATGTCGAAGGGCGATATACTGAAGCACGGATATCGGCCATATATGTCGTGTAATCCTCGAGAAACGCGTGCTGCATCAGATAAGAGAGAGCACCGCCATGGACATCCAACTCTTGACGCATAGAGCTGGTATGGTGGGTGAGCTCTTGAATCTGGTGGCTCATGGCAGTCATCTGTCGGGTGAACTTTGAGAGTGTAAGGATGTCACTCTGTGGGGGCTGAGGAGGTGCAGGGGTAGTACTGTCAGGGACAGAATGAGTAGGGTCATCATCATCCTCGCTAGCTATATCAGGTGCCTCTGCATCCTTTGGAGTCTTTACCAGCCTATTGTAGGTTTGACCCCAATTGACCAAGTTATAAATTTTTTGACCCGCTGTGGATTTGGGTTCAGTAGGAGGGATATCATAAGCAGGGCCCGCTCGGTAGTTCTCAATCATCACTGAAATTAAGCGAGCATAGGGCATAGTCTTCAGCGGTTTCTTCAAATGTTTGCCCATTTTCTCTCGGGCTTTGATAATCCCTTTGAAAAGGAAGTCAGGTGCACTAAACCATCGCTCCTTATAGGCCGCAAATAGAATTTGTTGGAGGGGACCGGTGTGCTCAGATTGATGACCAAAAGGGTAAAGGGTGGCCTTTAAAATTTTATCCAATATCCACATGGTCTCCGGCATATGGACCGTGACGATGGATTTACCTGACCCATGACGGCCTTGCGTCATTTGTGTAATCACATCCTCAAAACGAACCGGTTTGGGGAAAGGAGGACCTAAACCCATGGTTTGGGAGTGATTTAAAGGGCATCGCAATGCCACAGCCATGTCTTCTAGATCGAATGTATAATCTCGGCCATCAATTTCCGTATATATTCTCTTCCCGTCTTCGCGGCTCATGTGCTGATAAAATAGGCGCACGAGTCGGGGATAGAAATGGTCACTAAAAGATGTGCACAGAGAGGTTAATTTGGCCTTTTCAAGGTATTCACCCGCCCATTGTGTGGTTGTTTCTTGGTCAAACAACTCCGGGTGAAATAGATATTCAGTGGTGAAGCCTTTAATGCTCCACAATTCATTGGGCTGCTCAGGCATTGGAGAAACAGTGGGTGGTGGAACCGACTGTGGTGGTTCTGTGGGCTGTTTTGATCGGCTTGTAGACGCAGCTCGAGAGGCTGGCCTCTTTGAGGTGGGATTTCGAATGGGGGTCTGCTTTTTAGGCCCCATTGAACAACAATAATACACAAAAAAGAACAACTGACAAAGAGGATGAAAAATCCCCAAATAATGTAGATGTGGGAGGAGTTTACCTGTAAAAAGCCCAAATCCGGTTTCCACAAGGTAAAATCGAAGCCCCTTTTTCAATTTGCAATGGATCTCTCCCCGGAATTCGGCCGAAATGGATGATACACCCCAAAATTTCCAAAAACCCTCAAAACCCTAAGCTCAAAACCCCCAAATTTGGAACCCGAAATGCCAAAAGAATTTTAGACCCCTAACTTAAATCGATAAATTCGACCATCGATTTCAAATTCGATGGTCGATTTTCCAAATCGATGGTCGATTTTGAAATCGACAGTCGATTTTCTCAGGACATCTCAGGTCCTGTTTTTGGCTGAAAATTGCTTGTGTCCTTTATAAAAATTCGACCATCGAATTTCATTTTCGATAGTCGAATTTTGTCACACTGTGGTCTTTAAAATTATTTCAAAATTTTTGGAATTCAAACCATGCCATTGGGTCTAAATGGACCTTCTTTGATCCCTTTTCATTCCCATCACATTTTCGGACCTGGACCGTATTTATCACAGCCGAAAAGGTGTAGAAAATGATAGAGCAGGTGAAGAATTTGTGGCGAAACTAAGTGATATATCTATTTGGAAAAGAACTAGTCCGAATCTGGTCGGGCATCGCAAAAGTCTCAGGATTTCCACAACATAACGCAAATAAAAGCTATAAAATATGGACAAAATAATTGGTATATGTATAGGGCCATGACACCAGTATCAAGGCCAAAATTACTCAGTAAATTTAAAGAAGTAGCTAACTATAGGCCCAAATTTTTTTTTGTCACATGGCCAGTAGTGTGTAATATACCAAGTTTAGGCCCAATAGTATCGAATTTTCCATAATGTAGAGTCCTCTAAACATGCACCAATTAATCTGTATATTGAACCGACAAAATTTTCTCGCCAAATCATCTATATAAAATCAGTAATTACATAAAAATTTAAGAAATCATACATTCAACACATAATGTCTCAAAATTCAATCAAAAAGGTTCGGAAATTGGTCTCGGAGCTCAGCTTCACGCTCCCATGTGGCTTCCTCCGGTGTATGATTCCACCATTGCACGAGAACCAAAGGAATGCTTTTAGTGCATAGGATCTGCTCCTTGCGATCCAAAATACGAATCGGGTCCTCGACCACCTTCAAACCATCCTGAAGCTCGATGGGTTGGTAATAAAGCACGTGAGTCGGGTCACGGATGTATTGACGCAGCATCGACACATGAAATATGTTGTGCTTGCTAGATAATTGCGGCGGTAACGCCACACGATATGCAACCTCGCCGACTCGGCCTAATATCTCAAAAGGCCCAACATATCGAGGACTCAGTTTCCCTCATTTTTCGAACCGCATAACGCCCTTGGTAGGCGAAATCCGAACAAAGACATTCTCGCCGACCTGAAAAATCGAATATTAGTGCCAATTTCACATGGAATTTATACTAAGTGAAGAAATACATATTGATATATCAAAAGCTACCTGAAAATCCACGTGTCTCCGTTTGAGATCGGCGTAGCTCTTCTGACGACTCTGAGCTACTCGTAGTCGCTCGCGTATCAACCGAACTGTCTTGGTAGTGCGCTCAACTATCTCAGGTCCAATAATGAGCTTCTCACCCACTTCTTCCCAGTTCAACGGCGATCGACACCGCCGTCCATATAAAGCCTCGAACGGAGCCATACCAATGCTAGCCTGAAAGCTATTATTGTAGGCGAACTCTATCAGAGGCAAGTGTTGGTCCCATGACCCGTGAAAATCCAACATACATGCTCTCAACATGTCCTCAATGATCTCGGTCTGGCCATCCGTCTGTGGGTGAAATGCCGAACTAAAGTCAAGACGAGAACCCATGCCTTCCTGAAATCTCTGCCAAAAATGTGAAGTAAACAACGGGTCTCGATCAGACACAATACTAGCCGGTATTCCATGCAATCTAACAATCTCCTTCAGGTATAACTCTGCAAGTCTACTGGCTGTATACGTGGTATTGTATGGCAAGAAATGAGCAGACTTGGTTAGCCGATCTACAATAACCCAGATGGCATTATTCTTCCTCAGTGTCTTCGGCAACCCGAGTATGAAATCCATCGAAATGGCTTCCCATTCCCACTCAGGCACAGGTAAAGGCTGCAATAGGCCTGCAGGATTCTGATGATCAACCTTAACCTGTTGACAAACCAAGCACCGAGATACGTACTCAGCGACGTTGCGCTTCAAACCTCGCCACCAGAAACTCTTCATCAAGTCCTGATACATCTTGGTGCTACCAAGATGTATGGCATACATGGATTTGTGAGCCTCTTCCAGAATGGTGTCCCGAAGCTCGGTACTGATGCAGACGCATACCCGGTCGTGAAATAGCAAGGTCCCATCTGCTCGAATGGAGAAATCCTTCTTACTGCCATTCTCGACATCTCGTCTGATTGCCATTAGCTCATCATCGGTCATCTGAAGCTTTTGAATGTTCTCAAAGAGCGTAGGACGTAATACAAGTGTAGCCATCAATGCTCCCGAGCCTTTTACATCGAACCTTGAGCTGCCCAAAGCCATATCCTCCAAAAGCTTCCATCTCTGAATCCGGCTAACAAGATGTGACAACTGTGCTGAAGACCTCCTACTAAGTGCATCAACAACGACATTTGCCTTTCCCGGATGGTATTGAATCGAGCAATCGTAGTCCTTCAAGAACTCCATCCATCGTCGCTGCCGCATATTCAAGTCCTTTTGAGTGAAGAGGTACTTGAGACTCTTATGATCGGTGAATATATCAAAGATTTCACCGTAGAGGTAATGTCGCCAGATCTTCAAGGCGAATATAACTGCTGCTAGCTCTAAGTCATGCGTCGGATAGTTTCTTTCATGGTCCTTCAACTGCCTAGAACCATACGTAATAACCCGCTCGTGTTGATTAAGCACACAGCCTAATCCTCCATAGGAAGCATCACTATATCAAACCTCCTTTGCGGAAGGTATAGCAAGCAGTGGTCTTTGTAGTCAGCGATGCTTTAACTCAAAGCTCTCCTCACCATTACATCGGTCGAACTTAGCATTCTTTCTTGTGAGCTGTGTAAGTGGACCCGATATCTTCGAGAAACCCTCGACAAATCGCCGATAGTACCCTACCAAACCAAGGAAACTTTGGACCTCTGTAACTGTCGTAGGTTGTTCCCATGTCACCACAAAATCTATCTTTGGAGGATCCACTGAGATACCCGCTTCAGAGACTACGTGGCCTAAGAAACTGACCTGCTCAAGCCAAAACTCACACTTACTGAGTTTGGCATACAACTGATGGTCCCTGAGTGTTTGAAGAGCCATGTTCAGATGCTGCACATGCTCCTCTCTGGTTTTCAAATAGATGAGGATGTCATCTACGAAAACTACCACAGATTTGTCAAGATGTGGTTTGAACACCCTGTTCATCAGGTCCATGAAAGATGCAGGTGCATTCTTCAATCCAAATGGCATCACTAGAAACTCATAGTGGCCATAACGTGTCCGAAACGTAGTCTTGGATATATCTTCCGCCTTGATCTTGAGCTGGTGATAGCCTGACCTCAAATCAATCTTCGAAAAGAACCTTGCACCCTGTAATTGATCAAACAAGTCGTCTATCCGCGGAAGAGGGTAACGATTCTTAATCATCATCTTGTTGAGCTGCCTATAATCGATACACAGACGCATCGATCCATCCTTCTTTTTCACAAATAGAACCGGTGCACCCCAAGGAGAGACACTCGGTTGTATAAAGCCTTTGGCTAACAGCTCCTGAAGCTATTCCTTGAGTTCCTTCAACTCAGCAGGCGCCATCTGATATGGAGCTTTAGATAACGGTTCTGTACCCGGCGCTAGCTCAATCGCGAACTCAATCTCTCGGTCAGGTGGTAATCCAGGTAAGTCCTCTGGAAAGACATCAGGATAATCACAGACCACCTTGATAAGAGCTAAGTCGTTCTTCTTCTCGGTAGAATCTTGCAAATAGGCCAGATACCCACTGTAACCATTCTTCATCATACGCTCAGCTTTAATGGTTGAAACCAACGGCGCAACCTTAGATTTGACTCCACAGAATCGAAAGGATTTTTGCTTTGGCGGCCGAAAGGTCACAATCTTCCGCAGACAGTCCACGCTCGCGTGATAAGCTGCTGACCAATCCATTCTGAGAATGACGTCGAACCCTTCCATGCTCAACGTAATCATGTCGGTCACTATCTCGTGCTCATCAATCATCACGATGATCGACATCGTCGATCGCATGCATACCGAACTCCCCGTAGGAATCTTAACATCCAGAATGAAAGCAAGGGGTTCGGGAGTAATACCCAACTTCTCTGAGAAGGAAGGAGTAATAAACGAGTGTGTAGATCCAGGGTCTATAAGTACTCGTGCTTCAATTTTATCCACGTCGTCTCGACTACTCATCATAAGTGTACCTTTAGTTAAAAAGTTTGTTAATTATATGCAATGATTCCTATGTGGTTTAACATAATTGACTTGTATTTAGATTTAAACAATAATAATTGAATCAATGCATAATTGACGTCTCAACTTTAATGATACCTTGAATGACGTCATTCGACGTTTGGGCATCCTGTGCAGTCACCGCAAAAGCCTGACCTTGAACTGTAGGTCGTGTCGACTTCTGCATAGAGACTGTCGTAGTCCATCCTTTCTCAACAATAGGACAGTCCTTGATCATGTGACCAACCTGTCCACACCTGAAGCATCCTCCAGTGTTTCGTCTGCAATCCTCTGTCTTATGTGGTTTCCCACATCTTGCACACACTGGGGTAGAAACAGAGTATCGGTGATCCTCTCGTCGAACCACGAGCTCTGAGCTCCACTCGCAGTAGTGCTCCCGGCTCTGAAAGGTCGTCCTAGTGACGAACTCTGAGGTCTCTGATAGGAAGACGTCACTGGTCCTGAAGCAACAGCCGGTCTAGAATATGATGGCTGACTAGGGTAGGGAGGTGGTTTAGAGAACCTCGACTTTTTGTTCACTTGCTCTGAAGCACTCTACTGTCCCTGACCAAACCTATTTTTATTACCCTGCTCTCGCCTCAAGTACTGCTTTTGAATATCTTCCTCTGCAATGAGGGCCTTGGACATCACGCCAGCATACGTCTCCATTTCCCACATCGACACCCTCTCCTGAATGTTCGGCCTCAAACCTCTCTGAAATTTTTGAGCTCTCATCAGCTCAGTGGCCACATGTAGGGGTGCAAATCGGGAAAGTCTATCAAATTCTGCGCCATACTCGTGCACTGACATCTCATTCTGTTTCAATTCGATAAATTGGACCTCCCACTGATTACGTATGATCTTCGGGAAGTACTGATCGTTGAATGTCTCCACGAACTCTGCCCAAGACCAAGGAGTATTTGGGTAGTCCTGCTCTCTCATCCTGGAAACAGACTTCCACCACGGGCTGGCTTCGCCCAAAAGTTTGAAAGATGCCCAGCATACTTTCTCGACATCGGTACACTGCAACACTTCAAATATTTTCTCTATCTCATCCAGCCATGCCTCGGCTTCCATAGGATCCGTCTGCCCTGAGAATGTAGGAGGTCTCATCCTCCTAAACTCTGCGAATCCTCCTGGCTGATGTCTGGCTGCTAGCATCTCTGTCTGTCGGTCAATGGCTGCAGTCTGCTGGGCCATGTTAGTAGCCAAGGCTGCCAACACCTCGTCCACATTCCCTCTATCTTACCTAGCAGCTCCCAAAGGATCTGCATTAGGGCCAGAAGCAACTCGCCCTCTGCCATATGAGGTGCCTACGCCCTCATCTATCTCCTCGATGCGAACTGTACGAGGTCCCTCTATACCTTGGCCTCTGCCTCTAAACCGTGGAGGCATGCTGATCTATCATTGTTAAAAAAATAATAACAATTGATTAGTAATGAATTATTTGAAATAATCTAATCCCTAATCCTAAGACTCTGAACCTAGAGCCTTGCTCTGATACCAACTGTGATGACCCGACTTTTCCAATCCCTAGGGTATAGGAAAGGCCGGTTCATCAACTTATTGATTTCTCAATAAGCCGTAACAAACAGAAGCCGGCAACATAAACAAAGGTCTAAAGACAGAGGCAACATTGTTAATCCAAAAACAAAAGCTTCATATAACAAAATTAGATATATCACTGTGAGGAACCAAAAAGAACCACCGGTGATGGCCAATCCGATCACCTAAAATAGAGGTTCACCATAATGGTTCCTCAAGTGATATCAAAAGAACAAAATTAATAGCCTAAGGCTCAACATTACAAAAATAATATCCAGACAAAATATTAAAAATACAGAATCTAAGATCACGGAAAGAACTCCTCAGCTGGTATGTCCAAATCCTCCTCTAGAATATAATCGGAGTCCTCTGGATCCTCTGACCCAAGGTCAGTCTCAGCACCTGTGACGTATAGTCGAGGGTGAGCTAACAGCCAAGCTCAATAGAGGAAGACAGATCTATTGCATTTCTTTATAAGTAAAGGTTTTCAAAAGACGGAATCGGATCAAATATGGTTTTTCAATGATGCTTTTCAAATTAAATCTCTAGTTCTAATCCTGAGTCAAAACTGATAATATAATCTAAAGTGTTCAAAATGTTCTGATTTAGCATGCTTCTTGTCTTAAATTTATAACTTAATTTTATCTCCCAAATTTCCTATAGCATGAAAGCGGACTACGTGACCGATGGGAAGACCCTACTGACCATCGTCGTTCATGAACCCATTTCGAAAATGCAACAAGCCCCTACGCTATGAGGGAAACTTGCGCCAAAGTTTTACCGTCAACACGGTTGGTAGAATCTAGGGCATCGTACTTATGAACCCTAAATCAAAAGAAATTGCTAACACATATCAAAGCTTATTATTCATATCATATACTGATTTTTCAAGTTCTGATTCAAAGTTCTGATTCAAAATTTAACTGAGGTTCTGATTCAAAATTTAGCTGAGGTTCTGATTCAAAATTTAGCTGAGGTTCTGATTTTCAAAGATTCTTATTTATGACGAGGTTTACAAATTTTTGGATTGTGTCATATGTTCAAAGTTTTAATTATACTGTGTGCAACGGAATTTCCAAATTTTATGCTTCTAAAAGAAATTGTCTATAACAGTTTATGCTTATAAATTTATGCAAATAATAATTAGGATTCCCCTACCTTAACCAAGAAGTTTCAAAGGCATGAACAAGCAGTCCTCTCCAAGGACTCCCAATTGTCAAAACCTACATATATTAACACTCTCTGTGTTAATATAGAACCTACAAATCAACCCAAAAGCTCACAAAATAAAAATCCAACCAAACTTTTAAAAGCCAAAAGCTGGACAGAATTCGACCATCGAATTCAAATTCGTTGGTCGAATTTGAAATTCGATGGTCGATTCTAAAATCGACCATCGAATTTCAGAACCCTATTTTTAGGCTTAAAATCTCATTTCGACTGTCAATTTCCAATTTCAACAGTCAATTTCCAATTTCGACAGTCGATTTTCAAATCGACAGTCGATTTTCAAATCGACAGTCGATTTCCAATTTCGACAGTCGATTTTCAAATCGATAGTCGATTTTCAAATCGATAGTTGAATTCTTCAGGCTCTGTGGCTGTTAACTCAACAGGCCCGGATTCTTTTTTCCTTAATTTCTACACAGCCATTAGATCTCCTCTAACCTACACCATATTATTCTAAGCAAAGCAAAAAAATTCAAAGGACGCAAAACAAAAATTCAAAGGAGACAAGAAGGTTTTTAACAACCTACCTCTTGTAGTTTAATTCATTGCTTTCTTTGAACCGAAATCGATTCACGTCCGGAATAAATCTCCAAGCTCAAGGGTTTTAGATCTTCAAATCAGTCCATCAAAAAGGGGGGTGGCTACAGCCGCATCACTCAACAAGATCACACAGATTTTCACACTCTCCACATCACTCTTCTCTTTCAATAATTCAAACTGATCAGAATTCAGGCACTAATCTAATCAATGGCTGAGATGGAGAGTGGAACTCTAAAACTTCCAAGATCTGGGATCCAATGAGGCAAATCCTTAAAGGTTTGATTTCCATCGAGAGGGAGAAGTTAACTTCTCTTGCACTCTCTCTCTTATAACTAAAAGCTAAACTTAAAATATCTAGATTTTTTTTAAATGTAACTTATCCACTTAAGTTTAAACCTATCCGGTGTTAAACACAAATACCAACCTTATTGTGTAAGTCATCGCTTTCATGACTTACACACATCTATTGACAATACCATTTTACCATCATTCTCATCAAGTACAAAGCTAACTGAAAGTCCAACAAAATCGTAAAATTTTTCGGACACACTTATCGAGGTAAATGAAATTAGGTCAAAATATCAGGGATATTACAATTCGTGGGTGCCCCTGCTGAAAGTAGGGTTTGAGGTCTTTGGGCGAACCCATCGATCCCAAAGTTTATTTAGCATGACTGCCTGAGCGAAGTGAATAGATCTCATAATGCTTTTTGGGAGTGTGTGCCATTTTCGAAAGCATGGCTTAGATTAACATGGCCTAGAGCATCCAACTTTGATTACCTTGAACAGACCCAACCAAATATTGGGGTATTTCTATAAAGGGACATCCAATCCTGGTCTCTGCTAACAAAGGCGATGGAAGCCCCGACCTGGACCCGCCCGGGTATAATTTACGGGACAAATGACCATCATACGGATACCCAGACATATGGCGTACACTTTACAGGGATACCGCTGCCCATACAGGTTTTAAGCTTGCAGAAAATAAAAAGGGAGATGATCCCTTCTGAATGCATGGTTGGTCTCAACAGGTTGGTCTCAACCAACGATTGTCCTTTTCCAACAGAGAATTTGAAGCTTAGGACACTTAAGTTCACATGCACCCAAAATAGAGCGCTTATCGCAAAGATTTAGCAATGGGTCGACTCGATCGAAACATTGACTATTTTACCGGGATTGATACCGTTGCTCCTACCTCAAAGCAGGATCCAAAGATCTGAGGCGAACCCTAGACTCGGGACTTTACTATGGCACAGCAACGTTGCTGATAAAATATTGACATTTTACTGTATTGAAAAACATGCAAGTGTGCGTCTCCGTGGGGAATACAAATTTGTTTTTGATTTTTCTATCATTTTGTGCAATTTTTTTAAAATTTTCAATTGTTATTTTATGTGATTTTTCGGAGTTTATTATTTTATGTGAATTATTATTTTTTTTTTTTGGAATTTTGAAACTACTATTTTATGTGAATTTTTCTTGGGAATATTTCCTGCTTCTCTATGGGGATATTTTTGAATTTTTTTTTTCTTTCTTTTGTAGGATCGTGGTACTCATTGATCTCAGTCCACTTTTATTCTAGTATGGCTCTCTTCGCAAGTCGAAGGATGTTCGAAATGCCACCTTGGGAGCGCGTGCATTTGCTGGGGCGATAGAACAAAAAAAGAGTGGGGGGGACCGGTCTTCTCATCTGGCCCGTACCTGGCCCAAGACCCGACCTAAGTGGCTGGCGCAACTATTAGTTGCGCCATGCCACTAGGGGCCTCAAAATAGCCTGGCGCAACTAATAGTTGCACCAAGCAAGAGGTGGGCAAAATTTTGCCTGGCGTAACTATTAGTTGCGCTAGGCTTGGCTGGGGGAATTTAAACAGCCTGAGTTTGGGCTGGGGGCTTTATTTCAAATCTTTCTCCCCCTCCTTTATCTTTGAAACCGAAAACCAACTCCTCCTAGGGTTCCTTTACATTGCCTCTACGCGTACCACCTCGCCGTCACTTTGCTTGTGTGCATCGATCGTTGACACACGCTAGATCAAAGACCCTTTTCTCTCTAAAGGTAAGCATTAAAACTCATTTTCTCTTATTTTTCTTACTTTTTCTTGTAGATATGATCATGCTCTTGTATTCTTTGATGAGTGATGGTCTATTTTTTTGGTGTATGTTTATTTGATGAAGTGTGGATGATTCTTTATGAGCAATGCCCTATTTTATTATTTTATGGATTTATTGGTGCTTAATATATATATATATATATATATATATATATATATTTGTTGTTTTTAGCTGTGTATACGAAATGATTTTTTTCGTTGCTTTTTGTTTGTTTGTTTGTTTTTTTTTTTTTTTTTTTTTCTTGTTTTTATTTTGCATATAAAGCAATGGATTTTGGGTTATTATTTTTGTGAATATTGATTTAGGAAAAAGAGATTTTTTTTTTAATTTCTATATTTAGAAAAAGAAATGATTTTTGCTTTCTATTTTTTAAGGAAAATGATGATGATTTTTTGCATATATATTTTTGAAAACCGACTAAGGGAAAAGGCTTTTTTTTTTGTTTTGTTTTTGTTTTTTTGTTGTTTTTTTTTTTATAAAACATAAGGACTTTTTCTCTGTTTTTTTAATTTTTTTTTTTTTTTTTTTTTAAAAGAGACCTAAAGCAAGACTTCTCTCTTTTTTTGTTTTGTTTTTATTAGAATAAAACAAAGGATTTTTTTTATGATGATTTTTTTTGTAAGCAAAGTAAAGGGTTTTTCTTGTTTTTGTTTTTAATAAAGCAAGGATTTTTTTTTGTTTTTACGATTTTTGTAAGCAAAGTAAAGGTTTTTTTTTTGCTTTTGTAAGAGAGAAGGGCCCTTTTTTATTATTTCTTTAGAAACATAAATGATTTTAACTTACTTTATTTTCAAAAACAGGAAGGGGAAATTTTATTTATTTTTGTCATTTTCTAAAGGAAAGATTTTTTTGCATTTTCAACCTAAAAGGGATCTCTCTTTTTTTCGTTTGGGCATGTGTATCTCTTACTTTTGAAAATATGTGAAAAGAAAGGGGAAGGGTTAGCATACTTACCTCCTGTTGGCAGCATAGAATATCATGGCTCTTTATCAGTGATTTGCTCTGGCGTGTTTGCTTTTTGTTGCCCCAGAATGTCGGGTGAGGGTGAGCCTATTCCCGAGGAGGGCCACGAGGAGGGGCCCGAGATTGTATATGGCCCGCGGAGGGAACAGTTCATTTGGGTAGAGTGGAGGGCGGGCCCATGGCTTGAGATGCAAGGCGAGGCTGCTCGAGTCGGCCTCCTTCACCAACAGCATACCCGCATTTCCAATTTCGGGATAGCGGGCAAGGTAAAAGAGAGGTTCAATTTATTTCTATTATGCAATTTTTTGCTTTATCTTTGTGGTCTGTTGCACATTTTCTTGCGTGCAGGACCTGCCCAACATTGTATTTCGTGGTGGGTGGCTCGACTTCCATGAGTTCTACCTCTATGTTCCTCCCGTGGTGAAGGTCTTGCTGGCACAGGTGGGCTTTGGAGAATTTCTATCTTACCCTGCCATGAGGGCCGACGCTGCCTATCAGAAAGCCCTGATTGAAAGGTTTCTCCCTGAGAAAATGTCCTTTCACATGCCGTATGCAGAGATGACTTTGATGCCCGTTGACTGGCCCATGATTACAGGCATCAGGATAGGGGGGATACCAAAATCCGATCTCACGGTGCCGAATCGAGAGGACATCATTCGATTGATGGAGGCCTATCCTCCTCGTGGGCAGACACATGGCACCGAGGTCAAGATGTCTTGGCTGACATCGCTTTACACTCTTGATGAGTTAGTGGACCTGGGTCAGGTAGACAGGGTGCTCTACATCGCGCCTAAGCGGGCGATCATCCTAGCTCGCATCACTCTCCTAGTCCTGCTTGGTAAGACCCTTTTAACCAACGCGAGCGGTGGCCGAGTCAACCTAGCCTTGCTGAGTGTGATGGACAACTGGGGTGGCGTCCACAGGTATGACTGGGGAGGAGCAGGGTATGCATGGCTGATGTACAATTTTTCTCGGGTCACGACCGGTGATTCAAAGTCGGCTGTTGGATTCTGGGCCGCCTTAGAGGTAATTCCTTATTCCTTTGCCCTTGCCATTCTTTTTTTTTTTTTGAATGATCCATATACACTACTGACCTGCTCCTGTGCAATGCCCCCCCCCCCTCCTTTTCAGGTATGGGGATATCATGACTTACACCCTAGGCCCCCACTTCTTTTCTCTGAGGTGCTCACCTATCCCCTCTTCAGCAACTGAAATCAGGCCCGGCGCCGCGATGTAGGTTTAAAGCACTTGGAGACGGGTCTGAGGTCCCAACTCGACTTGATGGTTCCTGAGTAGGTAAAACTCTCTTTCAGCTTTGTTTATTTTTAGCTCGGGAATCTCCTTTTACTGATGTGCTAATTGCTTGGATTCTCTCTTTTTTTTTACTTGGGTAGATCCTTCCTGATCCTTACCTTGCATCCCCCTTCTGGGACCGAGTAGTTGTAGGCACTTCCCGCCTATTTAACAATCGCCGCATCATTTTCTTCTATGGAGCATGGGCCAAATTCTATTATCTAGAGGAGCGAGTCATGCACCGGTTCCAGGGCCATTATGCCATACCTGTGGATCCCTCGACGGATGTTTGGTATCCTGTTGGTAGTATTGAGGAGCTTATCGCAACCTTCTTCAATAATGGGCTTCCCATTCATGCTCTCCATGTGCCCGGGACTATCATCTTTGGTATGAGTGCCTGCTGTACCGATTTATCTTGCCGTGCTTTGTACCTAGCGCCAATTTCCTTGCGTTTGGCAGCCCTCTCGGCGAGGTAATTCTTCTTAGCTTGGATTAGTACCCTTTATGCTTTAGTTCGGTCCTTCGTTCCTTCTAAGCGAATCTTTATTTTCTTCATAGTTTGCTCCCGGGGATGATTCGAATGGTGAAGGCGGGACGGGTGCAGCTCATATGTCAGGGGAAGATCCCTCCGGTGCTGGCCCTTCTGGTGTGGGTCCCTCAGGCGAGGGCTCCTCAGGCGCTGGTCCGTCGAGTACCTCTCATGCCGGTATCCCTGGTGGTGATCCACCCGTGGTTTATGAGACCTTCCGGTGCCTGGATGATAACTTTCTTTCAGGCCTCTGCGTTGATGTAGATCAACAGGCGTGGCTTTCTGCCGAGGCGGCCCGTGTTCCTCCTCCTAAGGTGGTTTCAGGGGTAAGTCTTCTGATGGCCTAATCTCTCTCCATTCTGGATTCCTTCTACATATGCTTTTTAAGAGTGCCCTGATAATTAATGTTATGTCATTCTGAACGTAGGATTTCAAATCGGCCATGGAATAAGCGGAGTACCATCGTCATCTTGCAGAGCTTAGGGAGGTGGTGACGGTGAGTACCTTGCTGCTTTACTCCTCCCATTCATTTCATTATCATTTGTCCTTTAACTGATCCTGACTCTTGACTTTGACTGTGCCTTGTAGCGTGCTCATGCTAAGGAGTCGCGCTCTCTGGTTAGTAGGATCTCACAGGCATGGTCCAGGGTGGGGGACATTCAAACCTTTCAGAGCTCCTCTCGTTGTCACAAGAAATTGAATGGTGTAAGTAAGGACTAGGCATTTAGTTTTAGCTTTGAAAACTCAGTACTCTTGGGAATTTGATTTGAATTTATTTGTTTAGACAGTTTTTCTTGGGGTGGATGATGCATCACTTTGGATTATATATATATATTTTTTGAAAATATTTTTAGTGCTTGATTATATGCCATGGTTTCCTTGCCTCGTGTCTATTTTTCTGCCGGAGGTGTCTGTCAAATGCTCTCCGAAAGCGACTTTTTGGGTCGCATGCCTTAATGTAGGATCAATCCTGCGCATATACAAAGTAATTCCCAAACTGTTAGTGATCGGAAGCGTAGATATAGAAAATAAGAAGGGTGAAAGTCCCCCCCAGTTAGGTCCCGAGTTGGCTAGGGAGGGGGATCCTTAGTCTGGCACAACTAATAGTTGCACCAGGCTAAATCCTAGGGAATTTGTACTAGCGCAACTATTAGTTGCGCTAGGCAAAAAAGGGGACAAAACGCACTGGAGTAACTAATAGTTGCGCCAGGCTTATCCTGGGGAGCTCTGGGTCCTTATATACCCGAGGCAGCCTAAAACTTATCCCTTTTCAGTTTGACTTGGCCTTTTTTATCGATTCTTTTTACTCTTGCTTTTTCAAGGCAAGTCCATCACCATACATCGATTTTTATCCTCTCAAAAGATCTTTGTACATTCATGGACCCGCTTTCTAACCCTCCCTTATGTGGAGGGCCTGGAGCCAATTTACCCCATTCCTTGGGCTTGGGGCCCAAATTTCTAACAGCCTGGTTTGGGAGCTTGAATGAGAGTGAGCTCGCCGACTTGGAGCGCTTTGAGCTATCTCGCCTTCCTTTCTTTCTAGAGGTTCCTCCAAGGTGGGAATTCCTTTTCGTTGCCGCTTCATTTTGGGATGTGAATTCCCATGTATTCCATTTTAGGAAGCGGGAGCTAACCCCAACCCCAACCCTTGAGGAGCTATCCAACCTGTTTGCCCTAAAGCTTCATAGGGGCCTTTCAAGAGCCACTCCTCAGCTGGGCTACTCCAAATCCATCCCCCTTACTCTCAATTTGAAGAAACTTGAGTATGAGAAAAGTCTCATCGGGGGGCCTACAAGGTGTTCGCTAAAATTCCTCAAAGAACTTTTCGGTGATGAAAGTCTCCAAAAATTGCTGATTAGGAATATTTTCAACATGAAAGCTCTAGCACTCAATCTTATTTCTGAAATCCTCTTCTTTACTGGGGGGAGAGCATCTCATTGATTCATTTGGTTCTTGTCGAGCTGTATCGAGGCCTTGATTCATTTGCTTTGGGCAAGGTGGAGGCCCTTCGAGGGTGCCCCTTGCAACTTCAAGTCTGGTTGGGTGAGCACCTCGCTATCTTGGGGCCTGTGCCCCACTTTTATATTACTCGAGGTGAGGCGGCTCAGTGCTTTCTGGGTAGGTGCCATTTGCTTCTACAAGGCGATATGTCAGCTCTGAAACTCTGGTTGATCGATTCCAAGCTGACATGGAGGCTTCCTTGGTTGGACCGGATCTTCCCAATAGTTCACTTTAGAGACCATGAGGGCATCACCCTCCTAGGATTGACTGGCAGCACCTTTTACTTCCCATTCCGAGTGTTGCGTCAGTTCGGCTGCCCTCAGCAGGTGCCTTGCGAGGCCAAACCCCCCTATATGATTTGATCTTTTCTAGGGGGTCCTCTAGAGACATAGATCGGATTGCTGCTCTCTGGGAAACGCGTCAGTCGATGCTGATGTGTGATATTGAGTAAGGAGATTTGGTTAGAACTTCTCTTGTGTACGAGGTATGGCTATTGACTGAGTGGCCTATTGTCGATGGCCCAGATTCGATAGAGATTGTTGATACTGGAGGCCCCTGGCCAAAGAAGGAGACGGCACTCTAAGCCTGTATCGAGCTACTAGTGGATGAGAAGAGGATCCTACAAGAACTTTTGACACATGAAAAGGTTAGAGTAGAAACAATGGAGGGCGAGGTCCTCCGTTTGAAGGGATCACTGAGCGTCGCTTTTGGGGCCGTCGAATCTTCTCGGAAGAGGTATAAGAGCCTTCATGGTCGCTGGTTGACTGAGCAAAATGTCCGGGAAGATGACCTTCATCTTTGAGGATTAGCGACGAAGTGAGCCGGGCCGCTAACTCCTTCCTGCACATAGAACTTTTTGCATAGATCAGATACATGTAAAAAGTATAAAACCCTTTATGTATACATACATTTTTGGTATACATATTTTCTTTATGTTTTTATTATTTTTCATTTATTTGTTAAAAGGAAAACAAGCTAGTCATCATACCAGCTATTTTTGGGATGTGGTATAAGCGGTGCATTTTATAAATGAAAGGTAGTTTATTATATACATCTACATAGACTTTTTGGCCTTTTTGTTTTGTGCATATATATATTTTTTGCGCGGTGCCTTAATCACCTTGTGAAACCCTGGGTCCTTTTTTGAGCATGGTCGAACCCCCCCTTTTTACTGGTTAATTCTGAAAGAGTTTTAACAGTCCTACCAAGGCCGGAACGTTCATCCCCTTGGGATTGAGTTAAACCTTTCTCCTTACCTTGAGTCATATGTTTGATGGTGTGGCTTCACAAAGACAATTCTGGTCGAGACCTGCTTTGAACTAGCATAAGCGGCCCAGTCGGACAACAGGGTATAGGAAGAGTAATAAGGGCTCCTCAAACATAAATTTTCTCAAATAGTCCAAAATTTTTAATTTTTCTCTTTTCTTTTCTTTTCTTCTTTTTTTATTTATCTCCTTATTTTACCCGTGACGCCCTTTCGAGTTTTCACCACATCCATGGGTTTAGCTCTCTTACCCCAAGCGCCCTTTCGGGTTTTCACCTGGTCCATACAAGCTCGATATTTTTACCCGTAATGCCCTTTCGGGTTTTCACCACGTCCATCTTGCTTTGAGCTTGTATTTTTATTTTATTTTATTTTCCTTTTTATCCTTTCATTTAAAACAGCCACAACATAGACGTCGATTCCGTCATAGCTGGCTAGATGTGTTTCTAGTGTCGTCTCACAACTCGGCTCGTATTGACTTAATAGATATTATGACTGCTTGTGAACCTAAAAAGAGGGCTTCCTTCAGGGTGTAGCTTTGCCATGGGTTAGGTTAGGATTTTGAAGGTATGCTGGGCTAAAAGGGTTTCCTTGATACGGCTTCAGTTTTCTCGACATACTTCCTTCCTTGGGGGTTTTACTATACATGCCCCGTGATTCTTCTATTCTTTTTTGCTCTTTTTGCTCCATTTCAGGCGATCTCTTTTTGAAGTTTTGCTTTTTCAATTTTTTTAGATTTTGATAGTAACTTTACTTCCCCTTTTTATATATATGTACACATACATTTTTTTTGGGAAGGGGTTTATTGAAAGAAAGGCCCAGGCTCAAATGGGGTAGCAAAGGATATCATCATTTTTAGGGATGCTTTTCGGCTACTGTGTTTGGAATGACGACCTCTTTTGAGGGGTTCTTAAGCAGTCACGTATCTATTTTACCAATACTTACCTTATCGCGATAGACTATGAGTAGAACCGTCAGACTTATCCAGCATTGATGGGCTCTGGAAGATGATCTCTATCCATGGTGGTGAGGCAGAAGGCATATCTTGGTAGTACTTCTCGAAAGACGTAAGGTCCTTCCCAGTTTGACTTGAACTTGCCTCTCGAATCGGCATGAACTTGCCTCTCAGATCGGTATGGAGGGATGGGAAGATTTTCTTCAACACAGTGTCTCCTACTGTCACATCTCGATCATGAACACATTTATTATAAGTGCGTGCGATTCGCTCCTGGTAAACTTGAGTATGACACAAGGCTAGGAGCCTTTTCTCATCCAGTAAGTTCAGCTGATCAAAGCATGATCTCTCTCTTTCTGCTTCGGGTAAGCCAGATTCTATGAGGATTCAGCGTGAGGGTACCTCAACCTCAACTGGTAGGACGGCCTTAGTTCCATACACAAGGGAGAATGGTGTTGCCCCTGTAGCGGTACGGATCGACGTTCTGTAAGCCCGTAAGGAAAATGGCAGCATTTCGCTCCAATCTCGATAAGTGACGACCATTTTTCAAGGATGTGGACGACGGTCTTGTTGGCAGCCTCTACGGTTCCATTAGTTTGAGGCCGATAAGGTGACAAGCGATGGTGCTTGATCTTATACTACTCACAAAAGGCTCGGATACGCTTATTTGAAAAATTTATACCGTTATCCATGATGATATCTTTGGGTACTCTAAATTGGCACACAATATTGTTCTTGAGAAACTTCTCGATGTGACTGGCCGTGATGTTGGCGTATGATGCTGCTTCTACCCACTTGGTAAAGTATTCAACGGTGACGAGGAAGAATTATGCCCGTTCGATGCTTTTGGATTAATCATTCCGACGACATCAAGGCCCCAGGTAGAAAATGGCCAAGGAGTGGTTATGCAGTGTAGATCGATGGCAGGAGCATGTATCAGACTGGAGTGTTCCTAACACTTGTATCATTTCTGAACATGTTTGCAGCAATATGATTCCATAGTGGTCCAAAAGTATCCCTGCTGTAGAATTTTCTTAGCGAGCATGTGACCGCTGACGTGGGCTTCGCATCTCCCTCATGGATCTCCTTCATAATATTGATCGCTTCACCTTCAGTAAGGCACCTGAGCAAAACATTATTATAGGATTGCTTATATAAGCATTCCCCACAAATGACGTAGCTTACTGCTAAACGTTGAATGGTTTGTCGGTCCGTCTTGGATGTTCCCTCAGGGAAAGTTAGGGTCTCAAGGAAATTCTTAATATCTGAGAACCAAGGTGGCTCATCATCAAGCTTCATAGGTTCCTCAATCTGGAGGTAGAAGGCCAGCTCATTCCTCTACTCGATCATGATTGACTTCATCTCAGCACCGTATGGGATTTCTATCAGTGACGCCAAAGTTGTTAGTGCATCAGCAAATTGATTCCTTATCCGGGGGACATATGAGAATGTCATGTCTGGGAAGCAATCTATCAGGTCCTCGAGGTG
Source organism: Chloranthus sessilifolius (assembly GCA_021018995.1). Classification (NCBI taxonomy): domain Eukaryota; kingdom Viridiplantae; phylum Streptophyta; class Magnoliopsida; order Chloranthales; family Chloranthaceae; genus Chloranthus; species Chloranthus sessilifolius. Next base: position 8,050,297 of record CM037592.1, read on the forward strand.
CTCATGGTAAGGGATCAATTTCTCGTCTTTCGTCTTCCAGTCACCATTCGTCTGGCATATGATTAACTGCGAATCACCAAACACCCGAAGGTGAGTTATATTTAGATCAAGAGCTGTCTGCAAGCCAGCGACACTAGCTTCATATTCAGCCATGTTATTAGTGCAAGGAAATTTGAGCTTGATAGAGACGGGTATGTGGGATCCTTTTGGTGAAATCAGGATGGCGCCAACTCCTTAACCTTTGACATTTGCGGCCCTGTCAAAGTGCATTACCCATGATTCCTTTGCTTCGTCAGTATCGTCTTCCGTCATGAACAGGATATCTTCACTTGGGAACTCAGTTCTTAAAGGTTCATAATCTGGTAAAGGATTGTCAGCAAAATGATCGGTGAGTGCTTGCCCCTTAATCAACTTCTGAGTGATGTACATGATGTCAAACTCAGATAATAAAAGCTGCCAGAGCACGGTCCATCCAGTGAGAGTGGGCTTCTCAAATAGGTATTTCAACGGATCCATGCGGGCTATAAGTAGAACGGCCTGAGATAACAAGTAATGGCGGAGCCTATGAGTAGCCCATACAAGAGCCAGTCATGCTTTCTCCAGATGAGAATAGCACATTTCATAATCAGTAAACTTCTTACTTAGATAGTAAATGGCCTGTTCTATTCTTCCTGTCTCGTCATGCTTCCTTAAGACACATCCCATCGAGACATTCGTCGTGGAGAGATATATCAAGAGTGGTCTCCCTGGCTCGGGTGGAACCAAAATAGTTGGGTTGAGGAGGTAGCTTTTGATTTTATCGAACACTATCTAACAGTCGTCTTTCCATTCAATGGGTGAGTTCTTCCTCATTAGCTTGAAGATTGGCGTGCAGATTGGAGTTAGTTGTGCAATGAACCGACTGATATATTGTATTCTGCCTAAGAGCCCTCTAACTTCTTTCTCGGTAGACTGTGGTGGCATCTCAGTGATAGCTTTGACTTTAACTGGGTCGACCTCAATCCCTCTCCTACTAACGATGAACCCCAATAGGTTTTCGGACATAGCACCAAATGCGCACTTATGTGGGTTCAGACGTAGTTGATACTTTCTCAACCTCTCAAACAACTTCTAAAGATTTACCAAATGATCGCCTCTCTCCGGTGACTTGGCTATCATATCGTTGACATACACCTCAATCTCTCGGTGCATCATGTCATGAAATAGCGCAGTCATAGCTCTCTGGTATGTTGCACCGGTATTCTTCAGTCCAAATGGCATGACTCGATAGCAAAAGGTTCCCAGGGGGTAATGAACATTGTCTTCTCACAATCAACCTCAACCATCTTGATCTGATTGTATCCCAAAAATCCATCCATAAATGAAAGCATCCCGTGCTTAGCAGTGTTATCGACCAAGATGTCAATGTGTGGCAATGGGAAATCATCTTTTAGGCTCGCTCTATTTAAATTGCAGAAATTGATGCACATGCGAACCTTTCCATCTTTCTTTGGTACAGGCACGATATTGGCTAGCCACTGCGGGTATTTGGATATCATGAGAAACCTTACATCATACTGCTTGATGACCTCATCTTTGACTTTCAACATCCACTCGGGTCAGAGACGTCTCATCTTCTGCTTGACTGGCTTCATATCAGGGTAGAGGGGCAACTCATTCTCAATCAAATCGATATCCAGACTAGGCATGTCCTCGTACGACCAGGCAAAAATGTCTTGGTATGACCGAAGGAAGTCGATCATGCCTTTTCTTTCTTCGGGAGATAGTGACATTCCAAACTTGGTTATTCTGGGAATCTCCTCAGTCCCTAGATTGATATCCTCTGTCTCTTCGACAACGGGGGTAGGGCCATGCTCAAAGTTGGCGAACCGGTCAAGGAGCTCATTAGGGAGCTCCTCCAAAGGACTATACTCGTCCAAACTCGTAACTCCTACCTTGTCTTGTATTTATATAGGTAAGGGGTCGGTTTTTCGTGGGACGGGTATTTCAATTTAGACATCTTTTTGTGTGATTTTATTCGAAATCTTAAAAGACAATATTTTTCGGTTTTGTATTTTTTCTATATTTTTGGGATTTTGTATTTTTTCAATGTTTTTTAGGTTTTGTATTTCTTCGGAGATGAACCCTTGGTAGCATGAGTCTGTGTATATACAAGGTATTACCTACCAAGGGCTTGTCTCACTTTTTATAGGTTGTTTTTTTTTGGGAAACAGGTGCCAAACTTTAGGTCACTCACTGCTTTAGGAGTTTGGGGCAAAGATGCCCAGTTGCGTACCTGAGGAGTCGCTCTTTTACCTATTTGGATGGAGGGTGTTGATTGATGGTTCATTGGAGTCAGCCTCCATCATGTTGACCCCCATTTTGTCTGGGATGATATCCTCAAACGTCAATACCACTTTGTGGTGATTTACCACAGCGGGCGTTTGTTCAGGTACTGGCCGTCATTCCTCAAAGAGGGACAACGCAGCCAAATCTATTTCCAGGCTGGGAAGGGAGATCTGGGGATTGGTGGGATGTATAGGGGCTATGGGTTTGTGTGGGGTCAAATGGGTTACCCCATTTCGATCGATCTTTATGACCCCAACGCTGACAAAGGATTCCCTGATGTGCAGCCTAGGGCGAGGTTTCTCTTCTATGTTGAATCCTTGAGCTCTTGCAGCTGCAGCGACCCTGGCTTTTTCTTTGGCCTCTCGGACCTCTTCCTCCGTGGGCTTGTACCCCAGCCCGAATCATACTTTCTGTCCCTTAGCCACCACTAGCTCTCTTCTGCCTTGTAATCTGGGCCCAAGTCCTCGACCTTTCTGGTAGCCCCACTTTTGGAGCATAGCCACTGCCGCTATCATACCGCCTCCTATTTTAGGCATGATGCCCTCAACGGGCTCCGAGAGTATTGCTGACACCTCATATTCAAAATTGTGGAGGTTGACGTTCTCAGCGATGTGCGGTATATCCAACACATTAGGTTTTTCAATGCTATTGATGGTCTTTTGTTTTTCGTTGTGCCCCTCGCCGATGATTGTAATAATTTTGTGCCCAGATGCAAACTTGAGTTTTTGGTGTAAAGTGGAAGGTATGGCTCTGACCTCGTGCAGCCATGGGCGCCCCAATAATAGATTAAATGAAGATTTGATATCCATGACTTGAAATAAGATGGAAAAGGTCATTGGCCCTATCAACAGCTCAAGATCAACTTCTCTCATTATTTCTCTCCTAGTATTGTCAAACCCTCTTGTGTTGGTTCTAGTGGGCCTTGGCATGCATGGATCAACCCCGATCTTAGTGGCAGTTCTTAACAGGCATATGTTTAATGCAGATCCATTATCAATCAAGACTAGGGGAATGACCATATTTTCGGACTCAACTGTTATATTCAAAGACTTTGAGTGGTTACACCCTTCCTCAGGTAAATCAGCATCGGAAAACAAAATGGCATTCAGAGCCATCACTTGCACAATTATCTGTTCGACTTCATCTGGGCTAACTTAGAGTGATACATGCGCATTTTTTAATGCCCCCATTAATTCTTGAAAATGGAGTGGGGACATCATCAACAAATCGCAGACGGTTATATGGGCATGTATTCTTCTCAGTTGAGTCTCTAGTATATGTTCTCGACTCATTTTTCTGAAGGAGTTCACAGCACTGTCTTTCATCTCCTCTGGTTGGGCTTGTGTTGCTACTGATCCTTTTGGTTGTTTAGATATTCTCGCAGACCGTGTGACAAAATCGCTGCCCCTTCTCTGCTGCTGTTGTCGGTATTTACATCTGCTTGCTTGTAGCTTAGAGGGACCTGATGAGGGCCATAGGTTGGTCCCGAGAGTTGAAAAGGTATGGCTGCTAGTACTTGAGGCTCTTACATTGTTGGCTCAGGAGGTGTGGGCAACACCTGATTTATTCCGGTGGTAGTGGGTTGGGTTGAAAAATTGGGCCAAATGGGGGTGGTGGTATTGGGGGGAAGGAAGTAAAGGTAGGCCATTGACAGCTGGCAGGTGTTGGTGGGAGATGGGGGGTCTGATGGGCCATTAGGTAATTGACTGGGGTGGTGGAGTTCGCAGGTGAAACTTGGGGTGATGGGATGGGCGCAGGCCATTGATAACTGACGGGCGCGGGTGTGGGATTGGGGGCCTGTTGGTTCATCGGGTAATTGCTGGGGGCGGTGGAGTTTGCCGACAGTTGAACTAGGGAAATTGGGGTGGGTGCTGGCCATTGATAACTGGAGGGTGTGGGCGTAGGATTGGGGGTGGTGGTGTATGGTTGGTATGCATTGATATGTACATAATTGACGGGTGTGGTGGATGGAAAGTATGCCCTGAGATCTAAGGGTTCAATTTGTGTCGGGTTGGGGAAATATTCTGACAAATTTAGGGGTTCAATTACCTCAATATTCTTCTCTTCAATATATCTTGACAATTGTGCAACATAACTCTCCCGATCACTGATATAATTGGATGGGTGAAATTCAAACTCCTCCTCATCTTCTATCATTCCGACGGTGGGTGTGGGACCTGCTCCTCCGATAGGATGTGGGGGTAGTGGCACTTTGTGAATATTAGCATGGTGAGAAGGTACAGGGGGAATGATTTTCCCTGCATCGATCAAATTCTGGATTGCGTGCTTCAATGGGAAGAAGCGATCAGTTGGGTGACCCGGATTCTAATGAAAATTGCAGTGGGTATTCAGGTCATAATTCTTTGGGATCAGGTGAGGAGGTTGCGATTGACGGATAGTGACTAATCCCTTTTCCACTAACAAAGGCAGAAGTACACTCAATGATTTCCCCAAAGGCATAAAAACTCGGTCGTAGCAGGCTCTCCTTTGTTCTAGAGTCATTTGTATTCCTTGCTCATTCCCTATTCTTTGCATCTGCTCAAGCCTGATTGGTGCTAGTGGGGTTGCTTGAAATTGAAATGGGGTAGTATTGTTATTGGGCCTAGTATTGGCTATGTTCTGGACATCGCCCCCTGTTCTCTTATCGTTCCTTTGCTCCGAAAACCTCCTAACCCCACTAGGTCCACTCGGTGTGTTCTTATTCAAACGGCCCTCCCTGATGGCATCGTCACATCGGTTAACATTTCTTACTCGATCAACAAAACTGGACTGCTATTGGTACACCAAGAAGTCCGAGATCACTGGTAGGGTATTCTTTAAGATCATCTCAATCTGCTCATTATCAGGTATTCTATTTTTGACCTGAGCTGCCAGTGCTCTCCAGCTTTCCAAGTAGTCGTTGAAGGTCTCGTTCTGGTTCTGTTTTAAGCAGGCCAAGTTTGACTTTCGCGGCTCAATGTCTATGTTGTAAACATACTGTTCATGAAAGAGGTGTGTCAAGTCCCTCCACATTTTTATCATGGATGGTTCTAAAGATGTGAACCATCTCAGAGCCGGACCGGTCAAACTCTTCTGAAAGACTTTTATTAGTAGTCTTTCATCCCCTCCGTATTGGCACATGTCCCCACATTAGGACTTCAAGTGCGCATAGGATTGCCAGTGCCATTATATTTGTCGAAGGCTGGCATTTTAAATTTAGGGGGCAGGGGGACCTCAGTGAACAAGCATAAATCTGTGAAGTCCGTGGCATGAATTTCATCACCACCCATTTTCATCCGCTGCTTCTATATTTTATCCAACTGTTCTTTCAGCTGTTCTGACTCTTTTGATGTAGGGGCTGCATTCTCAGCCATTGGTTGGACTTCACTTTGGGCCACCAAGGGGTCGGCATTTATAAGAGGAGGGTTAAGGCTGGTCAATGCCCCAGCGTAGGGCCCACTATTCCTAATCTCATCCTCCTCATACTGCTGGTCTGCATAATGTGCAGTGAGGGTGGGATTCTCTGGTTGTTGTTGCACGGGTTGGATGGGAATGACATGAGTGGGGTGAGCCCATTAGGGGTGAGGAAAGGTTTGTTGGGTGATGGGGTTTTGGTTTAGAGGTGGGGGCTGATGGGGCCATTGGGTATCGGGGAATGTTTGGAAATGGCCTTGGGGTGTGGGGCCATGGGAAAATTAGGTTTGGGGTATGGCATGGGCTTAACCTGACTATGGAGGTTGGGTGGAATGTTGGGGGTATTGTGGAAGGTGTGAGTGTGGGGTTTGGGTTTGGGCCATGAAGCCTTGGCCATTTTGGGCTATGGGCTGCTGATGGATTTGGGCCAGGGGCCCTTGGTAGGTTTGGGCCATGGGCCCTGGGTAGGTTTGGGCCAATGGGCCTTGATGGGTTTGGGCCAATGGGCCTAGGTAGGTTTGGGCTAATGGCCTTGGGGGGTATGGTCCCTTGATGGACTTGACCCAATGGGCCTTGGTGGGTATGGGCCATGGCCCCGGTGTGGGTTTGGGCCATGGGCCCTTGATGGGTTTGGCCCAAGGGGCCTTGATAGGTCTGGGCCATGGGTAGGTTTGGGTGTAGGGTATTGGGTCATGAGGCCCTGGGATATGTGGGAAAAGGGGATTTGGGCCAATGGGCCTTGGGGTATGTGGGAGGTTAGAGATTGGACCATTTGGCCTTGGGGTGTATGAGTAGTGGGAGGTTGGGCCATGGAGCCTTGGGGCATGTGGGTAATGGGAGTTTGGATGGTGTGGATTATGGGGGGTTGATGGGGATCATTGAGGACTGAGGCATGGAGATTGGCTAGGGTGTGAGATGGGTTCAGGGATATGGGGTGTGAAGGAGGGGGTGTGTTTTGAGAAGCCATCCACATGGAGTAGGCTTGGAACATCTCCTCCATCATGGTCATGGAAGGAGGATTGGATGTGGGTGGTGGAGATGGGATGGAGGAGAAATTGGGCATGGCCTTGGTATGATCGGGCATGGCCATAGTAAGAGGTGGTATATGGGGTGGATTGGAGAGTTGAGGTGGGGTAAAGGATGGGGAGGGATTAGGGATGTTTAGGGATGGTGGTTGGTGGGGTGTGGATGTTTGGAAAAAAACAGGCATGGCTCTGGTAAAAATGGGCATGACTCGGGTAGATGGGGGGATTTGTGGAGGGTCAGATAGGACAGAGGTGGTGTATGTGAATGTGGGTGGATCGGGTCTATAGGGGGAAGATGGGAAATGGGGCATGAATGTGGATGGGGAGAAAGGGTTTGAGTTTTGTACGGATGTGAATGGGAAATGGGTTGGGTTTGGCATGGGTATGGTTTGGGCAAAAGATGGAGAATGGGGGGTTGGACTTTGGATATTTTGGAGGGTATCGGTTGATAAAATGGGGGCGCCAAACGGGCCGATAAAGGTAAAGGGGGGCTGGGTGAGGGGGATGGTGAAAAAGACTTCTCCCGAATGGGAGTGGGTTTGAGAATGTGGCGGGGATGAGCTGGGATCGGCGTAAGCCGAGTCCACTACCCATGACATTCTTCGGGAGTGGGTCGGATAAGGGTGCCTTAGATAAAGCCCAAAAATCCTCCTCTTTCTTCCCCTATGGGACGGCGGAGGGCAAGATGATGCTGTTGTGCCGACACTACAAACTATATATATTTTCTTGGGTTTTGATTATATATATATTTTTTGAATTTTTTTTTGAAAAACAAAGGTTTCGAGGCCTTGGAATTCCCTTTTCGGGTGGCTCTTATACCGTAATTCAAGACCCGCGGCAATAATTTCAATGCACTTCGAAAGAATCAAAGGAGAACCTTCAATCTATTAAAGGCACGAATATCGACGCAAACAACCCAATCCCCGGAATGAGCCAAAAAGAAGTTTTCCTCTTTTGACCGGCGGGGGCATATTGGGTGTCGGAGATGGCGGAGCCTAAACAAGGCGCTAAGCACACTGATCGGGGGACTCGGGAGGTGAAGAAGGCCACAGATTCGGGCTGGGGTGCTGTTAAATAGACCTGGAGCAACTAATACATGCACCCAGTTTGCAGGACACCATTTTTACACTGGTGCAACTATTAGTTGCGCCAAGGTAAAAACTTGAATTTTCAAGCTGGCGCAACTAATTTATAAATTCCAGTTTTTTTGTACTGGCGCAACTAATACATGCGTCAGGTAAAAACTGATGCCCCAGAATGTATGACAACAGCCACCAACACCTAAAATGAGTCTCTTTTTTTAGTTTTTGTGGAAGCTAGGCTTCCAGGAACTGAGCTATTTTTTGGTGATCGATTCTCTCCTCACCGCACCTAAAGGGTTTGAGTCCGGTATAACTCCCTAGTGCGCTCCCCAAGGGTTTTAAGCTTCGAAATGAAAACCCACCCGATATACCTCCGGTGCAAGCGCCTTCTTAGATACTAGGCGGTCTGGGACTTTTCTAGATCATCACCACTAAGGGCTGCTGCCATACTAAGACCCGGGTGGTTGTATATGTGCCTAAACCCAACCCTTTGAAAATCTACCCTGCAAAACACAAATTGATTAAGCTCCCTAACTTGCTTCAATTTTATTTTTTTTCAAAGATTTTCTTTTTTGGAAGTTTTCTTTAGTTCAAAGACCGGGGGTGATGACCCCGTGCCGCCACTATTGGCCGACGTCCACTGTTGGGATGTGAGTGCGCAAGTAGGCCCCGCCAATCGGCTAAGTCACTTTAAATGATAGAAAATTAAATGAATTAAAAGACAATGCTCAAGCAGGCCCTCCGATCGGCTAAGGCACTTAAAATGACGAAAAAGTAAAGAAATTTAAAGACTATGCACAAGTAGGCCCGCCAATCGGCTAAGGCTCATAAATGATGTAAAAGTAGGGGTAAGTAAAGTGACTTAATCGGAGGGGTGAGTAAAAACAAAATAGCAAAAATAAAAATAAAAAAATAGCAATAAAATATTAGGAAAATAAAAAAAAAGGCCTAGTTCTAGGGGAAGCTCTACTAGCTACTCCTTAGCAGAATAGCCATCTGTGAAATCGTGGGATTCATGATGATCCCGTCGCGGCGATGCGCTCACTTGAAAAAAAATATAGAGTCGCCACCCAGAGCTTTTGGTGTCCCGAGATACCTATATTATTTTTATGAGGACCGAAGTGCTAAAAGTATGACTCTGAATCCAGTCCACACCAAAGGCTCTTGGGTAAGAACTTCGATTATCGATCGGGAAGGTGTTAGGCACCCGATCAACCAGCTTAATGCGGTCTTTACTAATGGCCAAAACAAAAATAAAGTAAAAGAAAAGAAAATGGCTTCCTCTTGCCCAAAAGAGCTTAAAATCCTATTTGTACCCCTCCGTTCCTATCAAAAATTCGGCTGCGTAATGGTGCAAATGGGAGGATGAGAAGAGCCAAAAGGATATAGGAGAAGAAAGGGGAGAGTCGGAGCCCTCGTAGCACCGTAGGAGAGCCTTGCATGGCTTGCTTTTGATAAGCTTTTGAAGGTTTGAATGGTAGAAAGAGGTTCTAACCACTAGGGCTTACTAGCTAAGAGGTAGAGAAGGGAGGCAAATGGATAGCACACACCTAACCTAGAGGCTTTTTAGGAAAGGTAAGGCATGAAATGAGGTTTTGAAATTCTGGAATTTGTATGGGAAGTGTGCACCAAAAGGAGAAATATCTTCTCACTTTAAGTTCTTTCTCTCTTAGGCCAAAATTTTCAACCCTTAAACAAAGGGGTGGAGGGCTCTATTTATAGGAAGAGGGTGGGTTAGGAGGCTACTTAAGAGCTAAATGGGTTTAGCAATTAGGTAATCTCACATCTAAGGATTCCTAGAGTTTTTAGAGCCTTGAGATGTGTGGAAGGATCCTCCAATGGTGGATGATGGGGTGAGGCCTTAAGACACTTAAGGAGTTGCAAATAGGTAGTGAATGGGTGCAACAGAACTAGCAAAACACACCCTAAAGGTCAAGCTGGTCAACAAGTCAAACCCCATTCACGATTTTTAGGGCAAAATCCTAGGGTTACTGTTCATATGTCTGGCACAACTAATAGTTGTGCCAGGCAAAATTATCACTGGCACAACTATTAGTTGCAATAGGCCATTTCTGGGGAGAAATAGTCTCGCGCAACTATTAGTTGCGCCAAATCCCTAGGGGGGCCTCCTGGTTTTACTCATATGCCCTCCGAGCTCGGTTCGTCGTATCTTTTGTTGTATACATCCGATTGGGGCGATTCTTAGACCGTTGGAAAGCTGACGATCGCTAATTTTCAATGGTATAAGATTCAATCATAGTAGAGAGCCGTAGCTGGTTCTAATGTACCCCTCCTCAGCCATTTGCTTGTTAAGGTTAGGTTTAGGTTCAGAATGGGTTCTAAAGGTCGGGATTGATTTCCAAAGGTTTAGGTCAGGTTCCTAATAGATCTAGGGTGATTTCAAAGTGTTTGGAAAGGTTTCTAAGGGTTCTAGGGGGGGTCCTAAAGGTTCCATACATGTCATCAAAAGCTCATAATTACACCTCTCTCGAAAGGTGCTTCGATCGGGCCTTGGGCAAAATTTCGGTGTCTATAATAGCCTTCTCTCTCTTGCCGTCTTCTGCATATTATTCCAGAATCACTCCCATTGCTTTGTCGTTCGCTGGGAGGTATAGAATTAGTGGTCTTTCGGGGACTGGTGGTGATAGTATTGGTGGAAGTGTAGGGACATAAGATGAAAACTAACTATCTAGAAAGGGATTTTGCAAAAGTGTCCCATCGCGATTGCCAGTCTATTGGTACGTGCTTTTTTTTGGGTTCCTCTCAGTCCCCAGAATAAGTGGCCCAATTCTGTCTTAAGCGGACTCTAGTAGTAGCGATGATGGTGTAATAAATTAGAAAATATTAAATGCTGAAATTAAAGAGACAAATTCTAAATGAAGAATACCTGAGAAGATGTGATCGCCAGCTGCAGATATTTATCTACGCTGCAACACGTCACTGATAATGCTTTAAGGGGAGCAGGGGCTTGTAGGTTGAACTCCTTTACTGAATCATCTGCTGGCGATCGTCAGCAGCTATATCTTTTCTTATAATTTTGATAGTTTAATTTTTCTTTTATTTCCTGTTATTGTTATAGTTCTGATCAGTTTAGACTTTCCAATCCTATTGTGAGTTTAGTTATGTGGGAATTTATTATAGTTTATTTAATTTAGTATTCTAATTCTATCAAGAGTCTAATTAATTTAAGTTTCCTAGTACTACTAGAATTCTAGTTAATATAGTGTCCTAATACTACTAAAAGTCCAATTAATATCAGTCAACCAATTGTACTAGGAATGCAGGTGTATTAATCTTAATGAAACTTTAATTAAACCAAGTTATACTGAAATTCTAAGGAAAACATGTATACTAGTTCTACCAAAATTCTAATTAAAGCAAGTATAATAGTCCTACCAGAATTCTAATTGAAATAGAAGATTGATTTTACTAAAACTCTAATTAAAGCAAATATACTATTTTTTATTAAAATTTTAATTAAAGCAAAGAAACTAATTTTACTAAAATTCTGATTAAAGAAATGAATTAACTATACTAAATTCTAATTAAAACAATGAATTAATCATAGTAAATTCTAATTAAAATAAAAGGACTAATTTGACTAGAATTATGATCAAAGTAATGAATTAATTATACTAATATTCTAATTAAAATAAGAGGACTGATTAATGATACTGGGGTCTAATAAAGTGCGGAATTAACTATGCTAAAATTATCTAATTAAAATAAAAGAACTAATTTTATTGGAGTTCTAATCGAAGCAATTATTCTAAGGATTTAATTAAAATAAAGCATGTAAATTGACTATACTAAAATTCTAAGAAGAAATCATGGAACTGATATTATAATCCTAATTAAAGCAACTAAATAATTCTAAAAAAAAGGGGTTTTGGGCCCACTATGCTAAGGAGGATTGGCCTCATTCCTGAGTACCCTTCAAAAGCTCCCTTGGGCAAATCGGGTGGCTGAGATTAAAGATGAATTAGATTCAGGATTATAAAATAGTATTTTTGGATTTTTCAGAGTGGATTTCAGAGTGATAATTATGAATTAAATTAAAAAATTAGAATTATAGAAAGTAAAATTAATATTTAGGATTTTTAAAAATATTAAACTTAGAAATTGAAATTACACTTAAAATTTCTAGGACTGAATTTGGGTCCGAAATAAGAAAATCAGATCGTATGATTAAAGACGGGTTCTATAATCCATGGACTAGAACCAAAAATTAATGATAGGACTAGAAATTGAGATTTTAGAACGGAATTAAAGCCTATGGTCGGTAAATTAGACCGTCGGATTAAGGATTGGTTCTAAATTTGGAGAACTAAAACCAGATATAAAAAATTACGGTCTAAAAAAAAGGGTGCCACGGTCTCGAAGTGAAAATTAAAACCTATAATTAAAACTAAGAAAAATATCCTAAGTCTAAAACTAAAATTTTTACCTAGGACCGGGGCTGCGGAGAGAAACCTCGGAAATTTCGAAGCTTGAATCTTGAAATCATGGTCATGATTCTCTATGTATTCATTCTCGGAGTTCTTTGGTTTTGGAATCCCAAAAAAGTCTGTTCTCTCTCGAAAATTTTCCAGCCTCCTTGGGCGAATTAAGAAAAAAATCTTTTATAAGTTTTTCTTCAATTAAACACCCTATTTCAAGTGTTTAATTGAATTGGGTGTCGGTTTCCCACTGCTTAATCGCTTTGAGTCTATCATCGACTTAGTGAGCGGCCGACTGACTTGCTCAACGACTTTCCTAGTCCTAATAGCGTTAGAACTAATTGCGCGCCCATTTTGGAATGCGTAATCCAAAGCGCCACTCTCGAAGCATTTAATCGAGGAAACTTAGGGATCAAGGACAGTTAGATTAGGCCGGGCGTAGGCTAATTGAGTGTCGGTGGTGTGGTGCTCAATCCGATCATGCGTCTCATCATAGATGCGTAATCGAGTCTCGAGTTTGTCTGGGGGAAGGAAGTTTGGTCTGAGAAGGGACTGATTGCGCGTTAGTGATTCGACGTGCAATCAAATTGAGCGCTTGGTTTTTAGCACTTAATTTGGGGTTGTCCGTGTCCGGGTAGGGCTTGAAATGCTAGGTTATTATTTCTGCCTACATTTCAACTATATACTATTATTTCAGTATATAGTCTCCCTACGTTGAGATCTGAGCCATAGAGCTATTGTTTTAACTTGTGTTCAGCCATGTACTATTATTTCAATGCATGGTTCCCACGTCGGGGGTATGGGGCCTGAGCCACAGAACTATTATTTCAACTTGTGTCCAACCATATACTATTATTTCAACATATGGCCCCATATCAGGGTTAGAGGGTCTGTAATGCAAGACTATTGTTTCAGTCTGTATTCCAACTACATATTATTATTTTAGTATATAGTCTCCCTACGTTGGGATCTGAGCCATAGAGCTATTGTTTCAGCGTATGTTCAGCCATGCACTTTTGTTTCAGTGCATGGTTTCCACGTTGGGGGTATGGGGCCTGAGCCACAGAACTATTGTTTCAGCCTATGTCCAACCATATACTATTATTTTAGCATATAGTCCCATATTAGGGTTATGAGGTCAAAGGTTGACCAAATAAATTTGTATATTCTGAGAGGGCAAAATGGGGGTGTCTACACATGGTACCACAGTTTGAATGGTAAAATGTTGCTCATCCGAAAAGGTATCGTGGAGAGATTCTTCAATGATGGTTTCTGGCAACTCTATTCGGGATAAGTGATCAGCCACTATGTTCTCGACTCCCTTTTTATCTTTGATCTCGAATTTAAATTCCTATAAAAGTAGGACCCATCTGATAGGCCTTGGCTTGGCATCCTTTCTTGATAATAAATATGTTAGAGTAGAATGATCAGAGAAAATGATCTTCGATCCCAATAGGTAATGTCGAAATTTATCTAATACAAACATGACATCGAGAGGCTCTTTCTCAGTAGTGGTGTAATTCACCTGAGCTTCAATCAAGATTCGGTTAACATAATAATTACATGAGGAACCTTATCATTCCGCTGTCCTAGGACTACACCTATTACGTAATCAGAAGTGTCACACATCACTTTAAAGGGTAGGGAGTAGTCTGGAGGCTGAATAATTGGTGTTGTTGAAAGAAGTACTCAGAGCTTATTGAATGCATTGAGGAAGACATCATCAAAGTCAAAAGGAACATCATTTGCTAATAGGTGGCACAAAGGTCTCGAGATTTATGTGAAATCATTAATGAAGCGACAATAGAAGTCGGCATGGCCAAAGATAGATCGTATCTTTCGCACCGAAGTTGGTGGGGGCAGATTCATAATAATATCAATTTTGGCCCTGTCAACCTCTATTCCTCTTTTGGAAATAATGTGTCCTAAGCGTATGCCTTCCTGAACCATAAAATGGCACTTCTCTCAACTTAACACTAAGTTAGTTTCCTCACATCTTTCTAGGATGAGGGCAAGATGATCTAGACAAGTATCAAAAGTTTAGCTAAATACTGAAAAATTATTCATAAATACCTCAAGAAACTTTTCTATCATGTCGAAAAAGATAGCCATCGTGCATCGTTAGAACGTTGTCGGAGCATTGCATAACCCAAAGGGCATGTGGTGATATGCAAATGTTCCAAAAGGACACGTGAAGGTAGTCTTTTCGTGATCTTTCGATTATACCGGAACTTGATTGTACCTCGAATATCCATCCAGAAAATAGAAATACTCCTGACCTGCAAGTTTTTCCAAATTTTGATCAATGAATAGTAATGAAAAATGGTCCTTGCGAGTCATCAAATTCAGCTTTTTGTGGTCAATACATACGCGCCAACCTATGGTTTTGTGTAATGGTACCAACTCACTGGCCGAATTTTCTTTAACTGTAATCCCAAATTTCTTTGGGACTACTTGAATGGGGCTCACCCACTCACTATTAGAAATCGAATAAATAATACCAGCATCTAGTAATTTCACAATTTCTTTCTGTACTACTTCCCTCATGTTTGGATTCAACCGTCGCTGGTTTTTCTGTGAAGTCTTGGCATTGTCCTCAAAATGAATTCGGTGCATGCATATTGACGGATCAAGCCCTTTAAGGTCAATGACAATCTACCCTATTGCACACTTGTGCTTTGTAAGTATGGCCAACAACTTACTCTCCTGATCTACAGTGAGAGTAGAAGAGATGATTACCGGGAGAGTTTTGTTGGGCCCAAGAAAAACATACTTAAAGGTGTCGGAAAGTATTTTAATCTCTAATAATGGTACTTTTTCAATGGATGGTAGTAACAGTTTGTTGGAAGTGGTGGGTAGAGGTTCTATCCATGGCTTCCAAGTTCTTAATTGGGAATCATGGGAAGAGGTGTCCAGTAAATAAGTCACCTCCTCAGATTGTTGCTCAAGTTTCCCCAATATTGTGTACCATAATGCGGTTTCTAACACATCCTTAGACAATACTAAAGGTAATGCTTCTTCTACCATTTCATCAATTTCGTCCACGCTAAATCATCACTCATCATCAATTGAAGCCATTTGGTTGGTTGTGGAGAAGACATTTAATTTAATTTGTATATCTCTAAAAGTGGCTTCCATCACACCGGTTTTACAATTTATGCAAGTATTGGTCGTAGCCAAGAATGGTCTGCCAAGTATGATGGAAATTTGTGTTAGAGATTTGGAACTTGGTTCCATGTCTAATACCAGGAAATCGATAGGGAAAATAAATTTGTCGACTCCAACCATGACATCTTCAATGATTGCGACTGACCTTCTTTCAGATCTATTGGCTAATTGAAGAGTTACTAACATAGGCCTCAGTTGTCCTAGTCCCAGTTCCTCATATATGGACTACGGCAGCAGATTCACACTAGCTCCCAGAT
The DNA here is from genome assembly GCA_021018995.1 of Chloranthus sessilifolius. NCBI lineage: Eukaryota > Viridiplantae > Streptophyta > Magnoliopsida > Chloranthales > Chloranthaceae > Chloranthus > Chloranthus sessilifolius. The sequence continues at coordinate 8,065,989 of CM037592.1, forward strand.
CTAAAAGTGCCTTATTAATGGCATGGTAGCCAATGATACATGGAATTGTGGGCACCCCAGGATCATTGAGCTTAGGCCGAATTGTAGCCTGTAAGGCTGAGCTTACTTGCTCTGTCAAGAAGATTTTTTGTGATAAGCTGTTCCGTTGTTTTCATTTTTGCATACACATCTCTTTCAAAAAATGTGCGTAAGCTGGGACTTGCTTAATTGCCTCCAAGAGGGGCAAATTAATCTTCACCTTTTTGAAGATTTCAGTAATTTTTTCTAATTTTTTTAGGTTTTTATCAAAGGGTGACGATGCACCGAAAGCATTAGGAAAGGGTAAATTTAGTACATATGCACTTCTGTTACGGAGTTAGGTACACTGTCATTATTATTTCTTGATTTTTCATTTTCAGATTTTTTTTTGTTTTTCTTGTGGGGGAACTTCTTTTGTGACTTCAAGTTCTTTTTTTTTGGTCTCAGGGACAACTACTGGTGTAGGCATCTTTACCTTATTATCAACAGTCCAGCCACTTCTTAAGGTCTGAAAGACTTTGATGTGTGTCGTGGGAATTGATATATTTCCCACATAAAATTGTCCTCCCAAGTTGTTCCCAGATTGTGAGCAGACTTGGTTACTCTCTTATTCTATCCATTGTGTGGCTAGTTACCTAATTTGGGTTTCTAGATTCATAATGGATTGGGTATAAGAATATAAATCTTGAAAGATTTGAGCGAGTTGAGATAGCTCCCTAGAATGTTGGTGCGACTGTTGTTGTAGGTCTTGGAGGATTTGGACAACTATAGAATCAACTTCCCTGCCACGCCACGAGGACTAACCTGTTGTTCATACGACTGATATGAGATGTATGAATGTTGGAAGTTTTGAGGATATTGAGGGTGTGTAAAAGATAATTCTTGTTGCACCCCCTTAGTGAAGCCATATATGAATGCTTGCTCTTTTTCTATTAATTCAAGATATAATGGAGTGGTAGGGCATTCAACTAGAGTGTGGGCCTGGCTTTGGAAAATATAACAGGGCCAAAGTGAACCATTATGACCTTGTACTACCATTTTTTTTCTGAAAGCAGGGAGAGAAACAAATCTTAGCCTCTAGCTTCTATTGTCAGAAGAAGTGTTGAAACTTTCGATTCACTGCTCCTAGTAAACTTTCAAAAGATAAAGAAACGATGATAGAAAATAAAAATAGAAAAAGAAAATAGGTTTGAAAGATAAATATCAGTTTTTTAAAAAATAAATTGCTTCCCCGACAGCGACGACAAAAACTTCTTCGACAGCTTTATGAATTATGCTTTGTCTTAACCTATTACAGGTGTACAATGGAAATTATAGCATTAGTATAGAATCGTTCTCGCAAGGAAGGTCAGAAATTTAAAAGCTTTTATTTGCCTTTAAAGAATAAAGAATTAGTTTTAAATTAAACTAAAGTGTAGAAAATAAATCTAACTCCTCAAATTTCTAGATCTTGGTCATCAATCAGTCTCCTTCGGTTCTCAGATATTCACGAAAATTAAAATTCCGTTACACTATATCTACGTCTCTAAGAATTTGGGCGTTAATTAAATCTGAAATTCATTCAATATAGATCTATACTAATCTGTAACTTTCTAGAATTTGGGCGTCAATCAAACACTAGAAAACTAAAGATGGAAAATAAAATACCGTTGCACTAATCTTTCAAATTCTTAATCTTAGTCGTCAATTAAAATTAAGAACTATCAGATATTTAGAGAGCAGTAAAAGAAAGTAGTAAATCTTTGAAAGCAATAAAAAGATCTTTCATCTCCCAATAACAGGTGTCAATTGCTCTTGAGAAACGTCGGATACTCTACTCCAATCTTCCAGTCTCCGATCACAGTCGTCAATTGCTCCCGAAAAATCTTGGATATCTAAACTAAACTAAATGAAGGTGATCTTCAGGAAACCCAACCTCAATCGTCAATTGATGCTGAGAATTCCTTTGATAAATTGTTCTGGATGTCGAACCCTCTAATTTTTAGCTTCATAAGGGGTCTATTTACATTATTCAACTCCTAATAAAAGTAAACTACTAAAAAAAATGTTTGTTCCTAGTAAAACTAAACCTCTAATCCTATCTTCCTTGCTTTAATTAGTAGATTGGTGTAAGATTCTTCTCCTTGATTTTAGAAGCAAAGATCTTCAGTGTGACACCCTGTTAAGTCACATGCGTATAACTAGGAACACATGTCGACTCTCCGATAGAGTGTGGAAAGGAGGTATGGATCATTAGCAAGAACTCTATGTGGAAGCTAGCCATTAGGGACCCATCCGAAAACCAACCAATTGAAGCCCATATGGGGACTATCTCTTTGAGATCTATTTGGACCCAAAACCACTGGCCCTTTTGAACCTAACCCATTTATGGTCTGCTTGGGAATTTAAAATACCCTTGGGGCCCACTTTGAAAGCAAGTGCTAGTTGAAGACTGATCACTTAAGACCCATTGGAACCCACATTTCATTGAGACCTGTCTAGAAATCTGATGAATCAAGACCCATTAGAAATAGGTTGGGCCAATTAATTAAGCCCCTTTCAATTTATCTACGTGTTCACATAACCATGCATATCATTTGTAGAGGTGAGGACCCAGTTGTTTGAGCTTGAGGAGAAACGAGAGAGAGAGCCCAATTTCCCTTTCTAGCTTGATTTGGTTTCCATGAAACCCAAACCTTAGATCTATCCCAAAATCCTCTCCGCTTAAAAATAGGAATCGATCTCTACAACTATCGAGTACCTCAAGCTCGATTTTTCTTTCGACCAAGGTGAAGAACATCGGGCGATCGAAGGATTCTTACTTTAACGGCGTTAATCCGACAACGACAACTCATAAATCTCTGCATGCGTGGAAACTAAGTGAGGTAACCCTCGTAACGCATGTGTATTGATATAGAATTCTAGTTTTACTACCGATTGTTGAGAATAGAGGTCGCATGCAGGGATTCCATGGATCGAATGCATGGGAATCGTGATAAACGATGCATCTTGGTTCGATCGCTCAAATCCTTGCATTGTGCTATGAAATTTGGGCACACATGTTGTGTTTTAAATTCGTACCTGCATGAGGTAAATTGTGTATGAATTGATGTGTGTGAATGAGGAATTTTCGTAAGCGAGGGATGGCTTGATTATAGTAAATTTGATGTGTCTTTTAGCCAGCTCGAGCGAGCATAGAGGTCAGCTCGAGCAAGGGCATCAAACTGTAAAAGTGGATAGAATTATGGTGTCTGCTAGAGCAAGATTTGAGGCCACTCGAATGGGAAATCACCTGAAGACTACCCGCTTGAGTGAGACCTATAAGCCATTGTAGCTCGGGCAATAGCCGCTCAAGCGGGAATCTATTTGTTTGGTCTTTGAGGGCCGCTTGAGCGTGAATGGAGTCGCTGGAGTGGGAAATCACCTGAAGCCCTCCGCTCGCTTATTCCATTCTGGTTAAAATCGCTCGAGCATATCTGTAGGTGCCCTTGGGAACTGCTCGAGCGGGAATGAACCATGCTCGAGCGGTCAACTCTGTTTTGGCTTAACTTGGTCTGTGTGCTTATGAGCCATACATGTTTGAACGTACTGATTTCTAATGACTAAGACATGTATTGGGCCTTGTGATTTAGGAGAAAAACACGGGGAAACTCTAATTTAGGAGAAAAATACGAGGAAACGCCTTGATTGAGCTCGTTAGATTCACGACACGTGTTCTTGACTGTGACTTAAGGTAGGGAAATCTCACTGCAAAATTATAAGCTTGACTTGATCATGGGATACCATAATTGATTTAATCACATTTGAATTATATTTTCAATCATGTACTTGATAATTGAAAACTCTGCATATGATTTAAGATTGTTTCTGTACATGAACTTGCATGGTTTACTTGACATCTTGCTTGCATTTGATCCTTGAGTTCAATTTGAGAAATTAAGATTTGTTCATGATATTATTTGTGTCCATTCCCTATCCGCTATGACTATGACACGTGCTAAGATTGTGTGCAATTGAGGAGTGGAACCTCCATGAGAGGGGTCAAGTTCTCGGGGTTTTTACCTTGTGTCCAATATGAACTACTCAGTTCCCGCTACGGGATGCTTTGCCACAAGCATCTTTTTATTCTCGTGATTAGATGTGAGTGGAATGGAACCTCCATGGGAGGGGGGGAGTTGGTTGGTTTTAAAGTATACCCTTGTAAGTGCACAAGGTCAATTGTAGCCAGGCAAGAATACAAGTATCGTACCCAAAGGGAAGCACATAATCTAATTAATTTTAGGAAGGTGGCAATAACCCAAGGAAGTGCCAAGGGCAAGAATTTGATCACTAAAATTTACCAATACACGATGCAAAAATAAGCACAATGAAATTAAGCTCTGCAAAGATGACAAATGAAATAAAAAAAGTGGCAGTGATGAGATGATCAAGGAGTTGCTATCCCTAGAGTTGTAACTTTTTCTACAAGCAATCATACAATATTCAAGTCAAATTATTATACCATTGTTTAACTACAAGAAAAACTAATCGATGAGAATGCAATTATTGATTAGGCATACCCTATCTTAACACTATGACGCATCCAATCATGGCATGAATCATGCGAAAGGTATAAAGTATCACAAATATGAAATCGCAATAATAAAAATCAATCGTACGACATCTCAAATAGGTCTACAAGATCGATATGAGTAGAATAACTCTTTTATTATAGTCGATAACCAGGATTCACCACTAGAAATGAGTATTTGATGATTTATAATAAGCTCAGACTAAAAGGCGTACGATTCAATAATTTTAACAAGAAATTATACAATTCAAAGTAGATTAGTTACTCATCTAGGGTTCTCTCCTTGAACGAGTGGTTTAGCCGCTCATCCTCGATTCACATGCACAATGCAAACCCGAAGCCATCACAAAAATGCGTCCTTTTATTTATCAACGAGATTCAATCCTTACACACCTCTCTTCCCTTACAAACTACTGCTTAGTTCTAAAGAAAATGCTTACAAAAACCTAAAAGAAATCTGCCAAGAGGGAGCCCCCCAACCCTAAACATAACTGTGTTTATATAGAGTGCGGATAGGAAACTTCCATAAAAGTATCAATCGAATGAATTTCTAATTTCAATCGATTGAGTTTAAATTTGAATTTTAGCGAATTAATTTGAATTTAAAGTCAATCGATTGATTTATAAGTATCAATCAATTGAGTAAGTTTAAATTTAAATTAAAAGAGGAAAAAAGTTGTCATCAAGTCAATCGATTAAATCATAAATATCAATCGATTGATAATGGCCTATGATGTCTTCATTCTCTTTCACAGATTTTGGTACATTGTTGGCTCCATGGTCCAATATTCTCATGCAACTCTTAATTATCTTCTTTTATGGTTTTTCTAGATCCAACGGTCACAAGCACCTGAAACCACTAAAACTGTACAACAACCGTTAGTTAGCCTTCATCGAATAGCCAAATGTTGGTATTAGGGTGTGAAATATAGTTATATTTTGGCACAGATCACACCCCCAAACCTACACTTTGTTTGTCCTCGAGCAAAGAGAATGAAAATATAAAAAGAAAATAAACTAACAGCCTAAAAGAAAATAGATGCCACTTTCGCTCATAAAGAAAGATATTTGTATATCCAGCATGTCATACTAAACACCATAGGCATTGCACTATCACTCTCCACAAGGCATTTATCACTCAAGATTGGATCAAGAAGGTCATTTTTGGGTTGTAACGGGGCTCAGGTAGAGGTTAAGAAAGAAGGGAAAATTAGTGATCAAATGTCTTTGAGAAACTAAAAACAGAATCATAAATTGATATATATATATATATATATATATATATATATATATATGATTTTTTTATTTTTTTTTCACATTTGCCAATTTTTCTATTTGCCTTTTCTCAACTTCCTTTTCTTTCTGCTCCTTTTTGCTTTTTATTTTGAAATCACCTCATAATTTTAATTTTTCTCATTTTCTACCTTTTGCGTTTCCTCTTCTTCGAAAGTACTTCCACCATATGCTTCCTACAAGCATTACAACCACACCTCTCTATTCCCTCACTTTCTATCATTTCTAATTTCCAATTCTCAGAGATTAAAGGGGTAAGGTTTTTGCTTTTTTCAAACTAGTGTGGGGTATGGTTAATATAGCTTAATAGAATATTTAAGGCAAACTTTTCCAACAAGGCTCAAAGGGGTGCTAAAAGGTAAATGAGTATAAGGTGGGGCATTTTAGGTACAAATGAGCCAAAGAAGGCCTTCGATCATTTCTTTTCAAGGTGATAGTGATGCCTGTTTGTTTTAAGTTCAGGCACAATGAGTTTTAGTACACTGATATAAGACAATGTAGAATAGACAGATCAAGATGAATGTATGAGATTATAGCAATTAAACATGAACTGAAAAATACTCCGAATTTATCCAACACTCATCAAGAATGAGGAAAAGGTTCTAAAGTTTTCCAGGTTTTAGTCTCCACTGGAATCCTAGGATTCAAGGTTTCAGACCAAACCCTAGATTGTGAAATTCAAGCATGGAAATGGTGTAAGAATTTCTAGACATGGACTGCGAAATCATCATTAAACTTGCATTAACATTAATAATCATAAGCATTCATAATCTTTACATGGCACGATGGCATTCCATAAAAAATTTTGGGTATCAATAGTTAAAGTTCAATCGATTGTCTTAAACTTGCTTCCAGTCAGTTATGGGTCCAAATTTCTAGTCAACTGATTGATTTATACAAATCAATCGATTGAGTGCCCTTAATTTGCTAAATTAATTCTCGGCTAATGATTATCAGTTAATCGATTGACTACATGGATTCAATTGATTGACTAGCACACTTTTCAGGATCCGAGAACAGACCCAAAATTCCTCTCCCATTTTTTTGGGCTCAATTAAAATCCTAAGAATTAAACTTCTCACCCCCAAACCTGTTGTGTCCAATGTCTTCATTGGTCTAATTGGAAGGTAGATGCGACCCCCAAACCTGTGAAATGCATACGATGTCCAAAAAGCAAATAAGGTGAAAAGTATTGTGATTTATAACAATTAATCATCCAAGTAATTAAGCAAACGCAGTTAACTAACTAAAGTTTTATTAATTGTGTGTAATAAACTAAACTTATTGAAAATTAAAAATAAAAAGACACTAACCTAATGCAACACTTACAGGAAACTAATCTAAAACATTAGAAAGTGAAAAAAAAAATCTAAAACGACTTTTAAATCTAAAACCTAAAACTAAATTGTAGTCCTTAGTCTTCATCAAAAGCCCTCCCTGGCTTCAGCTTTGGAAACATAAGCCTCCAATTTTCGTCGATGATGCCGACTTCGCCGGGTGGCAGAATTGGGGCACGAGGTGGAGATGTTGGTGGTGTTGGTGGCGGGTTGGCCAGCGGTGGCTTCGGAGTCATCTCCAACCGTGCGTAGATTGGGATCAAATTCAGACTTGGGCAATGCTCGGCTTTCGTGGATCAAGTGAATGGTGGGCGGCTTCGTGGGGGTGGAGGTGGTGGTGATGAATCAATGGACATCAAGTCCAAGGGTATTTTGGTGATGATGGAGGTGGCGATTCCGATTCTAAATCGATGATTTTGTGATTGGACAATTCTAGAGGTTGTGGGGGTGCATTGCGCCGTGCAAGCTTTCTTGCTAGTTCTGCCAATCGCCTAACTGCAAATCGAGTGTGGTACTTGGTTGAATCCATTGCTCAAGGTTAGGGAGGACAAGTGATCTTTGACTAAGGGAATTGATTTAGAAAAACTAACGTACAGGTTTATTAAATATAGAAAAACCATCCTAAAACACACTAATCTAAATATGTCACAAAAGTTGGATTTATGGGATGGAATTTGGAACTTTCGAAATTTGCATCAGTCAATCGACTGAATTCTGATAATCAATCGATTGACCAAAAGGAATTGGAAAGTGAACTGAATGCTGGGAAATTCATTTTCGTGAAAAGAAATTTGCCTTTCTGAGCATGATTTTAATTTTCAAAGTTTCTATTCCCATCAGACTCGAATCATAGTCAAATTTGCATTAAACTTCCAAATGATTTCTTCCATCATAGACCCCATGCCACAAAATCCTAATTGATTAGAGAAACAAACTAAAATCCAAATTAACAAACCAAAATAAACTAAAATCCTCGCAAACCAACCAAAACAAACTAAAATTTTAGCAAATAGACCAAATCATCAACCATGCAATTCAAAAATCATCATCAACATCTTTCTCTCTATCCATCACCGCTCATGCTCCTGCGATGAAGTCATCAACCTGGCCCAAAAATTATTCTTTGGCTATCCGAATTAGGAGAGAATTCTGAAAATGTTGCCGTCGATCGATACTTCCAACCATAGTTGTCAAACCATCCATTCGCACCTCGAGGTTAACGAATGCTCCTCGGCATTGAAATCTGGGACCTCTTCAGGGTGAGGTCTTCGTTGGCCGCCACATTGGCGTTGTGCGGGGTTTGGTTGGGGAGGAGGAGGTATATCATCAACTTCATGGGCTCGCGGTGCAACTTGTGCATTCTGAATGATAGCTTTAATGCTCTTATTCCACACATTTAGGCCATACTTATAAAGTTGCATGTCATCCATCACCTCGTCATCAAAAATCAGACACCCGAGTTGGTCCAATAAATGATTGATGTAGTGCGGAAAGTATAGAAGAAGGGCCTCTCTCTTGCAATCCAAAGTAGTGACCATGATATCATTGTGACACCGCCAAATCTCATCGAGCATTAATCCGTGAGCGTTGAACCAAGTGTTTGTTTAGGCCACGTAGATTGTTGCCACACGGATCTTAGTTCTCTCACTCTTCATACAATGCGGGAGTAGGTTATTTGACATCACGATATCCCAGAATAAAATGTCCCTTGGCAATGCCGCCCACTTCGTAGACATTTCGGAACCATGCCTACCGCCACACATGTTGTTGATCATGATCTCCTGACTAAGATCTATGGCTGGATTGATCTGATGATTGGCTGGTCGGATCACAAAGAAGTTAAATGCCCAGGCTAGATCTGCGGAATGCATGCTATAAGTCAAATTATCAATTCGGATGCGAACATATTCAAAACTCGATGGTGAGCGCAATGTTGGCACCCATTCTATATTTTGATAAAAGAGGCAGATTAGACGATACAAGACATCAATCGAAGGTGGTGCGAGTAGCATTTCTAGATGCATGGCCTCAATGAATTCGATTGACCGCGCAACCTCCGAAATCTAATGGAACTCAGAAAGATCAAAGAAGTTCTCAGTTTGAATTTGCCGATCTAGGTATTCTGCATTTGGGATTCACATCGGATTGTTATAGGGATGTGGTGGTAGTAGATTGGAGGCCCGGGCTCTGCCATTTCGATGGTATGAGGGAATTTTAGAAGAATGAAAAGGCCCGATCGGATGATGCGTACAGACAATTAGGGAAAAAGGGACCACGGGTTGTCCCTTAAATCCAAATTTCCATTGCATGTGGTTGGTGCAAACTGCAATTTCAATCGATTGAGAAAGAACTCTCGATTGATTGGCTTGAACAAAAATGTTTGACTTGGCCCAAAAATTCAATGCACAATGTCGTTTCGCTGGCATATCTAGAAATGACGTGACGTTTATTTCTCTAGAAATGAGGGGCATCAGTTATTTCATCTAGTCAATCAATTGATAATAAAATATCGATCTATTGACTTTAAAACATTTTGACCTTGATGCAATGGACTCTGAAATAGACAGACACCTCTTTATATCAATCGATTGAAAATGATATTTCAATTGATTGGCATGAATGTGGCGCCGAATGGAATGGCAGCAGAAAGGACGCTAGGTGACTCTTGAATGACTGCTGAGTGACGGATTATGCAGTATTATCAATCGATTGAGAAGGTTACAACTCAATCGATTGAAGGAAAAATGGTAGTTGATCGATTGAATGGCATGTAGCCTCAATCGATTGACATCAACTGAATCTAGCAACTGAATCTAGCAACTGATTCAGCAAGCAACTGAATCTAGCAACTCAATCGATTGATATTTGAAAATCAATCGATTGAAATAGACACACTTATCCTACCACACCAGAGTACAAGGTAAACTATACTATGAACTAATCGCTAGGTTGCCTCCAGGAATTGTTGAGTTTAAATGTCGACAGCTCGACAGTTAAAATTTCAACTGACGGGAACACTGAGATCCGTTGATTCAATCAACAGTTGTGCCATTGGCTCGATCATTGGCTTGAGATGTTGACCATTTACCTTGAAGACTCAGTTATCCTTTAGATCTCGGATCTCAATTGCACCATGTGTGGTGGAAGAAATGACCTGAAAGGGTCCTTTCCACCTTGACCTCAGTTTTCCTGGATGGAATTTCAGTTTGGAATTGAATAATCATACCTTCTATCCTATGTGAAATTTCTTTCGAGAGATTAACTGATCATGCATTTTCTTGCACCTCTCCTTGTAAAGCCTTGAATTTTGATACGCATCGTAGTTCTTCCAATTTGTTCAATTGCAGTCGACAATTCAACCCTGCCTCTTGCATATCAAAATTAAATTTCTTTATTGCCAAAAATGCCTTATGTTCTAATTCGACTGGAAGGTGACAGGCCTTCCCAAACACAATTCTGAAAGGCAACATCCCTATTGGTCCCTTGAATGTGATGCGATATGCCCATAGAGCGTCAGATAACCGGGAAGACCAATCTCTTCTATCTAGTCGTACAGCCTTTTCCAAGATTCTCTTAATTTCCCTATTCGATACCTCGACTTGCCCGCTGGTTTGCGGGTGGTATGGAGTAGCAACTTTATGTGTAATGTCGTATTTCCTCATCAATGAATCAAAGTTATCGTTACAAAAGTGTGACCCACCAAGGCTAACGATGGCTCTTGGTACTCCAAAACTAGTTGAAAACATTCTCTTTCAAGAATCCAATGACAACCTTATTATCATTTGTTCTTGTGGTTATTGCTTCCACCCATTTTGAGACGTAATCCACTGCGACCAAGATGTACAGGTAACCGAATGATGGAGGGAAAGGTCCCATGAAGTTTATTCCCCACACGTCGAATACTTCAACGATTAAAATTGGTTGCAATGACATCATATTTCGTCATGAAATATTTCCTAGCCATTGACATCATTGGCACTCTTTACAGAATCTTGTTGTATCCTGGAAAATGGAATGCCAGTAAAATCCGCTTTGAAGAATTTTGTGAGCGATTTTTTTTCCTCCAAAATGGCCTCCACAAGCCTTAGCATGATAAAAATTCATAACGCTCCATTACTCTCCCTCTGGTATGCATCTTCTGATTATCTGGTCTGAGCAAAATTTAAACAAATGTGGGTCATCCCAAAAGTAGTGTTTTACTTGGGAGAAAAAGAGATCCTTGTCATGTCTCCCCCATTGCAAGGGGATTCTGTCAGTGACCAAATAGTTCACAATATTTGCATACCAAGGAATTTTTATAATCGTTGCATCTACTTCCATCAATTGTTCATCCAGGAATGTGTCACGGATGGTCTCTGGCGAAGCTGATTCGTCCAGAAGAATCCTCGACAAGTGATCAGCAACCACATTTTCAACTCCCTTTTTGTCACGAATCTCAAAGTTAAATTCTTGGATGAGCAATATCCATCGGATTAACCTTGGCTTTGTTTCCTTATTTGCCAATAAATATTTCAACATTGAATGGTCTGAAAAGATTATGATTTTTTAACCGAGTAGATAAGAGCGAAACTTGTCTAGTGCATATACCATAGCTAACAATTCTTTTTCTGTTGTGGTGTAATTTAATTGTGCATCCATCAGTGTTTTACTGGCGTAGTAAATTACATGAGGTAACTTACCTACCCTTTGTCCCAATATTGCTCCTATAGCATAGTCTGAAGCGTTACACATTAGCTCAAAGGGAAGCGAGTAGTTCGGAGGTTGGATGATGGGACCATTTGATAACAATTCTCGGAGCTTCAGAAAGGCCTTCATGCAATCCTTATCAAAGTCAAATACAACATCTTTCCCAAGCAAAGTACATAATGGTTGGGCTACCTTGATAAAGTCTTCGATGAATCTTCTGTAGAACCCTGCATGCCCCAGAAATGATCTGATTTGTCGAACCGTCTTCGAAGGTGGCAAATTAGCGATCAAATTGACTTTTGCTTTGTTAACTTTGATTCCTCTTTTTGATATGACGTGCCCCAAAACTATTTCTTGTTTCACCATAAAATTACTTTTCTCCCAACTTAGAACGAGATTGGATTCCACACAACATTGTAACACCTGAGATAAGTGATGCATACATATTTTAAAAGTTTTCCCAAAGACTGATCAATCATCCATGAACACTTGATAAATTTGTCAACCATATATGAAAATATTGCAAGCATACAACGTTGAAAAGTAGTAGGAGCATTGCAAAGGCCGAATGACATTCTACGATATACAAAGGTGCCATAAGGATAGGTAAAAGTAGACTTTTCTTAATCTGCTGGGAACATAGGTACTTGGTTGTACCCAGAATATCCATCAAGAAAATAATAAAAAATTTTGCCTACTAATTTTTCAAGAATCTAATCAATGAAGGGAAGGGGAAAGTGATCCTACCTGGTGGCGGCATTCAATTTTTGATAATCAATACACACTCGCCATCCAGTAATTTCTCTTGTTGGTATCAATTCCCCTTTAGCATTCTCCTTTACTGTTATTCTAGATTTCTTTGGGACAATCTGCACTGGACTCACCCATTCGTTGTCAGAGATTGCGTAGATAATTCCTGCATCAAGGAGTTTGATGATCTCCTTTAGCACGACTTCTTTCATGTTTGGGTTGAGTCGTCGTTGTGCTTCCTTTGATGTCTTGCTTCCTTCTTCAAGATGTATTTTGTGCATGCAAACTTTTGGGTCGATTCCTTTTAAGTCAGCCAAAGTCCACCCAATTGCTTTTTTATAATCTTAAAGTACCTTCATCAACTCATTTTCTTACTTTTTAGTCAATGTAGAAAAAATTATTATCGGGAGTGTTTCATTCGGTCCTAGAAAAGCATATTTAAGTGAATTGGATAGTTATTTCAATTCAAGCCTTGGGGGTTGCTCGATTGATGGCACTAGTTTTGAGTTTTCCACAATTTGTAATGGTTCCACCCTGGTTTTCCATGGCCTACCTTCTTGCGATGTGGAAATGGTGTTGATTCATTCAGAATGTTGTTCAACAGTTCCTCCATCATCGTAGATAGCCAACAAAGCAGTTTCAAATTCCTCTTTGGTTAACATTGATCGAAGTGCCTCTGCTATTACTTCATCAATCTGGTCGATAAAAAAGCAATTAACCTCCTCTTCGCTTGGAAAATAATTCATGGTGTGGAACACATTAAGTCTCACCTTCAGGCATTTATAGTTGCAAGGAAAGGAAGTCCTAGGATAATTGGGATTTGATTCTTTGATTTGGCTCTTTGTTCCATATCCAAGACAACAAAGTCTACTGGAAAGACAAATTTATCTATCCCTACGAAGACATCTTCAATAATACCCCTAGGTCTTCTTTCGGACCTATCTGCTAATTGGAGCGTAACTGTGGTGGGTTGCAATTCGCCCAATCCTAGCTTCCTGTACATCGAATATGGGATTAAGTTGACGTTTGCTCCTAAATCTAAAAGTGCCTTACCAATTGTTTGTCCACCTATAACACATGAGACAGTTGGAACTCCAGGGTCCTTAAGCTTTGGTGGCGCAGTCAATTTTAGGATAGAACTGACTTGATCAGTCAAGATTACTTTCTTAGACACATGTGTACGAGCCTTTCTCTTACGGGTACATAAGTCTTTAAAGAACTTGGCGTACGTTAGAACTTGGTTAATTGTTTCAAGCAATGGAAGATTGATCTTCACTTGCTTATATGTTTCAAAAATTTCATCCATTTTTTACAGATCCTTCCCCAATCTAGACATAGATGTAAAGCATTTAGAAAATGGTGCCTTGGGTGTATGGGGATCGATTTGGTCCTCTTCTGATTCTTGTTGAACAATTTTGGGAGATTCCCCTTCCTCTTTTGTTTCTGGTTCTACCTTCTTCTCAGCTTCTTTTTCTTTTCCTTCTGATTCAGATGGAATTTCCAAAAGATTACCAATCACTCGCCCACTTCTTAACACAGTGGCAATCTTTAGTTGATGGCTAGTCGACACTCCTTTGCCAGACTGTGTTTGGCCTCATGGGTTGTTGATGGGTTAGTTGGGGAACCTTCCTTCTCTTTAACTCATCTAATTAGTCCATTGACCAAATTGATCCTTCATCATCTGTCGAAGAGCTTGCATAGTTTGTTATTGAAAAGCTTGCATATTATGCATAAACTTCTCTTTAAAATCAGAATTCCTTGAACTGAGAGTTTGAGATTTATTGAAATTTTAATTTTGACGGTACTCAAAATTTGGGTGATGATAATTCGAATTTGCTGGGAATTTTAATTCTGTTGAAAATTAGAATTTTGTTGTGAACGGAAGCCTTGTGCTCCATTTGGCATATTTGATTTGAATTGCTGGGCTGCCGGTGCTGTTTGGTTCGACCCCCCCCATCCTAGGTTAGGGTGGTTTCTCTATCCCGGATTATATGTGTTGGAATAAGGATTCCGATCCTGTTGTTGATATGATTGAGTTGCATTGACCTATTCTTGAGGATGGGATTCTTCGAAAAAAATCATCAGAGTAGTTCGAACACTTGTTAGACATGTGACCTTGATGTTCACAAATTGAGAAGACAGTGGGTGTGACAAGGCTTTGAGCTTGTTTTGTTGCTGCTAACAACATATTCATTTGTTTAGACAACATATCAACTTTTGTTGGCAATTCAGAAGTGTTATTGTAGACATCGAAAAGCCCACTCTTTTATCAACACATGAGATTTGGTTGGCATATCATTGTTGACAAGTCCCAATGTCTCATTTTGCATTGACGTTTGGCTTAAACTATCAAAAAGTGCCTAGATTTCTCCCTCCTTTACGGCCCAAGATCCTCCACAGGACGCATCGGCCATGCGTCTTCCCTCTGGAATCAATCCATTGATAAAACTTTGGACTTGTTTCCATCTTGGAATACGATGATTAGGGGAACTTCTAACTAATTCCTTAAAATATTCCCAACATTCGTGAATTGTTTCAGCAGGTTGTTGAGCGAAAACTAGAATCTTCTGACATAAATCATTGGTTTTACTTATGGGAAAGTACTTCTTCAGGAATTCCCATTGTAGCTCCATCCATCTCCGAATAGATCTTCGTTCTAAGGAAAGAAACCAAGCATTTGCCTTGTCTCTTAAAGGGAAAGGAAAAAGTTGTAACTTTATTATCTCGTCGGAAACATTATGTACATTGAACATTTTACACACCCCAATAAAATCTTTTAGATGAGCATAAGGATTTTCATTACTTAGCCCATTGAAAATTAGCAACATTTGAATCATTGCCGATTTAAATTCAAAATGATTTCCTGGGATGGGAGCATGCATTATACTATCCTGATCTTCGTAAGGACTGGGATCATTGTATTGCTCCAACATTTGTGGGCCTTCAGGTGGCACCTCGAAGTGATGTATTCTTCTCCTCCATTGTTGTTATTGACATTCCGATCTTGTCTTTGATCCACCATTGTTTTGGTGTGATGAAGCTGAAGCCCACGATTTCTATGATTCACTCTGTAAAATCTCTCTACTTCTCGATTCAATGGTTGCAGGTTTGGGCAATGAGATCGAGTAAAGCTCATGCAATGACACAATTAAACTCAGATTTCAAGACAAAAATAGACTTAAATGCTGACAAAATGTAGAATCAATCGATTGAATTATCCGATTTGATTGATTGATAATGGACGAAGAACAGAATGTCAGA
Source organism: Chloranthus sessilifolius (assembly GCA_021018995.1). Taxonomy (NCBI): domain Eukaryota; kingdom Viridiplantae; phylum Streptophyta; class Magnoliopsida; order Chloranthales; family Chloranthaceae; genus Chloranthus; species Chloranthus sessilifolius. Next base: position 8,081,883 of record CM037592.1, read on the forward strand.
CAGACAACTTATCAGTCGATCGATTGAAATGAAAATTCAATCGATTGAGAGTGAATAATCTATCTGGATAAAATGTGTGGCACCACTAGACTGTAATAGTTGGGATTATGTCAATTGATTGATAAATACCAATCAATTGAAATGAAACTGTAAATAACTTAATTCTGTGCTTATTCGATCGATTGGAAGTAGGCACTCAATCGATTGAACTCGACAGAGGTAGAGTTAAAACAATTAGGGAAGGATTAGAATCAATCGATTGAATTGATTCACACAGAAAATAGTAATAGCCTTAGATTCCACATAGAAAAAATAATTTTTTTTTGTTTTTTTTAAATAGGGATCTGGTCACAATTTTAAATCGATCAATTGATTATTACAAATCAATCGATTGAAGGAAAACACAGAGCCGATCACCATTTAAATATCAATCGATTGAAATAGAAGTTCAATCGATTGATTGACAAAACATAAAACAAAAATCTCCTAAAAATCAATAAAATTGAGTCGCTTCCCCAGCAGCAGTGCTAAAAACTTGGTCGGTTTTAAAGTATACCCTTGCAAGTGCACAAGTTCGATTGTAGACAGGCAAGAATACAAGTATCATACCCACAGGGAAGCGTGTAATCTAATTACTTTTAGGAAGATGACAATAACCCAAGGAAGTACCAAGGGCGAGAATTTGATCGCTAAAATTTACCAATACACGATGCAAAAATAAGCACGGTGTAATCAAGCTATGCAAAGATGAACAATGAAATAAAGAAAGTGACAGTGATGAGATGATCAAGGAGTTGGTATCCCTAGAGTTGTAACTTTTTCTACAAGCAATCATACAATATTCAGGTCAAATTATTATACCATCGTTTAACTACAAGGAAAACAAATCGATGAGAATGCAATTATTGATTAGGCATACCCTATCCTAACAATATGACGCATCCAATCACAGCATGAATCATGCGAAAGGTATAATGTATCACAAATACGAAATCACAACAATATAAATCAATCGCACGGCATCTCAAATCAATCTACAAGATTGATCTGAGTGGAATAACTCTATTATTGTAGCCGATAACCAGGATCGACCACTATAAATGATTATTCAATGATTTACAACAAGCTTAGACTAAAAGTCGTATGATTCAATAATTTTAATAAGAAATTGTACAATTTAAATTAGATTAGTTACTCATCTAGGGTCCGCTCCTCTTTGAACGAGTGATTTAGCTACTCATCCTCGATTCACATGCACAATGCAAACCCAAAGCCATCACAAAAATATGTCCTTTTATTTATCAACGAGATTCAATCCTTACACACCTCTCTTCCCTTACAAACTACTGCTTAATTACAAAGAAAATGCATATAAAAACCTAAAAGAAATCTGCCAAGAGGGAGCCCCTCAGCCCTAAACATAACTGTGTTTATATAGGGTGCGGATAGGAAACTTCCATAAAAGGATCAATCGATTGAGTTTCTAATTTTAATCGATTGACTTTAAATTTGAATTTTGGTGAATTAATTTGAATTTGAAGTCAATTGATTGATTTATAAGTATCAATCGATTGAGTAAGTTTAAATTCAAATTAAAAGAGGGAAAAAGTTGTCATCAAGTCAATCGATGGAATCATGAAAATCAATCGATTGATGATGGCCTGTAACATCCTCATTCTCTTTCACGAATTTTCGTGCATTGTTTACTCCATGGTCCAATGTTCTCATGCAACCCGTAGTTATCCTCTTTTATGCTCTTTCAAGATCCAACGGTCATAAGCACCTAAAACCACTAACATTGTACAACAACAGTTAGTTAGCCTTAATCAGAGAGCCAAATGTTAGTATTAGGGTGTGAAATATAGTCATATTTTGGCATAGATCAAGAGTCCCCGGGGATTTAACCCTGTGTCCGCTGCGGACTACTCTATGCCCACTATGGGATACTCATACTAATATTATGTGATTCGATTATATGATGTGATGTGCCATGTTTGATTTTATAATCCTATGTACTTTGTTTCATATAGGCTCGCTATCGTAAACTTGATATGAAATCTAGCTCTAGTCTCTTGCTTTAATATTGATTTGAATTCGTACGTTTCTTGCATCATGACACGGCATGTTTTTGAGATCATGTATTCATGTACTTATTTATACTCATATGCTTTTGATATCATATGTAATTGCCAAATTTGTTTTATATATGCATCTATGCCATGAGCTAGAATGATTTTATATCATTTTGCACTAGTTATATCCCTACTGAGCTTAGATGTAGGTCATTCCTCGACTATACGTCACAACTGCAGGAGCTGACCTGTGAGGGATCCGGACCAGGAGGACGATCCGGATCATACTCTCGGAGATGAGGAGGATGGCGATCCTCATTATACTCTCGGCACCGAAGAAACATCAATTGGAAATACAGTTTGCAAACTTGGTACAAGGATCCATGACCGTGCGAGAGTACGAGAAGGAGTTCACTCGCTTGTCCCGTTTTGCACCCGCAATAGTAGCCAATGAGTTGATGAAAACTCATAAATTTGAGTTTGATTTGAAGCCAGTTATAAGAGGATGGATAGCCCTGTTTCAGCCGACAACGTACGAATGGGTAGTAAGGTTGGCACTCATTACGGAAAGAGATGTTGAAGATACATATAGAATGAGAGATGTGCAAGCAAGAGATAGGAAGGCTTAGTCCTCGACAGCTGTTTCAGAGCAGGCCAACAAGAGGCCTAGGTATTTAATGCAACCACCATCACAACCTACTACTGCGGCAGCATCAAGGTCATTTGATCTGACAACCTTGCCGCCTCTACCTCCGATACCTATTAGTTCATCAAGTTCAAAGACCACGAGGTCACCAAGAGCACAACCAGCTGCAACAACCCGCACTACTACTCATATGGCCTCCTCCACACCAAAGGAATCGTGTATGAAGTGTGGAAAGGTGCACAAAATTGAGGAATGTTGGAGGGTGAAGGGAGCATGCTTTAAATGCGGAAAAATGGGGCATAGAATTAGAGAAGAGATGAAGGGAGATGCAACAACGAGTCCCACTATGAAGAGATCTTTAAGGCCTACAGTGCAAGGTTAGGCATATGTGGTGATAACTCAAGACACACAAGCTAATAATAATGCCATTCAAGATCAAAGAATTTTCTTATATCAGTCAGTTTGTTTCTTCACATTTTAGATGAAGAAGGTGCATTAGATAAAACAGCCATTGTTATTTCACTATTTATAGTTCTAGAACATTTACACGTCTACTCACCACTTAACTACCTACACCTCTATATGAAACTCAGGTATTATACACATGTATTTGGGAAATCGTGAGGGATATTTGCTTTAACATAGCTTGAGTGTTGATAGACCCAGGGTCTACCCAGTCTTTTGTAACACCTCAATTCGCAGTGGAACTACTTATCAAGCTGAAACATTTGGATTTTATGTTAAAAGTCTCAATCTCAATCGGGAAGTCTATGAGGACTGATCACGTATGTCAATCCGTGGTCACCCTTATTGAAGATCATGTGACCAAGGTTGATCTAATTTTACTAGACATGAAAGGATTTGATGTGATCCTTGGCATGAATTGGTTATCCAAACACCATGCCAATGTCGATTGCCTTCGGAAGATCATCATCTTTCAGCCCATGAGAGGAAAATTCTTCAAGTTCTACGGTACCCATCTGAATGTCTCACCCTTGATATCTGTCATTAGGGCTGAAAGACTACTAAACAAGGGTTGTCTGGGTTACCTAGCGTTCTTACAAGACCAAAGGGAGGGAAAAGTTAAAATTTTTGACATTCCTGTTGTGTGCTACTTTCTTGATGTATTCCTCGAGGAATTACCGGGTCTACCGCCTGATAGATAAGATGAGTTTGTAGTTGACATAGCTTCAGGCACGGAGGTATCAAAGGCTTCATAGCGAATGGCACCTGCTAAATTAAAGGAGCTGAGGGAGCAGCTACAAGAGCTTTTTGACAAGGGATTTATTCGGCCGAGTGTGTTTCCATGGGCAGCCCCTGTATTATTTGTCAGAACGAAAGATGATTTTATGCGTCTATGCATTGACTACAGATAGCTAAACAAGCTGACGACAAAGAACCGATATCCACTTCCAAGAATTGATGATTTGTTCGATTAGTTGCAAGGAGCAATGTTCTTCTTCAAAATTGATCTAAGGTCGGGTTATCACCAGATGAAAGTGAAAGCTAAGGACATTCCGAAAATAGATTTTCAAACCCAATATGGCCATTATGAGTTTCTAGTCATGCCATTCGGATTAACCAATGCGCCCGCATCTTTCATGGACCTCATGAACCGAGAGTTCAAGCCTTATTTGGATAAGTGGGTAGTTGTTTTTATTGACGATATCCTCATCTACTCAAGCACGATAGCAGAGCATGAACACCACCTATGCCTAGCACTCCAAACCTTAAGATAATCCAAATTGTATGCTAAGCTCAGTAAATGTGAGTTTTGGCCAGAGCATGTGAGCTTCCTTGGGCATGTTATCTCAGAGGCTGGTATAGAATAGGACCCTGCAATGATAGAGCCGGTAGTGAAATGAGAGCAGCCTAGAACTGTAACCAAACTTAATAGTTTTATGGGTTAGCTGAATACTACAGAAGATTTGTGGAAGGATTTGCAAAGTTAGTTGAACCACTCACGCGTCTCACCAGGAAGACTTCCAAATTTGAGTGGACTGAAGCAAGCAAGCAGAGTTTCCAATAGTTGAAAAAGGGATTGACCTCTGCACCCGTACTCACCCTACTATCAGGCACTGGGGGATTCTCTGTATTCAGCGATGCTTCCCACAGTGGGTTAGGCTATGTATTGAATTAGCACGATAAAGTAGTCGCTTATGGATCAATGCAGCTACAAGACTACGAAAAGAACTACCCTACACATGACCTGGAACTAGCAACGGTCATCTTTGCTTTAAAAATTGGAGGCATCACCTCTATGGTGAAACCTTTGAGATTTTCATTGACCACAAAAACCTCAAGTACTTGTTTACACAGAAAGACTTGAATCTGAGGCATAGGAGATGGATGGAATTTCTTAAAAATTACAATTGCATCATCTAGTACCATCCGTGGAAAGCAAATGTAGTAGTTGATGCACTTAGCCAAATATCATCTGCTCAGCTGTCACACCTACTGGCTAGAATACACAGATGGAAACTCCTTGAGGACATAACCTCATATGACACTGCGTTCAAAGTAAAGGAATCAGGAGCTCTATTGGCCAATATCAAGATTAGATCAATCCTCTTCGATAGGATCAAAGAAAGCCAATTGTGTAACCGTGGGATTTTTGATGATCCCGTCGCAGCGATGCGCTCTCTTGCAAAAAATATAGAGTCGCCACCCAGAGCTTTTGGTGTCCCTGGAAACCTAGTTCATTTTTATGAGCACCGAAGTGCTAAAAATATGACTCTGAATCCGATCCACACCAAAGGCTGTTGGGTAGGGGCTTTGGTTATCGATCGAGAAGGTGTTAGGCACCCGATCAACCCGCTTAACGCGGTCTCTACTAATGGCCAACACAAAAATAAAGTAAAAGAAAAGAAAATGGCTTCCTCTTGTCCAAATGGGCACTAAATCCTATTTGTGCCCCTCCGTTCCTACCAAAAATTCGACGGCATAACGGCACATATGGGAGGAGGGGAAAAGCTAAAAGAGATAGGAGAAGAAAGGGGAGAGCCGAGCCCTCGGGCCCTTATTGCACCATAGGGGAGCCCTGCGTGGCTTGCTTTGATGAGCTCTTGAAAGCTTAGAATGGAATGGAATAGGGTTCTAACTCCCAAGACTTGAAGTTAAGAGGTAGAGAAGGGAAGCTAGGGGATCACACACACCTAGTCTAAGGGTTCTGGATGTAAGAGCAAGCTTGAAATGAGGTTGAGAGATTCTAGAATTTAGGTGAAAATGGTGCACAAAAGGGAGGAAGAACTTCTCACTTTGAGCTCTTTCTCTCTTAAGCAAATTTCTCAACCCTTAAACCAAGGGGAGGGGGGTTCTATTTATAGAAAAAGAATGAATTAGGAGAGCACTTAAGAACTAAATGGGTTTAGCAATTAGGTAATCTCACATCTAAGGATTCCTAGGGTTTTTAGAGCCTTGATATGTGTGAGAAGGTCCTCCAATGGTGGATGATGGGGTGAGGCCTTAAGCCACTTGAAAGGTTGCAAATAGGTAGGGAATGGGTACAACAGAACTAGCAAAACACATCCCAAAGGTCAAGGTGGTCAACAAGTCAAACCCCAATCATGATTTTTGGTGCAAAATCTAGAGGTTACTATTCATATGTCTGGCGCAACTAATAATTATGCCACACAAATGTACAATAAAACAGTTTTAAAAAGTGCCTGGAAGTTGGTTCGTGAGGGTGGGCCCCTCACTTAACCTTGGTGCAAATAATAGTTGCACCAAGCTTAAAATCTTGGAGAATTGGCCTGATGCAACTATTAGTTGGGCCAGGCAAAATTATAACTAGCGCAACTATTAGTTGCGCCAAATCCCTAGGGGGGGGCCACACAAATTTACATTTCTGCCCTCCGGGTTTGGTCCGCCATATCCTTTGATGTATACCTCCGATTGGGGCGATTCTTAGATCGTTGGAAAGCTAACGACATCTACTTTTCAATGGTATAAGATTTGATCATAGTAGAGGGCCATAGCTAGTTCCAGTGTACCCCTCCTTAACCATTTACTTGATATGGTTGATTTAGGTTCAGAACGAGTTTTAAGTGTCGGGATGGATTTCTAAAGGTTCAGGTCAGGTTCCTAAGGGATCTAGGGTGATTCCTAAGGGTTTGGAAAGGTTCCTAAGGGTTCTAGGGGGGTTCCTAAAGGTTCCCTACACGTCATCAAAAGCTCAGAATTGCACCTCTCTCGAAAGGTGTTTCGATCGGGCCTTGGGCCAAATTTGGGTGTCTACAGATGCCCCTCTTTGATATCCGATCACTAATAATCGAATGTCAAAGAAAAAGAGACATCCGAAGAGGCCCAAGGCATTACTGATGGGCTCGCTACATTCTGAATGAACTTAAAACATCAAATGTGTAACACGGTGAGAAAATAAAAGCCCTGGGATGTCAGGCTAAACATTCATTTATCGAGGTAATCGATTCCCAAGCGCTTAGCGACATTACTGGGATCAACTCACATTCAAAGATAGGCACAAAGTAAGCATACCCAAGGCTCCACAGTTTACATTCAATCCTACGAGGCATTTGATGGTCCCATCTGACTGTTCGCGGGTGCCCCTGCTGAAAGCAGGGTTCGAGGTCTTTGGGTGAACTCATCGACCCTTTAGTTTATTTAGCATGACTGCCCGAGCGAAGTGAATAGATGTCACAACATTTTTTGGTAGTGCGTACCATTTTTGAAAACGTACCCCGGATCAACGTGACCTAGAGCATCCAGCTTCAAGTCCCGCTAACCAGATCAAACCAATCATTGGGTGTCTCCCAAAAGGGGGCATCCAATCCTGGCTTCCACCAACAATAATCATAAACATCAATTAACTATGCATAATCATGCACCCATCAAGGGCGATAAGCAACAACAAAGGCGATGGAAGCCCCGACCTGGATCTGCCCAGGTACAATTTATGGGAACAAACGACCATAATACGGATACCCAAACGCATCGCGTACACTTTACAGGGATACCGCTGCCCATACAGGTTTCAAGCCTGTAGAAAATAAAAGGGAAATGAACCCTTCTAAATGCATGGTTGCATATAGTTTAGTTGATATGTAATGTCATTCTCAATAGGTTGGTCTCAACCAACGATTGACATTTTCCAATGGAGAATCTGAAGCTTAGGATACTTAAGTTCGTATGAATCCAAAACAGAGCGCTCATTGTAAAGATTTACCAGTGGAGTCGACTCGATCGAAACATTGACTGTTTGACCAGGACTGACACCGCTGCTCCTTCCTTGAAGTAGGATCCAAAAATTCGAGGCGAACCTCTGACTCTGGACTTTAGTATGGCACAACTACATTGTGGATAAAATATTGACATTTTACCGCCTTATGCTTGTGCGTCTCTGTGGGGAATACAAACCTGTTTTTGATTTTTCTATCATTTTATTCAATTTTTTTTTGGATTTTTCAACTATTATTTTATGTGATTTCTTTTGGAATTTTTGAAGATAATATTTTATGTGGATTTTTCTTGTGAATACTTTCGGCTTCTCTGTGGAGATTTTTTTAGATTTTTCTTTATATTTTCCTGTGTAGGACCGCGGTGCTCATTGATCTCGATCAACTTTTATTTTAGCACGTCTCTCTTGGTAAGTTGAAGGATGATCGAAATGCCACCTTGGGAGAGCGTGCATCTACCGAGATCGACAGAACAAACACAAAGAGCGGGGGCACCGGTCTTCCCCTCTGGTCCGTACCAGGCTGAAGACCAGGCCTGAGTGCCTGGCGCAACTATTAGTTGTGCCAGGCCACTAGGAGCCTCAAAATAGCCTAGCGGAACTAATAGTTGCGCCAAGCAAAAGGTGGGAAACATTTTGCCTGGCGTAACTATTAGTTGCCCTAGGCTTGGCTGGGGGAAATTTAAACAGCCCGAGTTCGGGCTGGGGGCTTTATTTCAAATTTTTCTCCCGTCCTTCTTCTTTGAAATCGAAAACCGCCCCCCCCCCCCTCCTAGGGTTCCTTTACATTGCCTCTATGCGTGCCCGATTGCCTCACGCTTAGTTCAAAGACCCTTTTCCTTTTAAGAGGCAACCATTTAACACCTATTTTCTTTGATTTTTCTTGCTTTTTCTTGCAAATATGATCATGATCTTGCATTCATAAATAGTTTATTTCCATTGTAAGCATGTTGATTGATGATGTGTGAATGGTTTTTCCTGAATAATGCCCTCTTTTTTTATGGTTTTATGGGTTTTATTAATATTTGTAAACAATGATAATTTTTTGTTTATGTTTTTATTGGTGCTTAGAAAAGGGTTTTCTTTGTTTTTATCTTGAAATACCAAGCAAGGATACTATTTAGGAAAAGGGAAAAATTTTGTTTGTTTTTTTGTTTCTTTTTGAAAGGTTAATAAAAAATGATTTTTGGTTCCTATATATATTGAAAACTAATCAAGGGGAATTTTTTTCGATTTTCTTTCTTATACTTAGTTAAGGAGAAGGATTTTACCTCTAAAAATTTTATTGTTTGAAAACTAAGGCATTGATTTATATATATTTTTTTGGTTTTAGTTTTTTTTTTTATTTAATTTCTTTTTTTTTAAAGAGGATTTTTTTTTAAGGAGGTTTTTTTTGTTTGCTTTTTTGTTTTTGATTTTATGAACCATGAAGAAAAGGATTTTTTTTTGTTTATTGTTTCTAAAACCCCCCCTTTTTGGCATAAAGGAAGGACCCTTTGGTTTTGATGAAGATTTTTTTTTTTTTAAATGGCTTTTATTTTTTAAATATAAAAGAAAGGGGGGTTTATTTTGTTATTATTTTTATTATTGTTATTATTATTATTTTTACATTCTAAGATAGATAGGAGGGGATTTTTTTTTTGCATTTTCAACCTAAAAGGGATTTTATTGTGTTTTTTTTGTGTTTTTTGTTGCCTATGTATGTGTGCATCTTTACTTCTTGACCATGAATAGCGAGAGGGTGAGCATACTTACCTTCCCTTGGTATGTAGCATAAAAACCGTCCTTTACCACTGATCTATTATAATGTGGTTGCCTTTTGTTACCCCAACATGTCAGGCGAGGGTGAGCATATTCCTAAGGAGGGCCACGAGGAGGGGCTTGAGATAGTGTACGGACCGCGGGGGAGCAGTTCATCTGGGTAGATCGGAGAGCAGGTCCATGGCTCGAGATGCAGGGCGAGGCCGCCCGGGTCGGCCTCCTTCACCAACAACATATCCACATTTCAAATTTCGGGAGAGCGGGCAAGGTAAAAGAGAGGTTCAGTTTATTTCCATTATGCAGTTTTTGCTTTGCCTCTGTGGTCTCATGCGCATTTTCTTGGGTGCAGGACCTGTCCAACATTGTGTTCTGCGGGGGGTGGCTCGACTTTCATGAGTTCTACCTCTATGTTCCTCCTTTGGTAAAGGTCCTTCTGGCATAGGTGGGCTTTGGAGAATTTCTATCTTGCCCCGACATGAGGGTCGACGCTGCCTATCTGAAAGCCCTGATTGAACGGTTTCACCCTGAGACGATGACCTTTCACATGCCGTATGCAGAGATGACTTTGACACCCGTCGACTGGCCCATGATTACAAGCATCAGGATAAGGGGGATACCGATATTCGATCTCACGATGCCGAGTTGAGAGGACATCATTCGATTGATTGGGGCCTATCCTCCTCACGGGCAGACACATGGCACCGGGGCCAAGATGTCTTGGCTGACCTCATTGTATACACCTTATGAGTTAGTGGATTTGGGTCAGCCAGACAGGGTGCTCTACATCACACCCGAGCGGGCAATCGTCCTAGCCTGCATTACTCTCTTGGACCTGCTTGGTAAGACCCTTTTCACCAATGCGAGCGATGGCCAAGTCAGCCTAGGCCTGCTAAGTGGGATGGACAACTGGGGTGACGTCCATAGGGATGACTGGGGAGGGGCAGGGTATGCATGGCTGATGTACAATTTGTCTCGGGTCATGACCAAGGATTCAAAGTCTACTGTTTGATTTTGGGCTGCCCTGGAGGTAATTCCTCATTCCTTTGCCTTTGCCATTTTTTTTTTTGAATGATCCATATACGCTACTGACCCTCTCTTGTGCAATGCCCCCCCCCCTTTTTAGGTATGGAGATACCATCACTTTTACCCTAGGTGCCCGCTTCTTTTCTTAGAGGTGCTCACCTATCCCCTCAGCAACTGGAATCAGGCCCAATGCCACGATATGGGTTTAAAGCACTTGCAGATGAGTCTGAGGTCCTAACTCGACTTGATGGTTCCTGAGCAGGTGAAACTCTCTTACAACCTTATTTATTTTTAGCTCGAGAATCTCCCTTTACTGATGTGCTAACTGCTTGGATTCTCTCTTTTTCTTTCGACTTGGGCAGATCCTCCCTGACCCGTACCTTGCATCCCCCTTCTGGGACTGATCAGCTGTGGTCGCTTCCCGCCTATTTAACAATCGGCGTGTCATTTTCTTCTATGGAGCATGGGCCAAATTCTATTATCTGGGGGAGCGAGTCGTGCACCAATTCTAGGGTTATTATACCATACCTGTGGACCCTCCGGCAGATATTTGGTATCTCGTTGGCAGTATCGAGGAGCTTACCGCGGCCTTCTTCAATAATGGGCTTCCCATCCATGCTCTCCATGTGCCTGGGGACTATCATCTTTGGTACGAGTGCATGCTGTACCGGTTTATCTTTCCACCCTTTGTACCTATCGCCAATTTTCTTACGTTCGGCGGCCCTCTCAGCCAGGTAATTCTTCTTAGCTTAGATCAGTTCCCTTAATGCTTTAGTTCAGTCCTTCATTCCTTCTAAGCGGATCTTTATTTTGTTCACAGTTTGTTCCAGGGGATGATTTTGATGGTGAAGGCAGGACGGGTGCAGCTGATATGTCAGGGGAAGATCCCTTCGATGCTGCCCCTTTTGGTGTGGGTCCCTCTGGCGAGGGCTCCTCGGGTGCTAGTCCATTAGGTACCTCTCATGCTGGTATCCCTGGTGGCGATCGGCCCGTGGTCTATGGGACTTTCCGGCGCCAGGATGACAGCTTCCTTTCGGGCCTCTACGCGGACGTGGATCGACAAGCGTGACTTTCTGTTGAGGCGGCCCGTGTCCCTCCTCCTGAGGTGGTTCCAGGGGTAAGTTTGCTGACAGCCCAATCTCTTTCTGTTTTAGCCTCCTATTGCACATGCTTTAAGATTGCCCTGATAATTGATATTATATCGTTCTGAACATAGGACTTCAACTCAGCCATGGAATATGCGGAGTATTATCGTCATCTTGCAGAGCTTAGGAAGGTGGAGATGGTGAGTACCTTGCTGCTCTACTCCTCTCATTCATTTCATTATCATTTGTCCTTTAATTGACCCTGACTCTTGACTTTGACTGTACCCTGCAGCGTGCTTGTGCTAAGGAGTCGTGTTCTTTACTAAGTAGGATCTCGCAGGCGTGGTCTTGGGTGGGGAACATTCTGACCTTCCATAGCTCCTCTCGCTGTTGCAAGAAATCAAAGGGCACAAGCAAGGAATAGGCTTTTAGTTTTTGTTTTGAAAACTCAGTACTCTTCCGAATTCGATTTGGATTTGTTTAATCATTTTGGGGATGGTTGATGTGATACTTTGGATCATTATTTTTGGAAAATATTTTTAGAATTTCTGCTTTGATTTTATGCTATGATCTCTTTGCATCGAAGCTACTTCTCTGCAGGATGTGTTTGCCCAAAATGTTCTCAGGAAATGACTCTTTGGGTGTATGCTTTGATGTAGGATCAGTCCTGCATATGAATGAACAAAATAATTGTCAAACTGTTAGTGATAGGAGGTGTGTAAAAAACAAAAGGGGTGTAGGTCTCCACAGCTGGGTCGCAGGATGGCTGAAGAGGGGGGACTGTAGTGTGGTGCAACTATTAGTTGTGGTAGGTTGAAATCCCAGAAAATATGTACTGGCATAGCTATTAGTTGCGCCAGGCATAAATGGGGACCAAAATGTACTGACGTAACTAATAGTTGTGTCAGGCTCAACCTGGGGGAGAAAAACACTAGTGCAACTAATAATTGCACCCTGTTTAACCTGGGGAGCAGTGGGTCCTTATATACCCGAGTTAGTCCAAAAATCACTTCTTTTTGTTTGTCTTGGCCCTTTTGACCGGTTCTTTTTGCTCTTGCTTTTCCAAGGTAGGCCCATCACCATACATCGATTTTTTTCTTCTCAGAAGATCTTTGTACGGTCATGGACCCGCTTTCTAACCCTTCCTTACATGGAGGGCCTGGAGCCAATTTACCCCCTTCCTTGGGCTTAGGGCCCAAATTTCTAACAGCTTGGTTTAGGAGCTTGAATGAGAGTGAGCTCACCGACTTGGAGTGCCTTGGGCTATCTCGCCTTCCTTCCTTTCTAGAGGTTCCTCCACGGTGGGGACTCCTTTTCATTGTCGCTTCATTTTGGGATGTGAATTCCCATGTATTCCATTTTGGGAAGCAGGAGCTAACCCAAACCCTTGAGGAGCTATCCAATCTGTCTAGCCTGAAGCTTCACAGGGGCCTTGTAAGAGTCACGCCTCAGCCGGGCTACTCCAAATCTGTTCCCCTTACTCTCGGTTTGAAGAAACTTGAGTATGAGAAAAGTCTCATTGGGGGGCCCACAAGGTGTTCGCTAAAATTCCTCAAAGAACTTTTCGGTGATGAAAGCCTCTGAAGGTTGCAGGTTAGGAACATTTTGAACATGAAAGCTCTAGCACTCGATCTCATCTCTAGAATCCTCTTTTTTACCAAGGTGAGAGCTTATATGGCAATTTGTGACATTTTGACGAAGCTGGAGGCGGGCTGATCCATGATGCATTTGGTGCTCGCCGAGCTGTATCGAGGCCTTGATTCATTTGCTTTAGGCAGGGTGGAGGGCCTTCAGGGGTGCCTCTTGTTGCTTCAAGTCTAGTTGGGTGAGCACCTCGCTATCTTGGGGTCTGTGCCCTGCTTTTATATTGCTCGAGGTGAGGAAGCTCAGTGCTTTCTAGGTAGGTGCCATTTGCTTCCACAGGACGATGTGTCAGCTCTGAAACTTTGGCTGACCGATGCCGAGCTGACATGGAGGCTTCCTTGGTTAGACTGAACCTTCCCAGTAGTTCGCTCTAGAGATCTTGAGGCCATCACCCTCCTAGGATTGACTAGCAGCACCTTTTACTTCCCATTCCGAGTGTTGCATTGGTTCGACTACCCTCAGCAGGTCCCTTATGAGACCAGACCCCCTTTATGTGATTTGATCTTTTCTAAGGAGTCCTTTAGAGACATAGATCGGATTGCTACTCTTTGGGAGACGCATCAGTCAACACTAATGTGTGATATCGAGCAGGGAGATTCGGTTCAGGCCTCTCCTGAGTACGAGGCCTGGCTGTTTATTGAGCGGCCTGCTGCTGATGGTCCAGATTTATCAGAGATCATTGACACTGGAGGCCCCTGGCCAAAGAAAAAGACGGCACTCCGAATCCGCATCGAGCTACTGGTGGATGAGAAGAGGGTCCTGCAAGAACTTTGACATATGAAAAGGTTAGAGTAGAAACAACAGAGAGCGAGGTCCTCTGTTTGAAGGGATCACTAAGCGTCGCTTTTGGGGCCGCCGACTATTCTCGGAAGAGGTATAAGAGCCTGCATGGTCGCTAGTTGACTGAGCAGAATGTCCGGGAAGGTGGCCTTCATGCTGAAATTAGCGCATTGAAGCGCGAGTTGGGCCGCTAACTTCTTCCTGCACACAGAACTTTTTTACACAGATCAGATATACAGAAAAGGGGCATAAAAACCCCTTTATAGATACACATATTTTTGGTATACATATTTTCTTTATGTTTTTATTTGTAAAATGGGAAAGCACACTAGTCGTCACACCGGCTATTTTTTGGGATGTGGTGTAAGTGGTGCTTTTTGTAAATGATAGGTAGTTTATTATATACATCTACATAGACTTTTTGGTCTTCTTGTTTTATGCATATATATATATATATATATTTTATTTTATTTTTATTTTTTTGTGCAGTGCCTTAATCACCTTGTGAAACCCTAGGTCCTCTTTTGAGCAGGTCGAACCCCTCTTTGATTGGTTGATTCTGAAAGAGTTTCAACAGTCTTACCAAGGCTGGAACTTCCACCCCCTTGGGTTGAGTCAAACCTTTCTCCCTACCTTGAGTCATACATTTGACAAAGAAATTTTATGAAAACAATTTTGGTCGGGACTTGACTCGAACTACCATGAGCGGCCCCTAAAAGAGGTCAAGGAGAGTAACCAAGAGGGCTCTTTAAACATCAATCTTCTCAATCAGTCGAAACCTTTCTTTTCCAATTTTTTATTATTTTTATTTTTTTATCTCCTTTTTATACCCGTGGAACCCTTTTGGGTTTTCACCACATCCATGGGTTTAGCTCTCTTACCCCAAGCACCCTTTCGAGTTTTCACCTGGTTCGCACAAGCTCGTTGTTTTTACTCGTAATGCCCTTTCGGGTTTTCACCACGTCCATCTTGCTTTGAGCTTGTATTTTTATTTTATTTTTACTCTTTTTTATTCTTTTTATTTCTTTCATCATTATTTTTTCAACAGCCACGACATAGACGTCGATTCCGTCATAGCCGGCTGGACAGGGTTCTAGTGTCGTCTCACAACTCAGCTTGTGTTGACTTAGCAGATATTATGATTGCTTGTGAACCTAAAAGAGGGTTTTCTTCAGGGTGTAGCTTGGCCATGGGTTGGGTTAGGTTTTGAAGGTATGCTAGGCTAAAAGGGTTTCCTTGATACGACTTCAGTTTTCTCAACATACTTTCTCCCTTAAGGGTTTTTCACTGTACATGCCCCGTGATTCTTCTACATATTTTTTTTGTTCTTTTTGCTCCATTTCAGGCAATCTCTTTTTAAGGTTTTGCTTTTTTGCTTTTTTGGGATTTTGATGGTAACTTTACTTCCCCTTTTTCTGTATATATACACAGACATTTTTTTTGGGGAAGGGGTTTATTAAAAGAAAGGCTCAGGCTCAAATAGGGTAGCAAAGGATATCATCATTTTTAGGGATGCTTTTTGGCTATTGTGTTTGGAATGATGGCCTCTTTTGAGTGGTTCTTAAGTAGTCACGTATCTATTTTACCAATACTTACCTTATCGCGATAGACTAAGAGTAGACCGTCGGTCATATCCAGCATTAATGGGCTCAGGAAGTTGATCTCCGTCCACGGTGGCGAGGCGGATGGCATATCCTGACAGCACTTCTCGAATGATGTAAGGTCCTTCCCAGTTTGGCTTGAACTTCCCTCTCGGATCGACATGGAGGGACGAGAAGATCTTCTTCAACACAGTATCTTCTACCTTTAGATTTCGACCGTGGACACATTTATTGTAAGCGCGTGCAATTCGCCCCTAGTAAACTTGAGTATGGTACAAGGCTAGGAGGCTCTTCTCGTCCAATAAGTTCAACTGTTCAAAGTGTGATCTTTCTCTCTCCACTTCGAGTAAGCCTGATTCTATGAGGATTCGAAGAGAGGGTACTTCAACCTCTACTGGTAGGACGGCCTTAGTTCCATACACAAGGGAGAATGGTGTTGCCCCTGTAGCGGTATGGATCGAGGTTCTATAGGCCCACAAAGTAAATGGCAGCATTTTGCTCTAATCTCGGTAGGTGACAACCATTTTCTCTAGGATGCGGATGACCGTCTTATTCGCAGCTTCCACGGCTCCATTAGTTTGAGGCCGATAAGGTGACGAGCGATGGTGCTTTATTTTGTATTGCTCGCAGAAGGCTCCTATGTGCTTATTCGTATAGTTTATGTCATTGTTCGTGATGAAGTCCTTGGGTACTCCAAATCGACACACAATATTATTCTTGAGAAACATCTCGATGTGATTGGTTGTAATGTTGGCGTATGATGATGCTTCTACCCACGTGGTAAAGTATTCAATGGCGACGAGGATGAATCGATGTCCGTTCAATGCTTTTGGATTAATCATTTCGACGACATCAAGGCCCCAAGTAGCAAATGGCCAAGAAGTGGTCATGCAGTATAGATCAATGGCAGGACGAATGTATCATACCGGGTGCTCCTAACACTTGTAGTATTTTTGAACATGTTTGTAGCAATCCAATTCTATAGTGGTCCAAAAGTATCCCTGCCACAGAATTTTCTTAGCAAGCATGTTACCGCTGACGTGGGCTTCGCATAATCCTTCTTACATCTCCTTCATGATGTTGGTCGCTTCACTTTCAGTAGGGCACCTGAGTAAAACATTATTATAGGATCACTTCTAAAGGCATTCCCCGCAAACGACGTAGCCTGCTGCTAGACGTTGGATGGTTGGTTGGTCCATCTTGGATGTACCCTCAGGGAAAGTTAGGGTATCAAGGAAATTCTTGATATTTGAGAACCAAGGTGGCTCATCATCAGACTTTATAGGTTCCTCAATCTAGAGGCAGAAGGCCGGCTCATTCCTTTGCTCGATCATGATCGGCTTCATCTCAGCGCCGTACGAGATTTCTATCATTGATGCCAACGTTGCTAGTGCATCGGCAAAATGGGTCCTTATCCGGGGGACATATGAGAATGTCACGTCTTAGAAGCAAGCTATCAGGTCCTCGAGGCGCTCATTGTAAGGGATCAGTTTCTCATTCTTCGTCTTCCAATCTCTATTTGTCTGGCATATGATCAACTGTGAATCGCAAAACACTCGAAGGTGAGTTATATTTAGATCGAGAGGCACCTCCAGACCAGCAGCACAAGCTTCGTACTCAGGCATGTTGTTAGTGCAAGGGAAGTTGAGCTTGACAGAGATAGGTATGTGGGATCCTTTTGGCGAAACTAGAATTGTGCTAACTCCCTGACCCTCGACATTTGCTGCCCCATTAAAGTGCATTACCCACGATTCCTATGCCTCTTCAGTATCGTCTTCAGTCATGAACAAGATATCTTCATCTGGGAACTCGTTCCTTAAAGGTTCATAATCTGGGAAAGGATTGTCGGCAAGATGATCGGCGAGTGCCTGCCCCTTAATCGACTTTTGAGTGACGTACGTGATGTCGAACTCAGATAATATGAGCTGCCAGCGTGCAGTCCACCCAGTGAGAGCGGGCTTCTCAAACAGGTATTTCAATGGGTCCATTCAGGCCAAAAGTAGAACAACTTGAGATAGTAAGTAATGGCAGAGCCTCTCAGTAGCCCATACAAGAGCCAGACATGCTTTCTCCATATGAGAATAGCGTGTTTCATAATCGGTAAACTTCTTGCTCAGATAGTAAATGGCTTGTTCTCTTCTTCCTGTCTCGTCATGCTGCCCTAAGACACATCCCATCAAGATTTTCGTCGTGGAGAGATACATCAAGAGTGGTCTCCCTGGCTCGGGTGGTACCAACATAGGTGGGTTAAGGAGGTAGCCTTTAATTTTATTGAACGCTTCCTGACAGTCGTCGTTCCATTCAACGAGCGAGTTCTTCCTTAGTAGTTTGAAGATCGACATGCAGATTGAAGTTAGTTGCGCAATGAACCGACTAATATATTATATTCTACCTAAGAACCCTCAAACTTCCTTCTCAGTAGATGGTGGTGGTATTTCAGTGATAGCTTTGACTTTCACTGGGTTGACCTCGATCCCTCTCCGACTGACAATGAATCCTAACAATTTTTTGGACATAGCATAAAAAGCGCACTTCTATGGATTCAGACGTAGCCGCTACTTCTCAGCCTCTCAAATAGTTTCTGGAGGTTTACCAAGTGATCACCTCGCTCTGGTGACTTGGCTATCATATCATTGACATACACCTCAATCTCTTAGTGCATCATGTCACAAAATAGTGCGGTCATAGCTCTCTAGTATGTTGCATCAGCATTCTTTAGGCCAAACGGCATGACTCGATAGCAAAAGGTTCCCCATGGAGTAATGAATGCAGTCTTCTCCCGATCGACCTCTGCCATCTTTATCTGATTGTATCTTGAGAATCCATCCATAAATGAAAGCATCCCGTGCTTAACAGTGTTATTGACCGTGATGTCGATGTGTGGCAGTGGGAAATTGTCCTTTGGGCTCGCCCTATTCAAATTGCAGAAATCGATGAACATACGGACCTTTGCATCCTTCTTCGGCACCGGCACAATATTGGCTAGCCACTGTGGGTACTTGGATACCATGAGGAACCCCGCATCATACTGCTTGATGACTTCATCTTTGACTTTCAACATCCACTCGGGTCAAAGACGTCTCAGCTTCTGCTTAACCAACTTCATATCGGGGTAGAGAGGAAACTCATGCTCGACCAAATCGGTGTCCAGACCAGGCATGTCCTTGTATGACTAGGCAAAAACATCTTGGTATGACCAAAAGAAGTAGATCACGCTTTTCCTTTCTCCAGGGGACAGCGACATTCCAATTTTGGTTATTCTGGGAATCTCCTCAGTCCCTAAATTGACGTCTTCAGTTTCCTCGACAATGGGGGTAGGGCCATCCTCAAAGTCGACGAACCAGTCAAAGAGCTCATTGTGGAGCTCCTCCAAAGGACTATCCTCATTCAGACTCGTAACACCTACCTCTTCCTGTATTTCTATAGGGAAGGGGTCGATTTTACGTGGGACGGGTATTTTGATTAAGGCATCTTTTTGTGTGATTTTATCCGGCATCTTAAAAGACAATATTTTTGGGTTCTATATTTTTGAGATTTTGTATTTTTTTAATGTTTTTGAGGTTTTGTAATTCTTCGGAGACGAACCCTTGGCAGCACGAATCTGTGTATATACAAGGTATTGTCTGTCAAGGGCTTATCACACTTTTTATAGGTTATATTTTTTTTAGAAACAGGTGTCAAAATTTAGGCCACTCCCTGCTTCCAGAGCTTGGGGCAAAGATGCCCAGTTGTGTACCTGAGGGTCACTCTTTTACCTGTTTGGATGGAGGGTGTTGACTGATATGGCTCATTGGAGTCAGCCTCCATCATGTTGACCCCCAATTCATCTGAGATGATATCATCAAACGTCAATACCACTTGGTGGTGATTTACCACAAGGGGTGTTTGTTCAAGTACTGGCCATCGTTCCTCGAAGAGGGACAATGTAGCCAAATCTATTTCCAGGCTGGGAAGGGAGATCTGGGGATTGGAGGGATGTATAGGGGCCGTGGGTTTGTGTGGAGTCAAATGGGTTATCCCATTTCGATTGATCTTTACGACCTCAGCGTTGACAAAGGATTCCCTGATGTAATAGCCCAAAAAATCACGCTAAATTATGACCTCGGGATCCGTGCCCGATCGGTCACAGGTTTGACCAATTAGGAGTTCGATAATTAGCATAGAGTGTGATGAGTGAATGTGATGTGATGGTTTGTGTAGCAATGTGGTGTGTGTTGAAAATCTAAAGTCACATACACCTATTGAGGTACATGTGCTCAACACACAAACTAGGAGAGAGATAAAAAGGGTTTAATAACCCTAAATGTGTGTTTTTGGGTTGTTGAGAGAGGAGTAAAGAAGACTAAACAAGAGTTATTGTGTGATTGGAGGGGGGGATTTTAGCATTTAAGAGGCCAATTTAGCAAGGAGAATCCGTTCAAGCTAAAGCTGGAACCCTAGCCTTTCCAACCATGGATTTGAAATCAATTTGAGATTGATTCAAGGTAAATTTTTGTGAATAAAAATGCATAGATCGTAGAGGCTAAATGGTAGTTGAAAATGGCTTAAATCTTAGGATAATTGTTTAGAAAAATAGAGGAAAAAGTATGGAAAAAGATTAGAAAGAACAGCTCGAAAAAGGGCTGAATCTGACAATTTTGATTAATCGAAATTGGGTTTCGATTAATCGAAATTGGCCAGGAAGTTGAAAAGTCAGAGGACCCCGATTTCGATTAATCGAATTGGAGTTTGGAGTTCGACATCGACTTTTGATTTTATTAATCGACGGTATCGTATTAATCGATCGAACCTCAGGACCTCCAAGGGGGAGGAATGGATTTGGGGAAAATCGACTAATCGAAATGGGATTTCATTAATCGATTTTAATTTTCGATTAATCGATTTGGGGATCGATTAATCGATTTTAGAACTCGATTATCAATTGAGAATCGATTTGCGAAATTTTATAGAGAATTTCGATTAATCGAATGATTCGATTAATCCATCGTGGGAGAATCTCGATTAATCGATTGGAGAATCGATTAATCGATATTGATTTTCGATTAATCGATTTTGGAAATCGATTAATCGAATCAGATTCGATTAATCGATTTTGGAGTTCGATTAATCGACTGAGAAAATTTATGTTGACCTTTGAGTTTGACTTTAAGATTCTTGGAGGGTCTTAGACCTTCTTTATTGCATCCTTTGTGATGTGTTTCACCTGTTATGTGGTACCATAGGTGGTACGTGTGAACTGATGCACAAGGAGCCACGTGGGACCTTGATGCATTAATCAAATGAAGACTTGAGGTAGGGAACACCTTGAACATGTACTTTATTTTACAAGAGCATGTATGTAGTGATATAGAATTCAATTCAAATGTTTATTTGCTTAAGAATTGTGAAAAGTGTGTGTGCGTGTGACATCCATAAGAGTAATTAAAATGAGCCATCCCCAGGGGATGAAGAAGTAAAGAGACAAGAGCATCAGGTGTGATGCAAGTAAATGGATACATCCCAGGGATGTATCCAAGGTTGAATCATGTTTGATAGGGCCTAACTGATATAAGATAGCACACTTACACGGTGAATAACTATATGTAAGGCACCAATATTTTTGTTATTTGAGGTTTGATAGGTTACCATATCCACGATCGACACGGCAGGTGATATCCGTGACGATACGGGCAAAACCGTAGGCCAAAGGCGGAGACTTATTCAGTACATAGTAAGCACACCTGTGGGTGTTGATTTGAGACAAGTGAAACCGCCACCAATCCCTGTGGAAAGGGGCTTGGGTACTATATGGTATTCCCAGGGAATACGTTAAAACTGTCTATATAGATGACGATGAAGGGTATCTCATCGGGGCTCGATGCTATATTGCTCAGGGATTACTTAAGTTGAAAGTTTAAGTTTTGCTTTAGGCCTTTTCAGCATCATTCATGTGTAAATGAAAACATAAGTAATCAACAGTAAAACGAAATGCTTTTTAACTGTTTCATCAATAACTGCATAGACACATCATGCATGGCATATCATGGAATATATGTGAGTAATAATTTATATGTTCAACTGTGTCTTGTTCCCTATTGAGCTAGGATGTAGCTCACCCTATAGACTATACGTCGCAGGTCCACTACTAGCAGCTGCCGAGGCTTCAGGAGACGCTGATCCTATGAGCTCGGACTATGACGGACGAGTTGGAGCAACCTCCTGAGGACTTCTTCTAGAGGACTCCATTGTGCCGCTTTGAGGGCTTTTTGGAGAGATTTTGTATGGCTTGGTATGTCGAGCCTTGATTTTGTTTAAAACCATGTATATAAGGAGTTGGGATTATTCTTTTGGGACGAACCATCCGTGATGATTGCAGTCATCGATGGTTCGAATCGGTTCTCCATTCATGCAGAGGCATGAGGGTAGAACTGTCTTTTGGGGAGTTGATTAATATAGATTTAAATTCCGTAATTTCGTTTATTATTCTATTACAATGCTTGATATACCAGTGTTCCGTGTTAAGCTAAGGGGCACGGTCAAGATGATCGTGCTGATGGCACGGGTTTCGGGGTGTCGAAATCCAGGCTATCACAGTTGGTATCAAAGCCTTTTCTTTTAGAAATTTTGACAATCGTCCTTTTGGTCAGAACATAGGGGCTTCTGCTAACGAAACTTTAGTTTCAAATGCAGCCGCAAATGTCATCTAGAGGAAGAGGCCGACCAAGGGGAGGCCAACGGAGGAGTCTATGTAGTGGAGATGATTACATCTCTCCTACTAATAGAGTGCCTTTAGGAGGTACTGAGGCCCTAGGGGGCAGTAGTAGTAGACAGCGGGATGAAGAGGATCGAGATCATCAGGATCAAGATCTAAGAGAGCAAGAAAGATTGAGAGAAAGACAAGAAGATAGAGAGGAGCGACAAAGGATGATGCACACTATGGAGACTATGGCAGCTGCCATGGCACAACAAGCCGCATCCTTTGCAGCTCATGCGTCAAGAGAACAGCAGCCACCTACACCACCTGTAGGACCTGCGCTGCCTGTGCCCTCATCTTTTACAGAGTTTAGGAGGATGAGACCTCCTTCATTTTCTGGGCAGGCAGACACAATGGTCGCTGAGAACTGGCTTATGGAGATGGAGAAAGTCTTTAGCGTGCTGACATGCACGGAAGATGAGAGTGTGAGATGGGCAGCTTATATGTTGGATGGGGAGGCTGGGCCTTTGTGGAAGTCTGTGATACGGACTCGGGCTCAGGAGACCCCAGAGTTGCCTTGGACTTGGGAGAAGTTTGTTGAGCAGTTCAACAAACAATATTTTCCGGAAGTGGTGAGGAACCAGCTTGAGATACAATTTCTACAGTTAGTGCAAGGGAGAATGACAGTGAGAGAATATGGGGTTGAGTTTCTACGACTTGCCCATTTTACTCCGGATTACATCGCTACCGAAGTGATGAAGTCCAAGAGGTTTCAGCAAGGTTTGAAGCCTGAAGTTAGGGGAGGCGTAGCTCCATTTCAGCTAAGGACCTATGAAGAGGTCATGAGTAAAGCACTAGTGGTTGAAGAGGAGAATACAAATAGATATCGACAGAGGGAGCAACAGAGAGGAGGAAATGAACAAGATCGGGGCACTACGAACCGGTGAACAAAAAGCCGAGGTTCGTAGCCCAGAATCAGAGACCACAGTTCCAAGGGGGTTTCGGAAGACCGGCGCAACAACAACACCAACAGAGGTTTCCATTACTTGCGTCGGGGAGACCTTTTCGCTATGAGAGCCCTGCCATGTCTACTGGCGCCACTATCACACAAGGTTCTCGTACTATTTCTTCCGCACCTCAGGAGACTTGAGCAAAGTGCGGCAAGCCTCATAGGACGGTGGATTGTAGATTGGGAACTAGAGGTTGTTTCCGATGTGGCAAGGTGGGCCACTTGATCAAGGATTGCCTCGAGACGAATAAGAGAAAAACGGTTTCAGTTGCAGCACCACGACCAATTCAAGCAAGGAAACCGATCGTCCAGGGGAGAGCCTATGCAGTCACTGCTCAGGAAGCAGGGAACGTGCATGACGTCATACAAGGTGAGACCCTTTTAAAATTAAAGAAAAATTTTCATTTCATCAAAGTTTTAGATAGAAAAGGAGCACGCATTAGAAATTATATAGATTCTTTTCTCAATACAAAAAGCTGTATGTGAATTAAGAGTGTAAATTGATGTGTAAATTATTGTATGTATGTATGCATGCTATAGGTACTTTAAATATATATGAAAAAGGATGCTTCGGTGGATATGACGCTCGAGTGTTGATAGACCCAGGGTCTACCCACTCATTCGTCACTCCACGTTTCGCCAAGAAGATGAAGATTGTTCCAGAGACGTTGGATTTCATCCTATCTGTGTCTATTCCGACTGGAGAGTTAGTGGACACGGAGTTAGCTTACAAATCCATCATTGTAGCAGTTCGAGACTTAGAGGTGCATGAATTAGAAGCAAAGTTGATACAGTTAGACATACAAGGGTTTGATGTGATCCTTGGCATGGACTGGTTGGCACAGCATTGTGCAACCGTCGATTGCAAGAACAAGGTAGTCATTTTCAGACCCAACACAAGAAGATCGTTTCGGTTTCAAGGAGTGAGGTCGTCATCTGTGCCACTGATCTTAGCAGTAAGGGCCGAAAAGATGATCAGAAAGGGTTGCAGTGGATACTTGGCTTTCTTAAAGGAGGACAAGGAAGAAAAGAACTTCATTTCTGAGATAGCAGTTGTGCGAGACTTCGCCGACATGTTTTTAGAGGAATTGCCTGGATTACCTCCAGAGAGAGAAGTAGAATTCGCCATTGACTTAGCACCAGGAACGAAGCCTATTTCGAAAGCGCCGTATAGAATGGCTCCTGCTGAGTTGAAGGAGTTGAAGGAACAAGTACAAGAACTTATGGACAAGGGGTTTGTTAGACCGAGCGTGTCTCCATGGGGAGCACCGGTCTTGTTTGTCAAGAAGAAGGATGGGTCAATGCGGCTATGCATTGACTATCGACAATTGAACAAACTCACTGTGAAGAACCGCTACCCTTTGCCTAGAATTGACGATCTATTCGACCAACTGCAAGGAGCAAGGTATTTTTTCCAAGATCGACCTGAGATGAAGCAGTCATGGTACGAGGACATTCAAAAGACAGCTTTTCGGACACGGTATGGACACTATGAATTCCTTGTGATGCCGTTTGGATTAACAAATGCTCCGGCGTCGTTTATGGATCTGATGAACCGAGTGTTTAAACCACACTTAGACTCCTACATCGTAGTGTTTGTTGATGATATACTGATATACTCCAAATCCAAGACGGAACACGAAGAACATTTGGGGATTGCTCTACAGACGCTACCTGAACACCAATTGTACGCCAAACTCAGCAAGTGTGAGTTTTGGTTGGAAGAAGTTAGCTTTTTGGGACATGTTGTCTCAAAGCATGGTGTCACCAGAGATCCAAAGAAAGATAGAAGCAGAGTTAAATGGGAGCAACAAAAAATCGATGTCCAAAGTTTTCTGGGCTTAGCAGGCTATTATCGACGTTTCGTCGAGGGGTTTTCAAAGATATCGGGACCTCTCACAAAGCTGACACGAAAAGATTCAAGGTTTGAGTGGAGTGAGGCGTGCGAGAAGAGTTTTCAAGAACTCAAAACGAGACTCACTTCTGCTCCAGTGTTAGCGATTCCTTCAGGTAGTGGAGGATACGCCATGTACAGCGACGCGTCATACAATGGCCTTGGTTGTGTGCTCAACCAACACAAGAAGGTGATAGCTTACGGATCATAACAGCTGAAAGAACACGAGAAAAATTACCCGACTCATGACTTGGAATTGGCAGCAGTCATTTTTACGCTGAAGATTTGGAGACATTACTTGTATGGTGAGACTTTTGAAATTTTCACCGATCATAAGAGCCTCTGATATCTGTTTACACAGAAGGAGCTCAACATGAGACAGCGCAGGTGGATGGAATTCCTCAAGGATTATGATTGCTCCATACAATACCATCCAGGCAAGGCGAATGTTGTAGCTGATGCATTGAGTCGAAAAGGTTCAGCTCAGTTAGCTTCTTTGATTTTGGGTATGCACCGATGGAAATTATTGGAAGATCTGGCATTCTATGATGCGAACATCGAGTCAAAGGACACCGGATCCTTTTTGGCTAACATATCAGTAAAGCCAGTGATATTTGAGCATATCCACGATCTACAGATGAAAGATCCGACATTAACAAAGATTCATCAAGACGTGAGTGAATGCATTAGGTCGGACTTCTCAGTAAAAGAAGATGGTTCTTTGTTGTTTAAAGGCCGTCTCTGCATTCCGGACAATGCCGATCTAAGATGAACGATTCTTGATGAGGCCCATAAGTCAAATTATGCTATCCACCCTGGTAGCACCAAAATGTATCAAGATTTGAAAAAGAACTACTGGTGGAGAGGACTGAAACAAGACGTGGCCGAGTACGTGTCACGGTGTTTGACTTGTCAGCAAGTGAAGGTTGATCATAGACATCCTGCTGGACTGTTGCAACCTTTACCAATACCAGAATGGAAGTGGGAATCGATCTCAATGGACTTCATTGTTGGATTACCCCATACTGCTAAGAGACACAATGCTATTTGGGTCGTCGTAGACCGATTGACCAAATCAGCGCACTTTTTGCCGTACAATACTACGTATACAACAGGAAGACTGGCAGACTTATACATGAAGGAGATTGTAAGATTACATGGGATTCCAAGCAGCATAGTTTCAGATCGTGATCCACTATATACGTCCAAGTTTTGGAAGAAATTTCAAGAAGGAATGGGAACACGACTAGACTTTAGTTCAGCTTTCCATCCTCAAACTGATGGGCAGACAGAGCGAGTGAACCAAGTAATAGAAGACATGCTCAGAGCATGCATGCTTGATATGCAAGGATACTGGGATGAGTATCTACCGATGCTCGAGTTCGCATACAACAACAGTTTCCATTCGAGCATTGGCTAGGCACCGTATGAAGCTCAATGATGCAAATCACCCCTCAATTGGGAGGAAACAGGTGAAAAAATTGTGTTAGGACCAAAACTACTTGAAGATAACGCTACCGTCGTTCAAATTATCAGAGAAAGGTTGAAGACAGCACAGAGTAGACAGAAAAGTTACGCCGATATGAAGCGGACTAGTGTCGACTATAAAGTGGGCGAGCATGTGTTTGTGAAAGTGTCACCTATGAAAGGTGTAATGAGATTTGGCAAGAGAGGGAAGTTAAGTCCACGTTATGTTGGACCATTTGAAATTTTGGGACGCGTAGGTGAAGTTGCATATCGCATTGGTTTACCACCGCTATTTGATCGAGTACATAACGTGTTCCACATATCGATGCTCAGGAAGTACGTGAATGATCCGTCTCATGTATTAGGAAAGCAACCTATAGAGATGTGTGAGGACATGAGCATGATAGAGGAACCAGTGGAAATCTTGGATCGAAAGGAACAAGTACTGCGCACTAAAGTGATTCCCTTAGTGCTTGTTCGGTGGAACAATCATCCAAAAGAAGAGGCTACTTGGGAACGAGAGGCCGATGTGAAAGAACAATATCCAGCCTTGTTTCCAACGACGTGAGAATTCAATGTAAACCACAAACATGTTTGTGAAATCTCCACGATACTTGTAATTCAAGGGAAATTTGATCAAATATGATTTAAGGAACAGATTTAGTATGAGCATGACAAAGTGAATGTGTTTTAATGGAAATATGAGCCACTTGATGACATAAACTGTCAAAAATAATCAAAGAACCAAAGAACTTGAAAGTCTGAAGAAATTGGGCAAAACCGATTAATCGAATTTCAAATCGATTAATCGATTTGGAATTTCGATTAATCGATTTTGTTCGATTAGTCGACTGGCATGTGCCAGTGACTGGAAATGGAAAAGAGAGTTAGAATGTGAATAGAAAGCAATTTCGATTGATCGAGTTATAATTTCGATTAATCGATTTGGAATCGATTAATCGATTTTGAGAATTCGATTAATCGAATTGGGAATTCGAACAAACTGGGAATGTTAGAAGAAATTGAGAATAAATTTTAAAGTTCGATTAATCGAAGAAGTTTCGATTAATCGATTTGAGGATTTTGATTAATCGAACTGGATTTTTGATTAATCGATTTACTTAAGGGACTTAGAGGAAATTGAAGTTAGAGAGACGATTTCGATTAATCGAAGTGAAATTCGATTAATCGATTTTGAAATTTCGATTAATCGAATGGGGTTCGATTAATCGAATAACTTAAAGAATCCTAAAAATTTTAAAAGTTACTCCACGATTTCGAATAATCGAAGTGAATTTCGATTAATCGATTTTGAAATTTCGATTAATCGAAATGGATTTTGATTAATCGACTCGCTCGCGCCAGTGAGCTCAAAAACTTGAATTTTTAAACGGATACGATTTCGATTAATCTAAATGTTTTCGATTAATCGAATTTAATTTTTGATTGATCGATTTGGGAAATCGATTAATCGATTTTACGCGGCTTAACCTAGTTTTGAATCTCGATTAATCGATTCTGAATTTCGATTAATCGAGCCGGGGCCTATATATAAAAAATTTTGGGATTTCATTCCCCATTCAAAAATATTTTACTTGAGATTTTTGGGCGTTTCACCTTCTTCCTCTTCTCCGGCCATCCGACGCCCTAGGGTTCCCTTCTCCGTTGGTTTTCGACTCGCATCGCCATCAAAACCTACGGTAAACCCAAATTTCGCACTTTTCTTTCAAATTTAAACTAGATAAACCCTAGATTTTCTAAGAATGCTGCCCAAAACCCGATTATCTTCAAAGAAGGTGACTTCTAAACTCCCGGTTAGGCGTAAGAACGCCGTGCCACCACCACCTACCCCATCGCCGGTGAGGACTCCATCACCGTCGGCATCGGAGACCACCTCCGGTTCGACGAGTGCATCCTCGCGCGAGTCTTCCCGCGAATCGACCCCAATGCCCCCACCACCCACTAACGTGATACAACCAAACGAATGGTGGGCGGCCAAGACCTTTGAGGTCGAATATATTATTGACCCCACCCTATTCACAAATCCCGATTTGCCGGGCGAGACCCAATGGGCTCGAAATTACCTTAATAACGCCGGCCTCGGCAACCTTCTCAAACCAATCCGGGGTTCCTACTACCCTAGATTGGTGAGATTATTCTACCAAGGGCTCGTAGACGGCCCTACCGACAACATGGTTAAGACCACCATTGAGGATCGGGAGTACATAATCACCTGTCACCACATACACGAGGTACTCGAGTGCTACCTCGATTTCACCCCCGAGACTACCCTCTTCCCACCCTTCGAGGAGGACCCCCGCTTCGAGGAGGTCATGACCCGCATGACCAATGGCAAGAAGGGGTCGGGCTCCTCCATCAAGAGGGTTGACCTTCCACACTACATGTGGATGCTTGATTCAATAATCAAGTGCAACCTCTACCCTATGCACCACAATACGGAGCGCGTGGACAAAGTGCAACAGGCACTTTATGCGGCCTTCTGTGGTCGATGGTTTGATGCTACCATGGTCATCCTAGAAGGGATGAGGTACATCAAAGGGAAGCTGATGAAGGG
The DNA here is from genome assembly GCA_021018995.1 of Chloranthus sessilifolius. Taxonomy (NCBI): domain Eukaryota; kingdom Viridiplantae; phylum Streptophyta; class Magnoliopsida; order Chloranthales; family Chloranthaceae; genus Chloranthus; species Chloranthus sessilifolius. Next base: position 8,111,304 of record CM037592.1, read on the forward strand.
CAATATGCGGCCCAAGGAGAAGATGCCATATGCTCGGCTCATCTCGAGCATGTTGGAGTGTTACTCCAATGATCCCTCCTACAGCATCTCGCCTCACGAGGTGAGGGCTACGGATCGCGTGAAGACATTTTCGAAGTCTTCATGGACCCGTAGCTACAATCTGCTAAAGCGGACCCTACCGGCTCCGGGTCTCGCCCCAGCACCAGCAGCAGCAGCAGTAGCACCGCCAGCACCCCCCCCACCTCAGCAGGACCCACCCGTGGGTGGGGCACGCCCTATCCCCGCCGAGCCATCCGTGGAGAGGGTTCCCTCTCACACCGCAGCCTCATCGACGCCACCTGCCCACTCCGCGCCCGCGACACCCACCTCCTCATACCGCCGGCGCGCCGCTCCATCCGGTCCTACCATCGAGGACGTGTTGGCTCGCATGGAGGCCAACAACGAGCGGATGAACCGGAGGATGGACTTCTTGATGTTCCACACGCTCAGCTATATCTACCCGACGGACTACCACCGCTACCTCGCCCAGGAGGAGGAGTGGACCGCTGGACGCACCGCCTTCCATCGAGGACCCGTCTTCCATCCTACCCTAGCCACTACAGACGCGGTTCCTTCCACATCTGCCTCCGCTCCGCCGACTGAGACGCTTCCACCACGGTCGCCACCACCGCCGGCAGACCATGACCGACCGGCCAAAATGTACCGTCACCTCGAGATGGAGAATGCTCGGCCCAGACACACTGGCGGGGGGATTGCATGAGTTTTATTTTTTTTTTATGAGTCATGATTGTATAGATGTATGTTTTGTACGCCAACTCATGTGGCGCCTTGTAAAAATTTGCTGATATTAATAGAAATCCAAACTTTTTGTATACATTGTTCTAATTCATCAAATTTAAATTCTATGCTAGTATATGTAACTAATTTAATGCGTTTGAGTCAACTGGACCGCCTCACCTGAGAGTGTGGGGGGGGAGAGACCCACACCGATGAACCTTCGGTTATTTTCGAGGACGAAAATTCCCAAGGTGTATATACAAGGTATTGTCTGTCAAGGGCTTATCACACTTTTTATAGGTTATATTTTTTTTAGAAATAGGTGTCAAACTTTAGGCCACTCCCTGCTTCCAGAGCTTGGGGCAAAGATGCCCAGTTGTGTACCTGAGGGTCACTCTTTTACCTGTTTGGATGGAGGGTGTTGACTGATATGGCTCATTGGAGTCAGCCTCCATCATGTTGACCCCCAATTCGTCTGAGATGATATCATCAAACGTCAATGCCACTTGGTGGTGATTTACCACAAGGGGTGTTTGTTCAAGTACTGGCCATCATTCCTCGAAGAGGGACAATGTAGCCAAATCTATTTCCAGGCTGGGAAGGGAGATCTGGGGATTGGAGGGATGTATAGGGGCCGTGGGTTTGTGTGGAGTCAAATGGGTTATCCCATTTCGATCGATCTTTACGACCTCAGCGTTGACAAAGGATTCCCTGATGTAATAGCCCAAAAAATCATGCTAAATTATGACCTCGGGATCCGTGCCCGATCGGTCACAGGTTTGACCAATTAGGAGTTCGATAATTAGCATAGAGTGTGATGAGTGAATGTGATGTGATGGTTTGTGTAGCAATGTGGTGTGTGTTGAAAATCTAAAGTCACATACACCTATTGAGGTGCATGTGCTCAACACACAAACTAGGAGAGAGATAAAAAGGGTTTAATAACCCTAAATGTGTGTTTTTGGGTTGTTGAGAGAGGAGTAATGAAGAGAGAGAGAGGAGTAAAGAAGACTAAACAAGAGTTATTGTGTGATTGGAGGGGGGGATTTTAGCATTTAAGAGGCCGATTTAGCGAGGAGAATCCGTTCAAGCTAAAGCTGGAACCCTAGCCTTTCCAACCATGGATTTGAAATCAATTTGAGATTGATTCAAGGAAAATTTTTGTGAATAAAAATGCATAGATCGTAGAGGCTAAATGGTAGTTGAAAATGGTTTAAATCTTAGGATAATGGTTTAGAAAAATAGAGGAAAAAGTATGGAAAAAGATTAGAAAGAACAACTCGAAAAAGGGCTGAATCTGACAATTTCGATTAATCAAAATTGGGTTTCGATTAATCAAAATTGGCCAGGATGTTGAAAAGTCAGAGGACCCCGATTTCGATTAATCGAATTGGAGTTCGATTAATCGACTTTGGATTTCGATTAATCGATTTAGTATCGATTAATCGACTGGGCACCTCCAGTGGACCCAAGGGGGGCTGGAGGAAAGGATTTGGGAAAATCGACTAATCGAAATGGGAATTCGATTAATCGATTTCAATTTTCGATTAATCGATTTGGAATCGATTAATCAATTTTAGGAACTCGATTACTCGAATTGAGAATCAACTTGGCTGAACAGTGAATTTCGATTAATCGAATTAGGATTCGATTAATCGAATGAGAATCTCGATTAATTGATTGGAGAATCGATTAATCGATATTGATTTTTGATTAATCGATTTTGGAAATCGATTAATCGAATCAGATTCGATTAATCGATTTTGGAGTTCGATTAATCGACTGAGAAAATTTATGTTGACCTTTGAGTTTGACTTTAAGATTCTTGGAGGGTCTTAGACCTTCTTTATTGCATCCTTTGTGATGTGTTTCACCTGTTATGTGGTACCATAGGTGGTACGTGTGAACTGATACACAAGGAGCCACGTGGGACCTTGATGCATTGATCAAATGAAGACTTGAGGTAGGGAACACCTTGAACATGTACTTTATTTTACAAGAGCATGTATGTAGTGATATAGAATTCAATTCAAATATTTATTTGCTTAAGAATTGTGAAAAGTGTGTGTGCGTGTGACATCCATAAGAGTAATTAAAATGAGCCATCCCCAGGGGATGAAGAAGTAAAGAGACAAGAGCATCAGGTGTGATGCAAGTAAATGGATACATCCCAGGGATGTATCCAAGGTTGAATCATGTTTGATAGGGCCTAACTGATATAAGATAGCACACTTACACGGTGAATAACTATATGTAAGGCACCGATATTTTTGTTATTTGAGGTTTGATAGGTTACGGATATTACCAACGTGATCGATACGGCGGCGAAACCGTAGGCCAGTGCCGAGGCTTATCCGTACATAGTAAGTACACCCCAGGGGTGTTGATTTGAGACAAGTGAAACCCCGCCACCAATCCCCAGGGGAAAGGGGCTTGGGTACTATATGGTATTCCCAGGGAATACGTTAAAACTGTCTATATAGATGACGATGAAGGGTATCTCATCGGGGCTCGAAGCTATATTGCTCGGGGATTACTTAAGTTGAAAGTTTAAGTTTTGCTTTAGGCCTTTTCAGCATCATTCATGAGTAAATGAAAACATAAGTAATCAACAGTAAAATGAAATTCTTTTTAACTGTTTCATCAATAACTGCATAGACACATCATGCATGGCATATCATGGAATATATGTGAGTAATAATTTATATGTTCAACTGTGTCTTGTTCCCTATTGAGCTAGGATGTAGCTCACCCTATAGACTATACGTCGCAGGTCCACTACTAGCATTCTTTGAGGCTTGAGGAGACGATCGTGATGGACCTTGCGCGGTGTGTGAGTTGGAGCCACCTCCTGAGGACTTCTTCTAGAGGACTCCGTTGTGCCGCTTTGAGGGATTTTTGGAGAGATTTTGTACGGCTTGGTATGTCGAGCCTTGATTTTATTTAAAACCATGTATATAAGGAGTTGGGATTATTCTTTTAGGATGAACCATCCGTGATGATTGCAGTCATCGATGGTTCGGATCGGTTCTCCATTCATGCAGAGGCATGAGGGTAGAACTGTCTTTTGGGGAGTTGATTAATATAGATTTAAATTCTGCAATTTCGTTTATTATTCTATTATAATGCTTGATATACCAGTGTTCCGTGTTAAGCTAAGGGGCACGATCAAGATGATCGTGCTGATGGCACGGGTTTCGGGGTTTCGAAATCCGGGCTGTCACACCTGATGTGTGTCCTATGGTGAGGTTTCTCTTCTATGCTAATTCCTCGAGCTCTTGCAGCTGTAGCGACCCTGGATTTCTCTTTAGCCTCTCGGAGCTCTTCCTCTGTGGGCTTGTAACCTAGCCCAAATCATACTTTTTATCCCTTGGCAATAACTGGCTCTCTTCTGCCCTATAATCTAGGCCCAAGCCCTCTGCCTCTCTGATAGCCCCATTTTTGGAGCATAGCCACTGCTGCTACCATTTCGCTTTCAGTTTTAGGCATGATGCCTTCAATGGGCTTTGGGAGTATTTGTCGATGCCTCATATTCGAAGCTGTGGAAGTCGACATCCTCTGTAGTGTGCGGTATATCTAGCATATTGGGTTTTTCAATACTATTAGCGGCCTTTTCTTTCTCACTATGCCCCTCACCGATGATTGTGATAACCTTGTGCCCAGAGGCAAATTTGAATTTCTGGTGCAATGTGGAAGGTATGGCTCCAACCTCGTGTAGCCAGGGGCACCCCAACAATAGATTAAACGAGGATTTGATGTCCATTACTTGAAACAAGATGGAAAAGGTCATTGGCCCTATCGACAGCTCAAGATCAACTTCTCCCATTATTTCTCTCCTGGTATTGTCAAAACCTCTAGCACTAGTTCTCGTGGGCCTCAACATGCATGGATCGAGTCCGATATTGGTGGCGATTCTTAATGGACATATATTCAATGTAGACCCATTATCAATTAGAACCAAGGGGATAATAATATTTCCTGAGTCAACAGTAATATTGAGAGATTTAGCATGACTGTTTCCCTCCTCAGGTAGATCTGTGTCCAAAAATGAAATGGCATTGGGTGCCATCACCTGTCCGATTATTTGCTTATCATCTTTTGGGCTCACCTGTTGGGACACATGGGCATTTTTTAACGTCCCCATTAGAGCTTCGAAATGGAGTGGGGACGTCATCAAAAGATCCCAGACAGTGATATGGGCTGGCATCCTTCTTAATTAAGTCTCGAGAATGTGCTCCCGACTCATCTTCTCAAACGGGTGGACTCCACTATCCTTCTTCCCCTCTGGCCGTGTTGGTGTTGGTGATGTTGTTGTTGTTGCCTCGGGCTGTTTCAAAATTCTCCTCGACCTAGTGACGAATTCTACGACCCCCTCCCTGCTGTTGCCACCGGCATTGACATTTGTTTGCCTGTAGCTTAGCGGGACCTGATAAGGGTCATAGGTTGGTCCTAAGAGCTGGAATGCTATGGCTGTCGACACCTGAAGTGCATGTACTGATGGCTCTAGGAGGGTAGGTAAGACCTGACTTATCTCAGTGATGGATGGGTGGCTGGAAAAATTGGGCCAAATGGGAGTGGTGAAGCTTGAGCATGGTGGTACTAGGGGGAAGAAGGCAAAAGTAGGCCATTAGGTAATTGACCCGGGTGGAGTTTGCAGGTGGCTGAACTGAGGGCAATGCAGGCCATGGATAACTGACGAGTGTGGGTGTAGGATTGGGGGCCTGATGGCTTATTGGGTAATTGACGGGGGTGGTGGTGTATGGCTGATTGTTGAGAACTGGAAAATACCATTTTCCACCCCTTAATCTGGGCCTTGATAGACCCCTGAGAGAACTAAATAAGTGTTTTAAGTGTTTATTTTACAGCTGACAATAAAGGCAGGCTTAACTATGGAAGTAGCTTAAAAATACCAAAAAGTTGATGACCCATCTTAATCTAGAGGAAGAAGGAGAAGGGACAACCTCATTGGCAGTCAAAATGCCTAAACTAAAGAAGACAGAGACTTGGTTTCAACTTGGAAATAAGTTTGGAGCTATTCGAAAAGAAGAATGCACTATAGAATACTATTCGAAAAGATTCCTTATCTATTCGAAAAGAACCTGAACATTGTGAATAGAACTAAAGCTCCAAGCTTGGTTTTCGAAGAGCACCTGATTTATTCGAAAGGAACCAAACTTGCTGATGATCTATTCGAAAAGAAGAAAACACCTTGCGAACTGCACCAGATCTATGTGAATAAAGCTCCAGAAGTCATATTTCCCTTCGAAAAGGTCTCCAATCTATGCGAATAGAGCTTTAGAAGTTATAGTACCTTTCGAAAAAGTCTCCAAACTATGCGAAATGGTATTTTGAAGATTCCCAATATCTGCAAGGGCAATTCAGTAATCTCTACACACACCCCAATGCATTTAAAAAACTAGGGGCATTCTAGAAGATTCGGAGCACGAACCAGAGGCATATTCCATCCTATGTGAACACCCAAAGATGAAATTACTTGGCGGGAACTTCTAGAAGCTCAAACAGATTTTTGAATTACATAACAGAACTGATGCCTCTGTCTCCTGATTGGCTGAACCAGATCAAGCAACTCTGATTGGCCAGAACAGATCTGGATCCTTGTGCTCAATGCCTATTAGTTGATACAGATCTAACCAATTCTGATTGGTTGTTGCACATCTGAGCTGGACTTGGGGAAAACTATAAATAGACGAACTATTTGCCCAATTTGGGTATCCAGAATTTGAGTTTCATTCCTGCTACCCCTTTTCCAATTCAGATCAAGATAGCTTGTCTGAAACCTCTGTAATAGTTTAGCTTTTGTCTGTAACTGAGAACTGTGAGATACTTATGTAATTCAAGTGAGAATTGTATTCATGACTACAAATCTGAGAGTTGTTTTAAGTTATGCTCTGTAATTGTAATGGTGGATTTGAAAAGGTTCCTTTCATCAGTACATTCTTAATCGAATTCATGTTGAGGGTTCATTGTGATCTCTTCACTCATTAGACTCCTTTAGATTTGCATCTTTTAAGTAATTTCCCTTAATTCACTATCCCTATGAGAGTCTGTGTTTGTAACCTGGTTCTTACAGCATTTGTTGTGGTGCTTATGTTCTGACTCAAGACTTTGGATTGAAAACTATTGGATGATCTGTGCCCATGATAGTGGACAGATCATAGCCATAAGTTCAACTCTATTCTAATCCTTGAATTGAATTATTTTCTCTTACATCTGAGCTGGTAGCCAGATGAAGATTTGATACTTCCTCAACTGTGTTACACTATTTCTCACTCTGCAATCAATTACTAAGCTTAAGTAGCTATTAGTTCTCCATTCTTATTAATTTTGCATCCAATTCCCCCAACTCGGATCTGGATCAGTTAGTTTTAATTTTACTTTTAGATAATTTAGTTAATGTGACAAATTCAACCTCCCATCTTATTTGCTTTGAAGATAGGATCAGAGGCCAAATCTGGTAGCTTAGATTTAGAGGTTTATCATATATTTTAAATCAATTCCCTGTGGACGATCTTTTACTCACCTACATTTAAAACTTGCTACAATTGGCCCTGATCTTGCAGGCTAATTAACTTCTCTCTGTGCTGATATTTCTTTATTCTTTTTAGTTTTCCAATTTCAATATAATTCATCATTTACAAATCTGTTTTTCAAAATACAAATAAATCATGCACACTTAGAACAACAACAAGTTTTTAGCGCCGTTGCCGGGGAATTGATTTTAAAATTCGTAGACCTAAGTTTTTTTTTTTTTTTTTTTACATCACTGCTAACTGTTTTGTTGTTTAAATTTGTGCAGCTATACATTTGAGCTTGGAATCTACTCAGTATTGAAGGTTTGCATTGCATACTTTTTCTCTCTGTTTCTATGTTGTATGTTTGGTAGGAGAACTCTCAATCCTGAGATTGTCCCTCTGAATTAGAAGTTGAAAGGCTACTAAGAACCAGACAAACATCACAGAATTTTGCTGAGACTGCTACTATGGGTGAACAACCTAGACTCTGGAGGGATTACTTTGCACCTAGTGCATATAATTCTCCATTTTGTATTCAATTTCCTACTGTTGAAGGAAATTATGAAATCAAATCATCAACTATCCAGATGCTTCCTTCCTTCCATGGTTTGAGTAAAGAGGATCCATACAAGCATGTGGATGAATTCTTATCTCTTTGTACCACATTCAACATAGTTGGATTAGGTCTAGAGGCAACCAAGCTTAGGCTCTTTCGCTTTTCATTAAAGGACAAAGCTAGAGCATGGCTGTCCATGTTGCCACCAAATAGTATCACTTCTTGGAATGATTTGCAGTGTCAATTTTTAGCCAAATACTTCCCCATGTCTAAGACCAGCTAGTTGAGACAAAATATTGTTTCTTTTTTACAACACTCAACTGAAACTTTCCATGAAGCATGGGAAAGGTTTAAGGAACTTTTAAGGCAATGCCCTCATCATCAAGTTCTCCAATGGCAGCTTGTTCAAAGCTTCTATCAGGGAATTGATCAAAAGGGTAAGAATGTGGTAGATGCTTCCTGTGGAGGCACCTATTTGCAAAAAATAGTTGAGGAGGTCTGGGACCTATTTAAAGTTATTGGTGAAAATTCGACCCAACAGGAATCTTTGTCAAGAGACATTGAGAATACTACTCGGTTGAATAAAGAGCAGACTACCAAGGGAAAGATTTATGAGGTGAATGAATTGGAAAGGAAGATGGATAATTTAACCACCAAGTTTGATAGATTGATGGACTCATTTCAAAATCCGATGGTTGCTAGAGTAGAGGAGGCATGTCTGATATGCCAGTCCCCTACTCATTTCCATGATCAATGTCCAGCTGCACCACAGTTCCCAAATCTAGTGGTTGCTAGAGTAGAGGAGGCATGTCTGATATGCCAGTCCCCTACTCATTTCCATGATCAATGTCCAGCTGCACCACAGTTCCCAAATCTAGTGGTGGAGCAAGCTCATGCTGCCCAGTCGTTTGGGCAGTTGCAATCTAACGAATATGCATGGAGAGGGCACCCCAATTTAAGGTGGAGCCAGGGCAATTATCAATCAAAACAACAGCAACAACCAAAGCACCAAATACCTTTCAAAACTGTTCAGCCATACCAGCAGAATTTTTATACCAAGCCTAATTTTCAGCAGCCCATTCCACAACAGATGGCACAACCTGTGCACCAATCATCTTAAGACCAAGTTCTAACCTCACTCCAGAATTTAGGGTCTTTAACTCAGACTGTAAACTTTCACAGTTAGAGTATAAAGAAGATTGAAGATACATTGGGTCAACTTTCAAATACTTTAGCTAGAAGAGAGGAAGGCAGGTTACCCAGCTAACCCTTGAACAATCCCAAAGGACATTTCATGGTTGGAGAGGCCTCTGTTTCACATGAAAAAGTAAAAGCTATCACTACTTTGAGAAGTGGAAGAGTTGTAAATAACAATGTAGATACAGAAAAAGAAGAAGAAAAAAATGAGGAAACTGCTAGGAACATGCAGCAGGAGCAGCATGATGTTAGCATTTGGGGTGCTGATGTACCTTAGAAAAATAAAAAAAATGAAAAACAAAAAAATCAAAAACCTGGTGATGATTCTAAAGCTGTAAATGAAGGACTAGTTCCCCATTTACCATTTCCCCATGCCATGAAATCTGCATCCCCTTTTGATAAAGGGAATACAAAAATAGATGAAATGATGAAGACTTTCAAGCAAGTCAAGATAAATCTTCCTTTGCTTGATTCAATCAAGCAAGTCCCAGCCTATGCAAACTTTTTGAAGGACATTTGCACACACAAAAGACAATCTAGGATCCAGTTATCCAAGAAGGTCTTTGCTGTGGAAGGAGTTAAACAGGTTTTGTTCATGCCACACCTCCTAAATTCCAAGATCCTGGAATCCCCACAATCCCTTGCATTATTAGAGAACATACCATTGAAAAGGCTTTATTAGATTTGGGTGCTAGTGTTAACCTGCTTCCATATTCTGTATATGAGAAACTAGGTTTGGGAGAGTTAAAACCCACTCATGTGGTGTTACAACTAGCAGGCAGATATAAAAGAAAGCTAGTTGGGGTGATTGAGGATGTGTTGGTAGGAGTAGATAAGTTTTTCTACCCTGCTGATTTTCTGGTATTGGATATGGAACCTACAAAAAGAAGAACTTCCATCCCTGTCATTTTGGGGAGACCATTCCTGGCTACAGCCAATGCTTGTATTCAATGCAGGTCTAGTATTATGGAAGTGTCTTTCAGAAATATGAAGGTGAAGTTAAATGTTTACAATGCAGTTACCCAGCCTCAGTTCAGTTCTGAAGAGTGCTTTCTTGTTGATTTGTTGGATGAAATGGTAGAGGAAACTCTACCACAATTTTTGCAGTGTAAGGATTTAACCACAGATTTTGAAAATGTTTGGAGAAATGTTGTGGAAGAGACAGCTTGTGCCTCAAACACTGAGGAGATCAAAGCTGTGCAAGAAACTCATGTCCAAACAACAAGGTTTTCTTCATGGAAACCTGCTATTTTTCCCCTTCCACAAACAGCCAAGGTACCTTTGTTACCTTCTCTTCTCAGCCCACCTGATGTAGAGTTGAAACAGTTGCCAAAAAATTTGAAATATGTGTTTTTAAGAGACCATAAAACATTGCCTGTGATTATTTCTTCCTCCCTCACTGAGGAGTAGGAGGAAGAGTTGTTGATTGTATTGAAACAGCATAAGAGGGCAATTGGCTGGACTATTGCATATTTGGGAGGAATCAGTCCAACTGTTTGCATGCATAAAATTTACTTGGAAGAAGGTGCAAAGCCTTCTAGAGAAATGCAGAGGAGGCTGAATCCTCATATGCAAGAAGTGGTCCTGAAGGAGGTTGTTAAGCTGTTGGATGCAGGGGTCATTTACCCCATCTCAGATTCAGCTTGGGTGGCACCTACACAGGTGGTACCTATGAAATTTGGGATCACTATTGTAACCTCAGATTCTGGTGAGCTCATTTCAACCAGACAAACAACTGGTTGGAGGGTCTGTATTGGTTACAGAAAGCTCAACACAATGACCAGAAAGGACCATTTCCCTCTCCCATTTGTTGATCAGAATTTAGATAAGCTGGCAGGAAAAGCTTATTACTGTTTTCTTGATGGTTACTCTGGTTACAACCAGATTCTTGTGTATCCACAAGATCAGGAAAAGACCACCTTCACTTGCCCCTTTGGCACTTTTGCTTATAGGAGGATGCCTTTTGGTCTTTGTAATGCCCCTACTACCTTTCAAAGATGTATGTACTCCATTTTCTCTGATATGATTGACCAATTTATGGAGATTTTTATGAATGACTTTTCAATATATGGAGACAGTTTTGCCCAGTGTTTACATCATCTCAGCTTGGTGTTACAGAGATGTGAGGAAACCAATTTAGTTTTGAGCTCGGAGAAGAGCCATTTCATGGTCACCCAAGGCATTGTCCTTGGCCATATTGTCTCCCATAAGGGCCTTGAGGTGGACAGAGCAAAAATTAATTTAATTGCACATTTGCCTCCTCCCAAAACTATTAAACAAATCAGAAGTTTCTTGGGGCATGCTGGATTTTACAGGAGGTTCATTAAGGACTTCAGTAAAATATCCAAGCCTCTTTGCCATTTATTGAGCCAAGATGTACCTTTTGTTTTCAATGATGAATGCCTTAGGGCATTTGAATTATTAAAAAATTGTTTGATTTCAGCTCCAATACTACAGTCCCCAAATTATTCACTGCCCTTTAAGCTGATGTGTGATGCATCAGATTATGCTTTGGGAGCTGTTCTTGGGCAGAGAAAGGATAAGTTGCCTCATGTCATAGCTTATGCCAGTAGATCAATGATTGATGCATAGCTCAATTACACAACAACTGAGAAAGAGCTGTTGGCAGTTGTTTTTGCTTTGGAGAAATTCAGGTCATATGTTTTGGGTTCACAAATTGTGGTGTTCACTGACCACTCAGCCCTGAAATACCTTCTGTCTAAGAAGGATACCAAACCAAGATTAATCAGGTGGATCCTCCTATTGCAGGAGTTTGATTTGCAGATTAAAGACAAAAAGGGTGTGGAAATTGTGGTGGCTGATCATCTGTCTAGAATTCTAACTGCTGGGATTGATAGGTTGCCTATCAATGATTTTTTTCCTGATGAGCAACTTTATGCTATTAGTGTGCATACCCCTTGGTTTGCAAATATAGTCAACTTTTTGGCTACTGGAAGGACCCCCTAACACTAGAATAAAATGGATAAAGATCTCTTCTTTTCAAAGGTTAAACACTTTATTTGGGAGGATCCTTACCTGTTCAAGATTTGTGCAGACCAAATCATCAGAAGATGTGTCCATGAAGAAGACTTCCACAGCATACTTTCCATGTGTCATGAGCAGACCTGTGGAGGTAATTTTAGTGGAAACAAAACTACTGCAAAGGTTTTGCAGTGTGAATTTTATTGGCTCACACTCTTCAAAGATGCACTGCAGCACTGTAAGTCTTGTCAGAACTGCCTGAAATTGGGCAGCATTTTCAAGAAAACTTCAATGCCTTTACAGCCCATTTTGGTAGTTGAATTGTTTGATATTTGGGGGATAGATTTTATGGGACCTGTTCCTCCTTCAAATGGTTTTAATTTCATCTTAGTAGCTGTGGATTATGTATCCAAATGGGTTGAAGCCACAGCCACTAAAACCAATGACCACAAAGTTGTCCTTAAATTCTTAAAGATTAACATCTTTTCCAGGTTCGGTTCCCCCAGAGCCATTATCAGTGATGGGGGAAGCCATTTTTGTAATAAGCATTTTGAAGCTCTATTGAAAAAATACTCTGTGACTCACAGAGTAGCTACTCCATATCATCCACAGACCAGTGGACAAGTGGAGATTTCCAACAGAGAAATCAAACATATAGTGGAAAAGACTGTGAGGAAGGACAGAAAGGATTGGTCCTTTAAGCTGAATGATGCATTGTGGGCATATAGGACAGCCTATAAAACCCCAATTGGCATGTCCCCATTCAGATTGGTCTATGGTAAAGCCTGCCATTTACCAGTGGAGTTAGAATATAAGGCCTTTTGGGCTATTAAAACTTTAAACATGGATCTTACTACTGCTGGTAATCACAAGAAACTGTAGCTCTCTGAGTTGGAAGAGTTGAGGATGGATGCATACACCAATACAAGATCTTACAAAGAAAAAGTTATGGCTTTCTATGATAAAAATCTGCTGAGAAAATAGTTCACAGCTGGCTCTAAGGTATGGTTATTCAACTCAAAACTCAAGTTTTTTCCTGAAAAGCTGAGATCCAGATGGGAAGGGCCATATACTGTCATTCAAGCATCTCCATCTGGAGCTGTTGAAATTATGGACCCAAGTGATGGGAGAACCTTGAAAGTAAATGGTCAGAGGCTCAAATCATGCATTGAATCCTGGAGCCTGTGATGACCATCTATCATCAAGAGCCTCCACAAATCTGATGTCACACATCTGTATCATATGTAGATTCCTGAGCAAACCTGAATGTAAGTTATCCTTGAACTACATCAGGGATGCTTCACTGAGCAATATCCTAACCCCTCTTCCAGAGAAAATTTATCCAAGGATGGTGAGATTATGGTACCAAACATTGGTGAAAGTGACTGAGAAGGATGTTGATGCCCCAACTCTGGTAATTTTTGTTGATGATTGTGATTTAACAGTCACTTATGAAGACATTGGAAATGCCTTGGGGATACCATTTCAATATGATCCTGTTGGTCCTTTGGCTGCACCAGAGACAGCTTCTTTTAGAGATATGGCTGCCCATCTAACCCAAGGCATAGTTGGAACTTGGCAGTCAATAATGAGGAGAGACTTAGCACCCTAATTTTTGCTGGTGGATTCCATTTTGAGAAGGTGTTTTTATATCACTGGGCACAATCAGGAGAGAAGGACACCCATTTTGGAGGCCCTCTTTCATTTTTCTAAAGGGCAATTCTTCAATGCCCCTATGCTGATTTTTAAAGCCATGGCTAACATTAGTGCCAAGATGAAGAAGGAACAGAAAATAGCTGGAATACCATTTGGAAGGTTGATCACAGCACTACTAAGGGCCAAATTTGACATTGATGAGCAAGAGCCATTTGAGATTGTAACCCCTCATGCCTTTGGAAAGAGGGCTTGGACTACAAGCCAAACCATGTTGAATAGAATGAGGGAAGAGGCTGAGCCAGCCCAGGAGGCTGCTATACATGAGCCTGAGGTGACCAGCTCTTTAGCTGCACCCATTGCACCTGCAGCTGCCATTGAACCTACTACCATTGCGGAGGTAACCAGCTCTTTAGCTGTACCCATTGTTGAGGAGACCATCATCTTGCCCACCTCACCTATCCCAGCAGTTCCATCACTCATCACCACCATAATCCCAATTACAGATTCTCCCCCACCACCAACCATTCCAGCCATACACCACCAATTTCACCTAATAATTGCCCAGATATATCCATAGATTTTGTTGTACACTCCCCTAGCACTCCTCTCCTCCAAAGCTTCTAAGGTTCACCAGCTCATTCAACTCATACACCTGAAATCACCCATACCCCTGAACCTGAGATATTCACCACTGAGGCCTATTCATCCTTGATGGGATCTATCTTGGAGAATATTGGGCTTGAATTTGTCCCCATACCTGACCCCCCCCCCCCCCAATTCACTCATTTGGCTACCTCTCCCTTTACAGCCATCCCACCTATTGCTCCTCAACCATCTACATCAATCATACCAGTCACTACTCTGCCTACCACACACACACCTGACACAATTTGCCAAATCTTCACCTTTCTCCAATCTATTCAAGCCCAGCTACAGATCAACACAGACAATCAATCTGTGACAAATTCCATTCTTCAAACCTTGGCCTCCACATCCCAACCAACTACCTCAGCCACAGTCCCTTCCACTTCTAACCATGCTACCCAAACAGAACATGAGGTAGTGTTTTTAGATCCACCCATCCTCACTATTTCTGACCATGCCACCCAAACAGAACCTGAGGTAGTGTTTTTAGATCAACCCATCCTCACTGTTTCTGATCAAGATACCCAAACTGAACCTGAGGTAGTGCTTTTAGATTCATCTTCTCCCACCCCCACTGCTGGGATACATATGGTCCCCTACCACTCCATTCCCATTCCACATTTTGCCACTCTTAAAAGGGCAATGGAAGAGAACCCTTACATCTTTCGCAATGTCCTTAAGGGGTTTGTAGATCTTCAAGCTTACATTAAGACTCCTTATGAAGACCAGATTCGAAAACTGGAGCTGTTTATGAAATTTGAGAGAGATAAGATGCAGGACCTGTTGAGCCAAACATTTCAGATGGTTAAGGGTGACCAGCACAAAGTTGCTATGTTACAAGAGAAGCTTGAACAAGAAAAACTGAGGGCAGATAGGCTTGAAAAATATATTGGCCTCACCAAAAAAATCAAGTCTGAGGAGTACACCGAACTTCAAGCCACAATACAAGAGAAAGATAAATCAAGTTCAAATTCCAATATTGACTCAAGTTCAGATTCCAACACTGATTCCAGTTCTGATCCCATTGTACCAACTTATGATACAGATTTTGACCCTAGTTATTAGGTTACCTTGTAAATTTTTTTTTTGTTTTGTTGTTTAATTAATGTTTACTGTTGACTTTTGTTAATTTGCAATTACTGTGCATTTATTTCTTCTCTGTTATTGTGCTTTTTGTTTTTTTTTTTGTTCTTTTCTTTTTGCTTATCCATTTCTGGACCAATGAGGACACTGATCCTCATAGGTTTGGGGGTGTGGCAGAAATTCCAATAGTTTAGTTAACATCAATGCAGCCTATGATCAGCAGAATTATTTGAAATTGAAGTAATTTCACACATGTTTGTTTTTGAAAAATGAGGAAGTTAAAATTTTTTTTAAATTAATTTCTAATGTAATTCTAATACTGTCATAAAGTGAATGTCAGAAAATTTCCAAAACAAAAGTGATGTTTCAGTAAACTTAAAAGGAGAGAAAACAGTAATGATATACCTCAGAAATTTGATAGAAAACCACATCCAGGGAGATTTGGGCCTAACATGAATTTTTTTGGAGGTATGAATTGGCAATTTTTTCTGCTCTAGAGACAGTTTGGTAAAAGAAAAAGAAAAAAAAATTGAAGGCAATGATGTATCAGCAGAAGAAATGTGGCATTCCAGTCAATATTGTTTTGAAAAAAAAAAAAAGGAAAAGGAAAAGTCATTTCATTGGAAGTTTGAAAAAGAAAGAGAAAAAGATGGCCACTTTGGCTCTGAAAATTCAAAGAAGAAGATGAAATTATGCTGAATTGAAGAAGGTGTATCTATCACCTCCATACCTTTACTGACTTCTCAATTTCAAACTCCATTCCACCCCTTTATTCTTGATAAATTTCACCCATAAGCCACATTATAACCCAAGTTAAAGTCCTTACTGATCAAAGATGGACTGAGCTGTCACATGGAGATAAGGATTTGTGTAATCTATGGTGAAAAGAGCAATGAATTCAGAACTAAAATGCAATGCCTATGCTCCTGCTTACAGTCCTATTTGAGGGCTGTAATTGCTCTTGAGCTATGTGAAATAGTACAACCCTCCTACTTGCATGTTGAGCGAAAACCCTGGTGAGAGTTTGGTTTGAAATCAACTTATTTGGGGTAACATCAAAGCAAGATTCTCAAATAGAAGGCAAACTTTTCATTAATTTTTCTTGTAAAAACTTTTTAACACAAACTGAGTGAATGGTAATAGGAATTACAGCAGAATTTTAGTTTTGAACTGATGTTTTCTTGAGGATCCTCTTACAAGCTTGACTGATGCAGGTGTGAATAATCTGATTGAATGAAAGTCTGTTTTAACAGAGCTGCATTGATATTAACTGATTTATTGGAGAAGTTTGTCGGTACCTTCACTGAAAACCCTTAGGAGACTTCACTCCTACACTAGGGATCACCTAGGGGTTTAAAAGGCTTGTTGCATATGCTAAATGCAACTGTGTTCCCTACAAAAGTGGCTTTTCATTCTGTTTTTAATTTTATCTTTGCTCACGGACTAGCAAAGCTTAGGTTTGGGGGTGTGTTGAGAACTGGAAAATACCATTTTCCACCCCTTAATCTGGGCCTTGATAGACCCCTGAGAGAACTAAATAAGTGTTTTAAGTGTTTGTTTTACAGCTGAGAATAATGGCAGGCTTAACTATGGAAGTAGCTTAAAAATATCAAAAAGATGATGACCCATCTTAATTTGGAGGAAGAAGGAGAAGGGACAACCTCATTGGCTGCCAAAATGCCTAAACTAAAGAAGACAGAGGCTTGGTTTCAGCTTGGAAATAAGTTTGGAGCTATTCGAAAAGAAGAATGCACTACAGAATACTATTCGAAAAGATTCCTGATCTATTCGAAAAGAACCTGAACATTGCAAATAGAACTAAAGCTCCAGGCTTGGATTTCGAAGAGCACCTGATCTATTCAAAAGGAACCAAAGTTGCTAATGATCTATTGGAAAAGAAGAAAACTCCTTGCGAACTGCACCAGATCTATGCGAATGGAGCTCTAGAAGCCATATTTTCCTTCAAAAAGGTCTCCAATCTGTGCGAATAGAGCTTCAGAAGTTACAGTATCTTTCGAAAAGGTCTCCAAACTATGCGAAATGGTATTCTAAAGATTCCCAGCATCTGTAAGGGAAATTCAGTAATCTCTACACGTGCCCCAATGCATTTAAAAACCCAGGGGCATTCTGGAAGATTCGGAGCACGAACCAGAGGCATATTCCACCCCATGTGAACACCCAAAGATGAAATTACTTGGCGGAAACTTCTAGAAGCTCAAACAGATTTTTGAATTACATAACAGAATTGATGTCTCTGTCTCGTGATTGGCTGAACTAGATCAAGCAACTCTAATTGGCCAGAACAGATCTGGATCCTTGTGCTCAACGCCTATTAGTTCATACAAATCTAACCAATTCTGATTGGTTGATGCACATCTGAGCTGGACTTGGGGAAAACTATAAATAGACGAACTATTTGCCCAATTTGGGTATGCAGAATTTGAGTTTCATTCCTGCTGCCCCATTTCCAATTCAAATCAAGATAGCTTATCAGAAACCTCTGTAATAGTTTAGCTTTTGTCTGTAACTGACAACTGTGAGATACTTATGTAATTCAAGTGAGAATTGTATTCAAGACTACAAATCTGAGAGCTATTTTAAGTTGTACTCTGTAATTGTAATGGTGGATTTAAAAAGGTTGCTTTCATCAGTACGTTGTCAATCGGATTCATGTTGAGGGTTCTTTGTGATCTCCTCACTCATTAGACTCCTTTAGATTTGCTACTTTTAAGTAATTTCCCTTAATTCACTATCCCTGTGAGAATTTGTGTTTGTAACCTGGTTCTTACAGCATTTGTAGTGGTGCTTATGTTCTGACTCAAGACTTTGGATTGAAAACTATTGGATGATCTGTGCCCATGATAGTGGACAGATCATAGCCATAGGTTTAACTCAATTCTAATCCTTGAATTGGATTATTTTCTCTTACATCTGAGCTGGTAGCCAGATGAAGATTTGATACTTCCTCAACTGTGCTACACTATTTCTCACTCTGCAATCAATTACTAAGCTTAAGTTGCTATTAGTTCTCCATTCCTGTTAATTTTGCATCCAATTCCCCCAACTCGGATCTGGATCGCTTAGTTTTAATTATACTTTTAGATAATTTAGTTAATGTGACAAATTCAACCTCCCATCTTATTTGCTTTGTAGATAGGATTAGAGGCCAAATCTGGTAGCTCAGATCTGGAGGTTTATCATATATTTTAAATCAATTCCCTGTGGACGATCTTTTACTCACCTACATTTAAAACTTGCTATAATTGGCCCTAATCTTGCATGCTAATTAACTTCTCTCTATTCTGATATATCTTTATTCTTTTTAGTTTTCCAATTTCAGTATAATTCATCATTTGCAAATTTGTTTTCAAAATAGAAATAAATCATGCACACTTAGAACAACAACATTGATATGCATTTATGTGCATATAATTGACGGAGGTGGGTGATGGAAAGTATGCCCTGAGATCTAAGGTTTCAATTTGCGGAGTCGGGTTGGGGAAATAATCTGACAAATTCAGGGGTTCAATTACCCCGATGTTACTTTCTCTAATATTCCTTGACAACGGCACCACATACCTCTCCCGATCACTGATGTAACCAGATGGGTCAAATTCAAACTCCTCTTCATTTTCTACCATTCTGACGGTGGGTCGGGGACCTACTCCTCCGGTAGGATGTGGGGGTAGTAGCACCTAGTAAATATTTGCATGCTGAGAAGGTACAGGTGGAATAATTTTTTCGACGTCAATCAAATCTTGGATTGCGTGCTTCAGTGGGAAGCAACGATCGGTCGGGTGATCGGGACCCTAATGGAAATTGCAATGAGTATTGGGGTCAAAATTATATAGAACCGAATTGGGAGGAGGTCGTGATTGGAGACCAGTTATTAAATCCTTTTAAATTAATAATGGCAAAAGTACACTCAGGGATTGCCCCAAGGGCGTAAAGACTCGATCATAACGAGCTCTCCTCTCTAGGGTCATTTGCATTCCCTGCCTATTCTCTGCTCTTTGTATTGGCCCTGTCCTGATGGGAGCTGGTTGCGCTGGTTGGAATTAGAATGGGGCTACATTGTTATTGTTGGGTCGGGTGTTTGTAACATTTTACACCTCTGCCCCTATCCTCCTATCGTTCTTCTGCTCAATAAACCTCCTAACCCTGCTAAGTCCCCTTGAAGCATTCTTACTCAACTGCCCTTCCCTGATGGCATCCTCACAGCGATTGGCGTTCCTTACCAAATCAGCAAAACTGGATTGCTGTTGGTATATAAGAAAATTGAAAATCACTGGTAGAGTGTTCTTTGAAATCATCTCTATCTGCTCATCGTCTGGTATTCTATTTCTGACTTGAGCGGCCGGTGCTCTCCAATGCCCCAAATAGTTGTCGAAGGTCTTGTTGATATTCTATTTCAAACGGGAATAATCAGACTTGCGCGGTTCAATATTAGTATTGTAGACATATTGTTCCTGGAACAAATGCATCAAATCCTTCCATGTCTTCATCATGGATGGTTCAAGAGATGTGAACCACCTCATTGTCGGTCCGATCAAACATTTTTGAAAGACTTTTATTAGCAGTATCACGTCCCCCCCATATTGGCACATGTCCCTACAATAGGACTTGAGGTGTGCAATCGGGTTGCCAGTGCCATTGTACTTGTCGAATACTGGCATTTTAAATTTGGGTGGCAAGGGGACCTCAACAAACAAACACAAATTCGTAAAATCTGTGGCATGAATTTCAGCACCACCCATCTTTAACAATTATTTCTAGATCTTGTCTAGTTGCTCCCTTAAATGTTCCGATTCTTTGGACATGGGGGCCATTTTTTCAACAGTCGGCCGGGACTCACTCTGTGCTATCAGGGGTGGGGTTGCTACCAGTGGATGATTAATAGTGGTCACTGTTCTCACATAGGCACCACTATTTCTAATCTCATCCTCCTCATACTGCTGATCTATATAGGGTGCAGTGAGGGCAGTGTTCTCATACTGTTGTTGCATGGACTGGATGGGATTGGATTGGATGTGGGTTGGGTGAGCCCCTTCAATGTAAGGGAGGTGTTGTGGGGTGATGGGATGAGTAGTAGTTTTGTTTATGGGTGGGGCTTGATGGGGCCATTGGATATGGGGGAAGGTTTGGATATGGTCTTGGGGTATTGGGCCCTGGGAAAATTGGGTCTGAGGTACGGCATGGGTTTGACCCGGTTGTGAAGGTTGGGGGTGAGTGAAGTTTTGGGGGTATTGTGGTGGGTAAGAGGTTTGGGCTTGGGCCATGGGCACGAGGTAGGTTTGGGCCACAAGGCCTTGATCAGGTTGGGTTCGGGTAAAGGGCATGAGATTTGGGGGATCTTGGCCTATTAGGATTTGATGGGTATGGCCCATTGGGCATTGGAGGGCTTGGGCCATGGGCCATTGGTGGTATGGTTGTGGGCTCTTGGGGTATGTGGGCCTGGCCCACTGGGTTTTGAGGGGTATGGGCCATGGGCCCTTTGAGGGTTTGGGCTTGGGCCATGTGCCCTTGGGTATGGGTTTGGGCGATGGGCCTTTGGGGTATATGAATCTGGCCCACTGGATTTTGAGGGCTATGGGCCATGAGCCATTGGTGGGTTTGGGCCATGGGCCCTTGATGGTTTTGGGCCATGGACCCTTGGGGTATGTAGGTCTGGCCCATTGGGTTTTGAGGGGTATGGGCCATGGGCCCTTGATGGGTTTGGGCCATGGGCCCTTGGATATGGGTGATGGGGTGTTGGGCCATTGGGGCTTGGAGATCATGGGTGGTGGGGTTTTGGGGCAATGGGCCTTGGTGAATGGTAGGGTTTTCGGCCATTGGGCCTCGGAGATTATGGGTGGTGGGGTTTTGGGGCAATGAGCCTTGGAGATCATGGGTGGTGGGGTTTTGGGCCAATGGGCCTTGGTGAATGGTGTGATTATGGGCCAATGGGCCTTGGGGCATGTGGGAGATGGGGGTTTGGATGGTGTGAATTATGGGGGGTTGATGGGGATCATGGGAGAGTGAAGCATGGAGATTGGCTAGGGTATGGGATGGGTTCATGAATGTGGGGTGTGGAGGAGGGGAGGTGTTTTGAGAAGTGTTCCATATGGAGTAGGCTTGGAATATCTCCTCCATCATGGTCATGGAAGGAGGATTGGATGTGGGTGGTGGAGATGGGATGGAGGGGAAATTGGGCATGGCCCTGCTATGATCAGGCATGGCCATGGTAAGAGGTAGGGTATGGGGTGGATTGGAGAGTTGAGGTGGGGAAATGGATGTGGAAGGATTAGGGATGTTAAGGTTGGATGCGTGAAAAAAAGTGGGCATGGCCCCGATAAAAATGGGCATGACCTGGGTAGATGGGGGGATTTGTGGGGGGTTAGATAGGGAGGAAGTGGTGTATGTGAATGCGGATGGATCGGGCCTATAGGGGGGAAGAAGGGAAATGGGTCATGGATGTGGATTGGGAGAATGGGTTTGTGTTTAGCATGGGTATGGTTTGGGCAAAAGATGGAGAATGGGGGGTTAGACTTTGGATATTTTGGGAGGTATCGGTTGGAAAAATGGGGGCGCCAAACGGACCGAAAATGGTAAAGGGGGGTTGGGTGAGGGGGATAGTGGAAAAAACTTCTCCCGAATGGGAGTGGGTTGGAGAATGTGGCGGGGATGAATCGGGATCGGCGTAAGCTGAGTCCACTACCCACGATATTCTTTGGGAACGGGTTGGGTAAGGGTGCCTTGGATAAGGCCCAAAAATCCTCCTCCTTCTTCCCCTACGGGGCGGCGGAGGGAAAGATGATGCCGTTGTGTCGGCACCACAAACTATATCTTTTTTGGGTTTTAATTTATATATATTTTTTGAATATTTTGAAAATATTTTGAAAAACAAAAGTTTCGAGGCCTTAGAATTCCCTTCTCGGGTGGCCCTCGTAACTTAATTCAAGACTCGCAGCGACGATTTTGACGCACTTCGAAAGAATCAAAGAACCTTCGATCTATTGAAGGCACGAAAGTCGAGGTAAACAACCCGATCCCCCAGAATGAGCTAAAAAGAAGTTGCCCTCTTTTGACCAGCGGGGGCGTATTGGGTATCAGAGATGGCAGGGCCTAAACAAGGCACTAAGCACACTGATCGGAGGATTTGGGAGGTAGAGAAGGCCACAATTTCAGGCTGGTGTGGTGTTAAACAGACTTAGCGCAACTAATAGATGAGCCCAATTTGCAGGACACCTTTTTTACATTGACGCAACTAATAGTTGCGCCAAGGTAAAACTTTGGATTTTAAAGCTGGCGCAACTATTAGTTGCGCAACTAATACTTGCGCAAGACAAAAAATGGTGTTCTAGAATGTATAACAGCAGAGACAGCAACCCAAAATGAGTCTCTTTTTTTGGTTTTTGTGGAAGCTAGGCTTCCGGGAACTAAGCTATTTTTTGGTGATCGATTCTCTCCTCACCACACCTAAAGGGTTTGAGTTCGGTATAACTCACTAGCGCGCTCCCCAAGAGTTTTAAGCTTTGGAATGGGTACCCACCCAATATACCTCCGGCGCAAGCGCCTTCTCCAATACTAGGTGGGCTGAGACTTTTCTGGATCATCACCACTAGGGGCTGCCGCCATACTAAGACTCGGGTGTTTGTGTGCTTGCCTAATCCCCACCCTTTTAAAATCTACCCCGTAAAAATAAATTAATTAAGCTCCCTAACTTGGGTCAATTTTAAGTTTTTTCAAAGCTTTTCTCTTTTTTTTAGAAGTTTTCTTTAGTTCAAAGACCGGGGGTGGTGACCTCGTGCCGCCACTACTGGCCGGTGTCCACTGTTGGAATATGCTTGCACAAGTAAGCCTGTCAATCAACTAAGGCACTTTACTTGACGGGAAAGTAAGGAAATTAAAAGACAATGCTCAAGTAGGCCCGCTGATCGGCTAAAGTACTTAATATAACAGAAAAGTGAAGAAATTTAAAGGACAATGTGCATGTAGGCCTGCCAATTGGCTAAGGCTCGTAAATGATGGAAAAGTAGGGGTGAGAAAAATAAAAAAACAGTGAAAAAAAAGCAAAAATGGTTAGTGAAAAATAAAAAATAAAGAGCTAAATTTTAAGGATAAGCTCTACAAGCTATCCCCAGCAGAGTCTCCATCTGTGCAACCATGGGATTTTTTACGATCCCGTCGCAGCGATGCGCTCGCTTGCAAAAAATATAGAGTCATCACCCGGAGCTTTTGGTGTCCTGGGAAACCTAGTTCATTTTTATGAGCATCGAAGTACTAAAAATATGACTCGAATCCGGTCCACACCAAAGGCGCTTGGGTAGGGGCTTCGATTATCGATCGGGAAGGTGTTAGGCACTCGATCAACTCGCTTAACGGAGTCTCTACTAATGGCCAACACAAAAATAAAGTAAAAGAAAAGAAAATGGCTTCATCTTGCCCAAATGGGCCCTAAATCCTATTTGTGGCCCTCCGTTTCTACCAAAAATTCGACGGTGTAACGGCACAAATGGAAGGAGGGGAAGAGCTAAAAGAGATAGGAGAAGAAAGGGGAGAGCCAGAGCCCTCGGGCCCTTGTTGGACCGTAGGGGATCCTTGAGTGGCTTGTTTTGATGAGCTCTTAAAGGCTTTGTATTGTATGGAATAGGGTTCTAACTCCTAAAACTTGAAGCTAAGAGGTAGAGAAGAGAGGCTAGGGGATCACACACACCTAGGCTAAGGGTTTTGGATGTTAGAACAAACTTGAAATGAGGTTGGGAGATTCTAGAATTTAGGTGAAAATGGTGTACAAAAGGGAGGAAGAACTTCTCACTTTAAGCTCTTTCTCTCTTAAGAAAATTTCTCAACCCTTAAACCAAGGGGAGCGGAGTTCTACTTATAGGAAAAGGATGGATTAGGAGAGCACTTAAGAACTAAATGGGTTTAGCAATTAGGTAATCTCACATCTAAGGATTCCTAGGGTTTTTGAAGCCTTGAGATGTGTGAGAAAGTCCTCCAATGGTGGATGATGGGGTGAGGCCTTAAGCCACTTGAAGGGTTGCAAATTGGTAGGGAATGGGTGCAACAAAACTAGCAAAACATACCCCAAAGGTCAAGGTGGTCAACAAGTCAAACTCCAATCACAATTTTTGAGAAAAAATTCAGAGGTTAGTGTTTATATGCCTGGCACAACTAATAGTTGCACCAGGCAACTGTACAGTAAAATAGTTTTAAATAGTGCCTGGAAGTTGGTTCGCGAGGGTGGGCCCCACCTTTAACCTTGGCGCAACTAATAGTTGCGCTAGGCTTAAAACCATGGAGAATTGGCCTAGCGCAACTAATAGTTGTAGCAGGCAAAATTATAACTGGCGTAACTATTAGTTGTGCCAAATCCGTAGGGGGCCCACACGAATTTACACTTCTGCCTTCTGGGTTTGGTCTACCATATCCTTTGATGTATACCTCTGATTGGGGTGATTCTTAGACCGTTGGAAAGCTGATGACCTCTAATTTTCAATGGTATGAGATTCGATCACAGTAGAGGGTCATAGCTAGTTTTGGTGCACCCCTCCTTAACCATTTGCCTGATAAGGTTAGGTTTAGGTTTAGAATGGGTTCTAAGGGTCGAGATTGATTTCTAAAGGTTCAGGTCAGGTTCCTAAGGGACCTAGGGTGATTCCTAAGGGCTTGAAAAGGTTCCTAAGGGTTTTTGGGGGCTTCCTAAAGGTTCCCTAAACGTCATCAAAAGCTCAGAATTGCACCTCTCTCGAAAGGTGTTTCGATCGGGCCTTGGGCCAAATTTTGGTGTCTACACCAATTGACAGATCCAGAGCTTATGGCTATCAAGTAGGGTATAGACAGTGGGAATTAGCCAGAGTTTTCTATTAAGAACGACAGGTCCTTATTGTTCAAAGGTTGATTATGTGTGTCGACGGATATTGAATTACGGCATGAGATATTGAAAGAAGCCCATAGGTCTGTATATGCGATACATCCGGGTAGCACCAAGATGTACCACAACTTGAAGAATTTTTTGTGGAAGGGAATGAAAAGAGATGTCGCTGAACATGTAGAGAGATGCTTGGTCTGTCAGCAGGTCAAGATTGCCCATAGACACCCTGCTGCTCTATTGCAGCCCCTACCAGTTCCCAAGTGGAAATGGGAGAACATTTCGAAGGACTTCATACTTGATTTGCCGAGAACTCAGAAGGGGCATAACACTATTTGGGTGATTATTGACCGACTAACCAAGTTAGCACACTTCCTTCCCTGCAGCACACGTTACACTGCAAGCAAATTGACTGAATTATATCTGAATGAGATAGTGAGGCTGTATGGCATACCTTTGACCATCATATCAGATCATGACCTAATTGGTTACTATGTGTATCTAATTAAGTCTTAACCTATTGCAAGTATACAATAGAAATTGTAGAGCTAGTATAGGATCGTTCCCACGATGATAGTTTTTAATTAGTTTTTTTTTATAAAGAAAACTTCTATCTATCTTTATAGTTCTAAACTACTTGAGAAATATGAATAAAAGAATTGTTTCTTAAAATAAATTGCAGAAAGTAAATCCTAAATCCTCCTTCTTTAGATTGTAGTTGTCAATCATAATCTTCAGCTATCGGATGTTTACAAATCTAAAATACCGTTACACCATATATCAAGTTTCCTAGCATTGTTCGTCAATCAAACCCCGAATTCTATCAATACAAATTTAATCTAATCTTTAATCTACTAGAAATTTGGGCGTCAATCAAACTCTAAAAAATCCAAGATGGAAAAATAAAACCGTTACACTAATCTGCAAACCTTAACCTGAGTTGGCAATTCAAATAATAATTTGGAGATGTTCACAAAGCAGGAAATTGTAATAAAAATAAATCTAAACTAGAAAGCAAAAGTAGAACCATCCAAAGGGTTGATCTTTCAACTTCCTTAGCCTTAGTTGTCAACCAAGACCTTGGAGAACTGTAGATGATGTTACTTGATAAACCTAAACTACATTGATCGGAAGAACACCTTATTTTCAGCAACCGAAATCTTTAAGAGTCCTTCTTCAATCCTCTCAGATCCATAATTCACCACTCTTCTAATTCAAGAATACTTCTAAATTGGCTCAAGGCGGTGTGAATCTTCTCACATGATCAGCAACATCAGACAACTTCTATTTCTTTAAAATCATAATCACGATTTTTCTTTCTTCATAGGTTTTCCTTAAGGACGATTCTTCTTCACTATGATTAATCGTTCTTCTCTTTGTATCACCTTTTACTTTTGAACTTCTTCTGGAAAATCGTAAAGTACGATTTCTCATTCCCTTCTCTGCACTCAATCACAAAACATTATTTCTTAATTTCAAACAAGCGATGAATCATCTTTTCTCATTCAATCATCTTTTTATTACTTTATAAGTTCTTTTTTATGAAGATTAGCACTTTGGATCGTTTTTACTATTTTTCCTTAATATCTGTATATCTTTAACTTGTTAGTAGCAAACTAAAGTCTACCAACAGTAAGTTAAGGGTGATAAATTGGTAAATTATATGACTGATCACACCCCCAAACTTGAGTTTTGCTAGTCCCTAGCAAAAAAGGAAGGAAATATTATTGTAAAATTAAATGTCACATCCGTAGCAAGCATGATTGCATTTAGCAGATGCAACAAACCTTTAAACCCCTTGGTGATCCTTAGTGGAGGAGTTGTAGTCTTCTGAAGGTTTTCAGTGAAGTTACCTACAAACATCAAAATATTTTTGGGTTTTTCAATTTTTTTTTTCAAAACAAAATAAAAGGTAAAAAAAATATTCTAAACTAATTTTATACACTACTAAGTTACCTTAATTGTCACGTAATTGTTATGGTTTTTAGAATTTACAAATCTTTCATATTTATTTTCCATCATAGCAGTTATCCTTTCTCAGAACCTAGCAATTTCACCTCTGTAAAGCGTGGAGTGTGTGTATACCACTGAACAGTTTATTCTTCATAAGTTTTTCTAAACTAAAGATTTAGAAAATATTTTCATCCAAATTCTCACTATTGGCATACTCTTAAAAAGATGTTAAAATTTTATGGGTTCTCTTATTATGATATATCTCGAATTATTCAAAGGATAAAAAAATTGAATCTCATGGAAAGATAATCAATTCTATTCATATAATTCCCTGTATAATTTATAGTATCTATTATTCTTATCTCTACTAGACTTATACTTTTACAAATCGTAAATAAAAAAGGTCTTTCCTTCAGTTTTTAATGGGGTTTTGGGTTAAAAGATTTCAAAGAAAGGTAGAAAGGAATTAAAAGTATATCTGAGAATTTAGTTCTTCTTTTCTCCTATCTTTTTCTTCTTTTTTTTTTTTCTTCAGTTTGTTTCCAAAAAGTTGGATTACTCTTTCCCATATTTTTTTTCTTGTTCTTGTAAATCCCATTTCAGTTTGGAAGCTTTTTGCTTCTCTTTTTAGTAGAATCGTATTTTACGATTTTGTCTTCTTTTCCCATATTTTTTTTTCTATTCAGTTGTACCCTTTTTACTGCGTATCCCTCACCTATCATCATTTACTCTGTTCACTCCCTCTTTTTCCTTTCTTTCTTTCTGTATTCTAAATTCTAAAAAATTGTGAGGGTTAAAGATTGAAAGTTTTGGGTAGTATATATGGTTAAGGGTGTATAAGATATTGGTACAAAGAATTCCGATTTAGGCTTCTAATATAAGTTCAAAAGATAAAATATTTTAGGGATTTTGGCTTTTTAGCTATGACCAAAAGATGGACTCTCATCATTGTCACAATTTACTAGCATAAATGTCTTATTATTTTGATACTTCTAATAGATAGTTCTAGAAAAAAAATAGATCAGCATAATCATAAAATATTATGATTCAAAGTTCAGCAATATGAGATTTCTTTTTTTCATAATAGTAGAGAAGTTCAAAGGACTTTTTGAATTGATTAGATAGCAATCTCTCTTTTAATAGAAAAGGAATTATGGCTCGCAGAAACTCATTGGTTATATAATTTTAAAACTACAGTCTAAATATTGCGGGTCAGATCAACCTATGGTTTCAAACATTCAAGTTGATACAGTGTTCTTTGAAGAGCTAAACTTGAACTGTAATTGTTCTATTTCCTAATTTTTGAACTTTTATTACGATGGATCGTGAATTTTTCAAGATTCATAAATTTTTCAATCATAATTTCCTATAGGATGATTTAACTAACCAAAAATAATAATTTTCTAAACTAAGAACTATTAAAAACAGAAATAGAAAATTTTTTTTCTATAAAAATAATAAAAAATTAAACTAACTAATCAAAGTAAAATAAACTAATATACAAGAAGATGTGTATCCCCCCTAAACTTAAATCAGACAATGTCCTCATTGTGTAAAAACAGGGGACACAGTAAAAGATTTAAAATTTTCATACCTATGAGACTTTGTGATGTACAATTTAACTTCACTCACCCAGTGATGAAGGGTATGGTACAAGTGCTAATATACATGGAACTGGCTCTGGCAAGACTAAAGGGTTGTTTATCTGATCCTCCTCAAAGTCTGACATTACTTCTGTTGAGCAATCAGATTCTTTTACTGGTTCATATTCCAATTGTGGTCTTGATTGTATCACCTCCAAACTGATTTTCTCCGCTATCAGTGCCTCTTATTTATCCTTCAGAGCGCTCAGCTGTTCTTCAACTTTTTCTTTTCTTTTCAGATCCTCATGCAATTATTTAATCACAGTAGATTTCAATTGTATCTCTTCTCTCAGCTTGTCGGCTTTAGTGTGTAGTCTTGTTACCGTGGTCCGGAAAATGCCTGTGATTGATTCAATTTTATCTTTTTGTTCTACACAGTTTTGGACTAGGGAATTCTTATCATCTTGAAGCCTCCGTATTTTTCCGCCAGCTATTGTAAGCAAGTTGTTCTTTTCGTCTAGCTTAACTTTTAGTGACCTCTCAGACTCCTTGTGAGCTTTTTCTTTTGCATTCTCCCTTGCTTCTAGTTCTTCAAATAATTCTCTGAATTGTTTAATCAAAATAGCAAATTTATCCTCATATTCCTTCTTCTGGCTCTCCCATACCTGTTGTTCATGTAGTAGTATTATGTTTTCTTCTCTCAGCTACACAATTTGAGATTGAAGTGTTCCAGTGCCTTCATGGACTTTCTTAGTTGTTTCTGTTGTCCACTGTGCATGGTGCACTTTCACCGCTTTTCACCATATATTTTCTACTAACTCTTTGCATTTTTATGCAGTGGGCATGGATTCAAGGAGTCTGCTTTTTAGTCTAGTGAATTCTTCCATCATTCTTTTTACCGCTCCTGGTAATGGCATTAAATTTTGTGCATTTGTAAGTTGCCATTGCTCAACTTCTCTCTGTCTCCTCTCCAGGTCATGATGTGCTTCGAAGGATGTTGGAGCTGATGTAGTGGTGTTTGGAGGAGATGTTTCTTGGGTCATTGACTCTATAATACCCGCCCTCAGATTCTCAAAACTTGGTCCTGCTTCTGGAACTTGAAATGTTGGAGTCTGCTCTATAGTAGTTGAAACTGTGGGTCGAGCAACAGACTCTATATGTGCAGGAACATGGCTAGAAGTAGCCTTTTTAGCAATTTGTTCCTTTCTTTGTGGAAGGATTTCTTCTGCTATAGTGATAACTGGGCTCACCATTTTTGTTGCAGGAGCAATTGGTAGTGTGTCTATCTCAGTGGAAGGGGGCAAAACTGACCTGTTGGGGAATCCAAAGCTGAATCATAAAGACTAGCTTGATCATCAGCTGGTATTGGTGTATTTCTTTCTTCCAACTCAACTTCCCTCTCCTGTTTCAGGGATCCTCTCCTGTATCAGGGATCCAGGCTCCAGTCTTCCTTGGGGTGGAGTAGAAGTACTTACCCTTTGTTCTATTATGGTTCCTTCTGGAACTATATTTTCTGACAGTAGCCCTACGGTCTGCTCTTCTTCTCCTTCGAGGACTTGGGTGGTTTTAGGTATAGAAGGGACATTCTCTGTTTGTGCTGAAATAGGGATTTTCTTATTGTTCACGACACTTAGAGTTCTCCTATAAACTTTAGCTGTGAGGCTCTCTTCGATTCTGGGCAAGGCATTCTCTTTGGGATCAATGTCATATCCCACATTTATCAGTAAATTTATGATCAGACCACCAAAGGGCAGACATAATTTATGCATTTGATACTTCTTCAGATTCAATTTCTCCCTCATGGTATCAATTATTTCTAACAGGTAGGCTAGGACATCAAACCACATTCGATTAGCAATTAAGTACAAAGCACTCACGAAGAGTGCTCTTCGTTGTGTTCCATGCCCTATTGAGTGGATGGTCTTGTGGATCAAGACATCCATGAAGTGTAATTACAGATTCCGTGTTCTAAATTCTTTCGCAAGAAGAATGATCTATCCTTTGGGGGTTTGCCTAGCAACTCCATAGCCATTTGAATAAAATCCGGGAGGGTCTCGGGTGGTTCTCTAAGTATGTTCACTTCCAGAGTGTCAAAGGACACTTCAAATCTTTGCAAGGGTGCATTCATCACCCCAGCAACCATTGCTTTTGTTATTAGAATTGGGAATCCGTCAATAGTTGTGGGCAAAATTGGTGTTAGACCCTTGATGCTATTAATCATGTTTTTGTAAAACTGTCTTACCAATCTTGGGTAGACTTGTGTAACTCCATGCTCTAAAAAGTAGTGAAGCCCTGCATCACTAAAATATTTGATAGCTTCTCCACTAATTATAAAGTCCTCCTAAAAAGCAACTTCCACCACAACCTTAGCTCACACCAGATGGTGTTTAGTTGAAGCTAAGATCTGATCCAATGTCTTTTCAGAGGACATCAGCTTTTTGCCCTTATCTTTTTTTGTACCCATTATAGGGGCAAATATCGATTCAATTCCTAATCCTTCTTCGGATGTTTCTCTAATCATCACCCCTGAGGACTTAGCTTTCTTTTTGGGTTGGTCTGCTTCTTTTGATTTGGCTTTAATGGCAGCCAACCGTGCTATATGCCTAGTAAGAGGAGAGTTATCTGAACTATTACCTTTGTCTTCCTCCTCTTCCCTCACTCGCTTTTCCAGTAAGTTTGCAATGATAAAACTCCTTTCCCTGCAAGAATTTATGAAAATACATTTAATTAATCATTAATAGAAATTTCTTTCAGAAACCCTTCCATTCAATAGTTAAAGTCGTCACATGGCCTTTTGATAATCCCTAAAACCCTAGTTTCTGAATTGGGGAATAGAATGCACGTAGGGCTTCCAAAAAAATCAGAATATACAAGGGATGTAGGAGAAAGTAAAATGGTTGGGTTGAGTTGTAAAATGGTTGAATTTAGCTTTTTGAAAAAGCGAGGGAAAACGGAAGAAAAAATGGAGAGTTCGAAAATGGGCCCTACGTATCCTCTCTCGAATATGTAGGCCCTAACTCAGTGATGACCTACTGAACCAGTCATTGCGCATATTTTAATCTAGAATCGTCAGTCGATTCTGAGCTTTCAACAAGTTGCAATACGAACTATCGTATCAACTAAATTGCAATCACTGCGTTGCAATTGATATGCCTTTACAAATTACGATCGATCGTAAGTCCATACGATTGTTCGTGATAATAAACAATTAAGATTATATTACAATCATTCATGATTTTTTGTGATTTGAATCGTAATATAATACCTAAACCTAAAAGAAAAGAAACAATTTTACATAATTTACAATGGGTGCTATCGATGAGTCTATAGCTCGACGATTCCTTGAGGATTTTAGTTTGGATTATGGGGAGCATATGTCTCCTCCAAAAATACTTGGCCTCTAGGGTTGTTGACTGGCTGCGTCAGCAACTGACCACTTTCTCTTTTTGCCGCTCACAAAGTTAGTTGGCCTATCTGGCTCTCTAGATTCATGATGGACTGGGTGTGTGAATGGAGCACTTGAGAGAATTGAGCAAGCTTATGTAACTCCTTTGAATGCTGATGCGACTATTGTTGTCCCAGAGGATCTGGACAACTGTGGCATTAGGTGCATTGTTCGGTGGTCCAAACTGGGGCTGTGTGGTAGGCAGTTGAGGTCTGTGGTGAAAAACTTGGGTCTGGGGAAATCGAGGTTGCGCAACCATTAGTGCTAATTGTGTTCCTACTGTGGAACCATAGTTGAATCCAGTGTGCTTCCTCCACGAAGGATTATGTGCTCCCTTAATCTCCCTCTAAAAATCCATTACTTGCTCATTTTCCACCTCCTCTTGATACGATGGTACATTTGAGTTTTCAGTATACGTTTGAGTTTGGCAATTAGAACAGTTCGCCAATGGTCTCTTCGGAGTGCTAAGTTTGGCAGCCATTAATGTTGTTATTTTTTGTTCGAGAGCCAAAACTTTTGCACTCATGCTCTCCTTCTATATTTTATCTTTACTGATATCGTAAAGTCCATCCCTCACAAGCAAGGCGTGGCGAGTGACATTTGGGTAAGATCGAAGCAAGGACTGCTTTTGTTTTCAATTATCGGCCAGTTTCTCAAATAAGTTTCAGGACTGATGGCCATTCTGAGCCATGAAGGCCCCTCCACTTACTGTGTCTACTGTTGACTGGTTAGTCTCAGTCAACCCGTGTTAGAAACTTTATACTATCGACCAATTTGGCACATCGTGGTGAGGACATTTCCACAACAGGTCTTTCATCCGTTCCCAACTCTCATGAAATAATTCCCCAAGCAATTGCCTAAAGTCTTGAATTGCTTAGCAAATTTGGTTGGTCTTATCAATTGAGAAGTACTCGTTCAAGAACTTGGACAGCAGTCCATCCCAGGTGATAATACTTCTGACGGGTAATGAAATTAACCACACCTTCGCCCTATCCTTAAGAGAGAAAGGGAACAGTCATAATTTGACGACCTCATTGTTGGTTGTTGATAGTTGCAAAATTGTGTAAAGTTCTATGAAGTCCATCAGATGTTGGTAGGGATCCTCTCGGTCAAGTCCATGAAAGGTGGGTAAAGATTGAAGCGTATTGAGCTTGATTTCATAATTTTGACCTACTGCTACCATTGGTATAACTATACATGAGGGCTCAGTCAAAACAATTGAGCTGAAATGTGCTTGAATTGAACAGTCGTCATCCATGGTTAAGGAGTCTCTCACATAAGTTCAGCTTGATGCTAATGTATGCAAGAGAGTCCTTTTGATTTCTAGATCACACTCGAGGAATTCTAAGCATAGAGATCGAGTGTGATGCATACACTAATTTTTTTTTTTTTTAACTTTATTTGATTTTTATTCTAGAAAGAAGGGAGAGAAACAAATCTGGGCCTCTAGCTTCGCTGATCAGGGGAAGTTGAAACCTTGATTCGCTACTCCGAATAAACCTGCAAAAGCTTAAGAAGCCATCAAGAAAATAAAAAGATAAATAAATATCAAAAGAGAGATAAATATTTGTTTTCTAACAAAAAACTAATAATAAAAATAACTCTCCCCGGAAGTGGCGCCAAAAACTTGATCGGCTTACTATGTGTATCTAATTAAGTCTTAACTTATTACAAGCGCACAATAGAAATTGTAGAGCTAGTATAGGATCGTTCCCACGATGATAGTTTTTTAATTAGTTTTAATTATAAAGAAAATTTATATCTATCTTCAAGGTTCTAAACTACTTGAGAAATATGAATAAAAGAATGGTTTCTTAAACTAAATTCCAGAAAGTAAATCCTAAATCCTCCTTTAGATTGTGGTTGTCAATCACAATCTTCAGCTATCGGATATTTACAAATCTAAAATACCGTTACATCATATATCAAGTTTCCTAGCATTGGTTGTCAATCAAAACCAGAATTCTATCAATACAAATTTAATCTAATATTTAATCTACTAGAAATTTGGGTGTCAATCAAACTTCAGAAAATCAAAGACCAAAAAATAAAACCATTACACTAATCGGCAAACCTTAACCTGAGTCGTCAATTCAAATCAAAATTTGGAGATGTTTACAAAGCAGGAAATTGCAATAAAAATAAATCTAAACTAGAAAGCAAAAGTAGAACCATCCAAAGGGTTGATCTTTCAGCTTCCTTAGCCTTAGTTGTCAGGCAAGACCTTAGAGAACTGTGGATGATGTTACTTGATAAACCTAAACTACATTGATCGGAAGAACACATAGACCTCAGTTGTCAATTGATGATGAGCAATTCTTCAATAAAATTATTCCTTTGCCGAGCCTCTTATTTATAGATCATAAGGTCGGTTTACAAAGATCTAATCCTAACAAAAGAAACTACTAAATATAAAATTATCCTAATATAACTCTAATTTCTAATCCTATCTTCCTTGCTTTTATATTCTTGACGTGCTTCTGGATTGTTCTCCTTATTTCAGCAACTGAAATCTTTAAGAGCCCTTCTTCATCAATCCTCCCTGATCCGTGATTCACTACACTTCTAATTCAAGAATTCTTCTAATTTGGCTCAGTGGTGTGAATCTTCTCACGTGATCAGTAACATCAGAAAGCTTCTATTTCTGTAAAATCGTAATCATGATTTTTCTTTCTTCATAGCTTTTCCTTAAGGACGATTCTTCTTCACTTTGATTAATCATTCTTCTCTTTGTATCGCCTTTTACTTTTGAACTTCTTCTGGAAAATTGTAAAGTACGATTTCTCCTTTTCTTCTCTGTACTCAATTGTAAAACACGATTTCTTGATTTTAAACAAGCGATGAATCATCTTTTCTCATTCAATGATATTTTTTTTGCTTTATAAGTTCTTTTTTATGAAGATTAACACTTTGGATCTCTTTTACTATTTTTTCTTAATATTTGCACATCTCTAACTTCTTAGTAGCAAACTAAAGTCTAGCAATACTAAGTTAAGGATGATAAACTGGTAAATTATGTGACTAATCAGGACCCCCTTTATACCTCTCAGTTTTGGCAGAGAATTCAAGAAGGGATGGGTTGCAGATTGGAATTTAGCTCAGCTTTTTACTCACAGACCGATGGACAAACCGAAAGGGTGAATTAGGTGATAGAAAATATGCTCAGGGCCTGTATGTTAGACTTTCAAGGATCATGGGACAAGCACTTGCCCTTGATCAAGTTCATATATAATAATAGTTATCAAACAAGCATCGGGATAGCCCCTTTTGAAGCACTCTATGGTCGTCGTTGCAAATCTCCACTTAATTGGGAAGAGGTTGGAGAGTGTATTTTATTGGGCCCAGAACTCATCGAAAGCACCAATGTGACGATTCAATTTATAAGTTGCTCAAAACCATCAGAAGAGTTATTCCGATCTTAAGAGATCAAACATAGAATTTCAGGTGATCTTTGTGCACAGGACTGATTTATATTTCAACCTAATCGGTATGAGACTAATACTCATGTTCTTTTCAGGTAGGAGATCACATCTTTATAAAAATTTCACTGACCAAGTGCGTGGTGCGATTTGGCAAGCGAGGAAAGCTCAGCCCATGATATATTGGTCCTTTTGAAGTATTAGGTCGCGTTGGCGAGGTAGCCTATCGCGTCGCTGTACCACCACTTCCCCGCATGGCAATGTCCTAACACTCTCAGAGTTTAAACACCAAATGGACGTCTTATAGCAGCTCCATCAGTAGACCTATGCCCAGCTATCTACCCTAAGCCAGGACAACCATATGCTCCATCAGCGGCTTGACTTCCATGATGAGATTTTGATGTGCCTCATTGAGAAGGCCTACCCAACAGCACATACGCCCTTTGTGGTTCATGCGAGGTTGTGCATGTCAGAGTATACCTCGAAGTTTAGCCAAGGAGCATTTACTTTTGGTGATGGCCCATCTACTTCAGGAGTGAGGCGTAGCCAGTAGCAGGCCACAGAGCAGTCAGGTGAGCCTATGATTCATTAGTAGACTCAGTTGTCTTAACTGCTAGTCTATTGTGCGTAGTAATCCTCAAATAGAAATATGACGTGTAAATGACTAGATAGTACAAGGTAGCAATAGTATACTTTTGCAAAATCAAGTTACTATGTCTATAAATTTTGTTTTGATACAGTAACCGGTAGATTATTGTGTGGATTTTTAGCTCAGCTGTATATTTTCTGTGCATATAGGAGATATTGAACTAGATACATTACACTTAGTTAGATTGTCCATAATGTTATGTTGTGATGGTGAATAGCATCGATAATGTATAAACTGCAAATTGTTAAATTTCGAAGTTGTATGTTGGTGAAATTTTGCTCATCAATGAATGTGAATGAATGGAATATGTAGTCATGTTAGCATACAAACTTTTCAGTTCTAAATTTTGCTTCCCATTGACATGTCTTGATCCATGAACAAGTCAATCATGTTCACAATAGAATAGTTGTCTGTTGTATACATTGCACATTTTCGAGTTCATAGTATAATAAACAATGTAAGTTCTTTTTAGAACCTTCAATACTTTGTTATGAAAATTTTCACATTTGAATGCTTAACAGCATGATGTAGAACCCTAGTAAACATACGACCATCAACGTATCTTCCATCCCCGACTACTCTCTTCAATTTTTGAGGATGAAAATTCTCGTAAGGGGGGGAGGATGTGATACCCTGCTAAGTCATGCACATGTAACTAGGAACATATGTCGTCACACTGATCCCGTGTGGAACGGAGGTCTAGACCATTAGCAAGAACTCTATGTGGAATCTAGACATTAGAGACCCATCCAAAAACCAGCCAATTGAAGCCCATATGGGGACTATCTCTTTGAGATCTATTTGGGCCCAAAACCCACTGACTCTTTTGAACCTAACCCATTTATGGTCTGTTTGGGAATTTAAAATAACCTTGGGGACCACTTTGAAAGAAACTACTAGTGGAAGACTGATCACTTGAAACCCATTGGAACCCACATTCCATTGAGACCCGTCTAGAAATCTGATGAGTAAGACCCATTAGAAATGGGGCACTTGGACCCATTAATTAAGAACCAAGTGATGGTTTTATACATACTGTTGTGTATATGAGCTATACACCCAATATTAATTCCCTTTCTATTTATCTACCTCTTCACGTAACCATGCATATCATTCGTAGAGGTGAGGAGCCGGCTGTTTGAGCTTGAGGAGAAACGAGAGAGAGAGCCCAATTTCCCTTTCTAGCTTGATTTAGTTTCCTTGAAACCCAAACCTTGGATCTATCCCAAAATCCTCTCCTCTTAAAAATCGGAATCGATCTCTACAACAATCGAGTACCTCAAACTTGGTTTTTCTTTCGACCAAGGTGAAGAACGTCGAACGATCAAAGGATTGTTGCTTTAACAGTGTTAATCCGACACCGGCAAGTCATAAATCTCCGCATGTGTGGAAACTAAGTGAGGTAACCCTCATAACGCTTGCGCATTGATTTAAAATTTGAGTTTTACTACCGATTGTTGAGAATCGAGGCCGCATGTAGTGATTCCATTGATCGAACACGTGAGAATCACGATAATTGATCCATCTTGGTTCAATCGCTAGAATCCTTGCACTGTGCTATGAAATTTGGGCACAAATGTCATGTTTTAAATTCGTACATGCGTGAGATAAATTTTGTGTGAATTGATGTGTTTGAATGAGGAATTTTCATAAGTTAGGGACGACTTGATTATAATAAATTTGATGTGGCTTTTAGCCGACTCGAGCGGGCATAGAGGTCAGCTCGAGCAGGGGCATCAAACTGTAAAAGAGGACAGACCTGATGGTGTCTGCTCGAGCGTGATTTGAGGCCGCTCGAGCAGGAAATCACCTAAAGAATGCCCACTCGAGTAGGATCTGTACGCCATTATAGCTCGAGCAATAACCGCTCAAGTGGGAATCTATGTGTTTGGTCTGTGAGGGCCACTCGAGCGTGAATGGAGCTCATCAGATTCATGACACGTGTGCTTAACCGTGACTTAAGGTAGAGATCTCACTGCAAAGTTATATGCTTGACTTTATCATGGGATACCATAATTGATTTAATCGCATTTGAATTATATTTTCAGTCATGTACTTGATAATTGAAAACTCTGCATATGATTTAAGAGTGTTTCCGCACATGAACTTGCATGGTTTACTAGACATCTTTCTTGTATTTGATCCTTGAGTTCAATTTAAGAAATTAAGATCTGTTCGTGATATGATTCGTGCCTATTCCCTATCCGCTATGACTATGATAAGTGCTGAGATTGTGTCCAATTGAGGAGTGGAACCTCCATGGAGGGTGGAATCCTCGGGGTTTTAACCTTGTGTCTGTTTCGGACTGCTCAGTTCCCACTATGGGATGCTTTGCCACAAGCCACTTTTCATTCTTGTGATGAGATGTGAGTGGAGTGGAACATCCAATGGAGGGGTAGAGTCCCCTAGTTTTTAACCCCTGTGTCCTCTATGGACTACTCTATTCCCCCTATGGGATATTTACACTAATATTATGTGATTCGATTTTGTGATGTGATGTGCCATGTTTGTTTTTACAATCATATATGCTTTGTTTCATATAAGCTCGCTATCGCAAACTTGATATGAAATCCAGCTCTAGTCACTTGCTTCAATATTGATTTGAATTCGTACGTTTCTTGCATCATGACATGGCATGTTTTTGAGATCATGTTTTCAAGTAATTGTTTATACTCATATGCTTTTGATATCATATGTAATTGTCAAATTTGTTATATATATGCAACTATGCTATATATCATTTTGCGTTGGTTATATCCCTACTAAGCTTAGATGTAGCTCATTCCTCGACTATACATCGTAGCTACAGGAGCTGACCCTATGAGGGATCCGAAGCAGGAGGAGGATCCTGATTGTACTCCCGGAGACGAGGAGGATATGCCCGGGGAGTATTACCCATAGCAGAGTGGAGAGTGAGCATGAGATAAATTTTGGGATTTTGTATCAGGTAAAATACTTTGATAAAGGTCAACAATACGATGTGTATATTTGTGGCTCCACTGTTTAGGTGATGGATGACCTTCACCGGTGGATGTTTGGTGTGGATATGGGATATGTGAATAGCTACTTTTTGGAGTTCATGTAAATAATTAGTCTTGAGATTGGTTGTTTTCACTCTGCTATCCGCTTGCATATAGCTTGTATGCATGCATACTAATATGTGATGGCTCGGTTTTTCCAATCTCTTAACTCGGGAGAATTGAGCTGTTATGAAGCGAAGTAAAAGTACTTCGATACCAGGTTTGGACTATGATTCGGATCGTGGCATGCGATTGTCGACGATCCAGGTTTTAGTGGTAAGGGAGGCTCGGGCTATCACATTCAGAATTCTTCTTCACCAATCTTCTCAAATCCGTAGAGTGCAAGACTTCTATTTTAAGAGTTCTTTCTATTATGCGCATGTTGCCGCATCTCTTCTCATGATCTTTAGCAACAACGAACTTTGATATTACAAAATCATAAATACGATTTTAGTTCTTCATTCAGTATGATTCCTTTCTCTCGAATGATCGTACCCTTGCTCTGTGCTTTCCAATCTTGAGCGTCTTCTGTATTTTGTAAGTACGATCCTTCGTTTCTTTCTTCGGTTTCACTCTCTCGAGATTACAAATGGATTGTAAGCTCTCTTTTTCAGCTTACAGACTAGTCTCAAGCACGATTGGGATCATATATTCATGCGATCGCCTTTCTTACTACTTTTTGAGTTTATTTTGGCAAAGATTCACACTTTGGCTCTTTTCTGCTTACTGTTCTGATCGTCTTAAAATATGACGTTGCAATTGCACAAGTTCAAATGTACTAGGGCAAGTACAAGGGTGTCGAACCACAGGGATTTGTCATTTATTTTGATTTAACTTATGTTTTATAACATAAGTTGTAACATCAGATTTCCTAAATTATCCTAAAACAAATAAAAGAAAACCTAAATAGATTTGAAATAAGAGAGGAGAAGGTAATCTGGAATCTCTCTTGGATTTCAGATTCGTAAATAATGAAACCTATTTCATTCTATAATGAATCCTAGGTACCCCCGCACTTGGCTACAAGCTCAGTCACTTCGTATATGAATTAGATAAATCTAATCTTCAAAGAACCATTGCACGAACCAACAAAAATTATCCTACAAAACCTAGTCCGTCAGTAAATAGCCTATCGAGGCTAACCCCAATCCCTACAAGGCCACTAAGATTATTCTAAATGAAATTATAATGTTACCATCACGCTCTCGATCTAGTAAAAATGTCAAACATGCAATCGTACCATAAACTGAATTAAAAAATAGAAAAAGAAACACAAATTCATTAAATACTTATTCAAAATTTACAAAAGATCCCAGCCCGAAGCTTTAAGCCCGCATTAAATCAGAGACCATTATTGCTAAATCAGTCTCTGATCGATGATCACATTCAATCTCCCTCTATTTCAGAACTAAATCTAACCTAAACTACAGAAACTCATGCCAGAATCTCTCTAGAAAAGTCTG
Source organism: Chloranthus sessilifolius (assembly GCA_021018995.1). Taxonomy (NCBI): domain Eukaryota; kingdom Viridiplantae; phylum Streptophyta; class Magnoliopsida; order Chloranthales; family Chloranthaceae; genus Chloranthus; species Chloranthus sessilifolius. The sequence continues at coordinate 8,152,118 of CM037592.1, forward strand.
TCAGATGAGTCTCTTCAAACCAAACCCTAAGATCCTTATTTATAGGATATAAGGCCTTAGCACTATTATACTTGGCAAGAAACTCTATGGGATCCCTAAAAGTCCTCCAAGGTAGACAAATCCAAAAGGAAATCCACACTGCTTTGAGTAATCCAGTTTTAGGAGAGAAATCCAGAGAAGATCTCAGATGTTGAAAGTTATCCACAGCTGGACCCTGATTCTTCGTTTGAAAATACTGTTGTGGCTGGTTGAAACTGGGTTCTTGACCAGCCAGGCATCAGATTTGTTCTCTAGGTTGCAGATGATTTGCGGTGCTTCAGAATAACTTGAATCTTTGACCGGGTGAACAGGTTCTGACCGGTCGGTCGACAATGTATATTGATATTTACATATTCTACTTGTTTAATTTCTGACCGGTCGAACAAGTTTTGACTAGTCCGTCTTGAGATTTCTGAAGCTTTTGAGAGAACTGATCGATTGAATAGGAAATTCGACCGGTCCACTTGGACTCTTCTCTTCTTCTCTAGACTGTTGCTTACTACGAGATCCTGACCGGTCCATTTTGCAATTTCAACCAGTGAGAATGGCCTTTCAGGGCATTCCTTCGACTGTTTTCCCTTGGATTCTTGCCAAACCTGTGAGTTTCTTCTTGACTTTGCTTTTTTAACCCATTTTACATTTATCTAACTTTTATACCTATTGTGTCACAACATGAACTAAAATCACACATTAGTGGTTAAACGAGGGCTAACAAGGCCGAGATTCAGGTATAATATATACCATTTTGGAGACCAATCGCACCCCCAAACCTCAACTTTGCTAGTCCTCAAGCAAAGGAAACTTTAAAATCATAACCCAAAAGCTAACTAGCCTAATAATATACAGAGTACTCTAAAAGGTAAAAGCCACTTTCGTAGGGAGCACGATTGCATTGAGGATATGCAACAAGCCTTTAAACCCCTAGGTGATCCCTAGTGGAGGAGTTGTGTGTCCTGAGGGTTTTCAATGAAGACACCCACAAACTTCAAAACAATTTTCAAAACCATCGATAAAAAAGCTTTCAAAATCAGGTTTTATATGATATATACATTTTAAAATCAAAACTTGTAATCACTTCAGCATGTAATTTTCATTTTTAGATACCGATGCTACGAAAATTCCATTGTTGCTTATTCAATTTATCCCAATGCTCTGAACCTTAGACAAATATTTCATCCATGCCCAGAGTGTCATGTGTGCATGTGCCAATGCTTAAATCATTCTATCACCAAATTAATCCAAATAAGGAATCGTTAGATCCTGAGTATCGACTCAATCTTCACTTTAGGTATACACTCATAACAAATTCGCTCTGATGAATGGGTTACTTTTTCACTCACATGTCAGTTGGAATTTCAACGCAAATTAAAAGATCTCACTTGATATAAGAAAGACGATGCATCAATGAATTTAAAGACAATCTCATAGAGAATGATGTTTGTATCCTGAGCATATTATATCACAATACCATAGTCATTGCATCATCACTCCCCATAAAGCATTTACCAACCAAGATTAGCTCACGAAGTTCTTTTTCAAGGTTGTAATGGGGCCCGGGTGAAGGTTATGAAAGAAAGGGAAATTGAATTCAAATTTCTCTGAGAAACTAGAAAGAGAAACCCCTTTAATTTTCTCATTCTTTATTCTTCTCTTTTTCAAAATTTTCAGAATTTTCATTTTCTTTTTCTCTCCTTTCTCCTTCTTTACATTCCTTCTTTTTCTTTTGGATACCACTTCATGTTTTTTCATTTTTCTTCATCTTTCTAGCTCTTGCATATATATTTAGTTTTCTCTCTTTTTTTTTTCCTTTCTCTCTCCCTTTTTCCAAATGTATCTCTGCCATAAGCTCTCTGCAAGCATTACTACCATGCCTCTCTCTTATTCTAATCTTTCTTTCCTAATTTTTCAAAGATTGGAGGGTAAAGTTTTTGTGTTTATAGCACTAGTGTGGGGTATGATTAATGAAGCTTATCAAGAAATATTTGTAGGCACCCATTTTCGCCCTCTTAGAGTATACAAACCTGTTCGATAAACCTTTGACCTTGCCCATAACCCCCGGGAAGGAACCAATCCTCTTTGATGGTTTTAGAACCCCTCAAAACCCCATTTGAGAGTCATATGTTGCACAGATAATGTATGAGGCAGTATTAGGTTGAAGCCTCAATCCACAGACTCGGACTCGACCTTGCCCGAGAAGTTCTCCAATTCCGCGCTATTACTCACATGCGTAATTGATTCAACGTGCCCTTAGACGCGTGCAATTGGTCCCATTTGAACCAGGTTTTCCCTTTCGTAGACTGCCTGAAGACCCGAATTTCGCTCCCTACTATAGGAACACAATTGGTCCCAAGTTGGACCAGAATTGTATCTCTTATGATCGGCCGAACTTCCCGATTGTGGGCACTAATTCATGCGCTCAATTGGATTGCACGTAGGATCACCTTATAGACACCCAAATTTGGCCCAAGGCTTGATCGACCCGTACTTCGAGAAAGACATACTCCCGAGTTTTCGAAAGCACCTCTCAAGCCCTTTGAACTTAATCCAAGGCTTTAGAACCATTCCCAAACCCTTAGGAATCAATCCTAACCTTCCCAAACCCTTAGAAAGCCTAAAACTGACCCACATAACCCATTTCAAACCAACTAAAATAGCAGATGAAAAGAGGAGTGCCAAGGTTTACATAGACAGTTTTCCAACCTAGGGCCTATATCATTAGAAAGTAGAAGTTCTCAGCTTTCCAATGAGCTAAGAATCGCCTAATTCGAAGTTATACATCAAAAGTTTTGGCAAAATGAAAACTGTAGATAAGTGTAGGAAATTGCAAAATTAGGTCGGACCACTGCGAGTCGCCATCTTCCTTCTTCAAAAATGGCCGAAATTCATATTGGGGGTTTGACTTGTGGACGATCCTAAAGTCTGGGGTGTATTTCTTTAGGACCCTAATGCCCTTTTAGCTTAAGTTATAACCCTTATGCCATTCAAGTCACCACCCTATCATCTACCATTAAACCCAAATCCCTCTTTTTCAAGCTCCAGAAAACTCTAAAAACCTTAGATTGCTCATTACCTAATCTCTAAACTCATTAGTGACTTAACCCTTCACTAATCACCTCAACCTCTATAAATAGAGACCCCTACCTCTTTGTTTAGACACTTTTTTCAAAATCTTAAAGTCAAAATTCTAGCAAAATAGCTCCCCATCTCCAAGCTTTCAAACCCTAGCCTCGTTCATCACCATGCCCTCATGTAAGCCATCCAAGCCTTCCAACCTTAAAAGTTAGAACCCCACTCTAACCCATAGTGCAATCGGAAGCTCATTTGTGTCGCTTTTTCACATAAGGATCCAACCACGGTGCTACATGGGCCCGAGAGCTCCGGCTATCCCCTCTATTCCTCTACCTTCTTTGCTTTTCCTCTATCCTAAAATTTAGCTGCTACGCCGCCAAAATTTTTGTGAGTGCAAGGACCCAATAGGATCAAACTGCCTTCGGGAAAGGGGAAGTGTCGCTAATTTTTTTTCTTTATATATATATATATATACATATAATTATATATATTATATACACATCTAAACATAGACTTGACTATAGTAGAGACCGCTTACGAGTGGGTCAATCGGGTTCCTAACACCTTCCCAATTGATAACCGAAGTCCTTACCCAAGAGGCTTTGGCGTTGACCGGTGAATCGGAGTCATATTTTACACTTTGGTGCTTATAATATTGATTTTGCTTATCCCGGGACACCAAAAGCTCTGGGTGACGACTCCATTTTTTTAGTGAGTGCATCGTCGTGAGGGGCCTGCAAAGTCCATGATTGCACAGATGGCGACTCCGCTGGGGATATTTGTATAGAGCTTTTACTTGAAGTTTTGGCCCCTTTTGCATGTGTTCTTCCTCTTTTTGCTAACTTTTTATCTTTTTGTTTACTTACCCCTACGATTCCTTCAGTTTTACTTACCCCTACGATTCTGTATTTTATATACTTACCCCTACGATTCGGCCATTAACGCCTTAGTCATTTGGCAGGTTTGCTTGAGCACTTTTTACTTACCCCTACAATTCGGTCATTTACCGCCTTAGCCATTTGGTTGGCTTGCTTGAGCACTTTTACTTACCCCTACGATTCTGTTATTTACACACCTTAGCTGTTTGGCAGGCCTACTTGTTGCAATTTATTTATTCTATCTAGTCGCTTGAATGGCCCCGTAATTTTCTTATTCCTTGACATATTCCAACAGTGGATGTCGGCCCATAGAGGCAGCACGAAACTCTCACCACCCATTTTTAAACTTAAGCAAACTCCCTAAAATTGAATTCTAAAATTGAACCAAGGACATAATAATTCTGTTTGCGTGGGTAGCGTTTTTAAAAGGAGGGAAATTAGGCAACTATAAAACCAGCCCGATTCCCAGTAGAGCGGCAGCCCTAGTGCTGATGATCTAGAAAATGACCACCCCATCCAGTACTTGAGAAGGCGCTTGCTCCAGAGGTATATCAGGTGGGTGATAGAACTTGTTATAATCCTTAAAACCCTGGGGAGAGTGCTAACGAAATCGAAAAAGCCTTGTATCCTCTAGGCATGGAAAGGAGGGACCCGAAAAGTGAAGAAAAAGTCCCAAGGGACATTACCCCGACCTCTCGTAGTTGGTTCCGACATTTTTGATAATTCCCACACCCTTGACACCTAAAATGCCATCGCTGGTCAAGAGAGGTCGCCCTCTTATTGACTCTTTTGTGGGATCGATCTATCGCATGGATTTCTATGTCTTTACATAGATCAAAGGATTCACTTTGATTCTTCAAAAGGGCATCAGGATCCCGCCATGGGAGGCATTAGGGGTGTTCACACCTTCCGAAAAGAGAGTGCTCATCATCATCATTCAAAAATCACCACCAAAAGAAAATCAAAAAGTTAGAAAGCCAAGAAAAAACTAAAAAGAGAGCTTGTAGTGTCGTAACAATGGCATAGCCAAACCCGCCATCATCCCGTAGGGGAAGAAAAAAGAAAACATTTGGGCCTTAACCGCAAAACCCATACCCCACCCATTATCAAGCTATGTCTTAGGCGGTTGATCCGGCCCACTTTGATCCAGATTCATCCCCACCACATTCTCACATCAAGAAGATCCCTATCTCTGATCCCCCAACCCAATCCCCATTCAATGTCACCGGACCATTCGGTGGGCCCATTTTTCCTTCCACATCAAACTAAAATATACCCCTGCTATCTATCACACAACATACACTTAATTATCCACCCAACTTTCCCTTTACATCCACCCAATTTTCCACCCGATTTTTCATCCACATCCACTCAAAATTTGCCCATTTTTCCTTCCAAATCCACTCAAAAATTTCCCATCTTTTTCTCCACATCCACCCAAAATACACCATCTTTTTCCTCCACCCAAAATACCCCAATTATCCCCACATCAGTCATCCCAAATTTTCCCTCGTCAACCCAAGCATTTCCCAATTTCCCCCCTACATTCACCCAAGCACTAAATTCACCCCATACACCCCCCTCATCAAACGGGTCCTCCACATCCACCCCCATAACCAATCCCATGGCCATGATGGATGACATGGTGAGGGCATATTGATTAGTCACATAATTTACCAATTTATCACCCTTAACTTAGTTTGCTAATAATAAGTTAATGATGTGCAGATAATAGAGTTAAACAATAAAATAGAGTCAAAGTATTAATCTTTATCAAAAAGGACTTAAAAAGCAGTAAGAACGACGATTGAACGTAAAGACGATTCATTGCCTGTGGAATCCAAGAAATTGCACTTTACGATGGAACATGAAGAAAGAGAAAAATAAGAAATTATAATTTACGCTTCATCCAGAAGACGTTCTAGAGGAAAGGAGATACAAGAAGGAAAAGTGATCAATCGTAATGCTACTAAAGTAATTCAAAAGCATTCATAGAGAAAGCTCTGAAAAAGAAGAAAATCATGATTTACGATTTTCCAAGAGAAGAGAACAATCGTGATTTACGATTCTATAAATAGAAAGCTTTCTATTGCTGCTGATCACACGAGAAGATACACCGCCATGTACAAAATTAGAAGAACTCCTGAATTAAAAGACTGGTGAATCACGGATCTGAGACAGTTGATAAAGGTGAACTTCTAAATACTCTATTGCAAAAACTAAGGAGAAAATCGAGAAGCATATCAAACTCTGAAAGTAAGGAAGAATAAAAATTAGGAATTAGAGTTATATTAAGAATCTCTAGTTTCTAGTAGTTTCTTTTATTAGAATTAGATCTTTGTAATCGACCCTTTATGATCTATAAATAAGAGGGCTCAGTAGAGGAATAGTTATCGAGAAGAATTTTATAGCATCAATTGACAACTAAGGTCTATGTTTTCTTTCGATCATTAATTTAGAGTAGTTTAGATATCCAAGGTTCCTCGATCGCAATTGATGACTGGGATTGAGAGCTGAAAGATTAGTGTAGATATCTGTAGTTTCTCAGAAGCAATTGACGACTACAGCTGAAGGGTGAAAGATATATTTTACTTTGCTTTCTAGTTTAGATTTATTTTTATTGCAATTTACTCCTTTGTAAACATCTCCAAATTTTGATTTGAATTGACTACTCAGGTTGAGGTTTGCAGATTAGTATAACGGTTTTATTTTTCCATCTTTAAGTTTTTAGAGTTTGATTGACGCCCAAATTTTTGATAGATTAAAGATTAGATTAAATCTGTATTGATTGAATTCTGGTTTTGATTGATGCCCAATGCTAGGAACTTGATATATGGTGTAATGGTATTTTAAATTTGTAAACATCTGATAGCTGAAGATTGTGATTGACGACCATAATCTGAAGGAGGATTTAGGATTTACTCTTTGTAAAATTAGTTTAAGAAACCATTCTTTTATTCATATTTCTTAAGTAGTTTAGAATCTTACAGATAAGTATAAAGTTTCTTAAATAGGATAACTAATACAAAATAATCATTGTGGGAAAGATCTTATACTAGATCTACAATTTCCATTGTGCGCTTGCAATAAAATAGGTTAAGACTTAATTAGATACACATATTAAGCAGATCACATATACCGCTTAAGGCCTACCAAAGCCTTCCCAACCCACCCCAAATATCAAACCCCCAACAAACTCTCCAAAATCTCCATACCTCATTCACCCAAAACACTAACTTCAATCAACCACCTATATTCCACACCACCCAACACCAATCAGGGAGCCATTCAAGTGTGCCTCAAAGACCTAATACCCAACCACAAGTCCATACAGGCTCAGGTTCAAGGGTCACATTTTCAAACCCCCCCACAATTCCCCCAATTTCCCACCTACCATCACGTCCCACAAACACACCCCATTCCCTCCCAAATAGTGAACCGGCTTACCCAACCCACCAATTAACATGGGAACCAGTCTCAAACCATCCAAAATCCTCAATTTATGCATCCTCTTACCCCTCAACCAAATCTCCAAAATTTCCTCCAAATGAAATAGCCCCATCCAGCACCCACTCAAACCATCCAAAATCCCCAATTCACACATCCTATCACCCCACAAATTAGTCATCAAAATTTTCATCAAGCATAGTGGCCTCATCTAGCACCCACTCAGAATCCGCCAGATTAACTCAACCCTCCACCACCATTTATTGATGTGGGTCATCAATATGAAGAAGACGAGGCCCAAAACAGTGGGGCCTACGTGGGGGCATTCACCAACTTTAACTTGCCACCACCCACATTCACCAACCATTTGATATCTTGGAACGAGTTTGGTCAGCCTAGTGGGAGAGCAGCCCTAGCATCACCATCTAGGGAGTCTGAGCTACTAATAGAGCAAATGGACAAAAGTCAAAAACAATTAATGAAGCTGGGTGGGACTGAGATTCATGCCACTGATTTTTTAGATCTCTGTTTGTTTACTGAGGTGCCATTACCTCATAAATTCAAAGTGCCCACCTTCAACAAATACAATGGCATTAACAACCCAATCGCCCACCTCAAGTCTTGTTGTAGGGATATATGCCAATACGGCGGAGATGAATGACTCCTCATCAAAGTGTTCCAGGAAAGCCTTATCGGCCCAGCAGGAGATGGCTCACGTCCATTGAACCATCTATGTTGAAAACATGGAAATACCTCACCCACCTATTTCAAGAGCAATATGTCTGCAACATCGACATAGAGCCGCTCAAGTCTGATCTCGCCCGCTTGAAATAAAAACACGATGAAACCTTTAATGAGTACCTTGGAAGGTGGAGGGCCCTACCAGCCCAAGTGAGGAATCGTATCTCGAACGAGGAGTTAATCGAAATGTTCTCGAAAATTGCCCTACCTGTTATCTTTGATTTTCAAGTGTACCAACAGCAAACTAGCTTCCCTAATTTGGTAAGAAACACCAATCACTGCGAGGACGTGATAAGAGAGGGGCGGTTAAATAAAAATGCTACCAGTGGGGCTGGTGAGGTCCGTAAATTTACCGAACAGAGGACCGAGAGAAGAGCAGGGGCAAAGGTCCAAGCCACAATAACAACAAAACCAAGCACGAGCATTGTACCTTTTTAGTTTGGGGTACCACAGCAAGCCTCCGCTCAACCAAATCTAGTTCAGAGGCAGAGCAATGACCCAATGGCACAAATGACCACCAAACAGAGAAGCACTCATTATAACCATGAATTCACTCCTTAGGGCAATCCCCCAATGTCTTATTACCTTTGCTAATTGAGAAGGGTTTAGTCACACCATTCCGACCAGGCCCTGCACCCAACCCTCTCCGGAGAACTTATGATCCTAATGTGTGCTACAATTTCCATCAGGGGCTGGGTCACCCAACTAATCGATGGTTTCCTCTGAAGCATGCAATACAAGACCTGATTGAGGTGAGGAAGCTCATTCCTCCAGCAGCTCCCCAAGCAAACATGTATACCAATATTTTTCAAGGGTCACTATCGCCTCACTCGCAGGGAGGAATGGGCCCGAGGGCTAACAATTAACATGCTACAGGAAGAGATGGAAGAAATCAACCCCTCATAATATATCAACACATGGGAAAGCTACGAAACGATAGAGCAGTGGAACCAAGATACCATCAGGGTAATTAAGCCCTTGAAATTAGTCAATTATTTCCCTAACCCCACAGCACAAGCTGCCCCTCTTGATTTGAGATTATACTCCCTGGCACTAGCTCCCATCAACCATGTCCAACCCAGCTTTATATCACCCCCATCATACCAGTCAGTCTCCACACCAGCCCCTACCAGTTACAGTTTTCCCAATTATAGATCGCCCCCATTGTTCCCTCTCCCTTCAACCTCCGTTAACCAAACATGGCCCAATTTTTCCATGCCCCCACCAGTCAATCCATCTCCAACACCAACCAACTATAGCTCTCCCAGTATCGCTACATTACCACTAGTGCATCCACCCCCAGCACTAGTCAACCATATCTGGCCCATCGTCACCACACCAGCCTCGTCGGTCCAATCATATTCGACGCCACCATCCACCACATTCCAAATCCCTAGACCAATATATGATCCCCATCAGGTCCCACTCAACTACAACAAAATGGATGCCAATGCGGGCGACAACAGAGAAGGGGCTAATGAGTTCATAACCCGGCCATGCAGAATCTCTAAACAGCCTAAGGTACTGATACCAGCCCAAGCAGAAGAGAGAAGGGAACACACAGCGGTGCACCCTATGGAGAAAATGAGCCAAGAACACGCATTAGAAACATAGCTCAAAAGAACACCAGCTCACATCACCATCTGGGACTTACTGATGACGTCCCTTGCCCACTTCGAAGCTCTTATGAGAGCACTGAAAGAAGCTCTTGTATTAAACAAATTATCACCATATGAAGTGGGAAAGATGATCGAGCAGGTTTTGGCTCCCAACACCATCTGATTTTAGGATGTTAACCTCCCAACAGGAGGGAACCACTCCCGGCCCCTCAATATCACAATAGAAATTGGGAACATGGTGATATCGTTGATACTAGTAGACAATGGTTCAATAATAAATGTATGCCCACTGCTGACTACGAGCAAGATTGGGGTCGACCCGTTAATGTTTCGACCATCTAGAATAGGATCATGTGATTTCAATAATACAAGGACGGAAGTGATAGGAGAAGTCAATCTCGAGCTCACCATTGGGCTAATGATCTTCTCAATCTCGTTCCAACTCATGGACATTAAGTCCTCTTTCAACAAGCCGCTAGGGTGCCCACGACTGCACAAAATTAGGGTGGTGCCCTCCACCCTACATCAACAGCTCAAATTTATATATGAGCAAAAGGTTATATCTATTATGGGTGAAGGGCGAGAAGAAAGAGAAAAAATGGCCCACAGCATCGAAAATATCAAGGTGCTAGATGTATCACACACAGTTGAGGACATAAAGCTTCATAGTTTTCAATATGATGTGTCAGAGACAGTTGCACCAAAATCCCCCTGAAAGGTCATTGAAAAAATCGGTGGAGAAATGGTGGCGGTAGTGGCTATACTCCAGAAGTGGGGCTACCAAAAAGGAAAGGGTTTAGGTCCTCACCTACAAGGAAGGAGAGACCTCGTCAGAGCCAAGGATGGAAAACGAGTCAAATTTGGCTTAGGCTACAAGCCTATTGAAAAAGAAGTCCGAGAGGCCAAGGAAAAGGCATGAACGGCTACTACAGCCAAATCCAGGGGGATAGACCTGAAAGATGAACCTCGATCGCGGCCTCACATCCGAAGCACATTCGTGAGCACAGGGGTCATAAAAATTGATCAAAATAGGGCATCAAAGCTGACCCCACATAAACTGGTGGCTATCCATGAAACAAACCCCAAAATCATTCCCCCTAATATTGAAATAGACCTAGCCTCCCTATCCCTATTTAAGGAGGAGATACCCTTGCCTATACAACCACCTGGCTTAACCCATCGCAAGCCCGTGCTAATAGTTACAAACCAGGTGCAAGATGAACCCATGGTTAACATGATGGGGGTCGACCTCAGAAACCATCTTAGTCCATATCTTTTGTAGAACCAGGTAAAGGTGTTGCACCTCAAGTGGGCTTCAATGCCCCTAACTCTTGAAATATCAAATGGCCGTAAATACGGCACCAACTTCCTAAAAATATAACCTATAAAAAGTGAGATTAGCCTTTGGCAGGCAATACCATGTGTGTATAGAGACTCGCCTTGCCAAGGGCCCATCTCCAAAGAAAAGGAAAACCATAAAAAAATGGAAAAAATGAAAAAAAAATCTAAAATTATTATCTTTTAAAATTTTTAAAAAAAGTAAGAAAATAGATGCCTTAATTGAAAAGCCCGTCTGATGTGAAATTGACCTCTTTCCTGTAGAAATATAAGAAGAGGTAGAAGTCATGGATTTGGATGGCGAGGGCTTAATCGAGGAGCTTCCCAATGAGATCCTTGAACAATATACAGATTTTCAGCATTGCCCTATCCTGATCATTGAAGAGACTGAAGATGTCAATCTGGGTACTGATGAGATTCCTAGAATCACTAAGATCGGAACATCACTATCTCCCGAGGAAAGAAAAAATATGATTGATTTCCTTTGGTCACATCAAGATGTCTTTGCATGGTCATATGAGGATATGCCTAGTTTGGATACCGATTTGGTCGAGCATGAGTTGCCGCTATATCCAGATGTTAAGCCGGTCAAGCAGAAATTGAGGTGACTCAGGCCGGAATGAATGCTAAAAGTGAAAGATGAAGTCATCAAGCTGTACGATGTGGGGTTTTTCATGGCCTCCAAATATCCGCAGTGCCTAGCCAACATCATGTTGGTGCCAAAAAAAGATGGAAAAGTCTGCATGTGCATCGACTTTAGAAATCTCAACAAGTCGAGCCCGAAAGACGACTTTCCTTTGCCACACATCGACATCTTGGTGGATAATACTACTAGACATGGGATGCTCTCATTCGTGGATGGATTTTCAGGGTACAATAAGATCAGAATGGCAGAGGCCAACCGAGAAAAAACAGCGTTCATGACTCCATGAGGAACTTTATGCTACCGAGTCATGCCATTTAGATTAAAGAATGTCGGGGCAACGTATCAAAGGGCAATGACAACACTATTCCATGACATGATGTAAAAAAAATTGAGGTGTAAGTAGATGACATGATCGCCAAGTCACAGGAAAGAGGAGATCATCTTGTGAACCTCCAAAAGTTGTTCGAAAGAGTGAGAAAATACAAGTTATGCTTGAACCCTTAGAAATGTGCATTCGGCACTATGTCAGGAAAGCTACTTGGTTTCATCGTCAGCAGAAGGGAAATTGAGGTTGATCCGACAAAAGTGAAAGCCATCGTCAAAATGCCTCTGCCATGTACAGGGAAAGAGGTTAGAGGCTTCTTGGGCAGGATACAGTATATCAATTAGTTCATTGCACAACTCACTCCTATCAGCACTTCGATCTTTAAGCTACGAAGGAAAGATTTGCCTGTCAAATGGAATGATGATTATCAAGAAGTGTTCGAGAAGATTAAAAGTTATCTCCTCAATCCTCTAGTGTTGGTACCACTAGTACTTGGGAGACCATTCTTAATGTACCTCTCCACGACAGAATTCTCTATGGGATGTGTCTTAGGGTAGCATGACGAAACCAAAAGAAAAGAGCAAACCATCTACTACCCAAGCAAGAAATTCATAGATTATGAGACACGTAATTCTCATATGAAGAAAGCATGCTTGGCTCTAGTTTGGGCTACCCAAACACTCTATCACTACTTACTCTCCCAGGAAGTTCTCCTTCTAGCATGAATGGACCCATTGAAGTACCTATTCAAAAATTCAGCTCTTACGGGGTAGACCAAATGATGGTAGTTGCTTTTATTTGAATTTAAAATTGCGTATGCCACCCAGAAGTTGATCAAGGGGCAAGCACTCACAGATCATCTTGTTGAGAATCCCTTACTTGATTTCGAGCCTCTAAGAATTGAGTTCCCTAATGAAGACATTTTGTTCATGACAGAGGATGACACCGAAGATACAGAGGAGTCCTGGGTAATACACTTTGATGGGGCATCGAATGCTGAAGGATAAGGAGTCGGTGTTATTCTAATCTCGCTGAAAGGGTCTCACGTGCCAGTCTCCATCAAACTTAACTTTCCCTGCACCAACAACATGACTAAATATGAGGCCTGTGTAGCTGGCTGATCAGTCATAAAATATATTATTTTATCACCCTTAACTTAGTAATACTAGACCCCAGTTTGCTACTAACAAGTTGATGATGTGCAAATATTAAGAATAAATAGTAAAAGAGAACCAAAGTGTTAATCTTCGTCAAAATGAAGTCATAAAGCAGAAAGAAAGATAATCGAACGTAAAAGATGATTTGACGCATGTTTAAAGCAAAAAATTCATACATCGTGATGGAATGTAATAAAAGAGAAATGAGAAATCGCGAACTATGATTCTTCATAATACACTTCAAGCTGAGTATAATACAAAAGAGAATCACAATCATTTGTAGTGCCAAATCTTTCTAAGAGCTATGAGCTAAATAAAGAAAATCATGATTTACGATTTTACAGAGTAAAGACTCTTGTTATTTCTAATAACGTGAGAGCTACACTGTCATGCACGAAATTAGAAGATTATTCAAATTAGAAGTTTGGCAAACCAAGAATCAGAGAAGATTGAGAAGAAAGACTCCAAAAGATCTCTACTACTGCTAAAAGAAGGAACAATCTAGAGCGAATCAACTACTCAAAGCAAGGAAAGATGAAATTAGGAGTTAGAGTTAAATTAGAAAACTTTTGTTTTAGTAGTTTCTTTTATTACAATTTGATGTTTTATAAACCGACTCCTTATGATCTATAAATAAGAGAGTTTAGCATAGGAGAAGAGTTATCGAAGGAACTCTCAGCATCAATTGACGACTAAAGTTGGGTTTTCTTCCTATCAACTTTAGTCGAGTTTAGTTTAGATATCCATGATTTATCGAGAGAAATTGATAACTGTAATTGGGAGTTGGAAGATTAGAGTAGAGTATTTATAGTATCTCAAGAGCAATTGATGCCTGTGACTCATAGATGAAAGATCTTTTTATTACTTTCTAATTTAGATTTATTTTTATGCACTTTTACTACTTTGTAAACATCTAAATTTTTTTTATTTGAATTGACGACTCAGATTAGAAATTTGTAGATTAGTGTAACGCTTTTTATTTTTCCATCTTCAATTTTCTTGAGTTTGATTGACGCCCAAATTTTAGGAAGATTGATGATTAGATTAAATATATGTTAAGGAATTTTAGTATTTGATTGACCCAAATTCTAGAGGACTGAAATATAGTGTAACAGTACTTTAATTTTATAAATATTCAAGCACTAAAGGATTGTGATTGACAATCATAATCTGGAAGGAGGAGGATTTATATTTACTTTCTACAATTAGTTTAAACAAACCAATCTTTTATTCATATTTATCCCATAAATTAGGATCTTAAAAGACAAATATAAGTTTTTAGGATAAATAAAATATGAAGGAATTCACTTCCCCATGGGAATGACCATATACTAGTGCTACAATTTCCATTGTGCGCTTACAATAGGTTAAGACTTTAGTATGAATTTAGAGCGCATCAAGTTTTTGGGCCGGCTATCGGGGAAGTGAATTTTCTTCTTTATATTTTCGAGTTATTTTAAAAATTAGAATTTTTCTTTTACTTTTTATTTTCCTTTAATCACTTCTTAATCTTTCACAGGCTTATTCAGAGCAGCGAATCAAAGATTTCAACACTTCTTTTAACAAGAGAAGCTAGAGGCTCAGATTTGTTTTCTCTCCTTGCTTTCTAAAATAAAAATTTGATAAAAATAAAAATTTGATAAAAATTAAAAGTACAAAAATAAATAAATATGCAAGGCCATGATGGAACATTTTGGCCTAGTTATAATTAAGCCTATGTCCCAATGGAATACCCCACTACCTCCTTTTATCCAGCTGTAACAAAAATAGAGCAAGTCTTTGTACCTTAGTGGGGTAATTTTGGGAATTCCTATAATCCTAAGTGGGGAAGTTATTATGGCTTCCTAAGGGTAACTCAACAAAAATTATCTTATACATACTCACAATATCCTCAAAATTTCCAACAGTCATATATTTCGTATTAGCCTTATGAGCTGCAGTAGTTCAGTCCTCAGAGCAGCAAATTTGATGACACAGTACAAATCCTTAGGGATTTACAGCAACAGTGGCATCAACGTTCTAAGTATTTTCTCCAGCTCGCTCAATTCTATCAAATTTTACATTCGCACACACAATCCATTATGCAGCTTGAAGCCCAAGTTGGGCAGCTAGCTACACAATTGGTGGAACGAGAGAGTAACCGATTACAGTCACGTCCTATGATTAACCTAGGAGGACAAGTTTTTTAGGTAGATACCTCAATTCCTACAGAACAGATCAGAGTTATTCAACCTTTAAGAAGTGGTAAGACTATTGACAACAAGATAGAGATGCCCACGTTAGTAGCCATCCCCGAGATAAAGGATAGTGAGCCTGAAATTAAAGTGGATGTTTCCCCACCAACGAAACTAAAACAATAGAAATTGAAAATAGAATCCAAAAAAATAATAAAGATAGTGTGCCTTATATTGTGAATGAAGTACCATATATATTGAGGTTACCATTTCCTAATGCTTTCATCACACCGTCACCATTTTTTAAAAACTCAAAAAAATTAGAGGAGAGCACATATTTTGTTCATGTCTCCCCTCTCAATTCTCAAATGAGGACATGAAAACCTGAAATTTCTCTTTTCAAATAAAGAAGGGCCAGTGATCATGATATCATAGGAAGACCCTGAGTATGTCTGATATACTCATGGGAATCGTCGTGCTAAGAACTCACCCGTAGCAAAACTTTGTATATTATTTAGTTAATTTTATTTAGTCAATTTTATTTCTTTCAATAGTTTAGATATTGTGAGAGATACTTTATGATCTCACGTCGAGTATTACGTGCGCTCGTAAGGCCCTCTCTGACTGTGTACTTTTGAACTTGTTGATTTACGATCGCACGTAGTAACTCACGTGCATTTGAAATTCAATATTTTCGGCGGTTGCTACCTACGTAGTTAGTCTGCGTCTAGATTTTTCCTACGTTTAATCTTTTCTGTAATTATTTTTCTCTTTCGTGAACTCTGTAAATATTTTGTTTAATATAAAATAATTTCTTTTGGCTTTTTTTTTGTCTAATTGTTTTCTTTACAGTGCTCTTTTTGTTTGTTAAGTCGGAAATGATTTCTCCTAAGTTTGGGGGAGATCCTTAATTTTCTTTGCAGATTACATGCCTGGTACATTAGCAGCACCATTGTGGTAAAAAAAAAAAAAATTGAGTATCCTCTATTATTGAAAACAATGAGGACATTGTCATATTTTAAGTTTGGGGGGGGGGGGGGATACACCTTTCTGTGTATAATCGTTTTGCTTTATTAGTTTTACTTTATTTTGCTTTTGGCATATCGAAAAAAAAAATAATTTCTTTTTCATGTAGATTTAAATTTCTAAAATAGCTAACCATCATATGAGAATTATGATAGAAAAATTTATGAATCCATAAACTTTACGATCCATCATAGTAGAAGTTCAACAATCAAAATAGAGCAGTTATGATTCATGTCTAGCTCTCTTGAACACTGTATCAGATTAAATATTTGAAACTATATTTTGATTTAAACTGTATTATTTAGATTATAGTTTCAAAATTATATAACCAGTGAGCTTTTGAGTCATAATTCATCATTTATTCCGAGAGAGAGAGATTGCTTTTTATTCGAAATCAAAAAATTTCTTTGAACTTCTTCACTATGTTAATGAAATTTCAGATTGCTGAAAATTAGAATCAAATTTCCTATTAGTAAGAGGATTTGTTTTTCTAGAACTATTTATTGTATACATCAAAACAATATGGCATGCATGCTAGTAAATCGTAAAATGATTTAAGGCCATCTTTTATTTAGTTTGAGCCAAAAATTCAAAATCCTAGAAAACATTTATCCTTTGAACCCATATTAGAGCCTAAACCAAATTTCTTGGTACCAAGATTCTACAAACCCTTAACCATAAGTACTGCTCAAAACTTTCAACCATTAACCCTTACAATTTCTGAGAGTTTAGAACATAAAAGAAGGGAAGAAGAGGGAATGAAAGGAGTATAAGAAAATAGATAAGGGATACACCCAAAAAGGGTACAACTGAGAAGAAATAAACTAAAGAAATATGGGAAAGAAGTGAAATCGTAATTACAATTTTGAAAAGATAGAAAAGTAAAAAGCTTCAAAGTTGAAAAACTCAAGAGGATATTTACACAGAAAGGGATTTACACAAGAAAACAGAAAAAGCTTCAAAGTTGAATAAGAAGTTATCCAATTTTGGATACTTACTGAATTAGAAAAGAACAAAGAAGAAGACAGGTGAAAGAAGAACTGAATTCTCAAAAATACTTGAATCCTTTCTACCTTTCTTTGAAACCTTTTAATCCAAAGCCCCATCATAAGCCGAATAAAGGCCTTTTTAATTTATGATTAATAACAGCATGAGCCTAGTAGAGATGTCTATATTAATTGATTATCTTTCTATGAGATTTATCATTTTAGTCAATTATCTGTTAAAATTTATCATACATATATCATGAGAGATCCCAAAAAATTTGACATCTTTTTTAGAGTATGCCAATAGTAAGAGTTTGAATGAAAATATTTTCTAATTCTGCTGATTAGAAAAAAATCTATAATGAATCAACTTTTCATTGATACGCACACACTCCACGGTTTACTAAATTGAAATTGCTGAGTCATAATCGAGGATAATTGCTATGATGGAAATTTAAGGATAAAGGATTTGTACCTTTTGAAAAATCATAATAAGGTGATGATTAAAAATTAGCTAGCATACAAAATCATTTTAGATTTTTAAATTTTTGCTTTTGTTTTGAAAACCTGAAAAATCTAAAATTATTTGAAGTTTATAGGTAACTTCACTGAAAACCTTTAGAAGACTATAACTCCTCCACTAAGGACACCTAGGGGTTTAAAGGCTTGTTGCATTTGCTAAATGCAACCATGCTCGCTACAAAAGTATCATTTAATTTAGCTTAGTATTTCTTTCCTTGTTTGTTAGGGACCAGCAAAGCATAAGTTTGGGGGTGTGATCAGTCACACAATATACTATTTTATCACCCTTAACTTAGTAATGCTAGACCTCAGTTTACTACTAACAAGTTGATGATGTACAGATATTAAGAATAAACAACAAAAGAGAACCAAAGTATTAATCTTCGTCAAAGTAGTAAGAAAGACGATCAAGCATGAAAGATGATTCGACGTATGAACTCATAAAGCATAAAATAATCTCATCAAGTAGTAAGAAAGACGATCGAGCATAAAAAATGGTTCAACGCATGTTTAAAGTCAGAAAATTGTACTTTGTGATGGAACGTAGTAAAACAGAAATGAGAATTCGTGAATTTCGATTCTTCAGAATGCACTTCAAACAAAGTATGGCACAAAAGAGAATCGCGATCGTTCATAATGCCAAATCATTCTGAGAGCTATGAGTTGAATAAAGAAAATCATGATTTACGATTTTATAGTGTAAAGACTCTTGTTGTTGTTGGTCACGTGAGAGCTACACCTCCACACATAGAATTAGAAGATTATTCAAATTAGAAGTTTTGCAATCCACGGATCTGAGAAGATTGACAAGAAAGGCTCCTAAAGATCTCTACTACTACTAAAAGAAGGAGCAATCCAGAGCACAACAACTACTCAATGCAAGGAAAGATGAAATTAGGAGTTAGAGTTTATATTAGGAAACCTTTTGTTTTAGCAGTTTCTTTTATTAGAATTTGATGTTTTGTAAGCCGACTCCTTATGATCTATAAATAAGAAAGCTCGACATAGGAGAAGAGTTATTGAAGGAACTCTCAGCATCAATTGACAACTAAATTTGGGTTTTCTTTTGATCAACTTTAGATTAGTTTAGTTTAGATATCCAAGGTTTCTCGAGAGCAATTGACAACTGCAATTGGAAGCTAAAAGATTAGAGTATATGTAGTTTCTTAGGAGCAATTGACGCCTGTGACTGAGGGATGAAAGATTTTTTTATTGCTTTCTAGAGTAGATTTATTTTTATATACTTTTGCTGCTTTGTAAACATCTAAAAGCTTTTTATTTGAATTGATGACTCTGATTGGAAATTTAAAGATTAGTGTAATGGTTTTTATTTTTCCTTCTTCAATTTTCTTGAGTTTGATTAACGCCCAAATTTTAGGAAGATTGTTGATTTGATTAAATCTTTCTGAAGGAATTTTAATATTTGATTGACGCCCAAATTCTAGAGGACTAAAATACAGTGTTGCGGTACTTTAATTTTATAAATATCCGAGCGCTGAAGGATTGTGATTGACGACCATCATCTAGAAGGAGGATTTAGATTTACTTTTTGCAATTAGTTTAAAGAAACCATTCTTTTATTCATATTTCTCTCGTAAGTTAGGATCTTAAAAGACAAATATAAGTTTTTAGGGTAAATAAAATATAAAAGAAATTACTTCCTCGTGGGAACGATCTTATACTAGTGCTGCAATTTCCATTGTGCGCTTACAATAGGTTAAGACTTTAGTACGAATTTAGAGCACATCACTGGCCTGCAAGCAACTCTCAACCTGAATGTGACCCGCCTCAGGGTATTTGGTGACTCATAGCTGATCATATGTCAGACCAATGGAGATTGGAGGACAAAAGATGAGAAGCTGATCCCAGTCCATGAGCACTTGAAAGATCTAATCGTGTGCTTCGACGATATCACATTCTCCTATGTCCCGCGAGCAAGAAATTGCTTCACCGATGCACTAGCAACATTGGCATCTACGGTCGAAATTCCACATGGCATCGAGATGATACCCATCATGATCATACAAAGAAACAATCCTGCCTTCTATGTAATGACCCTGAAAAATTCAAGCCCGAACTCAACTGACCCTGTGTACGTGTCTGGCATGGAAAACGAGGTCGCCTTAAACTTTTAAATGAATAATTAAATAACTTTGGGGAATTGTGTGAAAAGAAATAATTAAATAGTATAAGAATATATGACGTGTAAAAGATCGATTGGGTCTTGATTTAGCCCTTTTGTAAAAAAAAAATGTCATACACAAACTCTCCGTGAGCTGCTCAACACCAAAGCCAAGCCTTTGAGTTGTGGATAGAATTTTGGGTGTAAAAATATCAAAGATTTTTTTACCTTTTACTTTGGCTATAAAGGGGGGGGGGTGATAACTTAATAGCTAAGCTTTCTTGCTAAGCCATCTTGCAATAGACATGGAGAGAGAGTGAGAGAACCATGCAACATTTGGAACCCGTCACCCTTGAACCCCATTCTCTTGAGTTTCCGACCGCAAGATCGTGATCGTACCGGCTTTGCTTGAATTCTGCCCTTGGTGAATTTCGATCATTGAAACCCCTTTTTGTTTGTGAACCGATCATCTCGCAATCATCTTCCATGATTCAAAGAGGTTGGAATCGATTTGTGATCATAAACGCCTTCAATCTTGAGTTCCCTGTGATCAATTGCTGTGAAATCGTCATAGATTTTCGTCGATTCGCTTCAAATCCCTCTTTGGCAACATTTCTTAAAGCCATGGAATCAATCAACAAAAAGGTTAGTTTCCCATTGATTTTAATGGTTTAGATTGTAGAATAAATCTTGTTTTAGTTTAGTGTATGTGTGTGTGCTAAAATAGAACGATTCCGATAAGATTTGAAGGGAAAAATAGACCAAGGAAGCAACATAAATAGTTCTGAACCCAAGAAATTCGAGGGTCGAATTTGAAATTCGACCATCAAATATAAATTCGAGGGTCGAATTTAGATTTTTAAGCTTGATTCATTTTTGAGAAATTCGAGGGTCGAATTTGGTTTGATGTGTCGCACTACTTTGGTATTTCAGCCATAACGTTTTATCCCGAACTCGGATTGATCCGATTTTTGAGGCGTTGGAAAGAAGATAACTAAATCTACAAATCTTATGAATTAACCAACTGATGAATAAATTATTTTGAGGATCAAAATTTAGCTAGAAGTTAGGCCAAGTTCTAAGTTAGCACGTTTTGACTGATGTACCGATACAACTTCGGTATTTTGGCCATAACTCTTTACTTCAAAATTCAATCAATACGATTCTTGAGGCGTTGGAAAGAAGACAGCGAGATCTAAAACTTTTGAGAATTAACTAACTTATGAATCAACTCTTTTAATGGTTAACATTTAGTGGAAAGTTGGGTCAAATTCCAAGTTTGCACGAACTTGCCCATTTCGGCCTCAATTTTTAGAGAACACTTAAATACACCAAGTTTAGTAGTAACTAGAATTAGTTTTTAATATATTATCATATGTGTGATGTAGATTGAGAGTTGGAGGCCGTGGATAAGGGCTTTTGGATTGTTTTGGAATGGCTTCGAACTTAAGGTAGGGGAAACTCAACAAAAATTATATTTTATAAATTGATTCATGGTTTCTTTGATTTTCGACATGATGCTTTGTTTTCTTTGGCATGTTTTGTTTCCATCATGTTCCTGCATATCTTATAATATGTTTTGTTTTCGTCCTATTTTCGTATATGTTTTGATTGTTCTATTTCCGCGTATTAATTGATTATTCTATTTCTAGGTATGGTTTGACTGTTCTGTTTCCAACTTTTGAATCCGATTCGTTCTGTTCAGTATGCTTTAATCTGATTCGTTTTGTTTCGTTATGATCCATCTTGTTTAACCTACTTATGAACTTTGAATTTGAATGAGCATGGAACTCCGTTTTTAGTAATCTGACAACTTTTGATTCTTTGAAAACTTATGAGACTGAGTCATAGTGAGGTCTCTTTCCCGACATGTGACACTTGGGGTGTAGGCATCCATGTACGAATGTAATCCATTATGGCCCCTCGGGTGCCACATGCAGTACATCCAAGCTACTACGGATCCCATCTCTTGACTTGCGTGCCTTGTGAAGCTATCACACTGTGACCCATTCTAGTTAAAGTGAGACGATAGAGAGTATGATTATGATAAGAGCCTATGTTTAGAATGAGTGATGACCGTAGATCTGAACTATACTTACTAAAATTAGAGTGGATTATTGGACTCTGAGCTTGAGAAACAAGATAGACTTAGTATTGAGTTATTCAGTTAAGTATGAACCTTGAACCCTGTATCCGAGTGTGAATGAGAATATCGAGAACATATCTGAACATTTGACTGTGAGTGAATATTGACAAGTGGACCGGTATGATGGTTATCCGTACATAGTGTACAGTGCATAGCATACATAGTGGGCCCGTACAGGGACGATCCGTACGCATTGCATAGCATACATAGTGGGCCCGTACAGGGGCAATCTGTACGCATTGCATAGCATACATAAGTGAAGTGAATGAAGTGAACACAGTGAGTGAAGTGAATACGAAAATCTGAAAATTGAGTAAGGTGAATAAGAAAAATGAGCTATTATTTCTGTGTCGAACATCTGCTCCATTATCGCTGTTGTTCTATCTCAAATATCTGCCCTGTTATGAGTTTTTGTTTTGTCTCAAAATATCTGCCTTGTTACTTTTGTTCTGCTATCAAACGTCTGATCTGTTAAATCTGTGAAATTCGTCTTTTACTAGCTAATCTGCTTTCGCTTTGAACTCTATCATTAGTAAGATGTAACCGCTATTGATGTTCTTCTACTGAGCTTAGATGTAGCTCACCCCCGACTATACGTCACAGGTATAGCCTTTCATCGAGACCCTAGACTTGAGAAGAATCTGAAGTTGCCTGCTAGAGGGAGAGCTCAATTGGATTGGCACAGTGACTTCTGTGTTTTGAGCTTGGTACATCCCTTTGTTTTAGACGATTTGTATAGAATTAGAGGTCTTTAGTTCTGCCATATGTTTATCTGTTTTATTTTCCGCTTAAAGGTATGTTTATACCAATTAAATTTTGTATCAGATTGTGTTCTGCGATCTGGCGGTCCGGGTTTGCCCTTTTGGTTTTGATTTAAAAAAAAAAAAAAATCTCTATGGAAAAGTAAGTTGAGAAAATTCAGCCTGTCACAGTTGGTATCAAATTCGACTCTCGAATTTAAAAATCGAGGCTGAAATGTGCAAGTTCGTGCAAACTTAGAATTTGACCCAATTTCCTACTAAATTTTGACCATTAAAAGAGTTGATTTATAAGTTAGTTAATTCCTAAAAGTTGTAGATCTCGTTGTCTTCTTTCCAACGCCTCAAGAATCGTATTAATTGGATTTCAGAGTAAAGAGTTATGGCCAAAATACCGAAGTTGTATCGGTACATCAGTCAAAACGTGCTAACTTAGAACCTGGCCTAACTTCCAGCTAAATTTTGATCCTCAAAATAATTTATTCATCAGTTGGTTAATTCATAAGAGTTGTAGATTTAATTATCTTCTTTCCAACGCCTCAAAAATCGCATCAATCCGAGTTTAGGATAAAACGTTATGGCTGAAATACCAAAGTAGTGCGACACATCAAACCAAATTCGACCCTCGAATTTCTCAAAAATGAATCAGGCTTAAAAATCTAAATTCAACCCTCGAATTTATATTCGATGGTCGAATTTCAAATTCGACCCTCGAATTGAAATTCGACTCTTGAATTTCTTGGGTTCAAAACCGTTCATGTTGCTTCCTTGGTCTATTTTTCCCTTCAAATCTTATCGGAATCGCTCTATTTTTGCACACACACATACACTAAACTAAAACAAGATTTATTCTACAATCTAAACCATTAAAATCAAGGGGAAACTAACCTTTTTGTTTATTGATTCCACAGCTTTAAGAAATGTTGCCGAAGAGGGTTTTGAAGCGAACCGACGAAAATCTATGACGATTTCACAGCAATTGATCACAGTGAACTCAAGATTGAAGGCGTTTACGATCACAAATCGATTCCAACCTCTTTGAATCACGGAAGATGATTGCGAGATGATCGGTTCACAAACAAAAAGGGGTTTCAATGATCAGAATTCACCAAGGGCAGAATTCAAGCAAAGCCGGTACGATCACGATCTTGCGGTCGGAAACTTAAGAGAATGGGGTTCAAGGGTGACGGGTTCCAAATGGTGCACGGCTCTCTCACTCTCTCTCCATGTCTATTGCAAGATGGCTTAGCAAGAAATCTTAGCTATTAAGTTATCACCCCCCCCCCCCTTTATAGCCAAAGTAAAAGGTAAAAATATCTTTGATATTTTTACACCCAAAATTCTATCCACAACTCAAAGGCTTGGCTTTGGTGTTGAGTGGCTCACGGAGAGTTTGTGTATGACATTTTTTCTTTTTACAAAAGGCCTAAATCAAGACCCAACCGATCTTTTGCACGTCATTTATTCTTATATTATTTAATTATTTCTTTTCACACAATTTTCTCAAAGTTATTTAATTATTTATTTAAAAGTTTAAGACGACCTTGTTTTCCATGCGAGACACGTACACAGAGTCAGTTGAGTTCGGGCTTGAATTTTTCAGGGTCATTACATTCTTCCAACCTTTAAAAATTTTCATCCTCGAAAATCAATGTGCCATATTCAAAAAGGTATGAGTATAATTCAACATGCTCGAAATTAGGGTCATTACATTCTGCCTCAAAATTGATGGATCCACAAAGATAGGTGATGAGCGCCCATGGTTCTCAGATATCAAGAATTTTCTTAAAACTCGGGCAGTTCCTAAAGGCACATCCAAGATCGATAGGCAAACTATCCAACGTTTAGAGGCTAATTATGTCATCTGTGGCAAGTGCCTCTACAAGCAGTCATATAATACTATCCTGCTTCGATGCCTAACTGAAAGAGAGGCAGCAAACGTTGTAAAGGAAATCCATGAAGGAGTTGCAGGGCACACGTTAATGGACACATGCTCGCCAAAAAGATCTTACGAAAAGGGTATTTCTGGACCACCATGGAAACAGATTATTACAAGCACATTCAAAAGTGGTACAAATACCAAGAACACTCCAGTCTGATACATTCTCCAGCCATAGATCTCCATAGCAGGACCACTCCATATCCATTTGCCACATGGGGTCTCAACGTTTTCTGAAAGGTATACCCGAAAGCATCTAATCAGTTCATTCTCGTAGCCATCGAGTACTTCAAAAAATGGGTAGAGGCATCATCCTATACAAACATCACGGCCAGCCATGTTGAGAAGTTCATCAAGAGCAATATCGTTTACTGATTCGGCATGCCCAAGGGCATCATCGCTAACAACGACACCAACTTTGTGAACAAGTGCATCAGAGCCTTCTACAAATAATATAAAATCAAGCATCACCGCTCGTTACCATATCGGCTGCAAACCAATGGAGTGGTAGAAGGTGCTAGTATGACAATTATTTGCATCCTCGAGAAAATAGTCGTCACATACCGAGATTGGAGTGAAATGTTACTTTTCACTCTATGGGCCTATCGAACGTCGATCCTTACCGCTATAGGGACAACACCATTTTTCCTTGTGTATGAAACCAAGGCAATGCTACCAGTTGAAGTTGAAGTACCCTCACTCTGTATCCTCATCGAGTCTGGTTTACCAGAGGTCGAAAGAGAGAGATCCCATTTTAAACAACTGAACCTGATCAATGGGAAAAGGCTCTAGGCCTTGTGTCATACCCAAGTCTATCAAGGGCGAATAGCACACGCTTACAACAAAGATGTTTTTGTTTGAGCATTAAAGGTGGGTGACACGGTACTCAAGAAAATCTTCCCTTCTCTCCACACGGATCTTCAAGAGAAATTCAAGCCCAACTGGGAAGTGCCTTATATTAATAGAGAAGTGCTCCTTGGATACGCGCTTCGTCTCGCCATCATAGACAGAGATCATTTTCTTGAGCAAATCAATGCTGGATGCGTACATTGATTCTACTCTTAAGTCTCCCATAGCAAGGTAAGTATTGATAAAAATAGATACGTGATTGCTTAAGGGCCCCTTAAAAGAGGCCATCATTTCAAAGCCAAGCAGCCAAAAAGCATTCCTGAATTATCACGCCCATTGCTACACCTGTTGAGCCAATAACCTTTTCATTCGTAACCTCTCCCAAAAAGAGAAAAAGAAGTGAAAATATATATACAAAACAGAAATGTAGAAAAGAGAGTTATCATAAAAAATTCAAAAAACAATCAGCAAAGAAAAATCCCAAAAAGGGAATGTCTGAAAAGAAAGCAAAAAGAATAAAAAATAGAAAAGAAAAGAGATGGAAAAATCATGGGGCATATATAGTAAAAATCCCCTAAGGAAGAAGTGTATTACGGTAGCTGGAACCCAATTAAGAAAAAAAAATTTAACTCGAGAATACCTTCAAAATCCCTAACATATCCCTTCTAAACACATGGCCACGATACATCCCTGAAACAAGTCCTCTTTATGGCCCATGGGCAGTCATGATATCCGTTGAGTCAACGTCAGCCAAGCTGAGAGAGAACAAATAACTCCATCAAGCCAACTATGACGGAATCGACATCCATGTTGTGGACCTTGAGAAAAATAAATAAATAAAAATAATAAAAGTAAATAAAATAGAAGCTCAAAGCAAAGAGGACATGGTGAAAACTCGTATGGGCACCACAGGTAAAAAGAGCGAGCTTGTGTGGACCAGTTGAAAGCCTGAAAAGGCACCTAGGGTAAAAATGCAATACCCATGGACATAGTGATAACTCGATAGGGCACTATCGGTAAAAAAGAAGGCGATAAAGAGAATGGAGAAAACTCATCTTGGGCACTATGAGTAAAAATGTTTTGAATGAAAAAGGAAAAAAAAAGAAAGAAAAATCATCAGTTACTCCTTTGGTTATATTTTCGAGTTAGTTGGTTGCCAATTGGGCCACTTATGTTAGCTCAAATAGGGTCCTGATCAGGTATATCTTTAGACTGCACCGTCAAACGCATGACCAGAGGTTAGGATAAAATGTTAACTCAATCCAAAGGGATGGACATTCCAACCTCGATAAGATTCTAGCCCTCCCTTAGGCACAATCGCATAAACGAGTTCGGCTATTCTCAGAATCGGGGGACCCATTACCTCCTCTCACGATTAAGGCATCATACAAAAAAAGAAGAAAAGAAATATATATATACCAAAAAAGAGTTCCCATTTTCATTTCATTTATATACTTTGCTTGCGCCACGTCACAAAAATAATATATATGGAGCCATTTTCTCCACCTTTACATTTTGAAAAAGGAAAAAAAAAGCATATAATCTAAAAACAAAAATATAATCTATTAGGGGTTTTTACCCCTCTCCTTTTGTGTTTCATCTATTTTTGAAGTGTGTACAGGTCTGGTCAACAAGGCACGGACCTTGCAGAGAAGCGCATTTCTACAAGCATTACTCATCCATCAATCGAGAAGGCCTCATTCAAGAAGTATCAGTGAACCGAGGACCTCGTTGAAAGCTCCTTCCAAACAAGGGCTCTCGCATTCCAAAGTATCAATGAAATGAGGACCTCGTCCATGTCATGGTCCTTTATAACCGAAGCCCCTACTCAAGAGCCTTTGGCAAAGACCGATAATTCATAGTCATAATTTTGCACTTCGGTGCTTGTAAATCGATTTTGAGGTATCTCGGGTCACCAAAAACTCTGGGTGGCAACTCCATCATTGAGTGCATCGTCACGACAGATTGAGAAAATCTATAGTTGCACATAATTCTAGTTTAGTTTTTTTTCAGATTTGGAGACCGAGGTCTGTGTCTATCAAAGCATCGAAGGGGGCACCCGCGAGAGGCCAAGGTACTTGCCTTTCTTTTCAGATCTAGTTTTGTTTTTGTATTTTTATGTCTTAGTTGTGTCTTTGTGATATGGAGTTTCTAAAAAATTTGATGTCCCCATCTTCAGATGGGTTTAATTATGAGACTCCATACCAGTATTTGATGAGTTTGGGGACAATGGCCCTAATCGGTGGGTCCTAAATCAAGGGTGTGACCCATGGGGTTCTGATTCCAAAGAACAGAGGTTAGCTATGTTGGAAGAACTCCAAATCGATGTAGACTTATCCGATTTAGACTTTCTGGAAAGAATCCATGCTCATATCCAGTCTCTCACGGGAAATAAATACCAAATGGGGCAGACGGTCGCTGCCATCACTTCGGAGGAAGAATCATTATCTAGTGAATTTATAGGCATCTCGCAAGACCAGGAGTTGAGAGGAGGTTCTACCCCCACCCCTGAGCCTGAGGATGAGACCATGACGTTTTGGGGCAGGCATGAGGTAGATTATAAGGAAGATTGTGTTGGCCCAAATATGATTGACATAGTGGATGATAGCCAACCAACGTGTGTTACTCCTTTAATATCAAAAGATTATCTGCATGAGGAGGACACCATTCCTTTTTTTACATCGACTGAGCAACCAAGCATTACATTTGAGTTATCCTGTGTGCCTAGCGACCCATTTTTACAATTCTTCGACGAACCCCTCAAGTTTATTGGTTTTCAATAATGACTTATTCGGTGCCTTTAAATTGCCCACACGCAGTAAATCCGAATTTTTCATGGTTTATAGGGTGGATGAGAGTCCAACCACCGAATATCTCAAGACCTTATGTGATAAAGAGGGCATCCAATTTCTACTAGATGAAAAGTCCTTTCTCGTGCTTAACGTGGCTTGAGGGTGGTCCGACTGAAGACCACAAAACAAAAACTTAGCGCTTCTTGGGAGGCAACCCAAGCCTTTTTACATTATATAAAAATAAAATAAATTAATAAATTAAATAAAATTCATGAAATCTTGGCTGAGAACCATGTTCTCTATCAGATTTCTACTAGTCGAAATTGATTTCGACCGGTCGATGTGCTCAGAATCCAAGAGAGATCCTACGCTTGTCACTCAGTATTTTCCAAATCTGTTTTCTCTGCTAGAATAATTAGAATATTAATTTTATAAACCTTTCTAAATAAGGCTTTAGTTTGAAATAAACGACTAGTCCCTGTGGTTCGACACCCTTGTGCTCACCCAAGTACATTCGAACTTGTCAAAGTATATTCGAACTTGTCCAAGTATATTCGAACTTGTGCACTTGCAAAGTTTTGAAATAAAACGATCATGTTATTGGCATCGCTGCGGGGAAATACACCAAAAGGTTATTCTGACTGGTCAAAATTGAAGCTTCGACTGGTCATGATCGTGCAGCAGAAGAGGAAAATAGAGTAATGAAAGAGGGTCCAAATGGACTGGCCGAATTGGATATTTCGACTGGTCAACAATCTCGGTTGCTTCAGAAGTCCCAAGATGAACTGTTCAGGATCTGTCAACTGGTCTGGAATCAAGTGAGTAGAATATATAAAACATTATTATACATTTTTGACCAGTCAGAAATGGTTTCGACCGGTCAAGATCAAAGGTTCCGAAGCTATATAAAGCCCTGTGACCGGTCGAAATTCCATTTTTGACCCGTCCAAACCTTAAATCCTCCAAATCCTACTTCTTCCTTGGTTGCCCTCTTGCTTGCATTTCTCGTCTACGGGCTTGTTTTCTAGTAGAAAGCAATGTTCTAGGATCTTATACATCTATAAATAAGGACCCTAGGTTAGGAATAAGATAGCTTCAGCCGTAGGGCTTATTGCTCGTAGTTTAGGTCAACATTTCATATCTGCGAGAGTTTGTGAGATTGAGAGTTTGGTATTCATTATTTTATGATCGATTCAGCAACGATGCGCAACTAAAACATCCAGAAGCATGGGATCTCTTGTACGATCAAAGATAAGTAAATAATTTTATTTCTGTAATAACCCTAATTTAGTAAAGTGTGTAAGTCATGTAATGTGTGTGCAGGATGGTGGTGTGTGTGATTCACAAGGGAACCTATGCATGTAAACACACTTTTATGTGTATGTGTCTCACAACAAGAGGGAGTTAGTGGATAAGGTAACACAAAACATATGTGTATGTGTTTTGTAAGCAAACAAACTCTAGTTGTTAAGTTAGGGAGGGGTCTCACACGTGAGACCCATTTGCTAAGTTTGAAGTTACAATTAAAGAGAAAGAGAAGAGAAGGGTTTGAGAGAAGAGGAAGGATTTCCCTGAATCCATATCTTATATTCACTAGATCATAGTGAAATATATGGGGAGAGTACGAATATGTGAAGGATCACCTACGATTGAGTTGGCTTGATCATGTACGAGGTGCTCAGTGTGATCGAAGTAGGTTTTAGAAACCCCTTTTGTGCAACAAAGAGGACGATCCGATCTAGGAGTAAATCACCTAGTTAAAGGTAAGAAATCAATGCTCTATGAGTTTAAAGTAGATTATTTAATGTTTATTAGGAGGTGTAAGAAGTATGGATGAGATGTGATAAAGATCGAGTTAAATAAAAACTCAGATATGAAACATCTCTGGTTCCCGCATGCACGAGCCTTAGAGCTCACTTGCGCGAGAAACCTTAAGATAGTATAAGGAAGTCCGTGGGGCTCTGTGACTCACTCGCACGAGGACTTAAGTAAAGTGAGGCTCGCTCGCATGAGGCCTTGCGTGACCACCAGCAGCAGACCAATTTTTAGTTGGTCGCGTGAGGAATGTAAGATTTTGGGCTCACGGGAGAAACAGTTCTTTAGAAATGTATACTTTAGGCTCTTTTAACCATTCCTAGGGGTGTATGTGGACATTTGAATGTAGGATTAGCGTGTTGAACATACTTGTGGACTCCCAAGAGAGCTATGTATGGATGGATTTAATCATGACTTGAGGTAGGAGAATTCAATACCATGACTTCCTACATGATTGTACAGATGAATTGTGAATGAGATAAGCATGTGCGTGCGTGTGTGAATAAGATAAATGTGTGTTAAGCGTGATGAGTGTGACAAGTATATAAGTATTTGAATGTGATAAGTAAATGTGAAGTATGTGATAAGTAAATGTGAACCATGTGATAAATGAATGTGAACCATGTGATAGGTAAATGTGAACCATGTGATATGTGAATAAAATGAGCAAGCATGTGAAACTCCAAATCTAGTTATATTTAATCACACTAATTTAATTTCACGGTGAATAACTATAAGTTAGTTGTACGATGATTTAAGGTTTTCGTGAAATGAATCCCCATGTGCTTGAGTAGTGAACCAGTTAAAGGTCATCGTGACACAAGTGACTCTGTTAACTAAGCTCAGAGGCTTGTAGTAGTTGCTCAAGTGACCCTGTTAACTAAGCTCAGGCAGTGTGTGAGTTGTTCATTGAATGACGGTGGTTTCAGGGATTCCCATCGGTATTACTTGGGCTCCCAAGGCTATGCATGCTTGGGAGGTTATTTAAGTTAAGCTTTTAAGTCAATTCAAAACATGTGAATCATAAGAAAAGGAGTTAAATAAGAACAAGAGAGTTAGGTACATGTGTGTGAACTCCAATTCAGTTATTTCAATGCATATGTCTAAAAGATTCAGTTACGTGATATGTGCTTTAAATTTCAGTCATATGATCTATGTTTTATGACATGCTATTCATGCTAGTGATATTATTGAGCTTCGATGTTAGCTCACCTTTCGACTATACATCACAGGTACAGATACCGACTATATATACCAGAGGAGGAGTCGAATCTTTTGCCAGAGGACTACTTCCCTTAGAGGATAGTTTTATTTTATTTTGTTAGACCATTGTACAAGGCTTGGTATGTCCAACCTATTCTTTTTGTTTAGAACAATTGTAACAGCCCGGATTTCTGCACCCAAAAATCCGTGCCATCAGGATCATACTCTGGATGATCCCCAGGACAAATCACGAAGTGTCTGCTCGTATAGCGGAAACCAAGCAGACACTGTCCAGCAGTGGTAGATCGAGTTATCACAAGGCATTTAAAATAGAAAGAAGCAATAAAACAAACATGTATCTAAATATATAAAAATATACATTCCCAAAAAGGAACCAAGAAGAACCAATGGTGATAGACATCCATCACCCAAAACAATGGTTCCTAATAATGGTTCCAATAGAATGTATAGTAATACTATAAAAGGAAGAAAATATCTACAGAAAGTAAATACAGAAGTGGCCACCAGGCGCACAATAATCCAAAGATTTACACAAAATCCCAAAAATAGTAGACTCGTATACCCAGACTAAGGATAAAAGTCGTCCGCCTGGACGTCAGTCTCCTCGTCCTCGGCCTCAGCCTCTGGATCGGTGGTAACTGGGTCACTCAAAGGTCGGAAGTACCGAGTAACCTAAAAGTGATTTAGAAAGCAGGGTGAGCTATGTCATAGCTCAATAGAAGAATTCCAACTAAATGAATTGAATATGCAGATCATGCTATCTCATAACAGAAATCAAATCAGAAACATACAATCATGACGAATCAAATCAAATACTGAGCTTTTAGACAAGAAATCAGATGTTATGCAAGTATATTATCAGAGAGCTTAAATTGTGTATATTTAAGTTAAGAAACTCCCGTGACTATATAGCACGGAGTAAACAGGAATGTCCGATAGGAAACCCCAACCAATCGTCGTTCACATGAACAATTGTGAAAGTGCAACAATGCCTCATCTATGGAGTGCAATTGTGCCGAGGATTACAAGCAGGTGCACAAGTGTGCCAGGCATCGGATATACCGCCGGGTCGGTGGGGATCATCTGGTTTAAATCATCAAATCACATACATATATACCTCACAGATCAGATAGCAGAAATCAAAAGCAGATTTCAGGATACAAATCAGAAAACAGAAATCAAAGATAGCAGGAATTTATGATATGCGTACATGCTTGTTAAAAACAGAAATCAGGGCACAGATATAAAATAAACATGAAATCATACTCAAAAGCAGTTTAGGTTGGTTTTCCCCTACCTCAGGTCAGACCTCTTTCTAAGCAAATCCAACGCCGTTCTAAAGCAGTCCAAAAGTTCTTATCTACGGCCTCCACTCTTAGTCTACATCACACACATGATGATGTATAAAAATTGATCCTAAATATTAATAATATTGATGTATTTAAGTGTTTTCTCAAAACAGAGACGGAAATGGGTAATTTTGTGTTGACTCAAAACTTGACCCAACTTCCCACTTCATTTTGACCCTCAAATATTTGATTAAAGATTTAGCTAATTCATAAAAGAGTTAGATCTCATCGTACTCTTTCCAACGCATCAAGAATCGCGTCAATCGGAGTTCGGGACAAGGAGTTATGGCCAAAATACCGAAGCTATATCGATACTTCAGTCAAAACGTGCTAACTTAGAACTTAGCCAAACTTCCAGCTCAATTTTGATCATTAAAACAATTTATTCATTAGTTAGTTAATTTATAAAAGTTATAGATTTAGTTGTCCTCTTTGCAATGCCGCAAGAATCGCATCAATCGGAGTTCGGAGTAAAACGTTATGACCAAAACACTAAAGCAGTGTCGGCATAGTCAAATTGATCGATCAACACATTATATTGATCGATCAACACCACATTGATCGATCAATTTCACCATTGATCGATCAACCATCATATTGATCGATCAATTTCACCATTGATCGATCAACCATCATATTGATCGATCAATGCTGTCGGGAATGAACCTCCAGCAACCTAACTTGCTGTTTTTATCATTGTATATATAATTTGATCGATCAATCACTTATATTGATCGATCAATACAAAATTTGATCGATCAATCACCTATATTGATCGATCAACACCCAATTTGATCGATCAATCACCTACATTGATCGATCAAAACCTTCAGAAATGCACAGCCATAAGGTTTTGTCATTTTTGATCTATTTTCATCCAAATCTTCTACGATCTTCATCGTATCACACACAAATCCACACTAAACTAAAACAAGGATTTATTCTACTATCTAAACTATTAAAATCAAAGAAAAACTAACCTTTCTTCGATCGATTTCGCGCCTTTAAGGATCGTTGTCCAAAGGGGTTTCGAAACGAATTTTCCGAATTTCTACGGCGATTTCACCTTGATTGATCACCACGAATTCAAGATGAAGTCGTCCATGATCCACGTATCGATCTTAACCTCTTCAACGCTTGGTTAGCGATCACGAGGTGGAGCGTTTCTTGAAAAACGGGCTTCTAAGGAAAAAGGGGTTTGAATGGTTTGTAGTTTCCGGATCTCTAACGGTTGAAATTTACCAACGGCGGACACTCAAGCGAGGCCGTCGTCATGTGCTTTGCAAAGGTTGCGGAGATTGCGGCGCGATTGCAATCGAAATCTCACGGTTTCTCATGAGGGTTCCATGGGGAAGAAGCTCTCTCTCTCTCTCTCTAGAACTCCCAACTCTAAGGCTTGCAACTGGGTGAAGCTTCTTTGAGAAGCTTTGCCTTTTAATTGGCTAAAGGGTTTGGTTTCGGTGTGAAGCGATAACACTGCAAAAGTGTGTTAGGCTTATCCACTTGAAATAGAGTTTGGTTTCGGTGTTGAGCGGCACACGATGCGTCGGTGCACGGCTTTCACACTAAAGGCCCAAACACACATTTAAACCTTAATCCATCCGCACAAAGTTATTCTAATATTATTTAAATATTTATTATTATATAAAAATCTATGATGACATCGATTTTCGTGTCGACCACACACTCGAGGTCAGTCGAGTTCGAGTCTGATTTTTCGGGTTGTTACATTCTTCCCACCTTAAAGAATTTTCGTCCTCGAAAATCGACCTGCCAGCCAAAAGGTGAGTATAATTCAATATGCCCAAAAATTAGGGTCATGACATTTTCCTCTCTTCAAGGAATTTTCGCTTTCGAAACTGCAAAACATACCTAAATAGGTCTACTATCCCCACAGGTTTAAACAAAGCAGTGATAATTATGTCACAAAATTTTATTATATTATAGTAATAGATCAAGATAGAATAACTAAGTTCTAAATTATTTTTGCCAATAATATTTTCAAAAATTTTAATTTATTTTGATTTTCGTGCCAGGCACGTATATCAAAGCATGATCGATTTTTAGAATGTTAAGGTCACTACATTATCCCGCTCTTAGAAATTTTCGTCCCCGAAAATGTCTAACAGACACTAACAGTTTGAACCCTAGCAAACGTGCACAGAACATCAGAATGAATATTTGGTTACAGATGACAAATGCATCCCCTCAAGTGCAACGTTAGGCTATGCCCCCATCATCTAGTGCTTGCCCATCAGGCACCTCCTCAACTGGAGCTGGTGGTATAACCCCCTCCTCAGGTAACCTCTTGACCAATAGATTATAGCTCTTGGTCCAATCCTTGAGCTTGAAAACTTTAATGTTCTTGGTCAAGCGAGGCTCGCCAGGAGCCAGGCTATACTCCTCTCTCAATGTAATATACTGCTCGACCATTCTTGTTATCAATTGAGCCTATGACAGCTCTTTCTTTGAAGCAGTCATCTGCTTCTCAAACAGTAAATCTCTATCATTGATCTCGCGGACTTGTGCAAAAACGGGGTTATGGCACACTTGATAAAAGTATCAAGTATCCATAGTCTATCAGGGAGTTGGGCTCAGTAAAGGCTTGACCTAAACTATACTGACCACAAGTCTATCATGGTATGGGACATCTTTGACATATGGTGGCAACAACAAGTCTCCCCATACCGTGAAGAACATAGTAAAGCGGCGGCGACATCAAATTGGTTAAATTTATAGTCGCAACCGTCAATGTTGGTGACCAATTGGTGATGAGTGTCACCCCGGCAAAGATGTTGATAAAAGAGCCTCACTATATGAGGACAAAAATGGACGTAAAATGACTCATGCAATGGTCTCAACCCTAGCTTAGCAATACAGTCGATCACCCATTCCATGTCGAGCCAATCCTCGAATAGTTTAGAGTCGAAAGCACATTCAGGCAACAATGTTTTAGAAGCCCACCACTCTTTTGGAAGTTCTTGTTGAATTAGTGGTGGCTGTGGGTTTTGAACGGGTGGCACATCTTGTTCGATTGGTGTCACGGGTTGCACAAAGGGTTGTGCGACCGGTTTTCACTGTTGGCATCGATGATAGATTCGTCATTCGCGGTCCCAGAGTTTAAAATGTACAAAAATGCACAAAAAACCCCTTAAACAAGGAAAAGATTAGAGTTTATCATAATAGCCGAGCAAAATGCTATCCAATGAATCAAAGCAAGAAGCTCCGATAGCGAGTGAAAAATAAAAACCCACAATATAACTTACATCGATAAAATTGACCGATCAATGCTCAATTTGATCGATCAGGCAGCCTTTTTGTCACAGGACATAGTAAAAACTGGTTTGATCGATCAACCTTCTTATTTGATCGATCAGATGTGTAGTTGATCGATCAATTCACCAAATTGCTCAATCAATCATTACAGTCAAACTGTTTCTTTAAACACACCTCATTAATTGAGACATTACCCAGCCCCTATTTCACCACGTGTAGGGTATCAGTATATGCTATCTAGACAACTCCAACTTTATGGAATTGTACCACATATATAAAACAATAAAGGGTTAGAATTTAAAATCTTACCTTGGGTCGGCTGATTTCTCGGCCCACGAGCTTGACAAGCTCCAGGGTTCCAATGGTTTAACAATCTCAAAAACTAGTGGCGATCCTTGCTAGCTTCGACACAATCGCATGGCGTCCATGCTCCACATTCATGAGCAGTAACGCCCTCACCAAATCTCTTTCTCTTCGTCTTAAATTCCACCACTTAACATAATTGCAAGAGTTAAAGCAAAAGGAATAATCTTCATTCCTAGCCAAGCCTTTAAACTTCTAACCGCTAGTATGTAAAGCATACACACCCCCCATAGGTGTGCAAGATCACATCAATGGTCCACACCGTACACACATGTGTACCGTACACCCATACGTAATCTAACGCACCTCATTACATTTGACTTCCACATAGCCGAACCAGTGACCAGACGGGCATGTCTCCCTAAGTAGCAACATGTGGGTAAAGAAGACACATCAAGAGTCCTTCCACCATCCACACGTACACACATCTATAATCCGTAGATTAGCAATCTATCTGCAGGAAGCCATATAATTTAGAAGTCCCCATCATAATTTCAACGTCCTCCAAATTAGGGTTATCATAATCTCTCCATCTGGGAAGAATTTTCCTCCTCGAAAATACCCTAAAGATATCCCGAGTAAAACTCAATTGTTCGTAGCGTCAATGTACACACGCAGAGGTATTATGTGTGAAATAGTCACAACCATACAGTCGCCAGTCATATATGCACAACCCCTCTCTCTGAGTCCACACATCCATAATGGACTCACACGCATCCAGAGTCGAAATAGTTTCCCCCAAAATCAGTGTATCCACACGACCCCTATAGATGAAATTATCAGGTTAATGTACTGGTCGCTAAGCTCATCCCTAATCTACTGAAAAAGTGTGACAGTCGTCTCATTCACCGGGTAGCTTATATCACACCTCCATAAGTAATTATATACAGTATTATGCCACCATCACGTTAACCATTAGTCAAAAGAAAACGATCATAATGCCCACAAAATTCATACATAGGCAAAAACTAGCTGTTGAGCTTTTTATTAAGGATGTCCCCCTTAATTACTTGACTGGTGTTCATTCCACGAAGAATTGTATATTGATCATGAGATTAAGACTACTTAACCAGAATGTATCTATAAATAAGATCAACCAAACCTTGAAAGAAATATAATGTGTTGTCCATTCAGCAGATCTTCACTTCAACGATGTTGATCATTAGTGATCATGTATCATTTCCATTGTATTAATCACAGTGACCCCTTACGATTGTAAAAATACTCATGGAGCACAGTAGACCAATTTTGAAACATACCATTCATCCGAAAATCTGATTCACCACATTGATGCTATCGTTATCAGAATAAATCAACTCATGACTTGAAATAGGTCTCATCTGTCTACGAACAAATGTTCACACTCACCCACTTTCTGATACGCAACGGTGGTAAGAGATATCACCAAAATGATATAAAGCCATAACCAAGATGAGATAAAGCCATCACCAACATGAGGTACAGCCATCACCAACATGAGATAAAGCCATTACCAAAATGAGGTAAAGCCATCAGCAAAATGAAATAAAGCCATCGCCAACATGAGATAAAGCCATCAACAAAATGAGATAAAGCTATCACCAATATGAGATAAAGCCATCAGCAAAATGAGATAAAGCTATCACCAATATGAGAACCTCTAAAATTTACCACAACGATCGTAAAATCTTCAAACTTTATGCCCTTAACCAATCTTATGATACGCGAATAGAATTTCGATCATACAGGAAGGGAAAAGATTGACACATCTAGCCTTTCAAATCAAGGAGATGATTGCAAATGATTGCTCTCAATGTCATACATAAATACTTAGGCATGATTAATCGACTCTTCATGTGCACAACTCTCAACACACTCCCTATACTAACTAAATCTCCATATACTCCTTAAAAATCTACAGTCATTCATCATGGCTTAGGTGAAAACAACAGAATCCACCATAGCGACATCCAATTATGCTCTCTCATGATATCCATAATTAAAATTTTTCCTATCCTCTATCAATTACCGACATGATTGTCTTAGACTTTTCCAATTATTGGAAAACTTCCAGAGTAAACTACAGCGATTAACAACCGAACTCACGTTTAGAAGGAACGTATTTAAATACACCACAATCATGATTCATTAGTTTGGAAGAAGAATACTAGGATTAAGTTTGCTAATTCAACTTCATTTCTCATAAGTATTAAGGAAATTTCAAATTCACTAAACAATTCTCCTTAAAAAATATTTATTGTAACTATCAAGATTTATTAAGTCTGCCAATATAACTATCACTTACATAGTTAATCTTCTGAATTTAGAATTCGTTTATGTCATGCAAGTGATTTAAGTCGATACACAAGTGATAATGCTATGATATTTCGCACGTGTCAAAACCAATAAAATTTCTAAATCATCTGAACATTAAAATAAAATCTTGACAATTGATATTGAACTTATACCTTGGGCATCTTGAGTCGCAGGAAGAATCGGCTTAGAAGTAGACGTCGAGGTCTCCTGCTTCTGTCGCTTATCTGGGCAGTTCTTGACTTGGTGTCCTTGCTGACCACATCTAAAACAAGCACCCGAGAGAAACCTACAAGCCTCCGTTCTATGAGATTTCCCACACCACGCACATGTTACAAATGGTGTAGATGAGGAGACAGGTAAGGCCTGCCGTGCTAGAGTAACTCTAGTCGTCGCCGGATGTAAAGAGCGAGCACTACCCTGAGTGGTTGTCGAGGCCATCGCTTCCTTTTTCAAAGCAGGACAATGTCTTATCAAGTGTCCCATTCGTCCACACCTAAAACAAGCCCCAGTAGATCTTCTCTAGGGTCTCTGCTAGGTGTGTCACACCTAGAACATAATTCATTTAATGTCGATGGAGAGGTGTGAGTTGTCCTTCTCAACATTGCCGTAAGTAATGCAGCCTGCTGAGTCATAGTGTTAAGCATCGCTTCAAGCAACTGCCTATTCGGCTCACCTCCTCCAGTGTGTACAATCTTAGCCTTCTTTCGTGGTGCCATTTCGATCTGTTAGCATGACACAAAATTCCCATCAATAATTGTCATAGTCACAATGGCCCAAAGTTCCAACAACATCTTAAAACATATTTTATCTAATAGCCGTACATTTATCAAATCATCCAATATTTCCCTTAAAAGTGATTATGAGATCCACCATTTAAGTCTTAAATCGAATCCCAAGTTCTAAATCTCCAGCCATAGCTGCGAGTTCCCTATAGAAGCTAAAACCAAAACTCCACTAACTTTGCTAAAGTCCTAATTGAGTTATAGAAAACTCACTTCCCAATCATACCTACATCCATAGCCTAGTCTGAAGTCCTTACACGACCTAAAGCCTAGGCTTTGATAATTATAGACAGGTTTACCTAGAAATCCGTGCCATCAGGATCATACTCTGGATGATCCCCAGGACAAATCACGAAGTGTCTGCTCGTATAGCGGAAACCAAGCAGACACTGTCCAGCAGTGGTAGATCGAGTTATCACAAGGCATTTAAAATAGAAAGAAGCAATAAAACAAACATGTATCTAAATATATAAAAATATACATTCCCAAAAAGGAACCAAGAAGAACCAATGGTGATAGACATCCATCACCCAAAACAATGGTTCCTAATAATGGTTCCAATAGAATGTATAGTAATACTATAAAAGGAAGAAAATATCTACAGAAAGTAAATACAGAAGTGGCCACCAGGCGCACAATAATCCAAAGGTTTACAC
This sequence comes from Chloranthus sessilifolius, assembly GCA_021018995.1. Classification (NCBI taxonomy): domain Eukaryota; kingdom Viridiplantae; phylum Streptophyta; class Magnoliopsida; order Chloranthales; family Chloranthaceae; genus Chloranthus; species Chloranthus sessilifolius. The sequence goes on from CM037592.1 coordinate 8,192,451, forward strand.
AAAATCCCAAGATAGCAGTCTCGTATACCCAGACTAAGGATAAAATCGTCACGACGTGTCTCCTTCCTCGGCCTCGGCCCTCCGGATCGGTGTAATGGGTCACTCGGTCGGAAGTACCGCTTCAGAACCTAAAAGTGATTTAGAAAGCAGGGTGAGCTATGTCATAGCTCAATAGAAGAATTCCAACTAAATGAATTGAATATGCAGATCATGCTATCTCATAACAGAAATCAAATCAGAAACGTACAATCATGACGAATCAAATCAAATACTGAGCTTTTAGACAAGAAATCAGATGTTATGCAAGTATATTATCAGAGAGCTTAAATTGTGTATATTTAAGTTAAGAAACTCCCGTGACTATATAGCACGGAGTAAACAGGAATGTCCGATAAGAAACCCCAACCAATCGTCGTTCACATGAACAATTGTGAAAGTGCAACAATGCCTCATCTATGGAGTGCAATTGTACCGAGGATTACAAGCAGGTGCACAAGTGTGCCAGGCATCGGATATACCGCCGGGTCGGTGGGGATCATCTGGTTTAAATCATCAAATCACATACATATATACCTCACAGATCAGATAGCAGAAATCAAAAGCAGATTTCAGGATACGAATCAGAAAACAGAAATCAAAGATAGCAGGAATTTATGATATGCGTACATGCTTGTTAAAAACAGAAATCAGGGCACATATATAAAATAAACATGAAATCATACTCAAAAGCAGTTTAGGTTGGTTTTCCCCTACCTCAGGTCAGACCTCTTTCTAAGCAAATCCAACGCCGTTCTAAAGCAGTCCAAAAGTTCTTATCTATGGCCTCCACTCTTAGTCTACATCACACACATGATGATGTATAAAAATTGATCCTAAATATTAATAATATTGATGTATTTAAGTGTTTTCTCAAAACAGAGACGGAAATGGGTAATTTTGTGTTGACTCAAAACTTGACCCAACTTCCCACTTCATTTTGACCCTCAAATATTTGATTAAAGATTTAGCTAATTCATAAAAGAGTTAGATCTCGTCGTACTCTTTCCAACGCATCAAGAATCGCGTCAATCGGAGTTCGGGACAAGGAGTTATGGCCAAAATACCGAAGCTATATCGATACTTCAGTCAAAACGTGCTAACTTAGAACTTAGCTAAACTTCCAGCTCAATTTTGATCATTAAAACAATTTATTCATTAGTTAGTTAATTCATAAAAGTTATAGATTTAGTTGTCCTCTTTCCAATGCCGCATGAATCGCATCAATCGGAGTTCGGAGTAAAACGTTATGACCAAAACACTAAAGCAGTGTCGGCATAGTCAAATTGATCAATCAACACATTATATTGATCGATCAACACCACATTGATCGATCAATTTCACCATTGATCGATCAACCATCATATTGATCGATCAATTTCACCATTGATCGATCAATGCTGTCGGGAATGAACCTCCAGCAACCTAACTTGCTATTTTTATCATTGTATATATAATTTGATCGATCAATCACTTATATTGATCGATCAATACAAAATTTGATCGATCAATCACCTATATTGATCGATCAACACCCAATTTGATCGATCAATCACCTACATTGATCGATCAAAACCTTCAGAAATGCACAGCCATAAGGTTTTGTCATTTTTGATCTATTTTCATCCAAATCTTCTACGATCTTCATCGTATCACACACAAATCCACACTAAAGTAAAACAAGGATTTATTCTACTATCTAAACTATTAAAATCAAAGAAAAACTAACCTTTCTTCGATCGATTTCGCGCCTTTAAGGATCGTTGTCCAAAGGGGTTTCGAAACGAATTTTCCGAATTTCTACGGCGATTTCACCTTGATTGATCACCACGAATTCAAGATGAAGTCGTCCATGATCCACGTATCGATCTTAACCTCTTCAATGCTTGGTTAGCGATCACGAGGTGGAGCATTTCTTGAAAAACGGGCTTCTAAGGAAAAAGGGGTTTGAATGGCTTGTAGTTCCCGGATCTCTAACGGTTGAAATTTACCAACGGCGGACACTCAAGCGAGGCCGTCGTCATGTGCTTTGCAAAGGTTGCGGAGATTGCGGCGCGATTGCAATCGAAATCTCACGGTTTCTCATGAGGGTTCCATGGGGAAGAAGCTCTCTCTCTCTCTCTCTCTAGAACTCCCAACTCTAAGGCTTGCAACCGGGTGAAGCTTCTTTGAGAAGCTTTGCCTTTTAATTAGCTAAAGGGTTTGGTTTCGGTGCGAAGCGATAACACTGCAAAAGTGTGTTAGGCTTATCCACTTGAAATAGAGTTTGGTTTCGGTGTTGAGCGGCACACGATGCGTCGGTGCACGGCTTTCACACTAAAGGCCCAAACACACATTTAAACCTTAATCCGTCCGCACAAAGTTATTCTAATATTATTTAAATATTTATTATTATATAAAAATCTATGATGACATCAATTTTCATGTCGACCACACACTCGAGGTCAGTCGAGTTCGAGTCTGATTTTTCGGGTTGTTACAACAATGGATTATGAAGGGTGTATATGGTTAATTGAACCATTTTTTGGATGATGGTTGTTCATCATCGGTGGTTCATTTCGGTTTTGTGGGCTTATGGTTAACATAAGGACAAAACCGTTATTTTGTCTTTTTGGTATTTTGTTTATTCTATAGAATGAATTTATCTTTTGGCCATGTTATGATGAGTCTATCTCCTTTATTAGAGTAATCTGCCTGTTCTACATGTTGTGGATGTACCAAGTGTTCTTTGTGATAAGGGATCACCTTAACGGGCGATCTAACGATCTGGGTTTCGGGTTAGGAATCAAAGCCCTATCTTTAGAAAATTCTAACAATACCAAAATGTGTGTGTGTTAGTGTGAGATTTTGTCAGAGTATAGGGACCTCTGTTGATGAAACTTTTGTTTCATGTGACAGATCAGTATGTATGCTAGGGGAAGAGGCCAACCTAGAGGAGGTCGTACTAGAAGTACAAGGGGCAATGATGATGTTGCCACGACTTCTAACCGAGTTTCGATTGGTGATAGGAATCGTCCAGTGGAGGAAAATCAGGAAAGAGACAGTAATGAGCAAATAGCTCAAGTCATGGAGGTTGTGGTCAATGCAATGTAAGCAAACCCCAGTGATGACTACACTTACAAACAATACCCATCAACCACCAACTCCTCCATCAATACTAGCTACGCAACCTATATAGTCTACATTTGTGGAGTTTAGGAGATTAAGACCTCCGAGCTTCTCTGGCCAGAATGATCTGTTTGAAGCTGAGAAGTGGCTCAATCAAATAGAGAAGCTACTTGAGAGACTACCGTGCATGGATGAGGAGAAGGTAAGTTGGGCTTCCTTCTAGTTAGAAGGTGATGCGGGTCCGTGGTGGAAGAATGTGTTAAGGGTAAGAGAACAGGAAAATCCCAATGGGATTTGGACATGGGAAGAGTTTGTGAGGGTATTCAACAAGGAATGCTTTCCTAAACAAATTAGAAACCAATTGGCAGTGACTTTTATGAGCCTAGAGCAAGGTAACATGCTAGTGAGAGATTATGCCACAGAGTTCACTAGATTGTCCAGAGTTGCCCCTGAGTATGTGTCCACTGAGCAGATGAGGGCAAATAAATTTTAGAGGGGACTTAGGCTAATCATCAAGGATAGGATTTCCATGATGAAATTGGAGATCTACGGGGCCGCCATGGACAAAGCAATAGTAGTAGAAAGGGACATTGAGGAAATGTACTGGAGAAGGGACCACGAAGGAAAAGCAAGGATAAGTCAAGGAGGGTCGAGTGGCTATGACTGATGAATAAGAAACCAAGGTTCACGACACCGACGCAAGGGTAGCTGAACCAGAGCAACTATTTTAAGCTGCCCTTGCCACCGCCTATAAAGTCTTATCGCTCGTCGGGTCCTACCTTCGTGTCAGGAGCATCAGTCACCCAAGGATTTTCACGTACATCTTCGTCTACACTAGTAGAAAAATGTACTCGTTGTGGGAAGCCACACAGGACCTCCGAGTGTAGAAGGGGTATTGGCGCATGTTTCAAATGTGGCAAGATTGGGCACATGATCTGGGATTGACCAATGTTGAAGAGCGAAGGAAGAGTCGCTACTGTAGGACCGCAAAGGCCTACACGACAAGCACGACCAATTGTGCAAGGTCGAACATATGCAGTCACAACCAAGGATGACAATATGAGCAACGACATCATTCAAGGTATAAATAATTTAATTAAATTATTTGAGATACTTACAAAAATTTTAGATGAAGAAGGTGCATATATAGAGAAAAGGAGAATTTTTTTTTTATGTTAGTTATGTTGTCATCTAAATTTATTTGTTGAACAGATAAATTCATAGTGTATATACCTACGTAGGTACGTTACAATTATATAAGAAAGAAGACTACCTTTGTTACGTGGCACGAGTTTTGATAGACCCTAGGTCTACCGATTCTTTTATGACACTTGAATTCACAGTAAAGGCGAAAGTCATTCTCGAACCTTTAGACTTCATTTTAGAAGTGTCAGTTCCAACAGGAAATTCAGTTAAGATCGATATGGTGTGTCGATCAGTCGTAGTGACAATTAGGGAGTACAATGACTATGAATTAATGGCGGATTTGATCCTGTAGGACATGCAAGGATTTGACGTAATCCTAGATATGGATTGGTTGTCTGCTCATGATGCAAGTGTGGATTGTAGGAGAAAGATAGTGACTTTTCTTCAAGAAGGGAATAGGTCGTTTAGGTTCTTTGGGATGCACTCAATGTTTGTGCCAATAATTTCTGCAACATGCGCCAAACGTTTGATGAGAAACGGTAGCAGTGGATACCTTGCATTCCTGAAAGAACAATGAGAGAAGAAGAATGACATCGCAAAGATCTCAGTAGTTTGTAATTTTGCCAATATATTTTTGAAAGATTTACCAGGACTAGTACCTGATAGAGAAGTGGAGTTCACTATTGACTTAGCTCCAGGTATCGAGCTAGTATTGAGAGATCCTTATTGAATGGTTCCAACTGAGTTAAAGGAATTAAAAGCACAACTGTAAGAACTTCTAGATAAAGGGTTCATAAGACCTACTGTGTCTCCTTGGGGAGCACCGATCTTGTTCGTAAAAAAGGATGGGTCGATGAGATTATGCATCGACTATCGTCAACTGAATAAAATGACAATTAAGAACTGATATCTGCTTCCAAGGATCGATGATCTATTTGATCAGTTTCAAGGAGCTAGATTCTTTTCAAAGATTGATTTGAGATCCTAGTATCACTAGCTGAAGGTCAAGGCCGAAGATATATAAAAGACAGCATTCAGGACCAGATATGGGCATTATGAATTCTTAGTGATGCCTTTTAGTTTAACGAATGCACCAACATCTTTCATGGACCTCATGAATAGGGTGTTCAAGCCACATCTTGACACATGTGTCGTAGTATTTATTGACGACATCCTTATATACTCAAAGACAAATGAAGAGCATGAGCAACATCTGTAGGTTGCATTGCAAACATTGCGAGAGCACCAGCTGTATACTAAGCTTAACAAATGTGAATTTTGATTAGAGCAGGTGAGCTTTTTGAGACATGTTGTCTCTGAAGTAGGAATCAAAGTAGATCTAGCTAAGATAGAGGTTGTAGTACAATGGGAACAATCTATGATGGTCACAGAAGTGAGAATTTTTTTAGGTTTGGCTAGGTACTATAGAAGGTTTGTGGAAGGGTTTTCAGTTCACTTACACAATTGACAAGGAAGAATACAAAGTTTGAATGGACCGAGGCAAGTAAAAAGAGCTTCTAAGAATTGAAGAAAAGGCTTACTTTAGCACCAGTGTTTGCCATTCCAATCGACACTGGAGGATTTATAGCATTCAGTGATGCGTCACACAACGGCTTAGGTTGTGTGCTCAACCAAAACAAAAAGATTATTGCTTACAGATCCAGACAACTTAAGGACCATGAGAAGAACTATCTGATGCATGACCTTGAGTTAGCAGCCGTGATTTTTGCATTGAAGATATGGAGATATTATTTATATGGTGAAGCCTTTGAGATTTTCATGGACTACAAGAGTCTCAAGTATTTATTCATGCAGAAAGACTTGAATATGAGATAAAGAAGGTAGATTGAATTTCTTAAAGACTATGATTGCTCCATATAGTATCATCTAGGCAAGGTGAACATTGTTGCCGATGCCTTGATCGTAAGACTTCAGCCCAATTGTCAAATTTTATTGTGGGACGTCACAAGTGGAAGTTGTTGGAAGACATAGCCTTATGCGATGCACAGATTGAGGTGAAAGCTTTAGGATCTTTCCTAGAAAATGTTATGATCAGACCAATGATCTTGGATCAGATTTGTGAGCTACAGATGACTGACGCCGAGTTATTGAGAATCCGACAGGGAGTGACGGACGGTACTAATCGGGATTTCTCTATAAGGAGTGATGGATCACTATTGTACAAGGGGAGGTTGTGTATAGCAATAGATGTCACTTTACGGTAAACCTTTTTGGATGAGGCACATAAGGCACCATATACTATCCACCCAAGAGGTACTAAACTGTATCAAGATTTGAAGAAAGGCTTCTGGTGGAGAGGTTTGAAGGACATCACTGAGTATATTGCAAGGTGCTTAATATGTCAATAGGTAAAGGTGGATCACCGACATCCATCTGGGTTATTACAATTATTACCTATACCAGAATGGAAGTGGGAGTCAATTTCAATGGACTTTATTTTAGAATTGCCACGAACTGTGAAGAAACACAATGCTATTTGGGTGATTGTTGATAGACTTACGAAATCAGCCCACTTCTTGCTATATAACACCACCTATACTGCAAGAAAACTCGCAGACATGTACATGAGGTATATCGTCCGATTGCACGGCATTCTCATAAGCATTGTTTCAAATAGAGATCCGTTATATACTTCTCAATTTTGGCAGAAATTTTAGAGGGGATGAGCACTAGACTAGACTTCAGTTTAGTGTTTCATCCACAAACAAATGGCCAGACTGAGAGGGTAAATCAGATCATAGAGGATATGCTGCAAGTCTGTATGCTTGATTTTCAAGCATCATGGGATCAACACCTACCATTGATCAAGTTTACATACAATAATAGCTTCCAGACGAGTATTAGCATGGCTCCCTATGAGACATTGTATGTTCGACAATGTCGATCTCTGATAAATTGGGAGGAGACGAGAGAGAAATTTGTATTGGGACCCGAGATACTAGAAAGTACCACAGAGACGGTACAAGTGATTAGAGAATGATTAAAGGTCGCACAAAGTAGACAGAAGATCTATGCGGACCATAAGAGGACAAACATTGAGTTTCAGGTAAACTTAATGTTATATTTCAATGAATTATATGTTAATAGGCATGTGTAAGTTATCAACGTTCACACAATATGATTCTTTCAGTTGGGAGACAATGTCTTCATCAGGATTTTGTCGACTAAGGGCGTTATGCATTTCAGAAAGCGTGGCAAGTTGAGTCTGTAATACGTTGGACCATTTGAAGTTTTGGGACGTGTTGGAAAGGTCGCTCATAGAGTTGTACTACCGCCGCAACTCTCAAGCATGCATGACGTGTTTCATGTATTGATGCTACGACGATACGTCAAGGACCCAACGCACATATTGGATTACCAACCGATCAAAATTCAAGAAGACTTGACGGTCAAGGAGGAACCGGTGTAAATTCTAGATTGGAAGGAACAAGTACTACGCACAAAGAGAATTCCACTGGTACTTGTTAGGTGGCGAAACCATTGGCGAGAAGAAGCCACGTGGGAATTTGAGTCGGATGTGCATGAAGCTTTTCAAAATTTATTTACATGAGTTGGTCTAAATTGTATAAATTTTGAACATGCGTATGAATATGATGTTTAATTTATTTTGATTGTACACGTATGTGTGAATGATAAATCATCGGCGATTGGCCAGGTATTTAATCGATCGATATTGTTGGCCAATGGGTAATGAATTACACGCGAAAGGGAAACTTATACGAGGAGAAATTAAGGGCTAAAAGTAAAATAAATGGAAAATTGAAGCACAGTTGCTTTAAGAGTTGTGTCTGAGTCTCGCTCGTGCGAGAACTTAAACCTCACTCGCACAAGCCAATCACAAATGAAAAATAATAATAATTATAAAAGGAAATTTGGCTTCCAGTGGCTGTCTGAGACTAGTGCGACCGAGTTGACTAGGTCGCTCGCGTGAGGAACAGACTATATAAGGGATTTAACCCTTTTTGTACTCATTTCAAATGAACAAGTGATGGGGGGAGAGCTCGTCCATTTTCTTCGCGATTCGATTACCCACATTCAAGCTCCATTTCCTTTTATTTCCATTTTTAAACCCTAGCATGACCTTCACATCACCAAACCCTACACGGCGGAAGAAATTGGCGGTACGGCTATCAAGTTCTCGTAAGAGGGGGCGCCTCTGCCAAACCCTTTGACCCAACCCGCCCCATGGTTGGAAGATAAGATTTTCGAGCTTGAATGGGCAATTCATGAGGATTTTTTGCGAATCCATCGTCCACCTAATGGACATTGGATTACCTAAATATAAATCATTTGAAACCCCTATTGTTGCCGTTCCACGCGTGATATTACCCTGAATGGTGAAATTGTTTTACCACGAAACGAATGCCACCAAAACCATGTTACTTTGTGAGATTGACAGGAAGAAATTTAGTTTTGATGCCAAGGACATTTCCCATGCAATGGGATGCCCACATGATTATATTGAGGATGGGATTTCAAGACCCCCATTCCTTTAAGATGTAAGCTTCCAAGACATTGTTGCCACTGTGACTCATGGTGTAACTACCACAGGTAAATCCATAACACAGGCCCAATTACTCGAGCATATGTGGCCCCTAGACATTATCTTTAGGAAGAATTTGTTCCCCTTGGCACGAGCAAGAGCGTCGGGACCCATTTCTACAAGATATCTACGCGGCACATCTGGATAGGTGGTTCAGTGCAACTATTCTTGTTAGAAAAGTAATTTTGCATGCCCATATGAGGAACAAACCCAGTGTTATTCCCGCACTTATAAACCGGTTACCGTATGTAAGTTTGATTTCCTGACTTTTTGAGTTGCGTGATGGGATCGATGGATTTGAAATTCCAGCCCATGTGCCCATACTTACCGATAACATTCACACTTACTAGGCCAAGGAATTAAACAAAAGCCTTAAAGGCCTTCGGACCAATGTCAAGAAGAAAAGGGATAGCCAGTTAGCACAGTAGGCAACACAGCCACACCCGACCAACCAAACTACAGCACCTCGAATGTTTGCGGATAGGCATAACACATGAGACCCATTTGCTAAGTTTGAAGTTGCAATTTGAGAGAAAGAGAAGAGAAGGGTTTGAGAGAAGAGGAAGATTTCCTTGAATCCATATCTTATATTCACTAGATCATAGTGAAGTATATGTAGAGCGTACGAATGTGCGAAGGATCGGCTACGATTGAGTTGGCTTGATCGTGTACGAGGTGCTCGGTGTCAACGGAGTGAGTTTTAGAAACCCCTTTTGTGAAACAAAGAGATCGCTTCGATCTACAAGTAAATCACCAAGTTAAAGGTAAGAAATCAATGCTCTATGTGTTTAAAGTGGATTATTTAATGTTTATTAGGAGGTGTGAGAAGTATGGGTGAGATGTGATGAAGATCGAGCTGAAAAAAAACTTAGATCTAAAACATCTCTGGTTCTCCTGCGCACGAGCCTTAAGCGCGAGAAACCTTAAGATAGTATAAGGAAGCCCGTGGGGCTCTGCGACTCGCTCGTGCAAGGACTTAAGTGAAGTGAGGCTCGCTCGCGCGAGGCCTCGCGTGACCATCTACAGAAGACCAATTTTTAGTCGGTCATGTGAGGAATGTTAGATTTTGGGCTCGCGCGAGAAACAGAGTATAATCTGTTTGTTTTTTTGGTCTAAATTCTTTAGAAATATATACCTTAGGTTCTTTTAAGCATTCCTAAGGGTGTATTTGGACATTTGAATGTAGGATTAACGTGTTGAACATACATGTGGACTCCCAAGATAGCTATGTATGGATGGATTTAATCATGACTTGAGGTAGGGAAATTTAATACTATGACTTTCTATATAATTGTATAAATGAACTGTGCATGAGATAAGCATGTGTGTGCGTGTGTGAATAAGATAAATGCATGTTAAGCGTGATGAGTGTGACAAGTATATAAGTATTTAAATGTGATAAGTAAATGTGAACCATGTGATAAATGAATGTAAACCATGTGATAAGTAAATGTGAACTATGTGATAAGTGAATGTGAACCATGTGATATGTGAATAAAATGAGCAAGCATGTGAAACTCCAAATCTTGTTATATTTAATCCCGCTAATTCAATTACACGGTGAATAACTATAAGTTAGTTGCACGATGATTTAAGGTTTCCGTGAAATGAAACCCCATTTGTTTGAGTAGTGGACCGGCTAAAGGTCATCGTGATACAAGTGACTCTATTAACTAAACTCAGAGGCTTGTAGTAGTGGCTCAAGTGACCCTGTTAACTAAGCTCAGGGGCTTGCAGTGTGTGAATTGTTCCTTAAACGACGGTGGTTGGGGGATTCCCATCGGTATTACTTAGGCTCCCAAGGCTATACATGCTTGGGATGTTATTTAAGTTAAGCTTTTAAGTCAATTCAAAATATGTGAATCATAATAAAATGAGTTAAATAAGAACAAGAGAATTAGGTACATGTGTGTGAACTCCAATTCAATTATTTCAATGCATATGTGTAAAAGATTCAGTTACATAATATGTGCTTTAAATTTCAGTCATGTGATCTATGCTTTATGATATGCTATGCATGCTAGTGATTTTCCTTTATTGAGTTTCGATGCTAGCTCACCCTTCGACTATACGTCACAGGTACAGATACGGAGTTAGGTCCTGAGGCTTTTGGCCGTGAGGAAGATCCTGACTATATACCAGAGGAGGAGTCAAATCTTTTGCAAGAGGACTACTTCCCTTAGGGGATAGTTTTATTGTATTTTGTGAGATCATTGTACAAGTCTTGGTATGTCCAGCCTATTCTCTTTGTTTAGAACAATGGATTACGAAGGGTGTATATGGTTAATTGAAATACTATTTGGATGATGATTGTTCATCATTGGTGGTTCGTTTCGATTCTGTCGGATTTATGGTTTATATAAGGACAGAACCGTTCATTGATGATGAGCGTGCATGGGGATAATTCAATTGATCCTCCAACATTTTAGCATAACATTGTACCTCTTGAACGCAAAACTCAAGGAGTTCATTGGTTGCAAAACAAACTTACCTAGCTAGTTGCACTACAAAAATTGGCGTAGAAGCCGTCGGCGTAGGCATTCACCCACGGAAATATTGCCGTCGGTGTTTCTTTTTATTGACGGCTAGTAAACTCTACGCCAACGGCTACCAGCCATCGGCGTAGGTTCTTTTTTTTGTAGTGTTGGATTTTTTTTTTTTTTTTTTTAAATAATCCTTCTAATTAAAGGGTTAATGCTTCTAATTTTTTATTTTTTATTTATAACGCAGGGTTTTCCAAGCCCCACCAATGAGCTCCACAATTGTCAGTTTTTTTTCAATTTACGAACTCCCATTCCACCCGATTAACAAAACGTGAATCTTTTTGAACTCGTCCCTTGGGAGCAAACCAAGCCGCCAAACCATCTCATCCTTCTATCTATTATGCACAAAAGTTTTTTTTTTTTTTTGGATGCACAAAAGTTGGAAGAGGGAATGAGAAAATTATATGGTGGCCATATCATTTAATGATATTAGGAACCTTGAAGAACCACCTGAGAATATTAGAATTACAAGTGGACACAAGAAATAATTTTGCGGCAAAAGAATACACTTACAAGAGAGTTTTTGGCTACAACAATACATATGCATCTCTAGCTACAATTGAAATTTTGTTTGTAAATCGAGTCAATCAAATTTTATGGATTGAAGCATGCAAAATATTTTTTATGAAGAAATTACCCTTTGGTTTTACTATTAATGTAGAAGAACCTTATCTATATACCTCAAGATGAGTGAGGGAAGAGTTTTATTCATTGATTGTACCATCTTCATTTAAACTATATGAGATTGATGTCAAACACAATATGTTGGCTATCCAAGAATTATAAATTTTGACATGAAGGAACTTGTTAAAGCTAATTTTATTTATTATTATTATTTTTTTAATGACAGGGTTAAAGCTAATTAAATCTTAGTGATCCAACTTTACAGCCTAATAGATTAGATTTGTGTTATGCCATAGATTTTGCTAAAGTCCTTAAAAGAGATCTTTAATGCAGGACTCTACGAAAGGGATATTGCATTTAATTAAGGTCTTTCCAAATATTAGTTTCTAAATAAAAAGGAGGGTAAAACCCTTGTGTGTTTGTAGTAGAGAGTCTCATGCATGCAATGTTATTTTGTGCTAGGGATGGTCAACTAACTCTAAACTAACCTTGGCATGCATAATACAACCAAAACAATATAAATACATGAAAAAATATTTAATAATAATAACTGATTATAATTTAGCTTAGAAAGTTTTAGCCCTTTCGAATATCATATTTAGGGAGTTAAACTTTCGAGATCATCAAAATGCTCACAAAGCCTCTAGAAGTTATGCTTTTACCATTGGCACGGGTGCCTTAATTTTATAAAGGAAATTTTGGTTTGAAAAAAGTAGTCAACCACCTCCCTTAAGCAAATCAAAAAATCAATTGACTGCTTTCAATCTCACGATGGAGATCATTCTTTGTCCCAATCTTCTGCACAACCAATCTTGAGATTACGAGCCTACCATTAGACGATCAAATGTTAATTCCATATGACACACATCCCAAACTAATAATCATGAACCACGTTTAATGGTATGTATGAATACAATCACTTTTTGTTATGTGTGCCACTTGGAATCAACGTCTGACCATTTGATGGTTGGCTCATGATTTCAAGGTCTGTTATATGGAAGGTTGGATTTAAAAATGGTCTCCCATCATCTTATTCAAAGCATTCAACAGTTTTTACTTTGCTTAAGTGAGGTGGTTGTAACTTAAGGCAGTGTGGTAATAACACCAGCCCCAATTCATTCTAAGGTACCCGTATCACCCCAGGCACACTAGCATTTGCACAAGTTTTAAAAAAAAGATTGTAATTTTTATGATACTACTTACAACTAACTAAATTGGTAGGTACACCCCAGTTTGCACGTGTTGGTGGGATATTATTGACAACATATTATATGTGTTGGTGGCAAATGACCGAGAGTTGTTCGTTGTAGTTGGAGACTCAGCCCCAACATGTATTTGTATCAATCACTACAAAAAAAGAATCTTGCGCCGACGGTTGTTATATGAAGCCATCGGCGTTTAGATACCTGAAGCCGACGGCTAATCTTACAAGCCGGGGGCGTATATAAAGGGTATATAACCCAATTATTTCTTCCTTCTTCCTTCGCACAAACTCAAGTCCCTTCTCCCTTCTCCCTTCTCTCGTACTTCGCTCGCTGAAACCCTTCATTACCTCTCGCTCAAACCCTAAATCCCACTCGCCAGATCTAATTCTCCTCTCTTTCTCTCATGAAAGCTGACATCTCTCTCTCTCGCGATTTCTCCCGCTGAAACCCCTTTTCCACCTATTTTTTTAAAAATATCATCTCCATCTGCTCGAGAATGTTAGATGGATCAGTCAAATGGGGTTTAGTTCCGACGAACCATAGCTGATCGTGTCCTCTTCAACTCCGTTTCTGAATCTTCAAAAGTGAATCGCCAAGGTTAGGTTTTCGATTTTTTTTCTTTTTGATTGCTTTGTACTACTAGTATTTGTGGTTTTTGGATTTTTTTTTTTTGAGTTTGATCTGATCTGATTTATGTGGAGGAAGAAGGACCATAGCTGATCGTATCACCATCATCTCCATTTCTAGATCTGCAAAAGTGAATCTCCAAGGTTAGGAATTCGATTTTTTTATTTTTGATTGCTCTATACTACTAGTGTTTGTGGTTTCTGGAATTTTCTCCAATATTTGTGTAAGAAAATATAGTTTATTGTTTAAGAAAATGAAAACAGTGTATTTTCTCCAATATTTGAATGGAGGAAAATATAGTTTAGAAGGTTATTCTATGCTATATATATATAATCTGCATTTTATATATAAAAAATTAAATTTATTTTGTGCTATATATAAAAAAATTATATATAGCACAAAAAATTATATTTATTTTCAATTTTTTTATATATATAATCTGCATTTTGTTATATATATAATCTGCATTTTATTTATGAAATTCAAACCTTGTCCGACTGGTTAAGTGGATGCTTCTTAATAGTAGTAGACAGGGTTCGAATCTCTACTACTATAACGTCAAGCGGTTCGATCAAACCGCGTTTGTGTTTGCGATTCGCATGGGTAGTTGGCAAATTAGGTAACCCTGGTTTTGACCGGAAAAAATTGAAAACCAAAGGTATTAGGGTTTCAGTATCGGTTTCAAATAAATAAACACCAAACCGAAATCGAATTGATTCATTTCAGTTCGATTTCGGGTCAAGACCAAACACCGAAATTTCTGGTTCTGTTTCCGTTGGGTACACTGAATCTGCATCCCTACTCGAAACCAGTTTAGCACTCGGCATTCCGATTATCCACAGAGATTTTAATCGACCAACATACTTTTAAATGCAAATTTCGAGGCAAAAGTAAGGAAGATATAGTTATATGTTGGGGTTGGGCCTGTAGCTCAACGGGATGGTTAACAATATTGTAATCTTGAGGTCACAGGTTCAATCCCTGCTTATCCATTTAATAACATATATTTATATGTAGCACAGACTATTTTTCAAGAAAATAAAGTATAGTGATGCATCTTGGTGGTTTTAATGTCAGTTGCTCTTTTGCCGAGATCTATGATTTTGGCCTCGCTAAGTTGATGCCGGAGGGCCAGCAAATATACGTAACCACAAAAGTCCTTGAAACTTTTGGCTACTTTGATCCCGAGTACACACTGGTATGCATCTTTTCCTAATTTTGTATTTTTATTCATTTTTATTTATTTTATTTTGTTGTACTTTTTTTACATGGCATTATGTTTCTTCATCGTGGTGCTTATGCAAACCTATTTTCACTAACATATTTGGGACTACAACAATATTGTTCAGTCTCTAAGATGAAAATCAAAATTAACTTGAAGGATGTTAATAAACCTTTAATAAAGCAGTCAAACTGAGTTATGTCTTTCCTATATCATCCAACCGCAAAGCATCAACAGCCATGGGGCTGGGTAACCTATGCATTAAAATATAATTATACCTTTAGTTTTTCCATATGAACTTCTTAGGAGATGCCAAGATTTATTTTGTTAACCCTTTGGGAAACTCTTTTTAAGGGTTAATGAGCTATCACTGATAGATCAATAGATCTCTTGAAACAATCTCTCATCACCAAAAGCTGACATGAATAGCTTTCAGGAATACTTACATCTGTAAATGTCTACTTTTGACATGTAATTTGCATTCTAATTTAATAAGATGAGGATTCGGTCTTTTTTTTTAATCAGGTAGCTCATATGTGGAGTTTATTATGGCTATATGTTTTGCCATGTAATCTTTTTGGTCTAATTACTGTCCTAACTCCTAAGTATCACAATATATAGGTCATTTATGGTAAAAATAAATAGTTATGGGCATTGATCCCAGGACTCGCCATTACATATAATATAACAAATAAGAAGAAGCACATCTGTCATAAGGAATATTCTAAGTTATTGCACTTGGTCCCATGTTTCTTATTTATCTGTCTAGCAAACGGGCTAGGGACTGTTGCATAATCGTGGATTTGGATTGATTGTATGATGGTGCATATAGAGATTTTGTCTACAAGCAGTGAATTTAGATTCTGTCTGTATTCTGTCTATATGCTTTTTTATATATTCTTTCTTCAATAGTAGTTTAATAGCATTCTTCTTTGATCTATGGCTATGGTGTCCTTGCTTGCATTATAGTAGCGAAGATAGTGAATGCAATGCCCCTTTCTGTCGCAAATGTTTAAGAATTTACACTAATTATGAATTTAAACTTAAATTCTCATATATGTATATGTTATCTAGATTTCTATAAACACCAATAAGTGCGTATGAATTTTGGTGGTGGTAGATGGGCTTGAGGGTTGGAAGGGAATTGAAATTTACCTTTCCTTATATAGTGCTCCTGTTGTTTTCCATCCCTCACCCTTCCATAGTAACACAACTACAGATGGTATATATTGATAGGTGAGCTGGGATTGAACCCACAACTTCATTACCTTAGGCTCCACCCCATTAAATTCACACACTATATTATTTTCTTCATCATTGTATAATCTACTGAATTTATCAATTTGTTTTGACTTTTTCACTGAAATAATATTTCTCAGTATGAGGGTTCCTGATTTATTTACTCAAAACTTTTGGGTTATCTATGTAGCGTTCAATCTTTTGTGCAAGCTTAATTTATTAGTCTAATTTATTATGATTTGATGTTTGTTATTCCAATGAGGTAATGCTTTCTGCTTATTCAACTTGCATAATAACTAGAGTCTAGTTTATGTAGTAGTCTAATGTGATTAATATATTTTATGAGGGGGAAAATCACTTAGATCTAAAGCATAGAACTATGGAATTTAATATGTAGTTGTTTTTTTGCTTCTAAGATTATAGTCATGCTTCTAGGAAATGCTTCAGGATTTGCTCGGCTGTGTTCTTCCTGCATGTGAAGCTGGGCTGGAGGATCCTGATGATGATGTTAGAGCAGTTGCTGCTGAAGCCTTAATACCCACTACTTCGGCTATAGTTTCCTTCAAAGGACAAGCATTGCATTCTATTGTTATGCTGCTCTGGGATATTTTGCTTGATCTGGATGACCTAAGTCCATCCACTAGCAGGTATTTCTCTACATTTTTCTCACGTTCTTGCCCTTGCGTTTTTTTTTTTAAGATCTATAAAGTAAAGTTCTATTCAAAAAGGAGAAAAAAATCAGAGTGAATAAAAAAAAAGAACTTCAATCACTGGGTTCAGTCACGTTGGAATTCTAATGAAAAAGTCAAGGACCGAAGGTAAAGGGAAACTATTTCCAAAACGTAAGAAACATGAGATACTCCCTCTTTGGCATGCAAATCCGCCTTCAAATTAGTTTCACAAAGTAAATTAATGAAAGATATTTGTCTAGCATGATAGCTATCTCTGACCTTTCCAATGAGATTCACTAATCTCCATGGATACGTTTCCATGGTCATCCAACCAATGACTTTGGAGGAGTCTACTTCAACTGTTAACATGGCATTTGGGATCAAACAGAGGATCCAAAGGCCTTTCGATGAACCTGAATCTCTTCCAATATGGTCAATCTTTATGCAGTAGTTGTAATGGAGGTGTGGGTGGGCGGAAGGAGAAGATAAGCTCCATATGGTCAATCTTTATGCACACTGATCATATAGATAATTGGCTCATGGTTTTTGGTTTTTAGGAGCTGTTGCTGATGGGTTTACCATGCCTGCAATGTTGTTTATAACTAGCAAGATTCTGAATAATTTGGGTAGTGGTAATTCCACTTCTGATCCCTCCTTGCTTACCCATAATATCAGTAAGGTAAAAACCGAATTATATCTTTATATATATCCCTTTTTTTTGTTTTGTTTTTTAAATTTGATTTGGTTTTTATTGCAGAATTCTGTGAATCTTTTATATATGGCGTGTGCATCATGTGTTGCTTCATTTTTGGGTAATTTATTTGTTTTTCTTTTTTGTTGGGTGGATACACTATGGAATTAATGTGAGTGTTAGTGACTGAAATGTAATATTGAAATTTGTAGAGGGTTATTGTTGGACAAGAACGAGAGAGAGGCAAGCGTCGAGGATGAGAGGCAGGTATCTGAAAGTTGTGTTGAGGCAAGATGTGGGAGTTTCTTTCCTGTTTACAGATGAGCATCGGGCGGCAGTGGGAAGAGTTTTTGTGTGACAGCCCGGATTTCCTCACCCGAAAATCCATGCCATCAGGATCATACACTGGATGATCCCCGGGATAAATCATAAAGTGTCTGCTCGTATAGCGAAAACCAAGCCGACACTGTCCAGCAGTGGTAGGTCGAGCCATCTAATCAGACATTTAATATACAGAAACAATAAATAAAACATGTAATTCTATTTACTAAAAGGATATACATTCCCAAAATGGAACCAACAAGAACCATTGGTGATGGACATCCATCACCCAAACAATGGTTCCTGATAGTGGTTCCAATAGAATGTATAAAAACATGAAAATACAACATCTATAGTAATATATACATACAGACAGTGGCCACCAGGCACACAATAATTCGGAATATCAAAATACAAAATATCGGACTCAAATACCCAGGCTACGGGTAGAACTCGTCCGCCTGAATGTCCGTCTCCTCGTCCTCGGCCTCAGCCTTTGGGTCAAGTTGGTAATCAGGATTGTTCTCAGTGCCGGGAGCTACAGCCTCAGAACCTAAAAGTGATTTAAAACAAGGTGAGCTACATCATAGCTCAATAGAAGAATTCCAACTAAATGAATTGAATATGCAGATCATGCTATCTCAAAACAGAAATCAAATAAAAAACATACAATCATGACGAATCAAATCAAATACTGAGCTTTTAGACAAGAAATCAGATGTTATGCAAGTATATGATCAGAGAACTTAAATTGTATATTTTTAACTTAAGAAACTCCCGTGCTATATAGCACGGAGTAAACAGGAATATTCCGATAGGAAACCCCAACCAATCGTCGTTCACATGAACAATTTTGAATTGCAACAATGCCTCATCTATGGAGTGCAATTGTGCCGAGGGATTACAAGCAGATGCACAGGTGTGCCAGGCATTGGATATACCGTCGCGTCGGTGGGGATCATCTGGTTAAATCATCAAATTACATACACACATAGACCTCACAGATCAGATAGTAGAATTCAAGAGCAGGTTTCAGAATACAAGAATCAGAAGGCAAGAATCAGATATGCGAACATGCTTGTTAAAAACCGAAATCAGGGTGCAGATATGAAATAAATATGAAATCATACTTAAAACAGTTTATGTTGGTTTTCCCCTACCTCAGGTCAGACCTCTTCTAAGCAAATCCAAAGCTTTTCAAGGTGTCATGGTCTGATCCTAGACCATAAACATAGTACTTTAACTGTCAGAGATGTCAGAATGCTAACTGGTACAATGTCCAGTGGTGTTTAACTCATAAAATCAAAACAGAACAAAACAGGGGTGATTGATCGATCACCACTCTTATTGATCGATCAATAACCTCTTCCCTCTTCACTTCTAACACAACTAAAATTGATCGATCACCACTTTGGTTGATCGATCAATGCCTCCTGTTGATCGATCAATAGCCCTATCGATCGATCAATAACCTAAATTCAAAATTTCCCACCTTCTGTTCATATTTAATATTTATACAGATTGATCGATCAATGCCTTTATTGATCGATCAATACACTCCAGTGATCGATCAATACCTTTGTTGATCGATCACCAACTTTCATTGATCGATCACTCTCTTGTTGATCGATCAATACCCAGGATTGATCGATCAATGCCTAAATTGATCGATCAATGCTCTTCGAGCACTGAACTTTCAGAATTTCAGGGCTTCTATTCACTTTTCTGCCCTATACTGATTGATCGATCAATGTCTTCATTGATCGATCACCACCAGTCATTGATCGATCAATAATGACAGAACTCCTGTCATTAATGGAGGTCATCTCCAACCCTATTTCAAACTCATTTTCATTAATGGTTACCAACAACCATTAACACACCATCAATACACCTATATGGGCCTCTCATTTGCCCCTATTTAAATACACGGACTCACCTTTATTTAGGCCCTATCGGGGTTTCGGCAATTCGATCCGGACGAGGGTTTCAGATCCAGAACTTGGGCTTTGTCACCCCCTCTACTAGGAACTAGTAATCTGTGGCTCCGCTTCCACACGTAGCGAAGGTACGCCTTCTTAACCAATCAGAGACAACGTATCAACGTTGATTGTTTACACTCAAGGGTTACGTAAATGCTAACCTAGGTGTTCTCGGCTCGTGTTTCTTCAAGGACCAACAAAACTCTCAACCTAATCTAGGGTTTACAGAAATAGAGAGAAGAAGATGAAGGAGAATGGACTCCCAGATCCCCTTTCCTTCTCTTATAAGCTAATAAACAGATATTTCTATTTCCTCCTAAGCTTATACTCCGGTGTGGAGCAGGAACACGGTCGACGCGGCGTAGCACACCGTCTCGACATCTTACATGACTCAGATCTAAGTGAGATTTCATACGTGAATTCTCCTAGCTTCAGGTTAATATTATCTCTAATAATAAAATTTTAAAGTTTTTAAATCTGTCTCGATTCCCGTGCCGAGCACGCAGATCGAAACAGTCAGGTTCTCGTTCGAATTTTCAGGATTGTTACATTTTGGATTTCAAAGACAACATCGGCTACATAATTCATGTAAGTCTTTTCAATCCCATAGTACTTGTTTCTTATGAATCGGGCGTGCATGATGATAAGTTCTTTGTTCTTTTATCTATATAATTTTAGGAAGACGCAAAGAAGCATGACCGATTCGCGAAGAATGCGTACACTCTTTGAACTCTTCACCTTGAACTAAGGTGAAAGGTAAGCAATGAAATTCTAAGAGATTGACTTTTATTGGTGGCATCATAAGATTATCATGCTAATGAAGTGCCTTCCAACTCCATCAAATACTGTCAAAAATTGCTTTCCACCGATGTCAATGCCCCTAAATTTTGCGGCAGTCAGCTTTTGACTGGATTTGGTGGCGTTAAAAGCACTTCGTACTTCCTGTGCGTGATAATCTAATGATGCGAGTGCGATGGAGACATTTGATTAATCCAAACTTTAATTGGGTTGTTGAAAGATAGACTTGGAAGCTGATAGGTGTGGCATTCTCTCTTGTTTCAGGCTCTAACGTAGTCACAGGTGAGAGGAACCTTTCGGTACCTCTTTTTCTCTTTTTTTTTTTGTTAATGGCTTACGTTCGATCGTGTAGAGTTAGTGTTTTGCTACACACTTTTGACTCTCGTCAAAACGCATTTCGTACAAATTGTTGTTATTGTTGAATCCTTTCTTGTGAAACTAACATAGGTGGAATTGCTTTATTATTCTTTGATTGCCGCCCGAAATGGGATTAGGATGAAATCTGGTATCTAGAGAGCTTATACGATTCGTATTTTTTGGGGAGAAATGCATTCTACTTTTTTGATCTTCATTGCAAGGGTCAAAGAAAATGACACCCAAACGATTTAGTGCCCTCGATTTTGAGCTGCGTTGACCACATTTTCAATTAATGGTGAATATGTATGAGATTATGCCTAAATTTTTTGGATGGCACCAAATCGATTTTGTCCAAGTTGCTGTGACATTTGATCCTTGTGATGGGTGTGCCACATGGTGCCAAGTCACATCGCACTCAGCAACCGCATCCAAATTGATATGTACAAAATATGGTGGCCAACATTGATTTTCATTAAAACTCAAATATGTGGGTCAAAGTAGACCATTGCCCATATCATGTATACCTGCCCATTTTAATGGCTATAGATAGTGTAGGCTCTTGATCAGAGATGATAGCAGTTACTCAACGGCATAATTGTCTATAGGTTTTCTCAATGTCTGAACACCTTGTCATCAAATGCACTCTTTTTTAAGAGTTAGTCTACAATGAGTGGACACGGCAGTCCACACAGCTGTGTTCTTTTTGCTCGAAAATAGAAAATTTTCTTTATGTTACCTTGAAAATTTTCTTTATGTGTCGATTGAAGCTTAACAAAACTGAGATGTGGTTTGATCAAGGCTGGAGGGTGAACTTTTTTGACTATTTTGTTGGTATTGGTTGTCTCTGTGTGAGGAACTGATAAGGTCATGTATGTGTGTGTGTGTTTGCGTGTGTGTGTATATATATATATATATATATATATATATATATACAAAGCAATGTATTCAATTCATTTTCATAAACAATCATTCAGGAATTTATTTAAATCAAAAACCAAAAAAAGGGCACTAATAAATCTGTGACCCCCCTAAAAGGGGAAAAAAAAAAAAGGCCCTATATTTATAAGAATTTAAAACCCTATCTGGGAAGTCATGAGATTCTTGAATTACGCCGACGGCTGCAAACCATCGGTGTTTAGATTTGTGACAACCCGACTTTTCCAATCCCTAAGGTATAGGAAAGGCCGGTTCATCAACTTATTGATTTCTCAATAGGCCGCAACAAACAGAAGCCGGCAACATAACAATGATCTAAAGACAGAGGCAAAGCATAGAATAATAAAAAATAAAAGTATTTAACAACAAAAAAATATATCACTCTGAGGAACCAGGAAGAACCATCGGTGATGGCCAATCCAACACCCAAAATAGTGGTTCACAATAATGGTTCCTCGTGTGATATCAAAAGGACAAAACAATGGCCTAAGGCCCAATATTCAAATAATATTCTAACAAAAGTACCAAAAGAAGTGATCTAGAATCAAGGGAAAAACTCGTCAGCAGGTGTATCCAATTCCTCCTCGGGAATGTAATCGGAGTCCTCCAAATCCTCTGACCTTGGGTCTAACAACAAAGCCCAATAGAGGAAACATATCTATTTGCATTTCATTATAAGTAAAGGTTTTCAAAGACAGAAATCGGATCAAGTATGGTTTTCAAATGATGCTTTGCAACTAAATCTCCAGTTCTAATTATTAGTCAAAACTGATAACATTAATCTGATGTGTTCAAAACTTCTGAATTAGCATGCCTCTTGTCTTAAATTTATAACTTAATTTTATCTCCCAAATTTCCTATAGCATGAGAGCAAACTATGTGACCGATGGGAAAACCCTACTGACCATCGTCGGTCATGAACCCATTTTCTAAATAGCAACAAGCCCCTACGCTATGAGGGAAACTTGCGCCAAAACAAATACCGTCCACACGGTTGGTAAAATCTAGGGCATCGTTGGTATATACATCAAATCGAATGCAAATGTTAACTTATATCAAAGCTTATTATTCATAACATATTACTGATTTTTCAGAGTTCTGATTCGAAATTCTCATTCAAAATTAACTAAGGTTCTGAAGTTCAAATTTCAAAGTTCTTAGTCATAACAAAGTTTCCAAATTTCTGATTTGTATCATATTTTCAGATTCTTATTCTTGCTATTTTCAAACAATTGTTCTCAAAATTTATGCTTCTTATCAAATAGTCAAAACAGTCCCAAACAGTCAAAACAATCCCTACTTATAATAGAATGCAAATAATGTGTAGGGTTCCTCTACCTCAACAAAGACGATTCAAAAATAAGCAAGGTAGTCCTTGCAAAGAACTCCCAATATTTAAAACCTACAAAGATTAACACTCTCAGTGTTAATATAGGACCAAAAGTCAAACCCAAAAGCTTGCCAAGAAAAATTCGACAAAAATTTCAAAGGCCTGAAACAGGGCAAAATTCGACCCTCGATTTCAAATTTGTGGGTCGAATTTGAAATTCGATGGTCGATTTCAATTTCGACCCTCGAATTTCAAAATTCACATCAGGCTTTAAAAATAGAAAATCGACCCTCGATAAATCGATGGTCGAATTCCAAATTCGACCCTCGAATTCCTTAAGGTCTGTGGCTGTCAAATTTTCAGTCTTATGACCCTTGTCTTTCTTATTCAACCACAACCTTCTTATCTATTTAAACACACTATACTCTAAATAAAACATGAATTCAAATAACATAAGGAGGTTTAAAAGCCTACCTCTTGTCGCTTAATCTTTTGATCCCGTTGCACCAAAATTTACACACCGGAATCAATCTCCAAAGCTTAACGGTTTAGAATCTCCAATTCAGTCCGTCATAAACCTTTCTCTATTGCACAGATTAGAACTACATAGAGACATCCTCTCCCCTACCCTTCTCTTCCAATAGTCCAAACAGATCAGAATTCAATCACAAGGCTAATCAATGGTTGAGATGGGGAGAGGAACTCTCAAGCTCACAAGATCTAAGATCAAAGGCAAGGCCAAAGGTTGCAAAATCTAATTCAAACAAGAGAGAGAGGTGTAACTTCTCTTGCAAGTCCCTCTCTTTATAATATTAGTTAACAACCAAAAATTTTAGATTTTTCTACTTACCACTTATCCATTTAACTTGTAAAAAATTCGGTGTTAAACACAAACACCAACCTTATTGTGTATCTAATATCTTGAAATTTTGATTATTTGACTTTGACCTCGAGATCCGTGCCCGATTGGTCGTAGGTTTGACTAAGTGATGATCAAACATTGAATGCAATGAGTGATGAACTGACGTAGTACAAATGTGACCCAATTGTGGTGTATAGTGTGAATTAGTGGTCAAGTACACCTATCTCTGGTGTATGTGTTTAACACACAAGCTGGAAAGAGAATAAAAGTGTTTTAATAACCCTAGTTTCTTTTTTCTTTGGTTGTTGAAGAGAGAGTTAAGAGGAGAGAGAGGAGTAAAGAGGAGTTATGGAGGCTAGAGGCTAATGTAAATTAAGAGGAGGAGCTAGCATTAATTGTCGAATTCAACGCGTTAGAATCGTTGAAACAAAAAGCTGGTGCCCTAGCCATTCCAACCTAGATCTTAATCAATTTGAGATTGATTGAAAGGTGAGTTCTAATTGAAGTTAATGCATAGAGTGTGGGTGATTAAATTCAGTCAAATATGCTTAAAAGAGTGGACTAAAGGCTTAGAAAAGAAAGGGAAAAGATTTGGAAGAACAGCCAGAAAGAGGGCTGAATCGGACCAAATCGATTAATCGAAATTAAGATTCCATTAATCGATTTTGGTCTGGAAGTTGAAAAGTCAGGTAAGCCCGATTTCGATTAATTGAATTAGATTTTGATTAATCGATTTGGATTTCGATTAATCGATTTGGAAATCGACTAATCGACTGAGTGCTTCCAGTGGCTGGAAAACAAGACCTGGGAAAATCGACTAATCAAGTTCGGAAATCGATTAATCGATTTTGGATTTCGATTAATCGAGTTGGGATCGACTAATCGATTTCAAACTTTCGACCACTCGATTTAAGAATCTACTTTATTATGTTAGAGACTTCGATTAATCGATTTGGCATCGATTAATCGAATTTAAATCTCGATTAATCAATTTTGAGAATCGATTAATTGATTTGGGTTTCGATTAATCGATTTTGGGAATCGATTAATCGAATTATATTTTGATTAATCGATTTTGAGAATCGATTAATAGACATTGACAGTTTTGCTTGGCTTTCTAAGTTTTCTTTGAGATTCGTGGAGGGTCCAGGACCTTCTTCATTACATCTTTAGTGATGTATTACATGTGTTTTGATGTACCATAGGTGGTACGTGTGGAAGCTAGCACAAGGAGCCGCGTGGAACCTTGATGCTTGGACCTTCAGAGAATTAAGGTAGGGAACACCTTGAACATGTACTTTAATTTCAAGAGCTTGTATGAAGTGATATAATTATCAGATTTGAAGTTGTTTTAAATTACGAAAAACTTTGTGACAATAAGTGTGTGTGTAACACCAAGAATGTGAAAAAGGCATCAGTGTGATGCAAGTGATTAAGATCAAGTAATCTAATAAGAATGAGACATCCCCAGGGGATGAGAAAGTAATAAAGGCATCAGGTGTGATGTGAGTATGTATACATCCCAGGGATGTATATATATATATGATTGAATAATTACTGTTGAGGTCTAACTGATATAAGATAGCACACTTACATGGTGAACAACTATATGTAAAGCACATTATTTTTGTTATTTGAGGTTTGATAGGATACCCCACCGACATGGCGAGATACCCACGTCTAACGCGACAGGATATCCGTGACCGGTATGGTGGCCAATCCGTACACCAGTGCGAAGGTTTATCCGTAACAGTAAGCACATCCCAGGGATGTTGAGAAGAGTTTTTAACCCCGCCGCCTAGTGAAAAGGGGCTTGGATCGTACTCCTAGGGAATACTTTATAAGAACTGTCTATTTAGATGACGATGAAGGGTATCTCATCGGGGCTCGATACTATATTGCTCGGGGATTACTTAAGTTGAAGATTTAAGTTTTGCTTTGAGCCTGTTCAGTGCCATTCATGATAAATCAACAGTCAAGTAAGACATACTAATTACTAGTAAACTCCAATGCAATTCATCAGCTTTTAAACTGTTTTCTAGCAATTGCATAGACACATCATACTTAGAATATCATGGAATATATGTGAGTCTTAATTTATATGTTCATTGTGTTTATTCCCTATTGAGCTAGGATGTAGCTCACCCTTTAGACTATACGTCGCAGGTCCATTGATAGCAGCTGTCGAGGCTTCGAGAGACGTAGATCTGGGTGATTCAGATTACATGCCTGGAGACGAGTTGGAGCCTCCACCTGTGGACTTCTTCTAGGAGACTCTGCTGTGTACTTTGATAGAGAGTAGTTTTAGGAGCTAATTGTACAGCTTGGTATGTCAAGCCTTTATTTTTGATAAACATGTAATTAGATTGGATTATTCTTTTGGCGAACCATCTGGGGTGATCTGTTTATCACTGATGGTTCGGGTCGGTTCTCTATTCATGCAGTGGCATGAAAGTAGAACTGTCTTTTGAATGTGTCAGTTGGGCATATTAACTATTTCCGCATTATGAAATTTATTGCTTTATCTTTTTATTATTGCTTGTTATACCAATGTTCCGTGCATAGCTTTGGGGCACTGTCTGGAGGATCGTGCTGATGGCACAGGTTTCGAAGTGTCAAAATTTGGGCTGTCACAGTTGGTATCAAACAATTTCTTTTAGAAAATCTGACAATTATTCTTTTGTCAGAACATAGGGACTTCTGCTAATGAAAACTTTGTTTTCACGTGCAGACCATTATGTCTTCTAGAGGAAGGGGCCGACCCAGGGGCGGTCATAGTAGAAGCTTGCATAGTCGAGATGATTTTATCTCGGATACCAATAGAGTACCCATAGGAGATGGAGGGGCTTCTGGCAGTGGTGGCCAAGGAAGCCAAGAACAGAGAGAGATTCAAGATCGAGATTGACAGGATTAAGATAAGAGAGAACAGGAAAGAGTTAGAGAACGAAATGAGGACAGAGAAGAGCGTTAGAGGATGATGCACACCATGGAGACCATGGCAGCTGCTATGGCCCAACAGGCAGCATCTTTGGCGGCTCATACAGCTCATGAGCAGCATCAGCCACCGACACCTCCGGTGGCTCCGACACCGCCAGTATCTTTAGCTTTTATCGAGTTTAGGAGGATGAGACCTCCTAGTTTTTCAGGACAAGCAAACACGATGGCTGCTGAAAACTGGTTAAGTGAGATGGAAAAGGTGTTCAGTGTGCTCACTTGTACCGAGGACGAGAGCGTCCGTTGGGCAGCCTATATGTTGGACGGGGAGGCTGGGCCTTGGTGGAAGTCCGTTTCACGGACTAGGGCTCAAGAGACTCCAGATATGCCCTGGACATGGGATGAGTTTGTCGAGGAATTTAATAAATAGTACTTCCCTGAAGTGGTGAGGAACCAGATGGAGGTTTAATTTTGCAATTGGTTCAAGGGAGGATGACTGTGGGAGAATACGGAGTGGAGTTTATGCGACTCGCTTGCTTTACGCCTGACTACGTCATCACTGATATGATGAAAACAAAGAGGTTTCAGCAAGGTTTGAAGCCGGACGTGAGGGGAGGAGTAGCACCATTCCAACTGAGGACCTATGGTGAGGTCATGAGCAAAGCACTCGTAGTGGAGGAGGAGAATAATAATAAATATCGCCAGAGAGAGCAACAAGGAAGGTGGAATATGGATCAGAGCAGAACGGGAAATTATGAACCGGTGAACAAAAAGTCGAGGTTCATACCAAACAATCAGAAACCACCGTTCTAAGGAGGTTATGGGAGACCAACGCAGCAGAGCAACCAACAGAGATTTCCATTGCTCGCGTCAGGGAGACCGATACGCTACGAGAGCCCTGCTATTACTACAGGCGCTATAGTCACACAGGGTGCTTCTCAAGCAGCTTCTTCCACACCTCGTGTGAATTGTGCCAAGTGTGGCAAGCCTCACAAGACAGTGGACTATAAGATAGGCACTCGGGGTTGCTTTCGATGTGGCAAGGTGGGACACTTGATCAAGGAATGCCCTGAGATGAACAAAGGGAAGACGGCTTCAGTACCTATTCCACGACCTATACAAGCAAGGAAGCCGATCGTCCAAGGAAGATCCTACGCAGTCACAGCTCAAGAGGCTCAGAACACAAATGACGTGATTCAAGGTGAGCTTCCTTTTAAATAAAGAATTTCAATTCTTAAAATTTTAGATAGAGAAGGTGCATCTACATATAGGAAATATAAGAAAAAATTTGCATGTGATAAATTTTGGTATGATAATGAATAATATATATGTGTATGTATGGTTAGGTACGTTACAAATATATAAGATGGGAAGCGACGTGACATACAATGCTCGAGTGTTGATAGACCCGGGGTCTACCCACTCATTTGTTACACCTCGCTTCACAAAGAGGATGAAAGTCGACCCAGAGGAGTTAGACTTTGTTTTAACCTTGACTGTTCCTACTAGAAAATCGGTTGATACCAAAAAGGGTTGCAAATCCGTGATCGTGAGGGTCATGGATGGAGATATCTTTGAGCTATCGGCGAACCTAATTCTATTAGACATGCAAGGATTCAACGTGATCCTTGGCATGGATTGGTTATCGACCCATTGTGTGACGGTAGATTGCAAGAATAAGGTCGTCATCTTCAGACCCAACACGAGGAGATCATTTAGATTTCGAGGAGAGAGGTCGACACACCTATCACTTATCTCAGCAGTGAGGGCCAAGCGATTGATCAAAAAAGGGTGTAGTGGGTTACTTTGAATTTTTGAAGGAGCTTAAAGAGGAGAAGGATGTTATATCTGAGATAACAGTTGTGTGAGACTTGTCCGACGTATTTTCGGAGGAGTTACCCGGATTACCTCCGAGCGAGAAGTAGAATTTGCCATCGACTTAGCACCAGGAACGGACCCTGTTTCTAAAGCACCATACAGAATGGCTCCTGTTGAGTTGAAGGAGTTGAAAGAGCAGCTACAAGAATTAATGGACAAGGGGTTTGTTAGACCGAGCGTGTCTCCATGGGGAGCACCGGTCTTGTTTGTAAAGAAGAAAGATGAGTTAATGCGTCTGTGCATTGACTATCGACAATTGAACAAACTTACCATCAAGAACCGATACCCTTTGCCTAGGATAGATGACTTATTTGATCAACTGCAAGGAGCAAAGTATTTCTCTAAGATCGATCTGAGATCTGGATACCATCAGTTGAGAGTTAAGGCAGAGGATATTCAGAAGACTGCATTCAGGACTCGATACGGACACTATGAGTTCCTAGTGATGCCGTTTGGGTTGACAAATGCCCCGACGCCATTCATGGATTTGATGAATAGGGTGTTTAAACTACACCTAGACTCTTGTGTCGTAGTGTTTGTTGACGACATCCTGATCTATTCAAAATCAGAAGAAGAGCATAAAAAGCACTAGAGAATAGCCCTACAGACTCTACGTGAACACTAGTTATACGCCAAGCTCAGCAAATGTGAGTTTTGGTTAGAAGAAGTTAGCTTTTTGGGACATGTCGTCTCAAAGCTTGGTATCACTATAGATCTAGCAAAGATCAAAGCAGTAGTGAATTGGGAGCAACCAAAGACCGTGACCGACATCCGAAGTTTCCTTGGATTGGTGGGTTACTATCGACATTTTGTTAAGGGTTTTTCAAAAATATCAGGACCACTCACACGACTTATACGGAAAGATGCAAGGTTTGAATGGAGGGAGGCATGCGAGAAGAGTTTTCAAGAACTCAAGAAGAGACTCACTTCAGCTCTAGTGTTAGCTATACCTTCAGGCAGTGGAGGGTTTGCAGTGTATAGCGATGCTTCGTATACTGGTTTGTGCTGCGTGCTTAAACAACACAAAACAGTGATAGTGTATGGGTCGAGACAGTTGAAAGAGCATGAGAAGAATTATCCGACACATGACCTGGACTTCATCGTTGGGCTATCACGTACTGCAAAGAAGTATAATGCCATCTGGGTAGTAATCAATCGATTGACCAAGTCAGCGGACTTCTTGCCTTACAACATGATGTACACGGTAGGAAGACTGGCAGAGCTGTATATGAAAGAGATTATCCGTTTGCATGGGATTCCGAGTAGCATTGTTTCCGATCAGGACCCATTGTATACATCAAAGTTTTGGAAGAAATTTCAAGAAGGAATGGGAACGCGACTAGATTTTAGTACGACATTCCATCCGCAAACTGATGGACAGACTGAGAGGGTCAATCAGATCATTGAGGACATGCTTAGGGCATGTATGTTAGAATTGCAAGGATCGTGGGATCAGCACTACCCTTTATTGAGTTCGCATATAACAACAACTTTCAGACGAGCATTGGGATGGCACCATATGAAGAACTTTACAGACGACGATGTAGATCACCCATCAATTGGAAAGAAATCGGGGAGAAATTTGTTTTAGGACCCAAAATACTTGAAGATAATGCCACCTATGTTCGGATGATAAGGGCAAAACTCAAAGCGGCTTAGAGCAGACAGAAAAGCTACGCCGATATCAAGCGAATGAGTGTAGACTTCAAGGTGGGTGAACACGTGTTTGTGAAAGTGTCACCTATGAAGGGGGTGATGAGGTTTGGAAAGAGAAGGAAGCTAAGACTCCGCTATCTTGGACCGTTTGAAGTTTTGGGTCGAGTAGGAGAAGTTGCTTACTGTATTGGATTGCCACCATTATTCGATCAAGTATACAATGTGTTCCACGTGTCTATGCTCAGGAAGTACCTTAATGGCCCTAATCACGTGTTGAGCGGTCAATCATTTGAGATGCATGAAGACATGACTATGTTCGAAGAGTCGGTGGAGATTTTGGATCGAAAAGAACAAGTGTTGCGAACAAAAGTGATTCCATTAGTACTTGTCCGATGGAAGCATCATCCGGCCGAGGAAGCTACATGGGAACGAGAGGCCGACGTGAAAGAACAGTATCCAAGCTTGTTTGCAACAACTTGAGAGTCAAAATTGTATCACCGCAAGCATGTTTGTGGATTTAAACTATGTGTCGTAATTCAATGTTGATCTTATGGTCAATTTACTTAAGAGAATAATTTTTTCCACATAGAGTCTCAAACGCTGTGTTAAACGCGAAATTGGAATTCATCATGGTCACGACATGGCCGTAATGATGTATTTTGTGGAACCAATGACCAACTGGTTATATCTTACCAAGAGAAATCAAAGACATGAAAATTTTTTAAATCTGAAGAATCTGATCAAAACCGATTAATCGATTTTCAAATCGATTAATCGATTTGGGAATTTGATTAATCGAGTTTGGTCGATTAGTCGACTGGCATGCGCCAGTGAGTGGAAACTTGAAAAGGATTCAGAAAAATGACAAAGTCAAATTTCAATTAATCGATTAATCGATTTATGTTTTCGATTAATCGAATTGGGGATTCGATTAATCGAGTAACTTGAGAATTTTAGAAGAACTTGAAGGATTTTATATGATTTCGATTAATTGAGGAAGAATTCGATTAATCGATTTGGAATTTCGAGTAATCGAACTGGAAGTTCGACTAATCGAGTAACTTAAGAATTTTAAGAAAAATTTGAAGGAATGCACGATTTTGATTAATTGAAGTGAATCATGATTAATCAATTTTGGGATTTCGATTAATCGAAATAAATTTCGATTAATCAATTGGCTCACGCCAGTGAGCTCCAAAACATAAAATTTTAAATGAATACAATTTCGATTAATCGAAATGCTTTCAATTAATCGATATTTAGTTTCGACTAATCGATTTTGGAATTGATTAATTGATTTCACACGGCTGAACCTAGTCTTAAAACTCGATTAATTGAGCCAGAGCCTATATATATAAATTGAGGGGGATTTCTCCCCATTCGAAATCATTTGGAAATCTTCCTTGCGCGCCTTCTTCTTCTTCTTCTCCAACCGACCGAGCAACCTAGGGTTTGAGCTTTTCGAATTGATTTCGGATTGAAATCGCGTTACATCGGATCAAAAACCTAAGGTAAACCCTAGTTTTGTTCAATTTGAGCTATTAAACCCTAGATTCAAGTCTTTTGTTTCAAATTGAATTGATAAACCCTAGTTTCTTAAACTTTTCACCAAAATGCCACCAAAAACGCGGTTGTCTTCGAAGAAGGCAACCTCTAAACTTTCGGTCCAGCGTAAGAATGCCGCACTGCCACCACCTACCCCATCACCAGTGAGGACTCCATCACCGTCGACATCGAAGACCACCTCTGGTTCGACGAGCGAGGCTTCGCGCGAGTCTTCGCCCATGCCACCACCACCCACCAATGTACTCCAACCCAATGAATGGTGGGCGACTAAAACCTTTGAGATCGAGTACATTATCGATCAAACCCTATTTACAAGCCTCGAAGTACCGGGCGAGACCCAATGGGCTCGTAATTACCTTGTAAAGGCCAGTCTCGGCAATATCTTGAGACCAATTCGTGGGTCCTACTACCCGAGATTGATTCAATTATTCTACCAAGGGCTCGTGGACGGACCTACCGATGACATAGTCAAGACCACCATTGAGGGTCGCGACTACACATTCACCCGTCGCCACATACACGAGGTCCTAGAGTGCCATTTGAACTTCGTACTTGAGACCACCCTCTTCCCACCCTTCGAGGAAGAGGTAAGATTTGAGGAGATCATGACCCGAATGACCAATGGGAAGAAGGGGTCGGGATCCTCCATTGGGAGGGTGGACCTGCCCCATTATATGTGGATGCTTGATTCTATAATCAAGTACAACCTCTACCCGTTACGTCACGACACCGAGCGGGTGGAGATTGTGCAACAGGCACTTTACGCGGCCTTCTGTGGCCGTTGGTTTGATGCCACTATGA
The DNA here is from genome assembly GCA_021018995.1 of Chloranthus sessilifolius. NCBI lineage: Eukaryota > Viridiplantae > Streptophyta > Magnoliopsida > Chloranthales > Chloranthaceae > Chloranthus > Chloranthus sessilifolius. The sequence goes on from CM037592.1 coordinate 8,225,548, forward strand.
TCATCCTAGAGGGGATGAGGTATATCAAGGGCAACTTGATGAAGGGCAACTTGAGGCCCAAGCAGAAGATGCCCTATGCTTGGCTCATCTCGAGCATGTTGGAGTGTTACTCAAACGCTCCAGAATACGCTATATCGCCCCATGAGGAGAGGGCTACGGACCGAGTGAAGACATTTTTAAACTCTTCATGGAGCCATAGTTACAATTTACTCAAGCGGACCCTATCGTCTCTGGGTCCAGCACCAATAGCAGCAGCAATAGTAGTAGCACCACCACCACCCCCACCACCACATCAGGACCCACCCATGGGTGGGGCACACCTGGTTGATCCACCAGCGGAGGGGGCACCCTCCCATACCATCGCCTCACCTACACTGTCAGCGCAGTCTGCGACAGCGACACCGGCATCTTCTTATTGCCAACGAGCGGCTCGCCCGCTGCCCATTATCGAGGACGTGTTGGCCAGGATGGAGGCCAACAACGAAAGGATGAATGGACGAATGGACTTTTTGATGTTCCATACTCTACGGTACATCTATCTCAGGATCGCTAGCAGCTCTCGCCAGAAGCCGATTGTACTGCTCGGATCGCTTTCCATACGGTGCAGCCATGCGAAGTACCTCACAATGATGTATCCGCTCAAGAGCTGAGCAGCCACCGAGACAGTCACCCACCCTTTAGACACCCTTCGTGAGCAGCCCTCACATCGATCAGCCAGGAGAGGGGACGGCGTGAGCGCCTGACAATAGTTTTATTTTGTGATCACTTTGTGGATCTTTTTGTACTGATGTATTAAACACTCAAGTGTAATTATTGAGAAATGGATAAAAAAATTTGAAATTGTTGAAAATTTTGTCAATGAAATACAGAACAACTTTTGTGGATGTACTTACGTCATTTTGTTTTCTCGCACTGTGTAATCTATCCGTCATTTTTTGCGTTTGTGGGTATGTGCCACCCCAGTGTGTGGGGTTCCCAAGCGAGCACCTTTGGGTTCTTTTCGAGGACGAAAATTCACAAGGTGGGGAGAATGTAATATCTCAAACAATTAATCGTTTGACTTTGACCTTGGGATCCATGCCTGATTGGTCGTAGGTTTTACCAAGTGATGGTCAAACATTGAATGCAAGGAGTGATGAACTGACGTAGTACAAATATGACCCAATTGTGGTGTATAGTGTGAATTGGAGCCCTAGCCATTCCAACCTAGATCTTAATCAATTTGAGATTGTTTGAAAGGTGAGTTCTAATTGAAGTTAATGCATAGAGTGTGGGTGATTAAATTCAGTCAAATATGCTTAAAAGAGTAGACTAAAGGCTTAGAAAAGAAAGGGAAAAGATTTGGAAGAACAGCCAGAAAGAGGGCTAAATCGGACCAAATCAATTAATCAAAATTGGGATTCGATTAATCGATTTGGTCTGGAAGTTGAAAAGTCAGGTAAGCCCGATTTCGTTTAATCGAATTGGATTTCGATTAATCGATTTGGAAATCGACTGATCGACTGAGTGCTTCCAGTGGTTGGAAAATAAGACCTGGGGAAATCAACTAATCAAGTTGAGAAATTGATTAATCGATTTTAGATTTTGATTAATCGATTTGGGATCTACTAATCGATTTCAGACTTTCGACCACTCGATTTAAGAATCGACTTCATTATGTTAGAGACTTCGATTAATCAATTTGGGATCAATTAATCGAATTTGAATCTCAATTAATCAATTTTGAGAATTGATTAATCGATTTGGGTTTCGATTAATCGATTTTGGGAATCAATTAATCGAGTTGTATTTTGATTAATCAATTTTGGGAATCGATTAATCGATATTGACAGTTTTGCTTGGGTTTTTAAGTTTTCTTTGAAATTCGTGGAGGGTCCAGGACCTTCTTCATTACATCTTTAGTGATGTATTGCATGTGTTTTGATGTACCATAGGTGGTACATGTGAAAGTAAGCACAAGGAGGCGCGTGGTACCTTGATGCTTGGACCATCAGAGAATTGAGGTAGGGAACACCTTGAACATGTACTTTAATTTGAAGAGCATGTATGTAGTGATATAATTATCAGATTTAAAGTTGTTTTAAATTATGAAAAACTTTGTGAAAATGGGTGTGTGTAACACCAAGAATGTGAGAAAGGCATCGGTGTGATGCAAGTGATTAAGATCAAGTAATCTAATAAGAATGAGACAACCCCAGGGGATGAGAAAGTAATAAAGGCATCAGGTGTGATGCGAGTACGTATACATCCTAGGTGTGTATATATATATATGATTGAATAATTACTGTTGAGGCCTAACTGATATAAGATAGCACACTTACACGGTGAATAACTATATGTAAAGCACATGTTATTTTTGTTATTTGAGGTTTGATAGGATACCCCACCAACGTGGCGGGATACCCACGACTGACGCGACAGGATATCTATGACCGGTACGGTGGCTAATCCGTACACCAGTGCGGAGGTTTATTCGTAACAGTAAGCACATCCCAGGGATGTTGAGAAGAGTTTTTAACCCTGCCGCCTAGTGAAAAGGGCTTTGATCGTATTCCCAGGGAATACTTTATAACAACTGTCTATTTAGACAATGATGAAGGGTATCTCATCGGGGCTCGATGCTATATTACTCGGGGATTACTTAAGTTGAAGATTTAAGTTTTGCTTTAGGCCTGTTCAGTGTCATTCATGATAAATCAACAGTAAAGTAAGACATGCTAATTACCAGTGTACTCCAATGCAATTTATCAACTTTTAAACTATTTTCTAGCAATTACATAGACACATCATGCTTAAAAGATTATGGAATATATGTGAGTCTTAATTTATATGTTCATTATGTTTGTTCCCTATTGAGCTAGGATGTAGCTCACCCTTTAGACTATACATCGTAGGTCCATTGATAGCAGCTGTCGAGGCTTCAGGAGACGTAGATCCGGGTGATTCAGATTACGTGCCTGGGGACGAGTTAGAGCCTCCACCCGAGGACTTCTTCTAGGAGACTCTGCTGTGTACTTTGATAGAGAGTAGTTTTGGGAGCTAATTGTACGGCTTGGTATGTCAAGCCTTTATTTTTGATAAACATGTAATTAGATTGGATTATTCTTTTGGCGAACCATCTTGGGTGATTAGTTTATCACTGATGGTTCGGGTCGATTTTCTGTTCATGCAGTGGCATGAAAGTAGAACTGTCTTTTGAATGTGCCAGTTGGGCATATTAACTATTTTCGCCTTATGAAATTTATTGCTTTATCTTTTTATTATTGCTTGTTATACCAATATTCCATGCATAGCTTTGGGGCACGGTCTGGAGGATCGTGCTGATGGCACAGGTTTCAGAGTGCCGAAATCTGGGCTGTCACAGTGTAAGTCATCGTTTACATGACTTGCACACATCTTTGGACAAAATCCTTTGGCCATCATTCTCATTAAACACATAGCTAACCAAAAATCTAGAAAAATCTCGTAATAATTTCAAGACACGCTTACCAAGGTAAATGAAAAACATTTCAAAAATATCAGGGATATTACAAGATTCCCCAACGAGAATATCGCTGACGGCTTACAACCGTCGGCGATTAGTTTTGCCGACGACTGTTGTAGTCTATGCCGACGACTGGTAGTCGTCGATGTAGGTGACTATTCTTGTAGTGAATCCGACCACTAAGCTTTTTTGGGATGCCTAAATAAACCTTGTCTGTAATATCCCAGATATTTTGGCCTGTTTTCATTTACCTCGGTAAGCGTGCCCAAAAATTATTACTGGATTTTTTTGGGTTTTTATTTAAGCTTTGGGTTTGGTGAGAATAATGGCCAAAGGTTTTTGTCTCAGGACTTGTGGAAGTCTTTTATGCGTTGACATACGTTATAAGGTGGGTGTTTGTGTTTAGCACCGGAAACTTTTGCAAGTTTAGTGGATAGGATTGCAAATATAAAAAATCTTGATTTTTGGTTCTTTTCTTTTGTATTATAAAGAGAGGCTTGGAGGAGAAGCCTTACTTCTCTCTCTCTCTCGTTGAAACTGGAAATTTAGACCTTGCAACCTGGCTCCTTACCTTGGTCTTAAATCTTGTGAGTTAGTAAATTCCTCTCCCCATCCCAACCGTTGATAAGCTTAGTATTAATTTTCTGATCGGGTTGGGCTATTGAAAGAGTAGATTAAGGGAGAGGATATTCTGTGTGGATCTGACCTATTAATCTGGGAGCAAGATTAGAATGGATTGATTGGACTCTCCAGACCTATCAAACCTCAAAGTTTAGTTTCGATGCTTGAATTGGGTGCAACGGAATCAACGAATTATATGACAAGAGGTAGGCTTTTAAACCTCCTTGTGTTATCTAAATTTATGTTTTGTTTAGAGTATAAAATGGTGTTTTTATTTTAGATAAACAGATTGTGGCTAAATGAGAAAGAATGAGTCCGAAGATAAAAATTTCACAGCCACAGAACTAAAGAAATTCGAGGGTCGATTTTCAAATCGAGGGTCAAATTTTGAGATTTTAAGCCTGATGCAATTTTTGAAATTCGAGGGTCGAATTTGAATTCGACTATCGAATTTGAATTCGAGGGTCGAATTTTGCCCTGTTTCAGACCTTTGAATTTTTGTCGGATTTTTCTTGGCAAGCTTTCGGGTTTGACTTTTGGTCCAATATTAACACTAGAAGTGTTAATCTTTGTAGGTTTTGAATTTGAGAGTCCTTTATGAGGACTGTTTTTACTTGTTTTGGGACCGTCTTTGATAAGGTAGGAGAACCTTATACTTTATTTGCATTCTATTATAAGTATGGACTGTTTGATAAGGAGCATAATTTTTGAAATAATTGTTTAACACAGCATGAATAAGAACCTTGAATTATGACACAAATCAGAAATTGGAAAACTTTGTTATGACTAAGAACTTAAAAATTTGAACTTTAGAACTTCAAAACCTCAGTTATTTTTGAATGTGAACTTCGAATCAGAAGTCCGAAAAATCAGTAAATATGTTATGTATACAAGCTTTGATATAAGTTAGCATTTGCATTTGATTTGAGATACATACGAACGAAACCCTAGATTCTACCAACCATGTTGACGGTGTTTGTTTTGGCACAAGTTTCCCTCATAGCGTAGGGGCTTGTTGCTCTTCAGAAAATGGGTTCATGAACGACGATGGTCAGTAGGGTTTCCCATCGGTAATGTAGTCCGCTCTCATGCTATATGTAATTTGGGAGATAAAATTAAGTTATAATTTTAAGACAAGAAGCATGCTAATTCAGAAGTTTTCGAACACATCAGATGAAATGCATTAGTTTTTGACCTCATGATTAGAATTGGAGATTTAGTTGTAAGGCATATTTTGAAAACCATATTTGATCCGATTTTTGTCTTTAAAAACCTTTACTTATAATGAAATGCAAATAGACATGTTTCCTCTATTGGGCTTTGTTGTTAGCTCACCCTCTACTGTACGTCATAGGTGCTAAGACTGACCTAGGATCTGAGGATCTGGAGGACTCCGATTATATTCCTGAGGAGGAATTGGATACGCCTGCAGAGGAGTTTTTCCCTTGATCCTAGTTTATATTTTTGGTACTTTTGTTCTTTGAATATTGGGCCCTAGGCCATTTTTTTTTCTTTTTGATATCACTCGAGGAACCATTATTAGGAACCACTATTTTAGGTGTTGGATTGGCCATCACCGGTGGTTCTTCTTGGTTCCTTAGGGTGATATATTATTTTGTTAAGATTTTGTCTTTGCTTACTCTATGCTTTGCCTCTGTTTTTAGTTCTTTGTTATGCTGTCGGCTTCTGTTTATTATGGCTTATTGAGAAATCAATAAGTTGATGAACCGGCCTTTCCTATACCTTAGGGATTGGAAAAGTCGGGTCATCACATTGTCGGTGGGTTGCTCCTGACCAGATTTAAGATTGTCAATTGTTAGCCACTCAGACAAAGGTGACACTTAAAGAAGTGCGACTCCTAATCAATGCTCGACTTATGAGGTGCGTAACTACCAGGGAGTGCCCCTACCTTTCGAAGGGTTGCAAATATTGGTACGCTTTATTTTAATCTTTAAAGATGGGGCATTCATTTTATTTTCTCATTTGGAGAAAATTGTGTTATTAGGGAACATATTTAGGACCTTAGGATCTACGATTGGATTATCATCTAGGTAATAAAACCAAACATCTGGTTCCATGTACACTTGTGAAAGTCCATATGCAGCTTGGACTGGGTTGGGAAAGACCACATAAGTTATATTTGAAGGTGATCAGTACCATTGATTTTACGAAAATCAGATTTTCCGAATATCGGGCTGATTACCGAGGATGTAGTGGCTCCTATAGGAATATGCGAGTGGAATACATTTGATGGGATCAAATCATCATCATCATCATCATCATCATCATCATCATCATCATCATCATCATCATCATCATCATCATGGTCTTATCCCATCTATTTAGGGCAGATTTTTCATGTTCTATTTCTCCTCTCTTTTCTTATTAGCGCTAAACTCTCTTTAACTTTGCAATCCTTCTTATTCCTTCTCACAGTTTTCATTCAGGTCTTCATTGGTCTACATCTTCTCCAACATGCTTGTGTTTATAGGGTCTCAAACCTTATAAGGTTTGCTTATGGCCTCCGATAAATATGTCCAAACCACCTCAAGCTGACCCTCAATTAATTTTTCCTCTATATATAGGTGTCACTCTCAAATTTTTTTTACTCATAATAGGTTTCATCCAAGAATTTGATGGAGTTTTTTTCCCCTTGGTTGCCAACCTAGCACTAACTCACTCTCTTCCTTTTTCATTTGGGTTTGAAAACAACAATGGTGGAATTATCATAAGCATAAACCTGTGCTATCTCTAATTGTTGTAGTCTACAATATAGCTTTTCGTCACTACAAATAACAAGACTATTTGCAGCAGCTAAAAACAGCCGCTATTAACCAAAAACTGTCGCTAATAATTTTAATAGGTTTTTTTATTAATAGCAGCAGTTTTTTGTTCTAAAAAAATGCCGCTAATAATCTTATTTTTTGTAATGTGTATAGTGCAATGAAAATCCAACGGCTCAAAGACAAAAACTATCTAAACAATAAGCGTTAACCTACACAACATTGGATGCACCATAGAAGAGTGAGGATGCAATTTTAGAGTGTAAAATGTGTGCATATGAATGAATACTTAATTTGTAAAGAAAAAATGCATATGGCTCTAGCTCACTGATCAATTGTAAAGAAAATATGTATATGGCTCTAGCCCATATTTTAGACAGTAGGCTAGAGCTAGTTTTCGGGTGTCACGTGGCAGCCTCCACTCCCGGTTAGCCTTCGTAGGGGGTTTTAAAAATAAAAAGTATTTTACAGACCCAATCTGAACGATATTTTCATTGTGAAAATGAAATGTGAAATGATGAAAGGTTTCAATGTTTATTTTTAAACTACTTACCAAAGTAGTCAATATTTTTGCACGGAAGCTCACAAACTAATCAACGACCTCACGATGAACGATCTAATAAGAATGCAAAAATAGAAAAAAATCAGCCACAAACACACAAGAGATAATATTTACGTGATTCGGCGACATGCTTACGCCTACTGGCAGCGATAATCCATTATATTGATAATTATACAAGAATACAAGAATACTCAAGCCTCACCAAAGCTCTCCTCAAAACCCTAGTTAGGTTTTCCCAAACGCTTTACATTGATATCTCCACCTTAAAATTCAACCAAGGGTTTTCCCTTTATATGGAAGTCATGAATCCTACTTCTAACCCAATAGAAACTGCCCAAAAATGGAGTCTGCACATAACTCGAACGTCGCGGGTAGCTCGAGCAACAACTAAAGTCACTCGAGCGACTAAAACCCGAAAAAACACCTCTTTGGATAGTGCATTGGTCGCTCGAGTGAGAACCAAACTTGCTCGAGCGATTTACACCCATAGTTTTTCACCTCCGGGCAACCCAACTCGCTCGAGTGACAATCAAGGTCGCTCAAGCATGCCAACTGAAGTTAGAGTCAAAATAACAATTCTCCACATGACTCTAAGCTTCATCATATACTCTTTCTTCCGATTATCACTATTTTCATATCACTACTGCCACCAGCACCCCGAGGGCACTCAAACCCACTAAATATTGATCAATTTCAAAGAATGTTTAGTTTTGACCACCGATAGCACTTTGTCATCATATCCACAGGATTTTCCTTCATACTCATTTTCTTTAAAGATATCTCGTCATCTTCGATTAATTTCCGTATAAAGTGATAGCCCTTTACTACCAATCATGCCTTGTACCTTGTAGAACTAAGTTTCAGAGAATCTAATTTCTTCTTATAAACCCACTTACATCCAATCGCTCTATTTTCCTTAGGTAATTCTGTTCGTTCCTAAGTTTGATTCTTGTAAAGAGAATTCAACTCTTCACCCATTGTAATCTTCCATTCTCGTGTATATCTACCACTGATTGCATCAATGCATGAAGACGGCTCATTGTCATTCAATGTCAACATGTAGGCAACCATTGCCTTATCTTCTTATGTGTATATTTTTAATTAAAGTAAAGTTTTAATCTATTGTAAGTGCACAATGGAAATCATAGTACTAGCATAGGATCATTCCCACGAGGAAGTTATTTATCTCTTTTTACCTCTAATTTATATCTCTTTACTTAATTTCTTATCTTAAAAACTCTATTTATCTTTAAAGATCTAATCTACTGGAGAAATATGAAAAAAAGAATTTTTATTAAACTAAGTACATAAAATAAATCTAAATCCTCCTTCTTCAGATTGAGGTCATCAATCCCAATCTTCAGCTATCGAATATTTATAAATTTAAACAATACCATTACACTATATATCTAGTTTCCTAGCATTGAGCGTCAATCAATACTAAAATCTTATCAATATAGATTTAATTTAATCAACAATCAACCAGAAATTTGGGCGCCAACCAAGCTCTAGAAAATTGAAGATGAAAAATAAAATACCGTTACACTAATCTGTAAATTTTAACATGAGTCATCAATTCAAATTAAAACTTCGAGATGTTTACAAAGCTGTAAAATTATATAAAAATAAATCTAAACTAGAAAGCAAAATATATATCCTTCCCCTCAGCCGAAGTCGTCAATTCCTTCTGAGAAATTAAAGATATCTACACTAATCTTTGGCACTCAATTGCAGTCGTCAATTGCTCTTGAGAAACTTTTGATATCTAAACTACTCTAACTATATACACTATTTTGATCAGAAGAAAATTCAACCTCAGTTGTCAGTTGATGTTGAATTCTTCTTTAATGATTATTTCCTACACCGGACTCTCTTATTTATAAATCATAAGGGGTCGGTTTAGAAAAACTTCTAATTCTAATAAAAGAAATAAAAACTATCCTAATACAACTCTATTTCTAATGTTATCTTTCCTTCTTTCTTTAGTTTGATCTGCTAAAGTGCTTTTAGAATGTTCTTTATCTAATAGTAGCAGAATCCTTCGAAATATTTCTTCATCAATCTTCTCAGATCCATGATTAGTAAAACTTTTAATTGTAGAATTCTTCTAATTCTGTATATAGCAGTGATAACTCTTTCTCACATGATCAACAGCAGCATCATATATATATGATAGCAGAAAAGCTTCTATAATCGTAAATAACAATTATTCATTCTTCTCTCTCTAGAAAATCGTAAATCACAATTTTCTATTCCTTTTGGCTTTCATACTGAACAATCGCTTTTCCTTTTATATCATCTTTTATTCTTTTGTTGCTTATGAAGAATCATCTTTCCTAAAGAATCGTAAAATTACGATTTCTCATTTATTTCTTTCTTTAACAACAGTAGCGCAAAATCATTAATCACGATTTTCTGTCTTTCATAGGTAGCGAATTATTTTTACCAGTTAATCGTCTTTCTTACTGCTTTTTGAGTTTATTTTGATAAAGATTATCATTCAAGCTTTCTTTTACTATTTATGTCAAATATCTGTATATCAGCAACTTATTAGTAACAAATTAAGTCCTAGCATCACTAAGTTAAGGGTGATAAAATGATAAATTACATGAATGATCACACCCCCAAACTTAAGTTTTGCTAGTCTCTAGCAAACAAAGAAACATAAAATATCTAAAACTAAAATTTAAACGCCACTTTTGTAAGGAGCACGATTGCATTTAGCATATGCAGCAAGCCTTTAAACCCCTATGTGATCCCTAGTGGAGGAGTTGTAGTCTCCTCAAGGCTTTCAGAAAAAGTTACCTACAAACTTTAAAATATTTTTGGTTTGTTTATTTTATTTATTTTTCTTTTTTTTTATATACTAAATACTCAATCATTCATTATATATTCATTATTTTCAAAAATTTTCAAATCTTATTTTTCCTAGCTTTCCATCATCATAATTATCCTCTGATCAGAACTTAATAATTTCAATTCATTATAGCATAGAGTGTATCCATATCAGTGAAAAGTTTATTCATCATAGATTTTTTTAAACTGCAATTTTTAGAAAATATTTTCATTCCAATTCTCACTTTTTCGGTATACTCTCAAAATAATCAAAATTTTGGGTTCTCACAATAATATATATATATATATGAATTTCATAAGACAATTGACTAATAAATCTCACAGAAAAAGATAATCAATTTTGTTCATATAACTTCTTTATTTATTCATAATAATTTATATATCTCTACTAGACTCATATTCTTGTAAATCGTAAATCACAAAGTTCTTTCCTTCACCTTGTAATGGAGCTTTGGGTTTAAATGGTTTCAAAGAAAAATGGTAAAGAGGATTCAAATTTTTTTTTAGAATTTAGCTCTTCTTTATCTATTTTCTTCTCATATTAGTATTAGTAAGTATCTCAATTTCGGATAACTTTTTCCTATTATTTCTTTTTTCTATTTTCTTTTACAAATCTCAGCTCTCTTTCCTTTTTGGAAACTTTTTTTTTTTTTTTAAATCGTCCGATTTTTCATTTTCTTTTTCCATATTTTCATAGAATTATATTTCTTCTCAGTTGTACCTTTTTTCTGCAGATCCTTTATCTATTTCTTGCATACTCCTTTCACTCCCTCTTCTCCCCTTCTTTAGTATTCTAAACTCTAAGAAATTTTAAGGGTTAAAGGTAGAAAGCTTTAGGTAGTACATATGATTAAAGGTTTATTCAATCATGATACAAAGAAATTTTTTATTTAAGCTTCTAATATGGGTTCAAAAGATAAAATGTTCTTAGATTTTAGCTTTTTGGCTTTGGTTTAAGAAAAAAATGGCCTTTGGTCATTTTCACGATTAACTAATAGGGATGTCTTATTACTTTGATATATTCACTAGATAGTTCTAAACAAACAAATAATCATATTCTCATAATATCTTGATTCTAATTTTAGCAATATGAGATTTCATTTTGATAGCAATAGTAGTGAAGTTCAACGAATTTTTGGCATGAATAAAAACAATCTCTCTTTCTAAGAATAAAAGAGGAAATAGGCTCTATAGCTCACTGGGTATATAATTTCGAAACTATAATCTAAAATATTTACAGTTAAGATCAATCATATAGTTTCAAACATTCATCTAATATAACATTCTAAAGATGCTTTTCTTCGAATTGCAACTATTTTTATTTTGATATTTTGAACTACTACTATGATAGATTGCTAAGAATTTAAGATTTTCATATTTTCGCATCATAAATTATATATAATGATTAACTGATTATTATAAAAAAAAATTCTAAAAAAAAGTAAAAGTTAGTGTATCCCCCCCAAACTTAAATAGGACAATGTCCTCATTGTTGAAAACAGGGGATAAACAGAGTAAATTAAACTTATTAATACTCTGATTTTATATCAAAAAAATTATGTTTACCAAAAGTATATTCTCCCCCAAACTTGAGAGAAAATACTCACAGTTATTCTCGTAGTATCAATAACAAAAATAAATGTTAGTGGGGTTAGTAACACATACTGTTAGTAGGTTAGTAAAAAAAATAACAAAAAGAAACTTTATATATTACTATAGTATTTACAAATAATTTCAAAATCGTCCTACCTGTGAGTTCGTAATGGCTTAGAATTATCTTTGTCACTCACTGGAGGATTGTGACAACCCAAATTTTCCCAACCTGAATTTTGAGACATAATTTTTTTTTCTTCAAACACTAATGGGAAAACCCGAACAGTCGGGTCGTAGATCATAATCCGATACAGAATGCTTGGTATATTCACATATATTAGAAATTAAAGCAGATAATATATATGACATAAATAAATCTCCAATTCTAATATCCAATATTACAATAACTAACAACGACCACCGGTGATATACCAACATCACCAAACAGTGGTGTAGAACGAGTATATAATAACACAATGTACCAAGCCACACTCACCAAACTCCATAAGGCACTCAATCTACGACCCCAAACATCATAGCACTCCTCAATTCTCAAATCTGCAAATCCGGTGTCCAAATAGAAGTTATACCTGTGACGTATAGTCGAGGGGTGAGCTACATCCTAGCTCAATAGAAAAAACTCAATACAAATCCACATCTTGTCATAATGAAGCATAGATTCAATGTCAAAATCAAACATTTTCATATTTAAAACTGAAACTAATTTCAAAGCACTTTTCTTATCAAACAAAACTGATTTTTGAATACCTTTTTCTTGTTGCACCAAGCTGATTTCAAAAGCATTACCTCATTGCACAAAACAGATTTCAAAGACATTTCTTTAACACCCCAAAACTAATTTCAAAACTGACTTTCTTATCACACAAAACTAGTTTTCAAAATTTATTTCCTTATCATCCAAAACAGATTTCAAAACATTTGCTTCTCACATAAAAACTGATTTCAAAATATTTGCTTATCACGTAAAAACTGATTTCAAATCCGCCCCAACGGCCCACATGGTACTTATACTCCGCCCATCGCGGTCCACGACAAGCATAATCTGCTTACAGCGATCCACATACACAAAATCCTCTCATAGCGGTCCATATATACAAAATCTAACTATAGCGGTCCACCCTAATCTTATGACTTCTCATTTGATTTGCGAAGTAAAACCCGAAGAGTACATAAAATCCCGCGAAAGCGATCCAAGGGTGTACCGAGTCACAACAAGGTTAAAAGGAATATGTAAAATCTCGCAAAAGCGGTCCAAAGGCGTACATGGTTACATTGTAGTTCAAAGGTATACGTAAATCTCGTAAAAACGGTCCATAGGCGTACATGAATCCCAGCATTATCCAAAGGAGAACATAAAATCTCACGAAAGCAGTCCAAAGGCGTACATGACTCACAACAGTGTCCAAGCGAGTATGTAAAATCTCGTAAAAATGGTCCGAAGGCGTACATGACTTACAACAGTGTCCAAAAGAGTACGTAAAATTCCGTGAAAGCGGTCCAAAGGCGTACATGACTCACAACAGTATCCAAAAGAGTACATAAAATCCTACGAAAGCCGTCAAAAGGTGTACAAGCATACACATTTATTAAACTCTAATGTCTTGAGTTCTGATTCACGTTCAACCCTTCAAAACATGATTTAAAACTCACAGTTTAAAGAACACAGTAAAATTTTAAGACTCGACTTCACAGTTCGAAAGTTACCTTTTCGACTCAAAGACTTAAATTTTTATTTTGCAAAGAGTTCAAAATTCTTGTTCAAATCACTATCAAACTTATATATAAATACATCAATGAAATATGAATGAAATTAAACATACAAGTTTATGTTGAAGTTTCCCTACCTTAACCACGAAGCAAGCATGGCCCTATCGATGGCCTTCGGCCCTTAATCTATATCACAAATATAAAATAATACATCAAAGATCAATTCTAATCACTAATAACTTAAACCTATTTAAGTGCTTTCTCAAAACCGAGTCGGAACGGGCAATTTCATGCCAATATAGAATTTGATGCAACATTTTCCCTAAATTTTGGCCTATAAAAATTTAGATTCATGAGTTTGTGAAAACACATAAGTTGTAGATCTTTTTATTACCCTTATCACGGCTCAAGAATCGCATCAATCAGAGTTGGGAGCAGAAAGTTAAGGCAAAATACCAAAGCAGTACTGGCGAGCACAGTCAAAGTCGATTAATCGATCCCTATATCGATTAATCGAAATTCAAAATTTGATCAATCGATTTTAAAATTGATTAATCGATTTCCCCAAACTCCACCTTTTTCCAGCCACTAGAAGAACCCATTCGATTAATCGATTCCAAATCTATCGATCAAAATTCAAAAATCGATCAATCAAATTAAAATTCGATTAATCGGTTTCGTTTCTCGAAAAATTAGTATTTGACTAAGATATTTAATAAATTTTGACCTTTAAAACGGTTGATTCACAAGTTGGTTAATTCATGAAAATTTTAGGGCTTGCTATCCTCTTTCCAACGTAATAAGAGTCGCATCAATTGGTGTTTGGCACAAAACGTAATGGATGAAATACTACGGTAGTGTCAACAAGCCTAGGCAAAATCGATCAATCAAAATTTCTTTGATTAATCAGTTTCATGAAGTTCCTCTCAAATTTCTCTTCTGTCAAAAATTGATTAATTGATTTTCAAAATCGATCAATTGATTTTTGCAGTTTCTGAGCACTTCTCGGGTTTGAACCTTGAAACCTATTTTTCTTCAATTTTTTCTTCTTTTTCTTTTTTTTAATCCATCATTTATACCCTATTTAATATACATAAAACATAAAAAACATACCTTAAACAAGTGGATCTCCTCTAGATTTGATCCACCCATATCTCAAATCCATAGGGTTGCAAAACCACTTCCTCAAACTCTTTTCAAGATCTAAACACAAGCTCAACCACTAGATCTTCTTCAAGATCATCATCACCCACTCATCTTCACATATACTTCACATCCATACAGTGGATCTAAGCTTTGGATCAAGAAAAATTTTCCTATTCTGTCAAATCTCTTTCTTTAAAACCCTATTCATCTTTCTTTCTCTCTCCCTCTCTCTCTAACTAAAAATACAAGCATTTGGGGAAAACGCGTGGGAGACCCCTCTTCTTTCTAGCATGTGTTAAGCTTATGTGTTAGACACACATACACACTTAAGCTATATTACCTCCACATAGCTCACACGTAAAACACATGCACACCTAAGTGTGTATGTGGTAGTTGTCGTTCCCTTGTGAACCACAAACACATACACACAGTGTATGCCGTACGTGACCTGTCCGGCACGCCACCAAGACACACTATTCATAGTCAGGCATGCAGCTCGAGGTATACTATTCATAAGTCAAAATTTTGAAATGTTACATTCTTTCCACCCTATAAAATTTTCGTCCTCGAAAATTATCCTAAGTAATCAAGTCTTACCACGTGCATCAAGTTAAACATTTATGCCCATATACGAATCGATTTACACACAAATACATTTGGGGTTGTTACATTCTTTCCTCCATGGGAATTTTTGTCCTTGAAAATTAATGACTATATTGCCGAACGCTAACTCACGAACCATGATTCCCATTGGCAAGAACTTACCCACCATGAGGAAACAACTCATGCACCCGAAACAAAAAAATGTATTCCCCAGAATCATTCAATTACTATCCACATTGAGTTCACCACGAAAGACTGAACTTATCCTCAACCAATTTCTCTATCATCCTACATGAAAATCCACATATCACCAAATTGGTGAACATGTCCAGTAAGCTAATAACCATAGTCACAACCACTACAATCTGAACCATCAATGAAAATTGCAACCTACAATTTACCAAATGGATCACAATAGAAATTTGATCATTGTCATAAGGAAAAGAAAGAGTCTGACTATTAATTGGCAACATGTACCATTAATTGCAATAAAGATCCCCACATACGTACATCAAAAGATGAGCTAATAGCATTGATCATACACCCAAAATACAAAGAGTATATATTCTGAGATTAAGCACTGAAGAACATGATACATGACACTTGTATTGCACGATGGTTCCTCATGCCGAAGGTGTCCTCTCCTCCATCGGTTTAGGGCAGTCCCTTACCTGATGCCCTAGCTGACCACAATTGAAACATGCACCTATTGTCCAACTGCACTTGGCTGTACGATGTCGTCCCTCTCATCTTGGGCATGATTTGCCAAATGTAAATGACAAGGTGGGTGGAGCCTGTTGTGTTTGTGGCACTCCAGTTGTCATAAAATTTGAAGGACGAAAGGTCACTATAGGCATAGACGCAGGTGGTCCTGCATAAATGGTCTGAGTAGACTGAGAGGGTGCTGGCAATAAGAGTCTTGATATCTCGGGTGCCTGCTCAAGGGCATATGACTGCATTTGACTTGCTCTTTATCTACGTTGTTGGTCCCTTCTCTTATACATTTCTTCCACGTCTTCTTCCACCACAAGAGCCTTGCTCATTATTGTATTATAAGTTTTCAATTCAAAAGTAGCAACTTTTTCCCTGATATCTGGCCTTAAGCCATGCTGAAATTTCTTAGCCTTCAGTAGATTCGTCGCCACGAACTCAAGAGAAAACCGAGCAAGCCTCATAAACTCAACTCCATACTCTCTCACAGACATCCTCCCCTGCTCAAGCTGTAGGAATTTAACTTCTATTTGATTTCTCACTACCTCAGGGAAGTATTGTTTGTTAAATTCTCCCACGCATTCCTCCCATGTCCAAGGCAATCCTGGGGTCTCTTACACTCTAGTCCACGACATGGACTTCCACCATGGGCCTGCCTCCCCTTCTAGCATATAGGCCGCCCAACGTACACTCTCATCCTCAATGTACGTAAGTATACTAAATACCTTATCTATTTTGCTTAGCCAATTTTCTGCATCTATTGGCTCTGCTTGCCCTGAAAAACACGGAGGACTCATCCTCCTAAACTCGGTGAATGCAGAAGGTATATGTTGAGTGGTACCCACTGGAGGAGTAGGTGGTGGTTGATGTTGGTCATTGGCATTATGAGTTGCCAACAATGCCGCTTGTTGAGCCATGGCGGCTGCCATGGTTTCCATGGTATGCATCATCCTCTAACGTTCTTCTCTTTCTTAATTTATTTCTCTTACTCTTTCCTATTCTCTTTGATCGCTATTTTGGTTCCTCTGTTGGTCTCTGTTCCCCTGACCACTGCCTCTTGGGGCATCTCTATTTTCTAACGGTACTCTATTTGAACATCTACCACCATGACCATCTCTGGGTCATCGACCTCTACTAGACATAATGATCTGTTATAACAATGAAACAAAAGTTTTAATTAGTAATCGATTATTATACTCAGACAAGACTTTCAAAAGTTCACAAAATATACTCTGACAAAATCTAATGTCACATCTATGGACCTACAATCATGCTCCGCACGCATAACTAAGACTCATAGTCTCATGTGAGACGTAAAGCCTAAAATCCGACAACCTAATGTCATTGAGAGACATGACTTTGAATTTCTAGAAGATTTCATAATAGGGGCCTAAGTTCCAACATAATCTAATGACATTTCAATTGAGTCCTAAATTTTTGGGTCCCAACAAGACCTAATACTTAAGCTCTGATACCAAATGTGATAGAGTCACAGTTGGGTTTCTTATACCCTAACAGAACTTATTGCCAAAACTTCGGGTCCCAATAAGACCTAATACTTAAGCTTTGATACTAACTGTAACAAAGTCACAGTTGGGCCTCTTATGTCCCTGTAGAATCTAATGTCATAGCTCTGATACCAACTGTGACATAGTCACAGTTGGGTCTCCTATGTCCTAGTAGATTCATACTGTCATATCATACTCCCAATAAGACCTAATACTTAAGCTTTGGTACCAACGGTGACAGCTCAAATTTTTCCAACCTGAATTTTGAGACATTTTTTTTTTCAAACACTAATGGGAAAATTCGGACCGTTGGGTCGTAGATCACAATCTGATACAGAATGTTTGATACATTCACATACATTAGAAATCAAAGTAGATAATACATATAACATAAACAAATCTCCAATTCTAATATCCAATATTACAATAACTAACAATGACCACCGGTGATGTACCAACATCTTCAAACGGTGGTGTACAACGAATATATAATAACACATTGCACTAATCCACACTCACCAAACTCCACAAGGCACTCAATCTACGACCCCGAACATTATAGAACTCCTCAATTCCTCAATCTACAAATCTGGTGTCCAAATAGAAGCTATACCTATGACGTATAGTCGAGGGGCGAGCTACATCCTAGCTCAGTAGAGGAAACTCAATACAAATCCACATCTTATCATAATGAAACATAGATTCAATGTCAAAATCAAACATTTTCATATTTAAAACTGAAACTAATTTCAAAGCACTTTTCTTATCAAACAAAACTAATTTTTAAATACCTTTTTCTTGTTGCACCAAGCTGATTTCCAAAGCATTACCTCATTGCACAAAACAGATTTCAAAGACATTGCTTTAACACACAAAAACTGATTTCCTTATCACACAAAACTGGTTTTCAAAACTGACTTCCTTATCATCCAAAACTGATTTCAAAACATTTGCTTCTCACATAAAAACTGATTTTAAAACATTTACTTATCACATAAAAACTGATTTCAAATCTGCCCCAGCGGCCCACATGGTACTTATACTCCGCCCATAGCGGTCCACGACAAGCATAATCCACCCACAGTGAAACACATATAAAAAATCCGCCCATAGCGGTCCACATATACAAAATCCGCCCATAGTGGTCCACTTTAATCTTATGACTTCTCATTTGATTTACGAAGTAAAACCCGAAGAGTACATAAAATCTCGCAAAAGCGGTCCAAGGATGTACCGAGTCACAACAAGGTTCAAAGCAGTACGTAATATCTCACAAAAGCGGTCTAAAAGCGTTCATGGTTATTTCGTAGTTCAAGGGTATACGTAAATCCCGTAAAAATTGTCTAAAGGCGTACATGAATCCCAATATTATCCAAAAGAGTACATAAAATGCCGTGAAAGCGTTCCAAAGGCATACATGACTCACAACAGTGTCCAAGGGAGCACGTAAAATCTCGTAAAAATGATCCAAAGGCGTACATGACTTAGAACAGTGTCCAAAGGAGTATATAAAATCCCGTAAAAATGGTCCAAAGGCGTACATGACTTGCAATAGTGTTCAAAGGAGTACGTAAAATCCCACGAAAATGGTTCAAAGGCGTACATGACTCACAACAGTGTCTAAAGGAGTATGTAAAATCCAGCAAAAGTTGTCCAAATGCATACATGACTGACAACAGTGTCCAAAGGAGTAAGTAAAATCTCGCGAAAGCGAACCAAAGGCGTACAAGTATACACATCTATTAAACTCTAATGTCCTGAGTTCTCATTCACGTTCAACCCTTCAAAACACGATTTAAAACTCACAGTTCAAAGAACACATTAAAATTTTAAGATTCAACTTCACGGTTCGAAAGTAACCTTTTCGACTCAAAGACATAAATTTTTATTTTACAAAAAGTTCAAAATTATCGTTCAAATCACTATCAAACTTACATCTAAATACATCAAAGAATTATGAATTAAGTTAAACATACAAGTTTATGTTGAAGTTCCCCTACCTTAACCTCAAAGCAAGCATGATCCTATTGATAGCTTTCCACGCTTAATCTACATCACAAATATAAAATGATATATCAAAGATCAATTTTAATCACTAATAACATAAACCTATTTAAGTGTTTTCTCAAAACCAAGTCGAAACGGGCAATTTCATGCCAATATAGAATTTGATGCAACCTTCTCCCTAGATTTTGACCTTTAAAACATTAGATTCATGAGTTTGTCAAAACACAACAGTTGTAGCCCTTTTTGTTATCTTTCCAACACCTTAAGAATCATATCAATCCAATTTCAAACCAGAAAGTTATGGTCATAATACCAAAGAATCATTGGCGAGCACAGTCAAAATCGATTAATCGTTCCCTATATCGATTAATCGAAATTCCAAAATCGATCAATCGATTAATCGATTTTTCCAAACTCTACCTTTTTTCAGCCACTGGAAGTACTCATTCGATTAATTGATTCCAAATTGATCAATCGAAATTTAAAAATCAATCAATCAAATTAAAATTCGATTAATCGATTTCGTTTCTCAAAAAATCAGCATTTGACCCAGATTATTACTAAATTTTGACCTCTAAAATGATTGATTCACAAGTTGGTCAACTCACTAAAGTTGTAGGCCTTGTTGTCCTCTTTCCAACGCGATAAGAGTCACATCAATCGGAGTTCAGCACAAAACGTTATGGCTGAAATACTACGGTAGTGTCAGCAAGCCCAGGCAAAATCGATCAATCAAAATTTTCTTCGATTAATCGGTTTCTTGAAGTTCCACTCGAATTTCTCTTCTGTCAAAAATCGATTAATCACTTTTCAAAATCGATCAATTGATTTTGACAGTTTCTGAGCATTTCTTGGGTTTGAACCATGAAACCCATTTTTCTTCAATTTTTTCTTCTTTTTCTTATTTTTTAATCCATCATTTATACCCTATTTAATATATATAAAATATCAAAAACATACCTTAAACAAGTGGATCTCCTCCTGATTTGATCCACCCATATCTTAAATCAAGAGGGTTTCAATACCCCTTCCTCCAAATCTTTTCAAGATCTGATCACAAGCTCAACCACTAGATCTTCTTCAAGATCATCATAAGCCACTCATCTTCACTTATACTTCACATCCATACGGTGGATCCAAGGTTTGGATCAAGAGAAATTATCCTATTATGTCAAATCTCTTTCTTTAAAACCCTATTCCTCTTTCTTTCTCTCTCCCTCTCTCTCTAACTAAAAATACAAGCATTTGGGGAAAACGTGTGGGAGACCCCTCTTCTTTCTAGCATGTGTTAAGCTTATGTGTTAGACACACATACACACTTAAGCTATATTACCTCCACATAGCTCACACGTGAAACACATACACACCTAAGTGCGTATGTGGTAGTTGTGGTTCCCTTGTAAACCACAAACACATACACACAGTGTATGTCTAACGTGACCTGTCCGGCACGCCACCAAAGCACACTATTCAAAATTGGGCATGCATCTCGAGGTATACTATTCATAGGTCGAAAATTTGAGATGTTGCATTCTTCCCACCTTCTAAAATTTTTATCCTCGAAAATTGCCCTAAGTAATCAAGTTTTACCACGTGCATCAAGTTAAACATTTACGCCCAGATACGAATCGATTTACACACAAATACATTCGAGGTTGTTACATTCTTCCTTTCATGGGAATTTTCGTCCTCAAAAATTGATGACTATATTGTTGAACGCTAACTCACGAACCATGATTCCCATTGACAAGAACTTACCCACCATGATGAAACAACTCATGCACCCGAAACGAAAAAATGTATTCCCTAGAATCATTCAATTACTATTCACATTGAGTTCGCCACGAAAGACTGAACTTATCCTCAAACAATTTCTCCATCATCCTACATGAAAATCCATGTCACCAAATCGGTGAACATGTCCACTGAGCTAATAATCATAGTCACAACCACTACAATCTGAACCATCAATGAAAATTGCAACCTGTAATTTACCAAATGGATCACAATAGAAATTTGATCATTGTCATAAGGAAAAGAAAGAGTCTAACTATTAATTGGCAACATGTACCATTAATTGTATTAAAGATCCCCACATACGTACATCAAAAGATGAGCTAATAGCATTGATCATACACCCAAAATACAAAGAGTATATATTCTAAGATTAGGCACTAAAGAACACAATATACGACACTTGTATTGCCCGATGGTTCCTCATGCCGAAGGCGTCCTCTCCTTCATCGGTTTAGGGCAGTTCCTTACCTGATGCCCTAGCAGACCACAATTGAAACATGCACTTGTGGTCCAGCTACACTTGGCTGCATGATGTCGTCCCCCACATCTTGGGCATGATTTGCCAGCTATAAATGACGAGGTGGGTGGAGCCTATTATGTTTGTGGGACTCCAGTTGTCATAAGATTTGAAGGACGAAAGGTCACTACAAGCACAGACGCAGGTGGTCCTGCATAAACTGTCTGAGTAGACTGAGAGGGTGCTGGCAATAAGAGTCTTGGTATCTCGGGTGCCTGCTCATGGGCATATGACTGTGTTTGACTTGCTCTTTCTCTACGTTGTTGGTCCCTTCTCTTATACATTTCTTCTACGTCTTCTTCCACCACAAGAGCCTTGCTCATTATTGCGCCATAAGTTTTCAACTCAAAAGCGGCGACTTTTCCCCTATTATCCGGCCTTAAGCCACGTTAAAATTTCTTGGCCTTCATTAGATCTGTCACCAAGAACTCAAGAGAAAAGTGAGCAAGCCTCATAAACTCAACTCCATACTCTCTCACAAACAACCTCCCCTGCTCAAGCTGTAGGAAATTCACTTCCATTTGATTTCTCACTATCTCAGGGAAGTACTGTTTATCTAATTCTCCCATGAATTTCTCCCATGTCCAAGGCAATCTTGGGGTCTCCTGCACTCTAGTCTGCGACACGGACTGCCACCATGGGCCTGCCTCCCCATCTAGCATATAGGCCACCCAACGTACACTCTCATCCTCAGTGCACGTAAATATACTGAATACCTTCTCCATTTCGCTTAGCTAATTTTTTGCGTCCATTAGCTCTGTTTGCCCTGAAAAACTCAGTGGAAGCATCCTCCTAAACTCGGTGAATGCAGAAGGTATCTGCTGAGTGGTACCCACTAGAGGAGTAGGAGGTAGCTGATGTAGGTCATTGGCATTATGAGTTGCCAATGATGCCGCTTGCTGAGCCGTGACGGCTACCATGGTTTCTATGGTATGCATCATCCTCTGACATTCTTCTCTTTCTTTATTTATATCTCTTACTCTTTCCTATTCTCTTTGATCTCTATCTTGATTCCCCTCTTGGTCTCTATTCCCCTGACCACTGCCTCCTGGGGCATCTCTATTCCCCAACGGTACTCTATTTATATTTGACTGGGAACCTCTATCACCTCGACCATCTCTGGGTCGTCGACCTCTAGCAGGCATAATGATCAGTTATAACAATGAAATAAAAGTTTCAATCAGCAATCGATTATTATGCTCCGACAAGACTTTCAAAAGCTCACAAAATATACTCTAACAAAATCTAATGTCACATCTATGGACTTACAATCACGCTCCACACACAGAACTAAGACTCACAATCTCATGTGAGACTTAACGCCTAAAATCTGACAACCTAATGTCATTGAGAGACACGTCCCTGAATTTCTAGAAGATTTCATAATAGGGATTGCGAACCCCTCCTAAGTTCCTACATAATCTAATGGCATTGCAATTAAGTCCTAAATTTTCGGGTCCCAACAAGACCTAATACTTAAGATCTGATACCAACTGTGACAGAGTCACAGTTAGGTTTCTTATACACTAACAGAACTTATCGCCAAAACTTCTGGTCCTAATAAGACCTAATATTTAAGCTTTGATACCAACTGTGATAAAGTCACAGTTGGGTCTCTTACGTCCCTGTAGAATCTATTGTCATAGTTCTGATACCAATTGTGACAGAGTAACAGTTGGGTCTCTTATGTCCTAGTAGAATCTACTACCATATCATAGTCCCAATAAGACCTAATACTTAAGTTTTAATACCAACTGTGATGGCCCAAATTTTCCCAACCTAAATTTTGAGACATTTTTTTTTTTCATCAAACACTAATGGGAAAACCCGTACCGTCGGGTCATAGATACCAATCCGATACTAAATGCTTAGTATATCCACATACATTAAAAATCAAAGCAGATAATACATATGACATAAATAAATCCCCAATTCTAATATCCAATATTACAATAACTAACAACGACCACCGGTGATATACCAACATCACCAAATAGTGATCTACAACGGGTATATAATAACACATTATACCAAGCCACACTCACCAAACTTCACAAGGCACTCAATCTATGACCCCGAATATCATAACACTCCTCAATTCCTCAATCTGAAAATCCGGTGTCCAAATAGAAGCTATACCTGTGACGTATAGTCGAGGGATGAGCTACATCCTAGCTCATTAGAGAAAACTCAATACAAATTCATATCTTATCATAATGAAGCATAGATTCAATGCAAAAATCAAATATTTTTATATTTAAAACTGAAACTAATTTCAAAGCACTTTTCTTATCAAACAAAACTAATTTTTAAATACCTTTTTCTTGTTGCACCAAGCTGATTTCCAAAGCATTACCTTATTACAAAAAACAAATTTCAAAGACCTTTCTTTAACACACCAAAACTGATTTCCTTATCATCCAAAAATGATTTCAAAACATTTACTTCTCACATAAAAACTGATTTCAAAACATTTGCTTACCACATAAAAATTGATTTCAAATCTATCCCAGCGGCCCACATGGTACTTATACTCCACCCATGGCGGTCCATGACAAGCATAATCTGCTCACAGCGGTCCACATACACAAAATCTGCCCATAGCAGTCCACATACACAAAATCCGCCCATAGCGGTCCACCTTAATCTTATGACTTCTCATTTGATTTACAAAGTAAAATTTGAAGAGCACATAAAATTTCGCGAAAGCAGTCCAAGGGTGAATCGAGTCACAACAAGGTTCAAAGGAGTACGTAAAATCCCGCAAAAGCAGTTCAAAGGTGTACATGGTTACATCGTAGTTCAAGGGTATACGTAAATCCCATAAAAACAGTCCAAAGGCATACATGAATCCCAACATTATCTAAAGGAGTACGTAAAATCTTGCGAAAGCGGTCCAAAGGCGTACATTACTCACAACAGTATCCAAGGGAGTACGTAAAATCTCGTAAAAACGGTTTAAAGGCATATCTGACTTACAATAGTATCCAAAGGAGTACATAAAATCTCATAAAAATGATCCAAAGGTGTACATGACTTACAATAGTGTCCAAAGGAGTACGTAAAATCCTGCGAAAGTGGTCCAAAGGCGTACATGACTCACAATAGTGTTTAAAGGAGTATGTGAAATCCCGCGAAAGTGGGCCAAAGGCGTACATGACTCACAACAGTGTCTAAGGGAGTATATAAAATCTCTTAAAAATGGTCCAAAGGCATACATACCTTACAACAGTGTCCAAAGGAGTACGTAAAATCTCGCGAAAGCCGTCCAAAAGCGTACATGACTCACAACAATGTCCAAAGGAGTACGTAAAATCCTGCGAAACCAGTCCAAAGGCGTACATGACTCATAATAGTGTCCAAAGGAGTACGTAAAATCTCGCGAAAGTGGTCCAAAGGCGTACAAGCATACACATCTACTAAACTCTAATTTCATGAGTTCTCATTCACGTTCAACCCTTCAAAACACGATTTAAAACTCACAGTTCAAAGAATACATAGTAAAATTTTAAGATTCAACTTCACAGTTCGAAAGTTACCTTTATAACTCAAAGACCTAAATTTTTATTTTACAAAGAGTTCAAAATTCTTGTTCAAATCACATTCAAACTTGCATCTAAATACATCAAAGAACTATGAATCAAGTTAAACATACAAGTTTATGTTGAAGTTCCCCTACCTTAACCTCGAAGCAAGCCTAATCCTATCGATGGCCTTCCACCCTTAATCTATATCATAAATATAAAATGATACATCAAAGATTATTTCTAATTACTAATAACTTAGACCTATTTAAGTATTTTCTCAAAACCAAGTCAGAATGGGCAATTTCATGCCATTATAGAATATGATGCAACCTTCTCCCTAAATTTTGACCTTTAAAATTTTAGATTCATGAGTTGGTCACAATACAAACGTTGTAGATCTTTTTGTTATTTTTCTAACGCCTTAATAATCGCATCAATCAAAGTTTGAAGCAGAAAGTTATGGTCACAATACCAATGCAGTACTGGTGAGCATAGTCAAAATCGATTAATCGATCCCTATATCGATTAATCAAAATTCCAAAATCGATCAATCGATTAATCAATTTTCCTAAACTCCACCTATTTTTAGTCACTGGAAGTACCCATTCAATTAATCGATCAATCGAAATTCAAAAATCGATCAATCAAATTAAAATTTGATTAATCGGTTTCGTCTCCCAAACAATTAGCAATTGACCCAAATTATTACTAACTTTTAACCATTAAAATAGTTGATTCACAAGTTAGTCAATTCACGAAAGTTGTAGGGCTTGCTGTCCTCTTTCAAACACGACAAGAGTCAAATCAATCAGAGTTCAACACAAAATGTTATAGCTGAAATACTATGGTAGTGTCAGCATGCCCAGGCAAAATCGATCAATCGAAATTTTCTTCAATTAATCGGTTTCGTGAAGTTCCTCTCGAATTTCTCTTCTGTCAAAAATTGATTAATCAATTTTTTAAATCGATCAATCTATTTTGGCAGTTTCTGAGCACTTCTCGGGTTTGAAACTTGAAACCCATTTTTCTTCAATTTTTTCTTCTTTTTCTTTTTTTTAATCGATCATTTATACCCTATTTAATGTACATAAAACATCAAAAACATACCTTAAACAAGTGGATCTCCTCTAGTTTTGATCCACCCATATCTCAAATCAATAGGGTTTCAAAACCCCTTCCTCCAAATCTTTTCAAGATCTAATAACAAGCTCAACCACTAGATCTTCTTCAAGATCATCATAACCCACTCATCTTTACATATACTTCACATCCATACGGTGGATCCAAGGTTTGGATCAAGAGAAATTATCCTATTATGTCAAATCTCTTTCTTTAAAACCCTATTCCTCTTTCTTTCTCTCTCCCTCTCTCTCTTACTAAAAACAAGCATTTGGGGAAAACGTGTGGGAGACTCCTCTTCTTACTAGCATGTGTTAAGCTTATGTGTTAGACACACATACACACTTAAGCTATATTACCTCCACAAAGCTCACACGTGAAACACATACACACCTTAGTGTGTATGTGGCAGTTGTGGTTCCCTTGTGAACCACAAACACATATGTAGACACCCAAATTTGGCTCAAGGCCCGATTGAAACACCTTTTGAGAGAAGTGCAATCTTGTGCTTTTGATGGCATATATGGAACCCTTAGGAATTACCCCAAACCCCTAGGAATCACCTTAGATCCTTTAAAACTTATCCCGAACCTTTAGGAACCAATCCTGAACCCTTAGGAATCAACCATAGCCTTTCCAGACCTATTAGAACCCTTCCCGGGCACGATTCGAACCCCCCTAAATAACGGTTAGAAAGAGGAGTGATAATGTTTTTGTGGATAGTTACCAAACCTAACGCATATACCATTGGAAAGTAGAGCTTCCCATCTTTCCAACGAACTAAGAATCATCAAATTTGGAGTTGTACATCAAAAGATATGGCAGAATGAAGATCATACATTTATGCAAGAAATTGCAAAATCGGACCCATAGAGCCAATTTCGAACTAACCAAAACAACTGATGAAAAGAGGAGTTTTAAGGTTAGCATACATAGTTATCCAACCTAAGGCCCATACCATTAGAAAGTAAACTTTCTCAGCTTTCCAACGTGCCAAGAATCGCCTAATTTGGAGTTGTACATAAAATATTATGGCAATTTGAAAAATATGGATTTGTGCAGGAATTTGCAAACCGGGCCGGGCTCCTGCAGGTCTTCAACCTCCAACTGTTTGGGCCTGGTTTTCCTTCAAAAAATGGCCAAAATTGATATTGGGGGTTTGACTTGTGGACCATCCCAAAGCCTAAGGTGTGTTTCTTTAGGACCCTAGTGACCCTATTAGCTTAAGTTATCACCCTTTCGCCATTCAAGTCACCACCCTATCATCTACCATTAAACCCAAATCCCTCTTCTCCAAGCTTTAGAAAATCACAAAAACCTTAGATTGCCCATTACCTAATTGCTAATCCAATTAGGACTTTAACCCCTCACTAATCCTCCATTTCTCTATAAATAGAGAGTCACCCCTCTTGCTTAAGGGTTGAGAGTTTTTACCTAAGAGAGAAAGAGCATAAGTGAGAAGATCTTTCTCCTTTTGGTGCACCATCCCCATACAAATTTCAGAATTGAAAAAGCCCCTTTAGACCTTAATATTTCACTAAAAACCTCTAGGTTAGGTGTGTGTTACCCCCTAGCTTTCCTTCTCTACCTCTTAGCTTCAAGCCTTAGGAGTTATAACCACATTCCATACCATACAAGCCTTCAAAAAGCTCACTGAAGCAAGCCAACGCAAGGCTCCCCAACAGTGCTACAAGGGCCCAAGAGCTCTGGCTCTCCCCTCTATTCCTCTACCTTCTTTGCTTTTCCTCTATCCTTGAATTGAGCCATTACGCTACCCAAATTTTGGCAAGCAGGAAGGGCTAAATAGGATCGGTGTGCCTTCGGGCAAGGGGAATGCCACTCATTTTGCTTCCTTATATATATATATATATATAATTATATATACATATATATATACTATATAAACCAGCCCCACATAGACCTGGCCTTAAGTAGAGACCGCATTTAGCTGGTTGATTGGGTGCCTAACACCTTCCCAATCGAAAACCGAAGACCCTATCCAAGAGCCTTTGGTGTGGACCAGATTCAGAGTCATATTTTTAGCACTTCGGTACTCATAAAAATTGATCTAGGTTTCCCGAGACACCAAAAGCTCTGGGTGGCGACTCTAAATATTTTATTTAGCAAGCGCATCGTCACGACGAGATCGTCAAAAAAATCCCACAGTTGCACAGATGGCGACTCTACTGGGGAGTAGCTAGTAGAGTTTCCCCTTGAACTTGGCCCATTTATTTTTTATTTTTACTAACCTTTTATTGCTATTTTTTAGTACATTTTTTACTTCTTCTTTTTTTAACTCACCCGTCTAATTACGTCATTTTACTTACCCCTACGTTTCGGCTTTAAATTTCAGCACCTGATTACGTTTTGCCTAGTCACTTGACTGGCACCTTTTTTACTTACCCCTACGTTTTGGCTTTAAATTTCAGCAATTTTTGTCTAGTCACTTGACTGGAACCTTTTTACTTATCCCTATGTTTTGACTTTAAATTTCTGCAATTTTTGCCTAGTCACTTGGCTGGCACCTTTCTTGCTTACCTACGTTTCGGCTTTAAATTTTAACAATTTTTGCCTAGTCACTTGACTGGCTCCGTTTTTACTTACCCTACGTTTCGGTTTTAAATTTCAGCAATTTTCGCCTAGTCACTTGACTGGCACCTTTCTTACTTACCTTTACGAATCGGTTTTAAATTTCAGCACTTTATATTTTCCGCCTAGTCGCTTGACTGGCCCCGTCATTTTTCCTTATTTCTTGTCATATGCTAACAATGGATGCCGGCTCGTAGTGGCGGCACGGGATCATCACCCCCGTTCTTTGAACTTAAGAAAACTTTCATAAAAAAAGCTTTGAAAAGTTTTAAAATTGAACCAAGATAGAGAACTTAATTAATTTACTTTTACGGGGTAGATTTTCAAAGGGGTGGGTTTAGGCACACATACAACTACCCGGGTCTTAGTATGACTGCAGCGCTAGTAGTGATGATCCAGAAAAGTCCCAGCCCACCTAGTATCTGAGAAAGCGCTTACGCTGGAGGTATATCGGGTGGGTTCCCATTCCTACAAAGATTAAAACCCTTGGGGAGCGCGCTAGCGAGTTATACCAGACTCACATCCCTTAGGTTCAGTGAGGAGAGAACGGTTCACTAAAAAATTAGTTAGTTCCCGGAAGTCCAGCTTCCACAAAAAGACCAGTTTAAAGACCAACTCCAAACTGAAGTTGTTGTTGTGTAGTTTTGAATGGTAGCAGTTCGGATCTGTGGCCTTTTTCACATCCTGAGTCCCCCGATTAGTGTCTTAGTACCTCTGTTTGGGCCCCGCCATCCCCGATACCCAATATGCCTCTGCCGATCAAAAGAAGGAGACTTCCCTTTGACTCATCGCGGGGGATCGGGTTGTCCGCATCGATCTCCGTGCCTTCAATAGATCAAAGGTCTTCCTTTGATTCTTTCGAAGTACTTCAGAATCGTCCCCGCGGGTCCTAAATTAAGGTACGAAAGCCACCTGAGAAGGGAACTCCAGGGCCTCAGAACCTTTATTTTCACTGATAAATATTCAAAAAGAAATTAAACAAAAAAATAAAAAATAAAAAACCTAAAAACTAGAGTCTTTGTGGTGCCGACATAACGGCATCATCTTGCCCTCCATCATTCCGTAACGGAAGGAGGAGGACATTTTTTGGGCCTTATCCAAGGCACCCGTACCCAACCCGCCAGCAAACGATGTCATGGGTAGTGGACCCTGCTTATGCCGATCCCGATTCATCCCCGCCACATTCTCCAACCCATTCCCATTCGGGAGATATTTTAACCAACATCTCCCTCACCCAATCACCCTTTGCCATTTCCGGCTCCTTTGGTGCCCCTATTTTTCCATCCACCACTTCCCAAGTTATCCAAAATCCATCCCCCAATTCCCCATCTTTTACCCAAACCATGCCCATTTTCTCTTCCGCACCCATTCAAAACCCATCCAACATATCCTATTTTTCATCCACCCAAATTCCCGCATCCACATCCATGCCCCATCTTCCATCTTCCCCATATATGCCCGATTCACCCTCATTCACATATACTACTTCTGCCCTATCTAACCCTCCACACATCTCCCTATCTACTCGGGTCATGCCCATTTTTACCGGGGCCATGCCTGATTTTTCTCAATCACCAACACTTTACCCTTCATCATCCCCATACATACCCAACCAACCCTCCTTTTCCAATGCCCCACTTCTTCCCTCCAATCCACCCCATATTCCATCACTTACCCGGGCCATGCCCAATTTTATCGGGGCCATGCCCAATTTATCCTCCACCTCCATCCCATCTATACCCCATCACCCCTTAAATCCACCATCTCCATCCGACCCTCCTTCCATGACCATGATGGAGGAGATGTTCCAAGCCTACTCCATGTGGAAGGCTTCCCAAAATGTCTCCTCTCCTCCACCCCCCATATCCATGAGCCCATCCCATACCCTAGCCAATCTCCATGCTTCACTCCCCCATGGCTCCCATCAACCCCCCATCATACACACCATCCAAACCCCCACTACCCACATGCCCCAAGGCCCAATGGCCCAATTCTCCCTTACCGATCAAGGGCCCATCGCCCAGACCCATCAACCCAAACCTTTTTAGGGCCCATGGCCCATACCCATCAAGGCCCAATGGGCCAGACCCACAAGGCACAATGGGTCAGATCTATAAAGGCCCAATTGGCCAGACCCATCAAGGGCCCATAGCCCAAACCCATCAAGGGCCCATGACCCAAACCTTTCAAGGGCCCATGGCCTAGACCCATCAATGGCCCATGGCCCAAACCTATTAGGACCAAGGCTTCATAGCCCAAACCCAAGCCCAACAAAACCTTGGAACCTCACACCCATACCCTTCACAATTCCTCCAAAATTTCACCCATTCACAACCCTCATACCCAGCTCAAATCCATGCCTTACATCAGTCCCAACTCTCCCATATCCCAACATCCCAAAGCCAGTTCCAGGCCTTCCCCCATGCTCAATGGCCTCATCAGGCCCCACTCCAAAATCTAACTTTCACTCATCTCATCATCCAACAAACCTTCCCTCATCCCCAATGGACTCACCCAACCCCCACTCATGTCATTCCCATCCAGTCCGTGTAACACCAGCATGAGAATCCCACCCTCACTACACAATATGTCGACCAGCAGTATGAAGAGGATGAGATTAGGAACAATGGAGCCTATGTTGAGGCATTGACCAGCCTAAACCCTCCTCCTTTAATTTCCCACCCCCTAATAGCCCAAAGTGAAGTCCAACCAACTGCCGAGAAAGCAACTCCCATGTCCAAAGAATCAGAGCAGCTGAAAGAACAGTTGGACAAAATACAGAAGAAATTAATGAAAATGGGTGGTACTGAAATCCACGCCACAGACTTCACAGATTTGTGTTTGTTCGCTGAGGTCCCCTTGCCTCCCAAATTTAAAATGCCGGCCTTCGACAAATACAACTGTACCGACAATCCCATAGCACACCTAAAGTCCTACTGTAGGGACATGTGCCAGTATGGAGGGGACGAAAGACTACTGATAAAAGTTTTTCAAAAGAGTTTAACTGGTCCGGCTTTGAGGTGGTTCACATCTTTAGAACCATCTATGATGAAGACATGGAAGGACTTAACGCACCTATTCGAAGAACAATATGTGTACAATATAGACATTGAGCCGCGTAAGTCAGACTTAGCCCGTCTAAGGCAGAACCCAAATGAAACTTTTAGCGACTATTTGGGGCGATGGAGAGCACTAGCAGCTCAGGTGAGAAACAGGATACCTAACGATGAGCAGATCGAAATGATTTCAAAGAATACTTTGTCAGTGATCTCGGACCTTTTGGTATACCAGCAGTAGTCTAGCTTTGCTGATCTGGTGAGGAATGCTAATGAATGAGAGGATGCTATCAGGGAAGGCCGCATGAATAAAAATGTACCAAGTGGAACCAGTGGGGTTAGAAGGTTTTTAGAACAAAGGAATGAGAAGAGAACAGGGGTCGATGTTCAGAACATTGCCAACACCAGGCCCCATAAGAACAATATAACCCCATTTCAATTTCAAGTCGCACAGCCAGCGCCTATCAGAACTGGGCCGATACTGAGAGCAGCGAATTGTTCTCCAACCACGACCTCCTCCCAATCTAATTCCATATAATTTTGATCCCAATACTCATTGCAATTTCCATCAGGGTCCACATCACCCAACTGATCACTGCTTCCCATTGAAGCACGCGATCCAAGATTTAATCAATGCTGGGAAGATCATTCCCCCTGCACCCACCCAAGCAAACCAGCATGTGAATATCCACCAGGTACCACTACCCCAACATCTTACCGGAGTAGCAGGTCCCAGACCCACCGTTGGAATGATAGAAAATGAAGAGGAGTTTGAGTTTGACCCATTCGATTACATCAGTGATCGAGAGAGTTATGTGGCACCATTGTTAAGAAATATTGAAGAAACGAATATCAAGGTAATTAAACCCCTGAATTTGTCAGATTATTTCCCCAACCCGACTGCACCACGAGTTGAACCCTTAGATCTTAGGGCTTAATTTTCATCACCAACACCCATCAATTATGTGCATATAAATACATATCAACCATACACCACTACCCCCATTAATTACCCGATAGCTCATCATACCCCCAACCCCCCGCCCTCACCTATCAACTACCAATGGCCTACTGTTACCCCTTTTCCCCCAATACCACCACCCTCAAGCTTCACCACCCCCATTTGGCCTAATTTTGCCCCTCAATCGGCTATCTCTGAGGTAAATCAAGTGTTGCCCACACCTCCTGAGCCCGCAGAGCATGTGCCTCAAGTACCGACAACCCTACCTTTCCAGCTCTCGGGACCCACATATGATCCTCATCAGGTCCCGCTAAGATACAAACAAATAGATGTCAATGCCGGCAGCAGCAGCAGTAGAGAAGGGGCAGTAGATTTTGTTACCAGGTCAGGGAGGATATCAAAGCAGCCAGAAGAACCAGCTGCAGCATAGGCCCAACCCAAAGCAAAGAAAGACAGCGTGGTAAACCCCTTTCAGAACATATACTGGAGACTCAGCTGAGAAGAATGCCTGCCCATATCACTGTATGGGATCTGTTGATGACGTCCCCAGTCCATTTTCAAGCATAAATGGGAGTGTTAAAAAGTGCGCATGTATCACTTCAAGTTAGCCCAGATGAAGTCGGGTAGATAATTGGTCAAGTGATGGCTCCAAATGCCATTTCATTTTCTCATGCCGATTTACCTGAGGAAGGAGGTAGTCACTCAAAATCTTTGAATATAACTGTTGAGTTCGAAAATATGATTATCCCCTTGGTACTAATTGATAATGGGTTTGCATTGAAGTTGATCTTGAGCTGTTGATAGGGCCAATGACCTTTTCCATCTTGTTTTAAGTCATGGATATGAAATCCTCATTTAATTTGTTATTGGGGCACCCGTGGCTACATGAAGTCGGAGCCATACCTTCCACATTGCACCAGAAACTCAAATTTACATCTGGGCATAAGATTATCACAATCATCGGAGAGGGGCACAATGAGAAAGAAAAGGTCGCCAATAGCATTGAAAAACCCAATATGCTGGATGTACCACACACTGCTGAGGACATCGACCTCCACAGTTTCGAGTACGAGGTGTCGACAATACTCTCGGAGCCCATCGAGGGCATCATTCCAAGAATCGGAGGTGGCATGGTAGCAGCAGTAGCCATGCTCCAAAAGTGGGGCTATAAAAAAGGAAGAGGTCTTGGCCTAGATTACAAGGAAGGAAGGAGCCCGTCATAACTAAGGGCAGTCAGAAAGTCAGGTTCGGGCTAGGTTATAAGCCCACCGAAGAAGAAGTAAGAGAGGCTAAGGAGAAGGTCCGTGCAACAGCAGCTGTGAAAGCCAAGGGGATCCACATAGAGGAGAAACCCCGTCCCAGGCCTCACATCAGGAAGTCATTCATAAGTGTTGGGGTTATGAAAATTGATAGGAATGGGGAAACTCGATTAACCCCACACAAGCCTACAATGCCAGTTCACCCCACCAATCCCCATATTACCCTTCCCAGCCTGGAGATAGATTTGGCCACGTTATCCCTTTTCGAGGAATGACGGTCGATACCTGAACAAACCCCCTTGTGGGGAATCACTAAAAAATCGAGTTATCGTTTGAGGGCATGATCTCAGATGAAATGGGGATCAATATGATGGAGGCTGACTCCAATGAGCCATATCAGTCAGCACCCTCCATCCCAACAGGTAAAGAAGCGTCCCCTCAGGTACGTAACTGGGCATCCTTGCCCCAAACCCTGGAATCGGGGAGTGGCCTAACATTTGGCACCTGTTTCCCAAAAAAAAACAACCTATAAAAAGTGAGAGAAGCCCTTGGCAAACAATACCTTGTGTATATAGCAATCCGTCTTGTCAAGGGTCCGTCTCCGAAGAAAATAAAAATCTCAAAAACATGGAAAAAATATAAATCTCAAAAATATGGAAAAAACACAAAATCCCAAAAACATTGAAAAATCCAAAGTCCAAAAATATTGTCATTTAAAATTCTAGAAAATGTCCCACAAAATGATGCCTTAATCAAAATGCCCGTCCCACATGAAATCGACCCCTTCCCTGTAGAAATACAAGAAGAGGTAGGGATCACAAGTATGGACGAGGATGTCCCCTTCGAGGAACTCCCCAATGAGCTCCTTGATCGATTTGCCGACTTTGAGTATGGCCCTACCCCCATTGTCGAAGAGACCGAAGACGTCAATCTAGGAACTAAGGACGTTCCTAGGATAACCAAAATCGGAACGTCACTGTCTCCTGAGGAAAGAAAAAGCATGATCCACTTCCTTCGGTCATACCAAGACATTTTTACCTGGTCATTCGAGGACATGCCTGGTCTGGATACTGATTTGGTCGAGCATGAGTTGCCCCTCTACCCTGATATGAAGCCAGTCAAGCAAATGCTGAGACGACTCCGACCCGAATGGATGCTGAAAGTCAAAGATGAGGTCATCAAGCAATACGATGCAGGGTTTCTCATGGCATCCAAATACCCGCAATGGCTAGCCAATATTGTACCTGTGCCAAAGAAGGATGGAAGGGTCCGCATGTGTATCGATTTCTGTAATTTGAACAAAGCGAGCCTAAAGGACGATTTCCCATTACCACACATCGACATCTTGGTTGATAACACAGCTAAGCACGGGATGCTTTCTTTTATGGATGGATTCTCAGGATATAATCATATCAAAATGGCAGAAGTTGATCGCGAGAAGACAGTGTTCATTACCCCCTGGGGAACCTTTTGCTATCGAGTCATGCCATTCAGGTTGAAGAATGCGGGTGCAATGTACCAGAGAGCTATGACTGCACTATTTCATGACATGATGCACCGAGAGATTGAAGTATATGTCGATGATATGATAACTAAATCACCAGAGTGAAGCGACCATCTGGTAAACCTTTAGAAGCTATTTGAAAGGCTGAGGAAGTATCGGCTACAATTGAATCCATAGAAGTGCACATTTGGTGCTATGCCAGGGAAACTTCTAGGGTTCATCGTCAGTAAGAGGGGGATCGAGGTCGACCTAATCAAAGTCAAAGCCATCACTGAAATGCCATCGCCGTCTACCGAGAAAGAGGTTAGAGGGTTTATGGGCAGAATACAGTATATCAGTCGGTTCATGGCACAGCTAACTCCAATCTGCACGCTGATCTTCAAGTTATTAAGGAAGAATTCGCCCGTTGAATGGAACGATGATTGTCAAGCAGCGTTTGAAAAAATCAAAGGCTACCTCCTTAATCCACCTATTTTGGTACCACCTGAGCCAGGGAGACCACTCTCGATGTATCTCTCCACGACGGAAGTTTCGATGGGATGTGTCTTGGGGTAGCATGATGAAACGGGAAGAAGCGAGCAGACCATTTACTATCTGAGCAAGAAGTTTACTGATTATGAAGCGCACTACTCTCATCTAGAGAAAGCATGCCTGGCTCTTGTATGGGCTACTCAAAGGCTCCACCACTATTTGCTATCTCAGGCGGTTCTGCTCTTGGCTCGAATGGACCCATTAAAATATCTATTTGAAAAGCTAGCTCTCACTGGACGAATCTCACAATGACAACTTTTATTATCTGAATTCGACATCACGTACGTCACTTAGGAATCGATCAAGGGGCAGGCGCTTGCTGATCATCTTGTTGATAATCCTTTACCTAACTATGAGCCGTTAAGAACTGAATTCCCAGATGAAGATATATTGTTCATGACGGAAGACTATACAAAAAAAGTAGAAGAATCATGGGTAATGCACTTTGACGGGGCAGCAAATGTCGAGGGCCAAGGAGTTGGTGCCATCCTAATTTCACCAAAAGGATCCCATGTACCGGTCTCTATCAAGCTCAACTTCCCTTGCACTAACAATATGGCTGAGTACGAAGCTTACGCCGCTAGTCTGCAGGCAGCTCTCGATCTGAATGTAACTCACCTTCAAGAATTTGGTGATTCACAGTTAATCATATGTCAGACGAATGGTGACTGGAAGACGAAAGACGAGAAATTGATCCCCTATCATGAACACCTCAAGGATCTGATAGCTTGCTTCCAAGATGTGACTTTCTCATACGTTCCCCGGATAAGGAATCGCTTTGCCGACGCATTAGCAACTTTGGCGTCAATGATTGAAATCCCCTATGGTGTTGAGATGAA
Organism: Chloranthus sessilifolius; assembly: GCA_021018995.1. Taxonomy (NCBI): domain Eukaryota; kingdom Viridiplantae; phylum Streptophyta; class Magnoliopsida; order Chloranthales; family Chloranthaceae; genus Chloranthus; species Chloranthus sessilifolius. The sequence goes on from CM037592.1 coordinate 8,262,849, forward strand.
GCCAATCATGATCGAGCAGAGGAATGAGCCGGCCTTCTGCCTCCAGATTGAGGAACCTACAAAGCCTGATGATGAGCCACCTTGGTTCTCAGATATCAAGAATTTCCTCGAGACCCTAACTTTCCCAGAGGGTACATCCAAGACAGACCGACGAACCATTCAACGTTTAGTGGCAGGTTACATCATTTGCGGGGAATGCCTCTACAAGCGATCATAATATAATATCTTACTCAAGTGTCTCACTGAAAGTGAAGCGGTCAATATTATGAAAGAAATTCATGAGGGAGTATGCAGAGCCCACGTCAGCGGTCACATGCTCGCTAAGAAAATCCTATGGCAGGAATACTTTTGGACCACCATGATATCTGATTGCTGCAAACATTTTCAAAAATGCTACAAGTGTCAAGAACACTCCAGTCTGATACACGCTCCAACCATTGATCTTCATTGCATGACCACTCCATGGCCATTTGCTACCTGGGGCCTTGACGTTGTCGGAATGATTAATCTAAAAGCATCAAACAGACATCGGTTCATCCTCGTCGCCATTGAATACTTCACCAAGTGGGTAGAAGTAGCATCATATGCCAACATCACGGCCAGTCACATTGAGAAGTTTCTCAAGAATAATATTGTGTGCCGATTTGGAGTACCCAAAGATATCATCACGGACAACGGCACAAACTTTATGAATAAGCGCATCCGAGACTTCTGTAAGTAATACAAAATCATGCACCATCGCTCATCCCCTTATCGGCCTCAAACTAATGGAGCCGTGGAAGCCGTAAACAAGATAATTGTCCGCATCCTTGAGAAAATGTCATCACTTATTGAGATTGGAGCGCAATATTGCCATTTGCTTTGTGGGTCTACCGAACGTCGATCCGTACTGCTACAGGGGCAATACCATTCTCCCTTGTGTATGGAACCGAGGCCGTCCTCCCGATAGAGGTTGAAGTACCCTCGCTCCGAATCCTCATGGAATCGGGCTTACTCGAAGCAGAGAGAGAGATCCCGCTTTGAACAATTAAACTTATTGGACGAGAAGAGACTCCTAGCCTTGTGTCACACTCAAGTTTACCATGGGAGAATTGCACGCGCTTACAATAAACGTGTCCGTGGTCGAGATCTAAAGGTAGGAGACACTGTGCTAAAGAAGATCTTCCCATCCCTCCATGCCGATCCAAGAGGAAAGTTTAAGCCGAACTGGGAAGGGCCATACGTCATTCGAGAAGTGCTGTCGGGATACGTCATCCGTCTCGCTACCATGGAAGGAGATCATCTTCCTGAGCCCATCAACGCTAGATACGTCTGACGGTTCTACTCTTAGTCTATCGCAATAAGGTAAGTATTGATGAAACAGATACGTGACTGTTTAAGAACCACCCAAAAGAGGCCATCATTCCAAGCACAGTAGCCCAAAAACATCCCTAAAAATGATGATATCCTTTGCTACCCCATTTGAGCCTGGGCCTTTCTTTCAATAAACCCATTCCCCCAAAAAAATATATACGTGTACATATACCAAAAAAAAAGAGAGAGAAAAGATGTATGTGTATAAAGTTACTATCAAATCCAAAAAAATTGAAAAAGTAAAACCTCAAAAAGAGATTGCCTGAAATGGAGGAAAAAGAATAACAAAAAAATATGTATAGAAGAATCACAGGGCATGTACAGTAAAAACCCCCAAGGAAGAAAGTAAGTTGAGAAAACTGAAGCTGTATCGAGGAAACCCTTTTAGCCCTGCATACCTTCAAATCCTAACCTAACCCATAGCCAAGCTACACCCTGAAGAAAGCCCTAATATACATTGAAATTACATAGGCAGTGTTGAGGCGACACGAACCCCATCCATGGGCTACGGCTGTAATGAGAATCGGCGTCTATGTATGTGGCTCGAAAAAAATATAAATAAAAAGAATAAAAATAAAATAAAAATACAAGCTCAAAGCAAGATGGACGTAGTGAAAACTCGAAAGGCATTACGGGTAAAAACAGCGGGCTTGTGCGGACCAGGTGAAAACCCGGAAGGGCATTACGAGTAAAAACAGCGAGCTTGTGCGGACCAGGTGAAAACTCGAAAGGGCATTTGGGGTAAGAGAGCTAAACCAATGGACGTGATGAAAACCCGAAAGGGCGCCACGAGTAAAAAAAGGAGATAAATAAAAAAAAAAGAGAAAAAAAAGAAAAAAGAGAAGAAAAAAAAAAAGAAAAGAAGAAAGGGTTGAACTGATTGAGAAGATTGATGTTTGAGGAACCCTTTTGTTACTCTTCCTATACCCTCTTGTCTGACTGGATCGCTCATGCTAGTTCGAATCGGGTCCCGACCAGAATTGTCTTTGTGAAACCCGCACCGTCAAACGTATGACCCAAGGCAAGGAGAAAGGTTTAACTCAATCCAAAGGGATCAACGTTCCGGCCTTGGTAAAATTTGGAAACTCACTCAGGTCTGACTGCATGGAAGAGTTAGACTATGCTCAAAATGGGACCCGCTACTCCGTCTCACTATCAAGGCATCAAAAACAAAAAAAAACAAAAAAAGCCAAAAAAAGAAAAAAAATCAAGAAAAATCCAAACACCAAAAAATATGTATATATTTCTACTCATTTTCATGTACATATTTCCAGCATCATATTTCAATCTCAAAAATGAAGAAAAATAACAAAAAAAATTTCAAAAATAAAGATCTAAAAAAAATATATTGAAAATGAAAAAGTGTAGGTAGAAATCTACTTTTTCTTCTATTGTTTAGGATGCATTTTCTTTATATGTATAAACAAAAAAGGGATTGACGTTTTCTCGTGAAAGTGCAGGAACATCACACGGTCCAAAGCTTCGAAGCGGGCAACTTCTCAGCGATGGACAAATCAGACAAAGCATCTCACCTCCGACGTCAGGTCTAAAAAAAACTGATGATGAAAATCATTTCGAAAAGAAAAAGAAGTCTATGATTTCATGCTACGCACAGCTATACACTCGCATATTTTGGATGCGGTAAAATGTCAATATGTTAACCGGCAACGCAACTATGCGAAATTAATGTCTTAGGTCTACGGTTCACCTTGGATCCATGGATCCTATTTCAAAATAGGAGCGACGGTGTCAATTTCAGTGAAACAGTCAATGCTTGGATCTGATTGATTCCACCACTAAATCTTCGCCCTAATCGTTCTATATTTCGGTTTCGGGTGAACTTGAGTACGTTGGCTTCAGTTTCGTTACAAACTATTGCAGAGGCACGGGCTCTTGGTATGCGTTGTCTGGGCGTGCACCTCCCGAGGTTCGAGGTCCAGATAATGCTTAAAAAAATATGAAAAAAAAGCAATCTTTAAAAAAAAGAAAAAAGATAAAAAGAATAAATCTGTGCTTCCCCACAGAGCGACGCACATGCGTGTTGGTAAAATATCGATGTTTTATCAGCAATACCACTGTGCTATAATAATGTCCTAAGTCTAAGGCACGCCTTGGATTCTGGATCCTACTTCAAGGAAGGAGCAACGGCGTTGGTCCCAGTCAAACAATCGATGTTTCGATCGAGTCGACTCCACTGCTAAATCTTTTGAGCCAAACGCTCTGTCTTTGGATTCATATAAACTTAAGTCTCTTAAGCTTCAGATTCTCCGTTGGAAAAAGGTCAATCGTTGGTTGAGACCAACCTGTTGAGAATGAGACTGTGTGTCAATCAAACAATGTGCAACCATGCATTTAGAAGGGATCATTTTCCTTTTTATTTTCTGCAGGCTTAAAACCTGTATGGGCAGCGGTATCCCTGTAAAGTGTATGATATGCGTCTAGGTATCTGTATGACGGTCATTTATCCCCGTAAATTGTATCCGAGCGGGTCCGGGTCGGGGCTTCCCTCGCTTTTGTTGTTGCTTATTGCACCTAATGAGTGCATGGTTATGCATAGTTAATTGATATTTATGATCATTATTGGCAGAAGCCAAGATTGAATGCCCCTTTTTGGGAGACACCCAATGTTTGGTTGGATCTGTTCAAGGTAGTTGAAGCTAGATGCTCTAGCTCATGTTGATCTAGGGCACATTTTCAAAAAAAATGGCACGTACTCCTAAAAAGCGTTGTGACCTCTATTCACATCGCTCGGGTGGTCATGCTAAATAAACTTTGGGATCGATGGGTTCGCCCAAAGAGGTCGTCAAATGCCTTGTAGGATTGGATGTAAACGGTGGAGCCTTGCGTATATTTACTTCACGCCTATCTTTGAATGTGGGTCGATCACCCCTCTTACTTACAAAACTGTTGTATTAAGAATAAATCTCAAACATCAATCACCTTCAAATCATCTCGAGAGGTGAACATTTTTCTCAGCTATTAAGAAGCGGATTTTTTTTCGACTAACGGGCTTTCGCAACTCGAGAGGTGAACATTTTTCCCGGCTATTAGGTTTTCGCAACTCATTCCACCTCGGTTATGCCCAGTAATGTCGCTAAGTGCTTGAGAACCAATTACCTCGAGGAACGAATGATTAGCCTAGCACCCCAGGGCTTTCGTTTTCTCACCGTGTTACTCACCTGATGTTTGAAGTAGTGGACCCATCAGTCATGCCTTGGGCTTCTTCGGATGTCTCTTTTCTTTGGCATATGATCATTAGTGATCGGATACCAAAGAGGGGCATCTGTAGACACTCAAATTTGGCCCAATGCCCGATCGAAACACCTTTCGAGAGGTGTAATTCTGAACTTTTGATGGCATGTATGGAACCCTTAGGAATTATTCCAAACCCCTAGGAATCACCTTAGATCCCTCAAAACTTATCCCGAACCTTTAGAAACCAATCTCGAACCATTAGGAATCAACCATAGCCTTCCCAGACCTATTAGAACCCTTCCCAGGCACGATTCGAACCCCCTTGAACAGCGGTTACAAAGAGGAGTGATAAAGTTTTTGTGGATAGTTACCAAACCTAAGGCATATACCATTGGAGAGTAGATCTTCCCATCTTTTCAACAAACTAAGAATCGCCTAATTTAGAGTTGTACATCAAAAGATATGATAGAATGAAGATCGCAAATTTGTGTAAGAAATTATAAAATCGAACCCATAGAACCGGTTTCGAACTAACCTAAATAGCTGATGAAAAGAGGAGTTCCAAGGTTAGCATAGATAGTTGCCCAACCTAAGGCCTATGCCATTGGAAAGTAGACTTTCCTAGCTTTCCAACGAGCTAAGAATCGCCTAATTTGGAGTTGTACATAAAAAGTTATGGCAATTTGAAAAATACGAATTTGTTCAGGAAATTGCAAACCGGGCCGGGCCCCTGCGGGTTTTCAACTTCCAACAATTTGGGCCTGGTTTTCCTTCAAAAAATGGCCAAAATTGATATTGGGGGTTTGACTTGTGGACCATCCCAAAGTCTAGGGTGTGTTACTTTAGGACCCTAGTGACCCTATTAGCTTAAGTTATCACTCTTTTGTCATTCAAGTCACCACCCTATCATCTACCATTAAACCCAAATCCCTCTTCTCCAAGCTTTAGAAAATCACAAAAACCTTAGATTGCCCATTACCTAATTGCTAATCCAATTAAGACTTTAACCCCTCACTAATCCTCCATTTCTCTATAAATAGAGAGTCACCCCTCTTGCTTAAGGGTTGAGAGTTTTTACCTGAGAGAGAAAGAGCTTTAGTGAGAAGATCTTTCTCCCTTTGATGTACCATCCCCATACAAATTCCAGAATTGAAAAAGCCCCTTTAGACCTTAGTATTTCACTAAAAACCTCTAGGTTAGGTGTGTGTTACCCCCTAGCTTTCCTTCTCTACCTCTTAGCTTCAAGCCTTAGGAGTTAGAACCCCATTCCATACCATACAAGCCTTCAAAAAGCTCACCGAAGCAAGCCAATGCAAGGCTCCCCAGCGGTGCTACAAAGGCCCAAGAGCTCCGGCTCTCCCCTCTATTCCTCTACCTTCTTTTCTTTTCCTCTATCCTAGAATTAAGCCATTACGCTGCCCAAATTTCGGCAAGCGGGAAGGGCTCAATAGGATCGGTGTGCCTTCGGGCAAGGGGAAGTGCCGCTCATTTTGCTTCCTTTTATATATATATAATTATATATACATATATATATACTATATAAACCAGCCCCACATAGACCTGGCCTTAAGTAGAGACCGCATTTACCGGGTTGATTGGGTGTCTAACACCTTCCCAATCAATAACCGAAGCCCCTACCCAAGAACCTTTGGTGTGGACCCGATTCAAAGTCATATTTTTAGCACTTTGGTGCTCATAAAAATTGATCTAGGTTTCTCGGGACACCAAAAGCTCCGGGTGGCGACTCTAAATATTTTATTTAGCGTGCGCATCGCCGCGACGAGATCGTCAAAAAAATCCCACGGTTGCACAATACACACACAATGTATGCCGCACGTGACCTCTCCAGCATGCCACCAAAGCTCACTATTCAAAGTCGGGCACGCATCCCGAGGTATGCTATTCATAGGTCAATTTTGAGATGTTATATTTGGTTGGTACATCCCCACACATGTGAAAATCAAAGCAGATAATGCATATGACATAAATAAATTTTAAATTCTAATATCTAATATTACAATAACTAATAACGACTACCAATGATGTACCAACATCACCAAACAGTAGTGTACAACGAGTATAGAATAACACATTGTACCAAGCCACACTCACCAAACTCCCCAAGGCACTTAATCTATGACCCCGAACATCATAGCACTCCTCAATTCCTTAATCTGCAAATCCGGTATCCAAATAGAAGCTATACCTGTGACGTTTAGTCGAAGGGTGAGCTACATCCTAGCTCAGTAGAGGAAACTCAATACAAATCCACATCTTATCATAATGAAGCATAGATTCAATGTCAAAATCAAATATTTTCATATTTAAAACTGAAACTAATTTCAAAGCACTTTCTTATAAAAAAAAAAATTGACGTTTAAATACATTTTTCTTGTTGCACCAAGCTGATTTCCAAAACATTACCTCATTGCACAAAACAGATTTCAAAGGCATTTCTTTAACACACAAAAACTGATTTCTAAACTGATTTCCTTATCACACAAAACTGGTTTCCAAAACTGATTTTCTTATCATCCAATACTGATTTCAAAACATTTGCTTCTCACATAAAAACTAATTTCAAAACATTTGCTTATCACATAAAAACTAATTTCAAATCCGCCCCAACGGCCCACATGGTACTTATACTCCGCCCATAGCTGTCCATGACAAGCATAATCCGCCCACAGCGGTCCACATACACAAAATCCACCCATAGCAGTACACCTTAATCTTATGACTTCTCATTTGATTTACAAAGTAAAATTCGAAGAATGTATAAAATCCTGCGAAAGCAATCCAAGGGTGTACCGAGTCACTATAAGGTTCAAAGGAGTCCGTAAAATTCTGCAAAAGCGGTCCAAAGGCGTACATGGTTACATCATAGTTTAAGGGTATACATAGATCCCGTAAAAATGGTCTAAAGGCATACATGATTCCCAACAATATCCAAAGTAGTACGTAAAATCCTGCGAAAGTGGTCCAAAGGCGTACATGACTCACAACAGTGTCGAAGGGAGTATGTAAAATCTCGTAAAAATGGTCTAAAGGCATACATGACTTACAATAATATCTAAAAAATTACGTAAAAACGGTCCAAAAGTGTACATGACTTACAACAATGTCCGAAGGAGTACATAAAATCCCATAAAAGCGGTCCAAAGGCGTACATGACTCACAATAGTATCCAAAGGAGTACGTAAAATTCCGTGAAAGCAGTCCAAAGGCATCATGGCTCACAACAGTGTCCAAAGGAGTACGTAAATTTCCGCAAAAGCTGTCCAAAGGCATACAAGCATACACATCTACTAAACTCTAATGTCCTGAGTTCTCATTCACGTTCAACCCTTCAAAACACGATTTAAAACTCACAATTCAAAAAACACGTAGTAAAATTTTAAGATTCGACTTCACGGTTTGAAAGTTATCTTTTCGACTCAAAGACTTAAATTCTATTTTACAAAGAGTTCAAAATTCTCATTTAAATCACTATCAAACTTACATCAAAGAACTATGAATCAAGTAAAACATGCAAGTTTATGTTTAAGTTCCCCTACCTTAACCTCGAAGCAAGCATGGTCCTATCGATGGCCTTCTGCCCTTAATCTACGACACAAATATAAAATGATACATCAAAGATCAATTCTAATCACTAATAACTTAGACCTATTTAAGTATTTCGTTCAAACCAAGTCAGAACGGGCAATTTCATGCCAATATAGAATTTAAAGCAACCTTCTCCCTAAATGTTTACCTTTAAAACTTTTGATTCATGAGTTGGTCAAAACATAAAAGTTTTAGCTCTTTTTATTATCTTTCTAACACCTCAGGAATAGTATCAATCGGAGTTCAGAGCAAAAAGTTAAGGTCAAAATTTCAAAGCAGTACTGGCAAGCATAGTCAAAATCGATTAATCGATCCCTATATTGATTAATCAAAATTTTAAAATCGATCGATTAATCGATTTTCTCAAACTCTACCTTTTTTCAGTCATTGGAAGTACCCATTCGATTAATCGATTCCAAATTGATCAATTGAAATTCAAAAATCGATCAATTAAATTAAAATTTGATTAATCGATTTCGTTTCTCGAAAAATCAGCATTTGACCCTAATTTTTACTAAATTTTGACCTTTAAAATAGTTGATTCACAAGTTGGTCAATTCTCAAAAGTTTTAGGGCTTGCTATTTTCTTTCCAACGCAATAAGAGTCGCATCAATCAGAGTTCGGCACAAAACATTATGGATGAAATACTACGATAGTGTCAGCAAGCCCAGGCAAAATCAATCACTCGAAATTTTCTTCGATTAATCAGTTTCATGAAGTTCCTCTCGAATTCCTCTTCTATTAAAAATCGATTAATTGATTTTCAAAATCGATCAATCGATTTTGGCAGTTTCTGAGCCCTTCTCGGATTTGAACCTTGAAACCCATTTTTCTTCAATTTTTTTTTCTCTTTCTTTTTTTTTAATCCATCATTTATATCCTATTTAATATACATAAAATATCAAAAACATACCTTAAATAGGTGGACCTCCTCTAGATTTGATCCACCCACATCTAAACTCAATAGGGTTTCAAAACCCCTTCCTCCAAATCATTTCAAGATCTAATCACAAGCTCAACCACTAGATCTTCTTCAAGATCATCATCACCCACTCATCTTCACATATACTTCACATTCATACGGTGGATCCAAGCTTTGGATCAAGAGAAATTATCCTATTCTGTCAAATCTCTTTCTTTAAAACCCTATTCCTCTTTCTTTCTCTCTCCCTCTCTCTGACTAAAAATACAAGCATTTGGGAAAAACGTGTGGGAGACCCCTCTTCTTTCTAGCACGTGTTAAGCTTATGTGTTAGACACACATACACACTTAAGCTATATTACCTCCACATAGCTCACAAGTGAAACACATACACACAATGTATGTCGCCCGTGACCTGTCCGGCACATGTTAAGCTTATGTGTTAGACACACATACACACTTAAGCTATATTACCTCCACGTAGTTCACAAGTGAAACACATACACACCTAAGTGTGTATGTGGTAGTTGTGGTTCCCTTGTGAACCACAAACGCATACACACATGTATGCCACACGTGACCTATCCGACACGCCACCAAGGCACACTTTTCAAAGTCGGGCATGCATCTCGAGGTATACTATTCATAGGTCAAATTTTTTAAATGTTACATTCTTCCCACCTTATAAACTTTTCATCCTCGAAAATTGCTCTAAGTAATCAGGTCTTACCACGTGCATCAAGTTAAACATTTATGCCCAGATACGAATTGATTTACACACAAATACATTCGGGGTTGTTACAAGGATGATTAGTATAGCACAATTGATTTTCATTGGTGGTCTGGTGCTGGTAAGGCCAATAGTGGAAACTGACTGGTGGGTGATTCATCCTCTGTCTCAGACAGTTCTTCCGTTGCATAGCTTGATTCTTCGGCTAGAATTTATGATATGTCCTCTGTTTTAGCCGCTTTGTCAAGGGTGGTGGTACTTTCTTTTTCTTTTATCTTTTCCTGTTACTTGATGAATACCTCCGATTTTAACTGGACCTCAAGTCTCAGTTTGTCCCTTTTTGTTTCTATCTTCTGAAGAGTAGCTAAGAGAGTATTATTTTCTATAGTTTTGTCTTTTAACTCTTTCCTCAGTTTTTCAGCTTCTTCTTTCGCTTTAGTAATTTCCAACCATCTTTTGCCATATGAGTCTCGATATGTTTCTTCTGAACTTCACATATCAGACTTAGGGAATCCTTTGCTTCTTGCATTTGACGTAATTTCCCTTCTGTTACTGTCAGGGCATTGGTTTTGCTCAGTTACCAGCTTATTGAGAGTTTGCTCATATTCTTTGTGTGCATGTTCTCTTCTATTCTCTGCTATGTCTGGGTCTTCTATTAATTCCCCAAATTGTTCTATCAAACCGGCTATATATTCTTCATATCCTTTCTTTTCTACTTCCCATGTTTGTTGCTTACCTTGCAATGCCTCAATTTGAGACTGAAGCTATAATATTTGTGCCTGGGAGGCTGCAATGGCTTCCTGAACTCTTTTTTCTGTTTTTATTTTCCATCTCACACCTTGCTCTTATATAGCTTTTCTTTCCAAGTTTTCTACTATTTCAGCTCTCTCATGGGTTGTCAAGGTGGTTTCTTGGACTCTTTTCTTTAAATTGTAGAAATCTCCCATCAACTTTTTCACAATACTTGATAGTTGTACCAATGGTGGAGCATTCGTAGAGATCCATCGCTCTAGTTTTGTCACCCTTTCGAATAGCTCTGGCAGTGGTATTAGAGTTGGCTCAGGGCTATTTTGCCATTACTCCACCACCCTTAATCTTCTTTCTAGATCAAGTGTTGATGTTGATGAGAATGGAGGATTTGCAAAGGATGCTTCTACTGCATTTAATAATTCTATAAAACTCCCCCTTTGAAACTAGGAGTCTGGTTCTTCAACAGCTCCTATTCTTAGTGTTAGTTCTGTGTTGGCTGGAATTGGGGTTGAATAGTAGGTTCTGCTGATACAGGAGAATGGCTAAAAGCAGTCATGTCAGCAACTTGTTAGTTGGGCTTATAGTAGGGAATGAAGTTCTTCTGTACTTTCAACAATTGGGCTTACAAGGTCTATTCTTGAAATAGCTAGTTGTTCAGCTGCTTCTGTAGAAGGGGGCATAGCAGGTCCTACTGGAAAGTCCATTGTCTGGTCATACAGCACAAATTGTTCGGCAACTAGGGGTTCTAATACAACAACCTCCTCATGCCTTGGAGAACTATTCTCTTCTCTTTCATGTGGTGGAGCACTCACCCTTTCTTCTATTAATTCCTCTCCTGCAGTAGAGGTTTCCACTGTTGTCCTAGTTTCTACTAGCTGGTCTATGGTAGTCTCTAATGGTTCTTGGGTGGTGTCTAGTTGAGATAAGACCTCCCTTTGTTGTGCTGAAATAGGGATTCTCTTTTTGTTAGCGGACTCAGAGTTCTCCGTTAGGTCTGAGGTGTTAGGGTCTTGTTATTCGAGGCAATATTTTTTCATTGGGATCAATAATATATCCCACATTTTCCAATAGATTGGTAATCAACTCCCGAAAGGATAAATATATTCTGTTTGTCTGATATTTGGTCAATCTCCACTGTGTCTCTAGGCAATTCTTTGATAATTATCCCTAAAGATTTAGTCCTTTTCTTAGGGTAAATTATTGCTTTTGATTTGGCTTTGAGGGCAGCAACCCGTAAGATGCGGTGACTAATAGGAATGTTATCGGAACTATTACCTTCTTCTTCTCCTTCGTCCCTTTGTCGTTTGTTTGTTGGATCCATATCGTTACAACTTCTTCCTATAAGGAAAACATTTGATTAATCATAAAATTCAAAATCTCTTCCAGAACCCCCCATTTATTTGACCATTGAAATCGTCCTCTTACCTTAAGATGATGAAACCCTAATTCAAAATAAGCTATAGGATTGCAGTAAGGTTTTCGGAATGAAATAGATGAGGCAAGGGTGTAGAGAAAATAAATGGATGAGGTTTGGTTGTGAAAACAATTAGATTTTTGAAAAGTAGAGAGAAATCTGGAACGAAGATGACAAGTTCGATAATGGGGCCGACATATCCTCTCACAAATATGTAGGCCCTAAACGATGACCTGCTATTCCGGTCATCAATTGTAATGCCCTGCAAAATCCTAATCGTGAACAGTACCTCACGATGCATGTCTATACGAACGCGTTCTTGACCTGGTGAATGGTCGTCGAGTCAAGGGGGTCTTAAGTTAAGAAAAGCTAAGAGTGTATGTGAAATAGGATAGTCTCATATATTGGTTAAGTATGGGTGTTAAACACCGGAGCCTAGGAGTTATAAAAGAAGCAAAGAGAAGTAACTTCTCTTAAATTCCTTTTGTTGGGGCGATTGATGAAGAGAGAGAGAGAGGGGACGTGAAGGAGAGGAGCATTTATGAGGGTTTTGTGATTTTGCGTGCTCAAGGAAATTAAAGCCACACGTTAAGTTTAGCGTTAGATCTCGCGAAACACAGGGGTTTTGGCTGCCAAGCCCATGCTTGGAGTGTGAAGTCTCGGATCATCGGATCGGTCGATCCGAAAGGTATGATCTTGTAAAATTGTTTGATAATTTAATTGTAGAGTGTGATTACAGTTTAATTGATTCTGTGGAAGAAAAAGATTAGTAGAAAAGGGGAAGAAAATCCATGGAAATGGATTTGAGAGGAACAGACCCTAGCTAGAGTTGGTTGGCGAAAACCGATCGGTCAAATTTAGAATCGATCGGTCGATTTCACTGTGAAGTACCATGGTGGGAGCCAAACGCGATTTCGATCGGTTGATTCTAAGAAACCGACCGGTCGAAGTAGAATCGACTGATCGAATCCCACAAAAAAAAAGATAATAATTTATAGTTTTGGGGCCCGACCAGTCGAACCAAAAAACCGACCAATCGATTTTGAATATCCGACCGGTCGATTTTAAAAATCGACTGATCGGTTTTAGTGCCATGTGAATTACAGGTTTCTTGAGTGAAACCGACCGGTTTAATTCACCAGTCGACCGGTCGATTTTGGAAACTGATCGGTCGAAATGAGATTCGACCGGTTGATTTGTGACAATTAAGGTTGTCTTTCGTTTTTAGATTTGAGACCTTGGGGGATGTGAAAGATCTCCCTAGTTCAGGTTAATCATGACATTCTAATCGTAATCAGATGTATGTTAGGTATGATTGAACCTAGAGTGGGTGCGAAGCGAGCTCGAGCTACATGGGCTGAGGAACTTAGCACGAGGTGAGGAAAACTATTTAATATGTGTAGATGAACTTAGTAGACATGTACGTAGTGATATATGAGGCAAGTGACTTTCGAATACATTCATTTGGACATCTGATATGCTCTTTTGAAATATGCACGTCTTGCTATGTGTGTGCGCCCTTTTAAATAAGTAATATGAAATTGGGTGACAGATTTTGAGAAGCACATTTGTACTCACAGTGGTTATTTCTGAATGTGCGCATGTGAATCTGATGTGAATCCAAATGTGGTGTGAAAACTTTAAGTTATGAAAAATTATTATGTTTATTGCACTTACACAGTGAATAATTATATGTATCTTTTGCACATTGTTTTAAGGTTATGTGAATACCCGACCGATGCGGTGGGATATTCGCTACCGGTACGGCGGGATATCCTTACAACTTATGCTCTGGTCTGGCGGGATATCCGGTCTTTGGGTTCCAACTGTGGAGCCATTTCGTCCGACAAGTCCCTTTGTTTCGAGGGCTTGTAATTTCGATAAAAAGGGCTCAATTGAACGACGATGATAGGTATTCCATCGGGGCCCGATGCTATACTGCTCGGGGATTATTTAAGTGAAATGTTTAAGTGGGTGTGTTGAGTAAAAGAGCCATTTTTAAATAGTGATAAGTAAGTTTCTGAATGTGCTCCCTTCATTCATTTTTTTCAAATTACTTTGTTTGTGAATTATATGTTTTCATTTCAATCAGTTACTCATTGTGAATTGTCATGAAAGACATGTTTATAAAGAAACTATGCATATTAGATTTTGTTTTCCTCATTGAGCTAGGATGTAGCTCATTCTTTCGACTATACGTCACAGGTGCAAGTAAGGGTTTAGCCGTTGAGGACCTGGATATACTAGATACAGATTACGTCCCTAGTGAGGAGAACAAGCCTCCTCCAGAAGACTTCTTTTAGGGGATTCCTTGCTGTAGTTGCGGATACTATTTTTGGGCCTGATATGTCTGACCCCTTTATTTTGGAAAATAATGTAATATGTATAGAGCTAATATTTTGCAAACCATCTTGGGTGATTAGAAGACATCACCGATGGTTTGGTTCGGTTCTTGTTCCATGCAGATGGCATGGGAGTTTGAACCGTCTTTTGGACTATGAATTAGGTGTGGTCATGATGATAGAAGGGACCTCCCTATGATCTCTTTACGTCGTATTTCTTTGATATTATCTTTGCTCTGTGTGTGTTCGTACCTCATTTTTCGCTGATGTGTTCGGGCACGACCTCGAAGATCATGCCGACGTCTCGGGTTTCGAGACTCCAAAATTTGGGCTGTCACATCAATTATCTTTAACCTAGAATTGCAAGTTAATTCTAGCTTTTAACTTTAATAGGTGAACTCTAAATCAGTTGAATCGTAATCACTATGATTTTCTTGGTGAGTGTATAAAAATGAACAAATCGTAAATCTATATGTTTGTTCAACTCAATTTATAATAGGACAAAACATTACACTCAATCATTTTAAATGATCAAGGTGTAATATAAAACCTATATTCCTAAAAAAGAAAAGAAATATCGTTACATATTTTACAAGTGTGCTACGGATGAGTCGATAGCTCGATGATCTATGAGGTTTTATTAATTTATATTATGGGGAGCAGTTGTCTCCCCCAGGAAAGCTTGTCCTCTAGGATTGTTGACTGGCTGTGTTGGTAGTTGGTCACTTTCTCTCCTTGCCACTTGCGAAGCTAGTTGACCTGTCTAGCTTTCTAGCTTTGTAATGGACTGAATATGTGAATGAAGGGTCTAAGAGAATTGGGTCAGTTGATGCAGTTCCTTGGAATGCTAATGTGACTATTGTTGTAGATCCCAGAGGATCTGAACAACTATGGCATCAAACGTGTTGTTCTGTGGAACTAAATGTTGTTGTGTAGCTGGTATAGGAGGTCTTTGATGGAAGACTTGAATCTGAGGAAATCGAGGTTGCACAACTTGTGGTGCTAGTTGTGCTCCTGCTGTGGATCAATAATTAAATCCTGGATGGTTTCTCCAAGATGGATTATATGTATTTCCATAATCTCCTCTTTGGAAGGCCATTACTTGTTCAGTCTCCATCATCTCTTGGTGTGATGGCACAACAGGATTTTCGGTAAAATTTTGGCAATTAGAACAACTTGCCATAGGTTTTTCCACAGTGCAAGATTTGGTAGACATTAATGTTGCGAGTTGTTGCTCAAGAGGCGCAACCTTTGCACTCATGTCATCCTCCTTCTTTACTCTATCTTTACTGATATCGTAAATACCACCCCTCGTGAGTGAGGTGTAGCGATTGACATCTGGGTCAGATCTCAGTAAATTTTGATTTTTCTTTGAGTTATCGGCCAACTTTTCAAATAAATTCCATGATTGTTGGCCATTTTTAGCGATAAAGGCTCCTCCACTTACGACATCAACTATAGATTGGTTGGTCTCAGTTAATCCTTTGTAGAAACTTTGCGCAATGGACCAGCTCGGTACGTCATGGTGAGGGCACTTCCATAGTAAGTCCTTCATTCATTGCCAACTCTCATGAAATAATTCTCCAGGCAATTACTGGAAATCTTGAATGGATTGGCAAATTTTATTCGTCCTACCAATTGGAAAGTACTCTCCTAAAAACTTAGACTGAAGTGCTTCCCAAGTGGTAATACTTCTGACGGGCAATAAAATTAACCATGCTTTTGCCCTATCCTTGAGGGAAAGGGGAAACAGTCATAATTTAAAGGCTTCACCATTAGTGCTTGGAGCATGGAACATGGTACAAAGTTCTATGAAGTCCCTAAGATATTGATAGGGATCTTCACAGTCAAGTCCATGAAAGGTTGGTAACAATTGTAATACATAGGACTTGATCTCAGAATTTTGACCTACTACTACTTCCGGTATCACTATAAAAGAGGGTTCGGTCAAAGCAACCGAGCTTAAATGTTCTTGGATTGAAAGTTCGTCAACCATGGGTGGAAAATCTCTTGCAGAGGGTCAGTTTGTCGCGAGCCTGCGTAAGAGAGTTTGTTCAATTTCGGGTCATATACACAATGGTCTAGGCTTCTAGACAGAGTGTGGTGCATACACCAGGAAAATTATTTATTATATAATTAGTATATATATATTTTTATATTTTCTTTATTTTTATAATTTTTATTTTAGAAGAGCAGGGAGAGAGAACAAATCTGAGCCTTGAGCTTCTTTGATTAGGAGAAGTTAAAACTCTGATTATTTACTCCAAATAAGCATGCAAAAGATTTTAAGAAGTGATCAAAAGAAGATAAAAATATAAAGAAATATCAAAAGAGAAAGATAAATATCAGTTTCTAAAAGAATAAAAATATGAGATAAAATTAGGAAATAAAAGATAAATTCCGCTTCCCTGGCAACGGCGCCAAAAACTTGACTTGTCTTCTTATGTGTATATTTTTAATTAAAGTCTTAACCTATTGCAAACGCACAATGAAAATCATAGTACTAGCATAGGACATTCCCACGAGAAAGTTATTTATCTCTTTTTACCTCTAATTTATATCTCTTTACATAAATTCTTATCTTAAAATCTCAATTTATCTTTAAAGATCTAATCTACTGGAGAAATATGAAAAAAAATAAAAATTATTAAACTAAGTGCATAAAATAAATCTAAATCCTCCTTCTTCAAATTGAGGTCGTCAATCCCAATCTTCAGCTATCGGATATTTGTAGATTTAAATAATATCGTTACACTATATCTCTAGTTTCTTAGCATTGGGCGCCAATCAATACTAAAATCCTATCAATATAGATTTAATCTAATCAACAATCAGCCAGAAAGTTGGGCGTCAATCAAACTCTAGAAAATTGAAGATGGAAAATAAAATACCATTACACTAATCTGCAAATTCTAACTTGAGTCATCAATTCAAATTAAAACTTGGAGATGTTTACAAAGCGGTAAAATTACATAAAAATTGTGACAGACCGACTTTTCCCCTTCTCGTAAATGGGAAAGGTCGCGCCGTCGGATCACCTAACATGATCCTGTCATACAAGGGCATCATGTACAAAGTGTTACATATGCGGAAGTGAATTTAATTAACTCTGATACGAAGAAATATGGCAACAACTGATATCCATTCTTTTATCTAAAGAAGTAAATTGAACAAGAAATATAAATAGAAACCTATACCTGAAGTAGTAAACTATCTTAAATCACACTGCTGTTTATATATATTTAATATTTAAAAACAAATCTCTATCTCTCCCAAAGCTCTCAAGGAAAGAAGTCCTCAGTAGAACCTTCCTCCTCGTCCTCCTCCTCAGACTGGTAGGTAGGATCAGCTTCGTGCTCAGGGTCTTGAGCAATATCTGCAGCTAAGACATAAAGTCGTAGGATGAGCTATCATCAAAGCTCAGCAGGAAAAATTAAAATGCTAATTTATATGTTAGATTATCCATTCATGTCTAGATGCAAAATAAAACGAAACACATGTCATCTTATATTAGGTCTATTCTAGCATCCATATATTCTAGCAGTATATAACAGAACAAGCACTAAATCATGCAATTATTGTATCATGCTGACAATGCTGACATATTCATGCTGACAAGGAATCTGGCGAGATCAAAGAATCATGCTAAAACAAGACATGTACAAAACCAAGAAACAAGAAAATCAAGCTCCCGAGTTAGCGGGATCACTTGGACGAGATATCAAGCTCCCGAGTTAGCGGGATCACTTGGACGGGATATCAAGCTCCCGAGTTAGCGGGATCACTTGGATGGGATATCAAGCTCCCGAGTTAGCGGGATCACTTGTTTCAAGATGAATTAAAGACGTGTACATGACATCAATGATAACAGAACATGAACAATGCATGCTAACATATATACAAGAACATCATGAACAGATATGATATAGCAAAACTGAACTAGTATCACTGAGTTAGCATAACTATTCATATTCATGCGTTGAAATTGATCTTATCATCATTCGTACATAACTGATCGTATCATCATTTATAATCACACATCAAACTGAATTAGCCTAATTGTTCTACGGCACACTGCTTGAATCCTTATCATGCATATTTATTCATCAAAACTTAACACGAGCATAGTCATGCAAAGGCATTTATTTAAACTAAAATTAGCATAATCATTAATATTCATCTATTGAACTGAGCTAACTATTCATCAAAACCGGTCTAGCATCTTCATTCATTAATCATACGTCAAATCTGACCTATATTTTCATTATGATTCATAAATTCATCTATCTCTATCCATGATTATTATACAGGATTATACATAAGCAATACATGATCATTATTAATCAGAACCATTCCTCTGAATTGATAGAGTATTATCCCGTTATCACTATATATTTGAGCATCATCCTTTAACCATAAATCAACGTTGAATTCATTAGTATCATATCCATCCCAACTGACATTAGTTCATTATACAAATTGACATTATCACATGCGTTTGTCATCAACAAAATTAATTGGCATCCTTATAAATCTCTAATTATCATTTAAAGATTATCATGCTGACATATATTCATAGAATAATCTTATGTCGAGCTGAACAAGCATGGTTCGAGCATCAAAATTCATGGTATAAAGATATATGGCTTTGATCTTACTATCATCATAGCTTAGTATTCCTCAGCAGAACTAGTACAACTAGCATATGGATTAAACTAACCTAAGCATAATTATAATTTGCTAATCAGGAATAAATTCAAAAATAAAATATAAATTAATAATGTAAACTCCCTACCTTACACCAGGTTTACGTGTAACTAGTTTCCCGTACACGCTCGTCTTCAAGCAAATGCGTCATGTGTACCAAGTGACACCTAGAAATGTCGTTCATAGGTTTAGTATTTTTAATGGTTTATTGGGTCAACATAGACTCCAAATATGGACCATTTATGGTCTCAAGTCTCATGGTCAAACTCAGTAAGTCATCTCAGCATAAATCCCTGACAGAGGTGTCGCCAAGTGTGTCAGATGCAGGGTTGCCACGGCAAGCAACATAGGTTGCCGCAGCAAGCTTTGTAGTTGCATGTTTTTGCGACGTGTCACTACTATTTAACCCTATAAATGTTGGATTCAGAAATTTATTCCTTAATGGAAGTTGTAGGGCTCGTTGTTCCCTTTCCAACGCATCAAGAATCATATCAATCAGAGTTCGGGATCAAAAGATATGATTAACCTACCACACAATGGTCTGAGTATACTGTTGTCGTGGCAAGCTTTGCAGTTGCATGTTTCCGTGACTTATCACTATGTTTTGACCCTTTAAACGTTAGATTTAAAACTTAGTTACTTCATGCAAGTTGTTGGTCTCGTTGTCTACTTTCCAACGCATTATGAATTATGCCATTTGAAGTTCGGGGTCAAAAGATATGACAGAAATACCATATAGTGGTCTAAGCATAGGGTTGCCGCGGCAAGCCACTCAGCAGAGGGTCTTGCCACGGCAACCCCTTGAGGTTGTCGTGGCAAGCCTGGCTTGCCGGGCTTTAGCTGGGTCTTCTTCTTAGCCTTTGAATATGCTGTATATCTCCTTTTTGCTCCTATATATATTATATATATATATATATATATATATATATAACCTGCAGCATATATATATATCTATATATATCTGGTTTACTATTTACAGATTATGAAACCAGAAGTGCAAGGAGCTGCACTCAATCTCTGGGCAACAATTTGAACTATAGTTCCTAGGATTAATAGATCAAACATTTGACTTACCTCTTGGTGAATTTGTTTAGCATTTGATCATCACTGCTATTTTTGGATGACAAGTCCTTTCAACTTAATGCTATGAAACACAGATTTTACGTAAGCTACTGTTTTTAGATGATGAGTCTCATATAATGGTAGAGGGCATCAGGGCTGAACTAGTGTAGAATTTTCTTGCCATGAATTTGTAAAGGAGGAAGAAGCTAGCTCTGTTTAGTAATTTTATAAGGGTCTGATGCACTTTGCGTTCATGCACCCGCGAAGTGACTCATTGGAGTCGCTCTCTAAGTCTGCCATGCAAGTAGCTTATCAGCTACAGAAGGTTAGTATACCATGTATGCTAACACTACATTGGTAGTGTATGCACAATAAAACAAAACCGCAAAATTCTATTGTATATTGCTTGAACCGGTTTTCGTTGCTAAGTCAAAAGTTTTGTATATAAGTTAAAACAGCATTTTAGTATATAAAACAAAACAGGGAGAATAACTTGTATGCATTTGCAAACACTTGTGTGTTAGTGTTTAGTTTTTCAGGTAAGACAAAATAAGAACACAACAAAAATTTATCTAATAGTCTCCTTCTCTATTCTTAGTTAGTTTTAAAACAACTTTAGGCTACAGGCCCTTTGTTTATTTTAAGCTGAAATTTTGGCTATAATTCCATGCAAATGCTCACACAGTTTTGGGTCTATATAAGCATATAAAACCAATCGATTTTGGCTTCAGTGTAAAGTGTCGATACTACTGATTAGGTATAAGAACCTGATTACTGATTAAATTTGTATTATTATAATCAGACGGCTATGTCTAGTTTGAAGCCCAATGTCAAATGTCTTACTTTGTGCACAGATTTAACGGTTAGTTTAGTGAGGTCCTTCCACGTGAGTGTCCTGACCAAACTCTTACCACTACAGTGTTACTTCTGGGGATCGTTACATTCTCCCCTATTTTAGGAATTTTCGTCCTTGAAAATCAATCAGGACTATTTGGGTAACAGATGAATGTCACAATCATGTATATAAATGGGGTAAGGCCTACACAACATGTGATGTTTACTAACAACATTTTTGCAATATTACTATTTAGTATTCAAATTATCTTGAATATTCTCAATATTTAATGTTATAAAATTTTATACTAGTATTATATTTTAATGCTAAATACCAGCATGTTATTTCAAGTTATTTCGATCATGGTCTATAGGACTTAATTAATATATTCAATTTGCCATAATTTCTTGTCTACTGGTGCAGGTGCATTTATATAACATTATAATCTAAGCAATGGAAATTTATTTGACTAGTATAACTATAGTGTACATGGATTTGAAGTACGTACCTTATGTAAATAACCGAGGTTACTGAGCACAGATATTAGCTTCGCGCTCCCAAGTAACTTCATGCAACCCATGATTCTTCCATTGGATCAAAACGAGTG
This sequence comes from Chloranthus sessilifolius, assembly GCA_021018995.1. Lineage (NCBI taxonomy): Eukaryota > Viridiplantae > Streptophyta > Magnoliopsida > Chloranthales > Chloranthaceae > Chloranthus > Chloranthus sessilifolius. The sequence goes on from CM037592.1 coordinate 8,284,373, forward strand.
AAATACATTTTGTTCTCAAGATTTGGTCTCTGTGATCCAATATCTGAGCTGACTCTTCAGTCACTGTTAACTCTTCCTGAATATCCAGTGGCTGATAATTCAACTCGTGGGTTGGAGCACGAGCGTACTTCCTTAGCATAGACATATGGAATACATCGTGTATGCTGGATAATTGTGGAGGTAACGCAACTCGGTATACTACCTCACCAATTTTGCCCAAAACTGGGAATGGTCCAACGTAACGAGGACTTAGCTAGTCTCGTTTCCCGAACCCCATCACACCTTTTGTCAGAGATATTTTTATAAAGATGTGCTCTCCAATCTATATATCATTTCATCAGACTAATACTATAGTTTGAATCAATTGAGAAAAGGTTTATCAGGATCAAATATTACCTGAAAATCAATACTGGTTCTTTTGAGATCAACATAACTCTTCTATCGACTCTGAGCACTCTTCAATCGTTCCCGTATAACGTGAACAAATGTATTGGTGCTTTCTATCAGGTAAGGGCCTAAAATTAACCGCTCTTCAGCTTCTTCCCAATTAATCGAAGATCTACATCGGCATCCATACAATGCCTCAAATGGTGCCATACCGATGCTTGACTGGAAACTGTTATTGTATGCGAATTCAATCAAGGGTAAGTGTTTATCCCATGATCCTTGAAAATCGAGCATACAGGCCCTTTACCCTTTCTGTCTGACCGTCGGTCTGAAGATGAAATGCAGAACTGAATTCCAACTTGGAACCCATTTCTTCTTGAAAATTTTGTCAGAACCGGGAGGTATATAACAGATCGCGATCTGAGACGATACTCATTGGTATCCCGTGTGGTCTGACTATTTTCTTTAGACAGACGTCGGGCAACGTGGATGTTGTATACCGCGTATTGTAGGGTAAGAAATGTGCTGATTTGGTGAGATGATCTATGATCACCCAAATCACATTATAACCCTTCTGCGTACGGGGTAAGTCAAGGATAAAATCCATGGAAATGTTCTCTCCTTTCCACTCTGGTATGGGCAGTGGCTATAACAGATTAGCGGGATGCTTGTGTTTGACCTTTACTTGCTGACAGATCAAACATTTCACAACATGTTCCGCCGCTTCTCGCTTCAAGCCATTCCACCAAAATGTCTTCTTTAAGTCCTGATACATCTTCGTGCTACCAGGATAAATGACATAGGCTGACTTATGAGCTTCGTCGATTTGAGAGAGCGGATATCTATTCTTGATTGTCAGTTTATTGAGTTGACGGTAGTCAATGCGAAGATGCATTGACCATTTTTCTTCTTCACGAACAATACTGGTGCATCCCACGAAGACACATTCGCTCTGATAAACCCTTTGCCAAGAAGCTCTTGTAACTGCTCATTGAGTTCTTTTAACTCCGCTGGTGTCATTCGATAAGGCACCTTTGATACCTCCTCGATACCCGGGGCTAAATCACTAGCGAATTCCACTTCCCTGCCAGGCAAAAATCCTAGAAACTTAGCAGAGAAGATATTAGGGAATTCACAAGCTATTGGCAATCTATTTCTACAATCAATGCTCGTATGATGATTGGATAGCCAATCTATGCCAAGGATTACAGCGAATCCTTGCATATCGAGTAAAATCACTCGGCTACTGCTTCATAGTCATCGTCACCTTAGAGTACAACGATGATTGATTGACATACCATGTTAGTAGTGACAGACTACCTGGTCGGGACTGACACATCACAATAAAGTCTAGATGTTCTGGGGTGGCTCCTAACTTTCCCGACTTTTTAACAAATTGGGTATAACAAAGGAATGTGCCGATACAAGATCTACCAAAACATGTGCCTCATACAACAAGTACGCGTCCTCTGGATATAAGTGCATGGTATCTAATGTATATATATATATATATATACTAGTGTGAGCTAAATTGCGTCTACATAACAAAATATAAGTTTATCATTTCTAAAACTGATGAAAAGGAAACAATATACTAGATGTACACATATATAAATTATTTACCTAGATGCACCTTTCTCATAAATAATTTAAATAACTTATAACTAAATAGTTCACATGCCTTAGATAATATCCTTGCTGGTTTGGGCATCTTGTGCCGTCCTTGATGTCATTCCCACCATCTCTGGGTACTCCTTAATCTGATGTCCCATCATACCTCAACGAAACCACGCCCCAGATGCTCTACGACATTCCTCCATGTTATGTGTCTTCCCACATTTTCCACAGAATGCTAACGGAATGGTTGAAGAGGTGCATGAAGTTTGCGGAACTCCAAATGCTCCTATTAGAGTAGGGTTCGAGTGACGGAATGACCCCGAAGGTGTAGATATGGTCGGTTTCGGATAAACACCTTGAGCAGGTTGCTGAAATTCGGGTGTCGTCTTTTTCGTTTTCGTCATAGGGCAATCTTTTATCAGATGTCCTAGTCTACCACATCTGAAACACTCACCTGTAGCCCATCTACATTTCCCCGTCTTGTGTTGTATTCTGCACCGTGAGCATGACCTAATGAGTGCGGGCGAAGAAGTGTGTACAGTGGACTGCACTAGTGTCGTAAGTAACTCATTCTGCCGGGCCATTATTCTGACCATTGTCTCCAGTAGTTGCCTAGTTTGTTCATGATCATTCTTCCCAGCATACATGGTCCTAGCTCTTTTGCGAGGTGCCATATTGATCTGTCAAAATGAAACAAATGTTCAAATTAATAGTGATCGTGATCATCATGATCCCATGACTTGAAACATTTACATCGTACCTCGGATCCTAAAGGCATACTTCGATCACTATTGACCGATCACTCCAGTCAAACGTGCTCGTACAGATCCACAATAGTGACCGATTACTTCAGTCAAGCGTGGTCGTATAGATCCACAACCTATGCTCTAATAGAACCTACTGCCATAGCCTTGAGTCTCACTTAAAGACCTAAAGACCTAAAGACCTAAAGCCTAGGCTCTAACACGGAATGAACATCAGAAGTCTTGCCATATATCCGTGCCAGAGTTAAGTCTCGAAAGACTTAACGCCGGGCTCTGATACCACCTGTGACAGCCTGACTTTTCCCCTTCTCGTAAATGGGAAAGGTCGTGCCGTTGGATCACCAAACATGATCTTGTCATACAAGGGCATTGTGTACAAAGTGTTACATATGCGAAAGCGAATTTAATTAACTCTGACACGAAGAAATATGGCAACAACTGATATCCATTCCTTTATCTAAAGCAATAAATTGAACAGGAAATATAAATAGAAACCTATACCTGAAGTAGTAAGCTATCTTAAATCACACTGCTGTTTATACATATTTAATGTTTAAAAATAAATCTCTATCTCACTCAAACCTCTCAAGGAAAGAAGTCCTCAGTAGAACCTTCCTCCTCATCCTCCTCCTCAGACTGGTAGGTAGGATCAGCTTCGTGCTCAGGGTCTTGAGCAATATCTGCAGCTAAGACATAAAGTCGTAGGATGAGCTATCATCAAAGCTCAGCAGGGAAAATTAAAATGCTAATTTATATGTTAGATTATCCATTCATGTCTAGATGCAAAATAAAATGAAACACATGTCATCTTATATTAGGTATATTCTAGCATCCATATATCCTAGCACTAAATCATGCAATTATTGTATCATGCTGACAATGTTGACATATTCATGCTGACAAGGAATCAGGCGAGATCAAAGAATCATGCTGAAACAAGACATGTACAAAACCAAGAAATAAGAAAATCAAGCTCCCGAGTTAGCGGGACCACTTGGACGAGATATCAAGCTCCCGAGTTAGCGGGATCACTTGGACGGGATATCAAGCTCTCGAGTTAGCGGGATCACTTGGACGGGATATCAAGCTCCCGAGTTAGCAGGATCACTTGTTTCAAGATGAATTAAAGACGTGTACATGACATCAATGATAACAGAACATGAACAATGCATGCTAACATATATGCAAGAACATCATGAACAGATATGATATAGCAAAACTGAACTAGTATCACTGAGTTAGCATAACTATTCATATTCATGCGTTGAAACTGATCTTATCATCATTCATACATAACTGATCGTATCATCATTTATAATCACACATCTAACTGAATTAGCCTAATAGTCCTACGGCACACTGCTTGAATCCTTATCATGCATATTTATTCATCAAAACTTAGCACAAGAATAGTCATGGAAAGGCATTTATTTAAACTGAAATTAGCATTATCATTAATATTCATCTATTGAACTGAGCTAACTATTCATCAAAACTGGTCTAGCATCTTCATTCATTAATCATACGTCAAATCTGACCTATATTTTCATCATGATTCATAAATTCATCTATCTCTATCCATGATTATTATACAGGATTATACATGAGCAATACATGATCATTATTAATTAGAACCATTCCTCTGAACTAATAGAGTATTATCTCGTTATCACTATATATTTGAGCATCATCCTTTAACCATAAATCAACATTGAATTCATTAGTATCATATCCGTCCCAACTGACATGAGTTCATTATACAAACTGACATTATCACATGTGTTGTCATCAACAAAATTAATTGGCATCCTTATAAATCTCTAATTATCATTTAAAATTGCCTTTATATTCAAAGATTATCATGCTGACATATATTCATAGAATAATCTTATGTCGAGCTGAATTAGCATGGTTCGAGCATCAAAATTCATGGTATAAACATCTATGGCTTTGATCTTACTATCATCATAGCTTAGTATTCCTCAGCAGAACTAGTACAACTAACCTATGGATTAAACTAACATAAGCATAATTAAAATTTGCTAATCAGGAATGATTTCAAAAATAAAATATAAATTAACAATGTAAACTCCCTACCTTACACCAGGTTTACGTGTAACTAGTTTCCCGTACACGCTCGTCTTCAAGCAAACGCGTCATGTGTACCAAGTGGCACCTAGAAATGTCGTTCATAGGTTTAGTATTTTTAATGTTTATTGGGTCAACATATACCCCAAATATGGACCATTTATGGTCTCAAGTCTCATGGTCAAACTCAGCAAGTCCTCCCAACATAAACCCCTGACAGAGGTGTCGCCAAGTGTGTCAGATGCAGGGTTGCCGCAGCAAGCTTTGTAGTTGCATGTTTTTGTGACTTGTCACTACTTTTTGACCCCTTAAACATTAGATTCAGAAATGTATTCTTTCATGAAAGTTGTAGGGCTCGTTGTTCCCTTTCCAACGCATCATGAATTGTGTCAATCAGAGTTCGAGATCAAAAGATATAATTAAAATACCACACAGTGGTTTGAGTATACTGTTGCCGTGGCAAGCTTTGCAGTTGCATGTTTCCACAACTTGTCACTACATTTTGACCCTTTAAACGTTAGATTTAGAACTTAGTTACTTCATGAATGTTGTAGGTCTCGTTGTCTACTTTCCAACGCATTAAGAATTATGCCATTTAGAGATCGGTGTCAAATGCTATGACTGAAATACCACATAGTGGTCTGAGCATAGGGTTGTCGTGGCAACACATAAGGCTTGCCGTGGCAATCACCTTGCCGCAACAACCCTTTGAGGTTGCCGCGGCAAGCCACTCAGCAGAGGGTCTTGCCGCGGCAACCCCTTGAGGTTGCCGCAGCAAGCCTGGCTTGTCGGGCTTCAGCTGGGTCTTCTTCTTGGCCTTTGAATATGCTGTATATCTCCTTTTTGCTCCTATATATATATATATATGTTCTGTATTTATGTATTTGTTATCATTTATATATATATATATATATATATATATATATATATATATAACCTGTAACATATATATCTATATATATCTGGTTTACCATTTACAGATTATGAAACCAGAAGTGCAAGGAGCTGCACTCAATCTCTGGGCAACAATTTGAACTATAGTTCCTAGGATTAATAGATCAAACAATTGACTTACTTCTTGGTGAATTTTTTTAGCATTTGATCATCGCTGCTGTTTTTGGATGACGAGTCCTTTCAACTTAATGCTACGAAACACGAATTTTACGTAAGCTGCTATTTTTAGATGACGAGTCTCATATAATGGTAGAGGGCATCAGGGCTGAACTAGTGTAGGATTTTCTTGCCATGAATTTGTAAAGGAGGAAGAAGCTAGCTCTGTTTAGTAATTTTATAATGGTCTGATGCACTTTGCGTGCATGCACCCGCGAAGTGACTCATTGGAGTCGCTCTCTAAGTCTGCCATGCAAGTAGCTTATCAGCTACAGAAGGTTAGTATACCATGTATTCTAACACTACATGGGTAGTATATGCACAATAAAACAAAACCCCAAAATTCTATTGTATATTGCATGAACCAGTTTTCGTTGCTAAGTCAAAAGTTTTGTATATAAGTTAAAACAACATTTTAGTATATAAAACAAAACAGGGAGAATTACGTGTATTCATTTGCAAACACTTGTGTGTTAGTGTTTAGTTTTTAAGGTAAGACAAAATAAGAACACAACAAAAATTTATCTAATAGTCTCCTTCTCTATTCTTAGTTAGTTTTAAAACAACTTTAGGCTACAGGCCCTTTGTTTATTTTAAGCTGGAATTTTGGCTATAATTCCATGCAAATGCTCACACGGTTTTGGGTCTGTATAAGCATATAAAACCAATCGATTTTGGCTTCAGTGTAAAGTGTCGATACTACTGATTATGTATAAGAACCTGATTACTGATTAAATTTGTATTATTATAATCAGACGGCTATGTCTAGTTTGAAGCCCAATGCCAAATGTCTTACTTTGTGCACAGATTTAACAGTTAGTTTAGTGAGGTCCTTCCATGTGAGTGTCCTAACCAAACTCTTACCACTACAGTGTTACTTCTGGGGATCGTTACAAAAATAAATCTAAACCAGAAAGCAAAGTAAAAATATATCCTTCACCCCTCAGTCGGAGTCGTCAATTCCTTCTGAGAAATTAGAAATATCTATACTAATCTTCAACACTCAATTGCATTCATCAATTGCTCTTGACAAACTTTTGATATCTAAACTACTCTAACTATGATACACTACTTTTATTAGAAGAAAATCCAACCTCAGTCGTCAATTAATGCTGAATTATTCTTCGATGAATATTTCCTACACCGAACTCTCTTATTTATAGATCATAAAGAGTCGATTTACAAAAACTTCTAATTCTAATAAAAGAAATAAAAATTATCCTAATATAACTCTAATTCTAATTTTATCTTTCCTTCTTTCTTTAGTTTGATCGGCTGAAGTGCTTCTAGAATATTCTTTATCTAACAGTTGCAGCATCCTTCAGAATACTTCATCAATTTTCTCAGATTCATGATTAATAAAACTTCTAATTGTAGAATTCTTTTAATTCTGTATATAGTGGTGATAACTCTTTCTCATGTGATCAACAGCAGCATCATATATATATGACAACAGAAAACCTTCTATAATCGTAAATAATGATTATTCATTCTTCTCTCTCCGAAAAATCATAAATCATAATTTTTTATTCTTTTTGGCTTTCATATTGAACAATCGCTTTTCCTTTTATATCGTCTTTTCTTTTGTCACTTCTGAAAAATTGTCTTTTCTAAATAATCGTACGTAAAATCATTAATCACTATTTCCTATCTTTCATAGGTAGCGAATTATCTTTACCACTTAATCGTCTTTCTTACTGCCTTTTGAGTTTATTCTAATAAAGATTATCATGCAAGCTTTCTTTTATTGTTTGTGATGACCCAACTTTTCCAATCCCTCAGGTATAGGAAAGGTCGGTTCCCCAACCTATCGAATAAACGATAAGCCGGACAAACAGGGCACATATCAGAATAAAGCGTAATAAATATCCATAGCTAAAATAAATGCGGAAGCAATTAAAAGTAAAGAACCACCAATGATGGCCGACCATCATCGAAACATGGCTCATAACAGAAATCAATGTCAAATATAAAACTATGGTATCCAACTAAAATGGGCCCACAAATTCAAGTCTAACTCTCACCACAAATAAGAAAATCAGTAAGTTCTATGCTGGGAAAAACTCCTCAGGAGGAACCTCAAGCTCTTCCTCAGGATCGATCTCACGATACGAATAGCCACGCGTCGATTACAGACACATGTGACGTATAGTCGGAGTGAGCTAACCAACAAAGCTCAGTAGAAGAAAGACATCTACGGTATTTTACTTTAACTAACATGGTTTCAAAACAAATATCGGAATATAGCTTGTCAAACATATAAGCAGATAATAAACTGAATTTAGGTGCGGAAATCATATGTAAGATTTATTTCTAAATGTGTAAAAACAGTTTCAAGAACAGATGCAGTATTTCAGTGTCTTAGTTTCTCTAACTTCTATATGCAAAGTTCAGTAATTCATGACTTAATCCTCCAACTTAAAATACCTCCCGAGTAAACTATATCTCGAGAGCAGGAATATAGCCGATGGGAACCCCTACCTACCATCGTCGTTCATGAACCCTTTTTCAGGATGCAACAAGCCCCTACGTAATGAGGGAAACTTGTGCCAGGAAATTGTTCAGGAATTTAGAGGGGTCGTTCAGGTCAATCATAAAACAAATGCAGATACTAATATAAATCAGATGGAAGTCTCTTATACATAGTTCAGGTTATTGATTTCAGATCTTCAGAGCTTAAGCAGATTCAAGTTTCAGGATTCAGGTAGATTTAGATTTTTAGTCATTCATATCAATTTCAATTTACAGATGTGATTTCAATGGCATATGCAAGTTCAAAGATTTTAATTCAAAATATCCATGCGAATTAAAATAAAATACTGTAAAGATGAGATTCTCCTACCTAAAACTCGGAGTTATGCGAAGTCAAGCAAAGTCCTATTGATGGCCTCTCGCCCTCAATCTACATCACAATATACGTTCATGCATTAAGATAAACTCTAATTACTAATAATATAGATCTATTTAAGTGTTTCCTCAAAAACAAGTCAAAACAGGCAAGTTGCGCCAATCCTAGAATTTGACGTAACATTCTCATATATGTTTTACTATCAAGACGATTGATTCATGTGTTGGTCAAAACATGAAAGTTGTAGATTTTTATATTAGCTTTCCAACGCAAAAAGAATCGTCTCAATCGGAGTTCGAGATAAAAAGTTATGACTAAACTACTAAGGCAATGCTGGAGTTCGGTGATACCTCGCTCGAGCGATGATAATAGCTCGCTCGAGCGATTTGATGTAACATTCTCATATTTGTTTGACCATCAAGACGATTGATTAATGAGTTGGTCAAAATATGAAAGTTGTAGATTTTTCTATTAGCTTTCCAACTCAAAAAGAATCATCTTAATCGGAGTTCGAGATAAAAAGTTATGACTAAAATACTAAGGCAATGTCGGAGTTTGGTGATACCTTGCTTGAGCGATGATAAAAACCGATGGGTTTCCTCAACGATTCGCGCCGCGATCGATCCCACGAGTTCACAGAGACAACTTCAACACGCCCCCAATGATCTCAACCTCTCCTAATAGCCAACTACGAATCCAAGGTTGATTCAAGTTCTTTCTAAGGTTTAAGTGTTTTCAACAAAGAGGGTTCTAGAGAAGGAGGTTTTCTAAACCGATCTCCTACGATGATTGAAGAAGAGAGAAGAAGGAGTTTCACATGGTTGGGTAACTATCCTCTCTTAACAAAACCTAGTATAATACGGGAATGCAATTCCTTCTTATAATAGGATTGCTCACAAAGTAAAACACACACACACATCTTATGTATTATACACTTCTAATTTTAAAACTCAAGTCCGGTGTTGAGCGGCTACACCGAGGTCAGTGCACAATTTTCGCACGAGGGTTCAAATGGGCTCTAAATTAAAATCTGTCCGCACAATCACATCTAGATAAAAATCCAAAACAAATGGTGACGTCGGTTGCCGAGCCGAATACACACACAGGGCCAGTCTAACTCGGGTTCAAAATACGGGTCTTTACATTCTACCCTCCTTAGGAATTTTCGTCCTCGAAAATATATGGATAGCTAAACCGAACTGCGATAAGTCCTTATCCTAACACCAGTATAAAGCAAAATCGAAACAGTCTAAAGTCAAAGAACTTTGGTCGCGATGCGGTAGGCTTCACCAAGCACGCTTTCAAGGGTCGGGATCCGTAGTAACCTGGATGTACTGCGTGTGGCATCCCATACTGCCATAGAGGATTGCATCCGTACATGGATGCATACCTTCCCAAGTGTCACGTGCCTGGAAATATACTTCACCATGACACAAACCTAGCACACACACCTACCTCACCCTTTTGATAATTATTTGAGCAGAAATTTCAGATGTCAGAATCGAACACTTATTCAAAAGCATGATCACGTGCCTGGTAACATGTTCTAACTGATGACACGGGTTCCAACAGACATACGGTTCTAACTGAGAATGAATAAATATGACATTTAAGATTTTATTGTGTGATCGTTATAGATATATATGTAAAGCATCGATGTTATGAACCAATTTAACATTGAAGATTTTAAAGAAATTCTCCCTTTTTTTTTTTTTTTTTTTTTTTTTTAAAGAAGCAAATTCAAGAATTTAAAGGTACGTATGGTTTTCTTACATAACTATAGTTTACAATATACCTTCACTCGAAAAATTGTGGAAATTGCTCGTGAATCTCCGCTTCACGCTCCCATGTGGCTTCCTCTGAAGAATGGTTCCGCCACTTCACGAGTACTAAGGGAATGCTCTTTGTCTGTAAGATTTGTTCTTTACGATCCAAGATTCGTATCGGTTCCTCAACCAAGGATAGGTCTTCTTGGAGCTCAATGGGCTGGTAGTCCAATACGTGAGTCGTGTCCTTAACATATCTTCGTAACATGGACACATGAAACACGTTGTGCATTTCTGATAGCTGCGATGGCAAGGCTACTCGATAGGCAACCTCGCCGACTCGGCCCAATACCTCGAAAGGTCCAACATAGCGGACTCGACTTCCACGCTTCCCAAAATGCATCACGCCTTTTGTAGGAGAGATTTTGACAAATCGTTCCCACCTTAAACTCAACATGGTTTCTTTTCAGATCAGCGTAGCTCTTCTGACGACTTTGAGCAATTCGTAGTCTCTCACGGATTAACCGAACTGTCATGGTTGTATTCTCCACGATCTCGGGACCTAAAATGAGTTTCTCACCCACTTCTTCCCAATTAAGCGGAGACCTGCACGTCGCCATACAAAGCTTCAGAGGGTGCCATGTCGATGCTAGCATGCTTATTATTGTGGCGAACTCGACGGTAAATGTTGGTCCCATGACCCCTGAAAATCCAACATGCAAGCACGTAACATATCTTCTATAATCTGATTCACCCTCTCAGTCTGCCCATCGGTCTGAGGATGGAATGCTGTACTATAATCGAGCCTAGAGCCCATTCCTTCTTGAAATCATTGCCAAAACTGAGATGTGTACATCGGGTCTCTATCGGATACGATACTGACCGGTATACCATGCAGCCTAACTATCTCCTTGATGTATAATTCTGCGAGCTTGTTGGCGGTATACGACGTATTATAAGGAAGGAAGTGTGCGGACTTAGTCAATCGATCCACAATGACCCAGATGGCATTGTATTTTCTTAATGTTCTTGGCAATCCCAAAATAAAGTCCATAGAAATGGCCTCCCATTTCCACTCAGGTATCGGTAGTGGTTACCTTGATCTGCCGGATTTCGATGATCCACCTTTACTTGCTGACACACAAGACATCTTAAGACATACACAGCGACATCTTTCTTTAAACCTCTCCACCAGAAGCTTTTCTTTAAGTCCTGGTACATCTTGGTACTGCCAGGGTGAATAGCGTACATAGACTTATGAGCCTCTTCCAAAATAGTATCCCGAAGCTCAGTACTAGTTGGTACGCATACCCGGTTTCTAAACAACAAAGTGCCATCATCTTTGATAGAAAAATCTATTTTGCTTCCCCCAATCAAATCCCGTCTGATAGCCATAAGTTCATCATCTGTCATCTGAAGTCTGCGAATGTTCTCATAGAGGGTGGAACGAATCACCAGCGTAGCCATTAATGCACCTGAACCTTTTACGTCAAATCTCATGCTACTTAGAACCATATCTTCCAAAAGATGTCATCGTCGCACCCTTGCGGTGAGATGTGATAACTGAGCAGAGAACTTTCGACTTAACGCATCTGCCACTACGTTTGCTTTCCCGGGGTGGTACTGGATGGTACAATCATAATCTTTCAAGAACTCCATCCATCGACGCTGTCTCATATTCAACTCCTTTTGTGAGAAGAGATACTTGAGGCTCTTATGATCGGTAAATATATCGAAGGTCTCCCCATAAAGGTAATGCCTCAAGATCTTCAGAGCAAAAATCACTGCTACCAACTCAAGATCATGCGTCGGGTAATTCTTCTCATGGTCTTTTGCTGTCTAGACCCATAAGCAATGACTCTCTCATTCTGGTTAAGCACACAGCCTAAACCCCCATATGATGCATCACTGTAGATTGCAAAGCCTCCCCTGCCTGATGGTATAGCAATCTTTTGAGAGTCAATCGTTTCTTGAGTTCCTAAAACTTTGCTCACACTGCTCTGTCCAATCAAATTTAGTATTCTTCTTTGTAAGTTGTGTAAGAGGACCTGATATCTTGGAGAAGCCCTCCACAAACCTACAGAGTATCACGCCTTAAACCAGAAACTACTGAACCTCTTAACGGTCTTTGGCATTTCCCAATTCATCAACGACTCAATCTTTTTGGGTCAAGCTGTAATACCGGTCTCGGAGATAACATGGCCTAGAAACTGCTCAAGCCAAAACTCACACTTACTAAGTTTTATGATAACGATGGTCTCTAAGGGTTTGTAGAGCCACTCGCAGATGTTGGTCATGTTCTTCTCGCATCTTTGAATAGATGAGGATGTCATCTACAAAAACTACTACAGACTTGTCCAAATGTGACTTGAATATCCAGTTCATCAAGTCCATAAATGACGCGGGTGCATTTGTCAACCCAAATGGCATGACCAAGAACTCGTAGTGCCCATATCGGGTTCTGAACGCTGTCTTCTGAATGTCTTCAGACTTAACTTCCAACTGATGGTAGCCTGACCTCAAGTCGATCTTCAAGAAGAACCTTGCTCCTTGTAACTGATCGAACAGATCATCAATTCTTGGAAGTGGATAACGGTTCTTAATTGTCAACTTATTTAGCTGGCAGTAATCGATGCAAATCCGCATTGAACCGTCTTTCTTCTTTACAAATAGAACCGGTGCTCCCCAGGGTGACACACTCGGTCTAATAAAGCCCTTATCTAGCAGTTCCTGAAGCTGCTCCTTCAACTCTTTCAATTCTGCAGGCGCCATTCGATACGGAGCTTTTGATACTGGTTCAGTACTCGGCGCTAACTCAATTACAAACTCAATCTCCCTGTCAGGTGGTAATCCCGGTAGATCTTCAGGAAAAACATCTGAATACTCGCAAGCAATCGTAATATCTGCAATATTTTTCTTCTCCTCCTTATGATCTTGTAAGTAGGCCAGATAACCACAACACCCGTTCCTCATCATACGGTCTGCTCGAATGGCAGATATAAACGGTATCACACAAGATTTGACTCCGCAAAATCGAAAAGATTTTCTCTTCGGCGGGCGGAATGTTACAATCTTTCGAAGACAATCCACGCTCACATGGTAAGTAGATAACCAATCCATCCCTAGTATCACGTCGAACCCTTCCATGCTCAAAATGATCAAATCAGCCACTGTCTCGTAGTCTTCGATCATCACAATCACTGATTGACACATGGTATCGGTGCTCCTTTGAGTTACCGTGAGGCGACATCGCTAAGATGAAATCAAGGGCCTTGGGAATGATGCCCAACATTTCAGCGAACAACGGAGTGACAAAAGAATGTGTAGACCCGGAGTCTATCAACCCTCGCGCTTCGGTTTTGCTTACATCGCTCCCCCGATGAATAAAAAGGGTACCTTAGTTTAGACAAACGTTTCAATAAAAAAAAGATCGCGATCACCACGGCCCTAGGTTTCGACAAAAATCTAAAACTTTATTCACCTACTATTACCGTACATCTATCACGATCATCACTTATCTCCACTCAAAGTGATAGCGAGATCTACAACTCAGGTTCTAAATATAACCTACAACCCTAGCTGTGAGTCCCTTAAAAGACCTAAGGCCAAAAATTCTACTAACTTTGACAAGGTCTTAATTGAGTCTCTTATGTCTTGATAGAACCTACTGCCATATTCTCGGGTCCCAACAAGACCTAATATCTAAGCTCCGATACCAACTGTGACGACCCGACTTTTCCAATCCCTCAGGTATAGGAAAGGCCGGTTCGCCAACCTATCGAATAAATGATAAGCCGGACAAACAGGGCACATATCAGAGTAAAGCGTAATAAATATCCATAGCTAAAATAAATGCGAAAGCAATTAAAAGTAAAGAACCACTGATGATGGCCGACCATCATCGAAACATGGCTCATAACAGAAATCAATGTCAAATATAAAACTATGGTATCCAACTAAAATGGGCCCACAAATTCAAGTCTAACTCTCACCACAAATAAGAAAATCAGTAAGTTCTATACTGGGAAAAACTCCTCAGGAGGAACCTCAAGCTCTTCCTCAGGCACGTAGTCAGGATCGATCGATCTCACAACGAATAGCCACATCAAGACTGAACACATGAATAGTCGGAGTGAGCTAACCAACAAAGCTCAGTAGAAGAAAGACATCTACGGTATTTTACTTTAACTAACATGGTTTTAAAACAAATATCGGAATATAGCTTGTCAAACATATAAGCAAATAATAAACTGAATTTAGGTGCGGAAATCATATGTAAGATTTATTTCTAAATGTGTAAAAACAGTTTCAAGAACAGATGCAGTATTTCAGTGTCTTAGTTTCTCTAACTTCTATATGCAAAGTTCAGTAATTCATGACTTAATCCTCAACTTAAAATACCTCTCGAGTAAACTATATCTCGAGAGCAGGAATATAGCCGATGGGAACCCCTACCTACCATCGTCGTTCATGAACCCTTTTTCAGGATGC
This sequence comes from Chloranthus sessilifolius, assembly GCA_021018995.1. Taxonomy (NCBI): domain Eukaryota; kingdom Viridiplantae; phylum Streptophyta; class Magnoliopsida; order Chloranthales; family Chloranthaceae; genus Chloranthus; species Chloranthus sessilifolius. Next base: position 8,299,444 of record CM037592.1, read on the forward strand.
AACAAGCCCCTACGTAATGAGGGAAACTTATGCCAGGAAATTGTTCAGGAATTTTTGAGGGGTCGTTCAGGTCAATCATAAAATAAATGCAGATACTAATATAAATCAGATGGAAGTCTCTTATACATAGTTCAGGTTCTTGATTTCAGATCTTCAGAGCTTAAGCAGATTCAAGTTTCAGGATTCAGGTAGATTTAGATTTTTAGTCATTCATATCAATTTCAATTTATAGATGTGATTTCAATGGCATATGCAAGTTCAAAGATTTTAATTCAAAATATCCATGCGAATTAAAATAAAATACTGTAAAGATGAGATTCTCATACCTAAAACTCGGAGTTATGCGAAGTCAAGCAAAGTCCTATTGATGGCCTCTCGCCCTCAATCTACATCACAATATACGTTCATGCATTAAGATAAACTCTAATTACTAATAATATAGATCTATTTAAGCGTTTCCTCAAAAACAAGTCAAAACAGGCAAGTTGCGCCAATCCTAGAATTTGACGTAACATTCTCATATATTTTTTACTATCAAGACGATTGATTCATGTGTTGGTCAAAACATGAAAGTTGTAGATTTTTATATTAGCTTTCCAACGCAAAATGAATCGTCTCAATCGGAGTTCGAGATAAAAAGGTATGACTAAACTACTAAGGCAATGCTGGAGTTCGGTGATACCTCGCTCGAGCGATGATAATAGCTCGCTCGAGCGATTTGACGTAACTTTCTCATATTTTTTTGACCATTAAGACGATTGATTAATGAGTTGGTCAAAACATGAAAGTTGTAGATTTTTCTATTAGCTTTCTAACTCAAAAAGAATCGTCTTAATCGAAGTTCGGGATAAAAAGTTATGACTAAAATACTAAGGCAATGTCGGAGTTCGGTGATACCTTGCTCGAGCGATGATAAAAACCGACGGGTTTCCTCAACGATTCGCGCCGCGATCGATCCCACGAGTTCATAGAGACAACTCCAACACGCCCCCAATGATCTCAACCTCTCCTAATAGCCAACTACGAATCCAAGGTTGATTCAAGTTCTTTCTAAGGTTTAAGTGTTTTCAACAAAGAGGGTTCTAGAGAAGGAGGTTTTCTAAACCGATCTCCTACGATGATTGAAGAAGAGAGAAGAAGGAGTTTCACACGGTTGGGTAACTATCCTCTCTTAACAAAACCTAGTATAATACGGGAATGCAATTCCTTCTTATAATAGGATTGCTCACAAAGTAAAACACACACACACATCTTATGTATTATACACTTCTAATTTTAAAACTCAAGTCCGGTGTTGAGCGGCTACACCGAGGTCAGTGCACAACTTTCGCACGAGGGTCCAAATGGGCTCTAAATTAAAATCTGTCCGCACAATCACATCTAGATAAAAATCTAAAACAAATGGTGACGTCGGTTGCCGAGCCGAATACACACACAGGGTCAGTCTAACTCAGGTTCAAAATACGGGTCTTTACATTGTTTGTCTCTAATATTTGCACATCAGCAACTTATTAGGAACAAACTAAGTCCTAGCATCATTAAGTTAAGGGTGATAAAATGGTAAATTACGTGAATGATCAATCATATCCTTATAAACATAGCGAATTGGTGCTTTAACATTCCTTTTGGGTCTTCCACCTACTAAAATTGTTCTTACTCTCTCTTTATAGTTTTTACACTTCCTCTGATGTAATAACGGTAGGAGTTTCTAACTCCACCTCAAACTGATCTTTCGCCACTTCTTCTCTAATTTTTATGATATGTTTGTTAAAAGTTCGCATAATAGATTCATCAAAAGTCATATCTTTGTTGATGACAACTTTATTTTGCTTAGCACACCATTTGCATACCCTAAGAAAATCGCTTTCTTAGCTCGTTGGTAAATTTTACTATCTCTAACATAACAGTAAGTTGTGTAATCAAAAACCCTCAATGCACTGTAATCTACATGTTTCCCTGACCCCATTTTAATCAGAGTCTTACATTCTATTGTTGTAGATGGTGATTTGTTTACTAAATAATACGTTGTACTGACTGCTTCAGCCTAAAATTCTCTATCCAATCCCGCATTGAATAACATACATCTTGTCTTTTCAAGTGGAGTTCTATTCATACGTTCTGCTAACCCATTCTATTGCGGCGTATTCCTCGTTGTGAAGTGCCTAGCAATACCGTTATCTTCACAAAACTCTTGGAGCTATCCACTAGTCTACTCACCACCATTATCAGTTCTCAACCACTTTACCTTCCTTTCAGTTTGATTCTCAAATAATATTTTTCATCTCTTGAAGATTTCTAATACCATATCCTTACTCTTTGTCATGTAAATTCATACAAACCGAAAGTAGTCATCGATGAAGGAGACAAAGTATCTGGCACCACCTTTAGAAGAAACCTTTGAAGGCCCCCATATATCTGAATGTATATAATCTAGTGCACCTTTTATAGTATGAATCGCTCTATTGAACTTAACCCTATGTTATTTTTCGAAGACACAATGCTCATAAAAGTCAACTTTTTCGGCCTTTGCACCTTTTAACAAGCCCTGCTTGCTCAACTTTGTCATCCTTCTTTCTGGCATGTGCCATAACTGTATAGAGGACAAATCACTACCATCTGAAGTAGATACTGCTGCTCCACCTGCCATTATACTCCATGATAGAAAGTAAAGGTTCTTAACCTTTTTCGCTTTCATCACAACCAGAGATCCCTTTGTCACCTTCAAAACTCTACCTTCAACTACAAACTTGAGCCCATTGGAGTCTAGTGTACCAAGCTATATGAGGTTCTTCTTCATTTTTGGAATTTGGCATACATCGATCAATGTTCTTACAATCCCACCGTGTATCTTTATTTTGATACTCCCCCTTCAAACTATTTTACAGGCTATATTGTTACCAATCAAAACTATTCTACCATTCACCTCGTTATAAGACATGAATCAGTCCCTATTTGGACACATGTAGTAGGAGCACCATGAATCAAGTATCTATGCATTCTGTGAGTATTTATCTGAAACCACTGACAACACATTTCCATCATCATTCGAAGCTTATTCGGCTATACCGCCCTCATCAACGACCCACTTCTGCTTTTTTTCCTGAGCATCGTCCATCTTTATTTGAAAGTGTGGATAATGCCTTCTGATTTGACCCTTTTCTTAATACTTATAGCATTCTACTGTCATTCTATTTTTAGATTTAGATCTAGACTTTGATCTATCCCTTTCGGATTTAAGGTCCTCTACTCTCTCCCTAACCAATAAGCCACCTTCTTGTGTATCACTATCTGAACCTTTCCTCCTCATATCGTTATAAAGCAGTGTTGTTGTAACAGACTCCAGCTCAGTAGTATCTTTCCTATAGAGCAGCATAGTAATATGGTGCTCATAGGAATCGGGGAGGGAAGAAAAAAGTAATAGTATTTTGTCTTCATCCTTAACCTCTTTTCCAACATTTAATAATTCAGATATTATTCTATTGAATTCAATAAGATATTCGTTGAGAGAAGTATCTGCCGTTATGTGCACCTTGTATAGTTACTTCTCGAGATATAGATGACTCATTAGAGATTTTATCATGTAGAGACTCCAATTTGATCCACAACGGGTCGTCGAGTTCTCCCGCATCACATTATACATAAGCTCCTTCGTTCGACATAGTTAAATTGTACTATACGTCTGAAGTTCGAATTCTTCTCATTCACCATTAGACATGTAGCGACCCGAGATCTTATAATCTCTTGATTGTAGAATCTTAGGCCGTACCTTCGTATCGTGAACTATAGAAACATAATAAGGTGATAAAAGTACCTTAAATAGTAGAAGATAAAATTTCTTTAAAATATTAATTAATCAAAATAAAACTCATGATAATGTTCTTATTCCAATAACAAGTCCAACATGATTAAAGCTTAAACAGTTTTGATAAAATACTAACTGATCAATATCTTATTTATTTAAAACCACTAATAATAACTAAAAAGGAAAATAGATAATTAAGTCACGAAGTCATCAATGCTATTCAGTCCAGTTTCTGAGCACCACGTACTGTCTCATCGCCATAGACCCATACGTTATCATTGGCGACACCTGTCTCATCTGGTCACCCACATCAACAAGGGGTGTAAGTTTACACTTGTATGGACTAGATATATAATCCATCAAAGCATAAAATATAAATCATAGTCATATGAATATTTCGGTATATTTCATGTGTGTGTGCATGTGATATATATAATCTCAATAAGCTGAAATGAAGTAAATATAAACATATATATCAATGTTACATGAATGCATTATTTCTTTTAATTTCGTCTTTCTTGTCATTTAATGTACGTTAGACTCTGTCCTGCTCAAGACGTTGGGTCGTAATCATGCTTATCCCTTATTTAATTAGACTCCGTCATGCTCAAGACATTAGGTCTAATAAATTATATCATTTATTGTATATCAAACTCCGTCCCGCTCAAGACATTGAGCTTAATCATGCTCATCATACTCTTATTTAGTTAGACTCTATCTTACACAAGATGTTGGGTCTAATACCTTCTTAGACTCCATCATGTACTAGATGTTAGGTCTAATGCTCTTTAATCGTGTTTAGTTAGACACCATCAAACACAAGATATTGGGTCTAATACCTTTTTAGACTCCACATATAAGATGTCGGCTCTAATGCTCGTTGATCATGGCTTGACATTTTATCATATTTTACGTGTCTTGATTATGCATTATATAGATCATCATGAAACATGTAAAGTGTATGAGAGTGATATCATAATACATAAGCATTTAAGTACATTTAATCATGGTACATAAATATTGAAGTGTATACAATCATGGTATATAAATATTATAGTGTAAATCATACGATCATAGTGCATAAATATTGACATTTAATGACACTGTTATGAGAAGAACTTGAATATAGAACTTAACTATTCATACTCAATCTATTAAATTCATGTTCAGGCTCAATCTATTGATTTTTCAATCCATTGAACTCTATTCATGCTTAATGGATTGATTTCTCAATCCATTGACATAAATTCATGCTCATGCTCAATCTATTGAGTTTTGTCTGTTACTATTTAATGTTTATCCTCAATCAATTGACATCCAATCGCCAATCAATTGACAAAATTATGTATATTTTTTCAAAATAATATCATTTAATCCTTAATCGATTAACATCCAATCGTTAATCGATTGACATAATTCTATGTATTTTTCCAAAATAATATCATTTAATAGTATCTACTTTAATGTCCATCCTTAATCAATTGACATTTAATTATCAATCGATTGACATAATTCTGTGTATTTTTCTAAAACAATATCATTTAATCTTCAATCGATTGACATCCAATCGTCAATCAATTGACATGCTTCTGTGAGCACATATCAAAATACATCAAATCACATGGTGGGATTTCAATCGTCTTCTTCTTAATTAAAATTATCAACATTAAGGATCACCAATCATAGCATACATTCATTTAATCATCCATTTATTATTCATGAAATAAACTCACTATTTTACATAAAAATCTATTTAAAAGTCAATACCTTAAGTTCGATGGAAAGCATGATTTCTCTATACCTAGATCGATTGTATCATCATGATTAGATCGAGATCCCAACAATGATGATGATTCTAGAAGGAGGCAAAGGCCGCTTGAGAATATACACCAACGTCTCGTCGATCTTTTAAAAGAAAGATTATAGAAAGGTAGATCTAGAATTTCTTCTCTAAGGTCTCTAGGGTTTCTGACGGCTCTATTCTTAAGAACTCTGAATGAGATTATAATTTAAGGTTCTCTGTAAGACATTTATAATATTTTGAAGATTATCCAGTGTTAAGATAACACACCAAGGAAGAGTGTATAGGTTTTTACCTCAAAGTTAAAAATAGAGGTTTAGAACACACATGACAAGCTTTGATCCCTAAACCTCTTATCTAGAATTTAAAGCTTTTAACTAGTAGGCTACCACATAACTTGTGTCCATAAATGACGAAAATAAATAAAACAGCTTAGAAAACCAAAACATGTATTTTTACTTAAAACATTTTAAAAAGTCATGACATGCAGGGAATACGATATTAAGCACATACACATGTTTTAGGTATATTAAATTCATAAAATTCAGAATATAACAGGATATATCCACCGGCTTACCCGAATGTCCTTTCAATGCCTTGTGCATCCCTTGTTGAATCAAGATATCCTGGGCATATACTTGTGACAAGCCGAACTTGATCTTTGTCAAAATTTTCAACCTCGAACCTCGCATTCAAAATTTTTGTGAACTTTAATGCTATCTCCGATTGTAGAACAGAAATCTAATAACTTTGATACCAATTTTTTATGTGGGAGCACACAAAATAACCATTGATCTCACGATGAATGATCTAATAAGAACACAAATATATAGGAAAATCAGCCACAAACACACACGATACAATACTTATGTGGTTTGGGAATATGCCTACGTCCATGGGCAACGATAATTCACTATATTGGTGATCACACAAGAATACAAGAACACCCAAGCCTCACCAAAGCTCTCCTCAAAACCCTAGATAGGTTTTCCCAAAGCTTCACATTGATATCTCCACCATACAATTCAATTAATTTCTCTTTATATAAAAGTCTTGAATCCTACTTTTAACCCAAGAGAAACTGCCCAAAAACGGAGTCTGCATGTAACTCAAAAATCGCGGGTCGCTCGACCAACAACTAAAGTCACTCGAGCGACTAAAACCCGAGAAAACGCCCCTTTGGATAGTGCGTTGGTCGCTCGAGCAATAACCAAACTCGCTTGAGCGACTTACACCGGTAGCTTTTGACATTGAGGCGACCCACCTCGCTCGAGCAATAACCAAGGTCGCTCAAGCGAGCCAATTGAAGTTAGAGTCAAAACAACAAATATCGATTAAAATATAAATATTATTTTTATTTTTAATAATCTTGGGTTGACATTTTGCATGCTTATTTGGCACAATATACTTTTAGGAACTACTTGGCAAAGGGCTTGGGCCTCTGACACAATGGATGGTTGACAATATTGCAACCTCAAGGTCGCATGCATGTGAGTCTGGCTCTGATGTATATGGCTGTCTACCAGTCGGGTCCGGCCAAAATATTGGCTCCTCCATGAAAATACGGCATTCACCTAACTTGAGCCGATCTGACCGGATGAGTCAAGGATATATGCTTGACCTAACTGATTCGATACCTGACCTGAAAACCCAACCTGACCCAAGAAAAAAACCATCTATTTTTCATGATTGTAAATAGATATACAAAACAACGGCTCAAAGCGACCTAACTGGACCTGAATTTTGCCCCACCCTGCCTGATTTAAGTGCCCGACCCGGTAAAAATCCGGGTCAGGTATTGGGTCTACCCAACCCGTTGACATCCCTACTCAAGAATCATTTTGTAACTCATTTGCGCTCAGAAAATCATCATGCTCTAAGGTTTCATAACATTCTTCAAGGATATTTGTTTTTGTTTAGAAGATAACTTTTGGGCTGTATTTGGATGTCCAACAAAGCCATGATCTTTTTCTTTAGGCTTGAGAAAAAAAAAACCCTCTTTATTTTAAGTTTCTAAGTAACACTTGACTTATTTTCTCGGATAATGGCTCCTCACCGGCATTTAAACTCCAAAATGGTGTTTATATGTTCTTACGCCATTTAAATTATTGTTTGTATCTCATACCATTAAAGTGTGATTTATATATCATTATGTCATGTGCCTAAAGTGTGATTTAGATATCATTATGTCATGTGGCACGCATATGTGATCAATCTAAATTGTCTAAGTAGCAATTCATTATTGCCACATATTTCTGTCAAAAGAAACATGCCTATAAGTAAATGTGAACCATTTCGGTTGATAAATTTTATCTCAATTGAATGAATGCACCCAAACACAAACCTAGAACCAATTCCTGATGCGAACTAACCTTTGAAACTCGAACCCTCATGTGGGGTGTGTATGTTGCACGCAAATCAAATCCCAAGATCGGGCCAAGTTCAATCTCAATGACCCAAACCAATATTGGTTTATTCATATAGACATACAACATAGATAGTCTAACACTAATACACCGACCTTATGTGCGAGCCTAATAGGGCATACGCCATTAGTTTTAGAAGGTTATAATTAGGATGGACATTTTAGTTATCCCACTGCTCGATGCCTTGGAGGGTAACTATGAGGTCTAGGCATCAAAACACACCAAAGTCATCTGGCCTCAAGTTATCTCTTTTACTTATTTTTATCTTAGACAGACCTGCTCACCGCATTGACTATGAGCCGCATAGGTATTGACCAGACCCTCGTGAGCACCCCTAGTGTGTTTGAGTTTTAAATTTGTCTTAGGGATCAATGAACTGAGACAGACCCATTGGTTGATACCCAAGCAATCACGACCCATTGGGGAACCTAGCCTATGATGTGGAACCCACTATTGAAAGCCTTGAGACAAGCCCGTTAGTTAACGACCTGAGAATCTGGAATTAGTAGCGAATCAAGCCCTAGAATCAAGGCCCGTTGATCTAGCTGGCCCGAAGAATTATACCTATTAGTTGAGGCTTAAGACAGGACCGTACACCGGGGCTTGTGTGTGCCGATTATACACCGGATCGGACACCTTTGTTATAAAGCCAACTCCCAAGTAGTTTTGAGAACTAGAGTTGTGATAGAGCCTTCTTCCTCCCTTGAACTCACGCAATCTCCCTCGAGGAAAACCTCTGTGAAACTACGACGAATTGACATGGTGACGACCACAACGCGCTGCACGATTTGCCGAAATCCTACAATCGAGGAATCTTGTGTAAGAACAAAAAAATCGCGAGACACCTCATCAGCAAACACCGGAAGCTCCGCATGCGAAGAATCCGCAAAGGTGAGTATTTACGCTACCCTTAAATAGTGGTTTTTTGAAAAAACCACTGTCAAACAAAAAACCACTGCCCAAAATAGTTGTAAATAAAGTAGTGGGTTTTTTTTTACCACTATATAAGACAGTGGTTTATGAACTTCAACAACTACTGCTCTCAACAGTCATAGAAAAAATACCACTACTTTTGGCAGTGGTTTTTTTATGCAATTTTAAAAAAAAAATAAAAATTACGTCAACAATTTTTTATGCAATATTTTTAAAATTAATATTTTTTTATGCGTTTTTTAATGCAATTTTTTTAATGCTTTTTTTTAATGCAATTTTTCTAATATTTTTTTTAATGCTTTAAAAAAAAATTATATAAAGAAAAAAAACTATTAATCTCATATTTCAACACATCCATTCAATTCAAATGCAAATCATTCAAAGCCATTAATAATAAAAAAAATAGGTGTTTAATTCTTTTATTCGAACAAACTGTTACATCTCAACCTATTATCCAACCTTTCAAATCAGTCAAACATTTTAAACTCTACATGCCCAATCCTTTTATTCAAACAAAAAGAAGAAGAAAAAAAAGAGAGATAACAATCTAAGGACCCCAAAGCCCATTTTCAACATAAAAGAAAAAAAAATTAATTTACTTTTCCTCTCCTACCAACTGTCCCCGTCCCCTTGTGATCTGTTTGATGTGAGCTTCAAATTGGAAAGTTTCTCCTAAAATCAAAAGGGAACATCATTAAACTGAGATATTGATAACTTTCATCTAAGGAGTCCCCATCTAATACGTCGGGTTGAAAATATTGACCTGTTATATAAATAGGTTGCATTCAAGTTAGCCCAAACCCGACCCGAACTCAACCTGGTACCTGTCTGCTACACAATATATAGATATTCAAATTACCACATAGAAATGTATTCAAATTACCATAATATATAGGTACCTGTTTGCTACACAATATATAGATAATTGCACAATCCAATTGATCAGGGATCACATATGCTCACTGAGTACCGATTCTAATCCTGTGAAACAGGCATAAAGAAAAATTAGAGAGGTTGTAGCAAAAAATTCAAAAAAAATTATGTGGGCATATGGATCAAAGGATAATAATCCTACCGTATTCTAACCAATGCTCCTCATTGAATTCTGTACATAGCCATTTTGGTTGAGTAGAGAACTTTTATAGTTATTCAATTTGTAGGTCTTGGAAAAAAAACAGGTTGGCTATTCAATTGGTAGGTCTTGGAAAAAAAATAGATTGGGTGTCACTTGACACCCAATCCTTATAGCCATTTTGGTGTTTAAATGACAGTCAAGAGAGTCGGTCCCAAAAAAAACAAGTTCCAACTTTTGTAATAAGAAAACCAATGACAATCATAAATTTGGCCTTGTAATGAGTATAAAATAACACTCACCATCTTTATGTGATGCTATTTGTCTATCAGTGTGAATCAAAAACCTCCCATTTCTCCAAAAATCCGAATTGGAGCTCAATGACTTGATACGTTGATGCAAATCGACTTCGAGCTGCAATTCCTCATACATTCTGTTTTATGGTCACATGTCAAATGATATTCATCATGGAATTAGAATGGTTCACATGCCAAATGATAAAAAAGTCAGAAAGCGGATGCTATTATATCTCATGATTTAAATTTCTCTACAATATAATTGTTAGGCCTATGGAACCTCAATCTATGATCTATTACGGATCACCCACATCTTATACCAATGATGATGCAAGATCATTTAAACAACACGTTGGTGTTTAAAGGGCTGCTAGAAACGTCCCACCAAATGGTGAATATCCCCCATTTAGTAAAGATGAAAACTGTTGAATTTCTTAGCTTGGGATGATGCATACACAAATGACCCAACTGCAGGGGTCACAACTACTATTGAACGACTAGCTAAGGGGCTGTCAAAGTGGAACAAGGAGAAGTTCGGCAATGCTTCCCATAATATCACCCAAAAAAATCACACCTCTAAAATCTATTGAGCAAGCCTGATGATCTACAGGGGTCGCAGTTGGGACTTACTTACAAGCTTGATGATCTTCGAGACTTGGCTGAAATCAAAGCTCTCAAAAATGAAATTTATAAGACAGACGTTCTACTACTGTCATCCCTTTTTTGTTTGGGATTGCTGGAGGCATCTTCTACAGAGAAAAAACAAAAAAAAAAAAAAAACTCACGAATCTTAAGCCATTGGCAAACAGATTAAGTAGTAGATTACAGTTTTAGTCCAAAATAATTCAACTTTGAAGTAATGGTGCAGAGTCAATCAGCCAAACTATAGATTCAAGGTTTAAGATTCATGAACAATCTGAAAGATGTATTTCAGCATCTTTAGAACATCTTGGCAATTGCTGAATGCATAATTTTTCTACCAGAATTGTAAATAAGTAATGTGAATTTAATCCACAATCTCCACTTACACTGACTTCAGTATGCTGATCTCTTTCACTTGCTTGTTTAAGTTTAGCTGAAGTAGCTTTCACCAACTGCCCAATAGCCTCGTCTTGTACCTGAAAAAAGGATGAATTCATTACAACAATTAAAAGCATGCCAATGTTAAGCTTCAACATGACATAAACATTCTGTCAATGACTCAATATAATTATTAATGCACAGACCAAATCACTAGTACTTCTGACATTGAACATGTAAGTGTAGCTGATCTTAAAGGTTCTGGTGTCCATATGGCAAGTAGGTATGGTCATGGATCATCACGCTCCCTTTGGTCTAACTGTAATTTTTTTTGCGAAGTGAAAGATTAGGAAAGGAATTTGAGTGTGTATAACTATGAAAGTGACTGTATAATTAGCTCACCCCTTGTAAGGTCCGGATATGGAAAAATAAATAAACAAACTCAGGAAATAAATAAACAAGCTCACCCTAGCCCTAAATCCGACTCTGATTTTGGATTTTTATCATCATCATCATCATCATGAAATTTTATCATCAGCAGTAGTAGTTCCTCAAGTGAACTAGCCCTGCCCTAGGATTTATTATTAGATAAAGAAAGAAAGTAAATGTTGCCCTGCCCTGGCCTTGCAAACTACTATCGACCCCGCCTCAAAATTAACTCTCGTAACACAATTAAATGATGCCCAAGCCAAAGATACTAGGTCTCACACAATGATTCGAGTGCTCAGAAATATTTATGTGTCACGCTCATTCAAGTAGGTGATATACTAGGGAGTTGTATTTGTGCGTCTCACGCAATGATAGTAGCTGTATTGTTGATCTTTTTTAAATGCATTTTAAATGTGTTTCCAACAATTTATGAAAAACCCATTTAAAATGAGTTTTTTTTTCAAAACAATGCTAATTTTGGTAACAATGGATACCAATACTGATTGGCCAAGTTGGTCGTACCAATTCAGCGGAAACTCTAGATAGATGGGAGAAATTAAAAAATAGGAAAATTTTTGAAAGGCACCTATAAAACCTTGAGAAGATTCTGAACAATACCGATCTGCCTTCAAGTATCAGCCAATACCAACAGGTATTTGTTTAGGCTAAAGCAATGCAGCAGGTATGTATCGGTGCCCAAAACCATGATTGTAACACAAACCATAGTTCAAAATTTAGGTGGTTCACGCTACGTAGATGGAGATTCGCACCAGTTCATTGATTAGAATGATAAAAAGCGAACAAAACCTCATCTTCATATTTACACCTTATCCTAAAAAAGTTGAATACAGTTCTAAAGAGAAACTATATAGACTAGAACTAATCTCAGCCGTTGAATTTGACCTTATGAGATTTACATTATCATTGGGTCAAAGAACAATCCTTTAAGAAACAAGGTGAATGCATGGTCATGAGTAAAATTGAATTTTCCATAGCAAAAGAAAAAATAGTTTTCTCAACTTATGATCCTCCCACTAGAAGTGGTTAATGGATAGGCAGAGGAATACTCAAAACCAGCCTTTGGGAGTATAACTGGTTGTTCTCTTATGACACCAACTCCCCTATCGGAGAAAAAAACAAAGTAAACAATATTTGCATTAGAAGCTCATGAAATATAACACAACATTAAAGGTAAATTTATAATTTACGAAACAAATCAAAAATCAGCGATGATGGGTAATGGAAATAAAGATAAAAAAGCTAACCAGAAATTCTCTGTCTTCCCATTGGCATCAGTTATGATCCAATGTCTTATGAGGAGTTGAATGGCACGCTCTGAGTTATTCGTTATTTTTATTCTGTATGCAAAAAAGTACTGCCCTTCTGAACATTGGCTCCGTCCCTCAATAAATATGCTCCTAACTTGCACCCTGATCCCCTGAAACATCAATTTGAAAAGTCACTTGAGATAATTAAGTTGCTTCTTGGCAATAATTCTTGGTTACATTTTCAAAAGGATGAAAACAATGAAATAGAAACTTAATAACCCAACTTCAAGGGGTTAGGTGTGATGGTCCGGCACCCGCCTCAGGAAGCAGAAGACCTGAGCTCGAATCCCATCCTTGAGGCCACCCTAGGGATTTATATCCTGTGCTGACTTGGTAGTTGCTAAGTTGGGGCCCACATATGCCCCTGGGATTAGTCGGGTAGTCAAGTGCTCTAAGAGGCCCGAACAACAAGGTTATCCAAAAACAAAAATGAAGAGAAACCTAATAATCCATCTCTCAAATACATTGACATTTGAATTGATTTTGTTCACTTGTCCGAATGGTGCAAGTTCTAGAAACATTGGCACATATATAGGTTATCAATAAGCATGAGGTTTTCATGAATGATGCACTTAGCTCTCACTCTATGTATTAACTCTTGTAACAGGGGCAATCCACCCATAAGAAATGCAATATCATGCACATTGGAAGGACACATTGGGATGTCAAAACTATGATCATGCAATGCTGAAGAGGGCACCACCCTCCAAAGGTAAAGATGGGGGGGTACCTCTCTATTTATAGGAAAAAGAGACGTTAGGAGGGTGCTTAGAGGCTAATTGGTATTAGCAATTAGGTAATGGGCCATCAAAGGTTTCCTAGGATTTTTGGAGCCTGAAAAAATGTGAAGACTTTAGACCACTTAAGGGGTTGCACATAGATAGTAAATGGGTGCAACAGAACTAGCAAAACACACTCCAAAGGTTAAGATGGTCAATAAGTCAAACCCCAAACACAAAATTTGAGGCAAAAACCCAGAGTTACTATTCATATGCATGGCGCAACTATTAGTTGCGCCAAGCAGATATACAATAAAATAGTGGAGCACAGTAGCTTTGGGAACTCGACTGCCTGCGAGGGGACCCACCTATAACTGGCGCAACTATTAGTTGCACCAAATCCCTAAGGGGGTTCACATGAAATTACCAATCTGCCCCTCGGGTTTGGAATGCGATATCTTTGTATACACAGCTCCAATTGGGGCGATCCTTGGCTCGTTGGAAAGCTGATGACTTTTACTTTTTAATGGTATGAGATTTGATCATGGTAGAAGGTCACAATTAATCCCTATACACCACTCTTCATTCATTACTCGAGAAAGCTAGGTTTAGGTCTGGAATGGGTTCTAAGGGTCGGGATTGGTTTCTAATGGTTCGGGAAGGTTCCTATGGGATCTAGGGTGATTCCTAAGGGTTTAGAGTGACTCCTAAGGTTTCGAAAGGGTTCCTAAGGGTTCCATACATGCCATCAAAAGCTCGGAGATGTGCCTCTCTCGAAATGTGTTTCGATCGTGCCTTGAGCCAAATTTTGGTGTCTACAGATGCCCCTCTTTGGTATCCGATCACTAATGATCGAATGCCAAAGAAAAGAGGCATTCAAAGAGGCCCAAGGTATTACTGACGGGTTCGATGTATTCAGAACGAACTTCAAACATCAAATGAGTAACATGGTGAGAAAGCAAAAGCCATGTATGTCGGGAAAAATGGTCGTTTCTCAAGGTAATCGGTTCCCAAGAGCTTAGCGATATTACTGGGCATAACCGAGGTAGAAAATGAGTTGCGAAAGCCCCATAGCTGAGAAAATAGTCGATTCTCGAGATGATTCGAAGGAATTCGATGTTCAAGGTTTATTTTGAATACAATAGCTTCGTAGGTTAGGAGGTTGAAGATACACGCAACACAAGTACGCAAGGCTCCATAGTTTGTGTCCAATCATATGAGGCATTGACCACCTCATCTGACTGGTCATTGGTGCCCCTGCTGGAAGCAGTGTTTGAGGTCCTTAGGCGAACCCATTGATCTCGAAGTTTATTTAGTACGACTACCCGAGCAAAACGAACAGAGGTCGCAACGCTTTTTGGGGAGTGTGTGCCATTTTTCCAACATGCCCCGAATCATCGTGACCAGAGTATCTACCTTAAATAACATAGAACAGATCCAGCCAAAATCGGGTGACTACCAAAGGAGACATCTAATCCTGGTTTTTGCTGATAATGATCTTACAAATCAATTAACTATGTACAAACATGCACCCATTAGGGGCGATAAGCAACAAAGGCGATAGAAGTCTTGACCCAAATCCCATTCGGGTATAATTTACAAGAAAAGATGACCATCCTACGGATACCCAGATGCAAGGCGTACACTTAACAGGGATACAGCGCCAAAACAGGTTTTAAGCCTACGAAAATAAGGGGAATGAACCCTTCTGTATGCCTGTTTACACATAGTTCAATCGACACGTAGTTTCATTTGGAACAGGTTGGTTTCAACCAATGATTGATCTTTTTTATAACGGAGTTACCCAAACCTCAAACCCCATAGGGCGCAGGCTTGGACTGTGCAGACCAAGAGTCCACACCTCTAAATAGCTCGTGATGAATCTCAAGTTAGACACTCACGTTCATATGAATCCGCCAATTGAGCGCTCATCGCAAAGATTTAGCAGTGGAGTCGACTCGATCAAAACATTGACTGTTTGATCGGGATTGGCACCGTTGCTCCTACTTTGAAGTAAGATCCAAAAATCCAAGGTGCACCTTTAGACTTAGGACATTGATATAACACAACTGCATTGCCGATAAAATATTGATATTTCACCGCAATGGAACGCACATGTGCATCCAATCATTTGAGGTGTATACCGCCTCATTTAACTGGCCACAGGTGTCCCTACTTGAAGCAGGGTTCGAGGTCTTTGGGAGTGCGTGTTATTTTTTTTCAAAACATATATCTTTGTTATTTTATGTGGGGGATTTTTGACATTTTGTGTTTCTATCATTTTATGTGATTTTTAAATTTTTTTTTTAGTTATTTTATGTGATTTTTTTTATTTTTAAGTTATCATTTCATGTGATTTTATTACTTTATTATTTTTATTATTTTATGTGAATTATTTTTGGAACTTTCTTTATCTTTTTTGTTGATTTTTAGATTTTTAAGTTTTTATTTTATGTGATTTTTTGGTCTTTTAAAGCTATCATTTTATAGAATTTTTCTAGTTTTTTAGAACTATTATTTTATGTGAATTATCCTATCATTTTATGTGAGTTATTCTATTATTTTTTACTTTTTCTGTGAGATTTTTTTCATCATTTTTTAGATTTTTTCACGTTCTTTCTATGTAGGATCGGGATGTCTATTGCTCTTGGTCCACTTTATTCTTAGCATGACTTCCCGGGTAAGTCGAATAAGGATCGACACACCGTTTGGGAGCACGTGCATCTACTGGGAGTAACCAAAACCAAGAGAGGGGGGGTACTGGGTTATGCATCTAACCCGCGCCCGGCCCAAAGACCTGACCCACGAGTGGTTGGCGCAACCATTAGTTGCGCCAAGCCAAAAGAGGCCCCAAAATTGCCTGGCACAACTATTTAGTTGCGCCAAGCCTGACTGGGGAGCCAATTTAAGCAGCCCGAGTTCGGGCAACAAGGCATATTTTTGAAAAAAAAATTCTCCCCCTCTTCAAAACCGAAAACCGGCCTCCTTAGGGCTTTACATTGCTTCTAAGCGTGCCTCATTATCGGCATTTGCTTGCGTTGTTTGATCGCCGTCTTGCGCGAGATCAAAGACCCCATCTTCTTCACAAGGTAACCATTAAAAACCCATTTTTCTTGATTTTTCTTACTTTTTCTTGCAAGTGTGATCATGATCTTGCATTTTTTGATGAGTAATGGTTTATTTTTATAGTATGTATGTTTATTGCTGATGTCATCATGACCTTGCATTCTTGTATGGATTTATTGGTGCCTAATAAACATATTTTTTGTTGTTTTTATTTGTGTATATAGAAGGGATTTTATTTTTGTTGTTTTTTGGTTTTTTATTTTGCATATAAAGCAATGGATTTTTGGTCTTTTATTTTTTTGAACACAATATTAGGGAAAAAGGGATTTTTGGGCTTCTTTTTGAGAATTTTAATTTAAGGGAAAATGATTTTTGACTTCTCTTAAAATTAGGAAGACAAGGGGTTATATATATATTTTTGTTGTTTTGAAAACTACCTAAGGCATTTTTATTATTTTTGTGTTGGTTTTTTTTTTTTATTCTATGGGCATATACTAAGGTTTTTTTTTGGTCTTTATTGTTTTTTTTTTTTTTAATAAAAGAAAGGCACTCCTTTCTTGGTTTTTGAATTTTAGGAGCATAAAAAAAGAGATTTTTGGGTTTTGATTTTGGAAGCACAAAGAAGTGATTCTTTCTCTTTTTTTTGTTCTTGTTTTTCTAAGAATAAAAGATGGACCTAAAAAATAAGACTTCTCTCTCTTTTTTGTTTTTTAGTTTTTAGGAACATAAAGAAATGACTTGATTTTTTTTTGTTTTTGCTTTTCTAGACATAAAAGAAGGGCTTTCTCTTTGGTTTTGATTTTTGAAGCATAAAGGAATGATGATTTTTTTTTGTTTTGTTTTGACTTACTTTATTTTTAAACATAGAAGAAGGAAAATTTGTTTTATTTTTATTTACTTTTGAAGAAAAAAGGCGAGATATTTTTTTGCATTTTCAATTTAAAAGGGATTTTTTTTTTTGTATGTGTGTATCTTTATTTTCTGAAAATGAACAGAAAGAGGGTGAGCATACTTACCTTCCCTTAGTGTGTAGCATAAAAATGGTTCTTTATCACTAATCTACTCTGATGTGATTGTTTCTTGCTGCTCCAGAATATCCGGTGATGAAGAATATGTGCCTGAGGAGGGCCAAGAGGAGGGGCCTGAGGTAGTTTATGGCCTGGGGGGGGAGCAATGTTTTACGATAGATCGTAAGGTAGGTCCTTAGCTCGAGATGCAGGGTGAGGCCGCCCGAGTTGGCCTCCTCCGCCAACAGTACATTCACATTCCAAATTTTGGCATAGCGGGCAAGGTAAAAGATAGGTTCAGTTCTTCCTTTCTTTGTACAGCTTTTCTTTATTTCCAAGATCTGATGCATTTTTCTTTTTTTGGCACAGGACCTGCCCAGCTTTCCTTTATTTCCAAGATCTGATGCATTTTTCTTTTTTTGGCGCAAGACCTGCCCCCTATCGTGTTTTGCAGTGGTTGGCTTGATTTCCATGATTTCTACTGCTACGTCCCCCTCGTGGTAAAGTTTTTGTTGGGACAGGTGGGCTTTGGGGAGTTCCTGTCTTGCCCCCTATGAGGGTCGATGCCGCATATTTGAAGGCCTGATAGAGCGGTTCTGCCCTGAGACCATGACCTTCCACATGTCTTATGCCGAGATGGCATACGACGTATATTGGCGATGATTCGGCATCGGTAGGGGGCATACCGATAGCTTGATCTTCTGATGCGGCAGAGAGATCATTATGAGATTGATACGGGACTATCCCCCTCGTGGGCAGATGCATGGCACTGAGGTTAAGATGGGCTGGCTATTCGGTCTCTATACGACTGATGAGTTGGTGGATCTCGGCTAGTCAGATAAGGTGCTTTACATTATGCCCGAGCAGGCGATTATCTTGTCCCCCATCACCCTCCTTCTCCTTTTGGGCAAGACACTCTTCACCAATGCGAGCGGCGGTCGAGTCAGCTTGGCATTGCTAAGCATTATGGACAACTGGCTCAACGTTCATAGGTACGATTGGGGCGGGGCCGAGTATGCGTGGTTGATGTATGGCGTAGCCCGGGTAACTATCGGGGATGCCAAATTTGTTGTCATCTTTTGAGCGGCATTGGAAGTAATCCCTAAATCTTTTGCTTTTGTACATTTTACTTGAATACTCTTTTATGCTACTGACTTTTTCTTTTGGTGCACTGCTTTTTTTAGGTATGGGGGTACCATCACTTTCATCCTGGGTGCCCGTTTCTCCACTCAGATGCATATACCTACCCTCTTCTCAGCAACTGGAACCAAGCCCGGCGCCGTGACGTGGGCATGAAGCACCTAGAGATGGGCCTGAGGTCCCAACTCGACCTGATGGTCCCTGACCAGGTAAAGCCCCTTTTCAACTCTATTTATTTCAGTTTGAAAATTCTCCTTGATGTATTATGCTGCATGTCTGATTGATTGGCCACCTCCTATCTCGGATAGATCCTCCACGACCCGTACCTCACCTCCATCTTCTGGGACCGGGTAGTCGTAGGTCCATCACGCCTATTCAACAAACTCCGCATTGTTTTCTTCTATGGGGCATGGGCCAGGGCTTACTACCTAGGGGAGCGGGTGGTGCACCAGTACCAGGGCTATCATACCATACCCATGGACCCTCCCATAGATGTTTTGGATTCTGTTGGTAGCGTCGAGGAGCTCACTGTAGCCTTCCTCAATAATGGGTCTATTGAGCGAATTTCTGATTTGTTCACAGTTTGCTCAAGGGGATGATTCAGATAATGAAGGCGGGGAGGCAGCAGGTACTGCTGATACTTCTGGGGCAGGTCCTTCAGGTGCTGGCCCTTCCAGTGTGGGTCCCTCGGGTGAGGGTTCTTCAGGAGCTGGTCCGTCAGGTACCTCTCATGTGGGTGCCCTTGGTGGTGGTCTGCTCGTGGTCTATGGGACCTTCCGACGCCTTGATGATAGCTTTCTCTCATACCTGTGCGCCAATGTGGATAAGCAGGCACGTATTTCCATTGAAGCGGCCCGGGTACCTCCTCCTGAGGTGATTCCAGGGGTAAGCCCTCTTACGACCATTCTTCCTTTGTCTCAGCTTCTTTTGTAAATGCATGTGTCTTGTAGTTGCCTCGGTAACTGACATCCTATCCCTCTGAATGCAAAACTTTGACTCGGCTATGGAGTATGCAGCGTATCACCACAACATCACAGAGCTCCGGGACGTGGAGGCAGTGAGTATTCTGCTACTCAACTCTTTCTCTGTTTCAACTATCCTTGGTTCCTTAATTGATACTGATCTCTAATTTTGGTTTTGACTTACAACGCACACATGCCAAGGTGTCACGATCTTTTATTAGCAGGATTTCGCAGGTGTGGTCCCAGGTGGGGGATATTCGAACCTTCTAGAGCTCCTCTCGTCAGCGGAGGAAGTCAAAGGGTGCCAACAAGGATTAGGCCCTAAGTTTATGCATTTTGAATAATTCAAACATTTTTGAATAATTTTACTGGGATTTTGTGAAGTATGTAATAGATACATGTGACACTTTTTGAATGATTTTCTGCTTGGATATGCTTAGTCCTTTACTTTGATTGCATGTTATCTCTCTCTTGCATATGTCCAATTGTTGCAGGATGATCTTGTTGTTCCCTCATGAAAGTGGCCCTCGAGGTCGCATGCCTTGGCGTGGGTTTTTCCCCTCTCTTCGGGCTTGGGGCCCAATTTTCTCAAAAGTTGTCATGGGAGCTTGAATGAGAGTGAGCTTGTTGAATTTGAGCGGCTTGGACTATCACGTCTTCTCCTCTTTCTTGAGATTCCTCCACGGTGGGACCTACTTCATGCGGCCACTTCATTTTGGGATGCAAATGCTCATGTGTTCTATTTTGGGAAGCGAGAGCTAACTCCCACTCTTGAGGAGCTATCCAATTTATCCAGTTTGAAGCTTCATAGAGGCCTCACAAAAGTCACGCCGAAGTCGGGCTACTCTAAATCCATTCACCTTACTCTCGGTTTGAAGAAATTTGAGTACGAGAAAAGTTTCATTGGGGGGCCCACAAGGTGTTCGATCAAATTCCTCAAAGAACTTTTCGGTGATGAAAGTCTTCAAAAATTGTCAGTTAGGAATATCTTCAATGCGAAAGCCTTTGCTCTCAGTACCATTTCGGAAGTCCTTTTCTTTACTGGGGGAGAGAGCTTCTCTTTGGCTCTTTGTGACATTTTGATCGAGTTGGTAGAGGGTCGATCGGTGATGCACCTGGTCCTTGCTTGTGATAACCCGACATTTTCCGGTCTCTAAACTGGGAAAGGTCGCGCCATCGGATCACCTGACATGATCCTTTCATCAAGGGGTTACTTCTTTAACTTAAAGAGATGCAAATGCAGAAGCAATGTATTTTAACTCTGACAGATGGATAATATGGCAAAAATAACTGATAGATAGACTAGCAACACTATATATAGAAATAAAGGATTTGATATATAGCTTTTCACCGATGACGGCCACCTGTCATCTAAATAGTGAAAAGAAAACCTATACATCCCAATATATCTCTGAAACTATCATATATCATTTATACATGCCATAAATTTATCTATTTCTCTTTTGCTCTCTCTACCTTTCTACCCTCATTCTCAAGCTACAAACCTATTTTGGGAAGAACTCTTCAGCAACGTCGTCTTTCTCGTCCTTGTCGTCTTCGTCTTCACCCTCTTCTTCGTCGGGCACGTAGGTGGGATCTGTAATGTGCTCTGGGTCAGGCTCTGCAGCTAAGACATTGAAGTCGTGGTATGAGCTATCATCAAAGCTCAGTAGAGAATTTCACATTGTTATTCTATATTGACAGTTTCTCACTTTTTCATAAAGATGTATAAATAAAATAAATTTATGAATAACATGCTGAAGTGCTAAATTTATGCATGATGTAATAGGTGTGAGAAACAAACTGAAACCAAATATGCATGCAGACAAAAACAGGAGAACAGCAAGGTCAAGCTCCCAAGTTAGCGGGATCACTTGGACTAGAATACTTCAAGCTCCCGAGTTAGCGGGATCACTTGATTCGAGAATCTCAAGCTCCCGAGTTAGCGGGATCACTTGATTTAACACAGAGTAACAACAGATATCTCAAATGACAAGATATAATGAACAACGTGAAATGCTTAAGCTCAAGATGCAGTTCCATGTATTTCTTTTATGCTGAATGGTATGAAGCTACTATAAGCATGAATTTACAAAAGGATTTCGTGTTAGAGACTAGAAATATCAATTTCTTTCTTACTAGGGTCAAACTACCAGATGCTCTTGATGCTGATTTATGATATATATATTATTATTTTGTTTCTCATCAGATTTCTGGCAATGTAAGTCTATTTATTTAAGATCAATTCAGGTTTATCAGTTTAAATAAAATATCAGATTTTATCTCTACTATGATTATTAGTGCGTACATGAATGTTCATCCAAGCTTCTATGAAACTAAGTGACATGCTTATACAAATATAAAATACCAACATAGATTCCCTACCTGATTTGCTTCCATCAGATGGGAGTGCAATGCGTCACAGATCATCACCCTTGGCTAAATTGCGTGAACTATATATGTGCACCATGTTGCACCTATTGATGATACAATATGTTTATATATTAATAACTAGCGCGTAAGTAGATGGCTCACAGTGCGCCAAGACCCATTTAAGCAGTCACCTAAACCCATCATGGACCCAAGGTCAGAAATGCATTAACACAGCCCAAAACCCGTGCTGGTGGAGGTTGCTGCGGCAACACTCAAGGCTTGCCATGGCAAGCACCTTGCCGCAGCAACCCTATGAGATTGTCGCGGCAAGCCCTTCAGCTGGCCTTCTTGCCGCGGCAAGCCTGTGTATTTTTGGCTTGCCAAGGTTCAGCTTGGGATTTTTCTGTGTTCTTGTGATCTGCTGCTGTATCCTTTTTGCTTATATAGATATATTTTCTATATATATATATATCTATTTTCCAAGTACAGATCTTCAATGAAGACCCGGAGTGTAACAATCTGCACTCTATTTTATACTGAGACTAACTCTGAGATGTACTTTCCTTTTGGTGAATTCGTAGTACCCGACACTCGATGTTGTGTTTGCTGAGTTTGTGGATGACAATGTCTTTACAACGTAATGCTACACACCAAGCTTTGCACTTAGACTAATAGATGCAATATGTGGATCTTGAAATTGTGGGATCGTGAAGTGTACTTTGGTTGTACTCTAGTCTTAGATTGTGACAGAAGTCGTCAAAACTGGGCTAGGATTTCTATACGGTGACCATAGCATACTTAGATTTATAGACCATGTGTGCAGGGTTTCCTTCCAAGGATATGCAAAGGAGGAAGATGATGGTCTAGTTTGTAGTTTTTATAAGGGTTTGCTGCACTTTGCGTGAATGCTCCCGCGAAGTGACTCATTGGAGTCGTGTAGCTAATTCTGCATGCAAGTAGCTTACAAGCTACATAAGGTAAATTTTTTATGCAAAGCCAGTATACTTTAAGTAGAGTATTGCATATAAAATAAAACAAGAAGAGCTTCTTGTATATATTTTAAAATAGTGTTTTAAAGTATACGGTAAAACAACGCAAGAATTCTATGGTCTATTTTACAGGTAAAACAAAATAGGGAAAACTACAAAGAGTTCCCTCTCTCTTCTTGGTTATTTTAAGACGAATTAAAGTTATATGCCCTTTGTTTATCTTAAGCTTGAAACTTGGGCTAAAATTCCATGCAACACTCATACGGTTTTGGGTCTGTATAGGCAGATAAAACCAAATGGTTTTGGCTTCAGTGTAAAGTGTTTATAACACTGATTGGATATAAGAAACTAATTACTGCTTAAAATAGTTTATACTTTTATATAATACGGCTGTGTCAAGCTTGAAGCCCAATTTCTGATGTCTCATTTTGGGCACAGATTTAAAGGTTAGCTTAGTGAGGTCCTTCCACATGACCTAACCGGACTCTCACCACTACAGTGCTAAATTTGGGGATCGTTACATTGCTGAATTATACCGGTGCCTTGATACGTTTGCTCTGGTTAAGGTGGAGAGCCTCAGGGGATGTCCCTTGCTACATCAGGCCTGGTTGGGTGAGTATCTCGCTATCTTGGGACCCATGCAATGCTTTTACATTGCCCAAGGTGAGGCCGCTCGATGCTTTTTAGGTAGGTGTCACTTGCTTTCGTAGGGCAACTCTTCGACTTTGAAGCTTTGGTTGACTGACGCTGAGCTGATATGGAGGCTTTCTTGGTTGGACTGGACCTTTCCCATAGTTCGTTCCAAATACCATGAGGGCATCACCCTCCTAGGATTGACTGGTAGCACCTTCTATTTCCCAGTCTAGGTATTACTTCAGTTTGGCTGCTCTCAGCAGGTGCCCTGTGAGACAAAACCCCCTCTGGGGACATAGATCAGATTGCTACTCTTTGGGAGATGCATCAGTCAACGCTGATGTGTGATATGTAGTAGGGAGATTCGGTTCAGTCTCCCCCTGAGTATGAGGCTTGGCTATCGGCTGAGTAGTTTGCTGCTGATTATCTGAATCAGTCGGAGAGTGTTGATGTGGGAGGCCCTTGGCAGAAAAAGGAGACGGTGCTCTGAGCCTTTATTAAGTTGTTGACTGATGAGAAGAGGGTCCTGCACGAGCTTTTAGCAGAAGAAAAAGTTAGAGTAGGGATAACAGAGAACGAGGTCCTTCGTCTAAAAGGATCTTTGAGTGTTACCCTTTGAGCCACTAATACTTCTCGGAAGAGGTACAAGAGCTTTCATGGTCGTTGGTTGACCGAGCGGAATGTCCGAGAGGATGGTTTTCGCGCTGAGATTAGTGTCTTAAAGCGTGAGTTGGGTTGTTCATTCCTTCATGCACATATAACTTTTTGCATAGATCATATACACAAAAAAAAGGGGTGTAAGAAACCCCTTTAAAGATACACACATCTTTTTGCTATACATATTTTCTTTATATTTTTATTTTTTCTGCTTTTTATAAAAAAGAAAGAAAGAAAGAAAGCTAGACATCACACCGACTATTTTTTGCGATGTGGTGTAAGTGGCGCATTTGTAAAGAAAAATCTATTATATTTACACAGACTTTTTTTTTGTTTGTTTTTATGCCTCAATCATAGGGTTAGATCTCGGGTCTCCTTTTGAGGGAGTTTCAGTAGCCTTACCAAGACTGGAATGTCAATCCCTTTGGGCTAAGTCAAACCATTCTCCTTGCCTTGAGTCATACATTTGACGAAGCCGTTCAATGAAGAAAATTCTGGTCGAGGCTCAATTTGAACTAACATGAGCAGCGCAACTGGAAAAAGGGATCAGGGAGAGTAACAAAGAGGGCCTCTCAAACATCAATTTTATCAATCAATTCAAACCTTTCTTTTTAATTTTTTTCTTTAAAACTCTTTTTCACACAACGCCCAAGGTGGATTCGCCATGCCCGTTTTTGCCCTCTTTTTACCCATGGCGCCCTTTCAACTTTTCACCACGTCCATGGTTTAGCTCTCTTACCCCAAGCGCTCTTTCAGGATTTCACCTGGTCCACACAAGCTCACTATTTTTTACCGGTAGCGCCCATTCGGGTTTTCACTACGTCCATCTTTCTTTGAGCTTGTATTTTTTTTCTTTTTCCTTTTTTATTTCTTTTCCAAAGGCCACGACATAGACGTTGATTCTGTCATGGCCGGTTAGATGGGGTTCGGTGTCATCTCATGACTCAGCTCATGTTGATTTAACAGATACTATGACTACTTGTGAATCTATAAAGAGGGCTTTCTTCAGGGTGTAGTTTGGCCATGGGTTAGATTAGGATTTGAAGGTGTATTGGGCTAAGAAAGGTTTCCTTGATACGATTTCTGATTTCCCCAACATACTTTCTTCCTTAGGGGATTTTACTCTGCAAGCACCATGATTCTTCTATATATATATATATATTTTTCTTTGTTTTATCTCTTTTTTGAGGTTTAGCTTTTCTAATTTTTTTTTGGTTTTGATCTTACACACTTTTTTTTCTTTCGGGGAGCAGTTTTATTGAAAGAAAAGGCCCAGGCTCAAATGGGGTAGCAAAGGATATCATCATTTTCAGGGATGCTTTTTGCTACTCTGCTTGGAATGATGGCCTCTTTTGGGTGGTTCTTAAGCAGTCACGTATCTGTTTCACCAATACTCACCTTATGGCAATAGACACTAAAAGTAGAACCGTCGGACATATCCAGCGTTGATGGGCTCGAGAAGATGATGTTCGTCCATGGTGGTGAGGCAGATGGCGTATTGTTAAGACTTGAAAAGTACCACTTTTCACCCCTTAACTTAACCTTTGATTAGACCCTTAGCCATCTAATAAGTTCTTGTTAAGTGTTTTATGTAGGTAATAATCAGCAGTGAAATAAGGCCAGGAATCCTACTATGGAGCCTGTTTTGGCACCAGAAGTCCCTCAGAAGGATGGGCTCTGAATTCAGACCTAGAATGAGCCTCGCGCAGTCCAACTGAGCTCCCAAGACTTTACAACAACTACTCACCCAGCTCTCGCGAAGCTCATGAGTAGAACACATCGCGCAGTCTCGCGCAGTTCAAAGCAGACCTCTCTCAACCTCGCACAGTTCGCTCAGAACGGCTGAGGAGAGAGCTTTAGGAGACTCCTCGCATAGTTATCACGCAGTGGCCGCGGGATGTAATTATCAGAAGAGAGCTCCTCGAGCAGTTCTCGTGCCATTCAAAAAGAAAGCATCCTCACAAAGATGGAGCCATCCTCGCAAAGATCAATCAATACATGAAACCTCGTGCAATTCAGAACTCTTTAAAGCCTCGTGAGGAAACTCACGAAGTCCATTGAAGAGAAGTGCTCACGAAGTTCTCGCGCTATTCAAATCTGTCCTCGCGAAGATCAACCCAGCGATCGCGCAGCTACCTCTCGATTGCTCAAACTCCAACCCTGCGACATCTGAGGCTTTGATGTCTACTCAACCTCGCGACTGCCTGAAGAGCAAACAGCTACCATGCGACAAGTCTGGGAAATAAAGGGCTACCTAGCGAAGCTCTGAACTTCAACTTCCATCTCTTTAGCAGAGGGCCTTCTAGGAATTTCCAACGATTAGGGCACGCACTCCCATGCTCAAATCTCTGTGCACGTGCCCCAAGGATCACTATTCGGCCATGTGGCATCGTTAAAATTAGGGTTTCCTAACCCTAATGCGCCGCCACACCATTGCTATATAAACCCATACTTAGCTTAGGTTTAAAGAGCCTGGAATAGCTGGGAACACATCTCATTTCTTGGAGACTTGATCTAAGATTGTTTTTTCTTTTCTTTTTATAGCTGTAAGTAGTTTTCTTTTTCTTTTTCCTTCTCTCCATAGTCCAGCACTTGCTGGCGATGTCTTTGTATGCTTTTTAAACTAGATCAATGGAAGTTTTGTAATAAGATTTGTACTCTGTGGGATTTGTGTTTGAATGTGAGATGCTCTGTGCAAGGCTGCTGCCTTGTGATCCGCCATTGCTTTGGCTGTGATTCAAAGTAATGGAGGACTGATTCTAAGGGCCACTCAAATCCAAGTGACCTGTGTGTCTGGGCTATCATGGTCATATACAGCCTTAGCCCCACCACAGGACCCACTAGATCGGAAATCCCCATGGGAGCTTGCGCTGGTAGCCTTGTGACCATGGTGGTGGCAGCGATATTCTTGTTTTGTCTTGGACTCCGTGAGGAAGATAGCCTCTGGGATAGTCTGTGACCATTCAAGTGGACAGGTTATAGCCTTAGGGTGATTCTAATCCACCGATCCAAGATGGATCTTTCTTCCTTACACCTGAGCTTGTAGAAGCCTGGTGGGAGATTGTATAGAGGCAGACTCCCCTATATTTGTATAGATCTGCTATCAGATGTTAGATCTGATCTGATTATAGAGATTGTAAGCTTGTGACTAGACCATTGTAGCCTCACTCAAGCAATGGACAGCGAAATCGAAGGTGGTACTCAATCTCTTGTTGGTTCTATGTGTTTGGGCTATCATGGTCCTATATAGCCTTAGCCCCACACATAGAGCTTTAGAGGTTGAGGTTCCCTATGGATTCTTGAGTTGGTAGCCTGGATGAAATAGTGCCTACAATGATTAACTTGTTTTGACCAATCCCTGGATTGTGGTTCCCCTATGGGATAGTCTGTGACCATTTGAGTGGACAGGTTATAACCTTAAGGGATTGAATCATGGCAGAGAGATGGGTTGGATCCTTTCTCCTCAGTGGTGATAACGTAGCCATTGGACAGGATTGCTATAACATCAGATCTGAATCTGAGCTACAAAGCTCCTCTGATCTAGGCTCAATAACGTACTTCTCACCCTTTTATATTTATTTTCCACACTCCATCCATCCTCTCAACCCTTTCTGTAGTTTAGACATTAGGTTATCTTAGAATATCGAGAATAAGTGACCTTAAACTCCCCTCCTTTTTAGGACTGCCAGATCTGTAGTCAGATCTGGAGGGACTACTAGAGATGGCTCCCTTGGAGCTGTAGATCACCTTTCCCTATGGGACAAACTCTTACTTATCAAAACTTGCCACAATGGACCCTGTATCTTGCAGGTCTAGGATTTCTTAGTTGTGCTGATTCCATCCCCTGTTTTACTCTTTCTTTGATTTTTAAATTTCTTTTACCACAACCAATAAAGCAAGCACACACTCAGAAATCCGCCAACAAGTTGGCGTATCCCAGTAGCACTTCTCGGATGACGTAAGGTCTTTCCCAGTTCAGCATGAACTTCCCTCTTTGATCAGCATGGAGGGATGGGAAGATCTTCTTCAGCACCTTATCTCCTACCATTAGATCTCGACTATGGACACGTTTATTGTAAGCGCATGCGATTCACCCTTAGTAAACTTGAGTATAACATAAGGTAAGGAGTCTTTTCTCGTCCAGTAGATTCAATTATTCGAAGCAAGATCTTTCTCTCTCTGCTTCGGGTAAGCCTGATTCCATGAGGATTCGGAGCAAGGGTACTTCAACCTCTGCCGGTAGGACGGCCTCGATTCCATACACAAGGGATAATGGTGTTGCCCCTGTAGCGGTACGGATCGATGTTCTATAGGCCCATAAAGCAAATGACAGCATCTTGCTCCAATCTCGCCAAGTGACGACCATTTTCTCGAGGATGCAGACGACTATCTTATTCGCAGTTTCCACGACTCCATTAGTTTGAGGCTGATAAGGTGACGAGCGATGATGCTTGATTTTGTATTGCTCGCAGAAGGCACAGATGCGCTTATTAGTAAAGTTTGTGCCATTGTTTATGATGATATCCTTGGGTACTCCAAATCGACACACAATATTACTCTTGAGAAACTTCTCGGCGTGATTGACCATGATGTTGGCATATGATGTTGCTTCTACTCCCTTGGTGAAGTATTCAATGGCGACAAGGATGAACCGATGTCCGTTTGATGCTTTTAGATTAATCATTCCGACGACATCAAGGCCCCAAGTAGCAAATGGCCAAAGAGTGATCATGCAGTGAAGATCAATGGCAGGAGCGTGTATCAGACTGGAGTGTTCCTGACACTTGTAGCATCTCTAAACATGTTTGTAGCAATCCGATTCCATAGAGGTGCAAAAGTATCCCTGCTGTAGAATTTTCTTAGCGAGCATGTGACCGTTGATGTGGGCTTCGCATACTCCCTCATGGATCTCCTTCTTGATATTGATCGCTTCACCTTCAGTAAGGCACCTGAGCAAATTGTTTGTAGGATCGCTTGTAAAGGCATTCCCCACAAATGACATAGCCTGCCGCTAGACGTTGAATGGTTATTTTGGACGTTCCCTCGGGAAAGTTACTATCTCGAGGAAATTTTTGATATTTGAGAGCTAAGGTGGCTCATCATCAGGCTTTGTAGGTTCCTCAATCTGGAGGTAGAAGGTCGGCTCATTCCTTTACTTGATCATGATCAGCTTCATCTCAGCACCAAATGGGATTTCTATCATTGAAGCTAGAGTTGCTAGTGCGTCGGCAAAGTGATTCTTTATCTAGGGGACATGAGAATGTCATGTCTTGGAAGCAAGCTATCAGATCCTTGAGGTGCTCATAGTAAGGGATCAGTTTCTCGTCTTTTATCTTCCAATCTCCATTCGTCTAGCATATGATCAACTGTGAATCGCTAAATACTCAGAGGTGAGTTATATTCAGATCGAGAGCCACCTGCAAACTAGCGACACGAGCTTCATACTC
The DNA here is from genome assembly GCA_021018995.1 of Chloranthus sessilifolius. NCBI lineage: Eukaryota > Viridiplantae > Streptophyta > Magnoliopsida > Chloranthales > Chloranthaceae > Chloranthus > Chloranthus sessilifolius. The sequence goes on from CM037592.1 coordinate 8,329,544, forward strand.
TGCCATGTTATTAGTGCAAGGGAAGTTGAGCTTGATAGAGACGGGTACGTGAGATCCTGTTGGCGGATTCTGAGTGCTTACTTTATTGGTTGGTGGTGAAAGTTATTTAAAAGTCAAAGAAAGAGTAAAATAGGGGGTGAATTCAGCACAACTCAGAAGTCCTAGACCTGCAAGATACAGGGTCCATTGTAGCAAGTTTTGATAAGTAAGAGTTTGTCCTACAGGGAAAGGTGATCTACAGCTCCAAGGGAGCCATCTCTAATAGTCCCTCCAGATCTAATTACAGATCTGGCAGTCTTAAAAGGAGGGGAGTTTAAGGTCACTTATTCTAAGTATTCTAATGTCTAAACTATAGAAAGGGTTGAGAGGATGGATGGAGTGTGGAAAATAAATATAAAAGGGTGAGAAGTATGTTATTGAGCCAAGATCAAAGGAGCTTGGTAACTCAGATTCAGATCTGATGTTATAGAAGTCCTGTCCAATGGCTACATGATCACCACTGAGGAGAAAGGATCCAACCCATCACTCTGCCATGATTCCACCCTTAAGGCTATAACCTGTCTACTCAAATGGTCACAGATTATCCCATAGGGGAGCCACTATCCAGGGATCGGTCAAAACACAATAAGTAAATCATTGCAGGCACTATTTCATCCAGGCTACCAGCTCAAGAATCCATAGGGAACCTCAATCTCTAAAGTTCTATATGTGGGGCTAAGGCTATAGGACCATGATAGCCCAGACACATAGAACCAGCAAGAGATTGAGTACAACCTTCGATCTAGCTGTCCATTGCTTGAGTGAGGTTACAATGGTCCAGTCACCAGCCTAAAATCTCTATAACCAGATCAGATTCAACATCTGATGGCGGATCTATACAAATATAGGGGAGTCTGCCTCTGTATAATCTCTCACCAGGCTGTTACAAGCTCTAGTGTAAAGAAGAAGGATCCATCTTGGATCGGTGGATTAGAATCACCCTAAGGCTATAATCTGTCCACTTAAATGGTCACAGACTATCTCTGAGGTTATCCTCCTCACAGAGCCCAAGACAAAACAAGAATATCGCTGCTACCACCATGGTCACAAGGCTACCAGCTCAAGCTCCCATGGGGATTTCAGATCTAGTGGGTCCTGTGGTGGGGCTAAGGTTGTAGGACCATGATAGCCCAGACACACAGGTCACTTGGATCTAAATGGCCCTTAGAATCAGTCCTCCATTGCTTTGAAACATAGCCAAAGCAATGGTGGATCATAAGGCAACAACCTTGCACAGAGTATCTCACACATAAACACCAATCCCACAAAGTACAGATCCTATTACAGAACTCCCATTAATCTAATTCAAAAACACATACAAAGGCATAGCCAGCAAGTGTTGGACTATAGAGAGAAGGAAAGAGAAAAAGAAAATTACTTACAGGTAAAAAGAAAGAAAAGAAAAATGATCTGAGATGTGTTCCCAGATACCTAAACCTAAGCTAGGTATGGGTTTATATAGCAGTGGGGTGGCGGCGCCTTTGGGTTAGGAAACCATAATTTTAACGATGCCACGTGGCCTAACAGTGATCCTTGGATGCCTCGGTGCGTGCACAGAGATTTGAGTGTGGGAGTGCGTGCCCTAATCGCTAAAAATACCCAAAAGGTCCTCTGCTGAAGAGATGGAAGTTTAGGTTCAGAGCTTCGCTAGGTAGCTGTAGTTTCCCAGACTTGTCGCGTGGTAGCTCTTTGCTCTTTGCTAGGATGATTTAACATTAAAGCTTCAGCCGTCGCGAGGTTGCCTTAATTTTCTCTTCAGGTAGTCGCGCGGTAGAGAATTACGCTCTTGCTGGATTAGGCTTTGCGAGGTTGAGTAGAAAACACAGTCTCAGATGTCGCAGGGTTGAAGTTCAAGCAGTCGCGAGGTTGCTCAGTCTTCACTGGGCTGATCTTCGCGAGAGTGAATTTGAACAGTGCGGGAACTTCGCGAGCACTTCTCTTTACTGGACTTCGCGAGTTACCTCATGAGGCTTTTAATGAGTTATGAACTGTGCGAGGTTCCATGTCTTAATTGATCTTTGTGAGGATGGATTTGCCTTTGCCAGGATGTTTTCTTCTTGAATGGCGTGAGAACTGTGCGACACTACGCGATGTGTTCTACTCTTGAGCTTTGCGAGAGCTGCGCGAGTTTGAGTTTCTAAAGCTCTTCAGTCACTCATCTGCGTGAGAGGTTGCTGTAAAGTCTTGGGAAGCTCAGTTGAACTGCGCGAGGCATATTTCTCCTGAATCCTCTAAAGCTTGGGTCACTTGTGAGGCTCATTTCAGTCTGGATTGAGTTCATTCTTACGAGGGATTTACGGTGCCAAAGCGGGGCTCCTTTAGATTCTGGCCTTTTTCACTACTGATTATTACCTACACAAAACACTTAACAAGAACTTATTAGGTGGCTAAGGGTCTAATCAAAGGTTAAGTTAAGGGGTGAAAAGTGGTACTTTTCAGGTCTTAACACACCCCCAAACCTAATCTTTACTAGTCCCTTTGCAAAGCTACATTAAATCTACTCTAAAAATTAAATGCCACTTTCGTAGGGAGCATGGATACATTTAGCATATGTACCAAGCCTTTTAAACCCCTAGGTGATCCCTAGTGGAGGAGTGAAGTCTCCTGAGGGTTTTCAGTGAAGACACCCACAAACTTCTCAGTGGAACAGCTAACAAGAGTGCAGTATCATCAAATGAGCAGTCAAGGAATCAGATTTAGTTTACTCTTGAATCAGTACACATAAAAGAATTTTAATCCATTGATTGCACAGAGATTTAGACAGCATAAACTCTTCATGATTGCGTAGCATTTCCTAATAGTTTACAATCACAGAAAACTGCACTAGTGTGTGCCAGTACTGAGCTTATCATTAGGTCAAAAATTAGGTTAAGGTCATACATAATGCATTCAAGTTCAAACCCAAAAACTTTGGAGGGCATACTCTCATAAAGGTTTTGTTGAGGGGTTCATTTTCTCACAGGCTCAAGAGCAGTTACATCCCCCAAATGGGTTTGTAAGCGTGAGCATAGGCAGAGTTCTTAAGTGATGACATCATTGGCAGTTCCTCACCATATATTGGATAATTCCTTATCTTCATCCTGACAGCTCACTCAACTTTGGATCACAAGGGCTTTTAACTGGGCTGTAATGTGGCTTATGGAGTAGGGTTAAAAAGAATGGAAGGTTGAAAAGGGGTTCTAATTTGAGAAATTAGTAGATCACAGAGGTGGTTCATGACTTCACCTTCCATAATTCAGCTCCCTTCATCTTCTTTGAGATTTTTCGATTTGAAGTGATCAGTTTCTCTTCTTGATTTTGATTTTCCAATGAAAGTTCCTCTTGACTTCTCTCTTATTCCTCTTCATTATTATTTTTGTTTCTTTTTACTGGAGTTTCCTTCTTTTTATTTTGTTTTTGCTTTTCAGAAATGCCACCATTTTCTCAGTTACCATACTGCCAGATTTTTGAGATCCTTCTTCTCCATTCACCTAATGTTGACCATAGCTAGTCCATCTTCAACTCTTTCTCCTTTACCTTCTAAATTCTCAGAGTGAGGGTAGGTTGAATCAAGTTCATAGGTTCAGGTTCAAGTACTCAGGTGTATTTTGAAGAAATTTAGGATTTAAAGCTCAAAGGGGGTATGGACAAGGGCAGTTGCTTTAGGATTGGTCTTTTTAGGCTCAAACTGTCCAAGAGAAGGCCTTGATCCTTTCCTCAGTCTCATGAGTACTGTCAGTTGTTTCAACTTGGAGATACCTAACTTGATCACCCAAATTCATCCATAGAACTAAAAGAAATGCCTTAGTTACTCCTCAAAGAATAGAAAAATTTTGTAGGCCCAATTCTCACTGGTTATGGTCATCCTTTGAACTTTCAAGTATGTCCTCACCTTTTTCTCTCTCTAATGATTCACTGAGTGCTGATACAAGTTAGTTTTCTTGGTGATATTATCATGGAAATGTGGAGTATTAGAAGTTTATAATGTCCAAGGTTTGCATAAATTTTAAACTTCTTAATTTCATGATTCTTAAGTGAACAGAGGTCCATTTCCATATTGCTCAGATGAATCTGCTGCACTTATGTTAACTATTCCATTAATTCCATGCTCACATACCCCAAACCTATGAGGAGCAGTGTCCTCACTGGTTCAAAGTGAATGTGCAGCAGAACTAATGATGCTAAAAGAAAAGGAAAGAACAGGGAACAAAACACACAACAGGCAAAGCAAGATAGTAAAGACAGGGGAAAAGTCTATGAAAAATTAGAAATGTACAAAATACAAGAAAACAGAAACAAAAGAAACAGAGAAAATCCTAGGTACAATCTAGTTAGAATCTGTCTCAAAACTTATCCCATCCCATCTTCTTTGCATGCTCTTGCAGGAAAGCCTCTTCTTCTTTCTTCTTCCGTTCCCTCTCTGCCTTTCTTTGCTCGGGAGTTTTGGGTATGGTTGGAGCCCTGACCCTCATTTTTCTCTTCTTTGGTTTAGGAGGGATCTCTGAAGATTTATCAGTGGTTGGCTCAGGGGGTTTGGTGGGAGATTTTCTTTTGGGGCCCTTACCTTTTGAGGCTTGCCCTTGCTGAGGCAGAGGGGGAATAAGAGGTGGTTAGGCTAGTGCTAGCTCAGGAGGGGCAACAGGGGATTTAGCTTTGGTTTGTACCTGAGGCAGGAGAGGGCTTTTCCCTTTTTCTGGTTTAGGGGGAGCCACAGAAGATGGATCTGATACTTTGGCTGCAGGAATGGCAGGGCTCTTCCCTTTTACAGTCTGGCTTAGTGGTGGTGCCTCCTCAGACTGGGCAGATTTTTCTTTACCAATTTTCAAAGAGTGACTTGGGGGCGTAGTCCTCTTGGCAGCAACCTTCCTTCGCTGAGGATAGGATTGTTCAGCAGGGCTGGATGGAGGAGCAGCAGCAGTAGTGGGGGCACTGGGATCCTTTGGTGGTTCAAGCGAGTCGAGTCGAAGGAAAAGCCTGGGATCCAATCCAACGGCAGCAGCAGCCTGTCTGCGTTCCTCTTTGGAAAGTAAGCGGCCATGGGGATCATCCTAAGCAGAAGCTCTGGTGACCTTTGGAGGTGGGGATGGAGGGGCCGGCCTTTTGCCTTTTTGGGCTGCAGTGGCTCTTTTAGAAGTGGGCTTTTTCTTGGAAGGGGTGCATTTTCTTTTTGGAGCAGGAGAGGGAACAAGGGGGGGCACTGAGAGAGGAGCAAGAGCTGCAGTAGGGATTTGAGCAAGAGCAACAAGTTGTGTAGGTACTGCAAAAGGAACTGCAGTAGGCATTTGAGGAGGAACAGGAGGAGCTACCGAAGTTGGGGCTGTGGGAGGTGGGGGGACAGATTGTGTAGGTGTTGGGGTAGGGGCAGTGGAAGAAGATGGTCCTGGTTGTGCGGAAGAGGATGGGGCCTCAGGGGGAGCTGTGGCGATAGGGGTGGCCTGTATGGGTTGAGAAAGTAGGAAGGCAACTCTCTGTTCCAAGATTTCAATTTTCTTATTAGCCCACAGGAGATTGGTATCTGCAAGCTCCTTACTGAGTCGGTTGATCTCCTGAGCATTGTTCAATTTTTTCTCTAATAGCCTATTGTGCTTTTTCGCCCTCTCTGCATTAGCCTTTTCAATCTCAGTAGTCAATCTGTAGTACGTTGCTGCAGCCTTGTTCACATTTAGGGTCTCCAAGATTGCCTCCCACCCTTTGGAAATATCTCACAGCTACTCGTGGTGAGCAAGCTTCAAGTCACTAAGTTTCTGCAGCAAGGGGTATTCGATGGCTTGGCGGAGTTGGGCCATGCCATTGAGAACATCCCTCTTGATATAGGGATTGTTCCTCATGGCATGGAGGAGGGTGAAGTAGGGAGGGGTGTAATAGGAGTGTCTGGGCAAGATTGGTAGAAATGGAGTGGAAGAAGTAGATGGTGATGGATCCTGGGGGAGAAAAGTGGGGGTTGTAGAAATGGTTGGGGTGGTGCAGGTTGAATGGTAATATTGAGGAATTGAGGGGTGGGAGAAGAGGGGAATGGAAGGTATTGGTGGAAAGTGAAATGAAGGAAGGGCGGATGTGGATGGTTCAGGTAAGGGAAGAAGGGATGGTGAAGGGTTGAAATGGAAGGGGTGGGGGTGCAAATAGGGGGAATGGGAAAGGTGGATGGGAATGGAATGGGGTCTTGGGTAGAAGTGTTGGTAAATTGAGGTGGAGGTAGTATTAGAGGGTAGGATAGGTAGAGAGGGAAAGGAGTGGTCGGGTTTGGTGTCCTGGAGGGGGAAGGGTGGAGGTAAGTCAATGTGGGTGGCGTCTGCTGGAATTGTGGAGTCAGAGGTGAAAGGGGGTTGGGTCAATGGGGTGGTAGGAGGTTGTGTTGGGATTGGTGGGTTTGTCAATGTTTGAAGGGTGGATTGTATGGTGGTTATGTCAGTATGCATTTGGGCTTGGGTATGTGTGGTGTTGGAGAGTTGGGTTTGGATGTCATGTATGAGGGAAAGGATATGAGTAAGGGTATCTGTGATTGGTTGAGGTGGAGTATGAGGATAGGAAGGAATAGGTTGGAAAGGGGAAGTGGGGGAATGATGGAAAGTGGTAGGGGGAGAAGGTGAAGGGTCTGGTGAATGATGTGGTGAAGGGAGAGGGATGTCATGGGTGGGCAAGGTATCAAGCAAGGTGGTCATGAAGGCCTGAAACCCTGAAGTGGTGGCTAAGTTAAAGTCTAGGTCATGGAGAGGTTGGACTAAGGGTTGGTCAATAAGGGGTGTGTGTGTGGGAAGGACAGGGGAGGTGGAAGTGGGTAAAGATGAGGCAGGGGTAGTGTGAGAGGTTTTCTTTTTAAGGTAGGTTATCAAGGGAGGGCTGTCAGGGTGTGGATCAGATGATATGGGAGAGACTAGGGCTGTGTATTGAGGTATGGTGGGTGAAGGTGGAGTGTTGTCCTGGCGTTCAACACTTTCTTCCCAGGTACGGATAATAGTGGGAGGTGGAATGGAAAAAGGAGATAAAAGAGGGAAAGGGAGAGATGGAATAGGTGAAGAAGTTAGTGGAGAGGCAAGTGTGGTGGATGGAGGGATTGCTGCAAAAGCAGAGGTGACAGAAGCTCGCGCCATCTTCTTTGGGGTAGGGGTTTTAGCCTTCTTTTTGGGGGCAGGGGTGGCCTTTGCCACAGCAGCTCCCTCTCCCTACTCAGAAACATTCTGAGCTTCAGCCTTCTTCTTCTTCTGGGAATCCATTAGACTTCTGCTGATCCCCCATTGTCTTTTGGAAAAAGTGGTGGGAGTGAGGTCAGCAGATAACTCCCCCACTGGTATCTTGTACCCTCCCCTCAGAAGTAGTCTGGTGATGAGTCTTCCATAGGGGAGAGTGTGGACCTTCTTTTGCAGCCCAAGCTTCACCATCATGTCTTTCATGGCTTTAAAAGTCAACCATGCAGCATTAAATCCATGGTCCAAAGAGAAGGAGTAGAGAGCATCAGCAATTGGTGTCCTCCTTTCTTGCTGATGGCCGGAGTAGTAGATATTCTTCCTTAGCACTTGATCGATGAACAGCAGCTTGGGATCCAAATCCCTTCTTCTGATGGAGTCCCCTGTGGCCTTCAAGCCTCTGGTAATGGCCTGGGCAATGGTATCGAGAGGCACTCACAGGGGCACCATATCCGCAGTTGGGATCAAAAATGGCCGGGATGCCCATGACTTCAGCAATTAACTCTGGGCTAAGCAGCATCTCAAAATTATCAACTAACACAAGGAGGCCTGGCTGCCCCTGTGTGTCTTGTCTGACCCTAAGGTGTTGGTAAAAGAGGCTAGTTGCACTGACCTAGGATAGGCTAGTGCAGGAATCATTTACATCAAGGGGAACAAACCGGCCTTGCGCAAGAACTCAATGGCAGGTGCTGTCAACGGCTCTGATTCAAAGAAAGAGATATCAAAAATGGCTTCAGGCTCTAAGGGAATGGAAATGAAGAGCTCAGAGGGTGTAGAATAATCAGGTGTTTGTGCAGCCACCTCAGGAACCACCTCCTTCCCTTTGTGTTGTGCCGTAGAGGACTTTGCTTTCTTAGGGGCAGGCTCCACAGTGGCCTTGTCCCTAGCTCTCTTCACAGGTGCACTTTTAGGAGCCATCACAACTCTCCTTGGTGAGTGTGCAGTTGAAATTTTACAAGGAAAGATCAAGAGCTGAGTCTAACCCTAAAAGTTAGGGTTCTATTCAATTGGACGCACGGTAGATCTCAAGAGCTCTTAGCAGGGGGCTACTATTGATGGAAGTTTTAAGAATAAAAATCCAGAATTTCAGAGTGAATAATGAACTGTAGACAGGAAGCTGGAGGAGAGAGGTTGAGAGGAATGGGAGCTAGGGTTTCGCTGGCAGGAGAGGAAAGAGAAAGTAGTAAGGAAAAGCAGCGCGGGGTGGGATTTAAATATCGCGAGGCTCGGCGCGCTTTGAAAATATCCGCTCGCTGGTTGGGAATAAATGGGTCATGAGATTAGATGTTCCTTTAAACTGCGCGAGGCAGCCCACCCAGTTATATCTGAAACTCGCGACAGTAAAACAAAGTAGTTCTTTATGAACTGCGCGAGAGGGGACCAAACCCATTATTCAGAACCCTGCGATGGCTTAACCGAGTTAGAATTCACTCACCCACGAGTCAGCTGTTTGACCCTAACTTTATGGGTGGATTCTCTCACAAACTCTCTTCCAGGGACACCCACAAGCATTATAAAGCATTTACAAATTCCCATACTCTCAAGGCATTAAATTCATACATCATGAAAAGCATTCAAATACTACATTATCATTCAATCACTTGAAATTAGCAAACAAGGGGAACAAGAATAAAAGTAGGCATTAAAGCACTAAACTCATATTCCAACAAGATCACTAACAATTCCTATCAACTGTAGAGTACATATCATACAACGGTGCACAGTTCTTAATCATTAATTTAATGAAAGATCCCCCTCAGGCATGGAGGATCCTTCACCAATCAAAAATTAGCTCTTGGGATTAACCACTGGTTGACTGGGCAACCTTTCCTCTTCTCTTTTGGCTAAGGTGTTCGCTAGTTGTCCAATCTGTTTTTCCATCTTCTTGATGCTCTGACCATGAGAGTTCACAGTCTGAGCCAAGGAACCCAGGTTTTGCAGTGAGGTCAAGACCTGGTCCTCAAAAGAAATATTTCTAGGTTGAGAAGGGGGTAAGACCAACTGATTTTACTACTGACGGGGCTGCTGATGGTGCTGGAAGGTAGACCTAGGGGCATTCCCTTGATTGAACTGCTATTGTGGCCTTTGTGGTAAGGCCAACATCTGCTGGGGCTGCATGTAGTTGTCTTGCTTCCACCTCAGATTTGGGTGGTCTCTCCATTGGTAACCAGCATTTTGGTGCTGGTATCCATATGGCTGCCTATTGTAGCCCCCAGATTGTTGTTGGCCATAAGATTGAGCAGCAGCAGCATGTTCCAAAATTAATACAGGAAATTGCCCTGCAGATGGACATTCCTCCACTGTGTGCTGTGGGGACTGGCATATCAGACATGCCTTCGCCACATGAGCAGCCCTTCTGGGTTGCATCACAGTCAATAATTTATCAAACTTCATAGAGAGGTTTGCCATCTACAGCTGCAGGTCATTGTTCTCAGACACCTCATAAACTTTTCCTCTTGATCTAGCAGCAGGCCCCACCTTTGACTCAGATTCCTGACCAGTTCTTGCCAGGGATGGCTTTTGAAAAGCATTCTCACTAATCACCTCAAACAGTTCCCATGCCTCCTCAACAGTCTTGTGCATGTAGGATCCACCACAAGAGGCATCGACCATATCTCTATTTTTCTCATCAATCCCATTGTAAAAGTTTTGTACAAGCTGCCACTTAGGGATCTTGTGGTGGGGGCATTGTTTAAGCATCTCTTTAAACCTATCCCAGGACTGGTTAAAATCCTCAGTTGGGGATTGAGCAAATGCAAGAATATCTTTCCTCAACTGGCTAGTTTTGGTCTCAGGGAAGAACTTGGTTAGGAATCTGGTCTGCAGGTCTTTCCATGAAGTAATGCTATTGTTGGGAAGAGTGGTCAGCCAGGTACTGCCCTATCCTTCAGAGAGATGGGAAAGAGTCTGAGCCTAGTAGCCTCAGGTCCCAAACCAGTGATATTAAAAGTAGTGCACAAGGCCAAGAACTGGTCAATATGCTTGTAAGGGTCCTCCTTGCTAAGCCCATGGAAAGCTGATAGCATCTGGATGATTGAAGTTTTTATCTCATAGTTCCCCTGAACATAAGGAAATTGAATGCTAAAAGGGGAGTTATAGTCATCCGGAGCATTCAACTCCTTGAGGGTTCTGGGTTGTTCTTCACCCATAATTGTTGTCACAGATTCACTTGGGGGCTCTCCTGTAGTGTGCCTGTCTCTCCTAAGTCTCCTTCCCCTTTCTAACTCAGGGTTAAGAGGCTCTAAAGCAGGGCTGAGGGATCTCCTCCCTAGCATACAAGCACACCAACAGCAAGGAAAGCTTCTTGCAGGCACATTGCAAAAGAATAATTGTACACTAACAAATTTATCTAACTAGTTTACAGCTATTCAAGAAATACATTTAAACTATCCCAGATACAGCTAGAAAAATTTTTTTTAAGAAAGATAGACAGAGCTTTAAAAGTCAGAGAGTTTGCAAACAGAGGTAGCTAAGCTCCAATTGCAGTCCAACTATCCTTCACTGCTGCTGTCTAGATCTGAAAGAAAGGTTCAAAATTATGTCAGCAATATCAATTATTCACATGTGCAAAGAATACTAAGAATACAAAAACTAAGGGTCTACTAATAGATCAACTTTCCCCGACAACGACGCTAAAAACTTGTTAGCGGATTCTGAGTGCTTACTTTATTGGTTGGTGGTGAAAGTTATTTAAAAATCAAAGAAAGAGTAAAATAGGGGGTGAATTCAGCACAACTCAGAAGTCTTAGACCTGCAAGATACAGGGTCCATTGTAGCAAGTTTTGATAAGTAAGAGTTTGTCCCACAGGAAAAGGTGATCTCTGACTCAAGGAGCCATCTCTAGTAGTCCCTCGGATCTAACTCTGATGGCGATCCTAAAAGGAGGGGAGTTTAAGGTCACTTATTCTAAGTATTCTAATGTCTAAACTACAGAAAGGGTTGAGAGGATAGATGGAGTGTGAAAAATAAATATAAAAGGGTGAGAAGTATGTTATTGAGCCAAGATCAGAGGAGCTTTGTAACTCAGATTCAGATCTGATGTTATAGAAGTCCTGTCCAATGGCTATATGATCACCACTGAGGAGAAAGGATCCAACCCATCACTCTGCCATGATTCCACCCTTAAGGCTATAACCTGTCCACTCAAATGGTCACAGATTATCCCATAGGGGAGCCACTATCCAGGGATGGGTCAAAACACAATAAGTAAATCATTGCAGGCACTATTTCATCCAGGCTACCAGCTCAAGAATCCATAAGGAACCTCAATCTCTAAAGTTCTATATGTGGGGCTAAGGCTGTAGGACCATGATAGCCCAGACACATAGAACCAGTAAGAGATTGAGTACAACCTTCGATCTGGCTGTCCATTGCTTGAGTGAGGCTACTATGGTCTAGTCACCAGCCTACAATCTCTATAACCAGATCAGATCCAACATCTGATGGCGGATCTATACAAATATAGGGGACTCTGCCTCTGTACAATCTCTCACCAAGCTTCTACAAGCTCAGGTGTAAAGAAGAAGGATCCATCTTGGATCGGTGGATTAGAATCACCCTAAGGCTATAATCTGTCCACTTAAATGGTCACAGACTATCCCAAAGGTTATCCTCCTCACGGAGCCCAAGACAAAATAAGAATATTGCTACTACCACCATGTTCACAAGGCTACCAGCAAAAGCTCCCATGGGGATTTCAGATCTAGTGGGTCCTATGGTGGGGCTAAGGCTGTAGAACCATGATAGCCTAGACACACAGGTCACTTGGATCTGAATGGCCCTTATAATCAGTCCTCCATTGCTTTGAAACACTGTCAAAGCAATGGCAGATCACAATGCAGCAGCCTTGCACAGAGCATCTTACACATAAACACCAATCCCATAAAGTACAGATCCTATTACAGAACTCCCATTAATCTAATTCAAAAATACATACAAAGGCATAGCCAACAAGTGCTGCACTATGGAGAGAAGGAAAGAGAAAAAGAAAATTACTTACAGCTAAAAAGAAAGAGAAAAGAAAAATGATCTGAGATGTGCTCCCAGATACCTAAACCTAAGCTAGGTATGGGTTTATATAGCAGTGGGGTGGCGGCGCCTTAGGGTTAGGAAACCCTAATTTTAACGATGCCACGTGGCGTAACAGTGATCCTTGGATGCCTCAGGGCGCGTGCATGGAGATTTGAGCATGGGAGTGCGTGCCCTAATCACTGGAAATACCCAAAAGGTCCTCTGTTGAAGAGATGGAAGTTTAGGTTCAGAGCTTCGCTAGGTAGCTGTAGTTTCCCAGACTTGTTGCGTGGTAGCTCTTTGCTCTTCGCTAGGATGATTTGACATTGAAGCTTCAGCCGTCGCAAGGTTGCCTTGGTTTGCTTTTCAGGCAGTCGCACAATAGAGAATTGCGCTCTCACTGGATTAGGCTTCACGAGGTTGAGTAGAAAACACAGTCTCAGATGTCACTGGGTTGAAGTTCAAGCAGTCGCGAGGTTTCTCGATCTTCGTTGGGCTGATCTTTGTGAGAGTGAATTTGAACAGCGCGGGAACTTTGTGAGAACTTCTCTTTACTGGACTTTGCTAGTTACCTCGCAAGGCTTTTAATGAGTTATGAACTGCGCAAGGTTCCATGTCTTAATTGATCTTTACGAGGATGGCTTCGCCTTCGCCAAGATGTTTTCTTCTTGAAAGGCGCGAGAACTATGTGATACTATGCGATGTGTTCTACTCTTGAGCTTCACGAGAGTTGTGTGAGTTTGAGTTTCTGAAGCTCTTCAGTCACTCATCTGCGCGAGAGGTTGATGTAATGTCTTGGGAAGCTCAGTTGAACTGCGCGAGGCATATTTCTCCTGAATCCTCTAAAGCTTGGGTCAGCTGCACAAGGCTCATTTCAGGTCTGGATTCAGAGTTCATTCTTCTGAGGGGTTTCTGGTGCCAAAGCAGGCTCCTTAACAGGATTCCTGGCCTTATTTCACTGCTGATTATTACCTACACAAAACACTTAACAAGAACTTATTAGGTGGCTAAGGGTCTAATCAAAGTTTAAGTTAAGGGGTGAAAAGTGGTACTTTTCAGGTCTTAACAAATCCTTTTGGCAAAATTAGAATGGCGCCAACTCCCTGACCTTCAGCATTTGCTACCCCGTCAAAGTGCATTACCCAAGATTCTTCTGCTTTTTCTGTATCGTCTTCTGTCATGAAAAGGATGCCCTCATCGGGGAACTCAATTCTTAAAGGTTCATAATCTGGCAAATGATTATCGGCAAGATGATTAGCGAGTGTCTGCCCTTTGATCGACTTCTGAGTGATGTACGTAATGTCAAACTCAGACAATAGAAGTTGCCATCGTGCAGTTCGCCCAGTGAGAACCGACTTCTCGAACAGGTATTTCAACGGGTCCATTCAGGCCAAAAGTAGAACGAATTGGGATAGCAAGTAATGACGGAGCCTTTGAGTAGCCCATACAAGAGCCAGGCATGCTTTCTCCATATGAGAATAACACGTCTCATAATCAATAAACTTCTTGCTCATATTGTAAATGGCCTGCTCTCTTCTTCCTGTCTCGTCATCCTGCCCTAATACACATCCCACCGAAACTTCCATCGTGGAGAGATACATCAAGAGTGGCTTCCCCGGCTTGGGTGGTACTAGCACAGGCGGGTTGAGGAGGTAGCTTTTGATTTTATCGAATGCTACCTGATACTCATCATTCCATTCAACGAGTGAGTTTTTTCAAAGAAGCTTGAAGATCAGCGTGCAGATTGGAGTTAGCTATGCAATGAACCGACTGATATATTGTATTCTGCCCAAGAACTGTCTAACCTCTTTCTTAGTAGATGGTGGCGGCATTTCTGTGATAGCTTTGACTTTGATTGGGTCGACCTCGATCCCTCTCCTGCTGACAATGAATCCTAATAGTTTTTTGGACATGGCACCAAACGCGCACTTCTGTGGATTCAAACATAATATGTATTTTCTCAACCTCTCGAACAGCTTCTGGACGTTTACCAGATGATCGCTTTGCTCCGGTGACTTAGCTATCATATCATCAACATACACTTCAATTTCTCAATTCATCATGTCATGAAACAGTGTGGTCATAGCTCTCTGGTATGTTGCACCAGCATTCTTCGACCCGAATGGCATGACTCGATAGTAAAAGGTTCCCCATGGATTGATAAATGTCGTCTTCTCTCGATATGCCCATGCCATCTTAATCTAGTTGTATCCCGAGAATCCGTCCATGAATGAAAGCATCCCGTGCTTCGCAATGTTATTGACCAATATGTCGATGTGCGGCAATGGGAAATCATCCTTCGGGATCGCCATGTTCAAATTACAAAAATTGATATTTCTGTAGACCTTTCCATCGTTCTTCGGTACAGGCACAATATTGGCTAGCCACTGTGGGTACTTGGATACCATGACAAACCCCGCGTCATACTACTTGATGACCTCATCTTCGACTTTTAACATCCACTCAGGTCGGAGACGTCTCAGCTTCTGCTTAACCGGCTTCATAACTGGGTAGAGAGGCAACTCATGGTCGACCAAATCGGTGTCTAGACCAGGCATGTCCTCGTACGACCAGGCAAAAATGTCTTAGTATGACCAAAGGAAGTCGATCATGCTTTTTCTTTCTTAGGGAGATAGCGACATTCTGATTTTGGTAATTTGGGGAATCTCCTCAGTCCCTAGATTAACGTCCTCAATTTCTTTAACAATGGGGGTAGGGTCATGCTCAAATTCGACAAACCGGTCAAGGAGCTCATTGGGGATCTCCTCCAAGGGGGTATCCTCATCCAGACTCATAACTCCTACCTCTTCTTGTATTTCTACAGGAAAGGGATCAATTTTACGTGGGACGGGTATTTCAATTAAGACATCTTTTTACGGGATTTTATTTAAAATTTTAAATGACAATATTTTTGGATTTTGTACTTTTTTAATATTTTTGAAATTTTTATTTTCTTCGGAGATGGACCCTTGGTAGCACGAGTCTGTGTATATTCAAGGTATTGCCTGCCAAGGCTTATGTCACTTTTTATAGGTTATTTTTTTTTGGAAATGGGTGCCAAATGTTAGGCCACTCCCCACTTTCAGAGTTTGGGGAAAAGATGCCCAGTTATGTACCTGAGAGGTTGCTCTTTTACCTATTTGGATGGAGGGTGCTGACTGATACGGCTCTTCGGAGTCAGCCTCCATCATGTTAATCCCTATTTCGTCTGAGATGATGTCCTCAAATGTTAAAACAATTTTATGGTGATTCACCACAGGGGGGTTTGTTCAGGTACGGGTCATCATTCCTCAAAGAGGGATAATGTGCCCAAGTCTATCTCCAGGCTAGGAAGGGTGATGTAGGGATTGGTGGGGTAAACTAGTGTTGTAGGCTTGTGTGGGGTTAATCAGGTTTCCCCATTCCGGTCAATCATCACAACCCCGACACTTATGAATGAATTCTTAATGTGATGCCTGGGACGGGGTTTTTCCTCTATGTGGATCCCCCTGGCTTTTACCGCTATCGTCACACGGGCTTTCTCCTTGGCATCCCGTGCTTCTTCTTTCATGGGCTTGTAACCTAACCCAAACCTGATTTTTTGACTGCCCTTATCTGTGATGCGCTCCTTCCTTTCTTATAATCTGGGCCCAAGACCCCTTCCTTTTTTATAGCCCCACTTTTGGAGCATGGCCACTGTCGCTATCATTCCATCTCCGATTCTTGGAATGATGCCATCGATGGGTTTTGAAAGCATTGTCGACTCCTCATATTTAAAACTGTGGAGGTCGATGTCCTCGGCGGTGTGTGGTACATTCAGCACATTGAGCTTTTCAACGCTATTGGTGGCCTTTTCTTTCTCACTGTGCCCCTCACCGATGATTGTGATGATCTTATGCCCAAATGCAATTTGAGTTTCTGGTGCAATGTGGAGGGTATGGCTCCGACTTCATGTAGCCACGGGCACCCTAGTAGCAGATTAAATGAGGATTTGATGTCCATCACTTAAAACAATATGGAGAAGGTTATTGGCCCAATTAATAGCTCAAGATCAACTTCTCCCATTATCTCTATTCGTGTGTTATCGAAACCTCTAGTGCTAGTTCTCGTGGGTCTTAACATGCAAAGATCTACCCCGATCTTGGTGGCGTCAGTTGGTATATGTTTAACGCAGACCCATTATCAATCAAAACTAGTGGGATTATCATATTTCCATACTCAATAATTATATTTAAGGATTTTGAGTGACTCCCTCCTTCCTCTGGTAGATCAGCATCAGAAAAAGAAATGGCATTCGGGACCATCACTTGACTAATTATCTGCCCAACTTCATCCAAGCTAACTTGGATTGATATTGCACATTCTTTAACGCCTCCATTAATGCTTGAAAATGGAGTGGGGACGCTATCAACAAATCTTATATAGTAATATGGGCAAACATTCTTCTCCGCTGAATCTCAAGTATATGTTCTCGACTCATTTTCTCGAAAGGATTAATTGCGCTATCTTTCTTCCCCTCTTGTTGGGCTTGTGCTACTGCTGGTGCTTCAGGCTACTTTGAGATCTTTTCGGATCGGGTAATGAACTCTACTGCTCATTCTCTATGGCTGCCAGTGTTGATATTCGTTTGTTCATAACTCAACGAAACCTGATGAGGATCATAGGTTGGTCCTGAGATCTAAAATGGTATAACCGCTGGTATTGGAGGCACTTGCACTGTGGGGTCAAGAGGTGTGGGCAACACTTGATTTACCTCAGTGATAAGTGATTGGGTGATAAAATTGGGCCAAATGGGGGAAAAGGGGTAAGATTAGGCCATTGGTAGCTGATAGGTGTCGGCGAGGGATTAGGGGTATGATAGGCTATTGGGTAATTGATGAGGGTGGTGGTGTATGGTTGGTATGCATTTATATGCAAATAATTAATAGGAGTGGGTAATGGAAAATAAACCCGAAGATCTAAGGGTTCGGCATGTGGTGTTGGGCTGGGAAAATAGTCTGATAAATTCAGGGGTTCAATCACCCCAATGTTCCTTTCTTCATAGTTCCTTGGCAATGGTGCCACATAGCTCTCCCGATCACTGATGTAATTAGACAGATCAAATTCAAATTCCTCCTCATATCCCTTTACCATCCCGATGGTGGGTCAGAGACCTGCTCCTCCGATAGGATGTGAGGGCAACGGTACTTGATGAATGTTTGCATGTTGGTTTACTTGAGAAGGCGCCGGTAGAATAATTTTCCCAACACCGATTAGATCTTGGATTGCGTGCTTCAATGGGAAGCAGCAATCAGTCAGGTGACCTGAATCCTGATGAAAATTATAGTGGATATTAGGGTCATAATATTTTGGAATCGGGTGAGGAGGAGGTTGTGGTTAGCAAATAGTGACTAATCCCTTTTCTACTAGTAAAGGTAAAAGTACACTTAGAGATTTCCCCAAGGGTGTAAACACTCGGTCATAGCAGGCTCTCCTCTGCTCCGGAGTTATCTGCATTCCTTGATTGTTTCCTGCTCTCTGCATCTACTCAGTTCTGACTGGTGCTGGTTGGGCTGCTTGGAATTGGAATGGGGTTATATTATTGGGCCTGGTGTTGACAATGTTTTGGACATCGACCCCTGTTCTTTTCTCACTCCTTTGTTCTGAAAACCTTCTAACCCCACTGGCTCCTCTTGGTATATTTTTGTTCAGGCGCCCCTCCCTGATGGCATCTTCACAGTGATTGGCGTTCCTCACTGGATCAATAAAGCTAGACTACTGCTGGTACACTAAAAATTTTGAGATCACTAGTAGAGAATTCTTAAAAATTATTTCGATTTGTTGATCGTCAGGTATCTTGTTTATAACCAGAGCTGCTAGTGCTCTCCACCGCCCCAAACAATCACTGAAGGTCTCATTCGGGTTCTATCTCAAATGGGCCAAGTCTGACTTACGTGGTTCGATGCCTATATTATAGACAAATTATTCCTAAAATAGGTGCATTAAGTCGTTCCACATTTTCGTCATAGATGGTTCCGAAGATGTGAACCACCTCAGGGCTGGACCAGTTAAACTCTTTTGAAAGACCTTTATCAATAGTCTTTCGTCTCCTCCATATTGGCACATGTCCCCACAATAGGACTTGAGGTGTGCTATAAGATTGCCGGTACCATTGTACTTATCAAAAGTTGGCATTTTAAATTTGGGAGGCAAGGGGACCTCGGCGAATAGACACAAGTCGATGAAGTTCGTGGCGTGGATTTCAGCACCACCAATTTTCATCAACTGCTTCCGTATTTTGTCCAACTATTTTTTCAGCTGCTCTGACTCCTTGGATATGGGGACCACTTTCTCGGTAGTTGGTTGGACTTCACTTTGGGCTACCAGGGGATGGGAAATGATAGGAGGAGGGTTAAGGCTGGTTAATGCCCCATCATAGGCTCCACTGTTTCTAAGCTCGTCCTCTTCATACTGCTAACCGGCATAGTGTGCAGTGAGGGTGGGACTCTCTTGCTAGTGTTGCATGGACTGGATGGGAATGGCATGAATGGGGGTTGGGTGAGCCCATTGGGGATGAGGGAAAGTTTGTTGGATGATGGGATGAGTGGAAGTCCGATTTTGGAGAGGGGGCTGATGGGCCATTGGGCATGGGGGAAGGTTTGAAGCTGACTTTAGGATGTAGGGGTAGGGGTAAATTGGGGTTGATGTAAGGCATGGGTTTGAGCTGGGTATGAGGGTTGTTAATGGGTGAAACGTTGGAAAAATTGTGAAGGGTGTGGGTGTGAGGCTCCAAGGTTTTGCTGGGCTTGGGTTTGGGCCATGAAGCCTTGGGAGGGTTGGGCCACAAAGCCTTGGTCATGATAGGTTTGGGCCATGGGCCATTGATGGGTTTGGGCCATGGGCCCTTGGTGGGTTTGGGCCATGGGCGCTTGATGGGTTTGTCCCAATGGGCGCTTGATGGGTCTAGCCCATGGGCCCTTGATAGGTCTAGGCCATGGGTCCTTGATAGGTCTGGGCCATGGGTCCTTGATGGGTTTTGGCCATGGGCCCTTGGTGAGTCTGGGCAGTGTGGATGATGGGGGGTTGATGGGGGTCATGGGGAAATGAGGCATGGAGGCTTGCTAGGGTATGCGATGGATCCATAAATATGTGGTGTGGATGAGAGGAGATGTGTTCGGAGGCCTTCCACCTATTATAGGTGTGGAACATCTCCTTTATCATGGACATAGAAAGAGGATCGGATGGAGATGGGCTATTTGATGGTTGGAGGGGTGTGGATAGGGTGTGGGAAGAGACAAAATTAGGCATGGCCCCGATAAAATCGGGCATGGTCTAGGTGAGGGGTGGGATATAGGGTGGATTGGAAAAGTGAGGTGGAGCATTGGTGGATGGATTGGGTATGTATGGGGGAGATGTATGGAGCATGGAAGTGGAAAATGAGAGGAAAATTGGCCATGGCTTCAGGAAAGATGGGCATGGCTTAGGTAAATGGAGGGATGTGTGGGGGGTTGGATGTGGGTGGATCGGGTTGGGAGGATGAGAAATGGGGCATGTTGGTCAAAGTAGAGGATGAATTTTGAATGAATGTGGAAGGAAGGTCGGATGGGTTGGAGATGGCCATGGATGTAGGCATGGTTTGGGAAAATGATGGGAAATTTGAACTTTGGGTATTTTGGAAAATGGTGGAGGGGAAAATGGGGGCACCAAACCGGCTGATTATGGTGAGGTTTGATTGGACAAGGGGGGTAGAATTGAAGGCCTCTTCGGTATGGGAATGGGTTGGAGAATGTGGCGAGGATGAGTCAGGATCGGCATAAGTCAAGTCCACGGCCCACGACATGTCTTGGTATCGGGTTGGGTACGGGTGCCTCGGATAGGGCCTATAAAGCTTCCTCCTTCCCCTACGGGATGACGGAGGGTACAATGATGTCATTGTGTCGGTACCAATCAAGACTCTATTTTTAATTTTAATTTTAATTTTTTGGATTTTTATAAGTGAAAAGAAATGAGGATTCCGGGGTCTTTTGAATTCCCTTCTCGGGTGGCTCTCATACCCTAAATAGGTCCCACGGCAACAATTTCGAGGCACTTCGGAAGAATCAAAGGGGAGCCCCTTGATCTATTGAAGGCATGGAAACCAATGCAAATGACCCGATCCCCCGAAATGAATAAAAAAGAAGTCACCTTCTTTTGACCGGCGAAGGCATATTGGGTGTCAAAAATTGCGAGGTCTAAACAGAGGCTCTAAATACACTGATTGGAGAGTCCGGGATGTGAAATACGTCACAGATTCGGACTGAGGCTACTCAGAACCACACTGGTGCAACTATTAGTGGTGCCAAAGCAAAAGTTCCAAATTTAAAGCTGGCGCAACTATTTAGTTGTGCCAGTGTTCTTTTGGAACATTTTGTATTGGCGAACCTATTACTTGCGCCAGACAAAAAGGGCTCTCCAGTTTCTATGACAGTAGCAACCTGAGTTCGAAATGGGTCTCCAAACTGGCTTTTGGTGGAAGCTAGGCCTTCGGGGACTGACTGTTTATATGATCCGCTCTCTTTCTCACCGAACCTAAGGATTTAAGGCCAAATTGGGTTCACTATCGATCACTTTTTCCCGGGTTTTAAGCTTGATAACAAGAAGGTTACCCACCCGATATACCTCAAGTGAAAGCACTTTTCTTAGGTACTAGGTGGGCTGAGACTTTTCCAAATCATCACCACTAAGGGTTGCCGCCGTACTAAGACCCGGGTGGTTGTATGTGTGCCTAAATAACCCAACCCTTTAAAATCTACCCCGCAAAAAAATAATTTAAATCTCCTTTGTTGGTTTAATTTTATTTTTCACTTTTATGAAAATTTTCTTAAGTTTAAAGACCGGGAGTGATAATCCCATGCCGCCTCTACGGGCTGGCGTTCACTTTTTGTAATATGATTGCGGAAACGTAAGTGTTCACATAAGCCCGCCAAATGGCTAAGGCACTTTAAATGACGTAAAAGTAAAGGAATTTAAATGCAAAGCGCAAGTAAGCTCGCCAATCGACTAAGGCACTTAAAATGATGAAAATATAAAGAAAAATTAAAGACTGCGTAATTAGGCCCGTGGATCGGCTAAGGCTCGTAAATGACGTAAAAGTAGGGGTAAGTAAAATGACGTAATCGGAGGGATGAGTAAAAAAATAGTAATAAAAGGTTAGTAAAATCAAAAATCAAAAAAGGCCAAGTTCAAGGGGGAAGCTCTACTAGCTACTCCCCAGCAGAGTCACCATCTGTGCAACCGTGGGATTTTTGACGATCCCGTCACGACAATGCTCTCACTAATAAAAATATAGAATCGCTACCCGGAGCTTTTGGTGTCCCGGGAAACCTAGATCATTTTTATAAGCACCAAAGTACTACAAATATGACTCTGAATCCGATCTACGCCAAAGGCTCTTGAGTAGGGGCTTCGGTTATCGATTGGAAAGGTATTAGGCACCCAATCAACTCGCTTAATGTGGTCTCTACTAATGGCCAAAATAAAAATAATATAAAAGAAATAAAAAAGGCTTCCTCTTACCCAAATGGGTCTTAAAATCCTATTTGTACCCCTCCGTTCCTACCAAAAATTCTGCGGCATAATGACACAAATGGGAGGATGGAGGAATAACCGAGAAGGTAGAGGAATAGAGGAGAGAGTCAGATGTCTCGAGCCCTTGTTGCACCGCTATGGAGCCTTATGTTGGCTTGCTTCGGTGAGCTTTTGAAGGCTTGTATGATGAGAAATGGGGTTCTAACTCCTAAGGCTTGATAGTTAAGAGATAGAGAGGGAAGGCTAGGGGGTATCACACACCTAACCTAGAGCTTTTTAGTGAAATGCTATGGTCTAAAGGAAGTTTTAGAATTCCAAAAATTGTATGGGAATGGTGGACTAGAGGAGAGAGAGAGAGAGAGAGAGTGAGAAGGGATTCCTTAATCTTTTAATTGCAAATTTTTTTCAAGCCATTTGCAAGGGGGGGTACCTCTCTATTTATAGGAAAAAGAGGTTAGGAGGGTGCTTAGAGGCTAATTGGGATTAGCAATTAGGTAATGGGCCATCAATGGTTTCCTAGGTTTTTTGGAGCTTGAAAAAATCTGAAGAGTTGCTTCAATGGTGGATGATAGGGTGAGACTTTAGACCACTTAAGAGATTGTACATAGATAGTAAATAGGTGCAACAGAACTAGCAAAACACACCCCAAAAGTCAAGATGGTCAACAAGTCAAACCACAAACCTGAAATTCGAGACAAAAACCCAGAGTTACTATTCATATGCCTGGCGCAACTAATAGTTGCGCCAAGCATGTACAGTAAAAGAGTGGAGCACAGTAGCTTTGGGAAGTCGACTGCCCGCCGGGGTTCACATGAAATTACCAATCTACCCCTCGGGTTCGGAATTATATATCTTTGCGTGCACAGCTCTGATTGGGGCAATCCTTGGCCCGTTGGAAAGCTGATGACTTTTACTTTCAATGGTATGAGATTTGATTATAGTAGAAGGTCATAGCTAGTCCTTGTACACCACTCTTCATCCATTGCTCGGGAAAGCTAGGTTTAGGTCCGAAATGGGTTCTAAGGGTCGGGATTGGTTTCTAAGGGTTCAGGAAGGTTCCTAAGGGAACTAGGGTGATTCCTAAAGGTTTGGAGTGGCTCCTAAGGTTTCGGAAGGGTTCCTAAAAGTTCCTTACATGCCATCAAAAGCTTGGAGACACACCTCTCTCAAAATGTCTTTCGATCGGGCCTTGGGCCATATTTGGGTGTCTACAGAATCACAACTCCAAGTACACCTATTGTCGAATAGACAACACCATGCTTGACCTGTGTATTTGTAGTAGGCTGTTGCAACTCAAAGACCTCGAGAGTTTACTCACATGGGAAACAGTGGCAAAGTAATTATTTTAGCAGGTGGGCATTGAAGTGTGCCTACTTCAAAGCAACAAATGAAAACAAGAACTAGGCCTACAGATTTAACCATGTAGCCATCAAATCTACCTTAACTAGCTTAGTAGTAGGATTCGACCAAATCTAGGCTTTGGCTATTTCCACCTCTATAAATGTGAAGGCAAATACTGATGAGTTCTTCATCACTTGGCAAATCACTGACCCTAGGTAAGGCAACTTTGCTCCTTATTTTTAAAATTTCTTTTAGCCATATTATGTGTAGAATCGAGCTGAGAAGAGAATCTCCATTATCAATTTTTTTCTCTATGCTCATTTATTTGTTAAGGATATGATTAGTATTGAGAGCATTTGTTATAAGGAGCACTTTTTCAGTGGGCTATGTATTTTCTCTATACAAAATTTTAGAAGTTTTTGCTGCTAGAATATTAAATTTTTAATTGTTTTCTACATTTTGCAAGGTCTGTTATTGTTTTTCTGTACATGAAGTGGTCCTGAAAATTCTGTCCTTACTGTTATCAGTTGATGGTTTGTTGTGCATGAACTAATACTCTTTGTTTGGCCTTTTATTGTTTCAGTGTTTGCTTCGGTCTCCACAACTACTTAATCAAGAGAGCTACACAGCCCACAATGCAGGTATGATGGTACCTCATGCTGCATAAACTATAAATTTGAGTGTGGAGAATATATTGGCCCTTGACAATAACATTGGTTCTGACTCAGAGTTTGAAAGAGACAGGTGCAAGGTCTGTGCTATGTTCGTGATGAGCCATAACAAACCTTGCTATATAAGCATACCTCATGTGGACAAGTAAGAAATTGGCCTTTGAAAAAACAACCATACGACAGAAAACCTTGTACATAAGAGACTGAAACTCCTAGTTTTAGGATTTCAGGACAACTAGTATGCTTCACTTAAGTAGAAAATAATAGGCATTTATATTTTGTCAGTTTGCTTCAATTAAGTAGAAAATAATCATGAGAAGACCAATGGAAGATCCCTGCCACTATTGCCATTGAAACATTAAGTTGTCTTATTTAGGCAGCCGCCTAAGCAACGTACATTAAAGGACTCCTAATGTCCACGTTCCTTTTTACTAGTTTTCCCTAAATGCAAAAAGATAGTCCTTCTCAAATTACATGTATCTCATATCAGCCATACATTACACGACTTCAAAGATCAGTAAGGGCTATAAGGAAGTAAGTAATTATAAATCCTCCAACTGATTTTGATGTAGTGCTTAGCCCACCATGCTAACTAATTAGAATGAAGGAATCCATGCAAGACAACACAAGTCATAAACCGAGCATCATGAGTATAACTAAGACTCATTAGCCTCCTGTATGAAATAGATAGAAGCATAAATGTATGTGTTTCTATAAAAAACATTAAGGTTTTAATTTCCTTGATTAGGGTCGTAGAACCTCTCTATTAGATGATGGAGGGCCTACGCCTGATTATCTCCATCAGCTTGTATCCAGCAGCTTTTCCTTTACTAATTGCTCCCTAGACTCCTACAATAAAATTAATATATAGAGCTAGATAAATTACTTAATTCATGGGATACTAAAAAAACAGAGATTTAGTATTGTCCTGTTTATGAAAGATAATTAAAAAGGAAGGGGCACACATGAAAAATAATTTGTTTATGAAATATAATTTGCTTATTAAAAAGGAAGGGGCAATATTGTAAGGAAATTATAATATCTTTAGCATAAACACTTCTAGATGTTACCTTTGGTAGCTCATTTTGGTGGGCCAGATGATCCACATGAAGCCTCACATTTGATGAAGCAGGAATCCATAACCTACTCTCTAAATCAACATATGCCTTGGAAATTATGTCAAATAATGTCTCTGCTCCACTCTTTATGGCTTTCAAGATAGATGATTCCCTATCTCTGCGATGCCTGCAAATAAGAATATTATTGTCATAAAATGCAATATACATTATATTATCATATAAATGGTTGCTAATCTGGAATCAAGACGCCTCCAGATTTAGTGGAATTGAATAGTAGCCAGACTACTAACTTGGTACCCATAGCAAACTGTTAAAATCAGCGGGATAGCCCTGATTGGCAATGCTCCCACAGGCCACATTCCAGCGTCTGGATTTGAAACCCATGGCAGAGAAGTCGATAATGGGATATGACACCAAATCAAGCCCCTGATCCTTACCCAGCTCCTGGTTCTTACTCAAATGTTCATCAGCCAATAAATTTTCTGATTTTGGGGTCACGTCGAAAAGATCATTTCGGCAGGACCACCGTCATCTATAGGGTTGATGTTCACATCTATGATTGCCTTCCCTTTCTTCTCATTGCCTTCAGGGGGCAGGTTCCGGTTCAGACTTCCATCAAAAGTATTAAGTGAAGAATCTTGCAGTGACTTATTAACTTGAAATTATAGAGGAAAATGGATATGGTTGAGAATTACCAAAGGATACCGAATATTTGGCAGTCATGTATGACTATAATGTTAAAAAAAAACAAAAAAAATGAGAGGGGATAATATAAACATGGGTGGTTGTTGTCATAAGATCAAAATTATCCATGTGGTTGGCCATCTTGTCAATGGATCCAGTCAAAAGCACAACCATCTTGTAGATGATTCTTAAGTCTTACCATTGGTTACAGATTGATATTTCATCAAAATGTTTACTTTTCGGCCATACACTTTCCATTTCCAGGCTCCAGATCAGATTCTTAAGAGTAGTTTGATCAGCATGGTTTTCATCAAAGAACTGTATTAGACAGGAAATAAAATAATAACAGTAGTGAGTTGGACCTGAGTAAGGAGCCAAATATGTTGCCCAAACTCTCGGCCAGAAGGTAACGCAAGTCTCCAGAAAGAAATGCACCAGCCGGGATATGATTGTGCCGTAAAGTCAACAAAAATGTCAAATTCTGTGTACAGAAAAGTAAGTCCCATTCATCCAGCAAAGATGAATGATGATACTGAGATCTTTACACAATCCCCTAATTGTCTCTAGGGATACTGATTGATGAGTTGCAAATATATTTTAGTAGCTTTTGTCGCAAAGAGGGAGCAGCAAGATATGACATGCAACATTGCAGAGTTACAGATAGATGATTGTTGTATGGAAACGAGTGGAGAAATAGGACTCGCAAAGCCGACCCCAATTATATAGGATAAGGATATAACGATGATGATAACTATACAATCTGAATTCATAAACAAGTTGTAAGTATATAGAACCTGACTCAGGTCACATAGTGACTCGAGCTGGTGACCGTCAAATCATGGTCAAACATTGATCGTGACATGATCTGACATTTAATAAGAAATCCAATAGGTCAAACTCAACCTCACATAACCGGCTTGTAAGGTGATGTTTGCCCAAGATATAAAGAGCCCAAGAAGGGCCAACCCACAGCCGATGTGGGACAAATCCAAAAATGGTCTCCCACTCGAGTCACGCGTGGATCGAGTCAGCTGATCATTACCCATATATATATATATATAGAGAGAGAGAGAGAGAGAGATGCACACACAATCGTCACTCTCAGGCATAACACTCACTGGATTAAGTCTGTGACAGTGCCATATCCATTCATAATCAAGAGGAGTAACCAAAGGGCCTTCCCAATCAACAGATTGCAAGTTTGGTGAGTAAGGGAAGCCAAAACGTTGTGTACCTAAACAGCAGCATCCTAAAAATCAGAACTCAACCCAGAGAATACTAATAACTAGCAGACATCTAATTAGTAACAAGGTTTACCAAAAGTTCATTCTTAATATAGTTCTTTCAAACGTTAAAAAAATCAAGATTGTACCCAACCTACCCATACCAACCGCTTTTGGACCAAATGTGTTAAAAATCGAACAGATTGTAAAACTATCAGAAGTTTGGATTGAATTGAATTATAAACCTTTTAGAAATTTTACGTTTTATAATAAATAAAATATGAACAATTATTAAGATGATAAATATATAAGCTATGGGAAATTCGATAATGTTCCAACATTTTGCATCATTATTTAGTCGAAGCATTTCAATCTCGTTTCGGTTCCATTCAAATCACGAAATAAAGATAACTTTAAACCTTCAGCAATCATTAAACTGTATACACAATTACAATCTTTAGTGAATCATATATGTGAGTTCATTTTTTGTCAAATAGGATTCAAGTTGAGCATTAGAACTACATATCATCTGAGATTTTACCTAGCTCATAAGGACAGCTCGGACCAGCTTGACGACCTTATAAATGGGGTCTAGCCCAGTGTTTTCCTAGTCGAGCCTATTCGGGCTGTCGAGCCACCTTAGTTATGAGTAAGCAAGCTTGAACCTACAACATCAGGTTGCAATTTTGTCAATGATCCCATTGAGCTATAGGCCCAACCCCTAAAGGCTTGATAGATGCCGAATTGGTCATAGAATTGGTGTTTTTTCATGGAAGAGTGATTATTATTTTAAGAGATTTAAGTTAGGATTTCTTCAAATTGGCAATCTTAGTACTACTGACTAAAATCAAACATTACAAATACTAAAATGAAGCTTAAAAAAAGTCTAATATAACACATAATAGGAAGAAAGTCTCAGCAAACCGAGTTCAAAAACCTAGAACTCTCTCAGCAACCATGCAAAAGAAACCCTAACTTTATGAATGCAAAACGGATCCCATGAAAAGAAGATTGGCTAAAAATCATTAAAAAATAAAAAATAAAAATAAAAACAAGTAGAAACCCCAGAGTTTTCAAAACATAAATGCACATCAAACCCTAACTTCTCTACACAAAAAATGAAAAACAAAACCCTAAAACATAGCTGAAAAGAATAAAGAGCGTAAAAAATTACTTAAAATGTGGCTAAGAAAGAAAAACCCTAGATCCATAGCACCAGCTTTCAACATCACTTGCTTAGAATGATCAAAAAACAAAACTAACTAACAAAAAACCAATTTATTTGCAGCGCATTCAAAAATCAAAAAATGCATCAACGAAATCTCTTTGTTTCACTCCATTTCCAAACCAAATAAAAATTAAAAAATAAAAATAAAAATAAAAAAAATCATACGATCTCGTAACAGAAACTAGAAATGCCATTAAAAACTTATTTATCTGCATCGCATTCGAAAATCAAACGATCGTGTAACAGAAACTGAAGAACAACACCTACTTTACATTGGAAAATTCAGCGATGGAAGATGGGAAATCGCGAAACCCTAAGGTTGGCTGGCTTCTGAAGGCGATCACAGAGTGAGGGGTCCAAAACTCGATTTCCATCTGCCAAATGGTAAAACGACGGCTTGCAAACTTTATCTCGATCAAAAGAAAACCTTCAACTCCGATCTCTGCTTCAATGGCGTCATCTCCAACCTTCAACACAAATCTCCGCTTCAATGGAGTCGTCTTCAACCTTCAACACAGATCTCCTTTGAGATTCTGCAATTTAAATCTCTAGCTAGGATTTGGAAGAGGGAGATGGAGGCTAGGGTTTCAGAGATGGAGCGAGAGGGAGAAGGGGAGAAGCAAGTGTTTTATTAGAAAGATAAAAGAGAGAAACGAGTCGCAAGATAAAAGAGAGAATGAGGGTCCCGATAGTTTTGCACATGATGAGAGGATGAAGTGCACATGATATGAGAGCTAAGAAATTAAACCACTATTTAACATAATAAACAACTGATTTTAGCATTAGATTATTATACCAGTTCTTGGGCAGTGGTTCTTTTTTATATTGCAAAAGTGGTTTTTTTATCTTTTTGACACAGTGCCTATTAGTCTTGAATTCCCTAGATTTAGGATCGATTTGCTCGTGTCTAGGCCGCATGCATCGACAAAAGAGACAAAATCTAGGGTTTAATTAAGGTAGAAATTAGTGATTTAAGCTTCTAACATGATATTAAATTAGATTAAAATATCTAGGATAAAATTTGTGCAAAGAAATTTGGATTACGTATCGAGAAGAAGAAGATCGAATCCCGAAATTCCATATTACAAGAACCCCGCTCGAGCTGGCCTGAATCCCACTCAAGCTGGGATTGCACAGACCTTAAAAGGTCACTTCTGATGAATCCCGATCGAGCTGGCCTGAATCTCACTCGAGCAGGATCTCACCTGAAGCTTCCCGCTCGAGTGG
The DNA here is from genome assembly GCA_021018995.1 of Chloranthus sessilifolius. Classification (NCBI taxonomy): domain Eukaryota; kingdom Viridiplantae; phylum Streptophyta; class Magnoliopsida; order Chloranthales; family Chloranthaceae; genus Chloranthus; species Chloranthus sessilifolius. Next base: position 8,358,731 of record CM037592.1, read on the forward strand.
CCCTGAATCCCGCTCGAGCTGGCTTTCCTGTTTGAGCCTGGTCCACTGCTTCTGTTGTAACTTCTTGATCCGACCTCGGAATTATGCAATTCTTAAGGCGTTGGAAAGAGGACAATGAGCCCTATTACTTTGATAAATTAACAAATTCATGAATCTAATATTTTAAAGGTAAAATTTTGATAGAAAGTTGGGTCAAGTTCAAAGGTTAGCACGAATTTGCCCACTTCCGCCTCGGTGTTGGGAAAAATACTTAGTTGCATCGAAGCCCGTAGCATTTAGGATAAATCCTTAATATGTTGTCATATGTTGTGATGTAGATTGAGGGGGGGAGATCATTAATAGGACCTTCGCCTTGCTTCCATTTAGCACGACTTCGAGTTTAAGGTAGGAGAACTCAATGCTTAATTGCATCTTGTTTCTGATTCATAGATCTTTGTGATGGATGAAATAAATTTGTGATGATTATAATCTGAATTGAAACATGTGCTTGATTTACATTAAACATGCGAAATTTGATTTGATTTAGTTGTTGATTCAAAATTTGAACCTTTGATCTTTGAAATATGAATAGTCTTTTTAATCATTTGCCTTTGAAATTATCAAATGATTTGTCTACTTTTGGAATGCTTGAAATACGAATTTCCTTTGAAAATTGAATACGAACTAGAAATCATGATTGAATTTGAAAATACGAACTAGAGATCATGAATGAATTGAGGATATGAGGTTGACCATGAACTATGAATCTCGTCAAATCTGAATTATGAACTTGAACTTAAGATTTTTTAAAATGAATGAATTCATATATGACATATGAATAAGAACTTTGGAATTGAACCAGTACAGAGGGTCATCCGTGTATTTGAACCGACACGGTGGTGAACCCGTATATTTGAACCGACACGACGATGAATCCGTGTATTTGAACAGACACAACGGTGGATCCATATATGCACCGGCATTTTGAAACATGAAACGTGTGATACTGATACGGCGGTGAATCAGTGTATTTGAACCGACACAATGGTAAATCCGTGTATTTGGGCCGACACAGCGGTGAAATCGTGTATTTGAACAATGAACACTGAATGTTGATCCTTGAATCTTTGAATCATGAAACTCTGAATCTCGACGGATGTATCATGCATAATGAGCAGTGAGCTATGAACTGTGAATCACGAACGCTGTATAATATAAATATGAATTATGAATGTTAAACTTTGATTTATAAACAATACATCCGAACTCTGAAATTTGAAAATTGAATAGCAATTGAACTTTGAATCCAATCAGTTTGAATTCTGAATCTAAATCATGAATTTGAATCTTGATTTTTAGTTCGAAACTCTGATGAACTCTGAATTTGCATATTAAATATACAGTATGTCAACTTTGAACTAATATGAAAATGCTTCAAATTTGATCATTGTATTTATGCTTTCATCATTGAATTTATGCATCTACTTGGTTAAAATGTAGTTAGTATTGATCTTCTCGTACTGAGCTTAGACTGTTAGCTTACTCCTCGACTATACGTCATAGGTACAGGTACAGCTCTTGAGTGAGATCCGGAGCTTAAGGCAACTCCTTTACCATAGATAGGTGGATTTGTTTTCATTCTAGTTGTGGATTTTGACATTTGGAGTTGGTACGTCCAATCATCTCGTAGACTAGTAGAATTAGATTTTGGGAGTGCATTTCTTGTGTAGAAATATTGTACACCACTGTTTAGGTGATGGTCGGATATCACCGGTGATTTTATTTTGTTAGACTGAGTTTTGTATCAGATAGAAATTTCTACTTTCCTACCATATGTATTATTTACTTTGAATTCTGCATTGTATGGATGTACCAAGTATATATTATGTATTCGGATCGTGATCTGTGACCCGACCATTCGAATTTTTTTTTTCAATTGAAAAATAAATAAATAAATAAATTATATATATATATATATATAATGTTGGAAAAATCCAAGCTATCACACCTTACCTTTGTCTATATACCCTGTTTGATGTGTTGCGCGGAAGCTCACAAACTAACCAGTGATCTCACGATGAACGATCAAATAAGAAGGTAAAATAGAAGAAAATCAACTACAAACACACAAGAGATAATATTTACGTGGTTCAACAATATGCCTATGTCCACGGCAGCAATAATCTACTATAATGAAGATTACACTAAAATACAAGAATACTCAAGCCTCACCAAATCTCTCCTCACAACTCCTAGATAGGTTTTCTCAAAGCTTTACAATGATACCTCTCTTTCACAAAGGCTCTTTTTTCATCCATAAGCTTTTCCTTATATAGAAGTCTCGAATCCTACTTCTAACGAAGAGAAACTGCTCAAAAAATAGAATCTACACATAACTTAGGTGTCACAGGTCATCGTGGGTCGCTCGAGCAGGAACCAAACCCTATAAAATGCCCTTAGAAAAGTGTCCTGATCACTCAAGAAACAACCAAAGTCGCTCAAGCGACTTATGCCTGAAAAAAGGCCTTGTTGAGTGTTCACCTCGCTCGAGCAGATTTGGTTCCCGCTCAAGCGAGCCACTGAAGTTAGAGCCCAAATAACAATTCTTCTCCTAGCTCTAAGCTTCACCATACACACCTTCTTCCGATCAGTGCTAAACTCATATCACCACTGCCACCAACACCCCAAGGGTACTCAAACCTGTTGAACATCAATCAAGTCCAAACAATGTTTTGCCTTGATCACCGGTACCACCTTTGTCATCATATCCGCAAGATTATCCTTCATACTCACGTTCTTCAAAGATACTTCTCCATCTTTGCTTATTTCCCATACGAAGTGATTACCGTTTACTACCAATTGTGCCTTGTACTTTGCACCACTACTATTCGGAGAACCCTCTTTCTTTTTACAAATTCACTTGTACCCAATTGCTCTTTGTCCCTTAGATAACTCTATCAATTCCCAAGTTTGATTCTTATAAAGAAAATTCATCTCTTCACCCACTGCGATCTTTTATTCATATACACATCTACCACTGATTGCATCCTTGAATGAAGATGGCTCATTGTCATCCAATATCAACGCGTTAGTGATCATATCTTCCTAGCCGTAGTGAATTGGTGCTCTAATATTCCTTTTGAGTCTCTTACCTGCTAAGAATTATTCTGGCTCTCTCTCAACTGTTTCTATATTTTTTTCTAATATAATAACTATAGGAGTTTCTAAATCCATCTCAAACTGATCTTCTACCACCTTTTCTTCAATATTCATGATCTGTTTGCTAGAGGTTGGCATAACAAATTCATCATAGGTCACATCTTTGTTAATCACAATATTATTATGCTCAGTACACCATAACCTATATCCTTTCACACCATTTGCATATCCTAAGAAAATCACTTTCTTAGCCCTTGGGTTAATTTTACTATCTCTGACATGATAGTAGGTTGCTCAACCAAAAACTCTTAATACATTGTAATCTACAGGCTTCCCTGACCACATCTTAATCGGAGTCTTATACTCTATTGTTGTAAATGGTGATCTATTTACTAGATAGCAAGCTATATTGATTGCCTCAGCCCAGAACTCCCTACCAATCCAGCATTAGATAACATACATCTTACCTTTTCAAGTTGAGTTTTATTCATATGTTCTACTACCCTATTTTGTTACAATGTATTCTTCACCGTGAAGGGCTTAACAATATCGTTCTCCTCACAGAACTCCTAGAATTGTCCACTGGTGTACTCACATATACAACCGTGGACTTTTATCAAGCCCGTCACGACAATGCGCTCGTATGAAAAATATAGAGTCGCCACCTGGAGCTTTTGGTGTCCCGAGAAACCTAAATCAATATTGAAAGCACCGAAGTATAAAAATATGACTATGATTCTGGTCTACGCCAAAGGATCTTGGATAGGGGCTTCGATTATTGATCAAGAAGGTGTTAGGCACCCGACCAACCAGCTCGTAAGCGGTCTCTACTATGGCTGTTTGGATATATAAATAATATATATATATATAATTATATATATATATAAAAGAAAAGAAAATGAGCGGCAGTTCCCCTTGCCCGAAGGCACACCGATACTATTGAGCCCTTCTCGCTTGTCGAAATTTGGGCAGCGTAACTGTTCAATTCTAGGATAGAAGAAAAGCAAAGAAGGTAGAGGAATGAGGGGAGAGTTGGAGTTCTCGGGCCCTTGTAGCACCGATGTAGATCCTTGTGCGAGAGTGTCTTTGATGAGCTTCCAAAAGTAAACGGGTAGCGGGATGGGTTTTAATCTCTAAGGCTACGGAGTTAAGAGGTAGGAGAAGAAGGCTAGGGGCTAGATCTTGCTAAATCTCAAGGATGGATGGTGTAAAATGAGGTGTCAAGGATGAAACTCAATTTTGAAATTTTGAGGGTTAAGTGGAGGCAATGGAGGAGATATTTTTCTCTTTGGAAAATTTTCAACCGTTAAAAAAGAGGGGTGACTCTCTATTTATAGAGAAAGGGAGGATTAGTGAGGGGTTAAAGTCCTAATTAGGTTAGCAATTAGGTAATCCTAGATCTAAGGTTTTTCAAGGTCTTGGATAGGTGTGAGAATGGGTTCAATGGTAGATGATAGGGTGGGGTTTCAAATGACTAGAGGGTTGCAAATAGGGTAAATTGAGGTGCAACAGTCTTAAAGAAACCCACCCTAAACATTGGAATGGCCAACAAGTCAAACTCTAAAGGTGAAATTTGGGCAAAATCTAAGATTTACTGTAGCTAAGCCTGGCATGTGTGTCATTCACGCCAGGTATATGTACAGTGTTTGGGAAGTCCAGAGCCCGCTAGGGGGCCCATTTGTGCTTGGCGTGTATAATATACACGCCAAGCCATTTTTGAGAGAAAATGATCTGGTGTTTATATTATCCACGCCAAGCCATTTATGAGAAAAAATGGCCTAGCGTGTATAATATACATGCCAGACAACATCATGTAAAATTGCCCAATTTTCAAATTATCATAACTTTTTATATATAACTCCGATTGAGGTAATCTTTGGCTTCTTGAAAAGCTAGGGAAGTACTTTTTCTAATGGCATATAACTCAGCTTCAGTAAAGATTTGTGTAAAGTTTGGCACTGCTCTCTTTAACCACTGCTCAGGAGGGTTTGAAACTAGCCCGGGAAGGATTCTAATGGGTCTGGGAAGGCTAGGGTTGATTCCTTAGGGATGATTCCTTAGGGTTTTAGATGATTCTTAAGGGTTTTGGGATGAGTCATAAGGGTTTAGGGAATACTTTCGAAAGCTCAGGGGTGCACTCTTCTCGAAGGATGTTTCAATCGGGCCTTGGGCCAATTTTGGGTGTCTACATCACCACCATTATTGGTTCTCAATTACTTTACCTTCCTTCCAGTTTGGTTCTCAAATAATATTTTTCACCTCTTGAAGATTTCCAACACCTCATCCTTAATCTTCATCATGTAGATCCATACATACCAAGAGTAATCATTATTGAAGGAAACGAAGTACTTGACACCACCTTTAGAAGAAACCTTTGAAGGCCCCCATACATCTAAATGTATATAATCCAGTGTACCTTTTGTAGTATGAAATGCTATGTTGAACTTAATCCTACACTATTTTCCGAAGACGCAATACTCACATATGTCAACTTTTTGGCCTTTACAAATTTTAATAAGCCCTACTTGCTCAACTCTATCAGTCATCTTTCTGACAAGTGCCCTAGGCGTATGTGTCAAAACTGTGTAGAAGACAAACTACTATCATCTGGCATAGATACTGCTGCTCCACCTGTCACTGTACTCCTGATAAAAAGTAAAGATTTCCAACCTTTTCCACTTTTATCACAATCAGAGATTCCTTTGTCACTTTCAAAACACCACCTTGAGCTGCAAACTTAAACCCATTGGAGTCTAGTGTACCAAATGATATGAGGTTTTTCTTCAATTCCGGAGCATGGTGTACATCGATCAATGTTCTCACAATCCCATCGTGCATCTTCATTCTTATAGTCCCCTTTCCAACTATTTTACAAGCCATATTATTACCCATCAAAATCGTTCCACCATCCACCTCTTGATATATGCAAACCAGTCCCTTTTTGGATACATGTGGTAGAAGCACCCTAAATCAAATATCCATACATTCTATGAGTATTTATCTGAAATCACTGACAACATATTTCATCATCATCCAGAGCTTATTCGGCTATATCAGCCTCATCAACGATCCCTTTCTACTTCTTATCCTGAGCAGCATCCCTCTTTATTTGTAACTGTAGATAATGCCTTATGATGTGACCTTTTGATGATACTTATAACAATCTACTATCTTTCTATTTTTTTATTTAAATCTAGACTTTGATCTACCCCTTTCGAATTTATGGTCCTCTACTCTCCCTTTAACCAACAAGTTATCTGCTTGTGTATCACTATCTGAACCTTTCTTCCTTATTTCGTTATAAAGTAGCGCCACTGTAACCGACTTCAGTTCAATAGTATCCTTCCCATAGAGCAGCATACTAGCTAGGTGCTCATAGGAATCGGGGAGGGAAGACAAAAGTAATAGTGCTTTATCTTCATCCTTAACCTCTTCTCTAATATTTAATAATTTAGATATTATTCTACTGAATTCATTAATATGTTCGTTGAGATAAGTACCTGCCTTCATGTGTAACTTGTACAGTTGCTTCTTGAGATATAGAGGACTCTTCAAAGATTTTGTCATGTAGAGACTCTCCAATTTGGCCCATAGCAAGGCCGTCGAGTTCTCCTACATTACGTTGTATGTAATCTCCTTCGCTAGGTATAGCCGAATTGTACTACACGCTTGAAGTTTAAATTCTTTTCAATCACCATCGGACATATCTGTCAGCTTACTCGAAAGCCCTTTCAATGCCTTGTGCAACCCTTTTTGAATCAAGATATCCCAGACTTGTACTTGCCATAAGAAAAAATTGTTCTTCCCGTCGAATTTCTCAACCTCGAACCTAGTGTTTGAAACTTTTATGAACTTCGATGTCATCTCTGATCATAGAACAGAAACCTCGCTTCGATACTAGTTTGTTATGCGGACACAAACTAACAATCGATCTCACGATGAATGATCAAATAAGAACACAAAATAGAAGAAAATCAACCACAAACACACAAAAGATAATATTTACGTGGTTCTGTAATATACCTACATCCACGGGAAATGATAATCCACTATATTGATGATTACACAAGAATACAAGAACACTCAAGCCTCACCAAAGCTCTCCTCACAACCCCTAGATAGGTTTTCCCAAAGCTTTGCAATGATATCTCTCTTTCACAAAGTCTCTTTTTTCGTCCATGAGCTTTCCCTTATATAGAAGTCCCGAATCCTACTTCTAACCTAAGAGAAATTACTAAAAAAATAGAATCTGCACATAACTTAGGTGTCACGAGTCATCGCGGGTCGCTCGAGCGGGAACCAAACTCGCTCAAGCGACTAGAACCCGAGAAAACACTGTTACAAATGTGTCTTGGTCGCTCGAGCGACAACCAAAGTCGCTCAAGCGACTTATGCCTGAAAAAAGGCTTTGTTGAGTGCTCACCTCGCTCGAGCAAATTTGGTTCCCGCTCAAGCGAGCCACTTAAGATAGAGCCCAATTAACAATTCTCCACCTGACTCTAAGCTTCACCATGCACTCTTTCTTCCGATCATCACTAAACTCATATTACCGCTGCCACCAGGACCCCGAGGGCACTCAAAACTATTGAACATTGATCAAGTCCAAACAATGTTTAGCCTTGATCACCAGTATCACCTTTGTCATCATATTAGCCGGATTGTCCTTCGTACTCACCTTCTTCAAAAATATCTCGTCATTTTCGATTATTTCACGTACGAAGTGATAGCCCTTTACTATCAACTATGCCTTGTACTTAACACCACTACTATCCAGAGAGCCCTCTTTCTTCTTATAAACCAACTTGCACACAATTGCTCTCTTTCCCTTAGGTAACTCTGTCTATTCCCAAGGTTGATTCTTGTAAAGATAATCCATCTTTTCACCCATGTGGCCTTCCATTCCCGTGCACATCTATCACTGATTGCATCCCTAAATGAAGACAGCTCATTACCATCTAACGTCAATGTGTAGGCCATCATATCCTTGTAGCCGTAGCGAATTGGTGCTTTAAGATGATGCATCTGGGTTCTCCCTTCATTTTTTGAGTCTGAATCCAAGCCCAACCCACTTGAATTTCCTATAGCCAACTCTCCTCCAAGCCATTCTAACTTTCCCTAGAGCCCCTACCTTTGGACCTGTGCTTAAGCCACCAAGGTTTAAAGCAAGTCCATATTTTACACCCCTCCCTATTTGCTCATAACATGACTGCTGGCAGCCCAGTGTTCAACAAAATAATATTTTTAGAAAGGTTTTTTAATTTTGAATTGAAAATTCAACGGTGGGGAACAGTCTCTTTTCTTTTTTGATAGGTACGCTGGGGAAGAGTCTCGGATGTATAGAATCTCATGAGCCTAACTCAACCTCACAAAATCAGCTTGTAAGGTGAGGATTGTCCCAGGTTTATATATAGCCTAAGGCCATGATAATTAGGCCCCCTAACATGTAACATGTCTCTCTACATCACTGTGGTTACCTGATCTGATACCATGTAAACCACTAATAGTGTGTAAATTAAAATTCACATGCTTCTTAATTTATGCTATGCCGATGCTCCAAACCTATCGTTTGGCGACTCCCAAACCTCCCTCCGAGTGTTACGTTCAATTGGATTCTTGGCAGTTACCCAGTGTTTTTGTTTAGAACCCATATCTCCTTAGCCTAAATTCTGGGGAGAAGAGTGTCCCTAGTTCCTACCAACAATCTCCTCAATGGCAATGTGGAAGAAAATATTCTCCACCCTTATAAGAACTTGGCAGTTACCCGGTGTCCCTAGATTAGAAGACTATTTATCAACCCCTGCCAACATTCTGATAAGAATTTGGACAAAAGACTCTGTACGCTAGGCATGTCTTGATCAATTTCAAAACTCAAAGCTCTTCTTTAAATATTTTACTTCGTGAAAACTCCACTCTCTTAACTAGATAGTACTATAGTAGATACTAAAGAGGAGCGACCTCAGGTTGGTACACATATTTCCAAGACCCAAAAACCCATTTTCTAACCTCTTCCAAGTTGGTCTCACAATCCACATCTTCAATAACAATCTTCTTTGAAAGAAATTACTTTTGTCAAAAGCCGACAAGGACCTACTAACCAGAGCATTTTCTGACCATCCAGAGTACCAAGTCTGATAAGCTTTTTTTATCATATTTCCTAAGGTAGAGTGATAAGTTTCATGTTAGTGCTTACGATCTTGGTAGCGGAAGAACTTTTGCGATTCCTTGATTGTGGCATTTAGAGGCAATTAGTCCTCCAATAAATCTCATATATAATAAAAAAATTAGCCCGTAAAATATATTTTCTTGCAAGAAATAGATTTTATTTCCTAATTGTGTTATTTTGCCTCAATTAGGTATGTCATCCGGGAAGAAGTTGATATTATTAGGGTTTGGAAGGTTGAAGTCGGTGTTAGGGTTTGTTGGGTTTAAGATTAGAATTAGAGGAGAAGAGAAAGAAAGACAGAGAAGGCTTAGTGAGTTTTCACAATTCTCACAAGCACTTATAGTAAGTTATATAGAAAAGATACATACACACCCATTTTACTCAACACACACCATACATTTATTCTAATATCAATATTCCTAACACTTCCCCTCAAGCTGGAGCATGCATATTGACTATGCCCAGCTTGACAACAACATCACTAAGTGTGCTAGGCCCAACGGCCTTAGTCAAAATATCCGCAAGTTGTTGAGAGGATGTAACATCAGTCAAAACAAGTCTTGTCTCATACTTTCTCGCGAACAAAATGAATGTAAATCTCAATGTGTTTGGTCCTCTCACGAAGAACATAATCTGAAGCAATCTTCTCTGCTGCCTCATTGTCACAGTGGAGGGGAACAAAGTTTAAAATAGGATAACCACGCTCAGTTAAAAGGGAGCGCATCCACAAAACTTCACAGGTACCATGTGCTATGGCCCGGTACTCAGCTTCTGCACTAGATTTAGACACCACCGCCTACTTCTTACTCTTCCAAGCATCCAAGTTGCCTCCCAAGAAAACACAATAATCAAAAGTAGATCGACGAGTAGTAATAGATCCAGCCCAATTGGCATCAGTGTAAGCTAAAATACTCATAGGACAACAAGCATGATATACCAATCCAAACCCCAGGTTTGACTTGATATACCTAAGAATGCGATAGATGACAGCAAGGTGGACAGTGTGAAGAGCATGTATAAACTGGCTCATAAGACTAACAGCAAACGTGATATCAGGTCTAGTGAGAGTGAGATAAATCAATCTGCCCACCAATCTCTGGATTCCTGCGGATCCAGAAGTAAATCTCCATCCTTCCCATGTATTGAAAGCTTCTGATCCATAGGTGAGGTTGCTGGTTTATAACCAAGCATACTAGTATCACGCAACAAGTCTGGCATACTTTCTCTAAGAGATAAATATCCCTTTTTAAGATCTAACAATTTCCAATCCAAGAAAATATTTCGGGTATCCCAAGTCTTTGACTTCAAATATTCTGCCCAATTTACTCTTAGTCCAACTGATAAAGGCATGATCATCACCAGTAAGAATAATGTCGTCCACATAAATCAGAAGAATAGCACGACCAGAAGGACTAGAGTGAATGAAAACTGTATGATCCGAGTGACATCTGTGAAACCCTAAATTAATGACAACACTGCTAAAGTGATGAAACCATATCCTAGGTGACTGCTTTAACCCATAAATTGATTTTCGAAGTCGACAAACATTCGCAGCCTTCCCCTGAAGCAAGAAACCGGGAGGGGGATCCATATAAACCTCCTCAATGAGATCACCATAAAGAAACACATTTTTAACATCAAGTTGATGAAGAGGTCATCCCTGCATGGCCAAAAGAGCTAGGAGAATACAAACAGAAGTCAACTTGGCTACAGGATGAAAGGTAGCCTCATAATCAATCTCATGGATTTGGGTAAACCCTTTTACAACAAGGCGAGCCTTATATCAAGAAACTATGCCATCCATATTGTGTTTCACGATGAAGACCTATTTACAACCAATAGTTGTCTTCTCAGGTGGAAGAGGAACCATGTCCTATATATGATTAGCCTGTAAGGCATCCATCTCCTCGATCATGGTAGCCCGCCAGGAGGGATGATCAAGGGTAGCACAAACAGTCCGAGGGATTGTCTCAGAGTCAATGGTAGAGAGAAAGATCTGATAAGTGAGAAAAACTCTAATAACAAATAAAATTGGCAAGGCGATAAGGAGTCACCCGATAGTGAACTACTTTCCTGAGAGCTATAGGAAGATTCAGATCATTAGTAAAAGATGAAGAATGTATAGGGGTTGGATCAGGGATACTTACAGGAGGTGGAGTCACCACTGTAGAGGATGAAGGAGGCATTACTAAAGTTGGACCACGCCACCTGCGTCGGACATAAGCACCCCTTTTTGTTGCGGAGGAATAGGAAGATCCTAAAGTGCAGGCAAAGGGAGAGGAGGGCCAAGGGTAGGAGTATGACGATCCTCAGTAAAATAAGGAACATCCCCAAAAAAAGTGACATCTATGAAAGTGTAAAATCGACGAGTACGAGAATCATAGCAACGATACCCTTTAGAAATAGAAGAGTAGCCAACAAAGAGACACCTGATAGCTTTGTCATCTAATTTTTTTGAGTGGGACAAAGATCCTGGATAAAACAAGTACATCAAAACACACAAGGCTCAACAGAAAAAAGAAAATTTGTGGGTCTAAGAGTATGATATAGAGTATGACCTGCCAATGCCCTAGATGGGGTGCAATTCATAAGGAAGCAAGCATTTAGTAGTGTCAAAGACCAATAAGATTTTGGCACATACATACCACAAAGTAAGCAACGAGTCAATCCCAAAAGATGTCTATTCTTATGCTCAGCAACACCATTTTATTGCGGAATATAAGGACAGGAAAATTGATGAATAATATCATGCACTTTTTAATACTTAGCAAAGGATTGAGATATATACTCCCCCCATTATCAAACCTCAGAATTTTCACAATAGCACTATATTGAGATTTAGCTAAGGCATAAAATTCCTTAAACTTAGAAAAGAATTCACTCTTATGTTTCAACAAATACAATTATATACACCTAGTACAGTCATCAATAAAGTAACATAATACTGAAAACCATCAACAGAAGTAATTGAAGAGGGATCCCATACATCAGAGTGAATAGTATGAAATGGAACATCATATTTATGCATATGTGATGAATAAAAATCCCTAACATGCTTCGAGAGCTCACAAACATCACACTTACACTTTATTGAAGTGTAAATAGATTTAAAACTGGGAAGTAAAGTGCATAAGGACTGAAACCCGACATGTCCAAGTTTAGCATGCCACAAAGATAAAGTGTCTAGTTTAACATTAATAGAAAAAGGGAAAATAGAGGAGATATCAGCAGGTCTATCAGCAACAGCAGCAGTATGTATACTAAAGTTGGCCTACAAGAAGTACAGTCCACCCCTCTCAATGCCTCTATCAATAATCCTCTTCATAGTAAGCTCCCGAAATACAATGAGTAAGATAAAAAATAATACAACAATTTAGTTTCTTATCAATGC